>JAUMIR010000002.1:78635415-79885415 GCA_030847615.1 Gambelia wislizenii
TAGGATAACCCACAATCCCCTTATTCTGTTTGTCTATCCAAATGCTTCCTACTATCTTCAATAGCCTGTGTGAGTGCCTGAAGCCTGCCTTCTTCTATCCCATTTGCCCACAGCTGCAAGCCTCAAACCACTCATAATTACTGACCATGAATCTGCAGAGGAAGTCAGGAAGACTTGTCTGATTCATCATGCTAGTTAGTTACTGTTATAGTTGAGGAGATGTAACTTCACTAAATGGCATAGGAGGAATATCACATAGTTCATGTGCTGCTGCCACATGTTTGGTTTCGTGTATTTATTTTTAATATTATTTTAAGCTACAGTACATAGATGTGTTCCAAATCATAGACCAGCAGCTTGTAGCCTTTGGATTGTAAAACAAAAGGAAACAAAAAGCATCTCTTTTAGTGGCTTCTGAAAAATGGGAAAGTAAAGAGAGTTACTTTCTAAAAATGTGAACATAGTGGTAACTAACTGCTTCTGGATCATGGGGCTGGGTACTATCATTACAGTTTATTACTTTTAAAAAGTAATGTTGAATGAGCTTTAGAGTTCCTCTTCTTTTGAAATAAAGCATGTATTTAAATAAAGCATGTATTTAAATATGGGGCAGCAACAAAGCATGTTCTTTAAATTCAGTAAAGCATTTGCTGTTGGAGAATAACCAGAATTTTAAATTCAGGTCGACCTCCGTTTACGTGGGAATCAGTATCCATGGTTTCAATTACCCATAGTTGAAAATTCCACCCCCCACTCATCTGTTCCCTGCATGCAAATGAGCTGGTAGGCAGCCCATGCCCTCATGTGCCATGGAGGACCTGCACTGGCAGAGCCAGGAGGGATGTAGCAGCTGAGGCAAAGTGGAGCAGCTGGGGTGAGGAAAAGAGTGGGAGACCGGCTGGTGAGGAACCTGGCCACGCCTCTCTGGGCCAATGGAAGAGTTCACCCCTTCGTCTGCTTGGAGAGTCATGGCAAGGCTGGCTGCACCTCTCTGAGCAGAAGGGAGAGTTCTCCCCTTCCTTCACCTGGAAAGGCACGGCAAGCATGGTCATGCGTCTCTGGGCTGAACCTGCCAGCTGGGAAATGAGGCAGAGAGTCCCTGGGCACCAACCAAGCAATGGGGGGTGGGTGGATTGGGCGATGAAACACTGCAAGCACTTAATCACTGGGGAGAACCCATTTACCTCCCCAACCTCTCCTGGGTGATGAAACGGTGCTGGCATTCTGTCACCAGGGAGAATACCCCCCCCCATAGCAACAGCAATATTATATTTCTATACCACTTATCAGTGCAAAGCACTACCTAAGCAGTTTACAATGTGCTAGCTAATTGTCCCCAACAAGCTGGGTACTCATTTTACTGACTTACAGAAGGATGGAAGGCTGAGTCAACTGTGGAGCTTTGTAGGATGGAACTCACAACATTGTGGCTGCAGTACTGGCATTTAACCACTGTGCTACCAGGACCCCTATCTCCTATCTTCTCCCAAGCAATGAAACAATGTAAGCATTTCAGCACTGAGGAGAATCAGCCCCATGGCCCTGACTTCTCCTGAGCAGTGAAGCACAGCAAGCAGAGCTCCATCACCAGGGAAAGGGGAAGGAATCCCTGCTCTCTTGGGCAACAAAGCAAAGGAACTTCAGCTATTCTCCCCTTCACAGGGCAGCAGGTGAGTTGGATGGGGGACAGCAAATATTCTCTTTTTGTTTTGAGCATGAAAATAGAACATTGTCTGTTGCTCATGGTTTCACATATTAGTGGGAAATCCTGAAACACATCCCCTACAGCTGGGTGGATCGGCCTGTACTATTTAAGTAGGGCTGCCAAATTAATGGGGTGGGGTGCTAAATGGAGCCCCACACACCCACAAACAGTGTCAGGAACTAAGAGGAAACATCTCTGATTCATGCTTCTTGTTCTACCTATCTAGTTTGTTGCCATGTGTCACTTATGCATTTTAATAAGGACCTTCTGTCCAAGTTCTGATTTGCTAGGCTTTCAAAAGTATTCATTTGTTTTACAATACTTTATGTTGCTTAGTATTAAAAATAATCACTAAGAACTGAACAAAAAGTATGTTGTTGTTGTTGTTTTACCTGCCTTGACACCCCTGCCCCTTTTCCTTAATAATTGTTTATATGTAATAATTTGGCTAACTATACCCATGCAAGAGTGTGGCAAGTAAACCAAGAACTCCCAAAAACCAAGAATCCCAAGGGCTAGTGCTGAGACTAAGTCACATATGTGCTAAAGAGGGGCCATTACAAATTCCAAAGAAAGGTAACCTACAGGGCAGCTTCTTGCCTAAACATCTGGCTAATTGAATCAAACCTAGCTGAGCTACTCAAGGTTTATATAGAGCTATTTTACCCTTAGCTCCCCACAAACAAAGAGGGTTGCTTTCTTCCTTCAAATTCAAATTATTAACACATTAAGGATCATTAATGTTTCCAGAGCATTCATTGTCTTAGCTTGAGAATCTCCGAGAAGCATTGTCTTTCACTCTAAATTCCATCCCCTGAAGGGAAATATTAAATATAAGACCTCTTCCAAATTCCGTTCAAGTGCACACAGTTCATCTTCCTCCTGATTCTCCATCAGACTATGTAGCCATTCCTGCTTCTTGACCCCCATCCTGCTTGTTTTCTCTGCGATTACAACTCCTCTGATCAGTACAAAATCACCCCAAAACAACCCCTTACTCTGTTCCTCTATCCAAATACTTCCTACTTATTTTGCTAGCCTTGTGTGAATGCTTGAAGCCTGAGTGTGTGCATGAATGTTATTACAGTTGTCCCTCTGTATCCACGTATTTGGTATCCATGGATTTAAGTATTAACGGCTTGAAAATATTCTTTAAAAATAATAATCCAAAAAGCAAACCTTGATTTTGCCAACTTATATAAGGGACACCATTTTGCTATGCCATTGCATATAATGGGACTTGAGTATTCACAGATTTTGGTATCCATGGGGGGATCCTGGAACTAAACCCCAGTGAATATGAAGGGACAACTGTATTATTTTCCAATAAAGATCATTTAATCATATTATCTTGTGTGCTAGTCTCCTCCTTAGGACCAATATACATAGGTCTCAAGATCCTGCTCGTTGCCCACCTATCGTATTGCCAAGTCGAGTATATTAACTCTCCAAATTAATATCAATATTTTAGAGGGTCCCAATGGATCCAACCGTTTCGGGTAACAGTTGTGTGCCTTCAAGTTGTTTCCATCTTAAGGCAACCCTATCACAGGGTTTTCTTGGCAAGATTTGTTCAGAGGAGATTTGCCATTGCCTTTCTCTGAAGCTGAAAGAGTGTGACTTGTCTAAGGTCACCCAATGGATTTTCCTGTCTAAATGGGGATTCGAACCCTGGTGTCCAGAGTTGTAGTCCAATGCTCAAACCACTACATCACTCTGGCTTCCAAACAAAAAATATATGATAAAACAAGATTAAATACCAATAAAACACATCAGGAAACAAATTGTAAAAGAGTTTACCAAGAACATCATTAACATACTGGACATACCTGATTGGTTGATTTTCTCAGTGCCTCCATTTCACTCTTTGAGTTTCCAAAGACCAAAATTAGGGTTTCTTTACATCAAGGGTGGGCAATATATGACTCTCACAGTTCCATTCAGCCTTTGCTAGTATAGCCAAGACTGAGGAAACATAAGATTTGCTGTTTATCAATATATGGAGGACCACCATCTGTCTGAAATAATGTCTCTTCTTATACCAGTCTGCCATGTTTTGACATCTTCAGGAGAGAGCTTTTTCATGGTGCCACCATTGTCACAGGTCTGTCTGGTGAGGACAAGTGACTGGGCCTTCTTGGTGTCTACTCCAAGGCTATGGAATTCCTTCCTATGGGAATCGAGCTGGGGCCCTCTTTGTTCTCCTTTTGATGGAAAATAAAGACATTTTTATTTACACAGGCATTTGGAGATTAACTGAGCATACTGAAGATGTACAGCAGGTGCTATCTTGTCTTTATTGTTATATCTTTAGATGATTTTAGACTGTTGTCAATTATGGGCACTTGATAGCTATTTTGTGGTTTTTTTTAAACATTTGTATCATCAAGTTATTAATGGTATCTGTTTTTTTAAAAAACTTTTAAGCCACCTTTGAATTGTATGGGTTTGGATGGACAACCTGGTGCCCTCCAGATCATGGTGGAACTCCAATAATAACTCACTCCAGTGATTAGGACTGATCTAAAGTATAGTCTGAGAACATCAGGAGGGCAACATATTTTTTGCACCCCTAGCATAAGCATTGGGTAGAGTATCTTTTTTTTTTCATTTTACCTTCCCATAGAGTCATAGAATCATAGAGTTGGAAGGGGTCTTCTAGTCCAACCCCTGTTCAATGGCCAATCTCCAGCTAAAGCTTCCCCAGCAGGTAGCTGTTCAGCTTTTTTTGGGAGACATCCAGAGAAAGAGACCACACCATTCTTCTAGGCAATTGATTCCACTGCCAAATCACTCTTACTATCAAGAAGTTTGTTCTAATGTTCAATCAATATCTACTCTCCTGTAACGTCAAACCATTAGATCTGGTCCTACCCTCTGGGGCAGCAGAGAACAGGCCTTCCCCCTCCTCTTTGTGACAGTTCTTGAGGTATTTAAAGAGTGCAGTCACGTTACCCCTCAGTCTTCTCTTCACCCAGCTGAACATACCCAACTCTTTCAACCTTTCCTCATCTTTTGTTGTCCATACCTCTTACCATTCTCATTACCCTTCTCTGAACCTGTTCCAACTTGTCCATACCCTTCTTAAAATAAGGTGCCCAGAGCTGAATGCAGTTGAACCTCAACTGAACTGCATATGAGGCCTGACCAGAATATAGTGGGAGTATTACTTCTCTTGACTTGGAAACTTTGCTTCTAAATACAGGCTAAAATAGCATTCACCTTTTTGCTGCAGTATCACACTGCTGGCTCATGTTCAACTTATGATCAACAGCAATCCCAAGGTCATTTTCACATGTAGTACTGCTGAGCCAAGTATCCCCCATCCTATACCTGTGCATTTGGTTTTTGTGGCCTAACTGTAGAATTGTGCATTTGTCTCTATTGAGTTTCATTTTATTAACTTCTGCCCAATTTCTAATTTATCAAGGTCCTTTTGAATTCTGTTCCTATCCTCTAATATGTTAGCCATCCCTCCCAGTTTTGTGTCATCTGCAAACTTGATAAGGATTCCCTCTGTGGAAATGTCACAGGAAAATAAAAGGAAACAACTTACAAATATGTTACTGAGGGGCTCTTGGATGAATGGGTGTGAGGCCACCCTTGAGAATGACAGAAGGCAGCCAATCCTAGCACAGATAACTCAGTGATGGGAGGGGGATCTGTGAGCAAGAGCGGGATTTTTAAAAAGAGACTTCAAAGTGTAGTGTCAGTTGAGAGCTGATAGTTGGATGAGTCAGTTGAGGGAATCAGTGGGGAGTGAATGTATATTGGGTGTCTTAGGGCTTATCTAGACAAGAAGATTAATGTGGATTGCTGCACATTAATGCAAATTTGCAGGAGCATTCATTTTTCCCCATGGTCCTTTGGCAAAATTGTTGGTATATGAAGCTATCCATGTTTGAAGCACACACGCAGAATCAAGATAGTGGCCAAGAGTGAATTACTTGTGTTATTATTCTCCACAAGTTGTCACCAATGCACAGGATTTTTAAAAATATAAATCAAAGGTGCACAAGTGTGACTTCCATTTTAAAAAGCTGTTTGGTCACCTCAGCACAGCAACAACAACAACAACAAAAGCACATGATCGATAATGAAAAATTCCAAAATGGTGCTTCTGGCCACTTCATAGCTGGCAAGCACACCCCCCACGCACATTTGATCAATCAGCTTTCCATTTCCGCCCTTGCTGAGACTGTGCTGCACTGTGAATCACATGTCCAAGCAAGTGGGAATGCGCATTTCCACAATTAAAAAAAAAAAAAACCCTTGGGGAAAGCCACAAATAGTTTTCCCCTGCAGTTTTTGGAGTTCTTGTCCCCCTTCTGATAACTGCGAATCTCAGTCAGATGTCATTGGAACAAAAGGTATTCTCTGTGAATTCTATTATTTTCACGGTCTAGACAACCCCTTAATTGATTGAAGAAAAAGGTCTGAAAAAACTTAGTTTCAACATTGTTATAGGTTCGAAACTAAATACTGGGATTTGTTAAAACAAACACTGAACTGTTTGTTAATTTGTTAATCATGACTGGCTTTATTCACCCTGAAACAAAGGGTTATTATTTAAGAAATCACTTAATTTTTCTTCTTCTTCAGGATCACCTGGAGGCCCAATAAGCCAAATCCAAGAAGGGAGTCTATGGGGGGGGGCAGGACAGAGTGAGAGTATTAGGCATTCACGGTCAGGAACTGTGGGGCCAACATCACACCCTTCCCCCATCATCTAAGATATTGATAAAAATGTTAAAGAGTAATGGCCCTAGGACAGAATCCTGAAGAACTCCACTCGAGACCTCCTTCCTGTCTGAAGCCCATTCATTGAAGATGGTTCTTTGAGCATAGTTTTCCAACAAGTTATGGATCCATCTGACACTGTTCCCATCTAGTCCACGTTTAATCCATTTGCTAATCAAAACATTATGGGGAACCTTATCAAATGCTTTGTTGAAATCCAGATAAATGACATCCACAGCATTCCCACCATCTACTAAACTAGTGACCTGATTGAAAAAAAGATATAAGATTAGTTTGGCAGGATTTGTTCTTGATAAATTGATATTGGCTCCTACTGATTACTGCATTGTTTTTGTTATTTATTTATTTATATCCCACTCTTCAGCCACAAGGCTATCAGAGTGGCTTACAAATTGTTTTAAGCAATAGCAATTTACACATCTACACTGCATTAAGCAGTTTCCAATGTATACTTGCAGACAGACTCTTGTTTAATCTGTTCTAATATTTTTCTTGGTATTTGAGGTTAGGCTGACCGGTCAGTAGTTTCCTGGATGTTTTTATTTGCCTTTTTTTGAAAAGAGAAACAATATTTGCCCTTCTCCAGTCCTTCGGCACCTCACCTGTTTCCCAAGATTTCTCAAAAATGATGCCAAAGTACATCAGCAAGTTCCTTCAGTACTTTGAGATCAGTTTGTTTGGCCCTGCAAATTTGAACTCATTTAGGTTAGTTAGGTGATTCTTGACTAACTCCCTATCAGTCTTGATTCACAATCCAGATTCCTTGCCAAGGTCTCTGTTGCTGCATGGAAGTGCACAGTTCTCTTTTTGGGAAAAAGCTGGAACAAAATAGGTATTGACTAGTTCTGCCTTTTCATTGTGATCTGTTAGCATCTTGCCGTCCTTATTGAGCAGTGACCCCATACTGTCTCCTTGGTGATTCTCTTTCCTTGAATGTATATGAAAAAACCCTTTTTGTTGCTCTTTGCTTGTCTCAACTCATTTTGAACTTTATCTTTCCTTATACTGTATTATTCCTGCAGACTTGGGCTACACATCTGCACTCTTCCTTAGTGATTTGTCCTTCCTTCTATTCTATATACATACTCTTTTTTTCTTTTTCTTTTTCTTTTTCTGGTAGTCTTTTCATTCTTTGTTCTGACTTTCCCTTTGCACTTACCATGAAAATTCTGAATTGGATCTTGAAACATGAGTTCATACTCCAACTTCCCAAGGACTGTCCACCCACTGCCCTGCTGTGCTGCACATACACTCAGGCACATGCTTAGTTAAAGAGGAAATAAAGTGGTAACAGAACATCTCTTCCCATCAGTCAAGGGCCTTGGAACTGTTTTTTAGGTGGGATGGGGGACTCACAACATTGACAGAGAGGTTGTTATTAATGTTCCCTGCTTGAAGGTTACTTGCAGTTGGAGGGCAGATTACTTTTCTCATCTATTACCATTCAAACATATTTAAATATGAAGATTCTTATGAACACAATGAGTGCCCTCTATGTGTTCAATGTAGCTTACTCCCAAGTAAATGTGCACAGGACATATTGCAGGCAGCCTTTTTTATTCCCAGGAGGGCTCATCAACAATCTTTGTCTTAATATTTCTTAGTGCTTGATCATTTAGTACACTTCTAATTCATAATGGCTGAGTAGGCTCACATACTATCCTGGTTTGGCAGGGACAGTCCCGATTAATCCTTTGTTGTCTCACTTTTTAACTGCTTTTAAAATGTTCCCATTTCTCTCTCCTCCTCTCAGTTTCCTCCTTTGTCTTCAACTTACTTGAATTACTACAAACTGAGTTCAAAATGCAAGAGTTTTTGCACTGTATTAACTCAGTGGGCAGAAAAGTAGAGGAAGAGGCCGAATCTTGCCAGTAGGTTCAGACAAAGCAAATTGCAGCAGCCTTTCTTATCTTCCATGTTCTTCCTCATTTCTGTCATGTGGGTCATTCTCTGATACTGCTTGGCCACATGCATTGCCATTTTCATCTGTGAAATGTTAGAGAGTATAGGCTCAACTACAGTGGAGTCTTGGTGGTTCATCTTTGCCAGATCGTTTCATTGGAGGTCAAACTCACCCCACCCCAGCCTAGTCTTAGGGAGGTTTGAGCCATTCCTGCCCCCCACTTCTGGGGTCCATGCCAACAGTGAATGGAAGTGCTTGTTTTCCCAACCTTCCTAGAACAGCATGGCTCTGAGGATTCAACTAAAAGTCAGTCAGTCATTACAGAGATGGTAGCTTTTCCCTCCCAATGATGAGGCCAATGTCAATGACTTTCTCTAACTTCCCTTTATGCCTCTACACAATCCAAGAAAAAAGAGCACCTGGTAGTTGAGCACACATAGATCACTCCCCCTGGACTAAAGTCAGGTGTGTGTGTCTGTGCTCTGTGAAACTTGAGAAGGCTACTGTCATTCTTCTTGTTCCTTTTCAAGTTGTTCAGTGCTGCTCTGAAAGTCTGCAAAAATTTCACAGACTTTGTGGAGCAGCAGTCATCAGTGGCCCACATGGCTGGGCCTTAGCTCTGCTTAACCTGGGAGATGGAGGGTTTACTTAGGAATCTAAACTGTGTATCTTTATGTGCAATTGAGATTACCCTGAGATTTTATGAGTAATACAAGAATAGATCCTCCTCCTCCTCCTCTATTCATTGGTAAGATGCAGCATACCACTCAACCTTTTCCTGTCTGTATAGGGTAGTATCTACTAGATTCTCTACACATTTGTACTCAACTTCTGTTCTAGGCGACCGTGAATTCAATTATACTCTCTTGCTGTACAGTGTGTGAATTCTGAGGCAGATTCTTAGGATAAATTTTCTTTCCTGACTTTCTTTTCATGCTCCTCATAGCTTTGGCTTTGCCGAACCAGAAGTCAGGACAGGCCCTGCTCTGGTTTCAGTTAATGTTTGCCTTGTTACAAAGGCTAGCCATGAAATTATTATTTCCCTTCCATTCAGCACAGCAGCGCCAAATATCTGCATTTTAAAATTCAGCTTCTAGCATTTTCTTCTAGCTTTATTCCACTCTTTCAGCTTATCTACAAGCACATTGAAAGCCACTGTTTAAGAATCACTGACATAAATTATTGGCATAAATAAAGCCAGATGGATTTCTAGAAGTTTCAAAACTCCCTATATATCTTCAGTTTTAAAACCCAAATCTCTGATAACCAGAATAATCAGGTCTATCAAACTATTAGACAATCATCCAGTGAGCTTGTTTTATTGTATTTGGAAAGGAATATGTGTCTATAAAACTGGAAATTTTAGAGAGGGGAAAAGACCACCAAAACTATAACCATAATGTGCTTTCTGTAGCATAACTACTTACATCTCATGATTGACAACATATACAAATGTTCTAGACAGGTCTAGCGTTTATTACAGTAATAAACTGTTGTATTTTATTTTTATGGGTATTATAAAACAATATATTTTTTCCATAAGAAGTTGTCATTAATAGATTATTTAATGCAAGCCTGGAGTGAATAAGACCTTACCTGCTTTTCTTTCTGGGTTCTGGAGACTGGTTTCATTATAGCACACCTCATTTGTCCTAAACCAAAGGAGAATATGTGAGCAGTGCTAGAAGACAGCATGATAAAACTTAGCTAAGATAGAATGACATACATCACTGAATCAATGTAAGGCAGAAAGTATTCAATTAGGCTTTTATTAAGTATTGTAAACGTAGACATAAATTTACCCACATACTTTATCTTATTTATTTATTTCTTTTGGTCTGGTTCACTGCCATCAAAATGCTGCTTACCTTCTTTTTTCCCCTTCTAACAAGCCATGGTATTCATGAAACTTTAAAACTATTTTTGGATAAAGGATTTAGGTTGTGGAAGAAATGCAATATGGTGCGGGGAGGGGGAGCTGGGTGGTATTAGTGGTAGCGGTATCAGTGAGTTTATTTCTTCAATTTTTATGCTTCCTTTTTTTTCTAAGGTGCTCAGGGCAGCATACTTTATTTTTGACCATTCACTACCATTTTTGCTTCCACAACAACCCTGAGAGGTAGGGTGGTATGAGAGACAGAGACTAGCCAAAGGCCACTCCTTAATCTTATTGGTTCAGTGGTTCTTTGAACCAGGGTCCCTCCTCTAGTCTCATAGTCCAATTGCTACACCAGATTGAGTCAGTGAGATACTGAGAGGCTCCCTGGTAGTGCTTCTCAGTGAAGAGAGGAGATTCTGTATCTTCTCCTGAGATACAGAGGCAGAGCCTGAGACCAAAGCTCTGGCACTGTGTAGGGTTAGGGGCATAGGAGAAACAAATTTGTGTATGCCTGATGCTTTAGGATGGAGTCTGCTAGGAGCAAGTAGGTGTTGGTAAGGGTGGGCTGAGTTTGGGTTCTTCAGCCAAATATAAAATAGCCAGCTTCTGATTCTGGTTCCTCCCACTGAAGATGTCCTCTTTCCTTAGAGACCCTGAGAAAAAAAAAGGCTAAAGCCCTGAAAATTTGGGTAAAACCCTGAGACTTGGTGAGCACAGCTCTTCTGTCAAAGAACTATGGTTGACCTGACCATTAGACACACTGCAGCAATGGGGGTGAGGGCAGCTGCACTAACCCTTTGGCCATTCCTCATGAGGCCCTCTATTATTGGAGGGAGGTGGGGGTACCACACAACCAGTCCTGCACCTCCTAAACTAGGTATGGTGGAAGATATTGTTTCAACATCAGTGCGGAAATAATATTCAACTGCTTTCTAATTTGGTTCTGTGCATGGCATGGGGGTGTTATTTGTTGTTCTTTTTCCTTCTGTGTGTGATCTGAGAGAGCTCAAGGGCAAAAGAGGCCGAGTGCTGTTTTAGGAAGGTGTGGAGATGAAAGGAAACCTGAAATTAAATCTTTCCCTTTCCTGATAGCTTGCATCAGAGGGATGTGTCCTACTTTTCAGAGGACAGTTAACTATTTTAAAGGCTGCCCAGTCTAAGTCTTGCTAAAAGCTAAAGAACCATAGGAAAGGGGAGCAGAGGCCCTGAATGTATCCATCAACACTTAGCACCTTGGACAGTAGAGTATGTAACATGCTGGCCACTGGTCATCATTCCTCCACTAAAGTAAGATTTATTATACAGTCTGCCCTCAACTATGGGTTTAATTTTGCAGATGTGATTATTCATGGATTATTTGCTGCTGTCTCTGCTGCTGCCCTATGCCATTTGTAATAGGAATGCACAGCAAGGCTTGTAAGTCCCTATTAATAAAGGCGTAGGGAAGCAGCATGAAGTAGCCAGGTGGACCCTAATGTTTATTTGCTGAATGCTGTCACCTTGTAATCACTATTCAGGGGTCAGACTAAATGGCCTCTGGGTCTTTGCTAGACACCCACTTCTGCCTTTGGAAGGAACCCTGCTTCTTCGAAGGCATCTATAGTGGGTTGAATCCATGAATTGTACTCTTTGTGTGTATCTTAAATATGGTGGTAGTGAGGGAAGGGTTAGAGATATTCATCGTTTTTCCACTTCCACACAGTTCCTGCACCCCTAACTCTAGTGAATGTGGAGGGCAAACTGTACTTTTCTTTCAGTTCTCTCTCTCCCTCTCTCTCTTCCATATCTATATATTCTGTATTTGAATCTGTGTGTCTATCCCCATAAAGCAAATCTTTGTGCTTCTGTCATCTTCTATTTTTGGCAAGGCATTCCTCTTTTCCTTGCTATAAGTAGCTGCCATTACATGAAAAGAATGATGGTGGTTGTGGGTAGAAGTATTTTTGGGGAAAGAGCTCATGCTGTCCTGAGTTCAGGTGTGGGAAAAAGTAATACAGGTTGAATTTAGAATAAACTAATTTAAAATACTTAAAAATCTACACATGTGGACAGGCTTCATTTGGGATTATCCCATGTGTACAAGTTCCCATTTTGATAGGAAGCCCCATGGGTCAAATACGTTTGAAACTAAATTTCAAAAACAAACATAGGATATTCCTTTTTTTTAAATGGGGGAAGTGCAGTCTTAATTAGCTAGATGCTGGTATTTATTTTGCACAATTGGTTTTTATAGGGCTGATAGATAACAAACAGCTACCATGTTGTTTGGAAAGTGGATCTGGTGTTACAAGGGGACTCTGGCTAATTTCTTCTGAAAGTGAAATGAAACTTTATAAGCTTGTATCAAATTTCCCAAAGTAAGGATGGGGAGCATGTTACTTCCAGATGTTCTTGGATTGAAGCTCTCCTTATCTCTCATGATAGGTTAATCTGGGTAAAACTGGCAATAATCTTTGATAATTCCTGGAGAACAGGAGAGGTGCCAGCAGACTGGAAGAGGGCAAATGTTGTCCCCATCTTTAAAAAGGGGGGAAATGAAGACCCAAATAATTACCACCCAGTCAGCCTGACATCAATACTAGGAAAGTTTCTAGAGCAGATCATTAAACAGACAGTCTGTAAGCACTTAGGAATGAATGCCATGATCACTAATAGTTAACGTGGATTTCTCCAAAATAAGTCATGCCAGACTAATCTTATCTCTTTTTAAAATAAGGTTACCAACTTGATAGATGAAGAGAATGCTGTGGATGTAATGTATCTTGATTTCAGTAAGGCTTTTGACAAAGTCCCCCATGATATTCTTGCAAAAAAGTTAATAACCTGTGGGCTAGACAATGTAACTGTTAGGTGGATTTGTAATTGGTTGACTGACCAAACCCAAACAGTAGTCACCAATGTCTCCTCTTCATCTTGGAGATAAGTGACTAGTGGGGTGCCACAGGGTTCTGTCCTGGGCCCAGTGCTATTCAACATCTTTATCAATGACTTGGATGAGGGATTAGAGGGTATGCTTAGTAAGTTTGCAGATGACACCAAATTAGGAGGGGTAGCTAAGGAAAGGATCAGAATCCCAGAGGAAAGGATCAGAATCCAAAATGACCTCAACAGATTAGAAATCTGGGCCAAAACTAACAAAATGAATTTCAACAGGGAGAAATGTAGGATACTATACTTGGGCAGTAAGAATGCAAAACACAATTATAGGATGGGTGACACCTGGCTTGATGGCAGTACATGCGAAAGGGATCTAGGAGTCTTAATGAACCACAAGCTGAATATGAGTCATCAGTGTGATGCAGCAGCTAAAAAAGTCAATATGATTCTAGGCTGCATTAATAGGAGTATAGTGTCTAGATCAAGGGAAGTAATAGTGCCACTCTCTTCTGCTTTGGTCAAACCCCACCTGGAATACTGTGTCCAGTTCTGGGCACCACAATTCAGAAAGGATATTGATAAGCTGGAACGTGTCCAGAGGAGGGTGACCAGGATGGTGGGATGTCTGGAAGCCATGCCCTATGAGGAGCGACTTAGGGAGCTGGGCATGTTTAGTCTGAAGAAGAGAAGGTTGAGAGGGGACATGATAGACATGATAGCCATATTTGAAGGGATGTCATACTGAGGATGGAGCAAGCTTGTTTTCTGCTACTCCAGGGACTAGGACACAGAGCAATGGACTCAAACTGCAGGAAAAGAGATTTCACCTAAACATTAGGAAGAACTTCCTGACTGTAAGAGCTGTTCAGAAGTGGAATACACTGCCTCATAGTGTGGTGGAGTCTCCTTCTTTGGAGGTTTTTAAACAGAGGCTGGATGGCCTTCTGTTGGGAATGACTTGATTTTGTTGTCCTGCATGGCAGGGGATTGGACTGGATGGCCCTTGTGGTCTCTTCCAACTCTATGAGTCTATGAAACTGACAACCAGAAATATCAGGAGGAGAGCTAGGTGATTCTCAGCATGGGGTGTGTGTGAAAATGTCCCCCCTGCAAAGATACACACAGTCTAATGATTATGGAGCAGCTTTTTAAGCCATTTTGTCAGTAACGCAACAGAGCTCTAAAAAAATTGTTTTTTCACACTGCAGTTCCCAGAATCCACCAGCCAGCTAACATGGACACTTTCCCAGGCAGAGCAAAATTGCTGGCCACCATCTCCTAACATATGTTCAGACATTTCGTATTCGGCATTGCCTTACCTGGTGCTAAAGTGTCAACATCAATACACCACTATGCTATTTATTTATTTATTTATTTAAAATATTTATCCCTTGCCCTATTGTTAACCAAATTGCATGACATCTGGGAGGATCCCACTAGTGTCTGAATCTTAATATGGGAAATATTTAATTAGCTCAAAATGGCAGCAAGAGACTGGGTAATCTTTTGACCTATGTATACCGGTAATCACTGAGGATATTTCAAGCCAGAATGTACAATTAAATGATTATTGGGGCTCAGAGTTGTGTTCTTAGGGTCACACAGCAAACTGACTGCATGGATGAAGAGGAACTGTGAACATTGTAGTGGTGTTTTGGGGTGATATTTATATTTTATAATTCCCCTGAAGGGATGAGTTTTAGAGTGGAATACAATGACTGTTGGAATTTCCCAGGCTAAAGCATCCAGATTCTCTGTATGTGTTAATGATAGTCAATGGGCGATACATTTTGGAACTGAATAGGAGCAGGCAACTTCTATTGTTGAGGAGGAGGGAAGAGGAAAACCCCATTTTGCAACCATCACAGACATTGCTATTTTTGAGTGGATTAGTGGGTGACTCATCTCCAGGTGTGACCTGGGGAAGACCTGTTTGTGTACTTTAGAAGGCCCATCCCAAAGTTGTATGTGACTCCAACCTTAGTATATAGGGAGTCCCTAGTTTACCTGCCAACTACATGGAAGACCACAGAAAGCCAAATTATTATATATTGCCAATTGTGCAATAGTCCAAGATAGGGGCTATTAGGGGAGGTAACACTATATCAGGAGATCTCGGGGTGGCTTACAAGTAACATTAAAATAGGTTAAACAAGTTAAAAAACTGTAAGGAAGATTAGCTTACTAGCTAAAAATATATTAAACAATACAATGAGTTTAAAAGTTTTTTACAGTGTTTTTAAAACTATAAATATCAGCCTTGGGTTGAATTAATGAGGCCCAAAGGCTTTGGCAAACACCCAAGTTTTAACTTGGCATCTAAATGACAAGAGTGTTGGGGTGCCATTTGGGCCTCCAGGAGGAGAGCTTTCCAGTTGGGGTGTCACAGCTGAGAAGGCCCTCTCCCATGTTCCAACACCGTGCATTCAGCTCACTAGTTGGGCACGGAAGAGGGTCCCCCAGCAGATCTTAATCCTTGGGCAGGCACATATGGGGAGAGGCGCTCCCTCAAGTATCAAGGTCCCAACCATCCCACATATATCCAGACATATCCCCCTTGCTTGGCATTAAAGTGTCAGCAGCAATGCAGCACAGCCCTGATTAAGGATGTATAAGGTATTCACATCTCCAGCAGACTTTTATAGCAGACTTCAGCCAGTCTGCCATTCCTGGGCTGTCCACAACTGGGTGAAGTTTCTTCCCCAGAATCTGTACATTGGAAAGGGTGCATACAAGAATGTGCATGTTTTAAATGTGCACAAAATGCTACTGAAGAAAGCTCTACTTGATGGGTGAAATGCATTCAAGCATGACTGAGAATAAAGTACTTTTTAATTAATCATAATGCTTTTTGAATGGCAAGATGTTGCAATTTGGCACTCAAATTGCAGTATATTGTTTTCAGTCAGTGTTAGATGTACATTAGTCTAGCACGCCTTTACAAAGATTTTTTTAAATTACATTTTTGGTATTTTTTCCATTCTGTACTTTTATATTTTTTTGCACAATTTGATATGCCTTTACTGCATTTTGCTTTCCTTTTTCTTATTAAAATGTCAAGGACAGTTTGAAAATGATTAGGAAGGAATGCGACAGGTCTCACTGCATTATGTCATGTTATATTTGTCTTTTCATCAAATATTCTGGCACTAGGCAGAAGCTAAATCTAGAATGGGTAGGTTAACAACTTTTGCTGTGACATACATTTGAAACTGCACAAAAAACTGCTTCATCATTAAGGAATCAAGGTGATTCTAATTGTTATTTTGTCTTCATATTGTATAAGGCATTTGAAAATGTAAGCATATTTTGATTTCATTAACATAATTACTAACCTATTCTTGCTGTTGTATATATGCATACTAAATGAATTCCAAGGATTTATTTTTGTTCCAAAACCAATTAAAGCTATCAGCATTTAATTTGTAGTCAATAAGAAACAACTCTTACTATAATGGAAGTTATTCAAAACACAGAGACAGTTGCCGCTATCTAAGCTTTAACCACATTTTCTTAAAAATACATCTCTCTAATTTCTCTGGAACTGTTTTAACTCTGGGGTGAGTTAAATGTATGTGACTCTCCATATATTGTTGGACTGCAACTCCCAATAGCCAATTATATTCTGCAAGTTGCAGTCTTAAATACTCAGACTGAGCGTTGCAAAGCAGTCACAAAAATGGTCCAATCCTATGAGTAGAAAGATATGAAGAAACTCTTTTTTGGACAAGCTAATTGTAGCGCTAGCAGCCTCGCCACGTTGCGAGGCTGCAGCGCTGCAGGGCGTCCCTTTCGGATGACTCCCGTCCCTAGCGGTACTGTTGCGGTACCGCAGGGACATTTGACTGTAATATTTTGGAGATTTTTACTCACGATCGTTGAGTAAAAATCGTTGATCATGAGTAAAAATCGCCAAAATATTACAGTCAAATGTCCCTGCGGTACCGCAACAGTACCGCTAGGGACGGGCGTCATCCGAAAGGGACGCCCTGCAGCCTCGCAACGTGGCGAGGCTGCTAGCGCTACAATTAGCTTGTCCGAAAAAGTCCTCTGACACATCTTAAATTCTTCCTTTCCTTTCCATAGAAACCTCCTTGGAATATCAATCTTTTCAGAATGTTCTGTTAAAAGAGAACTTGTGGAGCCTTGCCTGGACTCTATAATGTTGTCATTTGAAGGAGATAAGTTAGTTTAGTTTTGTATAAGAGAGGAGAAAGCTCCTGATTGACTTATGTTTCTAGGAGATGGTGTGTGTGTGGGGAATCTAGTGATCATCAAGACATCACACAGAGGCTGAGATCCTACACTGAGTGGCTTGTGTAGATCTATGTCTTCCTCTTGCCCCAGCAGTGGTCAAACCCTAGGAGAGGCCCCTGTTGCTACTGCTGCTGCTTACCAGTGGAGATAGAAAGGAGACAACTTAGGCAATCAAGAAGCATCCGGTCTCAGCTCAGGGATGCATTAGAGGTGAGGGTGCACTCACAGATGGAGTCCATTCTTGTTTCCTTTCCCCTTGGAGCCTAGACCAGCCCCATCTTCATCGTCTGAATTGCCTCTACCCTCCTTTCCCTCTCACCAGAAGCAGCAACTACTCCTAGGGCTTGACAGCTGCTGGGAGCAGGTTTTGGATGGAGAACAGAGGGCTAGAAAATATCTCCTTGAGCCCCATCCAAAAAGTGGTATATGCATATGCATACTACTAACAGGATGCTGCTCTGAGTCCCAACTGATGTGGTGGGAGGGGGTGATTATTAAAACATCCCTGCAAATCAGTTCTGAATAAATAAATGTGTTGTGACAAGCTATGCAAGCCACATACAGTAGTGGCAAAAAATGGTAAATCTAGTTTGGTTATATACCATGGGAATTGGAAAGCAGTTACATCACACCACACCAGGTACAGTAAATCTATCATCATAATTGCTAGTTCTGTAGCATTCTCCTGTAATGTTCTGTATGCTTCAGAGAAAACTGCACTAGAGGGACTATTTTTCTCCATTTATTTCCCCCCTCTCCCCAGCATTTCAAAGGCCCCACTGCTTTTTCTGTGCTGATATCAGCCAACTGTGTATTTAAAAGTACAGCTCTAAAACTGGAAAAGGATGGTTAACTGTTCTGACTGCAGGGTTCCTTTGGGTGGAATAAACTATCTGTGGACATTAAGAATTAGCCAAGACTGGAATTATTATCTAGGAGTACATATTTTCCAGAGTGAGATGCAATGTGCTGAATGAGTTCTGCAGAATGAACTCTGGTTGGTCAGCTTTCATTTGTAACTCCTACCTAGAGATTTATTGGAGCCTTTTTAAAACAACAACAGGAGTAGCAGCAACAACAACCACCCCATAACAAAAACATTAGGATGGCAAAATGTAAGTAATCTAAACCTAATCTGTGTAAACATTTTTGTGGCAGATAAAATCCAGATGCACATATCCATTGTGGACATTTTTAATATGACAAAATGAATTTTCTTTGGAGAAACAAACATTTTGAACTAGGTAAGGAGATGTAGGTGTTTATTTAGTTACACTATTGTTATGAGCATACACACCATTTTCATTATTCAGTTTGCTTAGAAGGAGGTCACTGAAGACTTAACAGTGTTTCTGTAATATGAGATCTATTCCCCATCGAGAGAACCCATTGGGCTTGAGAAATTTTCTCAGAGAGCCAAATTAGCTCTCTGCCACCTTTTCAGCTATAATTCCACACAGACTGTACCTAGCACGCATAAACCATAGCTTGCTTCTATTCTTCACACTCTCGGCTCAGTTAACAGTGCCCTTGTGGAATGGGAAGATAGAAGCAGTCCCTTTACTTAAGCAAAGAAAAGATTTTGCTATTTTCTTTTCTTAACAAGGCAATTTTTTGAATGATGCTGTCCATCTGCTGACAGGACAAAGGGTGCAAATATTACATAAAGCCTGTAATATTTGTATTGGCTGTGAGTGAATTAATGGGCCAAAGTCAAGTTGTTAATATGTATGTCCTAAAGGCCACAGGACAAGTATTTGAAGGATATCCTTCCACAGTACTGACCCATCCAGAATTTGAGATTGGGTGGAGAAATTCTGCCTATGATGACCTTCATGAGAGTCAGCAACAGGGCAACTACAGGTGGCAGAGCTTTCTTGGTGTTGACACCTCAGCTTTTTGACTATCTGCCTGTGGAGAGCCCATTCCTCTTGCTGTTGCCATTTAGGCTCCTGCTTAAAACAGATTTGGGGGTAGGCATGTATGCATTCATTTCATTATACATTATTATTTATTTATTACTGTTTTATTTATTATAGTATATCTTATATTAAAATCATAAAATCATAATCATATGTGTTGGACTGCACTTTCATGGAAGTTGTCAGCTGCCTTGTGTGGTAGGACAGGATACAAATGAAATAAAATAACATCCCAGTGTCACCTACACTGACACCCCCTGCCCCATATCTGTAATAACTGGCAAAATGTGATAATTTGGACAAATGTGGCCTTCCACACAGTGTGGCCAGTAAACTGGAAATTCTCCAGGAACCAGGAATTCCAAAGGACTAGCACTGAGACTCAGGTATGCACTAAGGAGGGGCCAGCCCAAATTCCAAAGAAAGGTAATGCAAGGCAACATCTTGCCTGAACACCCGGCTAATCCCATCAGCCTAAATTGAGATACTCAAGGTTTGTAAAGATCCCTCATACCTTTACCTTCTCCAAACAAAGAGAATTGCTTCCTCTATTTAATTACCAAGTATCTTGCACATTAAGGATCATTAGCATATCTGGAGTGTCTGTTGTCTTACCTTGAGAACCTCCGGGAAGCATTGTCTTTCATTAAATTCCATCCCCTGAAGAAAATTATTGGATATGAAAACCCTTCCAAAACCCCACTCAAGCATGCACAGTTCATCTTCCTACCAACTCCATGTCAGACTGTGAAGCTGTTCTGGCTTCGGGACCCCCACTCTGCCGGTTTCTTCCATGATCTCATCTCCTCAGATTAGTACAGTATCACCCCAAAATAACCTTCCTTCTCTATTTCTGTATCCCAATGCTTCCTACTTTATTCACTAGCCTTGCATGAATGCTTGAAGCCTGAGTGCATGTGTGAAGGTTGTTACTATTGTTTTCCCAAATAAAGACCAATAATTGTACTATCTAGCTTAACGTCTCCTCCTTATTACCGGTATACATAGGTTAAAAGGTCCTGCTATCTGTTACTTCCTCTCGCATAGCCAACCTGAATATATTAATTCCCCAAATGAATATCAATATTCAGAAGGTCCCTAAGACCCCTGAGTGTTTAGGGTAACACTAATGCACATTTGAAGTGTATATATCCAGTGTAAGAAATGATTTGTCACAGTAGTTAAGTGTTTTAGACTAAACTTACATCACACGGCTTTAAATTGTCATCCAGACTCAGATCTCATTAGTTAATTATCTATTGTTCATAATCTCTCAGCCTACCTTCTTCCACATTTTGTTCCATATTAGCCACCTGTTTATGTAGACCTAGAATTAGATCAGAACCAATTTATCACAAGGGGGAAAAGGTGGACCCCAGAAAACATTTAATATTTAAATTTGTTCAAGTTTTTTAATATGTGGATGGGGGAAAGGCCAATCAAAAACACACACTAATGTTTCCTAGATTGTTACTAAATTGACCTTTAATTTTTCCCATACTTAGAAGTAATGACAGCATTATACAATTCGTTTGCTACAGATTCACAAGGCTATCCCAACCCTCAAATAATGCAAATTTTACACTTAATTATCAATATTGATGAAATGTGACTTGTGCTCACACAGACAATGCTCAAAGATTCCTCATCATATATCCCCTACCCATAATTTGTTTTTCTGAAGCTGGGGCATGTGCTATGTGCCAAATAAATAATTTCTTGGGTCCCATTATTTACTTGATTAGCTAATTACAATTGTGCCTGGAATTACTCACTTGGTTATTCAGAAGCACCACGTGCCAAAATAAAGGTCCCCCTGAAGATTTCAGTTCAAAACCAGCCACTTGAAGAAAACATTAACGTCCTCCTCAGCCACAGATCTTCATTGTTACATGCATTTCTATTGAAGCAGTGCCACAAGATTGCAACAACTCTTTACAGAGATTTAATTAATTAATTTGCAATGTAAACTCAAGGCCAAACTTTAATTGACACTTAGTCATGTGTGATTTATCCTATGTGTGTTTGTGCACACTCTGCTTACAAAATGGAGCCATACAGTCTGCACACTGTAATGAAAGACCAGCATGGGAAAAGTGAAGATGACTTGGCATGACCCTTCATGCAAATTTGCTGATTTAATACTAACACATTCAAACTAGTCATAATCTCCAACTGTCTCAATTTGACAGGAGGAGTCACAATTAATCCTCTGTTGTCCCATGTTTTCAGTTGCTTTTAAAATGTCCCAGTTTCTCTCTCCTCCCTCCCTTTCCCCCTTTGACCTCAGCTTAATTCAATTGCTGAAAACTGAGTTGAAAATGCAAAAGTGCTTGTGTGTTCTTCCTCAGTAATAACTTTTGTTAGCTTGACCATACTCTAAAGTTGCTTGGCCACACATGTCGCAGTTGTCATCAGTGAAATCCTGGAGGGAATGAATGGATAGCATATGCAGTTTGAAATCCAGGAAAAAACTTTTGAAGCTTCTTTCAATTCAGGGTTGGAGATGCCATACAAACCTGAATAGCTTTGGTATCATGTTCTGACTTTGCATGAACTGAAGCTACAAGGTCATGGAAAAGTATGAAGTTGATACAATCAAAGGAGAAGAATGGTGGTTCTGCACACCAGCAAGGATTCAGAATTAGGTAGTCAAGCACAAAAGCTATCAAGTTGATTACAAAGAAAACAGGTATATTTTGAAGTTGATTTCCTAAACAACAACAACAAATGGATCTGGGACTTTTCTTGATCTCCCAAGTAACTGTTTAAAGAAATGCATTCTTTGTAAGAATTAAGATGACTTCTGGCAAACATAGTGAGGGCAAGAAGTATATTCCAAAACAGAGGTGGGCAACTCCAGGACAACTGAGGGTGGCCACTATCCCATTTCCCGCCCTTCTGGAACCCTATGGGCTGTACTGGTCCCTTTTAATAAAACATGTTTTTTTTTTTTAAAGGGCCAGTCCCAGAGGCTATTAAGTACAAGACACTGACCTAATTAGACAGCTGTGTGTTACCCATAAATCTCAAAGCACACCCAAGCAGCTTGGTTGCTTTCAACAATTCTACTTGGTGATTAGCAGCACTTCTTGGTGTTCCTGTTTCCTTGACCCTTGGACTGGCACAATTTCAGCAAGGGGAAGAGGAGAGGATGAAATCTTGCCCTTCCCTGTAGGCTTAGGCCAAAGCAAATGGCAGCTGCCTCTCCTAGCTTGCTTGTTTTTCCTCATTAATAACTTTTGCTATCATGACCACACTGTGATCTTGTTTGGCCACACATGAACCAGTTTTCAACTGTGAAATGCTGGAGGGTATGCTATCTTACTGTGTTGGGATGAACTGAAGGTCACATAGTGCCCGTATTTCCTGAGGAATTTTCTTTTGGGTGGGTAGGAAAAATGCAGCCTACAGGACCAATTTATATAGCCGAAGGTCTACCAGGGTCCATTTTAAAAAAATGCCCCCAAATATATCTCAGTGCTTTCTAGAGCCCATGGGGAGAATTTTGTCATGTTTTAGCACAGGAGAGGGCTTTTTTTCTAACAGGAAGTGACCCCGAAGTTGAGTTGTAAAAATGGCCTCTCCCAGCCCTAAAATGGCTGGGCAGGCGGGGGGGTACTGTGCAATTTCTGTTCCCTAAAGGGCACTTGGGTTATTTTCATGGTGGTAAGTATGACTCTCCCAGCTCTCCTGTAGGGCCAATGTAGCCCCTGAACTGGTAACAGTTGCATGCCTGGTTAAGACAATATTTTGTATGAAGTAAATGGCCACTTTTAAATTCCACAGAAAATTAACTTCCACAGTCAAAAAGTGAACCTGTTACTATCTGATGAGCAAGCTTGATTCTTTAAAAACCTCATCACCTCTAAATTCTTGGCAGATAGATGTTAATTGTCAACCCTGTACTGTCCATTTATAAAGAATTAATATCAGAACAAGGCTACATGTGAACTTGGTGGCATCTTAGGCAACATTTGGGAGGAAGAACAACTTATTCAAATATGTGTCAGCAACTGCAGGAGAGGCAAATTCAGGAAAGGAGGAGGGAGGCTTCTGTTTCTCAACACTTAACCTCATGTCTCAGTACACTGCCCCATAACTTGACCGTTCCAGCGACAAACATCATGATAAATCAATATAACTTAATTAACGTTATAGGTCAATTATTGAGCAAACCAACTCAATGAATAAATTACCTCAAGTGCCATTGACAGAAAACCCTGAATAGCCTTATTACAGCAATAAAGCTGGTTTCTTTCTTCAAAACACCTGCTAACACAGAAAATACAGTCCTTGGGAGCAGCTATCTCTCTCTGGCTTTTCTTCACAAATGAAGATTCAGGAAGGACTCATCCCACGCTTTCTGCAAGCATGCTGATGACTAAAAAGGCCAATCCGAGATAAACAAGTCCGGTTGCAGAAAGCACAGCAGAAGGGTTCCTTGGGTGATGTTTCTGGGTTGTGATTCTTTCTGCATTGTTGTTTCTCTTCAAGACTTGTTTGGCGTGAGTTCTCAAATAAGGCTGCAGGATTGTGGATAGTCCGTCTCCATTCCTCCCGATGAGAGGCCATGGCAGACCATTGTTGGTGATCAATTTGGCCGAGCCTGAGATGTTGTTTCAGGGGCTGTGTTTACACGGGCAAATATTCCCCTAAATATACCGCTAAGATTGCTCATTGTTCCCATGGATTGAGCCACAGTATCACCTCATTCAGAAGGGGGGAAGTCAAAATACCCAAATGTAGCGTGACAAGGGATGTCGGTTTATTTGGAAAGTAGCTCGACTTAGCACATTATTGGTAGTGTGAACAGCAAGTCCATGTGAATTACCAGCAATCTTCCCAATACAGTTGCAGCAGAGCTGCACTGTGATTGGTTCTTATGATGAAGGGGTGGGCTGGCTAGATGTGGAGCCAGGAGGGAGACTCAGGAAATCTTAAAATCCTTCGTGTCTACTGCTTGCTTTAAACATCCAGCCAACCGGCTTGCTTTTAGCATGGGAAAAGCACTGCAGAGCAAAGGAATCCTAGCCAGCTGCTTGTGTGTGTGTGTGTGGCTGCTTTCCTTCCCACTTAATTATTCATCTCCTCCATGGTCTCCCTCCTTTTTTGTTGATTTATATGCAGACGAAGGTACCCTCCTCTCTGTCTTCTGCTGGCTTTAATGATAATGATAGAGCTGCCTGGACACACACACCCCTTTGTCTGCCAAAACTCATCCAAATTAGCCATAAATCTTAAGAACTATTCACCCCTGTTCCAAAAGGAAGGGAATCCGGAATTTCGCTCACTTTATTCTGGCCCCTTTTTCAATCAGCTGTTAAGCAAGGAGACTTCCGCTTGGAGTTTGATTTGTGGGCAAGGAGCTGTGGGGAAATGACATTCTTTGCCTCTAAGCTGTTAAGCATATGGAGTTGGGGCCAGAGCAGACATTCCTATGGCATTTCTTTGTCTCCTCTCCAATGCTTGGCCACGCCCCCACCACATTTGGCTGTGTGAATCTCAAAGCGAGAAAAACCAAAGTGCAACAAAATAACGCTGTTTCCTCCATAGACCATGTAAACTACCCACCACTGATGTGGAAAAGCGCTAAAGCGCAATTTATCATAATAAAACCTGCCATGTAAATGCAGCCAGGAAGTCCTTGTATTGCATAGCTCAAAACACCATTAGGGTATGCAAGCCTCTCTCCCACGACAAAGGGGTGTCAATGGAGAGGGGAGCAGGTATAGTTCATCTGTAAAACACATGCTTTGTATGTATAAGGTCTGAGGTTCAGTCCTTCATATTTCTGGTTAAAAGCTCTAAGCTTAAAAGGCTTCCTTGGTAAAGAGTTCTGTGTGAGGTCCTAGAGAGGCATAATGTGCTGGTTCTGCTTTAGATTAGGGGACAAAAAGAAAATCATATAGTTATCCCACCAAGAGTGAAGACAATATATTGAGACAGAACTTGATTTGTGAGAGGGGAAAACTTTGTTAAATAACACAGCCAGCAGTGAGAATGAGGCTATTTTATAAGTGAGTAGTGCAAATGGAACTACATGTATTTTTAAAGATTAACTTCTGGTGGATGTTGACCATAGAGTCACACTGGAGGACCATCCGATGCCTAGAGAGACCACATCCAGCATGACTCTATGGTCTTCCAGATGCCTAGAGAGACCCTTCCCCCCCCCAACTACAGGCCTTACCACACTCCAAACAAGAGTGGCAATTCAGCAGCAACATTCCATCTTCCATGCCGCCTTAATGCATAATGTCATCATTCTTCTGGTGTTCTTCAATTTTGGTTCCATGGGGGACTGGGGTAAAACAGCAACTTTTTGCTAACAGGTTTTTCTGGTTACCAAAAAAACTCCAAACCCCATGGTTTTACCTCAGTCCCTCATGGGACCAGAAAGAAAGAGCGATGTCATGCAGTAAGGCAGCACAGAAGACAGAACATTCCTGCTACCCTGCCACTTTTCTTTGGAGTGTGGTAAGCCCCTGAGAGTAAGTGAAATTGTAGGTAAGTGAAACTGCAGGTACAGATACCATGTAAATGGGGTGTGTATGTGACCTGTATAGTAAATGTGTGAACATGATGTATTTTGAAGACATGGCATCAATGTTATCTTTAAAGAAAATGCCATTGCACTAATCTTGCTCTCAGAGATCAGGAGTTGTGAACAAATTATGTCTGTAACATAGTGCAAATTGCAGTTGCTCAACATATAAAATATTCTCCCCCAACTCTTTAGCATCCTGGTCTTGCACCAGAGATGATATTTCATGGCAGAGGGTTAACTAATACTTGCAGTGCAGTTTGATTTACATAGCCAAGATGATTAGACTGAAGTAAAATGTCAGGAGCAATGAGATTCTTTCACTTCCCTACATTAATCCTATTTGGGCATTCACCCATGACATGGTACAAATCTAATCACGTGGCGAGGGAAGCAGGCCATGATTAGAGGTCTCATTCCCCTGCTAGCTCCACCAACATCATCAGTCATGGGTCTACACATAGCGACCATACTTCCCTCTTTAGACCTCACTAGTAAAACCAGCCATCTGTATCCATGGATTTGGCACCCAGGGATTCCACCATTCATGGCTTGAAAATATTTTTTAAAAAATAAATTTCAAGAAGCAAATCTTGTTTTTGCCATTTTATATAAGGGACACCATTTTACTATGCCATTGTATATAATGGGACTTGAGCATCCATGGATTTTGGTATCCACGGGGGGTCCTGGAACCAAACCCCAGTGGATACCAAGGGCCCACTGTATTCTAATCCCAGGACTGCTGAAGACATGGATGTAGCTGGCAAACACAAAACTGCTTTCCCCTGCATGTGACTGTAAACAAGTGAGGGATTGAGATCCAAATGGAGTGGTGGCATTGGAGTGAATATGATTAAAACTAGGGAGATTTTCAGACAACACTGTTATAGTGTTACTATTCCATTATATTTGCTATGGCTGCCTCCTGTTGAATCCTGGGATTTGCAGTTTAGGGAGGGGCATTTACAACTCTCAGCCAGAGAGATCTTAGGCCTCACTAAACTACAAACCCCAGAATTCCACAGGAGGCAGCCAGAGCAGTTAAAGTGGAATAGTAACACTATAACAGTGTAGTCTGAAAATCTCCTAGGTAAGATTCTTTGGAGATTATCAGATGTGTTAACACTTTAATAAAGATGAAAAAGTGGCATTACATGAACACCAGGAGATCACTAAAGGGCTCCCTTTTAAGATGACATTGTTCCCCCCTTGTAATGCACCCGTTCTGCTGCCATTCTACCCATGCTGCTTTTTATTGATGGGAGAAGCCGTCAATAGATCCCCTGTTCCATTTCTGTCATAGATGTTTCTGCAAGTGAAAAGGTGCCCTGTTATGCTGGTGAGATCCACGCATCAATTGGAGGTACCTGCCAGAACACTTCCAGGTGAGATCGGGACATCCAGGTAAGTGACACACTTGTTTAAAACTTCCCTGGTTTACCTGGAAGTTTTAAAGTGTGTTTTTGTGTTTGTCATCACTTTTTCTTGTGTATTTTTCTTTTTCTTTTTGAATTTCCCGCACTTGAATCTTCTTGTGAGAATCCACAGGATTTCACTCCTGGGCTGCCCTGTTGATGCTACTCAAGATAGGTCTGAAAAAATTTGTTTTTGTGCCGGGACGGGGCAGGAGTGGAGATTCTGGGACAGGAACCCTTTTTTTGTTCCTGTCTGAAAATCTCCTTTGAATCTGAAAATGGTAGCAAAGATTAAATTCAGTGAGAATGGTGGCAATATGATTTATCAGCCACTTAACTCATTTCCTGTGAAATACAGGAAAAGGTCAGGCTGCTTCAAGCTAATATGACCTTACCCTTTTATAAAAATCTGCAACATTTTATTCCAGAACTACATTTCTGTCAGTCCAAAACAATTGCCTGAGGAAAAAATTCCCATTAGGCCTTTCTGTCTGTCTCCTTGCCAATTCATGGTTTTTGCCTCACAGTGTATTTTTCTAAGTCTTTGTCAGCTCTAATTGTAAATGCCTCCAGTGATGGGGATTCTAAGGTTTTCCTTGGGTTGGTTGTTCCACAGCTAAATTGCCAGAAAAGGACTATGACATGACTAGCCGAAGCTGAATTACTCTAAGGGTTCTTCTGAGGTGGTTATCCTTTCCTTCTGCCGTGCATTATGGGAAAGGAAGATGAGGACAGAGGGTAGGAAGTCATCAGCTACTTTAGCGTGGGTTTTAAAAGACTTAGGTGGAATTTTAATGGCACTTGCTGCAATCTTTTTTTTGAAAAACCTTTTTTCGCCACTAAAGATGCTTTAAACTGTCAAGTAGTGTGAGCATTAAGATGTGATGAGAGATCTCTGCAACAAAATGTTATCATGTGAAATGCTTCTCCTGAAGATTTGAGCCAGCAATGACTTCTCCAGAATATGACATTCTATTCTCCCTTAACAGCAGTTTCCCATTCATGTCTTCAGTATTCAATCAGCATTCCATGACCACTGAGTACACACAATTTTCAATGAGTTGTTTTGGATTTCATCTCTTTGCTTAGGTGCCTTCCCTTACCATCTGTACTTCTGTAAACCTAAACCTACTGTTAACCTCCTCTTGTTTATGAATGACATTATTTTGTCCACATGAACAACTTTGTTCATTGTGTCTGGACTTCAGAGGACAGATAATATGGCTTTTGATTATGTGGCTTACACCTCCTAGTCAAGGCTGTGTTAATTGATGTGTGTCTAAACTGAAAAGGAGTGATACTCATTATTTATTCTCTCCTAAACCCCAAGAAGACTGGTGTTGCTGTGTGGAGCTCTATGAAAAAAATTTGAGACACATCTCATGATGCTCAAAAGATAGCTCTTTTATTGGTAAAATCAGCCACAAAATCTATAATTGTTTTATATATTGTTATAGTATGCACGGTCATACTATTTATTTACGTGTTATCTTTTTGTGATTTCATACAGTCCCTGAAGAAGGCTTTAAGAACATACACAGGCTGAAATGCATTGTGATTTGTTTGTTTTTTAACCAATAAAGCAACCATCTTTTGAGCATTTTGAGACATGTCTCTGGTTTCTTCAGCGACTTTCACTGCATGCTTTCCATATTTTGATTTCTGTGTCAACAGAGGATGACAGGCAGATGAGATCAGAAAAGGCAAAGGTGGGATTGTGAGATAGCCATTCTTTCACAGCTTCATCACTTGACAAGCCTTAAACTGGTTTTCAAGCACTGGAGGTTGAAATCAAACCATGAGGTGAGTACACATCTTCAACATCATAATACAGTACTTATTTCTAAGTACTAATCAGTCCTTATATAGTGGGGTGGGCAAGTGCCTGGAGTTGGTGCATGGGGCAATAATGGGTCTCCACAGAACCTTAGAGGGCTACAAATGTTGTTGTCATTGTTGTTTCCATCTTGCCCCTCACTCTAGGGCTTGAATTACAAGTTGACCCCTGTATCTGCTTACAAATTCAAATTACAGTTTAACCCCTTTATCCATGGGGGATAAGATGATGATGATGATAATAATAATAATAATTTATATCCCGCCCCTCTACGAAACACAATCGGGGCGGCTTACAACAATTAAAATATATATCCAAAGCCACAATCCCATCCCACCTTAAAATGCAATTAAATAATACAGGAATTAAAAACATACTTTAAAACAAAATACAAAAATTAAAAATAAACAACGGACAGTGGCCATAGCAAGGTTGGGACAAGCTAGATTTTCTTTTCTATTTAAATGGCTGGGTATCTATTCAGGAAAGGCCTGCTGGAAGAGATCTGTCTTAAGAGCTTTTTTAAAGCTATTTATGTTGGTGATATGACGGATCTCATCTGGCAGGCCATTCCATAATCTGGGAGCAATAGCTGAAAAGGCCCTCCAGGAGGTCAAAGAAAGACTAGTCTTTAAAGGTTGTAACAAATTCCTCCCAGAGGACCTGAGTGCATGGGGAGGATTATATGGAAGGAGGCAGTCCCGAAAATAGGTTGGACCCAAGCCATTTAGCCATTTAGACCAGTCTGGCTGCAATATTCTGTACTAGTTGAAGTTTCTGGACCAAGCACAAGGGTAGCCCCATGTAGAGTGCATTACAGAAATCAAGATGGGAGGTTACCAGAGCATGTACCATGGTCTCAAGATCCCTGACTTCCAGGAAAGGGCACAACTGGTGTATCAGCCAAAGCTGATAACAGGCACTCCTGACTGTCACATTTACCTGATTCATCATCTGGAGCGATGGGTCCAGGAGCACCCCCATACTGTGAACATAGTCCTTGGAAGAGAGTGTAATTCCATCCAGGACTGGAGATTGTATCCCAATGCCTGGGTTCAGGGCTGCTACCATGAGTACCTCCATTTTTTCTGGATAAGCTTCAATTCGTTTTCCCTCATCCAGTCCATTAGAGCCCTAAGACAATCATTAAGAGAAGAGATACCATCTGAAGTCAGAGCTGAAGACCGAGGCATAGAGAAATATATCTGGGTGTCATCAGCGTACTGATAACACCCTGCCCCATGCCTCCGGATGATCTCTCCCAGTGGTTTCATGTATATGATGAATAGCATCAGGGACAGGATGGCACCTTGTGGGATGCCACAATTAAGCTCTTTCCTTGCAGAGCAACTGTCCCCGAACATCACTCTCTGGAATCTGCCCGAGAGGAAGGAACGGAACCACTGCAGCGCAGTGCCTCCAATTCCTAGCCTTCTCAAGCGATCCAAGAGGATGTCATGATCTATTGTGTCAAAAGCCACTGAAAGATCCAGTAGCATCAACAGGGTCACATTACTTCTGTTGATGCTCAGGCGAAGGTCATCAGCCAAGGCAACCATCGCAGTCTCAACTCCAAATCCCACCCTAAAGCCAGTTTGAAATGGATCTAGATAATCGGTTTCTTCCAAGACAGCTTGGAGTTGGAGAGCAACTGCCCTCTTGATCCAAGTTCCAAGACAGCCCCCCCCCATTGGATACCTGAAACCACGGATAATAGGGAAACCTTTTATTTTCAGTGAGGTGAACGCAGGAAGTTGACCATAGAATCACATTGGAGGACCTAGAAAGGCCACGAGATAACATTATTTTTTTAGATGTTGATAAACAAAGCCATGGATACTGAATCTGTGGATATGGGGCTCAACCTGTATAAAAAATTAGAAATAAAATTAAACTAGCAATAGAATTAAAACAATAGAATAACAATAACCAAAGAATGAAAAGCAGTTAAAATCAAGACCATTAAAAGAAAAGAAAGGAAATAAGCAGTACAACATGTTTTGACAGCTCCCCCTGCAGCAATCAGCCCTCAAAGGTCTGCTGAAACAAAAAGGTCGCCACCTGCCAATGAAAGGATAGTGGGAGGGTGCCAGTCTAACCTCTATAGGAAGTGAATTCCATTGTTACTCCTCCTGCCCCACACTACTGTATTGGAGGTGGGGAGGGGGGGAATAAACATTTTAAAATGCTCCCCTAATAACTAATAACATCCCTGAGCCTTTGGGGCTGCTGTTAGCCATGCCATCATGGCTACCCTCTTACTTTATTTTAGGCCAGTTGAAAATTGTTGTTGGTTGTTGTTGTTGTTATGTGCCTTCAAGTCATTTCTGACTTATAGCGACCTTAAGGCAAATCCATCACAAAGTTTTCTGAGGGCTGAGAGTGTGTGACTTGCCCAAGATCACCCAGTGGGTTGTCATGGGCAAGCGGGGATTCAAACCATGGTTTCCCTCCTCTTATTTTAGTTCTGTAGAAGCCTTTCTTAAGCCTATATAAACTGTTAAAAGAAAAATAGAAAGTGATGGTTCATGCATTGTCACTTCCTGTTTTGAAAAAATAATAATTGAATAGGTCAGAGGAAGGCCTCTGCTGACTTAAAAAAGGTGTGGGTGGCTACTAAAAGTGGCAGAATGGCCAATACCAATCCCACCACCCAAAAGAGATGTTGAATGGTTGTGTCAAGGTGTCAATGTTTGGGGAATTTGTGGGGACACTTTCCTGGCTTGGTATGTGCTCCCATGGCCAATGTGTTTTTCCCAACAGCCCATGAAAAGCCCAAGCATCAATATATCATCAATATACCAATAAAAGTTGTCTCCAATGGTTCAGAAATGAAAATCAGAACATGTGTGGCTGGGTTACATTAGAGTGTGGTTGCGGGGGGAGGAACTATAGGTCAAAAGTTATTGATGAGGAGGGATGCACACCACTACTATTTTAAGCAAAAAGCAATTTATGTGCAGAGTTCAGGCAGACCAAGATGCTTCCCTCTCCTTTTCCATCAAGTTAATTGTTTGCAAATTACTTCTGTATTTTGAACTCAGTTTGCAGCGACTGAAATAAGCCAAGCACAAATGGAAACGTCGGAGGAGAACAGAGAAAATGGGACATTTTAAAAGAAGGTGGAACAGAAGATTGACCAGTGAGGGCTTGTTCAGGAAATATACTTCAAACTTTTTAGTTTATAATGTTTTCTGTTAGGGGCTGGAAGTCACTGTAGTGAGTAGTTAATAGTTTTGTCTTTTTATATTAAGGAACAATGTATGTGTGTTTTAGATATGTGGAAAAAAATGTGTTAATAAAAAATACTGGGGGCGGGGAGAAATGTCTGAGGGCTGGCAGTCAGTGGCACCTACTGTCCCACAACACTGACAGTAGGACCAGCCCTGACCTTGCTCCATATGTAACCTGTTTCTCCATATGGCAAATGTTATTCCAAATATGCCCAATATGTTTCCTCATAAACCAACCCCCATACCATCAATATTATACCGTGACTTCATGAACTCTTTGTGGATGTACCTAATGACCTGTTAAGCACGTTAGCAATGCATTAGTAGAAATACCTACTAGAAGAAACGAACACATGACTTCCCTTGTGAATCCAAACAAAGAGAAAGCTACTATTTATTTTCCATTAAGCCCGAGATGGGCTGTGCTTATTGCTCATATTAATTCTTTGCTGCATAACAGTCATATAATGGGTTATCTCTTTGATAAATGGGTTATTTCTTTAATAATTAAAGTGCAATAACGAGGGATGCTGAGCACTATCCCCTACAAATTAATATTTGCCAGCTGCCATAATGATGATGAAGAGTGCTGGACAGTCACTGCGATCGCCTACTTATCAGATGCATTGCTCTTGGGACTGTTAGTGGCTTTTAAATCCTGAAGAAGTGTTTTTGTGGGGGATCATTTGTTTTTATGAAAGCACAAAAATTGTATCCCCAGAAGATAATTCACTATCATCTATATGCCTTACGGGAAAGGATGTACCAAAATGGCATGTATTCAGGAAAAGAAATCATGCCATCCAGTTCATAGAACCTGAGTGACACCCTTTCTCAGATTCCCAGTTCCAAACACTAAATGCTAAGCATGAAAAAATTTGATTTTCCACATCAGAAAATGATGATTTCCCCTTTAGCCCAAGTTCATCCTGTCTGGCATTCCATCCCCAGCGTGATTAGGTTTAAATCCACATCACCATTGATCTTGCGGATCCAGACCCTACTCCCCAGACCCCTATCACAATGAATACACAGGCAACTACAGATTGCGTTACAAATGTATTGAGTACAAATAACCATAAGAAATTAGGTACAGGTTAGTATAATAAAATGATTGAATATGAGGATATATATATATGAAGATCTAATTGGCAATAAAGGCCGCAACTTGCTAATGGCTGCAAATGGTTGGCACTATTGCATGGGTCTGGATCCCTTCATTGGCCAACCCTGTGTTGGGCAATGGCTCGCTGTCAGCCACTGCCAACCCTTCTTGGAGGAGAGAGCCCCCGGCTGAGCCGTCCCGCTCAACACTCTCCCCTCCCTTGAAAACAAGCAATTAACCATCAGTGAGGGTAAGGTCTCTGTGAACTTGAACTTGATGGAGACCCCCCCATTCCACACTTACCTGGATCAGGACCCATGCCATTTGCCTAGCAAATTGCGACAACAACAATACATAAAGCATACATCTCAGGGAGAGTGGGTGGGTCTTAGGCTCCTTTTGAGCCACCGGAGGCTCTGCACCAGGGGGCCGGCTTATATAACGGCCCTGGAACAAGCCTCCATGCCATCCAGCCACGCCGGAAACACGGCTGGATGTCCCTCCCCCCTTACTTGCTGCCGGCTCGCCCCGATTAGCTCGCTTTTCCCACTCCCTCCCGGATGCAGGGGCTGCCAGGAAGAAGAAGGCCAGACATGGCGGCCCCCTCGCAAGCCATAAGGCCACAAGGAGGCCGCTCAGGGGACACTGGCCGGGCTGCAAAAGGCCCCACCGTTGAGCCAATATGCCCCTTTTCTTTAGCAGCATCATGAGTATTCCAGCTTCAACCTTAATATTTATCTCTAAGAGTCTACTTCTGCTTACATGCTATTTGCAGTTGAATCTGCTGTAAAAATGCAGATGATGCACTATCAGTGTTTGGGCTGATTTTAGGGGAAAATACATTGCAATTTTTCACCATAAAGATGGGCTCATAGATTATCCCATATGAAAGTGAAGGCTTATTTGTAGATGTGTCTCTCCAAAGACTTCATTAATGTCTCTCATACCATTCCTGCAAACTGCCACTGATGTTAGATTTAGACATTATAAATGCACTGACAAATTGTTTAAGATGTTTGTTTTCAGGTAGTCTTCAAGTTTGGCAGAAATGATTTAGCAGGACTTTGTTCCAATACTTTTGGAATCAAGAAGGAGACAATGATTTACTGTAGCAAGGAAATACAAGGCAGACAAGGACATAGTAGAGACCTCTAGATTTGGCAGTGAGAAGATTACCTGTGATATTTCGCAAGAGCAGTTTCAGTAGAAAAAAAGGGGCTAGATTGTAGGCAATCAAGAATGGAATTGGAAAGCCAAACATCAGGGGTGAACAATTTTGTAGGACTATTTTGTTGTTTATCACATTGTTACATTTCTATGCCACTCTTCCTCCAAGGCCATAAGCATGGTCCTGTCCCCATTTTTAGACTCACAACAACACTGTGGGATAGATTAGGCTGAGGAATAATGATGGCTCCAGGGTCACTCAGTGAGCACCATGTCTAAGTGAGAACTTGAACACAGACCTCCCCAGTCCAGCACTTTCATTACAATACTTCACACTCCCACTCATCTGGAAGTCAGCTGATAGAGAGTGAGGAGGGCCAGGAAAAGGATTGTTTAAAGTTCAGAGGAAAGGAGCCATGTTTGAACACATTAGAGGAAAAAACAGAAGGAACAAATAGATTAATGGCAGAGTTGAGGGTAACTAGAAGTAAGGAGGCACATGGAGGAATTCAATAAGGGAAACCAAGTAACTGGCTTCAGTGGAGGCTGAGGGCTTCTGTATAGGAGGCTGGTGGCTCTGAATATTAAAGCAGGTATGCAAGGTGCTGAACCTTATACTCCCAAATAGGTTCAGCATCTTGGATACATTCTGTGAAGTTCAGGCTATAAACCCTGATTTCACCATGCCACTGACACTGGGGAAACCAATTTCCACTGACTATTGTGGACACCAGCTTCTACTGTGGGAATCATCCAGAAGACTTTCTAAAGGTATCAGGACTCAAATTCTCCTATGTGTAGACCCCTCGCCAGAAGGATTGAGTGGAATACCTTTGTAAATTGGTATCTGTGGGGAGAGAGAGAGAGAGAGAGAGAGACTATCTATGAGCACAATTGAATTGGCTGAAGAGTCATAATGTTTTTTTAAAAATCCTTTAGTCACATGGGAGTAGGCCAGTCACATGGGGGGTAGGCCCTCTTCCTGGCCTGACCCATCTCCAGCCATTGTGGAGGTGAGCCCTGAAAGGCTGATGTCCCACTCTTCCAAAGTCTGAGATGAGTAGTAAATATGGGATGATGCTACCATTTCACCAACTCTTAATATGCTTAAGAAAGCCAGGGAAAGAACTTGTCAGAGTGTATCATCTTCCATGTTTGGAGACCAATGAACTTCAGCAGACTGAGGGCTCAGGATATGCCAGCTCCTGGCCATGGATCAGGCCCAGTGTTCCCCTGTTCCTGCCTGCAAATGGGCCAGTCCAGACATGCACACCAGCCCATCACTGCAGCTGCCACCACCATCTCCCTCTCTGTCTCAGAAGGCAGGAAGCCAGCCCACAACATGTGACCAAGGCCCCCTGCATGTGGCCAGCCTTGGTCACACAGTGCAGGAGTCCTTCCTACATTCTGAGACAGCAAGACAGACAGTAGAAGCAGCAAGGACCGGCTTGCCAGGACAGGCTCCTGCAGTCTCTTGGGGCCCAATCTAGTCCTTCCCAGTGGATACGGGATGAGTCCTTCCTGAATCTTCATTTGCAAAGAAAAGCCAGAGATTTTAAAATGTTGTACCAGGCCCTACCCTGTCTTAGCCCCATGTCTGCCCTGGAGGTGATGAGGACTGCCTTGGAGCAGAAGAAGGCAAATGACCTATGTCGTCAGGACAGCAGGGCTCTGAGACTAGGGCAAGACAGGGTATATCGTCCATCCTGAAAATTCCCGAGTCTGAGGGCCCATCTAAATGGTAAAAATACCCCTCATGGAATTTGCTGGGAATCCTACCTGTCTAAACAGGATCCAGTACCAATCCACACTATTTGGAAGGAGGGGGAGCCAAAATGGCAAAAACAACGGGATAAAAGCCTCCGCAGATTTCCCCGTACTTTTTCACAGACCATGAGGTGGGTGCGCATTTTTGCTCATTTGGACTATAGAACAATAAAAAACTCAAAAGGAAGCACAAAGCTGATTGGGCGGGCGAGAGCCTGCTGCCATCATGTTGGATTTTTACCTTAATGATCGCTTACTAAGGTGATGAAACAGGATCATAGAATCATAGAATCATAGAACTGCAGAGTTGGAAGAGACCACGAGGGCCATCCAGTGCAACCCCCTGCCACGCAGGAAATCATGATCAAAGCATCCTTGACAGATGGCCATCCAACCTCTGTTTAAAGACCTCCAAGAAAGGAGACCCCACCACGCTCCGAGGGAGTGTGTTCCACTACCGAACAGCTCTTACTGTCAAAAAGTTCCTCCTAATGTTGAGGTGGAATCTCTGTTCCTGGAGCTTGCATCCATTGCTCCGTGTTCCAGTCTCTGGAGCAGCAGAAAACAAGCCTGCTCCATCCTCAGCGTGACATCCCTTCAAATACTTAAACAGGGCTATCATATCGCCTCTTAACCGTCTTTTTTCCAGGCTAAACATACTCAGCTCCCTAAGTCTCTCCTCATAAGGCATGGTTTCCAGACCTTTCACCATTTTAGTCGCCCTTGTCTGGACACGCTCCAATTTGTCAATATCCTTTTTGAATTGTGGTGCCCAGAACTGGACACAGTATTCCAGGTGAGGTCTGACCAAGGCAGAATAGAGCGGCACTATTACTTCCTTTGATCTAGACACTTACTTCTATTGATGCAACCCAAAATTGCATTGGCCTTTTTAGCTGCCGCATCACACTGTTGACTCATGTTCAACTTGTGGTCTACTAGGACTCCTAGATCCCTTTCAATACTTTTTGTTTTGCTTTCCTATAACATTGGAAAATCGCTCTATTGCACCAGTGCATAGCACACCTTGGGAAGCCTTTAAAAAAAAATGGCAGCAGTGAAGAACTAACACAACTAAATCAACTCATGGCCACCATCAGAAATGCAAGGCTTATGGGGGCTTCCGAGGCCAGAAAAAAACATTTGGACATGTCACTGCTGCCGTGAGATGCCAATACTAGGAGGTATTTTGGATTTTTTTCCCCCTCATGTAGATGGGCCCTAAGTTAAAGAAGGATAATAATACAAATGTTACTGGTTTCCTAGGAGCCTGACTGATTGTGTGTCTTTGGTGTCAGCCTTCAGTCATCCTACAAGGCCATAAAGAGCTACACAAGTCTGGATACCGATGTGAAGTGTATTTGTACATGTTTAGGCATTTTATATGCGTAAATAGAATGAGGACTGTGTTCTGTATCAGAATCAACAAGGATTGTACATTATATTATTCTAAAAGATCAACAAGGATGTAAAACTTTTATTCTTGCTGTAGCATAATCCACTAAGATTTTGATAGGCAGCCTGAACATAATCATGTATGACGTGGTAAGACCTGGAATATGAGATGCTCATAACCCAAGCAGATTCATGACAACACACATCTACAATAATTTTTGTAGCCTTCTTTATTTGCAATGCAGCTAGTTTTGCTATACTTAGGAGATTTTCAGATGCCTCTTTCAGCCTCTTGCCGCGCAAGCAGCCTCCGAAGCAGTAACGAGGCTGCTGCGTGGCAAAGGGTCCATTTTGGGTGACGCCGTTTCTCTCTCAGCGTCATCCATGACAGTTGTGGCTAGCATTGAAGGTGGCTGCACTCTTTTTTACTCACAGACAACTTCTGTGAGTGAAAAACAGCGTGGCCGCCTCCAATGCTAGCTGCAACAGTCACGGACGATGGCGAGAGAGAAATGGCGTCGTCCAAAATGGACCCCTTGCCACACAGCAGCCTCGTTACTGCTCCGGAGGCTGCTTGTGATGCAAGAGGCTGTCTGAAAATCTCCTTAGACTACAGTAAATAGGCCCCTAAAAATCTATGAAACACAATTAACATTGAAAGAAATTATGAAACACTTTTTACCGATTTACTACTCAACATATTTCCACTTTTTTAAAAAAAAAAACATTAAGAGATAAAAGATCTTAAATTGATGATGAATAGATACTTTCTTGTATATTTTTTAAAATATCCCTAGATTTGCTATATGCAAAACATGCTATTCTTTGCTGTGGATAGACATTTCACATCGGGGGACATGGAGATGCACTATCCACAATGCTAATCACAACCCGAAAACATCACCCAAGAAGACTTCTGCTGTGCTTTCTGCAACTGGACATGTTTATCTCAGATTGGCCTTTTCAATCATCAGCGTGCTTGCAGAAATTGCGGGATGAGTCCTTCCTGAATCTTCGTTCGCAAAGAAAAGCCAGAGAGAGAGAGAGATTGGAATTCTTAAGGCTTAACTTACTCATCTGCATATACTGTTTTCTAAAAGCAGTTGCACAATGCAATGTCCATTGTTTTGACCACTTACAGAAAGCACAAAGCCCCAGTCACAAATTTCCCCTTACGTACACTATGTATTTTCCTGAAAATGCAGTATTTCTGTACACAACAAATCTTGAGCAATACATTTTTAAAGCTGAAATATTAAAACAAGATAGTTCAGAAGAAGTGGTAGCAACATATGATTTCGTAAGAGGCTGTAAAAGATTTGAAGGTTCTATGCAGTTCTTTTACCATTTTTTACAATTGGAAACACAGGCTGGAATCAGTATATTACATAGATATAGCACACTTTCCAGGATTGTACAGTATCAGCAGGGGGTGGGGTGGGGGAGAAAAAAAAATCTCTGATGCTGTCAGTACAGAAGGCTTCTGCTGGCTTATTTCTTCAGCATGGGATAGGAGGGTGGGGGTGGCAGGAGATTTTCAAGGAAAGACTTCTCAGAGTGCTTTTAACTTAAAGGACCCATTTGGAAGTAGCAATAGGCAGCTTTCTCTCTGAACAGAGATGGGAGACCATGATCTCTGTTCCCCCCCTTTTTTTCTTAAACTGCTGCCACTTTTACAGCCACTGCATATATAGGCCTACAGGATGTCAGCCAATAAGCTCTTTGGTCAATAAGGCAGCTAATTTAAATTTCTTAAATTAGGGGTTCCAAATTTTCAGTTTTTAAAATTTGCTCAAATTATAGTTGAGTTTGAGTATAGTGAAAGATTACAAATCTGAATCTAAATCTGGATGTGGAGCTGGATCTGAATTAAGAATCACATGATAAGTCAGGGAAGCAAAACTAGATCATACATTATTTAGGCCATACAATTTGTGGTTGTTCCTTTTTACCACCAATCCTCTCTTTTTTAAGACTCAAAAATCACCCTGGTTGATATGAACCACTTGGTTTTGTTTGAAGGAGAGCCAAGGTGGTGTAGTGGTTTCAGTATTAGATTAGGACTCTGGGGTTGTGTTTACACGGGCAAATATTCCCCTAAATATACCACTAAGATTGCTCATTGTTCCCACGGATCATGCCACAGTATCACCTCATTCAGAAGGGGGGAAGGTAAAAAACCCAAATATAGCATCTCAGGGGATCTCGCTACTTTTGCCAGTTTATTTGAAAAGTAGTGCAATTTAGCACATTATTGATAGTGTAAACAACCATTTTGCTAAGGGCTGTGTGAATTACCAGCAATCTTCCCGATACAGTTGCAGTAGAGCTGCACTGTGATTGGTTCTTATGATGAAGGGGTGGGCTGGCTAGATGTGGAGTCAGGAGGGAGATTCAGTTGCGATCCATGAAATCTTAAAACCCTTTGTGTCTACTGCTTGCTTTGGTGCCCAGAGAAGTCTGTATAGGGAGCTGCAGCAGGGAGGCAATGGCTCAGTCTTGATCAGCTGTTACCCATGGAGAAAAAAACCTTCATGTCTGCATTTTGATTTGGGTCCAGGGAGCTGCAGGGGGAAGGCAGTGTTGATCAGCTGTTACCCACAGAGAAAAAAAACTTCACCTTCACATCTGAATTTTGATTTGGGGCCAGGGAGCTACAGGGGGGAAGGAAATGGCTCAGTGTCAACCAGCTGTTAACTACGGAGTTCGGGCCAGGGCAGACCCTATTGCATTCCTTTGTCCTTCTTTCCAGTGCTTGGCCACACCTCCCCCCACATTTGCCTGTCTGAATCACAAAGCAAAAAAAAAACAAGGAGCAACAAAATAGAACTGTTTCCTCCATACACCATGTAAACTACCCACCACTGGTGCGAAAAAGTGCTAAAGTGCAATTTATCACTATAAAACCTGCCGTGTAATTGCAACCTGGGAGATCAGGGTTCAAATCCCTGCTTGGCCATGGAAGTCCACTAGGTGACCTTGGACAAATCACACTCTTTACCTCAGAGGAAGGCAAACCCCCCTCTGAACAAAACTTGCCAAAAAAATAATAATACCATGATAGATTCATCTTAGGGTCACAGTAAGTTGGAAATGACTTGAAGGCACACCACAATAAGTAATTTGAAGACTGGGAAAACATATCTTACAGCACCGAGAAGGTGCTCTTTTTCAAACAAACCTTTAAGTTTTGCTGAAATAAAAGGTTTGACAGACCTCTTTCAAGTTGCCTATGATCTTTTTCTCCTCAAGCCAGAACCAGTACATCATTAGGTAAAATGAAGTTGCTGCCTCAGACAGAAGATTTTGGGTATCAGGACAAGTTAGCAATCTGTTACTTAATATATTATTTCATTGTTATGGCCAGGGATGGGTGCCTGTGGGATCAGCAGTCCAGCCCAAAGTACCTGACTATGAGTGCTGTGTCTTGTGAATGGGGAAGATGACTTTTGCTCCTTTTCCTGAGGCCAGCGCTGCCATGGGTGCTACACTTACCTAACTGCTAGTAGCTCTCAGGAAGGTACCATTCACACTGTATGTAATGGCCCTTTTGTATTGTTTCAAGTCTATTCCCCCTGCCTCAAGCCCATTTGCTATTTTGCTCATATATTAATAAGCCAAAGCAACTCCATCATCCTGACAAGGACTGTAGCCATCTAAGCAATCTGTGGGAGCTCTATCCTTTCCAAACTGAGAAGGCACAGCTATGTACCCTAAATCTTAGGTGGGTTGCATTAACATTACTCATGTTGTCTCAGGACCAAAATAGCTATACAGCTCCATGTAGAAAGCCCACCCAGATTCAATATGGTGCTGTTTGTGTTTAGGTGTTTTGTTCAGTTCCAAGCATGGGGAGCAATCATTCTTCTTTACAGTGACACCAATGGAAACTATTAGCAGTATACTAGTACTGTCAGTGCTTCAGAGGGATTTGTGAAGCCAGAGAAAGAGAAAAACGAGAAAGCAGGATCTCTAATGTATTGCCTTCAATGGTTTTTTTTGCCTGCTTCAATGTAATGGTGCTCAGAAGGCCCACTGTTGTTAATAAAGGGGTTGGGGAAGTTTAGGATCCATGTAATGATATCAAATGGGTATCATTACTGATATTCAATAAGTGATTTTACAACTGGAGAGAGAAGGGCTTGTAACTGGTTCTAGCCAATCAGCAATGTTCACAGTCACACATACCCTCCTTTAAAAAAAAAATCAGAGCTCAGCAATTGATGGAGGGATATATTAACTGAATGCAGTGAGTGGGTTTCTCAGCTGGCTTCACCACTCTGTAAATGGTTACAGCTGTCTGAACCTGAAATAGGTATCCCTTAGATCAGAGGGCTTAAATTCCTAAGACTGAAGAAAAAGAAGGTCAGGCTGAACATAAACCCCATATAAAAGTTTAATATCTACAGAGGCAGTAAAAGATCTCATAAAATGTATTTATTACTATGAAATAGAACCCTATTCCCATTCCAGGGTAACCATAGTTGAGTTTTACCCATTGTTTTGTTTTTCTATACAACAGACTAGAACTCATCACATTATATGTGCAAGATGAATGTGTAGAGAACAGCAGGATTTTGTACATCTGAGAGTTCACAGAGAGCAAGGTGGAATATACTGCAGTGCCCCCATATGTATAAATACAGCCAGACAACTTAAGAACTTAATACAGTTTCCTAATCCAAACAGGGTCTCTGCTTTTCTGGTTTGCAGAGTTTAGAGAAGGGTTTGATGCCCTTAAGACATCAAATCCCATCTGATCTTGGAAGCTAAGCAGGGTGAGGCCTGTTTAGTATTTGGAAGAGAGATTGCTAAGGAGTAGCAGGTGTTATAGGCTATCTTCAGAGGAAGCTAGTGGCAAACTACCTCTGAATATTCCTTGCCTTAAAAATCCCATGAAATTCATCGGATCACACTAAGTGGACAGGTGACTTGAAGGTACAGGCATGCGTGTAAATACACACACACACACACACTAATCTCTGTGTTAAATGTGGAAGTACAGGTGTACATCATGGCCCATAGCCAACCTCTCAAAGAAAATCAAAAGTGTAGGCAGCTGTTAATCTGCATTAATAAACCAGCTTTTGTCTCTACCAGGAAGAGTCTTTGTAAAATTAATGGGTCATAATTGCCCTTCCAAGACCAAGTTACTCCTAAATACTTTGTGTTGTTGGGAAGGAAAATCCATGTCACCCTCTCCCTCAGATACTATGAGGATTGTTGCTAAAGTAAGGCAGTGCTAATAGTACTTAGCACTCACCATCTGAGTTTGCTGTTAGAGGGAGTGATATGTTGCTCTTTAGTGCAAATAATGGAACAAAGAATCAAGACCCTGCTCTGGATCGAGAAGTGACTATGTGCACCGTTTGTTTGTCAGCATTTCTCTCTGTGTGTGTGACTGCTTTGCTCCTTGCTCACTCTGCCACTGTTTTTCAAGCTGTTCTCTCCCCCTGACTCTTTTTGTCTCTCAGTTTTCAATCCCCAGTTTCTTTAGTTCCCATTGCCACAAGGGCATCCCTTGGTAGGTGGGATCTTTCAACCAACACAAAACCTCACAAATGACACAAAATCCTGTGGGAGCTTGTATTTGAGATGAAATCTCATGAGATCTTGTGGTGGTTCCTTTCTTGCATAATATTATGGGAAGACAGATCAGATATGAGTCAGGGGTTTGCCTCCAGAATATCATGTCACCTGCCCTGACACACTTTTAATAATTCATTAATTGGCTATATTTCATAAATTGGCTTATTATTGGCACCCCGCATGGCTGGTAGTAGACCAGGGACTCCCAAGTACAAGGAATCAAGATTTTTTTCAGAAAACCTAAGGAAGTAGACTGCTAAAATTCCTAAAAGTCATGTCTGGGTAGGGATTAAGTGGACCCCCTTAGAACTGGCTAGTTAGGGAGGAGATGTACATAGAAATGAGTCATTCAATAATCTCATCAAGGTAGCTGGACACTCTTTGCCTGCAAAACTGGTCTTCCTCTCACCTGTCCTAAAACAATAGAGGTTTGCTTGAGATCCATCAATTTTGATGTTTCAGCCATTAGTGATCATTAATACATCAGGAGAATCCATGGTTTAACCCTGGGAAACTCTGGAAGACATTGTATTCCACTCAAAACACCCCTCCAGGGGGAATATCTAATATAAATAGCACCCTAAAACACCACCAAAGTGTGCACAGCTTCCCTTCCTCCTGCCATTCTGTCAGTCTGTGCCATCATGGGTTGCAGCTTCTACACAAATCTCTCCTCTTTGGACAGGTATAGTATAACCTATCATCCCAAACTCTATTCCTCTATGAGTGAGTGCTTGAAGCCTGAGTGTATGTATGCATGCATTCCCCTGATTATTTTTCAACAAAACCATGTTTATTTTATTTCTTGGCTTGGAGTCTTGTTGGTGAGTTCCGTTATACATAGGTCAAAAGATCCTGCTATTGCCCAGCCTCTCACTGCCACATTTGAGCTAACTAAAATTCCCCCATAGAAATAGTGATTTGCAGTAGACACCCATGGAATTTCCACAGACCTCAGTAATTCGAGTAATAGTCATGGCACCTGCGGGTGTCAGTTGGGAATCATAATCTTGGTAGCATGCAGCAGGTAGCCACGTTTGGCTGACAGGGGTCTTCAAAGTAAGCATTTTTTTGCAAGGAAATGAGAATATTGTTGAAAATGTTGTTGCAGAAACTGTTTGTAATTTACTACTATTCAGGATGCAAGTAGGGATTTTCCCCACCCTACATGGGAAAGCATTCATTTGAAAATAGAGATCAGATTGGTGTACTGTAGTGTCTTTTGAACTCTTAAGGATTGGGTGAGGGAGGGTCACAAGTCAAAACAAAATTCAACATACTCCTGGTGACCTCAGAGAGAAGTAGAGTGGAGGGAAGCATGGACAGATGAAATGAAGTATCAACTTTCAGACTAGAAAAAAGCCTTTAACCTCAAAAGATTATAAAGAAAAATTTTGATTTATTTACAAAAACTGTTCCAACTTGTCACACATATGCTGCATCTTGGGTATAACAATCTCCTCCTTAGAGGCAATTGTTATTTGTTATGTAAGGAAAGAAGAGGGGTGTGTGTGTCCCAAACAAACATTTGAAAGCACACTTCCTAACATAGTGTTGGCTCCTTTTAAAGTTTGCCTCTTTGGTTTTCCAATCCAAAGGGAGCAGAAGCCTTCCAGCCTATTTTGTTACACTTACTCGTGCAGGCAGATTTTGTTCTGGGAGGATGATGTTCTCCCCAAAAAACAAATTCTTCAGCTGCTTATTAGAACTGATAGTGTAGGACTGCAACCCAAGAGAAAATGGATGCCCAAGACTATTCAGTAAGAGCCAATTCAAATTCAGAGCATGTCAGGGGCTGCGATTTCTATCAGTTCTGAATAAATATGTGGAATAAATAAACATCTACAAGTCTCTCTCTCTGGCTTTTCTTCGCAAACGAAGATTCAGGAAGGACTCATCCCGCACTTTCTGAAAGCGCGCTGATGACTAAAAAGGCCAATCCGAGATAAACATGTCCGGTTGCAGAAAGCACAGCAGAATGTCTCCTTGGGTGATGTTTCCAGGTTGTGATCCTTTCTGCATTGTCATTTCTCTTCAAGACTTGTTCGGTGTGAGTTCTCAAATAAGGCTGCAGCATTGGAGATAGTGCGTCTCCATGCCTCCCACTGTGAGGCCAGGGCGGACCACTGTTGGTGATCAATTTGTAATTACAGTTAAAAATGAAAACCAATACCTGTTAGAGGAATTACTTAAGACAAAAAGGAAGAAAAGGGATAGTTAGTAAAAATTTATAATATTTTGATGGATAACCAGTTCAATCTCCTAGAATGCCTTTTAGGGCTATGGGTAAAAGATATAAAGATAAATAATATAGAAATTCAACATTGGATACATAAGACCAAAATAAACGAATAAAGGAGATGATGGAGGGTTACATAGGTTATGTGAAAATTGCCAGGCAAGCTAATCTACTTTCTCCTTTTATTTCTGTTTTGCTCTTCGCACATGTTCAGTAAATGATTCTGGCTGCAGCTGTTTACCAGCTATAGCAGGATCACCTAGATAACTCGATATTCCCCAATTTAATTTCGTGAGTCTCAGTCAAAACAATGTAATTACTCCACTTGGCTGCCACAGGGGGAGGGGGATGAGGGATATAGGCCATCCTTCCTTGTTAGACACTGTGAAAGAGTTTTCATGTTCACAACACTAATTGCAAGAAGAGTTAGGGAGGCAAAAGACAGACAATTGTTTTATAGCCCTCAGTGTCAGGTATGGTTCAGCTTCTCTGTGAGGGGCAACCCAGTTGAAAATTTCTAACTATTCCCAGAGAGTGAGAAGAAAAATAAACATTTCCCACCCCCTTCACACACAAGAAGAATAATGCAGGATTTTATATCACTACATACATGCACACATAACTCAGTGCAAACTGATATGATGCTAGTAAAGTTAAAGGTGCTACATATATAATATAAATAATTGCCTCAGAGCAATCTGCATGTGATACAACAGACTTGTTAACCATCCTTTGTGTTATTTTGACTGAATGCTATAATCTTTTCTTACCCACCACTCAGAAATAATTTTACTTTGCTTCATGTCATTTTGCATTCAGAATGTTTCTAACACAGTAAATGACATGTTATAAGTAACACAATACATCACAGCTGTATGAATTATATTTGGTGGAAACTCTGAAGCTGTGCTTTTAGTACCTACTTAATTGTTAATTCAAGGGGGCATGTTGCTTTCCAGCATATTGATCTTGTTCATGAACCATGGACCAAGGTGGTATCCAGATGTCTTAGTAAAGCTTAACTTTTAGAAATCAAAAGCATTTCTTGGGAAAATGATATATATTTATTCCCCCACACTATTCTTTTGATTATAATAGCTGGAAACAAAGGTGCTATCAAAGCCTCTTCATGTATTGCCCCAAAGAAGTCACTTCAAATGATTTATTTCAACTAGTAATACATGTATTCAGATAAACCTAACCAAAATAGGGAGCTTTGGACATTCAAAGTAGTTCTTTCATGGCTGGCAAAATCTAAGAATCTGCTTCTTCATTCTCCACTCCTTTGAATGGTAAGAAGTTTCAGGAGGACTTTAGCCTTACAGCGTTCTTTGTAATTGATTTATTTACAAATATGTAAGTGGACCATAAGCAGAGGCAGAATACTTCAGCATTTTAACATACAGCAGATCTACTACCTCACATCATATCTTCAACTTGAGGCAACCTGCACCCAAAGATGCTTTTAGTTTGCATTAAGCCCTCTGCTTCTGTTTCTATGTATGTTCCAAAGTATCTTCTTGAATTCCTTCCAGATACACCTTACACTACTGCCTTTAACCAAATTTAGTAACAACCATTTAGCAATTCTTTGGCGTTGAGATGTCAACATATATTTTTTAATGTTTCTCTCCCTCATTGTCCAGTCTCCAAAAGCCTGGGCCTTGGGGACTACTCTCTCCATTTCTAGTCATAAAGCTGAAGTCTTCAGATACTTTCCAGTCATTGGCATTTGTTGAGTAAACATCCACCAGCAATTCTTAGCCACTTTTGACCAGTTATCTTAAAATAGGAATATCAATGTATCTATTTAAAAAATGTGTACTCTATAAATAGAAGTTCGTGGATACATTATTTTGCTTAAAATTAAACTTTATCTAAACCCCAGCTAGCAACACACACTTATAAATGCACATTCAGAAGTAAGCCCAATTGGCTTTGATGGGCCTTCTCCTATTATTTATAGGATTGTAGCCTAGAGATAAGTATATAAATCATATTGCATAATGCAGGACCTATATGAAATTAAGAGTTGAGAATCCCAGTGGATGTGGCATAATGCTGGCAAATGAATCTTTACAAACTGTGAACAGCTGTTGCTTGTGTGAATGCTTTCCGTGTTATTTTCCAATAAAAACCATTGTATTTCACTTAACCTAGAGTGCTCTGCAGTCAGTTCTGGTATACACAGGTTCAAAAGGTCCCCGAGGTTATCCATCTCTCACAGGCCATCATTCAAGTTAATAATTCCCCCAATTAATAACTGGGATTGTGGCATCACTGAAGGGTCCCCATGGACCCCCACCTCTTCAGGTAAGAAAGCTTCCAATTTTGCCCTTCAAATGTGAATGAGAATTCTTAAATTAAAAAACAAATTGAATTATTTAAAATTCTAATTTTGAAAGTGAAAGCTTTACTTAAGAAACATATTGTTTTAGCTTTGTTAGCATAGCTTGACTGCTTTGATAATTTGCTTAACATGGTTCAAGTGCAAAGTCCTGTAAGTCTTCTCTGCCATGTTTTGTATATTGTATACTATTATTGATCAAATGCTTCTAGATAATAAATTTCATCGGATTTCAGCTTTTAAATATTAAACAATGTTGTGTTTCAGCCATCAATTGCTGCAATATAAGTTATATCATCTTTTCAAATTTTCTTTGAGGGAATCTGGCTTCTCTGGAAGCTTGTCAAGGGTTTCCCAGTGAAGAAAAATAATGATGGATGAGCTACTTTAATGACTTTGTTTACTTCTTGCAGTCTTTCTCTGCAAATAATAGCCTGGGTTGGCTCTGTTCTAGGACAAATTCAGGGTTCATCTGTATTGTAGAAATAATGCCATCTGATACCACAAAACTGCCATGGGTACATCCTACAAAATCCTGGGATTTGAAGTTTGGTGTGGCACCAACACTCTTTGGCAGAGAAGGCTAAAGACGTTGTAAAACTACAGACCCCATGATTCCATAGGATGGAGCTATAGTATTTAAAGTGGTGTCAAACAACATTATTTCTACAGTGAAGATGCACCCTCAGCTCACAATAGCCCAGCAATAGCAAAGCTAAGCAGTATGCCATGTGCATTTTATGCTCAGTCTCGAGCAGGGGGTCTCCAGTGGAGTGCACTGGCTTTTTTCTTCCCCCAGGAACTCAGAGCACTCAGATCTTCATGGTCTGAATTGGCTCCCAGGTCTTTCCCATCCCCACCAGTAAGCAACAGCAGCAAGAGACCCTTTCCCTATGGCTTAACAGCTCCTGGATAGTAACAGGTTTCTGGATGGATGGCAAGGTCAAGAGAATAGCCCTTTGTGCCCAGTCCAAATGGGGACTGGTCATCCGCATGTTCTACACTTGCATGTGTGTAAGTCACTAACAGGATGCTGACTAATAGGATGACATACAATAAATTCCACACTCCCTTTATCTTTTCTTAAGAGAATAAACTATGAAACTCGGGACATTTCAAAGCATGGAATAAAAAGCCTGGCACAGCAAAACAAAAAGAAGTAAGCATTTAAAAAATCAATTATTTTGAAAAATGCAGGAAAGATTATTTAAATAGTGTACAGACTCACATTTCCCCACTGTTTTTCAGTACCTTTTCAAAATTGGTATATGGAGCTTTGAAGGGTGATTCATATGTCACCATATGACAACAATCCAGGTAACTAAATGGTTCAGGTGCCAAGTGAGTATTGCACATATCACTGCTGTTTTGCTACACTGCAGGATCCCAAATTAGAATTTACTCATCCTGCGCAGCATGATGATAAAATATCACAAAAGGATGTCACTATCAAGGTAAGTGACACATGGCACATGGATTCCCCACACAGTCGTTTTTTTTAACTGCCTACATTTACAGAAAACATATTAGCCCACTGAGTCACAGGCAGCATTATGTTTCTTCAGAAAAGGGTTGATTCATCCATATTCTTTTGCTGTACTCTCTCTGGCCTATTCCACTGGAACAAAAGATCTTGTTGAAGACATGTTTGGCATCTCTATTTTATGGTAATTTGTTGAGAATCTGTCTTCTTGAATAGCCTCACTTAGCACTGTTGTCTTTCCACATCTATCAGCTGTTTCTGCTAATGGCACAAATCAATAGCACAATTAAAGCATCAATTTTCTGGTGACCCCTCAAGAAATAGGAATTACAAATCTTGAGAGAACTTCCTCTTTCTTCTGGGAGAAAACAACAGTCAGCAATGAAGCAGGGAAGGAAACAAGGATGCCACCAAATATAAAAGAAAGCAGAGAGAAGGCGCAGCTTACATTGTGGGTTATTACCAGGAGCGATCTGCATTTCATAGTAACAGTTAAAAAAAATCTCTTCTGGATCAGACCAGCAGTCTATCTTCACCATCACCTTGTTTCTTGCTGCAGTTGATCAGTATCATTTTGGGCAGGGCCAGTCTTATCATAATCAGAGCAAGGCAATTGGCTCAGTTGGAAACTACTGGGGGGCAATGTCAGCATTTCCCAAGCGGCTCCTCCTGAGGCCTCTTTCCCCCAGCCACTTGCCAGAAAGAATTGTGTATGGTACTCTGCCTGTACTGCCCTTAATAAAAAATCAGTCTGCTACTTTAAATTAATTAGTGGATGCTATCCCATCACTAATGTCCAAGTAAATTTCCACTGCCAATCCCATTGGCTTCTGTACACTGGAATATGCACATTTTGGGTGAAGCTAGCCAGGAGAATTTGTTGAGAAAAAGAGCGCCTTACCGCCCTATTGCTGCAGTGTCCATTTGTGCCCACGACTCATTCGCAAGCTTGCTGGAAGGGAAAATTAGCAATTTTTCAGTTCACACGGAGCAGCATGAAAAAAGAAAGGTGGCCGTGAGGGAGTTGTGTCCCGAAAATCTCCCCCCCCTTTTAAAAAAATCAGATGCGGAAGAACTATTTTCCATTTAAAAAAGCCTTCTTAATTGTGCTTTGCCGCTTGAATGATTGTGCCGGGGCAAAAACAACAATAATGGCGGCTCTGGAATTGCAAGCCCTCCCTTACAAGCCTGCCTACTCTGAAGTCCAACCAATCAGGTTTCAGCCCTGCTGTGTGCCCTTTTTGAATTGGTTGTATAGACAACCTGTAATGTGCATTTTCAAACAATTTTTAAAAAAGATTGTGAGAAAGAGCAAAAGCTGTTATCACGGTCTTTGTGGAGTTTTCAGTACCCCTCCTTCTGAATATGGTGAATATGGTGAATCCCGTCAGGAGCTCATCTAAACTAACGCTATTCTGCCAACATTCTTGCTGGATTTTTTTTTTGGTCATGTAGATAAGCCCTTTGTCCTCTGGCAACAAAATGTGTTGGACCAGCCCTTCCTTTGAAAATCACATAAAAAGTACATGAAGGCAATAGTCACTTGTGTTTACATTCTTTGAACCTGCAGGCTGCATAACACCATCATGACAAGTAACCAGTAATAGCTTTAGCCTCTGTGAGTGTATCTGGGGGCTCCTACTTGTTTGAAACTGAGTGGGACACATGTACACTATGCAATCAGGAATCCTGATAATCTTGGATGGGTGAGAATTTAATTTCAGTCAATTTCTAATATGAATTTGCCAACTGTTGCATCATTTCATGTTTGGGATTTATAAGACCCTCACAATTTCAAAAATTCAGATGTTGGAGAAACCAAAACTGACTAATTAATCCAAAAAATGGCATATTTACTCATCTATCAAAGCCCTGGACTTTGAGTGGCTAATGTTTATTCTAGGTGTGAATCCCTCTCTGTTCAACCATCGTTTGGGGGTGATGAACTACTTTCTCCTTTATGATAGGCTCCTCATCCTTAACACATAGGTAGAAAGCATGCTATCTCACCATGCTGAGAATAGCTATATCTATTGAAAGTGAATATGACATAAAGCAAAACAAATGTAAAACAAAGCAAAGTACCATAAATGTAACAGAAAGCATTTCAGGCCTTGCCACTCAAACTGTCAAGGGCAGAATAATAGAATCATAGAGTTCGAAGAAACCACAAGGGCCATCCAGTCCAACCCCCTGCCAAGCAGTGTAGGGCTGCGGATATTGAAGCCTATGTTTATCACTCTGTGCCCCTTACACATATTTTCCCTGTTTGGGCACAATACCTGTACAGAGAATGAGTCTTTATTGCAGGCATTTGCCACTAATGATTAGTGAGATCTTATCATAATTTAAGATGTCTAGTGATAGGTTTTCCAGATCTCAGGGCCTGCTTGGGTCTCTATCTTCTCCAGTCATCAGAGTGAGGAGGCAGAGTGTCAGGGTGAGAAAATTGTATATATATTATTAATAGAAAATTGCACATATATTAGCTTGTATGTTTTTGGCTTCCTGCTGCTGCAGGCTGTTTTGGAGCAGCTACCATACTTAGTTTTCTGTTCAAAGCAGAGTTTGGGAAACTTTCTTTGATTGGACTAAAGATCCTTTGTGTTCTTTAAAAAGCAGTATTTGCAAACATGTTAAAAGTTGAGATGGGAAAGGGTGCTTTTTCTGTTTGTTGCCAAGCTTGGGAAAATTATTTTCCAACCAGATAAATATTTTCTCATTTGTTTGATTTGGGGTTCACTGTTTGAATTACTGTACATGCACTGAGCAACTGTGGTTGATGCTTACTCACTCACTCTAAATGGCATCACTAGGACCTGCCCCCCTGTAACATCAGTGGGGAGGGAAGTCCCAGATCTCAAGTTTTAGCCTGGAAATCTCACGGTTTGGGATGCCCCTAAAATAGTAACCCTGGAGAGTGGTGATGGATTTCAGGGTCAGTGCTTAACCAGATTTGGTTCTCTTTGAAGGGGAGCTCAATTAAGATTCATGGTATTTATATAATATCTGGATTTATTTACAAAATATATTACCCAAATTGTGTGGAGTCCATGAGTATCCTGACAGTGTCTGAATCTTAATATGGGAATATTTAATTAGCTCAAAATGGCAGTGAGAGGCCAGGTAATGGGAGGCTCTTTTGACCTCTGTATAACAGTAACCATCGAGGAGACTTCAAGCCAGAACATACAATTAAATGATTATTGGAAATTAGTTTTAGCAGCATTCACTCTTACACTCAGGCTTCAAGCACTCACACAAGGCTATTGAAGAAAGTAGGAAGTATACAGATGGAGGAATAGAGCAAGGGAATTGTGGGTTATACTGTACTGATCCTGGAGGAGAGATTCATGCAGCAGGGGCTCAGAGTTCTGTTTTGAGGGTCACACAGCAAACTGGCAGCATGGAGAGATGAAGAGGAACTGTGGACATTTTAGTGGTGTTTTAGGGTGATATTTATATTTGATAATTCCCCTGAAGAGATGAGATTTAGAGTGGAATACAATGACTGTTGCAGTTTCCCAGGCTAAAACAAAGGATTCTCTGGATGTGTTAATGATGGTCAATGGACGATACATATGGAATTGAATAGGAACAGGCAACTTTGATTGTTGAGGAGAGGAGAAGAGGAAAAACCCATTTTTTCAACCATTGAGGACTCTCTATTGTTGAGTTGATTAGTGGATGACTCATCTCCAGGTGTTCTTCAGGAAGAACTCTGACCTAGGTATGACCTATCTGAGGAATTTAGAAGGCTCCTCCCGAGATTGTGCATAACTCCAGCTTTGGTATCTGGGGGTCCCTGGTTATTTGCCAACCACATGGAAGGCCACATCAAACCAAATTATTAAATATTGCCAATTATGTGATATTCCAAGATGGGCCTGCCAGGGTAGGTAACAAATGCAACAGCCAAACATTTAAAGTAGCAAATTCATTACCCTATCCCAGACCCTGAGCAAGGCAGGTGGTTTTTTTTTTCCTGCTTCTGGTTCTTTCCATATGTCACTAAGAGCAGTTTCTCTTTCATCCTATTTCACAAATGCACAGAGACCTTCATCAATCTCTCCCCTAACCAAGGAGGATGGAGTTGGTACCAGATTCATATCAAAGCAAAATTGTCTTTTGAAGCCTCAGATTATGAGAGATCTGTAAGGAGCCCTTTCCAAACACACACACATGTAGGTAATTGGAGATCTGTTAAAACAGTAGTACAATAATTAACTTTGGCAATCCCGTGGGGCCTCAAATTAGTTTAGGGCCTTTCCATGTCTTATATCTTGGATAGGGTTAAAGGAAAATAACCCTCTTTCTTAGGACTTTATCAGACCACCCTCCTTTCCCATTCTTTTGCTGGCATATTTTGTGGTGTTTTTAGGCCAGCAAAAACACCTACCTTGTCCAATGTTAAAAGGCAGCCCCAGCATTCACAGAGGAGTGAACAGAGTTCACTTCCTGGAATGAAATCTTACAGATTCTCACGAAAAGACGTGAGCGTGGGAAATTAAAAAAAATAAAACAACAATAACACACATAATTTTTTTAAAAGCACAGAAACACACTTTAAAAGTGCGAAATAACCTGGGGAGGTTCATAAAAAGAGCATTCTCTACCTGGATGTCGCAATCTTACCTGGAAGTGTTCTGGCCGGACTGGCTATTGCCACTGTAATGACAACGAAAAAAAGGCATGAGGTTTCAAATACTGGCAATGCCAGCAAAAAAGTGCAACAGCCCATCTATTGATGGCTTGTCCCATCAGTAAAATAGAATGCCTTATTTACAAGACATAAATGCGAAAGGACAACGTCATCTGGTATGCACATCCTTTCATGTTTATGTGGCTTTGTTATGATGCCGTATTTACCAGGTCTGATAAAGTGCTCAATCTTCTGGTGGCTTTTCCTTCTGTTTAGAACATTCCAGAGAGGTCTCTGTATCAAGAAACCATATTTAGCCATTGGCGCCATAAAAAGATATTTGTTGATCATTAAGAGACATCACCCACAAAAAACAAAACAAAGGATAACAAAGCCACACAAATGTGAAAGAATGTGCATACCAGATGACGTTATCCTTTTGCATTTATGTCTTGTAAATAAGGCATTCTATTTTATTGATGGGATAAGCCAGGATGGTTGGAAGGGCTAGGCAACATTTTATGACCATATTAAGAGACCAAATTTCCCAACAGGGATTTTTTTTTTTAATTGACTACTGAAATTACTGTGAGAAAAATCCTACTTGTATTAAAGCAATTTCCCCATATGGTGGCAGTCTTTTGAAAGAGATTAAAGACAGCCATTCCTTTGAGAGGTGACGCTGTTGTTAGGCATTTTTCAAGTAAAATTCACACTATGACTTTTGTGGAGGAAAACCTCAATTGGATTGTGTTTATCATGTACATGGAGCCCTTCTGTCAGTACAGTGAATTTCATCTCATATATTTCTGTTTTGCACTGCCACATGTATGCCTTGAGAGTAGAAGTTCTTTTGAACTATGCAACACTGAACAAAGGATTGTTAAGTGCAAATGATGCACTCAAGTGCAAATGATGCACTATATCTAAGGTTATAGTGACACTGAATCCTTCCTTATCCTATTTTATTGACAGGCCAAGGCGTCAATTGATCCCCCATGGTTTTTTTCTTTTTTCTGGGTGGTGTTTGAATCCTCACACCATTGTACTCACGTGATTCAGTGTCAATGGGCAAACACTTCTGGGTGCGACCAGGAGAGCCACGTAAGGGACACTCTTTTTATTACCCACTCATGTACTTGGGACTTTAAATGTGTGTTTTTGTGCTTTGCTGTACTTTTTGTGTGGGTTTTTAAACTTAGTTTTCCAAATTTCCTGCACTAGTGTCTTCTCATGAGAATCGATGAAATCTCCACCCCAGAAGTAAATGGAGCTCTGTTTATGCCCCGTTACTGCTGAGGAAGCCTCTTTAATGCCAGCATTCAATTTATGCTGGCAAAAGAACGTTAAAGTGGCGTGGTCTAATAAAGTCCTAGTTATCTCAATCTAACCTAATTTCCCCAACAGATGTTAAAGGGGAGAGACATTTTTCAGTATTTTCATATACTGTATTTATAAAAAGTACTCACTCCTTTGGTCTCAGCTTTGAATCTCTCATTGCAATGGATCATCTTCAAGACTGGCTTGTGTTCTTCCAGTGAACTGATGTGACTAATTCCTGACACAGTGATGATCACTTTAAATGTTTAGTGTCTTCTCCACTGACATACAATCAAGAAGCTGTGATAGTAATGATGACAAAACTTTCAGACCATCAGTCTGTTGCATGACAGTTGCATTTAGCCTGTGTTAAAAACAAAATAAGACTTCATTGTGCTAATCTACCCTAAATGGGTTTGAATCTAGTAATATTTGGAGATGCTTGAGCACCATTTTGCTCGCTTTTGAAGAAAAGATGCCAGTAGTTGTACAGGTTGAAGAGGAAGGGGATTGTAAACAAAAATAATTTTGGGGTCCTCTGCTGAATCTGTGCAAAGTCTGCTCCTAAGTATATGCTGTAATGTTTGTATTACTTGAACAAATAAAGTGTGTTGGGGGGGGGTTGACAATGCAAATGGAAGGATTAGGGCTCCCAATCCAGATTAGGACTGTATCAGGAGCAAAAGATTGATGCCCACTTGCCCACCTATAGCACAGAACTGACCCAGATTGGATGGCACACACCTGCAATTTGCTTTATAAAAGCGATTGATGTCACTACTTTTGTTCTGTGAGCAAAAGGTAACAAAGTTACTTTTCTGGACAACAATTCCAATACATAGAATGGCATCATATCCAGTGAGGCCTTCACACCCAAAGCCTGCGTATGTTAGATCTGCTCTGTCTCGGTAGAGATGTGTGGATTGTGGATATGTGTATGTGAATTCCCTTGTTGGATCCCCAAATTCAGCAGTTTAAGTTTCCATGTGCCAGATTAGAACTCCAGAGGTGATTGGTACAGATGGGATACACATTGGGCTTTCCTACCCCGCCAAGAATATGGCACCTTCTGGCTGGTGTATTCTAGCCCCATAGGCTGGACTCCCCTCCCCGTTACCATGATGAAACACAGACAGAAGTCCGCATGCACCATGCTCATCTAGACAAGCCCACTGTGACCCAAAATGCTATGCATGTAAAGTCTGCTAGCATTGCAGTATATTAAGGACAGGGTAAAATATATCTTCCCATTTTTCTCTGAACTTAAGTTTTTGAGGTAAAAACAGGTATGATCTGAAGCAGTGGGAAGGAGAGAACTGCTATTCGCTTATCCTCATAACAGTGCCTCACTTTTCTAAGAGCTTTATTGCACTACATGATTATAGCACGATTATGCCACTTTAATTGCTATAGCTGCCTCCTGTGGAATTCTGGGGTTTGTAGTTTAATGAGACCTAAGAGCTCTCTGGCTGAGAATGCTGAATGCCCTTTCCTAAATTGCAATTCCCAGGATTCCACAGGAGGCAGCCATAGCAGTTAAGGAGGAATAATAGTGCTATAGAAGCGTAATGTGATAAGGTTATAAGACTGAAGGAACAAGGAAAGTGTGTACTATTTTCCTTGGGGTTTTTTTTTCTTCTCTATTGCCTCACCTTCATTTGGGCTGGAAAAAAACCAATGCAACTGCCTCAGTGTGCAGTGCCATTTCCCTGCATTTGAGACTCAGAAAGGTCAGGGAATACCAGCTGATTGAGGCAAGGGTCAGACACAGCTGGTGCACAGGGATGCAAGCAATACTTTTTAAAAGCATTCACCCTCAGTAAATTTCAGCTTCTTGTTACTAAGAGAAGCCTTGGAGAGCAAAGCTGTGCCTTGTCAAATGGTCCTGCCATCTGCATGAGAACAAGAACACAAGGATCCCCCCCCCTTCAAAAAAAGCTTTCTGTGATCTGCACAGACTAACAGGAAGACTACAGAGTTTAACAAGCTTGGGATGAATGTTTTAGTAGATTGCAATAATTTTAGACAGAATGTTATCTTTGTCCTGTTCACAGTGAAGTACAAAAAGTATGCAGAAAAAGACATGTGTTTGGTGAAGATGTAGGATTGCATAGGATTTATGGGTCACCATCCTGACATGCAGAAGTATGAGTCCACTCATATATACATGTATGCTTTTTTTTCATTTTTTACGGAAGCTGGCATTCTCTTCTGCCCTGCACAGTACCCAAAGACTCCCCGCTCCATACTTATTATAGTCACTGAACATCCCCACCATGGTCCTTCAATGGCTGGTAGAGAGCGGTGGGGGAAATGGAGAAGCAATGCCTCATATCCAGATGGAGGGTAATTGTATCATCCACTGAGACCTCTGGAGGACTCCAGTGGATTTCAGCAGATAACGTCATTGATCTGTGTTTGACTATAAAGACATAGGGGCTGTCCAGACAATGAAAATACTCCTCATAGAATGTGTCCAAATGTGATCCAAATGAGATTCATGGTATTTGGAAGGAGGGGGGGGACAAAAACTCCACAAACTGTGCAGTACAATTATCCCCAAAGTTCCCAGAAAATGCACATAGATGCACATTTTCACATGTGGATGTCTGAATTTGCATCACTATGCATTTTCACACTATTGCCTTTTATTAGAGTGTGTGGGTATTCCAGTCAAATAGATGTGACTGGATGTCAATAGGCAAAAAATGGTGGAGACAAAACAACGTCACCGAGAATGGGCAAAAATGCACTCGCAGTCTCTCTCTCTCTCTGGCTTTTCTTCGCAAAGGAAGATTCAGGAAGGACTCATCCTGTGTTTTCTGCAAGCGCGCTGATGACTAAAAAGGCCAATCCGAGATAAGCAAGTCCAGTTGCAAAAAGCACAGCATAAGGTCTCCTTGGGTGATGTTTTTGGGTTGTGATTCTTTCTGCATTGCCGTTTCTCTTCAAGAATTGTTCGGCGTGAGTTCTCAAATAAGGCTGCAGGATTGTGGATAGTGCATCTCCTTGCCTCCCGATGTGAGGCCAGGGCGGATCACTGTTGGTGATCAATTTGGGTAAAATTCACACTATGACTTTTGTGGAGGAAAACCTCAATTGGATTGTGTTTATCATGTACATGGAGCCCTTCTGTCAGTACAGAAGGCTGAGCCTGAGATGTTGTTTCAGGGAGTCTTTGTACCGCTTTTTTGGAGTGCCCCTCTTACGCTGACCCGTGGCGAGTTCACCGTAGAGTAGTATTTTTGGGAGGCGATGGTCCTCCATCCTAGAAACGTGCCCTGCCCGGTGCAGCTGCATTCTCAATATCATGGCCTCAATGCTGGTGATCCCTGCTTGCTCAAGGACAGCAACATTCGTCACATAGTCAGTCCAGTGTATATTTAGGATTGTGCGTAGACAGCGCTGATGAAAGCACTCGAGGAGTCGTAGGTGGTGGCGATAGGTGACCCATGTTTCAGATCCATAAAGGAGGATAGACAGTACAATGGCTCTATACACATTGATTTTTGTGCTTTGCCTCAGGTGTTTATTGCTCCAGACTCTTTTATGAAGTTTTCCAAATGCACTATATGCCTTTGCTAATCTGTGATGGATCTCTTTGTCAATCTTGGCATCTGAGGGGATGATGCTTCCCAGGTAGGTGAACTGCTGAATGGACTTGAGCACAGATTTGCCGATGGTAATGTGGGGATGGTGGTGTTCATCCTGTGGTGCAGGCTGGTAAAGAACTTCTGTTTTCTTCAGGTTGACTTCCAGCCCAAACGAATAGGCAAAAAAATGGTGGAGACAAAACAACGTCACCGAGAATGGGCAAAAATGCACTCGCAGTACTCCATTGCATCTAGACAAGCCCATAGATAGATGGTTCTCCAATAGCCAACAATGTCCCACAGCCACTGGATGGAGAGGGCTGCAGCAGATAAATGGTGAATCCCAAGGTCATGTGAGAGAAGAAACATAGCATAATTGTCCATAAGGACTTTTTACACTACACTCTGCAATACAGGATCTTGGCCATTGTTTACTTTGCGCAACCTGAGTTTTTGCACCTTTTTGACTGTTATGCGAAACCATTTTTTTTTCATCAGGGACAAAAAAAAATTACTCTTGCTTTCTACAGAGCTGAATGAATTGTTTTCTTTGATCACTGTTGAGAGCAAGAGGACAAAGATTTAACTCCCTGCTGGCACATCACTTCTTTGCTTTCTCCATCATGCAGATGGGGCAGTGAGAAGGTGAGGGAGCTGTTCCAGCAAGGGCTGTTCTTGTGAAAATAAGGACAACTGTGACAGCTAGAAAGGATTTCCTAACCATAAACTTCTACAGTGGATGTTGAAACCAAAGGCCACCATGAGTAACAAACACCTTCAACACATATGATTCTTTATTATGAGGAAGGCAAAAAGTGAATTAATGATAATTTGAGAACCTCAAACGGCAAAGAGGTGTCCCCAGACAATGTACATATTTGTTCAGTTGTCTAGGCCTAGACGTCTGCTAGCTGTGGGGTAAACCTAAAGGTGTGTGGGGGAAAACAACTTGTTCTTTAGAAAAGCAGTTTGCATAGTGTGATAATGTGGGACTACATCTCCCAGCATTATCAGCCAGCTCAGCAATCAGGCATCTGCAAGCTCATCAATCAGGTAATCAAAGGGTTAATAACACTAGGGTCAACATCATCAATGATGTCACATCACCAGAGACAGGACTGACCAATGAGGACTGTCAGAGTTGCAATTTGAAAAGGTAATAAAGGCTACCTCGGGACCACGTGATGGGAGAGAGACAAAGAGAGATCTGGAAATGAGCACATTGCATCTTGGGCAGGATGAACCAAGTACAATGGACCTGAGAGAGGAACACTGTGCAGCCTGGTCTAACAGATATGTGGCTCCAGCCTCCTCACTCTGGATTCCCAGACTAGACTGCAAGTGTGTGAGTAAATTAGGGAATGTTTTAGCTAGTTAGTGTTAGGAAATTATGTTTAATTTTCCTTGGTTGAATGTAGCTGAATGGTTTGCTAATTCTATCTGTAACTTTTAAAGACTATGCCTGAAAAGAAAGAGCCTTTCCATGAGATTATTTGCATGTTGAACCTTGCTTGAATAATAGCTTTTCTTAATCTTTCTTCAAAGCTGATGTGTCACGCAAAATAGTTCCCTGCCCTCAGGTTTACGATCTACAATATAGGATATCAGGGTTTGCCTAGTCCCAAAGTAGTTCCTTGTGTATCTCACCAACAGACTACTGAAAAATGTAACCTGACAGTAGACAAAAACAAATGTAGGATTCATAATTTGCAAACATAATAGAAATTTTGGTACTTCTTTTCTCTGTTTACAGGGTGCCTGTGCCATTAATAGCTATATAATAGGGATAAATCTAACTGGTGAAGATTCATTTTCTTTTTAACATCACTGCAACTCCATGCCAGAAAAAGTTGTACCTGTTGAATTTCTCCCTGTCTGAAGTTGTCAGAAGCACAGGAATTCTGATGTGGCATTGCAAAACAGTAGCAAATCTAATAGGATTTTATTTTTTTTCTTCCCCACCCCCTCCTTTTATTATTGCTCTTTTAAAAGGATCCCCTGCCAGTGGAAACTGAACGGATGCATTCAAACATGTAGCAAGCAGAGTTTTTCTTCTGCCTAAGATTTAAATGCTGGAAATCAAGGCCATGTTCTATAAGGCACACTTGGGAAAATCCTATCTAACTCTTTTATCTGCCCATTAGGCACACTTTGTTCATTTTCAGCAAGTGTGTCTGATTGCTTCAGCTGAGTTCTTTGCTAGGGAAGCCCTGACATAGCTAAACATTTTAGCTGCCTTCTCTTGACTCTTTAAATGGTCAGCTGATAAACAGCATAGGTGTGCAGGGGAAAAGAGATTGTTAAGACGTCTTTGAAATGAGGTAATGGAAAAGGAAAATCAATGTTAATTCTATAAATGGTGACAATGGCTGGCAGAGGAAGAAACTTTTTTATGGCAGGAAAGGGATCACAAAAGAAACAAAGTACTGTAACTCTGAAAGCATAGTCGCTTTACAACAGGCTGCTCAGCCGGGAGGGAGCAGTTTTCAAATTACCATCTTCAGATTCATCTTCCTTCACAATTGTTGTAAACCAGCACTTGGATTTATACTAGTCCAGGTGGTTTTCTCTCAAGCACAACCACGATGGTTGGTAGTTGTCAACTCTTGGGTAGTTAGATGGCTCTACTTCCAGACAAGATTGCCAACTACTAAGAAAAGTAACTCTTCCACAAAACATTGTGAGTGTCTGTCAAAGGAGTCATCCCTTGTCTGGAGATGTGCCCACTGCACTGCCCCCCACAATCTGAATCAGGTCCACTCTCATGTGACCGCCACCTCCTTTATTGAGTTTGCAGAGATAGAACACCTACCTCCTAGTGGAGACCCTCATGGTGAGCTGGGTCCATGCTGGCTCCATGCTATGGGGTTGGGCATCAGGGAATAGTAAGGCTGTACCAGGGTTTTGCCCTGGGGGTAGGGTGGTGACTCTGAAGCCCTGCCTTCTTGAAAACAGGGCTGGCTCCCAGATGTAAGTCGTTGCAGCTGTCTAAGAGGTAGAGGAGGTTGCTCTCCTCAGCAATGATGGTGTCAATGGCAAGGCTTTCCTCCCCACCTCAACACTTGTTTTGAAATGCTGCTGTGTATAAGGAAGATGTAGATTTGCTGTCCTTACTGCATGCCTATCCTTTGTGGTGGTTATTGAATGCTTAGCTGCAGAGAACTCATGGAATCATAGAGTCTGAATTGACCACAAGGGCCATCTAGTCCAACCCCCTGCCATGGAGGAATACACAATCAAATCATTCCCAACAGAAGGCCATCCAGCCTCTGTTTAAAAACCTCCAAAGAAGGAGACTGCACCACGCTCTGAGACAGTGTATTCCACTGCCCAGCAGCTCTCACTGTCAGGAAGTTCTTCCTAATGTTCAGGTGAAATCTCTTTTCCTGTAGTTTGAACCCATTGCTCTGTGTCCTAGTCTCTGGAGCCACAGAAAACAAACTTGCTCCATCCACAGTATGACATCCCTTCAAGTATTTAAACATGGCTATCATGTCCCCTCTTAACCTTCTCTTCCCCAGGCTAAATATATCCAGCTCCCTAAGCCGCTCCTCATAGGGCATGGCTTCCAGACCTCCCACCATTTTGGTTGCCCTCCTCTGGACACGTTCCAGCTTGTCAATATCCTTCTGGAATTGTGGTGCCCATAACTGGACACAGTATTCCAGGTGAGGTCTGACCAAAGCAGAATAGAGTAGCACTATTACCTCCCTTGATCTAGACACTATACTCCTATTAATGTAGCCTAGAATCGCATTGGTTTTTTTAGCTGCTGTATCACATTGCTGACTCATGTTCAGCTTGTGGTCCACTAAGAGACCTAGATCCTTTTTGCATGTACTGCCCTCAAGCCAGGTGTCACCCATCCTATATCTGTGCATTTCATTTTTACTGTCTATATGTAGTATCCTACAGTTCTCCATGTTGAAATTCATTTTGTTAGTTTTGGCCCAGTTTTCTAATCTGTTCAGGTCATTTGGGATTCTGGTCCTGTCCTCTGGGGTATTAGCTGCCCCTCCTAATTTGCAAACTTAATAAGCATACCAAGCATACCCTCTATTCCCTCATCCAAGTCATTGATAATAATGTTGAATAGCCCTGGGCCTAGGACAGAACCCTGTGGCACCCCACTAGTCACCTCTCTCCAGGATGAAGAGGAGCCGTTGGTGACTACCCTTTGGGTTCAGTTGGTCAACCAATTACAAATTCACCTAACGGTCACATTGTCTAGTGCACAGGTCACTAACTTTTTTGCAAGAATATAAAGGGGGAGCTTGTTAAAGGTTTTACTGAAATCAAGATATACTAACTACATCCACAGCATTATCTTCATCTATCAAGTTTGTAACACTATAAAAAAAAAGAGATAAGATTAGTCTGACTTTACTTGTTTTTGAAAAACCCATGTTGACTTTTGGTGATCATGGCATTCCTTTCTAAGTGATTACAGACTGTATAACTCTTGCTGTATCTTGCATGTTTTCCCATTTCCAGCTTGCTAAGATACGGTACTACATGCCAGGATGAAAAATTGCCCCTGCCCCACTATTGTTTCATAAGAAGAACTCATACCATAAACAGATGGGGAGCAATTTGTATGAAATGCATGCAGCCCTCATGGAGACTTAGGACCTTAATGCACAGCTCTTTTATAGTGTGTTAATCCGTTACAGCTGCTCATGGGTGTGCTGCTGAATGTTGGCAAACTCTCTTGCACCCGAGCTGCATTTCCACTGTAATCTCACCATTTGGACATTTAATGGATGGATTTTTCTTTAGCAGCAGCAGCGTGAATGCCTCCTTCTCTATTCTGCCTCTTGCTTCACGATTGGTTTGTTGTTGTTGTTGTTATTATTATTATTATTACCAGTGTGGTGCCTTCATAGCGACATGATGACATAATTCCATGTTGATGGAAGTGACATTTTTATCCTGAGGAGCAGGATGGGAAAAGAATCTTGCCATGCCCCCCCCCATTTTATCATGTTATGTACAAAGGAAGGAGTCACATTTTCTGACTCCCCCTTTTATCTGATGAAACTGTTGGTGTGCTGTTTCCTATAGCATTTGAATGATGTGAGCACTACAAATTTTCTTCCATTCCTCCGCCATTGCCCAAAATTCATGCCTAAAAAAAAAAAAACCTTATTAAAGTTACCATGCATTATTCCACTTGAAGAGCTAAATCTTGAGCTCTTAAAACACAAAGACAGTATGATGGCGTATGAGGATACAATAAGGATTAATAGGGTTTGCCCATAAAACACAAATCTTCTTCAGTCCCTGGTCACCTGACGTAGTCTACTGCTTACACACAGAGATCTCCTTTGTCATCTGAGGGGGAGGGATAACCTCACCACACCCACCTCCCACCCACAAATGGATTTTGCATGAAAGGAGTGAGATTGGAATTCCGCAACAGAAAAGTTTACTGTTTTGTAGCAGGAAAGGGGGTCATTATTTTAATGATGAATTATTTAATGGGAATTTCTTCAAGATAAAGTGAGCATAGGATTTGAACCATAAAATATGGAAATGGCCATTCCAATGTCTGTGGATTCCTAGGCATTCTATGTCTGTCACAGGAGTTAAAGAGGATGTCTGTCATGATTTCTCAAATACAAAATCCTCTTGAGTGGTTCTAGAAACAAATATAATTCATCACTTTCAAAGATCCCAAACAATTCAGCCAGTAACCGGTTTCTACACAAATAATAACACTCCTTGCCCATGCTCATGCATTACTTACATGAAAATGTTTTGACCATTGATCTCATGTAGTCTGAAGGAGAGTCTGGTATAGTAATTGATTCTAAATTACATATTGAGGTTAAAATGCCAAGGTCATTTGCAAGCAAACAAAAGCCATTCAAGATAGAAAAGATCATGTTTCCCAAAGAAAAGATGCTTTATATTTGGAAACTGATATAAATCTGTATCATTTTTTGCCAGTAAAGATTGTCTTCTAAATATGTTCATAGAAAGAGTTTGCTAAATGTCTCTACCTCTCCCTCCATCCCTCCCTCCCTGTCTGTGATTTAGTGGCTGAGATCCTGTGTCAGGAGGTGGACATGTACCATGTAACTTTGTCTCTGTTGTTATGTCTCCTGATGTTCCCCTCCCCCACAAAAAAACACATTTTAAGCAGAACAATCCCCCCAATGTGTACAGTTTTATGTTGTCAGAGCGTGTGAGGGATGGGTGTGGAGGTGTCCAGCTATTTTCCTGTAGCTAGACATGCTGTGACAGGCATCTGCAGGGACCCCAGGTCGTCCCCAGTTGGTCCCTGCAGATGACATTCTTGTAGCACATCTGACTACAGGAAAATAACTGAATGTATCCCTGTTCATTCCCAGGCTATCCAGAAAACAGAAATGGCCATGTTGGAGGAAGGCTGCACTGCTCAGAAAGTGGTGTGTGTGTGTGTGTGTGTGTGTTTTGATCTTTCAGCAGCTGGAACCGAACTCTGATCTCCTCAACTACTGAAAAGTGAGTTGTGATGGCTTAAGCCTGACTTAACACCAGCATAATTCACTAACAGGATCCATACTGACTTACTGATGAAGTGACGATATATTTAAATGGTAGAAGCTACTTTATAATGAATACATGGGGGGTTATGCAAGTAATACTTTTTGTTTGTTTCATTTGTGGAGAAACTGATTACTATTTGGATTGATATTTGGGGGTCATTCTGTGTGTATGATTCTTTCTATCAAGCATTCATAGCATCTTTACAATACTATAGTTCTAAAGATACTTCAAAAGAAGCCATGGGGTTAAGTTGGCAAAAATGAATATAAATTTGTAGTGGGGTTGCGTGGCTGTCCTCTTCCAACTGGATGTTCAAGAGCAACCTGCTAGCTAGAAGATGGCAGTTAACTTAATCCAACATTGTCAGGGCTACAGCTTAAAAGAGGGATAAAAGCACTGGAATGTCACTTGCTGTGCCTTTGAGTCAATCCCACATTCTCAGCCCCATTTCAGGTGACACTGGCAGAACTCTCATCCAGTTCACAGAAGCTTCAGGAGGAGTGGCAGTAAACTCCAGAGTGGCTCCACTGCCTTTACAGCAGCAGGTCCACTGGCCTCCCCTGGTATTACTTATAAAGGAATATGGATGATGCAGAGAAACAGATTTTATTTGGATTGACACCAAACTATGGTTAAAAGAACAAGGTGAAAACCAGGAAAACCAGGAAAACACATTGGCTATGGGAGCTTTTTTGGGGGTCCCATATTTTTAAATTACATCCTAGTTGGATTACTGTAACACACTCTATATGGGGTGGCCTTTGGAAACTATTTAGAAACTTCAGCAGGTCCAAAATGCTGTGGCTAGACTGCTGACCAGGGCTGGTTATGCGGAGCACATAGATCCCATTTCTGAAACAGCTCCATTGCTGCCAGTCCATTTCCACACACAATTCAAAGTTCATAACATATAAAGCCTTATATGGCTTATGTCTAGACTATCTGAAAGCCTGTGTTTCCCCATATGAGCCTGCCTGAGTATTATGATATTCAGGGGAGGGCTTTCTTTCAGTTCAGGGGAGGGTGAGGACACAGGAGAGAGCCTTCATGGTGGCTGCTCTTAGACCATGGAACTCCCTTTCAAGGGAGGTTTGATATGCCTCTTCTCTGCTGTCTTTTCACCAGCAGACAAAAATCTTCCTGTTCAGAGAATGTAAGATTTGCACTATTAAGCCTACTTGACTGGAAGCCAGAAGAACTCTGGACTGAAGCAAAGACATTGTCAGAAAGACAGATGAAACTCTTCAAAAAGTTAAGGACAGATGAGAAGCCAATATAGAAGGGGACATACATAGAGTCAGAACCCTGAATGCAACTATTCAGCAACTTGTGCACAGAGACAAAGAGAACTACTATAATAATCAATGAAGAGAAATAGAAGGTGACAACAAAAAAGGAAGAACAAGAGACCTTTTCCATGAGATCCAAGACATCATAGTGAAATTTAAACCAAGAATGGGGATGCTCTACGACCACCAGGAAACACATTACATAATCAAGTAAAATTACAATGATGATGGTGACAATACACAAAAGAACTATATAAAAGAAATGAAAGGTTAGACAAGTTAGACAAAGTTAGACAAAGAACCATATGAAGATGAACTTCCAATTTTAGAAAGTGAAATGGAAACTGCACTCAGAACACTTGGGAGAAATAAATCACCATGAACAGATGACATACAAATAGAGATGCTCCAAACCACAGTGACAGAATCTACAATAATTCTAACTAAAATATGTCCAAAAATATGGAAAGCAAAAGAATGGACACAGATTGGAAAGACTCAATATACATTTCTATCTCCATAAAAAGGAGACACCAGGGATTGCAGTAACCACATAAGCATTATATTAATTTGATTGTCCTGATGCATAACCTGTACTCAGGACAAGAGGCTACTGTCAGGACAGAGTATGGAGAAAAGGAATGGCTTCCTATTGGCAGTGGGGTCAGTCAAGGCTACATTTTATCACCATATCCATTTAACTTATATGCAGACTGTATCACACATACACCAGGATTAGACTCAGAGATAGGAGGTGTGAAAATTCAAGGAAGGAACATCAACAATTTAAGATAAACAGATGACACCATATTACTAGCAGAAAATAGCAAAGACTTGGAAGGATTACAGAATAAAGTCAAGGAAGAAAGTTGAACGGCAGGTTTACAGTTGAATATTAAGAAAACAAAAATAATGACCACAGAAGATTTACATAACTTCAAAGCAGATGAAGACATTGAGTCAGTTCAAGATTTCCCATATCTTTGCTGAGTCATTAATCAGAATGCAGGCTGCAGTCAAGAAATCAGAAGAAGACTAGGACTTGGAAGGGCAGCTGTGAAGCAGTTAGACAAGATCTTGAAGTGTCAAGATATATCATTGGCTATTACAATTAGGCTTCTCCATGCCATCCTATTTCCCATTTCTATGTATGGCTGTGAAAGTTGGACAGTGAAGAAAGAAAGCTGATAGGAAGAAAATCAATTCATTTGAAATGTGGTGCTGGAGAAGAGTTTTATGAACTGCCATAAACACAAATGAATGTATCCCAGAGCAAATCAAGCCTGAATTCTCCCTAGAAACCAAGATGACTATATTAGGACTGTTGTACTTTGGGAATATGATAAGAAGACATGACTCAATAGAAAAGACAATAATACTTGGTACGGTAGAATTCAGTAGGAAAAGAGGAAGACTATGGACTTTATCAGATGATCCCCTTAAAACATTCTTTTGCTGGCAGAAAAAAATCCATTTTTATGCCAGCAAAAGAATGCCCCACCCCACACTTACCTTCTCTCCTGGTAAAGGTTTCTCCAGCAATGATATGGAAGTTCACTTCCTCATTCAAAATCCCATGGATTCTCGCAAAAAGATGCTCACGCAGGAAATTCAAAAATAAAAACAAAAATAAGAAAGTTTTTAAAAAACACTGGAACACACTTTAAAAGTCCCAAGTATACTGGGGAAAGTAATAAAAAGTGCATCACTTACCTGGATGTCGCGATTTCACCTGGAAGTGTTCTGGCCAGATTAGCCATTGATGCTGCATTCATGTGAATTAAATGGCATGAGGTTTCATACGCCAGCAATGCCGGCACTAAAGCAACTTCAGCCATCAATAAAATAGGATGGACGTAAATGTGAATGGGCAACATCATCTGATATGTGCACCCTTTCACGTTTATGTGGCATTGTTATGATGCTGTATTTAGTGCGTTTGATAAAGTCCTATGTTCCAGATGGATAGACTCAGTCAAGATAGCCACAAGCCTGAGTCTACAAGACCCGAGCAGGGCTGTTGGTGATAGGGTGACTTGGATATCTTTGATTCATAGGGACACCATAAGTTAAAATTGATTTGACAGCAATTAACAACAAATCTCTAAGGTGCAGAAGGAAATGAAGATATTAGTATGCAAACAATCCTGAAGGATGTTCTTCCTCATTTGGTTAGAGACAGGGAGGATTGTTTGAAAGAAGATGCAGAAAACATCTCCATGGGAGAAGAGCAATTTATCTTGTCTCCCCAATACCTTAAGATGAAGACCAGTCGAACAATGTGGAAAGCAAGTGCTAGGAGACAAATGGCTTATGACACTTATGTTACCTTTCCTGTTCAAGGTGGGTGTGAAATGTTTTATGGGGAGACAAAAAAAAAATGATGGGCAATTAACTATAAACTCATGCAGCAGGTTTATCATATCCCTCGCTCATCCATCTGTGTCTTTGTTCTCTAGTGGACTCATGAGTTTCATCAAGAAAACCATTTTTGAGGCAGCCGACCAAAACAGATCATTTTCAGCTCAGTATTTGCTTGAGGTTTTGCCCTACTTTTGCCTGTTGTTTAAGATTCACAGAGGTAGCATGTGCTTGAGAAGCAGCTTCCAGATGCATTTATTTATTTATTTTTGACAGTTGCATATCTTGTTACAGAGCTGGTTAAGGGGCTTATTCTGACATCTGGCCTCCCCCTGACACAAATTGGTGTGTTGTTGTTTTTTTCTGAATAGAGAGGAGAAAAGACACATGTGTTTGCCATTTAAATGGCAATTTCAGTTTTCTGATTTGATTGATAGACAATTCCCTCCCCCACCCACTATGTGCATCAGCACAAAAAGCCAATATGAACAAAGACAGAATTCAGTTTGGCATGTCAAGAATATTATGTGATAGGGGATGAAGGTTCAAAGCTCAGAGACAGCAAGATGCATCCAGTGTAATGTTAGTATTCTTGTAAATATTTTCTTTTATTCATTCCCAGGTAATGTTTCAGTCTTATCTATTCGCAGGAAGCTCCTTTAAGACCAGCATGTCAAGCGGAAAGTTGGTGGATGATTTTCTCAGCAAACATGAGAGATGCTTTGTGACTTGGCTACTAAAGGCAGAGGAGCTTTTTCAGGAAAAACAGCAACAGCAGAGATTGCAAGCATCATTCTTGTACCGCTAGGGATGTTAAAACAACCTTAGGAGTACCCACATTTTCTCCCTTTGTAAGATTCTAAGTAAATTCAGAAAGATGCATGTTTGTGTTTGTGTGCATTTGTTTCTTGGAATGTAATGCTTTCATAATAACTGCAGGATAATTATTTTATTCCTCCTCTGCTACAAATCAGGCCCTTCTAATGGTTTGCAATATTTCTTAGGGCCCCAAGAATGAGTGAATCCATCTATGTAATTAAAAATGTAACTTCTAATGACTTTATAAGACATGGCAAAAATTGCACAATTACCATGTCACCATAGTGCAAATGGGTCCTGTTATCGCACAATGTTGTCATGTTTGTGTGGTCAAACTGTGCTCCAGCTGTGAATAAGGCATTGTTTTTAACTGACAGGACAATCTCTCAATAGCTCTCAATGCTTTTTTCATGGCATTCAAGAACGTGCAAAAACATGTCCTGCTGTAATCATGAAATGACAGCATGAATGGGTGGTCCTCTTTTCCCCTTTCCCCATTCCCTGCAAGAAAACTTCTGAGTGAGAATGTGAAAGCTATCCACAGGAAGCTCTTTTTTTATGAACTGTCCCAGTTTCTTTGCACATTTTAAGGTTTGTTTAAGTATTTGTGTGATCGTTTACGTTTCAAATTAATGGGGTTTCGGTGTTTTTAAGCATGCTTGCATCTTTTTGCGAGAACCGCTGAAATCTTGCCAATGCTAAATCATGGTGGTAAAGTTCCATTCCTAAGAGCTAGTGGTAGTCATGTGATAATTCCATGGTAGTTCTTTTGTGCAATTACAGCAACGTGTGATAATAAGTGCAAGAATGCCATTATGATTCTGCTTTCCTCATTTGTGGAATTACAGCATTTTTAGACACTAGTCTGATAAAGTCCTTAGAGTAATACTACTTTATTGAGGAATTTGAGGGTATCTGGACTGGCTCAGATAGGGCAATTAAAATGCCAGTTAAACAACAACGGAATTCTAGCTTTTTTGTTTTGAGCATGTCACGCTTTTCTTGATTTTATTTTTGTTTAAATTGCCTTCCAATAATACATCAGACACTCTGCATAGCCAAACAAAGCTAAAGAATCCAGGTCAATAGATGAGTCCCAGTACTGTTTCCAGCATGTTTGTTGGGTGCATACAAATTTGTCAAGTTCATTACCACCTCAGCTCACAAATAATCAATTGGTCAATGTTTCAGGAACTTCAGCTGCAGTTAATCTTTTAAAACAATTACCCTATGACAAGACACTGCTTTTGTGAACTTTTATGGTGCAAGTAGCAGAGGGTTTCGCTTTAGCTTTTATCGTGAATACTGATTTCAGTTCATGCAGTTTTGAAGATGGAGGACTGCCAGGATTATTCAGTAAATCAACGGTTTACACATGGGAGATCAAATTACATAAGATTCTTAGCATTTCTAGACTTCTTTTAACAAAGGACTGTGGTCTAAAGCTTCCTGCAATTTTGATGCAGACCAGTTACACTGTGTAAAAAGAGGCTATCCTTTCTCTTTGGTGTTAGCAATGGTATGCATGCTTATGGGATGGAAAGGGGAAAGGAGCCATGGTGAGGAGAAAGAAGGTAACTTGGATGGGCACATGTTGGTTTGGGTAGGCCACCTGGATTTGAATTGGCTCAGAAAGAAGCTAAGGCCTTTCCTGTTTGCTTGTTTTTAAAATAGGAAATCAGATGGCATACTCAGAGTCAATCTGATTTGGGCCCAGGGTCAAGGAGCTCACCGATTTCTGCTCATATAATGAGCTGAAACACATGCCTTCAACTTTTCCTATGAGCGATAGATAAAGGCATAAAAACTGCATGTTTTTAATTTTTCAAAATATGAAAGCTTTTATAAACAAGCGCCTGTAGTTCACAGAGCTGATAAGATGAAATACATATGTTCTGAATTATTAATTACCCATTTAATAGTATGACACACAGTTATCCCATACAATTAATTTCTAAAAATGTAATTACCTGGCCATCCAATATTGTGCCAAGTGATGATAAATATTTTTAAATACATATCTGGGTTTAAGAACCCTGCCTGCAGTTGTTGTGCAGCCTGTGCTTATTACTCAATGCTCAGTCAGAGGTGGCTTTATTTAAATCATATAAATATTTTAATAAGGAAGTGGCATCTGCTTTACTAAATGTAAAGTATGCATGCAAATCTTTGTTGATTTTAATTAAGGGTGAGAAAGACCAAAAAAAAAAAAAAGGCAAAGGTCCCTAAACTCTCTGAAAAATATGACACCCATTTACTTTGCCCTGGATCTTGTGCTACATTCACATAAACAAAGAGACTCTACCCTTGGTACTTACGTTGCATGAACTGTGCTTTTAACTGGGCTTACAGTGGATTTTTCTGAAGGAAACTGGTCTCCAATCCAAATAGCTTACTGTGCCAAGCAAGCTGTTTTAATTTTGTGCCTTCTGAACAGCCTCACAATATTTTGTGGGCCAGCAAACTGAAAACAATCCACAAATCAACAAGGGCTCAACAGATATTCTGGCTTTACTGCCTTCTTTGAACTGCAAAATAGTTTCAGGTCTAGGCTGTCGCAAGGACTGTGTTCCAATATAAGCCTGCCTGATCCCTAAGACCTTTAGGGGGAGTCCCTCTCTCACTCCCTCTACCTTCACAGGCACTTTTGATGGGAACACAGAAGAGGCCTTCTTGGTGGCTGCTCACAAACTTTGTCATTTCCTCCACAGGGAGGATAGGGTGGTTCCTTCCTTGCTGCCTATCCTGCCAAATACAAAAGATCTCAGGGCAGTGTACAATTTAATCAATTTAATGGTTTAAAACAATTTAAAATTTAAAACAGGATAGTTTAAACAGTCTGAAACACATGAATTTTTTTTTTTAAATGATTAGAACTCTTTTACAAACTGAAGAAAATCATTTAAAGGCTTCAGTTAAAAAGCCATGATCTTACCTGCCACTGGAATGAAGTAGCATTGCTGTCAGTCAGGCCTCCAAGGGGAGGATATTCTACATCTGGGATGCCATAACCTAGAAGGCTCTCACGGTATATTGTGAGATGTACTGTTGTCTCTCAATATGACTTGAAGGGACACAATAACAACAAACCCAGTATGCCCCTTCATCATATTTCCTCAATTAAGTGTACATAGTAGGGATGAAAATTGATGACCAACCCTGAAATAACAAGACCAGACACAGAAGATAGGGTTAAATAAGGGCCACTTTATTTGCTCTAAACCTGCAGCAGTCTGTGAATGAGCAAAAGAGGGACAGCAACCTGGTGTGGGTCCAGCTGAGGCCAGGTATCAACCTAGTGACTACTTCCTCAGTCTTCCCTTGGGCACAACACCTGATCCCAAGGGCAGTCCCATGCTATGGGGTTGCTCCCTCGCCAGTCATATCCTGGAAGGCAAAACCCAGGTTGCTGTCTCCCAAACCACAAAACTTTATAAGAGAGACTAAAACCCCCAGATCAGCTCCAAAGGCAGATTCCTTCTTCACCTCCTAAGTTGCAAAACCTGTGTTGGCTCTTCCAGAGCCCAGCCATTCACCCAAAGGGTGCCAATGTGTACATTGGACTATAAAATTCTCCCCCTGTTACCTGCCATGTGAAGATCTATTGAATGGCCCACTTCATCCCAGTCCCGTAAATACAGTATGGGGTAGGCGGGGGGAAAAACAGGTAAAGGGGGGGGGGAATCCTACTAGCACCAAAGCGACCAGCTGAACTCTCATGGCACAGAGGGTGGGCAGGTTGGTTATGGTGATCTGAGAAAGAGGCATGCAAGGGGGAAGCTGAGGCTTAAAAACCCTCTGCTGTTACCCAAAGTGCTCTTGGAAATTCCAAGAAAATATTGAGTTTCTAATATGTTGGGGAAATTATCAGCAACTTGACCTTAGCAATGCAAAAGGGGACAACAGAGAAAAGGGATATTTATACCAATTTTTACCCCTAATAACTCTGAACAGACGCACACAAACGCACAATGAAAAATGAACAATGATCTGTATTAAAGACTTAGAAATAATAACACTGAGCAAGCATACATTCATACAATAAAACATTCACACAAGACCACTAGGAATGGAAGAAAGAGGTTGCCAGAGGGATAGATAGGGAGGTTTGTGGGGATATATGACACCTGTCTTGTAGCCCAAAGTTGTTGAGCAAACTGGCAGCATGGATGGATGAATCTGGAGTGGCTAACACAGAGAGATGTAATGTTCCCAGGAACTGGTTCTGTGACCCATGAAGCATGGTTTTCGGCCAGTATTTATACTAAAAATGTGCCCTGAGATGAGGAAGTTTCATTTGTTGAAACAATAGATTCAAGAAGTCTCTAAAGATTGCACAATGAGTTCCAGGAAAGCTCCTGGTCTTGACAATAGGTGTCCAATGATACAAATGTGCTGCAAGTGCCTTAAATGTCTTAGTGATTAGATTTACAAAGGCCTGAACTGCCTCTTTGATGATTGGGTGTGTGGTGGAGAGGAGAGTGATACCTTTCAGACAAAGGAATACTCTATCTGCTGAATGGAATCATTGTCTGTCACTTGGGTGTGTGGTGGAGACAATGTCCTTTTGACCTCATGATGTTTCCTCATATTTTGGAATTTGTTAGTAGTCCTTCCTTTGGGTGATGCATGGCTTTCTACACATACCTATTGGGATCCTCACAGCGAGTCCCTGATACCTTGCTCTTCCCTGTGGATGACCACATTAATAAGCCAAATTATTAATAAGCCAATTTTGGGGTTTTCTGGAGGTGGGGTCATTAGGGGCACTAACACTGCTTCCGCCCCCATCATGTGATCCACTTAGTGCAAATGCACCAAGCACAGAGCAAACCGGTCTCTCTATGGGGAGTCTATCAAATAGCTCCTCCCCCACAGCACCTTTCAGCTCACATGTAGGGGAATGCAGAATGTTTGAAAATATCAAAAAATGCTAATATAATGTGTTTCTCAAGTGTCAGGAGAACCTGAAAAGGCGAATCCTGAAGAATCTTTGTAGATCAGGACATATTCAACACAAAAATTGTGCTTTTTTAATGAAGGAATTAAACAAATTCTGTACAGGAAACAGCATCCCCCGCCCTCCACAGATAATAATATTTTTGCACAGATATGCTGGAAATGCTGCCTTCTGCACAAAAATACCATCTCCAAATTTTGTGCAGAATAAATTGCCAACTGTGAATAGTCTTTGAAGTCTTTCTCACAGCAAGGAAAACATTGCTTAAACTTGCTTGTTGCTTCCTTAAAGAAGGAAATTAATGAAGAATTACATCTCTACTATAAAAGGAGAGGCACTCCCTTAAGTATCAAGGTCCCAAACTGTAGAAGAAGCATCATAGTAACTGACATCTTAGAGTATTATTATTATTATTATTATTATTATTATTATTATTTTATTTATACCCTGCTCTTCAGCCACAAGGCTATCAGAGCGGCTTACAAATTGTTTTAAGCAATAGCTATTTACACATCTACACTGCATTAAACAGTTTCCAATGTGTGTAGCCTCCATCCAGGCCAGATGCAGATGGTCTGTGAGGTCCTTGCCCTCCCCAGACCACTGAACCCCAACATTAAAAAAAAAAAAAATCAGCTAAAAAACATGGCATCCAAAAATAGCCTCATGGGTATTGGTTCATCCTTGACACCCAAAACAGTAAAAACAAAACTAGAGATATCAGTTCTGATTGCTGTTGGGTGAACCTTCTATCAATACACTAGAAGAGACAAAATGGCCCCTGACCCTTAAGGCATGTCCAACCCTCTTTAGAGCATCTCAAGAGTTCTAACTTGCTCTTTTGTCCCCTGTCACCCAAATGTTTTTAGAGAGAAGTGGTTTACGTCTGCTGAAGACTTCTGTAGTAGCTGCTGTATAACATCTGCCAATTTCCTTGCCTCCCTGGCAGCTTGAGGCAGGTAGAAGTGGTCAGTATATTCTTTTACCTCAGAGGACACTTGGTGGGAGCTTCTCCCTGGCAAATATTACCAAGGAAAGATTTGTGTGTCTAATGAGGTGACCTAGTTCCAGTATTCAGCACAACTCACTCACCTCAGAGCTGAACTGAAGTGGATTTTTGTGCAAAACTGGGCTTGCACTGTTAAGCCACCACTCTTTCTTGTTGCTACTAGAATATATCTCAGAAATCCTCTCCCTGCTCCAATCTGTAGAATTTAAAAAATATATTTATTTATTGGATTTATAACCTACCTTTCTCTCAGGATGGGTTCCAAGGGTAAGAGAAGTATGTCTATAGAAACAAATGGCTCACCCCACTCTCTCTCCTCTCACTCACTTAGCAACAACACTGGAACCACAGAGACTCATAGGGGCAAATCAATCTCAAATTTGTTTTCTTCTCCTTATGTAAGACTCAATAGGATTCTGTCCAGAATGCTTAGGATACTTACAGTCTGCCCTTTCCTGCTTCACAAATTTGTTGTCATTGTATAAGATAGCATTGTGTGTCATCACGTGTACCTCATGGACCTTATAACTTAGTGGTTATTTGAGCAGCGGGAAAACTGTAGTGTCAACAGTAAAGAAGAAGATGCAACAAGGATTGAATCCAGACGGTATATTAGATGATGATATGAACCTTGGAAAACATTATGAGCCTTGCTGAAAGTGCTGGCTGCAAACCACTTAAGGCTATGTCACCATGATTTAGAGATAACTCCCTGTTATTACTTACATGATATCAGGAAAAAAAAGAGAGGCGAATAATGAGCCTCTGGTGTCACTAGGCATTGTTGATGCTCAGCTCCCTTCAGCTTCTGATTTACTTCTTCTATAAATTCAGGGTCTTTTATCCTAGAAGAACTGATCAGAATTCTCTTTGATCCCTTGCCAATTTCTCAGCAGATCAGGACAATGTCTAGATTTCTACCATCTGCACATCAAGAACATATGCTCTAGTGAGCTTTATTTCAAGAATTCTGATGGCCTCCATTAATATAGTACACACTTTATAATGTGACAGTGTTTTTGGTGATTATATGCATTTTATCATAGTCCTTTCTCAGTGCTTGAAAGTAACTTGTTTCAAAAGTTGTTTACTTGTAATTACTGTAATTCCTTTTTGCAGTAATTAGGTCATAATTAAGTTACATTGCAATTGTAAGGTAATTAAGGATAGTGTCATTCCTTTTTGGTGCAAGTATAAGTGGTATAGGATACAGGGTGTCTGTGCTATATTACATGAATATGTTTTGTACCACAGACCAGTGGTTTGTAGGATTCTGATTTTTAAGTGAAAAACAATGGCTGAGATCCTGCAACATCAGAGCTAGCTGTACTGTTACCCAAATTGTGTCAGTTCTGTGGGACCCACTTGTGACCTCTGAGTTATATTATATTGGGGAATTTTAATTAGCTCAAAGGTATGGTTGCGAGAGGTCGAGTAACTTCAGGATGTTTACACCTCTGTATACCAGTAGTAACTGAGAAGACTCCAAGCCAAAATGAAACAAAAAAATTGATTGAAAAATAATCATGGAAGCATTCACACATGCACTCACATTCACAAGTAATCACATGAGGCTAATGAAGAATTAGGAGGAAGTATTTGGATAGAAGAATAGATTGGGAGAATGGACAATAATTACCTGTCTGGAGAGCAGAGATTCATGCAGCAAAAGAAGACTCAGACTTAAATCTGAAGGTCACACAGCAAAACGGCAGAGTGACAAGATATAAGGAGCTGTGCACAAGTGGCTATGATCTGAGCGTAATATTTATACCCAATATAATACCCTTACGGGGTGTTTTGAGAGTGAAAACAATGCTTGGGTGAGTTATACAAAGAAACTCCAGCTTCATTGATTGCTGCTAATCGTCAGAACATTAATGTTGATGAGGTTTTTGCTACCTTTGTATTGTGGGTGGGAGACGGTGCAAAGGAAAGACATTTGTGGGGATGAGTGTGGACTATAGGTGCTCTGGTCACTGTTTTGAGAATATGGATATTATCAGATGTGTCAAAAATGGCATTATGACACGCCATGAGATCGCAAAAGGGCTTAATTATCAGACGACAGTGTCCCCCATTGTCTCCAAAGCATTCAGCTGCCATTCCAAGGCTGTTCTTTTTTATTGATGGGGAGAAGGTAGCAATTGATTTCCCTGGGGTGTTTCTGTCCCAGATTTGCCTGTGTGTGAGAAGGCGCTCTGTAAAGATTCCAGTGGCAATGGGCAGTCCTGCCAGAACACTTCCGGGTGAAATTGGGACTTTCAGATAAGTTTCACTCTTTTTATGACCCTCCCTGGCTTACTTGTAAATTTTAATGTGTGTTTTTATGCTTAATGTCACCTTTACTGTGCTCTGTTTTCTTTTTATATTTGAATTTCCCATGCTTGTGTCTTCTTGTGAGAACAGGTGGGATTTCACTCCAGGAAGTGAACGGAGCTCCATTCTGTTCATTGCTGGGCTGCCCTGTGGACGTGAGAGAGGGTATGTGTGGTGGGGAGGGTTATTGTTTCAGGACAGGGGTGGGAGTGGAGATTGTGGGACACAAACACTTTTTGTGTTTCTGTCTGATAATTTCCTATGACTCACTGCCAGATGCATCCAGGGAAATTAGCACATTCCACCCTAATAATTGTCTAAGGGGGCTTTGCTTACTGTCATCCTGGATGTGTTTGGGTTTGGGGAATTTCCAAGACAACTTCTTAGGTCTTTGGGTGACCTTTACTCAAACCTAATGTGGCTGGCTTGGTCTACCAGTGACCTTGTGACATGTCTGATACTGCCAAATTATAAATTGTTGGGGGGGATGTAAGGCCAGGTAACAGTGTCAATAGTGTTGTATCATGGCAGCTACTTCTGCTGATGCCAATTCTACCCACCCCACCCCACCCCAAAACCTACATCTCAAGCCAGGCAGTGCCCTAGTTGAAGGGTTTCTGAGGTGCTGATGATCAGGGTGCTAAGAAGTGATGATTGTAGCACTTTCCTGGTCACAAGGGCAGCTGAAGTCCTGCTGTAGTTGCTTGTCTCAATGTGCTCCACAACCAGGAGAGCACTGCAGCCATCATTTCCAACTACCCTGTTCTGCAGCACCTTGGAAACCTTTTGGTTGGGCTGGCTTAAGAGATAGGTCTTTTGGGTCACATTTAGTCATTTTTTGACAATAAATGTGAATCCCAAAAATTAAGAGATCATAAATCCAGTTTATGATCTAATCAATACTGAACAAGATGCAAGCCAATAAATTTAGTTACTTTCAAATAACAAGAAGACAAAGAGTTGCCTTAAAAAAGAAGAGATAATTACAACTAATAGCTTTTTTGGGCCTTAAAGCTACAGTAACATATTATGGCTATAGAGATCATACTATGCCCCTGTTGAAACAGCGCCACTGACTGACAGTTTGTTTCCAGGCACAATTTGAAGTACTGGTTATGATCTATAAAACCCTATATGATTCATATCTAGGCTATTTGGCAGACTGTATTTTTCCCTGCATGAGCCAGCCCAGGCCCTGAAATCATCAGGAGAGGCCCTTCTCTCAGTCCCACCACTATCTCTTCGGTGGCTGCCCGTAGATTCTGGAATTCCCTTCCCAGGGAGGCCAGAATGTCCTCCTCCCTGCTGTCCTTCCATTGGCAGGCAAAAACATTTTTATTCTGACAGGCTTTTAATGCAGAAAGGTTTTAAAGAATGGGCTAGGGGGTGCTGTATTGTTTTAAACTGTATTGTTTTTAATAGCTTTCCCTCCATCTTTTTAAACTGCATTTTATTCTTTTACTGTAGTCTGAATTGTTTTAATACTGTAATAGTTTAATTCTATTTTAGTGCTCTCTCTCTCTGTGTGTGTGTGTGTGTAAATTGTGAGCTACGTTGATGCCCGATTTTTGGGGAAAAGTTGGATAAATAAATAAATAAATAATGCATTTTTTTTAAAAAAAGAACAACATTTAAGCTTTCGGTTTTGGCCTAAGTAATCGAAGACATAGGACATTTTCAGATGCCCCTTACTGCGCAAGCAGCCTCCGGAACAGTAACGAGGCTGCTGTGTGGCAGGGGGTCCTTTTCGGACGCCGCTGTCCCTCTTCCAGGATCATTCATGGCACGTACATGAAGCTTTGGAAGCGGCCGTGCCATATTTCAATCACAGAAGTTGCCCGTGATTGAAATATGGCATGGCCGCTTCCAAAGCTTCACGGACGTGCCATGAATGGTCCCGGAAGAGGGACGGCGGCATCCAAAAAGGACCCCCTGCCGTGCAGCAGCCTCATTACTGCTCCGGAGGCTGCTTGCGCGGTAAGGGGGGTCTGAAAATGTTCATACTAAATGTAAATACTGCTTGTGGCAAAATAAACAAATTTCTGTATATCTCTCCACAACTGCTGCTGTTTTAATGCTTTTAATTTTAACTGTGTACATTTATAACCACACCTCTTTTCTTGTCATCTGCCCAGCTAATTTCTGCTGAAGATGGTATTTACTTTATATTTTCATAAAGAGAGAAATGAAGCAATAAAGAAATTGCTCAACAGCCTCCATATGAATGCCATAAAATGTGAAGGAGCTTTCATTTTTCTTCTTCCTCTGAGGTCATCAGCCGGTGATCTATGATCGCTGTAAATCTCTTGCCAGCCGCTCTGTATTCCCAACCAATCTGCAGCAGGAGAACAGTTTACCAAATCACTCCCTGAAGCTAGAAGCTGAGAGTCATTGGATCTCTATTATTTGCTTCAGTGATTTCTGGAACAAAGCGACGGTACACTGTTCAAAACTCTATGCATGATTATGCAGGTAAGCGCCAGTACCTGCGTTTGCCTTGATAAATAATGTTATTGCTAAATTAATGGCACCATTAAACATATGGCTAACTCTGAGCTCTGTACAGAGAAACGGGGAAGGCAGGATAAGCTGATTAGAGGAGTCAATTTGTCCCATTCCTGATGTACATTTTGCTGTTCCCCCATTTGCATAAAAATCTCTGAAGAACTCAAGTTGAAACCTTTGAAGGATCTGATGACGCCTGCAGGCCAATTTGTGCTCTCACTACACCTGACAAGTACTGTGTACACCCATAAAGAGCACATCAGTGGCCCCAAGCAAAATGTTTGACTTTCTCATCTAGTTATACACAAGGGGTTAGATTTCCAAATCCCACACACCCTCTTCACTCCTCTCATACACTAAACATCAGTATACATAATTGTAGATGCAACAGAGAAAAATTGAGTAACAAGGTACCACAGTCTCCTAATACTGCTGACTGAAAATTGAACTACACTGTGTTTCATGTATACTGCTCCTATTTAATGCTATTGGGATGCTATTGGGAGCACTTATGGAGCCTGGATGCAATATATATATATATATATATATATATATATATATACTGTGTATATATATATATATATATATATATATATATATAATTGTTCTAGTAATTATTTTAATTTGAATACATTTTCTTGTAGGATAACTGGATAACTTAGGCAGGCATTTAAGGAATCAAAATATTGTTCTAACAGAGCCAACTGTAATTGTGTAATGACTTGTTCAACACAGAACAAGTTATACATTTGCTCCTACATATTCGCTGGGGTTTGGCTCCAGGACCCCCCGTGGATACCAAAATCCGTGAATACTCAAGTCCTACTATGCAATGGCATAGCAAAATGGTGTCCCTTATATAAGATGGCAAAATCAAGGTTTGGTTTTTGGATTATTATTTTTTTAAGAATATTTTCTAGCCATGAATACTTAAATCCATGGATACCAAATCCATAGATATGGAGGGACAACTGTATTTTTATTCACGAGTTCAATCAAATGAATTCTGGAATTATAATGGATTTGCAGGGGAGGGGGAGATTGATCTGGATTGTATGTGTGACCATCTTGGGACCCATTCATTTTGCAGAATTAAGCTCTAGGATTCCTCTTAACTGCCTTGGTATCATCCTATGGAATCCTGGGGTTCACTGTTTAGGGAGCAGCATTTAGGATATTTAGCCAGAGAGCTCTAGTGCCTCCTCAAGCTACAAGCTCCAGGATTCCACAGAATGCTGTCATGGCAGGTAAAGTAGATTCGTACTACTGTACTTTTGTAATAGGAAAGGGCCTATGCACACAATGAATGTTTTTAAAAGGAGATTGGAATTGGGGTCAAGTTGCTAGCCAAGGTCACCAGCATTCCATTCCTTTAAGTTTCAGGCCTAAAATCTGAAACTATGAGGGTTGGGTTGTGATGTCACAGAAGTGGGGCAGGCAAGAGTACAGAGGTGGGTCAGAAGTGCCTCAGCTGACTCTGAAAATGGACATGAGGGCAAATGATTTAAATGGGCCTAGAATTTTGTGAGAACTCAAAGGCAGCCAGTACAGTTGCCACAGTGACCACCGTTCCTTCTGGGGTTTGTACCCAACATGAACATATGACACACACAGTCTTTACATTCCCTCATACCCTCCAACATTTCACAGATGAAAATGGGGACACATGTGGCTGACAAACATCAGAGTATGGACGAGAATTCAAATATTGTTAATGAGGAAGAACGCACAAGCCAGGAGAAGTTGCAGTAGTTTGCTTTTGCCCGAGCCTTCTTGGAAAGGCAAGATTCTGCCCCCTTCTCTCCTCTTCCACCTGCTGGATTGATTGAAGGCAAGCTACTTTTGCACTGTGAACATCTGGAACAACTGATGTAAGCTGAGTACAAAGAGGGAACGTTTGAGGAGGAGAGAGTAACTAGGACATTTTAAAAGTGGCTGGAAAAGTGGGAGGACAAAGGATTAATTGGGACTGTCTCTGTCAAATTGGGACAGAGTTGGAGGGTATGGCTCCTATATTGTTGTTGGGGTTTGTGAAAGGCTCACTGCCAGCCTTTGGGAGGTCTTTTATTTTTTAAAAAATAAAGACTTTCCAATACATTAAAAGAGAAAGGGGAAAAAGAAAAAGAGAAAGCAACAAAGAACAGGAAAAAAAAGGAAAAGATTTTACACTAATTTCTGACTTTTCTAACAATGGCTATATATCTTACTATGTAACATTACTTCTCCCATTAAAATACTATTCATGCACTTTTCAACTTAACCAAACCTATTAATTTTTAAAAACTACAGTTAACATATTATTCTCATTTTTCTACAAAAAGACAATCAAGGTTTCCAGTCTTTCATAAATGTCACCAATGATTTTTCTCTAATCAATATTGATAGTTTGTCCATTTCAGCTGGGTCAGTCAGTTTCAGCAACCAGTCCTCCATCATTGGTATTTCAGTATTTTTCCATATCTGTGTTGCCATAGTCATGTAACATAGTTATCTTCCATATTTCTTCTCCATTTGGTAATCCATCAGTTTCAATAAAAACAATCCAGATTTATAGTTTTTTTGTGGAGGTTTTTCCAGGCTGTGATGCCGTGTTCTAGAAGAGTTTATTCAGATATAAATTGAATATTAAACTTCAAAAATCTCCTGTGTGAGACTTTGGTTCCAAAATTTCTTAGCCTTTTTACAAGTCCACCACATATAATAAAATGTCCCAATCTGTTGCTCACATTTCCAACATACATTGGAAATTCATTTTATCCAATTTTTATGCATTTTATTCAATTTTTCTGGAGTCGAATACCAGTGAGACATCATTTTATAAAAATTCTCCTTCAGATCATAACAAACCTGCTTGCAGAAATTTAAGTAATAATAACTGAATAGAAATTATGTTCTACCTTCCCAAATGTGAGTGATGTTGAACTTGGGGGGATGGAATTTCAGATTGCAGACAGATGTTTAAAGAATATTGTCTTTCTTAAAAAAAATAACATGAGTTAAGTTTTAACATTATGTTTTTCAAAATCTTTTTTTTAAAAGGCTTGGCATGCAGAGGTTTGGTGTTCAAAAAGTCAAGTTTAAATTCTGGATTTCTACTAAATTATGGATTTATGAGACACCCTCCTTCCCACAAAGTTCTAGTAGTGGGTAAAATATTTGGAAGTCTGGCATAATTGAAGTACCAGATGTGACTTCAGATTCCTTACCTATGAGAGTAGATGGAAATATGGAGTAACGTATGAAAATATGGCACAATATGCATTTAACCTAGAGAGTAGGGGAGTTACAGGAAATATTTCAATAAATTTTAAAATGCAAGGTGTTGTTCAGTTAAATTCTGGTGCTGACAAGAGCTGTTTCAGTCAGAAGACAAGGGAGAGGCAATCCTCCCATGCATTTGAAACTTCCTCTGGAGATTTTAGGGGATCTCCGAGAATCGTGGAGAGGGGAAGAGGCTGCAGGGATTTCACCCATCCAATCAGACCCAACATGTCACCTTTTTCCCTGCCTAGATCAAAAGACTTACAAATAACAAATAAATAATGTATTGGTCTGTTGGAGATTGTAAGAGACAACAAAGTATATTACAAGCAGAGTAATTAATATTCACAAACAGAAGGTGAGCAACAACCAGTCCCACACCACTACCATTCACCCACAGGTTCCAGCAGGAAAAAACCCAGCAGGTTTAGTCTTCTTTGTAAAAATATATGAAGTAGCTTTAACTTCCTCATACGAAAGATTTTATACATCTTAAGGCAAGAGACTCTTATATGTGCTCTTCACAGATGGAGGAGAGAGAACTGCAAACTACAAAATGGAGGATGAACAAACCTCGCTCACTGTAGATTAACTGATGCATAAAGAGAGTGGGTGTGACTAAGACCTTGACTAGACTAGTGAAACCCCCTGAATCCCCCCCTCAAATCTGACCGAATGATACCACATGACATGAGACCTTATCTCCAAATTTGGTTTAATAATACCACACAACATATAGCCCTATCTGTACCAGACTTAGGCTATATCACCTAAATCTGGGTTTTAGAAAACTCAGCTTTCTCTGGAGGTTGCTGGAAACTCTGGAGAAAACTGTAATGTAAACAAAGGAGCTGCACTGGATCTGGGGGGTGGGGAGGCAGGACAATCACTACCTGACAGTGTATTTCTTCCCCTCCTTGGCAACACCACTACTGGCTCTGCCTTCCCAATGTGTGGCTGCTATTTCTGAACCCAGGATGCTGGGAAGGCAAAGAACTGCACATACCCACTTGCTTCAAGGGAAGAGCAAGCAGAGCCCTGGTGCAGTCACTCATTCTAAGGTCAGAGTGAGTGGCTGCACTGGGGGTAAAAATCCAGATGAATCAGATCCGGGCTTTGGCCAAGGTGTGGCACTTAAATCCAGGCCAGTGTAGTCCATATTTCAATTGGATTTTTACCCCCAGTGTAGACAAGCCCCCAAACCAAAAAACAGTAAATTACATGAATACATGCTATACCTAAATCTTTAGAGAGACATGAAAACAGTTTAATTATTTATTTGAATACCAACATGGGATTCAAGCCAGCTTACTACCATTTAAAAGGAAAGTACAACTAAAACATTCTTAATACAAAAGTTAAAACACATTAAACTAGATTTCTATTTTTTAAAAGTTAAAATACAAGTTAAGATCAGTTTGAAAACATTTAAAACACAGGTAAACTACTGTAAAAACTACTGTATATAAAAAAGGAAGTAGGCTTAATTTAGCATTATCGCAATTGAAGTGGGATTTAAATCCAGACTTTTAAGAGTTAAACACTCAGGATGGCATCCGTTTAGATAGCTATGATGTCATAAATTAGACTTATGACCTTGTAACCATTTGGTATGCATATTTTTGATTGTGGTGCCATTGCTATGACCACAAATGTCCCCAAACCTACCCTAAAATCCAGAAACTATACTGAGGGAGAGAGTTCAGGAGCACTGGCAAACAGGATGTTGAAGGATAATGTGTCCAGCTTCCTCCCACCAGCAAACTGCGATGCAAAAAAGAGTTGCTGCAGGACAATGTAGGGGGCTCCAATTGGGAAATGGTGCATAGCCAAACATCATGGCTATATGTCTGATGCAGGAGCTCATCCTTATATCTTAAAAAAACAAAACAAAACAAAAAACACTAAGACCTTTTTTTTTTTTGCATCCTTTGCAAATTTTGTTAAATGCTTATCAAAATGAACTGAACCAATTTTTTCATCCATTCCTATGGGGAAAGAAAATTGATATATGCAGCCCAGTAGTTTAAACCTCCTGGGGTAGCATGAGACATGTACTTCCTGTCCCTTCCTTCTGCTGGGAAGCTTGATCCTGATTGTTTTACTTGGGGGTGGCACTCAGGTGAAACTTTAGATATCAGCCCACTGTGTGCCTGAGTTTTCCCCAGCCATGTAGCTGGTCTTTCAAGCTGTTGGCCTAATCTCATCGTCAGTCACATTGTGATGGTCAGGTAGGGATACATAAGATTTTGTTTTAGTTCATTTTTTGATAACAGATTGCCAGAATTTTCAGGCTGCTTCATAAAAGGGTGAAGGAGAGCCAAAGACATTTGCTGCACAACTGTCTATGACTGTCCATAATCACTTCCATGCAGCTCTTTGGAACCATTCTCCAAAGTACAGAAATCTGGTTGTGGGAGTGGCTTTCAGGTTTTCCTCCATCCTTGAAGGTCTGCCTAGCTGAGAATGAATCACAGGGGCGTACAAAGTGCAGCCTTCAAGTAAAACAAGGTCTGAAAGGGCATTTCTGATGCTTCTGGGGGTCAATTAGTTTTCCATTTCTTTGATTTCCAATTATTCAGAATGCCCCCATGTCCTCTTGTATCTTCCAGTTGATACCCTGTTTTAATAAAGTACTTGCTTAGGACTAAAAGAGATTTTGTTGTTGCTATGTGCTTTTAAATCATTTTCAACACATGGCAACCCTAAGACAAACCTATCATGGGGTTTTCTGAGGTTAAGAGCATGCGACTTGCCCAAAGTGGGTTTTCATGGCTGAGTGGGGATTTGCACCCTGGTCTCCAGAATTGTTGTCCAATACTCAAACCACTATGCCATACTGGTGGAGATTAGGAGCCACAAAAATATGGCAGAATTGCTGCCCCGTGAAGTAAGGGGATGTTTTTAATTGGTGGGGGAAGACTGGGGAAAAAGTTTTACAAAATTAAAATATGGGGGGTAAGACACCTGGCAGTGTGGAATGATGCTTTCTGAGGTCTCAGAGGGAGCCAATGGGGTCCTACAACTCCTAGCAGTTGCTTTTGTTATTCTTCTCCTCCTTCTTCTCTCCCCCTCCATCTTCTTTTGTTGTATGTGCCTTCAAGTTGCCTATCAACTTATGGTGACCCCCTGATTTTCATAGGCAAGGAATACTCAGAGGTGATTTTGCCAGTTCCTTCCTATGATATATAACCTACAGCACCTGGTATTCATTGGTAGTCTCTCATTCAAGTACTAACCAAAGCTAACCCTACTTAGCTTCCAAAATCAGACAGGATCTGATGCCTTTAGAGTATTTAGATTTTTAGGGTATTTAGACCTTATATCATCCTTTTTTCCCAGTCTGGAAGTCAAGATAGCTTACAACAGTTAAAAGAAACATAGCTAAAAATAGGCCAAATAGAAAAGTTTTTTTAAAAATCATTAAACTATTCACAAAACTAAATCCAGTTAAAATAATAACAATTAAAAACAAAAAAATAAAAAACAGAGTACGGCAGAAATCTGCAAGGCTTGTCAGCAGTCTTCAAAGGCATCCCAAAATAATAATTAAAAAAGCATTAACCTGTCCATGAAAAGATAACAATGAGGGTACCAATCTAACCTCTCTCAGAAGGGAGTTCCAGAGTCTGGGAGCAGCCACTGAAAGGGCCGTTCTTCACGTTCCCATCAGGTGTACAGAGGGAAGGTTCTTTGCAAAGGAAATCTTGGGCAGGCTCATATGGGAAGATACAGTCCTTCAGATACCCTGGAGCTGAGCTATATATGGCTTTAAAGTCATAACCAGCACTTTGAATTGTGCCCAGAAACACACTGGTGGCAAGTGAACTGTTGCAACAGTTGCTTACCCCTGATGTGGTGCAGTTGTTCTGCCAGTATAATTACCTAGATCCATTTCAGTTTGGCTTCAGGCCTGGCTATAAGACAGACACTTTGGTCACCTTGATAGATGTCCTACTAAGGGAACTAGACAGAAGAAGTGTGTCCCTGTTGGTTCTGCTGGACCTCTCAGTGGCTTTTGATACCAACAGCCATGGTATCTTTCTGGGTCACCTCTTCTGGGATAGGGCTCAGGGTCACTCCTTTACAGTGGCTCTGGTCTTTCTTGGAGGGGCAGACTCAGAAAGTGGTACTGGGGGATGCCTGTTCAGGACCCTGGCCACTATCCTGTGGTGTCCCTCAGGGCTGTCTCCTATGCTGTTTAATATTTACATGAAACCGCTGGGAGAAGTTATCTAGAGTTTTGGGATTCAGTGTCACTCCTATCCACCCAATTTCAAGGAAGTTGTTTCTGGACTAAACCAGTGTCTGCTGTCAGTAATGGACTAGATGAGGGTGAACAAATTGAAACTTCACCCAAACAAGACAGAGGTGCTCCTGGTCAGTCAGAAGACAGATCAGGGAATAGGAATTAAGCCTGTGCTGGGTGGGGTCACACTCGCCCTGAAATCTCAGGCTTGCAGCTTGGGTGTTTTCCTGGATTCAGCGTTGAGCCTGGATGCCCAGGTCTCAGCGGTGGCCAGGAGTGCATTTGCATAGTTAAAACTAGTGCACCAGCTGTGCCCATTCCTTGACAAGTCAGATCTAGCTGTGGTGACACATGCCTTGATTACATCTCATTGGGACAGCTGTAACACACTTTATGTGGTGCTCCCTTTGGAAACTGTTCGGAAACTTCAGAAGGTCCAAAATGCTGTGACCAGGCTGTTGACTGGGCCTGTGTACAGGGACCATTAGACTCCCCTGTTGAAACAGCTGCATTGGCTACTGCACTGTTTTTGGGAAGAATTCAAATTGCTAGTTTTGACCTTTAAAGCCCTAACAGCTTGGCTCCAGACTTTCTGAAAGATTGTATCTTCTTATCTAAGGCACTAGAAACTTTAAGACCATCAGGGGCTACTGAGCAGCAGCAGTGGTGGGACGGGTGATACTGGTTGAGGAGACAATAGCACTGGCAGCATAGTGATAGCTTGTTAGTACTGTGCAGAGGAAGGATGGTAAACCTTCTTTAGATGATTGTTTACCACAAAATTTCTATTATGATACAATCCAAAATGAAACAAGGGATAAAGCTAGAAGATGAAACTCCCAGGTCAGATAGGACTCAATGATCTACTGGGGTAAAGCAGAGGACAACTACAAGTAGTGCTGTGGCTAATGACACAAGTGGACTAAAGCTGAAAGAGTGTGTAGTATGTGGGGAAATCATTATTGTAATGTAATACAATCTTGTGTATTCCCATGCAAAGTTCAGTCTAGGCATTTACCCTGCATGCTTCAGTTTTCCCAACTCCCCCTTCTCTTATTTCACTAGGCAATTTCAGCCAACTGGAGCAATGGGTCATTCAACACATGACCTAATTTAAATATTATTACTCTTTGTTTAAGTTCTTCCTTTTAAGTTAAGTCTCCATGCGGCTGAAGCCATGTTGTTGTTGTTGGTGATTATTGCAGTTGTTGTTTTCAAGTCACCACGTAGTCCACTCCACTTAAAGGCTGGGTGAGTCTAATTCTACCCTAAATCCTCTTAGTTAGTTAGGAACCCTTTAAAGTTTTTTTTTACTTTTAAAGAAGATAATTTTATTCTTTTTAAAAGGGCTAGATCCCTGGAATTTTTAAATACATTTTTAATTTTAGACTCATACCTCCCTACAGAGTGTTCACTGTTGACATGCTCAGAGGCTAAAGGAAAATCTGAAACTACACAACACATATTATAGGAACATGGAATGTGAGACGCATGATTCAGGGAAGCTAGATATAAGGGGTTCAGGCAAGGTTGCATTTTATCACCCTAACACCCTGATGGCAGAACTCCATCAGGCCTGGGCCCAGAAGCAGGTGAAAGGCCCTCCCTCCAGCCCAACTGCCACTGCCCTGCCCTTGGAGGGAGAGAAGAACCAGCAGTATCTGCTGGATTTAATCCCTACCCCCACTGCTATTCCCCTTTCTTTATGTGTCATGTCTTATTTAGACTGTAACATTGAGAACTGTTAAATTGACCATTTGTAAGCCACTCTGATAGCCTTTGTGGCTGAAGAGCGGGGTATAAATACAATAAATAATAATAAATGAACTATCTGTTTAAATTGTATGCTGAACATATACATACAGCAGGATTAGACTCAGAGGAAGGAGGTGTGAAAATTGGAGGAGGGAACATCAACAATTTAAGATATGCAGATAACACCATACTACAACATACAATGGGCCCTTGGTATCTGCTGGGATTTGGTTCTAGGACCCCCATGCACACCAAAATCCACGGATGCTCAAGTCCCACTGTATACAATGGTGTCCCTTATATAAAATGGCAAAATCAAAGTTTGCTTCTGAATTTTTTTTAAAATATATTTTCAAGCTGTGGATGGTGGAATCAGTGGATACCAAATCCATGGATACAGAGGGCTGATGGTACTGTGGGGTAACCTTGCCCAAATTACACACTGTCATCCTTAGAAAAAGGCAATGGTGAACCTCCTCTGGGCAAATCTCTCTAAGGGCCCATTTACATGGCAAAATAATTCCATGAATAATTCACTAAGATTCCTAATAGTTCCCACACATCGCACCACAATATCGCCTCATTCAGAAGGGGGGGGGAGCTCAAAAACTCAAATGTAGCATAATAAGGGCTTTCGCTACTTTTCCCGACTTTTTTTTATAAAGTCTGCAAAAATGCGCACAATCAGCTGTGTGAACTATCATTTCGCAAAAGGCTGTGGGAACTACCAGCAATCTTCCCCAAACAGCCACAGCAGATCTGAGCCATGATTCATTGGACTTCCCATAGAGGGGGGTGGACTTGTAAGAGATGCGAGGAGCCTCAAACGAAAATCACCCAATCGCCCAGCAAAGGCTGCTGCGGCTGAGGGTTCCCCAGTTAGCCATAATTACTGTTCCCGTGTGTGTGTGTGTGTGTGTGTGTGTGTGTGAGAGAGAGAGAGAGAGAGAGAGAGAGAGAGAGAATAGCAATCTGCTCTGCTGGCCGTTCACTCCCGTACCCTGCAGTGATCGTATTCGTGTGTGTGTATGAGAGAGAGAGAGAGAAAGAGAATCAGTCTGCTCCGCTGGCCAAGTGGGTGAAGGGAAGGGGGGCTGAGGGAAGCAGGGCAAAGGGGGAGACTGCAACTCCACTGCATCTGCCAGCTGGGTGATCATCCCCCCAAGACCTATCTTCCTTCCTGCCGGCACTCGGCAACAGGGGATGGCTCCTCGGTGGCTGAAAGGCCCTCTCCCCCTCCCACCCTTCTTGCTTTGGGAAGAAGAGGGAGGGAAATATGCCAGCACACTCTCTCTCACTTTCTCTTCTTCCCTCTCAGCTTCCCAGCATCTTCCCCCAGATGTGCTTGGGAGGTCACACACACCCCACCTTTGTCTGTGTGAATTGCAAAGCCAAAAACTAACCTGATCAACCAATTCTGCAGTAAATCGTGTAAACTATGTGGCACTGGTGCGAAAATGCACTAATGCGCAAACTATTGCTATAAAAACTGCCGTGTAACTGGCCCCTAAGAAACCCTTGGGATAGGGTTGCCATAAATCAGAGTTGACTTGAAGGTGCATAACAACAACAACAACAACAAGCTATTTTCCTCAGCTTCTTAACTCTTACCTGGTATGTATTTATATGCTTGCATGCCTGCAAAATCTTTCTCAACCCACACATGAATTACCTAAACTTTAAGTCTGAAACCCAGTTTTAAAGCCATATGCTATCTGTCTCCCTTTTCTTAAATCTCTAAAAGGTAGGACATGGTCCTGTTTTAGACTGAGGGGGTAGGGGGGTGGGAGGATGATCATTTTTTGTTGCATATTAAGATGGATGAAGGATATATATATACATATATATATATGCCTGAAATGACACTTTCATTTGGAAGTTGTTTGTGAAGAACCACATGTGGGAAGCACAGGAACTGCTGAGGGTAGGTTCTGCACATGTTGAAATGCTAACAGAATGCTCTGAATGGAGCCAAATAGCACACACTGTGTGTGGGCCCCCTTATGCTTCTCACATATGTGCATTGCAGCAGCAAACTTTGTAGAAGGCTGGCTATTTCAAGCATTTCACCTTGAAGGATATGTGGGGGTCTGGATGGCTTAGGGCTTCAGAGGGAAGGTCTCCTGGGTGCTCTGTTCTGCATTTTGATTCATCCAACACAAGGGAGGCTTAAGTTATTAGAAGAGAGAAAAAGGATCTGGCTCAAGCACAAGCTCTCTGCAGAAGAAAATAATGAAATACAATATCACATGGAATGCTGTTAAGGGAATCCTTGTTATTTTGTTATAGAGTTTAGTGTATATATGAGTTGTTTTTAAATGCAATGTTATAATTTCTTTTTTGAAAAATATTCCTCATTTCTTCTGAGCCTGTTTTTTTTTTAAATTATTGAAATATATTTTCAGCATATCCTTTACATCAGCTCTCTATTTTCTTTTTCATACAATCAAATCATATGCCTCCCCTAAATTCATTCTTCTTGGCTGGACTTGCCTTTAACATTCTTCTTCTTTTCTTCTATACAAATATATTTTCTACTAATGTTCTATCTCTTTACAATAATTGCTAATTTCTTTTGTAATATACAACTGCATCTTCATCACCTTTTTTTTGTTTTCCTCATTGTTTCTTTCTATCATTACTGTCTCATGTTATTAAGTTAATTCCAAAATATTAGCTAACCGTAACACTATATACTCCTCATACCTGTACATTTCCTTTATGTTTATGTATGTGTGTGTGTGTGTGTGAATAAATATTTGTATATACATAATATATCTACAATGATAGCTGGATTATTATAAATTTTGTTCTATTCTTTCCCCCCTTGTTTTTAGACTTTTCTTGCCATTGGCTTTATTCTTAGTTGTGTTTATTCCACACTTCCTTCTGAGCCTCTTTTTATGGAAATCTTCTTGGAAGATATTATTTTCAGAACTACAGTTCCCATAATCCCCTAGCCAGCATGGACCAGTGACCATCTTCACTAAAGGATTCTTGGAGTTAAAATAATGTTTCCAAGCTCTCTCTGTCCCCATGTCAATCTGCTTCTGGGACCATCATATTGCCATAGTAGTACAGGAATGTGTGTGCAACATTTAATACAAAAGGTAAATGCACATGTTTCAACAACCTGACAGGCCTGATAGGTCCATAGCTCCCAGAAAAGCCTGAGTCTGCCATCAGTTTAGTTTATGTCCAGTTGTGCAGTGGGATTTTCCTTTCTTCTACACCTACATGCATTGTCTGCACCCCTAAAAATTGCAGAAAATATGTTTTATCCCAATGAGATTCCACAGTGATTTGCCTTATTCAGAAGGGGGGGATTGAAGAGGAAAGCCTTTCCAGCTTTTCCCAAGGTTTTTAAAATAATGCATGGAAATGTGTATTACTGCTTGTTTGGACAACCAATTCTCATCACAGCACACTCTCAGCAAGGGTGGAAGTGGAAAACTGATTGGTTAGATGTGTGAGTGTGGGAGCGGCCTTGCTGGCAACCAAGTGGCCAGCAAGAAATGCCATTTTGGAGTTTTGCCGATTGTGTGCTTTCTTGCTGTGCTGAGGTGACAAAACAGGTGTTTTTTAAAGCAGAAGGTTACACTTGCACACCTTTGATTTGCAGCTAAAAAAAAAATACTGTGCAGTGCTGACAACTTGTAGAGAATAATAATGTGAGTAATTCACTTTTGGCCACTATGTTGATTCACAGGCATGGCTGCCTGTGAACTTCAAACATGGATAGCTTCACATACAAGTGATTCTGCCAAAGGACCATGGAGACAAATGAACACTGCTGTGACTTTGCATTACTGTGCAGCAACGAGCATTATCCTGTGTCTTCTTGTCTAGACAACCTGCTGGAGGGTCTTCCAATTTTCTAGAGCAAAATTTAAAGAGGTGAGGGGTTCTGCATGGAGAATCAGTTCTACTAGGATGTCTTTCTGATATGAATGAACAGAATGGATTAGGTTACAACCCATTGTGTTTAAAAGCATGCCTCTGTTGTTTCAGACTGTATGTTTGATGTAGAAAATATGCAAACAATGCCAGTGTACTTGAGGCCAAAAAGATTACCAACCTCAGGATCATGTCACATTAGATCTAAAATGTAGAAGAAAATGTTGGGAGAAGAAGACAGCCATGATGCTTACTGGTTGACCATGATCCTGTCACTTTCTCTCAGCTTAACCTACCTCACAGAGCTGTTATGGCAGTCTAATGAAGGGCTCATCTCTGTATCCCACTCTAAAATCATTGGAGGAAGAGTCAGAAATATAACTGATCATATTTAAACAATAGTTGAGCAAAACTGTCCAGAAATACTTTAGGGTTTTATTAAGAAGTGGGAATTGAAAAACTGGAAAAACTTGTTTTACTAGGAAAATAATTTGTTTCCTTCATGTCTCATGCTTGAAGAAGACTATTACTATTACAAAGAATGTGAAAATTACTCTGATTCCATCCTACCAGCTGTTGATGACCTTATACAAGTTGAATGAAGTAGAGTAAAGCCAGGCTGCTAATGAATTATGAAAGGTCAGCAATAATGCAGTAAATTATGTATTTGCATCTGGTCCACAGTGTTTGTACAGAAATGTTTTAAAGATTAATTCCTTCATAATCCTTTGAAACTTTTTTTGGGGTGGGAGTGTGGATCTGTGTCGCTGGTTTAACAATGGCTCTGCTATGGATGTCAAAACAATAATATGGCCTCAGGAAAATTCTTTTTCTTACTGAAGTCATAATGATTTTCCATAACTCCTTGTAGTCTTCATCCTTTTACCAGGATGGGCCTGACATTAATCAAAATAAGTAGTTGTCACAGGAACACCAACAACCTCCTTTGAATAATCAACAGGATTTACAGTTTGCCCTCCCTGTGACTTTTGCAGCCTCATAGCAAGAAATGAATTAAGAACATAAGAAAAGCTGTGTTGGATCAGATCAAAGTGTCCTCTAGTCTGATATTCTGTTTCCACAGTGGGCAACCATATGTTTCTGGGTAGTCTAGACATAGTTCATTTATTTATTTATTAAATATATGCCCCACCTTTTTTCAAAAAGTGGCATTTAGGGCAGTAATAATTGCCCTATTACCTTGAAGATCCATGGTTTCATGGGTGTACGTAATACACCCATGAAAGTAGATCACAACTATTCCATACTCTCATTGTGTTCATAGTTTCTGTAGCCAGCACGCCACCTTGAAATTTATTAGACCACCCCCCTAAACCGCATACATTTGCTGGCATAACTTTGACATTTTATGCCAGGAAAAGAACTCCCCATGCCACACTTACCTTCCCTCCCACCCAAAGTCTCCCCCAGCAATGAAAGACGAACTGAATGGTGTTCCATTCAATTCCTCTTTGAAATCCCACATATTCTCACAAGAATACATAGCATGGGAAATTCAAAAATAGAAACAAAATAACAGAGAAAAAGTTACAAAAAGCACCTAAACATACTAAAAAAGTCCCAAGTCACCTATGGGGGGGGGAGTCATACAAAGTGCATCACCTACCTGGATGTCACAATCTCTCCCAGAAGTGTTCTTGCCGGACCGGCCATTGATGTTGCATTCACGTTGAGTACAATGGTGTGAAATTTCAAATGCCAGCACAAAAGCACCATGGGGATCAATTGACAGGTGAGCTGTCAATTAAAAAGTACAATTTTTTTTACAGGACATGATTGTGAAAGGGCGACATTGTGTGGTTTGTGCACCTTTTTGCGATCATTAGCTGTTCTTATGACGCCTTATTTGCCTTGTCTGAGAACATCCCTAGTGTCCAGCCTTCTGGTGATGAAATCCTCTTTGCTTCACTATGCTGGTCCTCTGCTCGTGGACTTTATCTGAAGGATTACCAGCTTGTTAGTCCCTCCCATTGCCTCTACTGAGAACTTGAAGTCACCTCCCAACCTCAAGGTTGTGGAGGTGGTAGAATAAGAATTTGTGGAGGAAAATTCAAACTCAAATAAAACAAATAAAATTAAAACATAAAGACAATTTTAAAGATAATTAAAACACATCAATAACAAGGAATAAGAATACCCAAACAGATGGGGGGGGGGGAAGCTTAAATGCCAAAAATTAAAATAAAATTACCTTTGACTGCTTGTGGAAGAACAACAGAGAAGCACCTAGCCTCCCTTCCCATGGCAAGGCATTCCAGACTCTGAGAGCAGCCACTGAGAAGGACCTCTATGTTATCCCCACCACAGACTCGCCTGAGAGTGGCAAACAGAGGGACTGGCTTCACCTAAAGCTCTTAAAGTTCAGGCAGCTTTCCATGGGAGAATATGGACTTTCTAACATGAGTGCAATTCTTGAATAGGGAGGAGGGAAACATTTCTTCCTCTTTTCTTTCTCAGACATCAGTCATATTTGTTCAGCAAAGTGTACTTCTAGTGTTCTGTGTTTATGTCACATGGTGAATTCACTTGGGATGGTGAGCATTGTTGAGCAGACCCCCATGATTTATTGAAATACTACTATTTTTTTTTCCCTCCAGGAAGTTCAATGCTATCACTTTAAGATGTCCAGATAAAGCCCTTTATCACCTTAAGAGGCCAAACTGAAAGTAGTTTGTAGACTAGGGCTGGAAATGATATGGCCCTCCAGATGTTGCTGAATGGCACTTCCCAGTATTTATCATCATTTGCTGTTGCTAGTGATGCTGGCAGTTACAGTTCAACAACATCTGGAGAGCCACACAGTTCCAACCCATTGTTTTAGACAATAGACAATAGATATTGGTATAATGGATGGCGGTAGTATAGAAGCTTTACTTAGATGTAAAGAGCTTTTGGTAGCTTGAAATTTAACAATCAGAACTTTAGTTTCCTTTTTGGATTATAACTCCCCAAATTCTACAGAGAGCACCCCCACTGGGTTTATTGGCAGTGGAATTTTGGGATTTGTAGTAGTCAAAAGTAATATTTACAAAGTCTGTTCAAGTTCATGCTGATTTATCTCTGGATTATTTGGATAAGGGACTGGTCATCCCAGAAACTGAGTTCCATGCCCAAGGCCATTACAAGGAGAAAGAAAAATACATTGAGATACTTAGTTTCCATTATAACAGGGTGTTTGTTGAATCAACAAACTTTCATTTACTTTGGCTTTTAATTAGGCAGGTGTAATGTGTCTCAGATGGTGTTTTATATAGGAAGTAAAGGGATTACACAGCCAAGAACTCAATGAAGCAACAAAGTGACCTTTACAGTGCTGTACAAAATAATGAGGCCTAGATTTTACTGCTGGCTTCCAGGATATTTTTTGCCTACTGGTGAAATATTTATTTAGTCTTTGTGATCTGCTCTTCTGCGGTTATGTGGAACAGGCCTCACCCATGGGGATTATCAGAGAATGTTATCTTTGATCTGTTGTACAACATGGGCACCTCTTACAAGCCAGATTCTTGGTTGTGGTCACATCCTCAGTATACTAATCACATTAACCTGAACTCTAGAGCTTAAAAAAAGGAAATGTATCTTTCCATTTACTGATGAAAAGTGAAGTTAAAAAGGATGGCCCCATAGTGACACAGAGGCACAGTAGAACTACAGCTCTACATACTTACGTTAAGTACAGAGTCAATAGTGGTTCATTGTCTGACCAGAAGTGAGGGCAGCCTCATCTCACCATTTTGAGATGGAACACTGTGATAATGCCAGGCCATTATCTTGCATGACAATCTTAGACTATCTTGCACTGTAGTCTTGTATGTGCTGCCTTGCAAACATACAGACTGGTTAAATTGCAAGAAAGAGAGAACATCTCAAGATGAGGTAATCCAACAGAATCATTAATCTGGCAGCTGGAGGAAAGTGAGAGGTTTGTGCAATACTTTGCCTAACAGTTATGTTCTGGAAGCATCAAAAAAGGGGAAGCAAGCTCTCCAGGAATTTGGAGGGAGGGTTATGTCTCCCAACAAGAGTAGAACTGGGGATCTTTTACACTATACAATTATACCAAGTTGACTGCCATGGCTGTGTCCTATGGAATCCTAGGGTTTGTAGTTTGGAGAGGCAGTACAATTTCCTGGCTGAGAATCCTAAATACCCCTCCTTAAAGCAAATCTTGGGATTTGGTAGGACTGAACCATGGCAATTAAAATTAAAATTTGGAATAATCTATCTATCTATAAAATGCCCTTGGGTATGTTGCTTTTCCCAGTGTGCTGATTGGCTGCTCAGGAAACACACTCAACCAATCACTACCTACATGTAAATTCCCTCTCCATCTCACAATCTACTCCTGCTGCTCAATCTGCATAGAAGGGCCCCTCCCTCCTCTCACTTCCCCAATCACAGGCTAGGACAGGCTGTGATGGACCCAGACAGTCAACTGGCAGTGGTGGGATACCACTGCTGCCACTGCAACAGCACCCAGGCAGTCAACTGGTGGTGGTGGGCTGCCTGCTACAGGACCCAGGCAGTCAACTGGTGACAGCAGCACGGCAACAGAATGAGACACCCTCAGCAATTCTAGGAAAAGTGTGGAATGTTGAAAAGGAGGAAGAGGAATTTAAAAACCCACCATTCTACCTTACAGGGTTGTTGTGAGGTCTACCAGGGGTTTTGGGGGAGCTTTTTAATGGTGTTTGTTACGCCAGGTACAGCTAGTAGCACTATAATTTTGTAGTGTGAATGGGCACCTGAAGAATCTGACACCAACAACAGATTCTCCTTCACTTTTGAGGAAGAAGAAATACTGAGTGATGCTAACATCTGCTAGAATAAATCAGGGGCTCTTTAGCACTATGTAGTGGTAGCACAAAGGGCTTGTCTACACCAAGGACAAAGTACGTACTCACCCTAGATCTGGTGCGATTTGTACACATAATGCATGGAGTAAATCTGCACCTTTTAGCTGCTAATCTGGTTTAACAGAAACCACAAGTTGCTCTGAAGATTCCAGGAAACTCCGGAGAGGCCCCGGTGTTTTTGGATGTGTGGACAGCTGGATCAGGCTGGGGCCAGATGACCCAGCTGTCCACCCATCTACACACCCACCACATTAGCCCTGCTGGCCCTCCTCCCTCAGTCCTGGCCATTGATGTTATAGCTGGTGATAAGAATGGAACATGTGATCAATGAGGACAGGGTTGCTCACCAGCAGTGACAGTGATGGCCAGGCCCTGCAGAAAACTGTTTGGATGGCAGGTGAAGCAGCAGCGGTGGTGGCACCGAGGGGGACAAACCAGTGGGGCCAATGTGGTGTCAGCCTGTTGGCCTGTCTGGACTATGGCATGGATCTGGAATGGGTCCACACTGGTACGTGTAGCTCGCATCATGTTGATCTGGGGCAGCTGCAGAGCACAATGAGCCATACTGGCCCTGGATGATGGTGCCGGTGTAGATGAGCCCTAAATCAGAGTGAACATGGAGGTACATATTAACAGAACACTCATTGTCAATCCTTCAGATTCCTCTCTCCATGCCAGTTTAAAAGATTTAACCTAACACTTGGAATTTAACTGAAAAGCAGGCTGGTGAATTGCCTTTGAATTTTAATCTGAAATTTAAAGGAGCTATCCCTCTCTCTCTCTCTGGCTTTTCTTCGCAAACAAAGATTCAGGAAGGACTCATCCTGCGCTTTCTGCAAGCACGCTGATGACTAAAAAGGCCAATCTGGGATAAACAAGTCTGGTTGCAGAAAGCACAGCAGAAGGTCTCCTTGGGTGATGTTTTTGGGTTGTGATTCTTTCTGCGTTGTCATTTCTCTTCAAGACTTGTTCGGCGTGAGTTCTCAAATAAGGCTGCAGCATTGTGAATAGTGTGTCTCCATGCCTCCCGATGTGAGGCCAGGGAGGATCATTCTTGGTGATCAATTTGGCCGAGCCTGAGATGTTGTTTCAGGGAGTCCTTGTATCACTTTTTTGGAGCACCCCTCTTATGCTGACCCGTGGCAAGTTCACCGTAGAGTACTATTTTTGGGAGGCGATGGTCCTCCATCCTAGAACCGTGCCCTGCCCAGCGCAGCTGTGTTCTCAATATCATGGCCTCAATGCTGGTGATCCCTGCTTGCTCAAGGACAGCAACATTCGTCACATGGTCAGTACGGTGTATATTTAGGATTGTGAGTATACAGCGCTGATCCAGTGTGCTGAAATAATTTGTGGGACAGAGTTTACACCCTTGGATAACTTTTTGAAAGTTTAGATTAAGACGTGGTGTGGATTCACCATCTCACTGGTACCATCCACTACTGGAGTAATATTTTCCAACATTTACCACAGGCATAATATACCAAAACTGTGGCATTTAGCAAAAATAATTATGTTGCCCAAACCAAGGGGATAATTTGAGGAGATGGACTCTTATAGACCCATCACATTAATAAGCCCAGACTTGAAACTCTTCACAAGTATTGTAGCTACAAAACTTAGCAATATTGCAGGATCATATTTACATCAGGATTAATGTTGGTTTATTAGACACAGACATATTATTTAACACTGTATACTATTGGAAGGTGAACAGAACTCATCGGACATGACCAAGACTTTTGATAAGGTGGAATGGAATGGAATGTTATGCTTAACAACTGTGAGTTTTAGGTTAAGGTATGTTGAGACTTTTAAAAACAAATTTTGCATAATATACAGCTGGGCTGTATATCTCAGATTCAGTTCCTTGACTTAGCGTAGATACTGGAAACTGAAAAGAACAACAAACCCTATTTTAAAAAGGACTTCCAGTAAAAACATACCATAGAGTTGCATTGGAAAACCTAGAAGATGCCTAGAGAGGATGCCTCTCTAGGCATTTTCCAGTACAACACTATGGTATGTGCCTCTATTCTGTGTCCTGTGATAACTGATATCATGGATACTGGTTCTGTGGATATGGGTATCTGACTGTATATAAACTCCATAAAGCTATCATTAGAACAGATGAGTTGGAATCACATCCCATAAATACCACTAGGAGAAGCAAACAAGGTTTCCCCTTTTTCTTTTTTAAAGATAATTTTTATTGGGAGTTTTTCAAAATACAATAAAATTTACATATATTTAGAAAAATAGAAAAGAAAGAGAAAAAGAAGAAATAAAACTGGATATGAAAAGAATTTTTTTAAAAATGAGCAGTGGCCTCCGACTTTGTTTTTGGAGGTCATACATACATATATACATACAGTATGTTATATTCATACCTCTCTCTAAAGCTACATCATACCCTTTTTCTAATAACATTATGAATTTCAGTGCTAAAGGAAAAGATTGAGGTAACTAAACTAATATTATTCAAAAATATTAAAGAACAATGACTGGGCATTATTAACTTCTTTTATATTTTGATGATTTTCAACTGAGGCATCTAATTAGAATGGAAGATGCGAAAGATTGTTGTTGGTTACCCCTGAATTAACAATTGAAGAAATGCATTTGATTGGAGACAATGTTTGAAACACATGTGGAAAAATCTTTAGGGGATTTATTAATCCTTTCTTTAAAATGTATTTACAGTTTGAAAATAATGGCATGAAAATTGATTAGTTCAGTTTTTTTTTTTTTTAATACACTATTTAGGAAGAAAGGTAAGTCGAACCAATTTTGTCTTTGGCAACTAGTCAGACTATATAGACTTTGAGAGTTATTTCTGAACCCTCACCCAGAATGGAGGAACAGTTTTGAAATTAACTGGTTAACAATAATTGAATATGGTTTCATATTTCACTAGTGCTTTATTTTACATTCCACCCATAAGTTAATGCACAGGCTATGCACCCACTCTCTCCATTTGAAGAACTGTTTCTGTTGAGTAACATAGGTATAAAGGGATTCAAGTCTCGACTAAATTCTTTTCTCTTGTACCTGTTCTGAAGGGGCTGATCTTAAATTGAACTGTGATAAAAGAATTATAATTTCAGAAAATTAATAGAAGAAACAATGGTTTTCAGGTTCAATTAAATTAACTTTCAGCCAATGTAAAGGCAACACTGCTTGAAAATAGTACTGTATATAGATAATCTAGGACTCCTATATGACCAGGTACTATCTCCAAAAATTTAAGGCTTAAACATTTGAGGCAATGTGGAGGATTGGGGTCCTATATCCACATGTGGTGGTCTTGCCCCTTAATACAGCAATTCTGGAAGAGAATTTATATTTCAGTGGACCAAATCTTAGCTAAAAGCTAGAAATAACTGAAATCTGAAGAGCTTTCATTGATGCAGCAGAAAAGTAGACTGAGGAACATTAACTGAAATCTGAAGAGCTTTCATTGATGCAGCAGAAAAGTAGACTAAGGAACATTGCACTAGTAGAGAAACTAACAAATCAAATTAGAAGGTCAAGAAATAAGGAGAATTATGTATACTTTTTTCCAACATGGTTTCCTTTTATTGCACACACCAATAAAAACAAACTATCATTTTCACCTCATGCCAATCTTGTAGATCTAGGAAAAAATGTTTTATGTTAAAATGTTGAAATATCTGATGCTGTAAATGGTTTGTATGCCCTTCATAAAATACCTTTTGCAATATTTTTGTAATCCAAATGTCTTGACATTTTTATTTATTTATTTCATCTTTAAAAGTTTAATAACATATTTTTTTTTAAAAAAATACTGTTCATGTTCATGATGGTTAATAATTGTTAACAATCTGGCCACCAATTTTGCACCAGTAGATGTTTCTGAACACTTTCCTGAGACAGTCCCACATGAAACTCATTGCAGCAACATAGCCTGGTTATAATTAGAGCATGTGGTCAAACCATTGATCTTCAAGAAGGCAGGATAAATTAGAGATACCATGTATGCCATCACCAGAAGTGCTGGGTTTAAAGATCGTCCTAGTGTACAAAATAGATCCTTATGGAGGAATACTGGTTTCCCCATGATTTCCCCGGTTTCACACACAATTAACTAGCTGTACTACTGTTGTATTTCAACAAAGAGTTCAAGGCAGGTAAACCCTGGCTTTTGGGGAAGGGTCTCAGTCCTTTCCCACCTAGGCTCCGTCCTTCTCCCCATTCTAAGGGAAATAATGCTTGTAGGAAGGAGGCATTCCCATCTCATCTGACTGATCAGAGGTAAGGGTAGGAAACCCATCCTGGGATGCGGTTAGCCTTTTTCTGCATGAAGAGAGAGGTCTTGCCTGAGTAAACACAGGTGTGCTGAAAATGGTTCTTCTGAGCATCTTTTTGTAAGTCTGACTGGTTCAGTGCAGCATTTAACATTCATTGTCAATTGGTTGCCAAGAAATCAGTGCCTTGGACTGAAATCCAAAGAAATGTATGCAGAATTGCTTTCATAGGAAAGAATCTCATAAATTCCAGATCTCTCCAAAGGGATGTGTTGCATGCATTGCTAATGCTAATAATAATTATGCAGTCATAAATCATGGATTTTGTGGCTTTCTTTCCAGTAGTATAAAACATGTTTGCAGATATAGACTGCCACATTCTAACTAGCTTAAATTTGAGGGACAGTTATAAAATGTAGTGTGGGAAGGCAGAACAATATGGTCTTAATGTCCATAATTATTCCTCCCACCCCTCCTTCCCAAGTTGAACTACAGTGTAGGAAGCCAATACCAAAGTGGAAATGAGTGCATAACTTTACACAGCACTCACCTACTTCTAGCTTGTTAAGAGTCTTTTGCAGTTGTTACCCATTTATTGTATGCCTCACCAGTTTTCATCCAACTAGGGAACTACACATTCATTCTCTCTCTATTTGCGGGGTGGTGGTGGTTTGGTTTTCCTTTATTTGTTTTCATCTACCTTCCACCTCTGACTGCTGAATCTGAGTTAGTGAAGCATATTTGATAATAGATTTTAGCACCACGGGGCTGCAAATATCAGCTGCCATTCAGAAGTCAGGTTAGGGGGCAAATGAAAGGGAGGAAGAAGTCAACTGAAAATATAAGTAGCATAAAAATGCCAGTCAAGGAACTCTGGAAACTTTTTGCAAAATATATTGTTGTCCTCTGGGTATCTATTGTAAAATAGCCCAGGACAAAGTAGCCTTGCTAAATAGTTGAATTTCTAAATTTAAAATTTTCACAATTGGGGCTTTTCAAAATGTATCCTATAGTTCTCCACAGATATTAAAAAAGAAAAGGAAAGAAAGAAAAAGAAAAAGCATACTCAGGGTACATAAAACAGTCCCAGCAACACGGGGGCAGGGAGCATATCATGGGGCTCTTTAAGTCTAGCAAACAAAGTGAAAAGGTTAAGAAAATGTGGAGTTACCGGTATTCTACTGGGCCACAGTCCTGCCAGTGTCACTGGGGCAGTAAATCTATTCCAAGCTGTAATCAAAACGTTTAAGGAGTTATCCCAGATGATTCTGCTTTGGGGATAGGGTTCAGCACTTTGGCTAGCTCTTTTAAAGTTCAGACTAAAATCCATAAAAGGTTCACTGCTAGGGTTGTCAGATCTCAGGGCTTGGCCCTGAGTTTCCCATTTTCATGGGTCATTTCCAGGCAGAAGAAAAGGAAGCAAATCCTCTCGTTTTAGAGGGCTCAGTTCAAGGCAGGAGGAAAGGGCTATGTGCAAATCTTAAGCTTAACTGGTGGGGCAACAGCTTCTTACAATTGGCAAGGTCTAATTGATCTGTTGTTGCAACTTGCAAAGACCATTGGGAGTGAGGGAGCTATGGATTTATTTAAAGGTCCTCCTTCCCCCCCAGTTGATTTGATATCAGGGCTCACCCTCCACTCTGTTTTCTATCCACCTTCTGGCTAGAAGGAAGTAAGAGTGGTTAAATCTTCCTTATCTCTAAGTAGGAGAGAAGGAAAATTCCCTTCATTTCACCTTGATCTGAGAACAGCCCCTTTAGTTAAAATTTCTGTCTTAATTCCCAAACAGGAAAATAGGTTCTCTCTCTCTCTGTGTGTGTGTGTGTCTGTTTGAATGACAAGCTGTGAGCAGCTGTGATTGGTACTTAATGCAAAACACTTAAAGACATCATTAGGGGCTGTCCCTAGGTCTCAGACTTTGGTCTGGAAGCCTCAGGGTCTATGATGATCCTGAACTGGCAACCCTATTTAATGCCATACTGACATGCAAGCCACTAGCCACTTCTAGGAACATTTAACCAAAATAACATCTGAGCAGACATCTAAGGACTTTTTCAGATGAAGAAAAATAAGGCAAGCAGCCTCTCCAGCTTGCGAGGCTGCTGCGCTGCAAAGCGCCCCTTTCGTATGACGCTCGCCCCTGCCGGTACTGTTGCAGTACCGCAGGGAGAGCTGAGCGTCATATTTCGTTGATTTTTACTCATGATTGTGAGTAAAAATCAACGAAATATGACGCTCAGCTCTCCCTGCGGTACCGCAACAGTACAGCTAGAGGGCAGCATCATCCGAAACTGACACTTTGCAGTGCAGCAGCCTTGCAAACTGGAGAGGCTGCTTGCATTATTTTTCTTCATCAGAAAAAGTCCTAAACCTCTCAGTGTCCTCCTGTTAAGAGAAACAAACAACCAAACTAAGAGGAGATTAGGGAACAGATTTAATTTCCAATAGCACCTTGTTCACTTTTCCAAATTGGCATTGTCATACCACCGCCCTGCCTTTGGAGGGAGAGAAGAACCAGCAGTATTTGCTGGATTTAATCCCTACCCCTGCTGCCATTCCCTTTTCCTTATGTGTCATGTGTTTAGATTGTAAGCCTGGGGGCAGGGAACTGTTATCTTGACCGTTGTAAGCTGCTCTGATAGCCTTTGTGGCTGAAGAGCAGGGTATAAATAAATAAATAAATAAATAAATAAATAATAAATCTTCAGTGACCCCTAATCATAGAGGGTTAAGCTGGCAAAATTGTGTCTCTGTTGGCATCTATTCACTACATGGATTTTGGGAGTGTACTTGGACGGCATATGGTTATTCAAGATGGCAGCAGTGGAGGTGATCCCATTGTCTCCTTCACACACCCACAATAATAAAAGTGTGTGTATGTGTTGGTCTTTGCCCAAAGGCTCAAGACTATGAAATCTAAACCCCTCAAATGTGTCATGCATATTAAGACAACCCTGAAGGTGTCCATCCTGGCTCTAGATCAGTGGTTCCCAAATTCTGATCCTGCAGATGCTTTGGATTTCAGCTCCCAGAATTCCTGACTGTCAACCAAGCTGGCTGGAGCTTCTGGGAGTGGAAGTCTAAAACACCTGGGATTCAATCAGATGGGAGAATTAATTGCAGAAAATAGCACATTACCTACTGTTGCAGCAGTGTTCATTTGTCCCCATGATTCATTCACAAGATCACTGGCATGCCCATAAGAAAAGATGGTGGTCACAAGTGAATTACCTGCCTTATTAGTCCCCAAAAGCTCGCTCCATTTCCCCCTCTTTTTTGTCTTATTAAATGAAAGATGCAGAAGAGCAATCTTCTTCTTAAAAACATTTTTTTTGTTCTGCCACTTGAAAAAAAGCACACAATTGTGTCCACAAAAAACAAAAATGGTGGCTCCAGCCACTTTGTTGCAGGCAAGCCTGCCCCTGCATCTGACCAATCACATTTTGATTTCCTGTATGTGCCACAATTTGAATTGGTTGTTCTAATGGGCTGTTGTGTGCACTTTCATGTACTTTAAAAAAAAATTGTGAGAAATAGCGAACGCTGTAGTTGTGAACTGTTTGGAGTTTTCAGCCCCCCTCCTTCCCAATATGGTCAATCCCGGCATCTGGATAAAAGGTATTCTGGCTGGAGTACCAAAGTTTGGGAATCATGTGTCCAGATGATGCCAGGGTGGACAGAGCCTTGCACAGGCAACACAGAGACACACAGAAGAATCAGCACGAAGAGAGACAAAAGAAGAAGAAGGGAAGCAGTGGAGGAAGAGGGAAGATACGAAGTGAGACTTAGAATGGAACAGAGGTAGAAACAAGGCAGATAGAGGAAAAGGAGAAAGCAAGACCATTTGTGCTGTTGGGGCTTCAAGAAGAATCATAGAATCATAGAGTTGGAAGAGACTTAAAGGGCCATCCAGTTCAACCCCCTGCCATGCAGGAATACACAAGCAAATCATTCCCGACAGATGGCCTCTGTTTAAAGACCTCCAAAGAAGGAGATTCCACCACATTCTGAGGCAGTGTAGCCCACTGCCAAACAGCTCTTACTGTCAGGAAGTTCTTCCTAAGGTTTAGGTGGAATCTCTTTTCCTGTAGTTTGAACCCATTGCTCCATTTCTTGGTCTCTGGATCAGCAGAAAACAAGTTTGACCCATCCTCAGTATGACATCCCCTCAAATATTTAAACATGGCTATCATGTCACCTCTCAACCTTCTCTTCTCTAGACTACACATGCCCAATTCCCTAAGCCGCTCCTCATAGGACATGGCTTTGAGACCTCCCACCATTTTGGTTGCCCTCCTCTGGACATTTTCCAGCTCCTCAATATCCTCCTTGAATTGTAGTGCCCAGAACTGGACACAGTATTCCAGGTGCGGTTTGACCAAAGCGGAATAGAGTGGCACTATTACTTCCCTTAATCTAGACACTATACTCCTATTAATGCAGCCTAGAATCACCTTGGCTTTTTTAGCTGCTGCATCACACTGCTGACTCATGTTCATTTTGTGGTCCACTAAGGCTCCTAGATCCCTTTCGCATGTACTGCCATCAAGCCGGGTTTCCTGTACCCATCCTGTATCTGTGCTTTTCATTTTTACTGCCCAAGTGTAGTATCCTATATTTCTCCCTGTTAAAATACATTTTGTTAGTTTTGGACCAGCTTTCTAATCTGTTCAGGTCATTCTGGATTTTGATTTGGTGTCATCTGCAAACTTGATAAGTATGCCCTTTGTTCCCTCATCCAAGTCATTGATAAAGACACTGAATAGCACTGGGCCCAGGACAGAACCCTGCGGCACCCCACTGGTCACTTCTCTCCAGGATGAAGGGCAGCCATTCGTGACTACCCTTTGGGTCAAGAAGGGAGATACATAAATGGAGAATAAGAACAGAATGTAGAGGACGCAGATGGAATGAGGTGAAAAGAAACAGGAAGCTGGAGCATTTGTTACCTTGTGGTTTGCCTCAGTGTGCCAGTAGCATGCCACATTTGCTGCTCCTTTGCTGTTGGGGCTCCTTGTGCTGCGGGGGGGGGGGCATTCAGGGACTTCCAAGGCTGCACAAATGGTCCTCATGGGCCACCTGGGGCCCACAGGCTGTATTTACCATACCTTTGATCTTGGGTTTGTTTTCTTGCACAGGATTATATTTTTAAATAAATTAAAATCTGTTTGTAGCCTGTATTAAGTCCACAGTCCACAAGGTGGCACATACCCGGTTTCTCCAGAGGAAGAACAGAGAGCCTTGAGGTTTCTTCTTAAAATTTAGAATCTAAAGGCTTGCATGTTGCCAGTTGACTGCCCGGGTCTTGTCACAGCAGTTGTGGCGGTATCCCGCCACCACTGTCAGTTGACTGTATGGGTCCCATTGCAGTGGGGAAAGAAATGATATTACTTTGTAGACTTAAATCCTAAGTGGGAATTGTGCAGCCCTGAGACACTGATGAATTGGAAAGGCCTGCAGCCTTAGTAAGTATAGCCAACACTGTAGCACATTGTTTGGTCATTCCCAGTATGCAGATTGGCTGTGAGTGGCAGGAGTGGATTGTGAAATAGAGAGGGAATTTTACATGTGGGTGGTGATTGGCTGAGGGAGTGACAGGGAAGACCCTAGCGGTCAATCAGCATACTGAAAGAGGCCACATACCTAAACCCGTTGTACATATCCAAGAGGCAACATACCTACATACCTAAGGCCATTGTGCATACCTAGGAGTTTAATATATATAGATATTTTCAAGCTATGGGTGGTAGAATCTGAGGATACAGAATACATGGATATGGAGGGCTGGCTGTACTTCATAAAACTACAGATCTCAGGTTTCCATAGGCTGGGGCTATGGTAGTTCAAGTGGAAACGAAATGCTATTACTATGTAATGAGGATCCACCATAGGGATATCTCAGCATTACAGAGTTACAGCAACTTGATTCCTCTTTAATTTTCTTGGCCCCACCCTATGGAATCTTGGGGTTTGCAGTTCATTGTGGGATTTTGCATCCTGTGCTAGAGAGCTCTAGTCAAGTGCCCTGACTTCCAGCCCCAGAGTTCTCTAGTAGAGAATTCTGGGTTCCTCACCAAGCTACAATTCTCAAGATTCCACAGAATGGAGCTATGGCAGTTAAAGTGGCATCAAACTGCAATAATGTCATAGTGTGGATGCACTTCAGGTCACAGAGGTTGAATTATCCCACCAGATATATTATCCTGCCATGTTTCAGCTTTTTTCCAGAGAGATGTCCTTTGGGACACCAGGCATTGTATGGTACCAAAACTTTCCCCACACTTCTGGTGCCTACTTCAACAAAGAATAGAAGGAAAAAGTGAGGGAAGAGATCAGGAGTGTCAGGGATGATGGGAGTTGTAGCTCTTCACCTCTGGCTCAAACTCACCACCTTGTTAAGCAGCAGAGCCAACCAGCTTAGATCAGTGGTTAATGCTTTCCTCCAAAGCAGCAGAGTTTCAGAGAATAGGCTGAAGATCCTGACAGACTCTCCAAGCCTTCTCACTCTTCTCCAGGTGTCTCCAAAACGTCTCCAGGATTCACTCAGGCAACTCAGTAGTTTTATATAAAACCTACTTTATTCTTCTATATAAATATACTATATGGTCAACAAATCACAATCTCTACACACTACTCCACAATATCTCCAAACTACTGCACCTCTATTCAGCCACTATTCAACACCACAAAAATACATTGGCAAACATTGCAATTTTATAGCCATTGTTTATCACCACCCACTAGTTAGTTTCCACCCAGTGGGTGTGTACTTCCATTCTGATTGGTCCATGTAGTTCCACCCATGCTTAAGACCAACCCATGTATTTCAACATTTCACCTTGTACACTTAATGATTCTCAGGTGTTTCCAATCTGCATTCAGTACCTCTGTCCTTGGCTCTCAGGCCTTCTAGATTACATTAGCAGTTTCACCTGTGTAGCTTCATAATTGCTCTTGCTTAGTCATTGTGACTTTCACATACATATTTTATTTCTTTCACTGTATGTCCCATGTTGCATTTTCCTTAACAATCCCCTCCGAAATAAAATATTGTATGTGTCTTACAATGTCATTCCAACCATTTGTGTCAGCCTTTCATGTTTTTCTGCTGTCAACGCTTTTGTGAACAAATCTGCTATGTTGTGTTGTGTTTCTATATATCTCAATTCTATTTCACCCTTCTGAACCATGTCTCGCACATTTTGATATCTTACACCAACATATTTTGTTCTGTTCTTCAAACTTTCAGTTTCAGCCATCGCTATGCATGACTGTGAATCTTCCAGAATTTCCACTGGTATCTTGTAACTTTCATTTAAATCATTTAGCAATTGCTTAACCCACTGTACCTCATTTACTATCTCATTCAAAGCAGCGAATTCTGCTTCCGTTGTGCTTAACGCTACATTAGTTTGTTTTCTACTTCTCCAAACTATTGGACTTTCACTATATTTAATTATCATTCCTGTAACTGACTTCTTGTCTCCTAATTCTGATGCAAATGAACTGTCTACATAACAATCTAGATCTGAACTATTGTTTCTTATTATCAATTTCCTATTTACGGTTCCTTTCAAATATCTCAACAAATGTTTTACCGCTGTCCAGTCTTCAATTTTTGGATCATTAACCCTTCTAGACAATACATTTACAGCATAAGAAATGTCTGGTCTGGTGTGGCAAGATATGAATTGTAAAGATCCTATTATACTTCTGAAGAAAGTCTTGTCCTCAAACGCTCTAGTTGTTTCCTCAGACACAAAACCAGTTGTCATTGGAGCTCTTACTATTTTTGCATTCTGTAATCCACACTTTTCAATCAGTCTTTCAATTTTATTTCTCTGACTTAATAAACAATGTCCTTCTTCTGTCCATTCAACGCAAATACCTAAATAAGACTTCAATACACCTAAGTCCTTCAAAACAAACTTCTTAGACAATTCTCTTTTTACTGACTCAATTTCCTGTTTTGACTTTGCTGCTACACACAAATCATCTACATAAATCACTAATACTATGTCTCCTTTTGTATAAACACAAGCATCTGCAATACTCCTCTTGTAACCTAGCTTAACTAGCTCATCATTGATGCACAGATTCCACGCTCTGGCACTTTGTTTTAAACCATACAACGCTTTCTTTAATTTATATACTCTCTGACTACCATTTTCTTCGAAACCTTGTGGCTGCTCCATAAATATTTCTTCATCCAGAACCGCATTCAAGTAAGCTGTCTCAAAATCAAAATGTTCTACAACTAAATTCCTTTTTACTGCTACAGCTAGAACCATTCTCAGACTTTCTGGCTTTGCAGTTGGAGAATATGTCTTATCATAGTTCTCATACTGCTGTTGTGCAAAACCCTTAGCTACTAACCTAGCTTTATATTTGATACTTCCATCTGGCATTTCTTTCCTTTTGTATACCCATTTACAACCAATTACTTTCTTGTCTTTGGGTCTGTCAACAATTTCAAAAACATCTTTATTTACCAGGCAACCAAACTCATTATCCATTGCATGAAACCATCTTTCCTGTTCTTCACTAGAATAACTTTCCAATTCTTCAAAACTTTCAGGCTCCTCTACTGCTAAACAAGCTCTTGCCTTTGTCACAACAAACCTATCTGGAGGCTTTCTAACTCTATGACTACGCCTGGGAATAAAATCTGCTGTTCTGTCTCTTTCATCCTCACTTTCTCTACTGGGAGTTGTAGTTCTATGACTAAATCTCTTGTCTTCAGTCATTCGAGTAGTAGTAGGCCTAGATGCTATCTCATCATCGGAAGAACTACCACTGCTGCTAGGTGATGCTTCCTGCTTAACTGAAACCCCTCCGTTTCCTGAGGTTTTTTCAGTTTGTGCTTCTGGCTCATTTGAACTCCCTAATCTCAAAAACACTTCTTTATTGGCATGCAGTTTGTCCCAACCAGCATGTCTCTCAAAATTTGCAGACCTAGAATACTGCACTTGTTTTCCATCCAAATGAAACTTGTAGCTATTTCCAGAATACCCCAAAAACCTAAGCCTTTTGCTTTTGGGTTCTCCTTTCCTCCTGAAACAAGCAGGTGTGTAAACATGAGCAAATTGTCCAAAAACCCTTAAGTACTTGTAATTTGGCATTCTCCCATACAATACCCTGTAGGGAATGTCTTCAATTTCTGAATGATACAATCTGTTACTGATATGTATTGCAGTCAAAGTTGCTTCTGCCCAAAAACTATCTTTCACCCCTGCATCTGCCATCATACAAGCAGTAATTCTTTTTATATCTTGTATTTTCTTCTCTGCTAACCCATCCTCACTAGGACAAGCAGGGTTTGTAGTTTCATGCCTTATTCCCACCTTTTGAAACCAGTTAAACAATTGATTATTTAAAAATTCTCCTCCTCTATCAGTAATGATGGTGCCTACTCTGCTATCAAATTGTCTTTCCACCATTCTTACCCATGCTTTCAAACTTTGCCCAGCGTCAGATTTGTTTTTCATTATTCTCACAAATGCAAATCTTGTATACCTATCAACAATTACTAGGAAATACTTGCTTCCCCCTAAGGACAAGCAATTAGCTTGGGCAACATCTGCATGTACATACTGAAATGGTCTTTGAGCAATTCTTTTTGTTTTCTTAGCTACTGGAAAAGCTCTGACCTTTACCTGATGACATACTGTACAATCTAAGTGGTTTTTGCATTCAGTAACTTTTAAATCTGGACACATACTGATTAAATTCTTTAAACATTTGAAGCTTGCATGGCCAAATTTTCTGTGAAGCTCGTGTATGCAATCTTTGTGGATTGGAATATTTTCTATGTTATTAGCTTCTTCAACCCTGTAGCTATCAATATTGTCCTCCAAATAATAAAGTTTGTCCTTTTTCAAACCTATGCCACGCAATTCCCCATTCAGTTTTATCTTACACATGTTCTTTTCAAAGATGACTGTGTAGTCTCTTTCTGTTAATCTGCTTACTGATAACAAATTATTTTCTAACTCCTTTACATGTAAGACATCATTAAAATTCTCTTTTAGCCCTGGAATGTACACAGTACCCATTTGTTTTACAGTACTTAGCTCTTTCCCGTCAGCCAAAACTACAGCATTTACATTAGCTGATTTTCTATTACTTATTAAATTTATATCATTACACATCAAAGATGTGGCTCCTGAATCAACTAGCCATTTAGAATTTGCATTTTGTTTTTCCTTAATCATGGTTGCAAACCCCTTTTTATTACCACTGTCCCTCAAAAATGGAGGTCTGGACTGTTTTTGATACTGCCGCGGCTGCCATCTGCTCTCTGCTTGCTTGCGTCTCTCAGCTGCAAAATGTTTACAATGTCTCTGCAGATGACCAATCTTCTTACAATAAAAGCACCTCCGTTGCTCCCTTGTAGAGGCTGCTTCCTCCTGCGTTCGCCAGTCAGGAGTTGTTCGTTGTTTTGGCACAGTCTTTAAACTTGCTGAGTCACCCTGCTCAGACATTCTTCTCTGGTTCTCTTCCAGTATTCTGGCCACAACTAAGTCTCTATTAAGCTCAGCTTCTGGCAAGTTCTGCAAGCTGTTCGTTATGTTGTCCCACGAAGAGTCTAGTGATTCTATCAAAATGTAGCATTGCTGCTCTTTGCTAATTTGCACTCCCCTCAGTTCAGCTTGCACAAACAAATCTTGCATTATTTTTAAATGTTCTATCACACACTGCCCTTTAGCCATCTTTTGCCTGTATATTCTTTTAGACCATAGCATTTTTGCAAAAGCAGTTGAAGGAGTGTGTAATCTCTGCAAGGTATCCCACACATCCTTGGCGGACGTTTTATCTCTGACGTCATTAATTAAGTCTTCTTCAAGCATGAGATAAAGACAGGCTTTTGCTTTACTATCTCTCTCTTGAGTGGCTTCATCAGCATCAGCTGCCAGCCCTGTTTCAACTGTTGACCACAGACCTTCCTTTACTAGTAGAGATTGGGCATAAATCTTCCAGGTAGAGTAGTTGTTTCTATTTAATTTACTAAACTTTAGAAATTCCATCTTGATTTGTGCAGTGACTCAATTTGACACAGTCCTTCTGAGTATGCACAGCCGACCCGTCTGGGCTTAAGCAAAACACAAAATGATTTACTCACGAGGCTTATCAGTGCAGCACAAACAGCTTGCTCTGATCTGTCGTCCACAAAGCTTTCTTCCACTCTCTGGAACTTTCAGCTTCTGTGGATGCTGGGTGCTCTAGTAACTGGGCCCATAACCCTTGTCAGGGATGATGGGAGTTGTAGCTCTTCACCTCTGGCTCAAACTCACCACCTTGTTAAGCAGCAGAGCCAACCAGCTTAGATCAGTGGTTAATGCTTTCCTCCAAAGCAGCAGAGTTTCAGAGAATAGGCTGAAGATCCTGACAGACTCTCCAAGCCTTCTCACTCTTCTCCAGGTGTCTCCAAAACGTCTCCAGGATTCACTCAGGCAACTCAGTAGTTTTATATAAAACCTACTTTATTCTTCTATATAAATATACTATATGGTCAACAAATCACAATCTCTACACACTACTCCACAATATCTCCAAACTACTGCACCTCTATTCAGCCACTATTCAACACCACAAAAATACATTGGCAAACATTGCAATTTTATAGCCATTGTTTATCACCACCCACTAGTTAGTTTCCACCCAGTGGGTGTGTACTTCCATTCTGATTGGTCCATGTAGTTCCACCCATGCTTAAGACCAACCCATGTATTTCAACATTTCACCTTGTACACTTAATGATTCTCAGGTGTTTCCAATCTGCATTCAGTACCTCTGTCCTTGGCTCTCAGGCCTTCTAGATTACATTAGCAGTTTCACCTGTGTAGCTTCATAATTGCTCTTGCTTAGTCATTGTGACTTTCACATACATATTTTATTTCTTTCACTGTATGTCCCATGTTGCATTTTCCTTAACTCCCTTAGACCACCAAGTACCTGAAGGTGTTATTATTTCACAGATGATAATAGAGACATGTCAGAGTGTAGTCAAGATGGCAGATGGTATTAATGGGTGGGTGGGGAAAAAGCTAGGAGAGGCTGCTGAAGTTTGCTTTTACCTGAGCCCACTGGAAAGGGCAAGAGTTCACCCATCCTCTGCCCTGCTGAGTTAACTGAGCGGATCTTGAACTCAGTACGGAGTGATGGAAAATAAGGTGAGGGCTATGTGTGTGTGTGTGGGTGGGTGGGTGGGTGGGGGAGCTACACCTAACTACACTAAGCAGAGAGAAGAGACTGGCCAAGATTCTGCATGCTCAAGCATAGGGTAAGACTTCTGCTTGTGGAACTCCACTATGGAGCCCTGCTTATCACTTCCAGGGCTCACCCTTTAGCTGTTGCAGCCCCCTCCCCACCATTCCTTTGCTAGTAAAGAGCAGAGGGGATTGGTGAAGTGTCTGGCTATGTCCTCAGAGAACGCAGGGCATTTTCTTCTGAGATATCTTGGGGTCCTCTGGAAGTCTCAGCCAATGTTGTCATTGGGCTCTATAAACTTGTAGTAACACAGTCAGATAATTGTCTACACTCCAGCAACAGAAAGGCCAGGAGCTGTACAATGGCTAAATGAAGAGGCCAGAGAGGCTTTGGTTGTTTTGGAGGTTTGAAGATAATACCAACCACTACAATGACATCACCCACCCACCCACCCACACACAAAAGGCATACACAGGTATAAGGTGGACTTATGCCTGTGTATGTCACCAGCAGGATGCCAGCCACTGAGGTCCGCAGAAACAGGAGAACAATTGCTCTTCCCTCCTGTGGTGGACAGAAAGGTGAGTGAATGGGCAGAGTGTCTGTCAGGAACCAGTCCCAAGGCAGTGAATTGAAATGGGAGGGGTTTCGGTATATTTAAAGGTTGCATGACAGTTAGCCAGAGGGGAGGAGTTGTTCAGTGGAGCCCTGTTGATGACATGAGATATGTTGTGTGCAGAGGTTAATAGTTTGTATGACAAGATTGATTGTACACAGGGAGAAAGACTTTATCAAACATTCCTTTTAAAGCGTTCTTTTGCCAGCATAAAGAATCAGTTTTTATGCTGGCAAAAGAACTTACTTCCTCTCCTGGCAAAGGCAGCTCCGGCAATAAAGAGAAAGTGAAAAAAATAAAATAAAAGTTAAAATAACAATGTAAAAGTCACTTCATGCACATGCACACACTATAAAACCTCCAAGTAACCCGGGTAGGGTAAAGAAAAGTTTGTCACTTACTTAGATGTTGCAGTCTCACCGGGAAGTGTTCTGCCTGGTCTGGCCATTGACTCTGCATTAATGAGAGTTAAATAGCCCACGGCTCCACACACTAGCAATGCCAGCAAAAAAGCAGCAGGGGGATCTATTGATGGTTTAAGCCGTCAATTAAAAACTACAGGATTTTGGTAGGGCATAACTGCGAAAGGACGTCATTGTCTGATCTGCATGCCCTTTCGCGGTTATGTGGCATCATCATGATGCCATATTTTGTCTGTCTGATAAAGTCCAAAGAGTCTGGGGGATAAGGGAGAATATTATAGATTTTCCTTGGTTTTTTTTCCGGGTTGTGAGACCGTGTTCTGGAATAGTTTCTTTTTGACATTTCACCTGCATCTGTGGCTGGCATCTTCAGAGAATGGTTGGGTAGGAGTGTGTGTGGATTTTATATATTGTGAACCCCCGTTGGGCAGTATGTGTAAATTTGTGTAATTAAATGGTTAGTTTCTGGGTATAGAGATGCAAGGATGATTAGTGTCTGTTTGGCTAATGGTTGGTTGATGCCTTTGACTTCACAATATTATACAGATTTAAGAACTGTTAAATCACAAGATTCCATGTTACTGTATGCTTTATACGCTTTTAATAAAGTTCCACTATGTTGTTTTTGTTCACCTACAGATTCTGGTCCATTCCTTCAAACTGTAGATAAGAAAAGGCAGAATACCATAACACACAAACCACACATTTAGGGAAAAGGTATATCCCTGGTTCAGAAAGAAGGAACTAAGGGAACCATAGGAATTGAGGTGGAAGGAACGGGGCTAAAGAGGCGGCCAGGCTGAACCCTAAGTTAAAGTCGGGCTAGCGCTCTGAAGTTTGCTCTTGACCACCTTGTGTTGTGACTTCTCATAATATTATTTGGTGGCATTTGGTATGAAATGTCACACCTCCTTATAATTTATTGGCATAATATTGACTCCTGTTCCTCCAATTTGGGAAGGTAGGGAGATGTACCTCAATTCCATTCAGTTCAATAGTGTAGGTTCTAATATAAGAGTGAAGTCTTAGCGAGGAAAAAAAAGATGTTCACTTTCTAGCTTCAAGGCAAACATGCATGTGGGGGTGTCGTTTTTGTTCTGTTTGCTCAAAATAAATTGTTGTGTGTTTTCCTCAGTTTTCCCAGCTGTGTTCTCCCCTCCTTTCTCTGTGGGTAGTTTCAGAACAATTGGAAAAGGCAGTATTTTATTTGCTTAACATAAATTGGTTTCCCCGCTCCCCTCCCCTTTTCTAGTCTAGTTGTATGGCTTGCAAGCTAGAAGACTTTTTTTTCCAGCTGTGTAAGAACACTTTGCTAGACTTCTGTCATATATGTGTGGGTTTATGCAGCACACTGTATTAGAAGGGAATTCTTAGCTGTTGCTTTCCAGAAATGTAGCTGTGTTTGATCTTTTTTGCTGCTTAAAGTTCCTGACCTCTCTTCTTTAATCTTTCCCAGATAGTATGACCACAGTACAACAATGGCAAACACCCTTAAATTCCATACTTTTGACACATTATTGCTACTGCACATTTAACTGTACACTTGCTAGAGACATCTTATGAAAGGCACAGTGTTTCTAATTTATCTTTATGGCTTGTGATAACCCTGCATTGTTCTAAAGCTTTTTCAACCCACTTCTAGCATATTGTATTGCACTTCTGGTGGTGGGTCTGTCAGGGCCTGTATGTAGAAACCATGTGTGGAAATTTTACAATAAAAGGAGCAATGGCCAGTAGGGGCCAGTAGAGAGAGCTGTGAGCACAGCTGGTGTTTACTGCTCAGAGCGTGGTGTGTGGGAGTTGCTGCAGTACTGTCTAAATGGGAAAGGATTGTACAAACTGGGAGCCTGGGAACAGCTATGTGGGTATGATTGTAGAACCTATCATGTAATGTATAAATAGCAATGCAACCCTTAGCCCGGTCTCTTCAGCGCTTGATCTCTTGATCACTTCAGCAATCTTCAGCACTCTTCAGCCATGTATACTTGTATGGATCCTCATGGATCAAGTTCTGTATATACTCTGCTATACTGTAGTAAAGCGACACACCTTGTCTCTGTGTGCTTTATTGACAGCCTTATGCAGGCCACATGTGCCCACTACTATAGTGCAGCTTGGCCCTCTGCACAGGAGGGACTTGTGTGCACACCTTGTCATGGAACACCATGTATGTCAGGAATGAAGAGGGGAGAAATCAGTAAAACCAGTGTAATCTCTGGAGGCCAACTGACTGGCTAGCTTAGTGGTGAGGATAGGTTTTGGGCAATGGTGTCATGGAGTCAGGGCTGTCAGAGACAAAGGAATTAGGAAGGTTTTTTAAAAGAAAGGATGACTGTGTTATCTGTTGCTTTTCTCAAGATTCCCTGTGCCCTCTATACTTCACTACACTTTTCAAAGTAGCTGTGGAAAAGATAGAGTTTCCTAGCAACAATGTATTAGTATCCACAATCCACAAAATGGAAAGTATTGGGGGTAACTTGCTCTTGAATGGTAATTAGAATCCATTGGTTTCGCAAAAGATCTGCTCCTGGTGCACCTGAATACTTCTAGAACTCTTTTGTTGAACTCAGTCGGCACAGCAACCTGCACTGTTATTTATTTTATAAATTTATTTATTTAATAAAATATATATGCTCCACCTTATATCTGAGGATCTTATGGCAGCTTGCAATAAAGTTTTGACTATTTTCTGGCAATTCCTAACAGCATCTATAGCACTTGTTCCTCCCCTCAAGTGAGTTTCTTGTTAATTCCAAGATATATCTGGGGAGGGGAGGAATGCCTCCTCTTATCCTCCTTAAACAAACACACACACACACACACACAATTGGCTGCAATCCAGTTGTGCAGTTACAAACACATAACCTACAATTGTGCATTCATAATGGCTACATATTCATGATCCCTAGTGGCTACATAGGAACCAAGAAAGTCCCCCAAACCCTACTTACTGGTAAGCAGCAGCTGGGATCGATGGGGGATCCACATCCCTGTTGATCAAGAAGTGGCTGCCTGACAGTCTCGCCTAGAGACATCTTATTGTCTCCGCTTGAGCAATCTCTGGCATGAGGGGGATTTGTATCAGAGGTCCTTTTTCTCCATGTCATGCTATAGGTTGCTCACGGGAGGGAGGGTGAATGTCACACAGCCACTTCTTGATTGACAAGGGCTTCCATCATTCCCAGTGGCTGCTTACCAATAAGTGAGGGTGTGTGTGGGGAATCTGGCCACAATCCACCATAGTGTTAGTAGCCCTAACTAACTCCCAGCCTCCATGCACCCTAATAATTGGCAGATATTGAATAATTTGACTCTAATGTGGCCTTCCACATTGGAAAACAGTTTAGTAAGCTAGGAACCCCGTGGAAAATTCCAAAGACACTAACTGAAAATAGCAAAATCATTGCCCAAGGGAAGGGCCATGGCAAATTCCAAAACTAAGGTAAGAAGGTATTTCCTGAGCACATCTGGTGCCAGACGATAATCCCATTTTCTATAGTTGGAGTAACCATTGTCTAGCCTGATCCCCAAGCATGGCACTAAAGGAGGTAGCCACTGCTATTCAGTTCAAACAAGCAACACATAATAGGATAGTTAACATATCCGGAGATCCATTGTCTAATCATGGAGCACTCCTGGAACACATTGTTTCCCACTCAAAATCACATCCCCAGAAGGCAAATATTTCCTGTTTAACCCCCCTGAAAACTCCACTTGAATGCACACAATCCATCTCCCTCTTGACTCTACATCGAACTATGTAGCCAGGCTCACAGATGCCCTTCCTGAGGACACTCTGTCCATCTGTGCAGCCACTCCAGATCTGGACCCCTGCCCTGCTGCTCTTTGTCTGGGGCCTCATCTCTTCAGGACAAGGTGTCCTATAGCCCACTGAAACTTCCCTTGCTATTCTTCTGTGTCAGCCTCTCCCACTTTATTTTACTAGTACTGTGTGAACGCTTCTTGCATGACTGTGTGCATGACTGGTGTTATTTTTGAACTCTTAATAAAGATCATCATTAATTTTACATTTTGTGTGTGTTCTGTCCAGGCTAGTACTGGTATAGATAGGCTCAAGGCGCCCTTGTTGCCCCTCTTGCATTCCTAAGCCATGCTAATTTCCCCAAAATATTAATAACTTGATCTCACGTGGAATTTCCACATCACTAGCATTTAGGGTAACAGTGGTTACAGTGCTACATAGTACAAAATGGTCATACAGGATTCTGCTGATAGTGCTTTAGTGCATCATGGCATCCATGAAATGGCACTTTTGCACTTTAGAACACTATAACTCTGAGACTTTTATTTTTAAGAAAGGGGGAGCAAATTTGTCCTCCAAAACAGAGGACCACCTCAAAAGATGGTACATCTTGGTTGTTGTTGTCATTTAAAAAAAAAAAAAAACTTTGGAAAACTCCAGTGCAGATTCCAGAAATTTCTACAGAGTCCCCAGTAAGAATGGAAAAAGTGAGTGTGGAAGTGAACTGGCAAAAACCTTCAAAACTCAAGAAGCTGTATTATGAGAATTCATGTTTCTTTAGTCCAATCTGCATGAGTTCAGAAATTATCAGTTCTGTTGCCTGCTACGACCATCATTTCCTTTCAAAAATGTGCTTGCTTTTCTCTCACCTATCTCTGCAGGGCTGCTTCTTCACTCTGGCTCATAGAGGAAGAGATGTTAGAAAGCTAAATTTCATCCACAGAGGCAACCTAATTTCCTACCAAGCAGCTGTTGTCTTTCCTCATAAATTTCTCTGTTTGAAGAGAAACTCTACTGCTTCCACCCAACTGCAACTTAGCCATGTTCTGGCATATCTTTAAATAATAAATTATGTTTTACTTGATATGTTGTATTGTAATAGAAAACAAAAAGGAAGCCATATAGCAGGCTGTAGTCACTCTTCTGCCCTAATCTGACACTATGACTGCCACAGTTTTGGATTATAGACAAGAAGACAAATCACCTCTATTGATGCTGTCAGGTATTATGTTGTACTTACATCCGTACACATTATAGTGCAAGTTTGGATATCTGTAGAATAGGGATGGTATTTTTTTTTTTTTTTTTAGTTTTAGAGAACTAAAATCACATTAGATTTTAGATGGGGCTCTTTCTCTCCTGGAGAGAAGCTGCTGCTACAGAAGCTCATGCAAAGATATGCCAAGAATGCAACACAACCCTTTGAACAGGTCTTCAACTAGAATGGATTTACAGCTGCCGTTTCCACAGTAACTCCAAGCCAGCTCATCAGCAGTTCCTTTCCTTTATTGCCCTATTGCTCCTGAGCTTCAATTCAAAGTGTCTCTCAGACATCATAAAAAATCCTGTCTCTCTCGAGTAACCCTCAAAATGAGTTCTCAAAAATGAGATTTTGATATGGGAATGTTAAAAGGAAATAATTTTAGAGTTCTCTTTTGAAGATGTATTTTTTTCACTTAGCTGAGCACTATCCTATGACGTTCTGGAAAGAATACATCAGCATCATCATGATACGCTTTGTAAGAAGCAGAAACCTTGATGATCTTCTCCAGGACAGAGGGTATAGGGAATAGTGCCCCCCCCAACTCCCACAGGAATTTTGGGGATTAGGAATTTTTTATTGGAATAAGACCAGTCTACTGAAAAATACACCCGACTGCAAAAGGCCGTAACAATAACGCAAAAATAATACCGTATATTCCGGCGTATAAGACGACTTTTGAGCACTCAAAAGTGCCCTTCAAAATTGACAGTCGTCCTATACGCCGGATACACTTTGCTTCGCCCACCTGCCTATCTCCTGCCTCTTCGCAAACGGAGCGAAGAGGCAGGAGATGGGGCAGGGGGGGTGAAGCAAAGTGTTTTGAAGGTCATTCGCCCCCCTCCTCTGCCTTCTCCCCCTTTGGGGAGCAATGGAAGACAGAGGAGGGGGGCGAACATTGCGGTTTGCCGCAGCCACCGCTTGATCGCTTCTGAAGCGGCGAGGCAAAACCGCGATTCGCCCCCTCTCTCCACCTTCCAGGAAGGTGGGGAGAAGGGGCAAACGTGCCCCGTTTGGCCGCACAGCCTGTGGATCCCCCTCCTGCGCTCCCTCCTGGAAGGGAGCGCAGGAGGGGCATGCGGAGGCTGAGCGGCCAAACCTGCGATTCGCCCCTTCTCCACACCTTCCAGGAAGGTGGGGAGAAGGGGCGAACATGCCCCGTTTGGCCGCACAGCCTGCGGATCCCCCTGCTGCGCTCCCTCCTGGAAGGGAGCGCAGGAGGGGCATGTGGAGGCTATGCAGCCAAACCCGCGATTCGCCCCTTCTCCCCACCTTCCAGGAAGGTGGGGAGAAGGGGCGAACGTGCCCCGTTTGGCCGCACAGCCTGCGGATCCCCCTCCTGCGCTCCCTCCTGGAAGGGAGCGCAGGAGGGGCATGCGGAGACTGCGCGGCCAAACCCGCGATTCGCCCCTTCTCCCCACCTTCCAGGAAGGTGGGGAGAAGGGGCGAACGTGCCCCGTTTGCCGCACAGCCTGCGGATCCCCCTCCTGCACTCCCTCCTGGAAAGGAGCGCAGGAGGGGCATGCGGAGGCTATGCAGCCAAACCCGCGATTCACCCCTTCTCCCCACCTTCCAGGAAGGTGGGGAGAAGGGGCGAACATGCCCCGGTAGGCCGCACAGCCTGCGGATCCCCCTCCTGCGCTCCCTCCTGGAAGGGAGCGCAGGAGGGGCATGTGGAGGCTATGCAGCCAAACCCGTGATTCGCCCCTTCTCCCCACCTTCCAGGAAGGTGGGGAGAAGGGGCGAACGTGCCCTGTTTGGCCGCACAGCCTGCGGATCCCCCTCCTGCGCTCCCTCCTGGAAGGGAGTGCAGGAGGGGCATGTGGAGGCTATGCAGCCAAACCCGTGATTCGCCCCTTCTCCCCACCTTCCAGGAAGGTGGGGAGAAGGGGCGAACGTGCCCTGTTTGGCCGCACAGCCTGCGGATCCCCCTCCTGCGCTCCCTCCTGGAAGGGAGTGCAGGAGGGGCATGTGGAGGCTATGCAGCCAAACCCGCGATTCGCCCCTTCTCCCCACCTTCCAGGAAGGTGGAGAGAAGGGGCGAACGTGCCCCGTTTGGCCGCGCAGCCTCCGGATCCCCCTCCTGCGCTCCCTCCTGGAAGGGAGCGCAGGAGGGGCATGCGGAGGCTGTGCGGCCAAACCCGCGATTCGCCCCTTCTCCCCACCTTCCAGGAAGGTGGGGAGAAGGGGCAAACGTGCCCCTTTTGGGCGCACAGCCTCCACATCCTCCTCCTGCACTCCCTCCTGGAAGGGAGCGCAGGAGGGGCATGCGGGGGCTATGCGTTGGAAGAGGGGGATCGTCTTATAGGGCGAATATATCACAAACTCTGCATTTTACCTTAAAAATGGGGGGGGTCTTATACGCCGGGTCGTCTTATACGCCGGAATATACGGTAATTGTTTTCCTCTTTTCTTACTAATACAAAAATAAAACTATCCTAACACTAATACATTTTTCCTCTTAATCTAAACACACTATAATCACATTATATTTACACATTACAACTATACCTATTTGGAAAAGAAAAAAATCAATAAAAGATTAATACAAAATAATACAAAAATACAATAATAATAATAAAATAATAAAATATTTATTTAAAATATCTTTTTATGTTATTGCTGGGGTTGTCTCACTAAACCATGGCCAAAACGTTTTCCAACGATGGTTTGGCAATTTCTCTTTTTCACTCATAGCTAAATTTTCAATTACGTTCTTCACATAATAAGCAGTGCCTTTTACATCCTGCAGATTTTGACTTTTCAGCTCCCTTTGTCTTTGGAAAAATAACCCTAACATCACATAGAGGTTGACCAGGCGCACTGTGGATCAGGGCACTTTCCAAAAACTCTCAGCCACGGAACCAGACTCCTTCCTCTTCCTCTTTTGGCCCACTGACTTTCTGGGTTCTCTGACACCCTCTGGAGGTTAAAGCACTGTCTCCCAGCCTGTTGTGCCAAATCTGGCCAATCCAGGACCCGGGCCACCTCCTCCCATGTTTCCCGGGCACTCGGGCACTCCTGGCCACCCCCACAGGGAAAGTCACAAACTTAAACTCTCCAATGTATCTGTCAAACAGGCTCTCTCCCAATGTACCTCTGGTGCTGCTCAGAAAATGGAATCCGCTTGAGCCATTTTGCTGCATGGAAAAATTACTTTTTCCAACTACAGCTTCCAGATTCTCCCAGCCTTCATGTGGCTCTGGCAGTTAAAGTTACCCCACCCCACAAACTGAAATCAATTTACTTAGCTCTAAAAGCCAGAACAGTTATTTTGCATATGAGGCAGAAATCCCATGAGGACTTTCCCCACTCCCTGGCAATAAAAATACAATAAGAGCAAATAGGTATTCATTTATTTTTGTTTCTTAAAATGTTTTATCCCACTCTTTTATCATGAGATCCTAGAGTGGCAAACAGATACAACACTATATACAGTGTAAGCAGTTTCAGATTAAAATCAAAGCATAATTTAAACAAGATTAAAAACACATTAGACAACTAAAACAAGTCTAAACAGCTTTAAAAGGCTAAAAGAGTTGCTGTTTTTTTTTAAAAAGCAACATTTACATGCTAAAAAGCAAAATAGGCCCTAAAGGCTTTAATAAAAAGCCATGTCTCAACCTGGCAGTGAAAAGAAACCAATGTTGGCACCAGTTTGGCCTCCAAGGGAGGACATTTCAGAAATAGGGCACATAGCCAAGAAGGCCTTCTCTTGTGTCATCCACACACATATTGCTCCACTTTGGGGACATGGAGGAGGGCGGGGCTGGCAGATCTCAGTCCTAAGGCAGACATACACACACACATATATATAGGGAGAGAGAGAGAGGCACTCTTTCAAGTCTCAGGGTCCCAAGCTGTTTATTTTGAATGTCAACAGCAGCACCATGAATTCAGAGCAGAAGCAAATTAGCAGCTAACAGTTTACTGCATATTCATGACATTTTAAATTGCAGCCTGAGGTGCCTGACTCATTTTGCCTAATGGTTGGGTTGGCCCTGTTTATTTGTTTGTTTATTTGATTTATATTCCACTTTTCTCCCAAATGGAAATCAAAATGGTTTATGATATGAATTAATGATATGAATTAAAATAGAATGTCTAAACCAGTGGTTCTCAACCTGTGGGTCCCCAGATGTTGTTGGACTACAGTTCCCAGGAGCCCTCTGAGGTCTCACCTTGACAGCCAAGTGGTCCTCCCAGTCATTAGTGAGGCTGTAGGATTGAACTCACAGCCTCAATAATGACTGGGAGGACCACCTGGCTGTCAAGGGTGAGACCTCAGAGGGCTCCTGGGAACTGTAGTCCAACAACATCTGGGGACCCACAGGTTGAGAACCACTAATCTAAAGTAATATGGAGTACAAAAGTTCAAAAGCATTAAATGATACATTCAGTTAAAACACTACTTTTAAAACATTAAAAATTAAAACAAAACACTTAAAATACACATTCTATGCTATAAACCAAGCACATCTATTTTCATATCACTTCATCCTGGTCAGCCAAGGCTGAAGGCATGGTAAAACAAGAAAGTATTTGCCTACTGGTAAAGAGAGGGGGCAGAGTTCCAAAGGCCAGGAGCAGCCACTGAGAAGGTTCTCTCCCATCTCCTCTCCAGTTGAGCCTGGGTGGGTGGTGGGACAAAGAGAAAGACACAGCCTGAAGATCATAAGACTCAATCAGGCTCAGATGGAGAGATGTGAGCTTTCAGACAGCCTGAACTGCAACCATATACAGCTTTATGACACAAAAGCAGCACTTTGAATTGTGCTTGGAAATGGTCTGGCAGTCAGTGAAGCTTTTTCAGTAAACTGGCTGCCAGGTACTTACCCGGGCGGCTGCCTTTGCGGCTGGTGGCCTCCCTGGTCTGCCGCAACCACATGGCAGGCATGGGCGCCGCCATGCCTGCCAGTATCCTCTTCCCAGCATGCATCTCACAGGCTGGAAAGAGGATCATAAACGGACCAATCAGGGAAGGGCTCCCCTTCCCTGATTGGTCAGGCTGCGCTCCCCCAGCCAATCAGATATGTTCACCTCTGGAGGCCTCTGATTGGCTGGTGGGGGGGCAGTCTTCTACAGGGTCCAGCAGCTGGGGATTTATTCCCGGCCTCTCGCTGGACCCTGCCAGTTGGCTCTTGTGAGCCGAAGAGGAAGGAGCTCCGGAGAGCTCCAGAAGATGGGCCTCTGAAGGAGCAGTGAGGGACGGCAATGAGGATGGCGGAGACCCGCGGAGGTGGTGGCAGTGGTGAGCAAAGACCCTCAGCAGCGGCGAACGGGAGCACTTGAGAGTGGCGGTGGGAAGCGGAGGCACCCAGAAGTGGGGAGGTGGCCCTAGAGGGTGGAGAGCGGCCAGCAAGCAGGCCGGAAGGGCTCCCCAGGCAGGGGGAGAAGCAGAGGGGGGGGACGCCGGCGGCAGAGGACCAGGCCAGAGGTGGCTGCAGACCCGCAGGGAGCGGCAGGCAGCAGCAGGCAGTCCCTGCAAGGGGCACCGGTTAACGGGCTGTGGGTGGCAAGCAGCACCAGATTGCAGCTGGGTAGGCGGCTTGTCCTGCAGCCACTCCAGTGGCGGAGCAGGTAATCCCGGTCTGGGAGTGCAAGCAGCCACCAGCCAACACCAGGGGCGCCCCTGGGTGGGGGACCCATGAGGTCCAGGGGGCCGTGCGGATGGCCTTACCCGACCGGACAAGCCAAGGTGACGGGCAGGAAATTGGCAGTACCTTCCAGTGGGGAAGGCTGTAGGGTTTCCCCAGGCAAGGGGGAGAACCACCTCTGAGGGACACTGAGTCCCAACAAGGGCGGACAAACCAAGGGCAGGTGCTGGGGACCTGTGGGGCAGGCAGGCCCCAGGTCATCTAAGTGCAGAAGGGGGCTGCGCAGGTGGGCAAAACCACCTGGCACAGGGCGGACAAGCCAGAGAGAACAGTGCATTGACTTAGCCGACTGGGCGGCTAAGGCACAGAGCAGGCAAGCCACACTTGGGGCATACAAACCCGAGCTAGAGCTGAAATCACTATCAGGCTTTCGCCTATTAAATACAGTTGAAATCACTAGAGCTAACATGCCCCCCTAAAAGAAGGCACCGGCCAGCCAGCCAGTGACCACGGCACAGGCTGGTGGGACACCCAGGTCTTGGGCAGCCCTGGCCACTAAAAAGAAGGGTTCTGCAGCTGCAGGTGGGAGCACCTCGTGGTCTGCACCAGGTGAGACTGATGCAGTATGTAAACTCTTGAACGGCTCCAAAGCACCCAGCCTGCAGGAGTTGACTCAAGCGGTCACGATCCTAGCTGAACAGGTAGGGGAGCTGAAATCTGGGAAATGGGCCAATGCGGGGGCCAGCACTCCACCCCCTGGTGCCAGGGCATCCAGCGACCTGGACACGAACCAGCCAACAAGAACATCGGGGCATCGGAGGAGGCACCTCTCACCTTCACAAACTGATATCAGCGTGATATTGTCAATGGATTCATCGCCGGATCGGGAGAGCGGCTCGGCGAGAACCAAGGGCAGAGGAGGCATCAAACAGGTTAGGAAGAAAAGGTGCTCCAAGCACAAAAAGAAGAAGGATTCAGACAGCGAAGGATCCACAGGTGAGTCTTCAGATGAGGACATGGATACAGCGGGGTATTGGAGGGCGGCAGCCCTGTATCCTGGGCTGCCTGCCTGGGCTATTAAGGCACGGTCCTCCATGGTTCTGTCGGCCTCTGGCCCCACCAGGGCATGGCGGGAAGAAGCTGCGACCCCCGGACCCGAGGCGCCCAGCTTGTTCCAGGACCATGAGGATCCACCTGGGATCTTCCTGGAGAGGAAGATCTGGGATACTATCCTCAAGGGATATTATTTGGATATTTTTTCTCTCCTAAAACCAGAAGGGGAGGTGGGTAGCATGCCAAAATCTGAGAAATCCACAGAGAAAAAGCAGCAGGAAGCCGTGGAGCACTCCTTCTCCAACTGGCTGGCTGGCTACACCGTGTTCATGGGGGTAGTCATCTCGGCTTACCCAGATAGGGGCTGGCACCTGGCCAACCACTTGGCCAATGTGCTCAGGGCCAGAAGCCTTGCGCGTGAGGTGGCGGCCATTGAATATGACACTGCCTTTCGTAAGAGGGCATCTCGCAACACCATGGCTAGGTGGGACCACATCAATGATAAGCTATGGCTCGTCATTGTGGGTTCTCACATTAAGGGGAAAACGGAGGCAGCTAAGCCACCCCGCAAAAAAGACCCTCGGTGCCTGGTGTGCTGGGAGTACAATGCAGGAAAATGCTTCCGAGCTCGCTGTAAGTTCGAGCACTCCTGCGAGAACTGCCTCAGTTTTCATCCCAGGTCCAGCTGCTCCTTCAGCACAGCCTCAGCTCCACCCTTTTGGGCAGGCCGCCCTGCCTCCTCTGCCGGTAAGAAGGATGCAGGGTCTGGAAGTAGCGCATGGTCAGGTAATAGTAAATGCCAGGGTTAGCACGCCCCCCTCATGCCTTCACTCCCATCAAGCACCAGGCCCTTCTTCCCCTCCTTGACCGATACCCCAACAGGCAGGTGGCTGCCTACCTACGGTATGGTTTCTCCATGGGTTTCAGGATACCTGCTAAGGGACCTAGACGGGCCTTCGTGTCTGGCAACCTCAAGTCAGCCGCCGAGCTGCCTGACATTGTAGCAGCAAAAATCGCTAAAGAATGTGCTGCAGGCAGGGTGGCAGGGCCCTTCGCAGCTCCTCCCATGGACAACCTCAGGGTGTTCCCTCTTGGGGTAGTCCTTAAGAAGGTGCCGAGTGAGTTCCACCTCATCCACCACCTACCTTACCCAAAAGGCACATCCGTCAACGATGCCATACCCCAGGAGCTTTGTTCGGTACACTATGCATCCTTTGACCAGGAAGTCAAACTGGTTAGGGCTTGCGGCCCCGGTGCCCTTTTGGCAAAATGTGACATCCAGTCCACATTTCGGCTGTTACCGGTCCATCTGGAGGACCACTGTCTTTTGGGCTTCAAATTTAAGGGGCTCTGGTATTATGACATGGCACTCACCATGGGTTGCTCCATCAGCTGTGTCGCTTTCGAGACCTTTAACACATTCCTGGAGTGGGCCCTTGCTGGAGGACTGGCTCCTCCTTTGTCATCCACTACCTGGATGACTTCCTCATGGTTGGGGCTGCGGGGGGGGGGGCTCAGGAATGTGTGTCTCTACTTCTATCTTTCCAGGAGCTGGCTCAGGAACTGGGAGTCCTGCTAGCGCCTGATAAGACGATGGGGCCTTCCAGCAGTATGACCTACTTGGGGATCATGCTGGACTCTGTGGCCGGAACATCTTGCCTTCCGGAAGACAAGCTGGAGGGTATCAGGCTGTGCCTGCAACTCTTCCTATCCAGGGACACGGCCACACTGCGAGAGGTCCAATTGCTGCTGGGTCATCTTAACTTTGCCTGCAGCATAGTTGTGCATGGCAGGGCCTTTTGCAGTCGGCTGGCCAAGATCACGATAGGCGTCCGGTCCCCACGGCACCATATCCGGCTGACAAAGGGGATCAAGGAAGATCTTAGGGTCTGGCTTAGGTTCTTGGAGGGGTACAATGGGGTCACTTTCTGGCAGGGAGAGGCCGCCATTGGGATGGGGCATCAGTTCCAGTCAGATACCATGGGGGGGATTGGGTTTGGAGTATTTTACAACAGGCACTAGTGTGCCCAGCCCTGGCCGCCTACATGGAGGGAGTCTGATGTCATCCGGGACCTAACATTTCTCGATTTTTTTCCTATATTAGTAGCAGTGTACCTGTGGAGAGATGACTTCTGGAACAGGCGGGTATGCTTCTGGTGCGACAACCAGGCAGTAGTCCAGATCATTAACAAGCAGTCCTCCAAGTCTAACAAAGTCATGCGACTCGTCAGGGAATTCATTCTCATCTGTCTGGCAGCTAATATCTCTTTCACGGCACACCATGTACCAGGGGTGGATAATGAAATCGCCGACACCTTGTCTCGGTTCCAGGATGACAGACTTCGGGAAATGGCTCCAGAAGCAGATCCAACACCGGTCACCTTCCCGCAAGAGCTCTGGCACCTTGGGAAGGAATGGTGATCCAGGGGGTATTCTGCTCCTTGGCACCTTCCACCCGGGCCATTTTCTCTAGGGCGGTACGGCTGTTCTTCAGCTTCAGCCAGCAACATGGCTACGGTAGTTCCTGGCCGTCCTCCGAACGGGAAGTCCTCTACTACATGGTGACTCTAAAGTATAGAGATTTAGCACCAAGGTCCATTTCTCTCCATTTGGCAGCCATATCCTTCTTCAGCAGAACCGTGGGACATCCTGACCCTTGTGCATCTTTCCTGGTTCGGAAGGCTGTTAAAGGATGGTGTCGGATGGCCGGATCGAGGTGGGACTCTCACAGATCAGTCTCCTTCGAATTGCTGGGCTGTCTACTGGCATCGCTACCGGTGGTGTGTCAGTCAAGGTTCGAGGTCCGGCTCTTCCGGGCAGCCTTTGTGACCGCTTTCTTCGCAGCGTTGCGAATTGGAGAGCTGGTCCTCAGCGTGAGGACGTCGAGCTGCGAGATGGGGTCCTGCATGTTTGGATCCGGCGGTCCAAGACCGATCAGCGGGGGAAATGGGCCCACGTTCTACTACGGATGCTCGGTGACTCTCCAGCCTGCCCAGTGCACCTCTTGCTACACTACCTCAGGCATCATCCAGATGCTCAAGGCCCCTTTTCATCCACAGCAATCCAACAACTTGGCAGATGGTGCTCCAGGGCATACACTGCCTACATCTGCCCGGAACTCGATTTTTCTCCCAGTTAGGTCCCCGTCAGGCTCCAGCATGTAGAAGGTGGTTCTGTTTGGTGATATCTGCTGGGTTGGTGGAAGCTGAGCAACAGGCAGGTTGCTCAACTTTGATGGTGGTGGGCATGGGTTATGGCATGTCCTCAGGGTAAGGGAGGGTCTCCAGTGGCGATTGTAGCAGACCATTCCTTGGTCTTGTCTTGGTTTACTTCCCCTGGAGACCCCGTTTTGGGACCGAGGCATGTGATCGGTCACCTGGGCTGAGCACGTGATCCGGCCACTCAAGGGGAGGTGGTCACGTGTTTCTGGTCGGTCCCATGCTTCCGGTCATGTGACCAGTCAGCCGACCTGTTAGCCAGCTGGCTAACAGGGTGGGGTCATCAGCCAAGTCCTGCTTGGCTGTTATGGCTTAACCCATGCCCAAGCCAACTTCAAGCAAATGTCACCATAACTGAAAGCTGTGGCCATTTTCGCCAACACCTTCTCATGTATATCTTCCATCTCTGTATTAAACACTTTCTGTGCATGTATCTTATTGCTGTTTTATTGGTCTCAACGGGAAGGGGAGGGTAATATAACTCAGCCCGCAAGGGATATTTATTTTCTTTATAGGCAGCCCAGGTCAGCAGTCTAGCTGAAGAATTTTGAAGCTGCTTAAATTTCCATGCAGCCTGCAAAGGCAGTTGTACATAGAGTGCATGACAGTAATCAAACCAGGATGTAGTCAAAGAATGTATCACCATGGCCAGATATAACTTGTCAAGAAATAGACACAGCTGGCACACTAGTTTTAACATTTTTTCAAGCATCTGATAATTTCTGTCAGGCTCATCCCTGAATTCTGGGTGTTGGAGTGGAATTCATGGATGAGCCAGACATGAGGCCGTTCTCCTTGTCTGGGCCTCTGGAGTTTTGGAGAGAGGCCAGCCCGCCTTGTTGGCCTGGGAACGTTTCTCTCCACAGAGGCTGAAGGTCAGGGCGTCCAGGTGCCAGCCGCCCTGAGAGGGAGGCATTTTTACTCCCTGAATACTTTTCTCATGCTGAGGGATTTATCTGGGGGTTTGCTATTCAGTTTCGGCTTTGTTCTATGTTCCTGACACATGAATCCATGTCAATAAAGCAATTTATTGATTGCATGTGAGCGTGTGTGCTTGGTACATCACAGTAAGCCGAAACTCTTCTTCAATACCTAACCCTTTTGAGTGGTTCTACCCGCAATGTCAGAAGATGCGGAGGCTGGAACCCAGATGGAGAAAGACCTGGCTGCAAACGGTGACCAGGGAGTCTGTGCCCTGGGGGAGGGGGCCGGTGTGTCGGGGGATGTTGCAACAGCTTCTGAAGAAGAGTCCAGTTAGACCTGCCGGAGGGCTGGGAGATTTACTCATCCCTTCGACTCAATGGAGCTGGGATCCAAGCAAGCCCCAGGGAGGGGCAGCCTGCCACTCTCCGGCACTCCAGAGCGAGGAGTTGGTACGGCCCTGGGGGCCAGCTGGCTGTGGCCAGGCGACCGAAGCTGGGAGAAACGTCAGTCCCGTCGGTGGGACAGGCCCCTGGCCAAGGAGCACCGAGACCCAGGAGTGAGGTTATCCCTGGCAGAAGTGTGAGCTGAGGTCCAGCAGTTGAAGCAGCAAATGGGGGTGATGCAGACGAGCCTCCTAGAGATCCTACAGAGGTTGCCACCGCCACCACCCGCCCCAGGAGGGGCCCAGCCTCCCCAAGCTCAACCAGGGGCTGCCCCGGCACCCGGGGCTGGGGCCCCTGCATGCCTACTGAGGTCCCTGGCCTGCTGGGTCCTGGACCAGTCCCCCCTGGAGGGGCTGGACCAGTCTAGCCGTGGGAAAGACCCCGGGGCCTGAAGCACCGAGATTTAAAGGCGACCTTTGATGGAGATGCGGCGAAGCTTCCATACTTCCTGACCCAGGTGGTGGGGTTTATGTCCCAGTGGGATGAGGAGTTCCAGACGGAGGCTGAGAAAGAGCAGTATGTATCCAACCAGCTAGAGGGAGAGGTGGTGCAGTGGTTGGTGGGGCTTTATGATATGGGAGCCCCAGAACTTGGAAAATTCCATGAGTTCCTGCTAGCTTTGTGGGCCCGATTTGAAGACCTGCTGAGAGTGAGATGGGCCCGGGCGGATATCAGGCAACTGAAGCAAGGCTCGAAGACTGTGGGAGAGTATGCCACTGAGTTCCGCCGCCTGGCAACTCAAGTGCCGGAATGGTTGGAGGACATAAAGGTGCAGTTTATCCAGGATGGCCTGAACGCAGACATCCTCAAGTGGGTGTTGTTCCAGGGGAACCCCGAGACCCTCCTGGGGTGGGTACGGCTCGCCGGAGAAGTGGAGGCACTGAGACGGAGCGTCAAGCTGGTTCGGCGCCAGCAAGGATCTGAGGGGAAGACCACCGGGTCTACCAGAAAGAAAGGTAAACCGGCCCACCCAGGTGGAACCATGGCTGGAGAGTCAGAAAGGGAGCGAAGGATGAGAAAGGGCTTGTGCCTGCACTGTGGAAAAGGAGGCCATCCCATAGCTGAATGCCCAGAAAGGAGCCCTCGGGAACCAGCGGCAGCTGAAAAGCCCCAGCAGAACGAAGGGAGGTTGGTGTCATCAAGAACCCCACTCAAGCCTAAGCCTAAAGCAGCAGTACGGGCCTTGGTACCAGGCCACGCAGCGGGGGAGTCTTTGGATGACCCAGATGACAGTGGATCTTAGTCTTCTGATGCAGAGCTGGTGGGAAATGGCTCTAGCCCACCCTACTAAGCGCCCGAGGGCGAGCTAAACCTGAAGGGCGCCCAGAGGCTGTGGTGAGTGGAGTGAAAGGCCCTTTTTTTCATAAAAGCCAGGTTAGGGGTTGGAAAGGGGGGGCACCCGAAAAGTAATGTTAATGGTTGATTGCGGGTGTACCCAAGTCCTAATGCACCCCTCCCTAGTCAGTGAACTGGACATTAGTACTATTAAGCTGGACAAGCCAGTATGGCTGTCACAGATGGATGGGGGGATGATGAAGGGGGGCCACACCAGGTGAATGACTGGCCCAATATGCATGAGAATGGGGAATCATCAAGAGGAACCTCAATTTGTGATTGCCCCAGGGTTAGTTCCCGCTGCAGTGGTGGGCCTAAACTGGCTAAAGTTCCACAACCCCACCATAGACTGGGTAAAAGAGACAATGACTTTTGCAGATCCTGTGTGTGTGCAGGAGCACCGGGTGGGGGAAGCTTCCCCAGGGGGAGGAGTCCCTGTAGAGGCCAATTCATGGAACTGCACGGCCGCTTTAGTCCAAGGGGAGCTGAAAGGATTGCCGGTGGAATACAAGGCATGGCAATATGTTTTTGAGGAGAGGGAATGCCACATTTTGACACCCCACAGGCCCTTTGATTGTGCCATTGAGATACTTTCTGAGACTAAACTACCCAAGCCCAGGATTTATTCCATGACGCCAGCTGAAATGGATGCCCTCCGGGAGTTTATAGACAAAAACTTAGCAAGGGGGTTCATTAGGCCCTCGACCTCACTGGTGGGGGCCCCGGTGATGTTCAGGCGAAAATCAGATGGGGGTGTTCATCTGATCCAAGACTACCGGGGGTTAAATGCAATCAGTGTTTCAAATCAGTACCCCCTGCCCTTGATGAAGGACATACTGGCTCATTTGTCCAAGGGGAAGATATTTACCAAATTGGACCTAAGGGAGGCTGATTACAGGGTATGAATCAAGGAGGGGGACAAATGGAAAACTTCTTTCAATTTCCCCCTGGGGGCTATCGAATTCCTAGTAATGCTTTTTGGACTAAGTGGCTCTCTAGGCATATTTCAGAACTTGATTAATGATGTTTTGAGAGAATTTCTGTACAAGGGGGTCTTGGTGTACTTGGATGATGTATTGATTTATTCTGAGGACTATACGTCCCATGTGAAACTGGTGAAAAATGTGCTTGCTAGACTGGGGGAGAACCATCTGTATGCTAAGATGTCAAAGTGTGAATTCAACCAAAGCCGCTTGGACAACCGGGGGTACCGCATCTCAAATAAGGGGATAGAAATGGACCCAGAAAAAGTCAAAGGGGTGTTGGCATGGGAGGCCCCTAAAACCAGGAAGCAGCTGCAGAGCTTCCTTGGATTTGCTAACTTTTACCAGTCCTTCATCCCTGACTTTGCGATGGTAGCCCTCCCTCTGACTGATCTGTTAAAAACCAAAGATGTGGGGAAGAAAGCTCGAAAGGGAACGGGGAAGGGGGAAAAACCTCCCCAAAAGGTAGTGTGGTCTGACCAATGCCAACAGGCTTTTGATAAATTGAAGAAGCTTTTCACATCTGAACCAATTCTCAAACACCCCGACCCCTCCCAACCTTTTGTAGTCCAAGTTGATGCTTCTGATGTTGCAATGGGAGGGGTACTGTTGCGAAGGGGGAAGAGGGAGACCTCCGGCTGTGTGCATATCTGTCCAAGAAATTCAATGAGACTGAGCGAAATTGGCCTGTGTGGGAAAAGGAGGTGGGTGCAATCAAACTGGCCTTAGAAACTTGTTGCCACCTGCTGGAGGGATCTCCCACACCCTTTGAAGTTTGGACAGATCACAAGAATTTGGAAGTTTTAGCCACCCCAAGGCGGTTGAGCCCCAAGCAGGTTAGGTGGGCCAGTTTTTTCTACCGGTTCAATTGCACCCTGAAATTTATCCCAGGAAAAAAGAATTGATCCTAAGGCAACCAATGAAGCTGTCCCACCACCAGTAGACGCTGGCCCCAGTGAAGCCCTGGCCATGCGGGAGCTCACTCCTTAGACCCCTCCCCCCAGGGAGATGGGGGTGGATGGCAGTCCCAATTGGTGTCGGTCCTTCCCAAGGACCCATGGTTTTTGGCCCACCCCAGGGAGGTGACCCTCAGGGAGGGCCTGGCTTGGAAGGGGGAGTGTCTATATGTCCCAGAGGCCATGAGGGCATCCATCCTCAAGCAATGCCATGACGTTAAAAGTTCTGGGCATTTTGGGTATATAAAAACTTTGCATTTGGCCCGGAGACAGTTTTGGTGGCCAAAGATGAGAAAGGAGGTGGAGGAGTATGTAAAAGGGTGTTTCACATGTGCAGTGGCAAAAAGGGGGGCAGGAAAGCCAAAAGGCCTGCTACAGCCTTTGCCTACCCCAACCAAGCCTTGGGAAATCATCAGTATGGATTTTATAGCGGAGTTGCCAGAAAGTAGGAAAAAAACTGTTATTTGGGTGTCATAGAATCATAGAATCAGAGAATTGCAGAGTTGGGAGAGACCATGAGGGCCATCCAGTCCAACCCCCTGCCATGCAGGAAATCATGATCAAAGCATCCCCGACAGATGGCCATCCAGCCTCTGTTTAAAGACCTCCAAGGAAGGAGACCCCACCACACTCCGAGGGAGTGCATTCCACTGCCAAACAGCTCTTACTGTCAAAAAGTTCCTCCTAATGTTGAGGTGGAATCTCTGTTCCTGGAGCTTGCATCCATTGCTCTGTGTTCCAATCTCTGGAACAGCAGAAAACAATTTATTGATTGCATGTGAGCGTGTGTGCTTGGTACATCACAATTTCCAAAGAGTTGAATTGGGCCAAAAGACTGGCTCCAGATTGGATTGGCTCCTAGGCCCAGAAGCAGATGAAAGACCCTCACCTCCATTCCAACTGCCACTGCCCTGCCCTTGGAGGAAGCGAAGAAGAAGCAGTATCTGCTTAACTTAACCCCACCCCATCTCCTTTCCTTGTGTGTTGTATAGTTAGATTGTAAGCCTGAAGGAGCTGGGTTTTTTCTTTTTCTTTTTCTTGTAAAGCACCATGTACAGTGACGGCACTACTTTATATGAATAAACAACAACGACAATGATGATAGGTCTAAAGCAAGTTGAAATGATTCAGCAATCTGGACATCAGATTGCAGTAAAAAAAGAGATAAATATGGTGTCTCTCAATGATGCAAACTAGCAACATAAAAGAAAAACAGGTAGGAAAGGTGGAAAGGGAGTTGGACTTTGCTCATTGTGAATGCTAGTGTCCAATCAAAAACAAGAACCTCACCAGCAATCTTCAAGTGTAATTCTTGTGAGGGAGCATGTATCATTTTTCCTTGTGTTGTTTTGTTACTTCTTTGTTAGTGGAAGGAACTTTTTTTACATGAGTTTTCTAGGAGATTTCTAGGAGTCTTAGTGGACCACAAACTGAACATGAGTCAGCAGTGTGATGCAGGAGCTAAGAAAGCCAATGCGATTCTAGGCTGCATTAATGGGAGTATAGTGTCTAGATCAAGGGAAGTAATAGTGCCACTCTATTCTGCTTTGGGAAGACCTCACCTGGATAAACTGGAGAGCTGGGCCAAAGCTAACAAAATGAAATTCAATACGGAGAAATGTAAGGTACTGCACTCAGGGCGAAAAAATGAAATGCATTGATATAGGATGGGGGAGACCTGGCTGAATGAGACTACGTGCAAAAGGGATCTAGGAGTCCTAGTAGACCACAAGTTGAACATGAGTCAACAGTGTGATGCGGCAGCTAAAAAGGCCAATGCGATTTTGGGCTGCATCAATAGAAGTATAGTGTCCAGACCAAGGGAAGTAATAGTGCCACTCTATTCTGCTTTGGTAAGGCCTCACCTGGAATACTGTGTCCAGTTCTTGGCACCACAATTCAAAAGGGATATTGAGAAGCTGGAACATGTCCAGAGGTGGGAACGTGACCAGGATGGTGGGAGGTCTGGAGGCCATGCCCTATGAGGAGCACCTTAGGGAACTGGGCATGTTTAGTCTGGAGAAGAGAAGGTTGAGAGGTGACATGATAGGCATATTTAAATATTTGAAGGGATGTCATACTGAGGATGGAGCAAGCTTGTTTTCTGCTGCTCTGAAGAGTAGGACACGGAGCAATGGATTCAAACTACAGGAAAAGTGATTCCACCTAAACATTAGGAAGAACTTCCTGACAGTAAGAGCTGTTCGGAAGTGGAATACACTGCCTCCTAATGTGGTGGAGACTTCTTTGGAGGTTTTTAAACAGAGGCTGGATGGCCATCTGTTGGGAATGATTTGCTTGTGTATTCCTGCATGGCAGGGGTTGGACTGGATGGCCCCTGTGGTCTCTTCCAACTCTATGATTCTACGAAATGTATTTGTAGCCCTTCCTGTTATTTCAATGAAGCTTGACCCCAAAGTTGTGGTGCAGAACAATTATTGACAATGGGGCCAGCTAAAATCAGTCTGTATTGAGGGAAAGGAAGAAAAACCTACCAAATAATTAAGCTAGCTTTCTTTAATGGACATACCAAATTATCTCTGAAGAATGGTACTGCTGTCCCTGAATGTGGCATTACCATCTGCCCAGTACAATCTAAATTGTCATATTAACTGTCTTTTTATATAGAGTCAATTAGATTAATGTCCTGAAGATAGAGAAATGCTGTTACCTTTTAAGAAGGCATAGCACATGCCAAAGGAATAATTACTGTACTATTTATTTTTAATCTGAAACCAAGATCATATGATATTCATGGTTGTAGGAAGCAAAAGTAAGAAAGCAAAGTGCTAGCAACATTATATATTTGCTTCAAGTCTTAATTAATCCAAGGGCGGGGGGAGAAACTGTTTTTTAAAAAATGGATTGGAGTGATAGTTTTGCTCCTCATCCATGTTTAACAAGACTTCGTACCTTCTTTTGCATGCTTGCCTATTTGTCTTCTCTCTGTCATTTAAAAGCTTTGAGCAGTTTTAACATTTTACTGTTTGTTATACTTTTTATTGCAACATATTCTTTGAGTCCTGGTTTTGGGGAAAAGATGGATTATAAGACAAGATGAAGGAGGAGGAGGAGGAGGAGGAGTTGTATATGGTGTTATAAAAAGAAATATGGCATGATCCCAAGAAACACAATTATCTCAATTTACAGTGTGAACCAGGGACTTGTATCACTAATTTGGGATGCTCTGTATTAAATTTTGAAAAACAGTAATGCCACAAATGCATGTCAGTCTAATATTCTATATAAATATGCAAACAAATATCCAAGGCACAGATGGGGGAGATCTCCATTTAAAATTCACAAAATATGTCATAAATGCAATGGAAAGAACTTGATATTTTTAGATGACTCTAGGGGGTAATGAATATGCAGTCTGCAGGTCACATGTGCCCCTCCCCACGGATAATTTGAGACACCCATAGCATCTTTCCTTTCCTTTCCTTCCCTTCCCTACATCTCCTTGGATGTCAACTAGAGGATATTGAGAAGTCAAATAGCCCTCTCCCTTGAAGAAAGTATGGGGGCATTTGGGGTCAATTTGTTAAAGAATGTTTTTAAATGGAGAGAGGTTTGTGAAGGGCCAGTGCACCCACAGCACCCCCTGGTAGTTGTCTGCACTTGTTTTGTAGCTGCACTTGGGACAGGGAAGAAGATCCTATGTTGAGAATAACCTCACCTATGGAATTTAGTTAATGAAGATCATTGAGAATGTTCTTTGGTTCATTTTTGATATGAACTTGTGAACATTTGCAAACTTCATCATTAACAGAAATGGAAAGCCTAAAAAAACAAGAAAGAGGTGTGGGAGAAAGCAAAAGTGACATACGTTTTCCCCATGTTTTGGTAAGGGTTTTAATGTAAAATAGTGCTGTATGAAACTCCATCTAACAAATATGGTGCAGAGAGAGACAAATTCAACCCCTTCCCCAGCCTCTGCACGATCTCCCTATATTGTTTTTGCTGTGGATGGGGTGTCAGAAGGCATGTGGTCCAACCTGAAGATAACTTTGCCAAGATTTTTTTTTTACTCAAAATATTTCTCAGTTTCTTCATATCAGAAATTACATACAGTTACATAAATGAAGGTTTTTAAAAAAATAATTCAAAGAAAATACAAGGACAAATTAACAATATAATTCAAAATATGTTTACTCAGTAGTAAGCACCTCTATGATAAATGGAACTTTCTTTCTAATAACGCAACATATAGACGAAAATGGGTCTGCACCACACTGGGTGGTGTGTTAGCTTAAAGATATCAAAATATACTGTATTTTAAAACAGATTTTTAAATGTCGTATGTTATGTTTTTGTGAACTGCCTTGGGTCCCATTCTGGGAGAAAGGCGGCATACAAATAAAATAAATAAATAAAGTAGAAATATGTTTAGAAGTTGATGTCTTCAAACAGAAAATATATCTTGAAATGCACTTTTAAGCCTGTATTTAAATGTGATTTTTTTTGCGAGAATTAATAAAATGGCATATTAATGGAATAGAAAAACTGTTACCTGAAGAGGTGTGGGGGAGGGGTCCATTGGGAGCTGACCCGTGATGCAGAAATCTCAGTTATTACTTGGGGGAATTATTAGCTCAAAGGTATGGCTGTGAGAGGTTGGGTAACTTCCAGGATCTTTTCACCTGTGTATACCAGCACTAACTGCAGAGACTCCCTGCACAGTAAAATAAAAATAGTTTTCATTGGAAAATAACATGGAAGCATCCACACACACACTCACACTCATAAGAACCACACAGAGCTAATGAAGAGTTAAGGTGGAAAGGTTGGATAGAGGAGTATATTCAGGGGATAGGGCCTATAGTTACTAGTCTTGAAGATAGAAAAGCAAAGAACTCAGACCAAAATCTGAGGGTGGCACTGGATTCCATTCTGGGGCAGTGCTGACAGAGTTCCTGGGTGTAGTCACAGTGGCACATCCTATTATTGTTTGGGTACTAATATGTATACTATATTTCATGTCCTGTAAAGGTGTTTGAGCTTAGGACAAAGCCGTAAGAGGTTTCCCACCATTACACAAAGGAAGCTGAAACTCTGTTGGTTGCTGTTAATGGCTGAGCGATAGGAATTGATGGGTTTATGACAACGTTTGTGTTGTGGGATATGAAAGGATATCTCCTGGGGATGAGGGGTGTGCAGGTCCCTTGTTTGTTTTTGATGGGTGACTCATTGTCAAGGGTGACAAAGAGGATTAGCACATACCACCTTAATAGCTCTGTTTACTAAGGCCTTCCCTTAATTCTATCTTGGGTGTGTCTTTCCAGTAGTTTTCCATGACACCTTCTTCAGATCCTGGTGACCTCCATCTGCCCTCACTTATTGTCCACCCTGGTCCCATGAAATATCTTAATATTGTCCATTATGAGATACTATTGGGAGGGGTGTAAAGTATGATAACAAAACACATTTCATACATCCCATCCTGAAATAAGACCATGGGATTTAAAATTTATTCAGAGATTGTTAGCTCTACTAATATATGCAACTTTGGGAGCTGATAGGAAAATCACTTCTGAGAAATAATTTGAATTTAAAGGGAAGGGAATATGGAAACATATTGAATCCAACAAATCTTAAAGCTTGAATCTTTAGGGCTAGCATTTTACTACTGTCTTTGTATGTGACTCACATAATTAGGTTGTCCCTTGAAATTCTTGTGGTATTTGAAGTCCTGGGCTTTTCTACATATTCTATATATGCAAGAGAACAGGAAAGGAAACATGACTAGATAGAAAACCACTGATGCAGCAATTCCAGTGGAAGGTGAAGAAAAATCTCAAACTACTGATTGCTATTCCCAGTTCTTTAGCAATATCTCTCTCTGGCTTTTCTTCGCAAACGAAGATTCAGGAAGGACTCATCCCGCGCTTTCTGCAAGCGCGCTGATGACTAAAAAGGCCAATCCGAGATAAACAAGTCCGGTTGCAAAAAGCACAGCAGAAGGTCTCCTTGGGTGATGCTTTTGGGTTGTGACTCTTTCTGCGTTGTCGTTTCTCTTCAAGACTTGCTCGTCGTGAGTTCTCAAATAAGGCTGCAGCATTGTGGATAGTGCGCCTCCATGCCTCCCGATGTGAGGCCAGGGCGGACCACTGTTGGTGATCAATTTGGCCAAGCCTGAGATGTTGTTTCAGGGAGTCTTTGTATCGCTTTTTTGGAGCTCCCCTCTTACGCTGACCCGTGGTGAGTTCACCGTAAAGTAGTATTTTTGGGAGGCGATGGTTCTCCATCCTAGAAACGTGCCCTGCCCAGCGCAGCTGTGTTCTCAATATCATGGCCTCAATGCTGGTGATCCCTGCTTGCTCAAGGACAGCAACATTCGTCACATAGTCACTCCAGTGTATATTTAGGATTGTGCGTAGACAGCGCTGATGAAAGCGCTCGAGGAGTCGTAGGTGGTGGCGATAGGTGACCCATGTTTCAGATCCATAAAGGAGGATAGACAGTACGATGGCTCTATACACACTGATTTTTGTGCTTTGCCTCAGGTGTTTATTGCTCCAGACTCTTTTGTGAAGTCTTCCAAATGCACTATATGCCTTTGCTAATCTGTGATCGATCTCTTTGTCAATCTTGGCATCTGAGGAGATGATGCTTCCCAGGTAGGTGAACTGCTGAACGGACTTGAGCACTGATTTGCCGACGGCAATGTGGGGATGGTGGTGTTCGTCCTGTGGTGCAGGCTGGTAAAGAACTTCTGTTTTCTTCAGGTTGACTTCTAGCCCAAACAGCTCTGCAGCTGTTGCAAAGCAGGATGTTAGGCGCTGCAGAGCTGCTTCTGTGTGGGCAACAAGGGCAGCATCATCGGCGAAGAGCAGCTCACGGACTAGATAGTTTAGAGTCTTAGTGTGAGCCCTCAGACGGCTTAAGTTAAACAAGCTACCATCAGTACGGTAGCGTATATAGATGCCGTCGTCTTCTTCAAGCTCTGCCATAGCCCTTTGGAGCATCGTGCTAAAGAAGATTGTAAATAAAGTTGGTGCAAGAACACAACCTTGCTTCACTCCATTAGTTATTAGAAAGGGCTCTGAAAGAGCATCGCCATATCTGACTTGACCACGCTGGCCCTCGTGTAGCAAGATAATCATTTTAAGGAATTTGGGGGGACATCCTAGTCTTTCCAGGATCTGCCACAGACCTTTTCTACTTACAGTGTCAAAGGCTTTGGTGAGGTCGACAAATGTTACATAGAGACCCTTGTTCTGCTCCCTACATTTTTCTTGCAGTTGCCTAAGGGCAAATACCATATCTGTAGTACTCCTATTGGCTCTGAAGCCACATTGGCTTTCAGGGAGAAGTTCTTCTGCAATAGCAGGAACTAACCTGTTCAGGAGTATCCTTGCAAGGATTTTTCCAGCAATAGAGAGCAGTGTTATGCCTCGATAGTTTGAGCAATCGGATTTTGCTCCTTTTTTCTTGTACAAGGTGATGATGACTGCATCTCGGAGGTCTGATGGCAGTTCCCCTTTTTCCCAGCAATTCACAAGGAATTCGTGGAATTTTTCGTGGAGTGCATGACCTCCGTGTTTCCAAACTTCAGGTGGGAAGGGTCTGACAAAGAGCGTCAAAGGGCAGGATGGGCTCTCTAGCCTTGTGGCAACCGTCCTAGGAGAAGGAAAACTCCAATCCCAAACCCGGGCAGATGGTGCTCGTCCAACCCTGTAAGGTCAACCATCTAAGAGAAGGAAACTCTAATCAAACCTACGGCCCGAGGACCTCACTGCCACGTTTAGCAATATAGTGTGATCCAAACCAAAGTTTGAAGCTTGGTCAAGAGCTACCTGTAGTCCCAATCACCATTTTTGTGCAGTCTAACCTCCAACCAATCTTCAGGACCACATTTTCCGTAAAATAAAGGTAAATTGCTTCTCCTGGAAACCTCCAGGAGTGGTATTTCACTTTTTTATTTATGTTGCAGGGGCCCGCAGCACTTTTTAAACATCAAAAATACTTGTTTGTCAAAAACAGAAGTGGTCAATTAAAAAAGCAGTATGATGTAGCCTAACAGAAAGGCAATGGGAAACCTCCTCAAAATAACTATTAGGCACAATTACAGTGTTCTATTTTACTTTAGCTAGAGTGCTATAATTGTGTAGTGTAAAGGGGCCTCTTGTGAAAAACACTGTATAATAGGGTTGCCTTCTTGAAGGGACATAACAACAACAAGTAGACATCCTGCCGCTTCCAGTTTTCCTTCCATTTTCTTGGGGATTTTTGGCAAGCCGTGAAGTCCCTGGAAGGGTTTGTGAGGCCAAATATTTTCCCCTGAGCCTGGTGAAGTTGTTCACCATGAACTACATGGAAATAGCAAGATGGTTTGCCGGCAGCAATCCCTACTGGTGCTGTTAATGAGAATTTAGTTGAACATGTGGAATTTGCAAGGGTACTTAAGGAAATTTGTCAAGTGGATAGAATTTGATCCAATCAAATCAAATCCAAGGATTCTGTTCTTGACTTTGCAAACACCTGTGGATTAGAAAGCCTCAGCTAATATTAGCTCTTTGTAATTGCCTCTATAATTTGTTGGAGTGTGCAAATCAACATTGGTATGAAGTTATTCCAAGTTATGATGAACGTAGCCTGTCAAAATAATAGTAATTTAAGCAAAGGAAAGTGTAAACCCAATTTCTCAAAAATAAATAGTGATCTTTAAGCATCCCAAGAAGAGAGGTACATGCACATAGAAGATTCTACTTCCTGAGATAACCTGTAGCCCTGTCCATGGACATTTGCATAGGGCTAAAACTGAGAAAGGGAATGTGAACATGCATGAAAGTCCTACCTTCAATGACCCCGAGTACCTTGAGGAAAATCTGCCCTTTGTGTATTGAGCATAAAGGTCTGAAGAAGACTCTCTACACTTGAACATAGTTGCACAGCTCCAGTGAGCATGGACTCTGATATGTTTTTCCCTTTGTTTCATGGATACTTTGTAAACACTTACCTGGGAGTAAGTGCCTATGGATACAATGGCTTTTAGTAATAAGTAAGCATATGTAGGACTGATCTATGAGACAGAAATTCTATGAATATTGAAGACTTACCCCAGGGAAAAAAGACTTGCTGAAGATAGTGGTACAACTTTGAGTAAGCAAGCATAGGCTTGTTCCGTAAATGTACTTATGAATAAAATGAGTGCAAGCAAACAAACATTAAAGTGTGCTGTTGTGTGCCTTCATCGTTTCCAACTTATGGTGACCTTATCATGGGTTTTCTTGGCAATGTTTGTTTAGAGGAGATTTGCCATTGCCTTGTTCATAGGTGAAGAGAGTGTGACTTGCCTAAGGTCACCCAGTGAGTTTCCATGGCTGAGGAGACTTTGAACCTTGATCTCTAGAGTCCTACTCAAACTACACTGGCTGTTTAACATTAAGGTGCATAAACATTAAAATGTAATATTCTTATACAGGCTATCCCCCCCCCCGGTATCTGCAGGGGATATGCTCCCAGGCTTAGCATGGATATGTGAAACTGTGGATAATAGTGAACCCTATTGAAATGAATTACTTCTGGCCAACTTCTGGCAGAAGCATAACATTGAATCACACTGGTGGACCAAGAAAATTCCTAGAGAAGACATACTTTTTCTGACATCGATAAGTGAAACCATGGAGAAACCTGTAGATACGGGGATCAACTTGTGTAGATAATAGTCATGCATAATGTGCACAATCCAAAGAAGGGCCCATTTACCCCTTCCCTGTTATATCTCAAAATTGGAATTACTGGACACTTTGAAGGGGCCACGTTGAATGTGGTGATCCAAGAAGAGGTCAGGTGGAGGTCACAAGGACCTGGGAAGATGTCTTAAAAATATTTTAGCAAGCAAGCCCAAACTTGCTGTGGAAGCCCCTAGTAAACAAAGCCATTAAGGAGGTATGAGGTAATTTCTTCTTGGGCACCTCAGCAATGAGTCATCCAACTAAACAATTAAGTGACCTTTCCAATCCCAATCCCAAGGAAATACCCCCTTGAACCCCTCCCCTTATCTTGCATTGAGAGGTTGTCATAAACCCATCAATTTCTATCTCCCAGCCATTAAGAGCAATCAGTTAAGTTTTGGTTTCCTTTGTTTATTCAGTGGGAAACCCATCCAGGGTTTGTCCTAGCCAAAGCCCCCTTCAAGATATGAAGCAGGGTATAAATATTATATAGAATATTTATATAATAGAAAGGTGTGCCACTATGTATGAGCCTGGCCACTCTCTTTCTTGGTGTACTTCCAGATCAGAACTCTCAGTGCCACCCACAGACTTGTGTCTGAGTACTTTGAAACTCTGCTCATCAAGATTGGTAACTATCTCCCTATCTCCTTAATCTATCCCTGTATCCAACCTTCCTGCCTTACCCTTCAATAGCCTTGTGTGGTTCTTAGAAATGTGTGTTGAGTGTGTGAATGCTTTTTGTGTTATTTCTAATAAAAACACATTATTTCACTTTAGCTGGAGTTCTCTGCAGTTAGTACTAGTATACATGGGTGAAAACGTCCCTTTAGTTACCCTCCTCTCACAGGCATACTGTTTGAGCTAATAATCCCCCCATCTAGACTGATATCATGGGTGAGTCTCAAAGCAGCCCCCACCTCTTAGGGTAACACCAATTCCCACAAAGCAAACAATGCAGCAATAGAAGAAGTCTTGGGGGGGAGTGGAGGGGGGAAATGCCAAACAGTAAAATTTAGCCACAGAATAATAAAACAAGTCAATAGTACAATAGTAACATACACATATTAAAAATAAATCTCCAGTAGCCCACCATTCGATACCAATCTGTATTAAATTGTTCAGAATCTATCAAAGGACCACTGAAATCTTTTGTTGTTTGTCAGCAGATGCACTCACGGGGTGGGGGGAGATGACCCTAAGTGAGAATAGAAAGACACTATTAATTGGCACTAAGCAATTTTTTTTTTCCGTTTGCTGGTATTGTGTGTTGAGAATTCCCTGTAAAATTTCTTTGATGTTAGTATGTGAAATTCATACTGTGATAGATCACATTACCTTCAAAGCAATGTCAAGAGGCCATAATTTGAACTCTAAATCTTTCCAAATTTCTTAGTTTAAGCTTTAAGTGCTTTTTTGACCTTCTAATCATGTATTCATGACTTTCCTTCACTGTCTATTTTTTAACCACATTATGGTGTATTCACTTCTTTTAGTGCTAGAGTTTTCTAGCAATGAATTGAGCACATATTTATCAGTGTAATAAGTCCCAGAGAACAGCCACAGGCTGCATCTGCACTGCAGAAATAATCCAGTTTGACATCACTTTAACTGCCATGGCTCAATGCTATGGAATCCTGTGATTTGTAGTTTTTATACCACCAGAGCTCTCTGACAGTGAAGGCTAAATATTTCACAAAACTACAAATCCCAGAATTCCATAGCATTGAGCCATGGAAGTTAAAGTGGTGTCAAACTGGATTATTTCTGCAGTGTAGATACAGGACTTTGATTGAAGCCTCAGGGAATTAACATGCTTCTCCAGGGGCCTTTTCATACTACACAATTATAGCATTATGATTCCACTTTACATAACTGCCATGGCAACATCCTATGGAATCTTGGGATTGGCAGTTAAGGGGGGAGAACAGGATTCTCCGCCAGTTTGCTCCAGTGTTTCACCAGACTAAAAAACACAGTAATCCACAGGATGTTGCTATGGCAGCTAAAGTGGAATCACAGTGCTATAATTGTGTGGTATGAAAGGTCCCCAGGTATCCGGACAGGGAGACAAATCTCAGGGTGTGTGGCACTCAAGGAGAAGGAAGTTTGATTTTTGTATGTGATATGGCTTTAAAACAATCCATCTTCATTTATTCCCAGCTGGCACCAGGTTTTTCTTGTGGGCTCCTCATGTGTTTTATGTGGGTGTTGTGCTTGTGGTGCATTAAAAAGCCAGGATCAAAGGGTGGAGAGGTGACTGGGAGACACAGTATTGGGGTGCATGCACTTGGCCCCTTTGTGCTATTTGGAGCCAGATAGATTGTGGAGCATCAACCCCATGACTCATGACCTGGAATGCTACTTGGAAAGTAGCAAAATGTGCCCAGTTCCCACAGCACCCAGTCTCATTCCTACATTGCAAGGTGGTCCTACATAAAGCACATGTGACATGTGAGTAGTCTTTCCAGACCCTGCACTGGATAGCTCACCAGCAGTATTTATCCAGTACAAACATACATACATGCATACATACTGCTGGTGAGCAATTCAGTGTAGGGTCTGGAAAGACTACTCACATGTCACATGTTCGTTATATGGGACCACCTTGCAATGGAGGAATGAGGCCACCTGTAGTGTGGTCTTCCTCTTTTCCTACTGCCTTCCACTTTACTGAGCATTACCATCTTTGCCAGTGAGTCACATTGTCTCATGATATGTCCAAAGTACAATAGGCTCAGTTTATTCATTTTAGCTTCCAGGTTTACCCAAATTCTAGGGCCATCTGTCTGGAGTACCCTCATGCCTGATTCCACAAACATCTGCATCAAAAGCAGTTGGAGTCTGATTTTTAACCCTGCCAACTTCACCTCTGTGTCATCACAAGGATCAGTCCCTTTGACAGCATAAGAACCAGCCTTGGGATTTCAGGTTTTAGCATTCAGGGTATAGTCCATAGATGATTTAGCAATCCTAAATAGATTATGACAGTTTAACTAGCTCCAAACCAACTAAAATTAGAGGTATGGATGTGCCTGAATGGCTGGTGAACTATGACTTTCCAGAGTTATTTACCACATTTGATGAGGGGGTGGGGAGTATAGGCACTACTACAGCTATGGTGAATCCACTCTCAGTTTTGAGGCCACTCTCTTCACAGCTGCTTCAGGTTGTATGGGAGCTCTCATGGTGACAAATCTCTTTTGGAAATAGGTTCCAGCATCTATATTGTTCCCATACATGCCAGAACATTTGTGGGAGGAGCAGGCATTAAGCTGAGAGTAGATTTGCCACCATTGAACATCCTTGAAGGTGAATTAATGGTGCTTTTAGGTTTATTTTTGGCATCTGAAAACACTACTGGATAGACAAATTTAATCTAATCAAGGCCATGAGATGCATCCAAAGAGGCTTTTGCCATTCATTATTCAACAGATCTGGCTAGTTCTAGCTCCAGAGTGATTCTCAGGTGCATATCAAGAGAGGCACAACAGAGTAGAATGCATTGGCAAAAAAGAGGCAATTCTTCAGCAAAAAGAGGACAGAGAGAAGTAATGAAACAGGATGCCTATGTGCATAAAGTTGCATGTGACAATATGTATGTATAGATTTCATTTTAGAAATAATCACTAACAAATTTTAAAAGAAATTCAGTGCACCTCCCTAGGGTGGGGGGAAGACTGTGACAACTGGTCAGAGGCCCTTTTTTATTATAACATTATTGTGCTAATGATTCCGCTTTAACTGCCCTGCCTGCACCTTATGGGGTCCTGGGGTTTTGGTGGGGTGCTAGAGGAGCTCTCTGGCAGAGAATTCTAAATATCTCTTCCTCAATTGAAAATCCCAGGATTTCACACAACATTGGCATGGCTGTTAAAGTGGGATCATAGTGCTATAATTGTGTAGTGTGAAAGGGCCCTAGTGTGTCTACTCAGTACTTGTCTACATGGGCTAAATACCCCTTCTTGCCCCAATCTCAAAGACCTGCAAAATATATGATGCAGGACAATGTCCTGATCTGCCCCCAGGCAGTCCTCACTATCCCCAGGGCAGATATAGGGCTCAGATGGGGGAAGGTAGGATAGGACCTGATAACCCGTGTTTTTTTTTAAATACCCAATTGACCCTGTTACAGGCAGCAAACAACAGATCAGGCCCCATGTGGCTGAAGAAGCCCATCTGGAACGCCAGCCCTTGCAGTCACCACCATCTCCCTAGCTTTCCAGGAAGCCAGGAAGGAGTCCTGCAGCATGTGACTGAAGCTGGTCACATGCAAAGGGCCTCGATCACATATTGCATTCCCCCATTCCTGGCTTCCAAAACAGCAAAGAAAATGATGGTGGCAGCTGTAGGGATGGGCCGGCATGCCTGTTTGGACTCCAGCCTGTTCTGTACATGTAACAGGGGAAGAACAGCCCAGCTCCACAGCCCGGATATGCCATTGGGGAGCCAACCTACCCTGGCTCATGCACATGAGCTCTCAGTCTGCTCTCCAAGTGTCATTGAGAGGCAATCTGAAGGTTTCCAGTTTCTTCTTCTTATGGTTCTTTTTAAACTGCATGTAGGCTGGACAACCCTTCAAGCAGAGGATGCTTTCAAAGAGAGGATGCTTTCAAATATTATCAGCAGAACCCCAAGGCTACTTGTTGGTGTTGGTAAGAAGAACAGCTTTACTTGTGGAACTAGCCAACTTTGCAGAGAAATGGTCAGCAGGCTATATTACCAGCAGAAGCCCAAGGCAATCTGTTTTGTGCCTGTTTGGTGTCCAGATGGTGTCTTCTTGTAACCACATATTATATACTGACTGAAGAGAGGCTGGAAGCAGGGATCATGCAATTACAGAGTCTGAGGTGCTGAGATCACAACTGGAGGTGGCTGGCATGAAGCAAGAGAAGAGTTTTAATTGTGTCCTGTGGTGTGTTGTACTGTTGTTTGTTGGAATCCCATCAGTACATTATTCAAAGAATCTTACCTATCTCTCTCTGGCTTTTCTTCGCAAACGAAGATTCAGGAAGGACTCATCCCGCGCCTTCTGCAAGCGCGCTGATGACTAAAAAGGCCAATCCGAGATAAACAAGTCCGGTTGCAAAAAGCGCAGCAGAAGGTCTCCTTGGGTGATGTTTTTGGGTTGTGATTCTTTCTGCGTTGTCGTTTCTCTTCAAGACTTGTTCGTCGTGAGTTCTCAAATAAGGCTGCAGCATTGTGGATAGTGCGTCTCCATGCCTCCCGATGTGAGGCCAGGGCGGACCACTGTTGGTGATCAATTTGGCCAAGCCTGAGATGTTGTTTCAGGGAGTCTTTGTATCGCTTTTTTGGAGCGCCCCTCTTACGCTGACCCGTGGCGAGTTCACCGTAGAGTAGTATTTTTGGGAGGCGATGGTCCTCCATCCTAGAAACGTGCCCTGCCCAGCGCAGCTGTGTTCTCAGTATCATGGCCTCAATGCTGGTGATCCCTGCTTGTTCAAGGACAGCAACATTCGTCACATAGTCAGTCCAGTGTATATTTAGGATTGTGCGTAGACAGCGCTGATGAAAGCGCTCGAGGAGTCGTAGGTGGTGGCGATAGGTAACCCATGTTTCAGATCCATAAAGGAGGATAGACAGTACGATGGCTCTATACACACTGATTTTTGTGCTTTGCCTCAGGTGTTTATTGCTCCAGACTCTTTTGTGAAGTCTTCCAAATGCACTATATGCCTTTGCTAATCTGTGATCGATCTCTTTGTCAATCTTGGCATTATTCAAAGAATCTTACCTATACATAGATATTATTTAGCAGCTGTAAAACTGGGTAGTGGTAGAAGTACTACCTGATACCATCTAGTTGGTTATAAGGTATCACCTTAGTGTGAGTAAGAATATGCTGGACTAGCCAACTACTCAGTTCTATAAACCCAGCATGTACAACCTGGGAACCATTGTCTAGTGATTTTTAGAGTTGTGTCAATGTGTTAGAGTGAACCGATACACCAACAAAACCTCACCTTGCTCCTGTGTAGTGCCAGCCAATTAAAGTGCATAGAATCTTGGGTCTCCTTATTGATGAGGAGGGTGACCTGGCATGCTTTACAGAAACTTGGCTTTCTGCAAGCGCGCTGATGACTAAAAAGGCCAATCCGAGATAAACAAGTCCAGTTGCAAAAAGCACAGCAGAAGGTCTCCTTACATCATCATCATCATCATCATCATCATTTATATCCCCCTTTCTCCCACCAATGGCAGCTAACAACAAATTTAAAACAATACCTATTACCTATTAGGAAGCTCAAACACATTGAGTATGTATACCTGAGCTTGAAGACCAGGGACAGACTGGGGATTCTGTTACTGTACCATCCACCCCAATCTGTCAGGTGTAGCTTGGGAGTTCATGGCACCCATGACAAACATGGGCTTATCTCAATTGGTTTCAGGGTCAACACATTCAGCAGATAACATCCTTTATGCAGTTTTTAGCCCAGAGCATATAGATCTGTGGGCAGAAGTGATTAATACCTCTGAGTTGTCATGGACAGATCATTTTCTGATTAGAGTTTGCATCATGGCTACTATCTGTCTCTGCTGGGGCGGTGGTCCTATTAAGATGGTCTGCCCTTGAAGGGTAATGAATCCTTTTGTATTCTGGAAAGTCTTAGAAGGTTTTATGGCTGGTACCACTGATGGTCCTGTTGAGTAGATGGAATCAAGACCTGACTAGGGCTATTGACACAATTGTTCCCAAACATCAGGGTTGTCTAAACAGTCAAAATAATCCTTATGGAATTTGCTGGCAATGTGATCTGTCTTAATGGGAACCTACATCAATGCATTGTATTTGGAAAGGGGGCAGCAAAAAAACTCCAAAAACTATACATGGAGAGCCTTCATGGCTTTTTCTGGCATTTTTAAAAAGCTCTGTAAGGAATACACATTCCAGCTTGTTGAGACAATCACATTTGCATCGCTGCACTTTCCCACATGAGAGGAAGAGCAAGCTGATTGGCTGAATGAGTATGGGGATGAGGTTTGCTAACAAGGCAAATGCCTGCTTGTGCCATGTTGGATTTTTGCCTTAGTGAACAATTGCTAAGGTGATAAAATGATTTGTATTAGCTTTTTCTCTCTTTTTTTTTCTGTAAATGTTAAATATTACTTGTGGGCACCATGGAAAAAGTTTTTTTAAAAAAAAAATCAGCAGTGGCAGATTTTAAGATACAAGTAATTCACTCATGGCTGCCATCTTGGCTAGAGGGCATGTAAAGTTTATCGGGGCTGTAAAACCATTAAGACAATTTGCAGCTGCTGCAAATGGCTATTACTGTGGAGCAATCCATTTTTTTTCAGGCTCCCATAGCTGAGACCATCCTTTCTGACCTGTTACTAATTGGTCTCCTTGGTTTACAGGGGACCTTAGAAAGCTGAAACAGGAAGAATGATGACTGAAGCACAGATGGTGGAAAACATCACATATCCAAGAAGACGTGATACAGCCAAGATTTTTTCCCCTTTAAGGTGGAAATATGTGCAGCAAAGAAAGTATTCTGGCAATTGTCACCCAGAGAACCTTTTCGTCACCCACCCCTAGACTTTAGAATGACCTGCTGGACAAGATTTGACAGCTGAATATGCTGTCAAGAGTTTAAAACAGCATTAAAACCCAGTCTCTTCTGACAGGCTTATCCAAATGATTTTTAAATTGTGAATTTTAAACTATGAATTTTAAATATGGATTGATTGCTTTAATACAGTGATGGCGAACCTATGACACACGTGTCAGCACTGACACACGTAGCCATTTTTGATGACATGCGGCCGCTGAGGTGGTCGCATGCTAAGAAGGATGTTTCACACACCCCCAGCCTCCCTAAAGTGGCAATCAGGGCTTCGAAGCACCAGTCGCCATTCCTTCACCCCCACCTCCCTAAAGTTTTTTTCCTCAAAGTGACACACCACTCGAGTTATACTCAGTTTTTTTGTTGAAGTCTGACACACCAAGCTCAAAAAGTTGCCCATCGCTGCTTTAATAGGTATTTGTTTATTTCTTCTTTTGGATTGATGTTATGCATTTTAACTGATGTTGTGTTTTTAACTGATATTATATGTTGTATGTTGGTCTTTTGTGGTTCCCTACCTTGATCCATGGGAAGAGGTGGGTGATGATGACTGTTTGTTGTTGTTATTCTCCTTTTTCCAAATATTTATATTATGGGGGAAATACTGGACAATTATTTCTGTCCTTCAAACCCTCCCTTCAAGCATATCTTGAGACCATGTTCCACCCCTTGTTGCCTTATAATTAAGACACTAACCTGTCAGACTGCTTAAATTAACTGCAGCTAAAGGATGTTTGAACAATTTATTACCATCTCTAAGAAATGAATGTAGTTCAGTGTTTTAATTATATGGGCACAAGCATTGGGATATTGTAAGAGATTTTTAAGGGATATTCTGAAGGTAGAAAGCATCAATATCGTATTTGTTTTATTTTATACTGTTGATATTTAGAGAATTGAGGATAAGAATTTATTTTCCAATGAAAAAGATTATGCAGTATGTCAAAAAGGATGCTAACTGTTCAGTTGTCTACTCAGAAGTAAGCCCCCTATTTTTCATGGAATGTATGTAGGTATAGGAACACCTGGTACAATTTGTATCTGATGAAGTAGTGGTAGGTGGTAGGTGGTTGGATTGTGTGACAACTACTTATACTGCAATATGAGGCGGAGGATGGGAAGAGGAGAAAAAATGAAATGTGGCAGTACCTTTAAGAGTAGCTGGTTTTTATTTTAGCATCACACACACACTTCTTCAGATGCAGTACTGAGTGGTATTAATGCCTCTGATATAAAACATATTTATACAGTTGTGGGAGTGGGATAGAATGTAATAGGACCCAGAAAGATGCAAATCAAGATCCCTGCCCTAAATTTTCAAAGGGCTGCCTAAGGTGATACAGGTTTTTCAAATCTTTACAGTGGTCAGTTAGTGTTAATGTATGAAAGCAATAAATCTGCTTACCAAAAGTCAGTTTCCCAGAGTTCAAAACTCTCTCTGAGAAGACTTCTTTTGTTATACAGTATGTATGGTAATGAGGACTCTTGTATTAATATATGTAGTGCACCATGAAGCCATTGTCTTTAGACTTTATCACACCAAGCAGTTCTTGCGGACCAAGACCGGATGATCTCCACCGCCCTCACTCACACGTGTTGTTGCATAACAAAGATTATATATTTGGTTACATCTTCAGAAAACATAAGTTAGGTACAGGTTAGTAATACATGTTTTGTTGGCAATAAATGGCCACAACTTGCAAGCTGAATGGTTGGCGGCAATGCATGGATCGTGACCTATCCTCGTGCCCACACATGTGGGCCCAAGCCCCCCTTGTTGGTCCATACCGACTTCCTGGAAGAGAGGGATGATGGCCGAGCCATCCACTAGACTCCCTCTCCTCCCCTGTAAACAAACAGTTAACACTGGGGGCGGGGTCTCACTTGAACTTGAACTTGATCTAGTGCTTGAACTTGCACTTGACTGAGACCGCTAGACCTCATGGCTTATCACAACCCATGCCATCTGCCATCAAGGCTTCCCCCCCCCCGGGAAGGCCTACTACCAACCATCCTCCTTATCAACAGGCAGCCCTACAGGCCCGCCGAGGGTCTTTGCCTGGCAGGTAACATCCGCCCAGGCCGTATGCATGCTGCATAAGCCCTGGACCTCCATCGGCCCAGCTTCATGATGGCGTCCACCGACAAGCCCCCATTCACTGCCATGGTGGCGGTCCCTATCCTGAATGAATGACCGCCAAATTCTTCTGCAGGCAGCCCCATCTGGGCCAAGGCCTTCTTCAGCACATCCACAAATTGGTACCTAGTGAGTGGCATCCCGTCTTGGTGTTGAAACAGAGGGGCCCCCCGCGACCCCCCGTGCCCGTACAAACTCCTGCATACAAGTAACTGGGCATGGGGAGGAACCCTCTATCTTCTGCAGGCGGATAGTGGCCCCATGGCCGTGTTGATCCACCTTGGATCGTCTTATGCGCAGAGTCATGTCCATGTCCATGATCCTCACATCACACAACTGCTGTGTCCTGCCAGACCTGTCCCGCTTGGAGGAGCAAACCACCTCCCCTACTCTCAGTGCCCCAAAGAACGCTGTGGTGTAAGCCGTTCTGAAGAGCAATGCCTCATAAGCAGAGTGGCAAATGGTTGACAGCTGCCCTGCCAGCTGGGAAAGCAAGTCATAGGACAAACGCCGCCTCAAGTCCAGTGCCCGTGGCGCCGCCCTTCTCCAGCCCTCCAGAGCCTTCCTTACCATGAAGGTGTTGCAGGGGTCCCCCAGGCCAGCTGCCTTGCTGAAGAAGGAGATGCCGGCCACCTGGCCCGCGATGGTCCTGGATGCCAGCCCTTTTTCCCTCAGTGTAGCCAGGTAGTGCAAGACTTCCCGTTTGGATGCCGGCCAAGATGCTCCATACCCCTGCTGCCTATGAATTGGGAGGTGGCCCTCTTGTAGCTGGCTTGTGTTGAAGGCGCCAAGGAGTCCGCAACTCCCTGGATCACTACACGCTCCCAAGGCTCCAGAGGTCTGCCGGGAAGGGGGCCGCAGTCTCGTCAGTGTTCGGGGCCAGCAGGTGGAACCGCTCCTCCTGAAATAGAGACAATGCATCCGCGATCTCATTATCCACACCCAAGATGTTTTGGGCATGAAAAATGATGTTGGCCTCAAGGCAGACCAGCACAAACTGGCATACCAGTCTCATAACCCTTTCGGGCCTAGAGGACTGCCTGTTGATGATCCTGACTACTGCCTGATTGTCACACCAGAAACAGACCCTCTTGTCCCTGAAATCCTCTCCCCAGATAGTGATGACCACCAGGATGAGAAAGAATTCCAGGAATGTGAGGTCCCTGGCAATACCCGAGGCAGCCCAAGCCTGGGGCCATGGCTGAGTGCACCATTGGCCATTGTAGTACACCCCGAATCCCAAGTTGCCCGGCGCATCAGAGTGCACCTTCAGACCACCCTCCAGGTCCAATCTCCCCTGAAAGGTGGAGACTCCGTTGTAACATTCCAGGAAAACCAACCACACCCCCATGTCATCCTTGACCCCTTTGGTTAGACGGATGCCGTGGTGTTGCGCCCTTACACCCCCAGTGAGCCTTGCAATGCGGGTGCAAAAGGCCCTTCCTGGGGAAACCACCTGGCATGCAAAATTCAAATGCCCCAGCAGCGACTGGACTTCCTTCAGCGTGGCTTTCTCCCTCAGCTGGAGGTTGCCCAGCATGTCCCTCAATCCCCTGATCTTGTCATCAGGCAGCCGGGATACTCCTGCCATGGAATCCAGCTGTATTCCCAGGTACACCAGGGACGTGGTGGGGCCCACCGTCTTATCTGGCGCCAGGGGGACTCCGAGTTCGTCTGCCAGAGGCTGGAAGGAAGAAAGCAAGAACCCACATTCCTCCCCCCCAGCGGGTCCCATCATGAGCAAGTCATCCACGTAGTTTGTGACAAAGGGGGACCCCACCCTGTGCTGCAGAGCCCACTCAAGGAATGTGTTGAAAGTCTCAAAGGCCGCGCAGCTGATGAAGCAACCCATGGGCAATGCCATGTCATAATACCACTTATCACGGAATTTAAAACCCAGCAGCAATGGTCGTCTGGATCCACAGGTAAAAACCTGAATGTTGATTGGATGTCACACTTGGCCATAAGGGCACCCTGGCCGCAATTCTGCAAAAGCCAGACTGCATGGTCCAATGACACGTAACGAACTGTACACAGTTCCTGAGGGATGGCATCATTGACTGAAGCACCCTTCAGATATGATAAGTGGTGTATGAGACGGAATTCCCTGGGTGCCTTCTTGGGAACCACCCCCAGTGGGGAAACTCGCAAATTGGGCATGGGGGGCTCGTCGAACGGGCCGGCCATGTGGCCTGCCTCAAGCTCCTTTCCAATCTTGCTAGCCAGCACCTCCGGCGGCTGGGCTGCCAATTTGAGGTTGCCTAACGTGGATGCCACCCTCGGACCCTGGAGAGGTATGTGAAAACCAACTTCGAAGCCCTCAGCAAGGTAAGCCGCTGCATCTTTTTTGGGGAATGCTGCCAAAAGCGGCCGCATGGCCTCCAGTCTGATGAGAGCTGCTGCCATGCGCCCCAAACCCCCGGTCCCGGGGAGCCCTTCACTTTGCAGAGCTGCTGCTGGTGCCACTGGCTGACCCTGTGTCCTTCCTGGCACCTCCTGAGGCAGGGCAGCTGTTCCAAAAGGACTGGCTGCCCCCCGTCTGCCAAGAACAATTGACCTTTGGATGACTACCCCCACAGCTGTCACAGGACTGGTCAAACTGGCACTTGTACCGAGAGCACTTACCCCCATTGTACTCCCAGAACACCGGCTTCTTCCCATCCTTCTTGCACCCTGGCTTTGGTGGATCACCCTTTTCGTGCCTGCCAGGTCCAGTGGCCTGCAGCCAAGTGGGGTAATCAATGGTGTCCCATCTGTGCATGGGGGGCCAGGAAGTTTTCTTCCTTCCCTCAATGTCATACATGATGGCATTGGCATCCCCTGCTTGAGACCGCACCTTGATAACCTGCCGAAGGTGTTTGATCAGGTGCCAGGCCCGCTCCGGGAAAACCAGAGCCACTACCCCCATGAAGACCGCATAGCCACTGAGCCAGTTGGCGAAAGTGCGCTCCACAGTCTCCGAGCTAGCTTTGTCACTTTCCTTCTTGTCACTACGATGTACCCTCGCCTCCTCCCCTGGGGGGGCAAAGAGAAAATGTCAACGTAATAGCCCTGCAAGATCTTGGAACACACCTTGTGATCCAAGTGACCCCCTGGCGGGTCCTCCTTCGATTTAGCTTCCCTCAAGTCCTCACCCTCAGGGTTGCATCCCCCTGCTTTCCGCTCTTTGCTGGCCTTCTGCCTGACTTTTCTAAGCCGGAGGGCCCACCCAGGCAGACCCGGTTTGAAAGACCCTTTTTTCCAGTACCTGTACTTGTCCTCGTTGGAAGACTCACCCAATGAAGAGCCAGAATGCGACCTCTTGCGCTTCCTCCTGGGGATGTTTCTGCCTCCCGATCTGCTCCGTCTTTGTGATGCTGAACCCCGTGAGTCGGACCGCGCAGAGTCCCTGGAACCGCTCCTCCCTCTGGACCTGGATCGCCCAGAATGACCTCCACCACTGGATGTACTGGGTTCAGAGCTCACTGCCACCGGCAGCATCCGGACCTCCTCTTGTGCTGTGGAAGGGGGATCCCTGCCTCTCTGGACCAGGATGGTTAGCATTCCCATGATGTCCCCTAAGGTGGGAGCCAGAGCCCCGAAAGCCTCAATTGGGGAGTGGTGATCCTCCACCAGCGCTTCCTGGGAGGTTGGCCAATTTGCTCCATTGCTGGGCCCGGGCTCGCAAGCTGGTGGCCCATCCCCCCCATCCCCCGGAGATGACTCCTGTCCCACCAGTTGTGCTGCTGCCGGGGGCTGATGGTCCTGCAGATGGCGAAGCTTGGCCATGCGTTTTGGCCCCATTTCACCACCGAGGCCTAGTAGATATGTGACCTTTCTTGCACATAGCCCTCAAAATGTGAGCATTTATTTTACGCCGACCGCCGTCCTGCAGTCCGAACCCTATAAAAATAAATTGAAGCCTCTGCTGCCTGATTGTTGTGTTGTTTTCCTTTCAATTGTTTTTTTTGGCCCCCAGGCAGCATGCCAGGGTTTTGGAAGGGAGGAAAGTAGCCAGCCTTTCATCCCCCCTCCGGATGCTGCCACTGCCCTAGCGTGTGTTGCCTCCCCTGCATGTGTATGTCTGTATCTGTATGTAAATCTTTATTTTCTGATCTTATTGTTATATTATTATTATTATTATTATTATTATTTTAAAAAAGGGGGGTGTCATCCAGGCCAGGCTGCCTCAGGGGTCCAGGGGTGATAGCCTGCCCAGTCCGTGGTGCCATCGGTGTTAGAGGAGGGGGGGTGTCCCACCTGATCCCACAAACAGGCTGAAGGATCGGGACCACCTCCCCCCTGCATGGGGGGGGATGAATGCAAGCAGCCCAGCCCTGGCCAGTGCAGGTACATCCCAAGCTCCACAGTAGCTGCCTCCTTTGCTGCATGCGCAGGGGTGGCGAGGCAAGGTGCTGTGTTCGGCCCGGGGTGCTGCTGCTGAACCCCAATCCCTTGCCATGCTGCCTGCCCGTTGCGTGTGTGTGGAGGTGCACCACGGCCCGGCCGCAGCCCCCACCATGCCGTCCGCCCACTTCGCATGGGGGTGGGGGAGCGCGCTGCAGCCCGGCACCATGTCTGCACCCCCAAGCCCTGCCGTTCCACCTGCCTGCTGCCCACGGGAGGGGTGAAGTGAGCTGCGGCCTGGCGCCTTATCTGCTCTCCTCAGGCCCCTGCCAAGCCACCTGCTGCAGAGGGGGGGCATCAGAGAGAGGCACTGGAAGGGGAAAGTTCCCATCCCCGCCATGCTGCCACCCGCACCGCTGCCGGGCCCAGCGATGCCCGCCCACACCGTGGCCACCAACGGCCTCTCTTTCCCCCCTTTTTTGTCCCCCCTTTTCCAGAAGGGGGGGGTAACGCTCAGGAGGGAGGGGGAGGAGCACTCCCGCTACCATTTCCTTGGCTCCTCCACCCTCTGACGTTCACCTTCTTTGGCTCTCCAGAGCCAAAATAGGTGGAGAGGCGACAGAGCAGCCTTTTATCTGCTCCGTTGCCCCCTTATGATGTCATCCGGCCATGCCATAGGCCGGCCGGATCCTGATTGGCCGGCCATTGCTGCCCCACCCCTACCAGTCGCAGGGTAGCCTGGGAAGAGGACATCAAGATGGCAGCCGCCGGGGGGAACCACATGTTCCCCCAGACGCCCCCCCGAGCCACTGGGCCAGGGGGACACATTGGAGGGCTTCATGGGGGTGCCAGCCGGGCCACAAAAAGGCCCACCAGCAACCGGCAGGCCCCCATCTCACAGCAATCCTATTTTAGAAGCAAATGGAAACATACCGGTTGTGAAGCAATCATTATTGCATCTCTGCTTCAATACTGGTATGGTGCTGTCCATTCCTTCCACACTGCCCACCCCATTATTGCGCTACATGTTTAGGGCATGCAGATCAAACCAGTGGAGGTGGAGGGAGAGAGAGATCAGGCTGGGGAGGGAAGGGGAAAAGAGATTGGACCAAGGGAGGTGGAAGAGGGAAGATCGGTCAGGATGGGAAGGGTGGGGGAAGCAAGATTTTGCTAGCAGATCACAGAAGCAAATCTTTCTCTGGCTTTTCTTCGCAAACAAAGATTCAGGAAGGACTCATCCCGCGCTTTCTGTAAGTTGTGGCCTTTTATTGCCAGTATCATCATGTACCCATCTCTCTCTCTGGCTTTTCTTCGCAAATGAAGATTCAGGAAGGAGTCATCCCACGCTTTCTGCAAGCGCACTGATGACTAACAAGGCCAATCTGAGATAAACAAGTCCGGTTGCAGAAAGCACAGCAGAAGGTCTCCTTGGGTGATGTTTCCGGGTTGTGATTCTTTCTGCGTTGTCGTTTCTCTTCAAGACTTGTTTAGCACGAATTCTCAAATAAGGCTGCAGCATTGTGGATAGTGCATCTCCATGCCTCCTGATGTGAAGCCAGGGTGGACCATTGTTGGTGGTCAATTTGGCCAACTATGAGGTGTTCTTTCAGGGAATCCTTGTATTGCTTTTTTGGAGCACCCCTCTTACGCTGACCCATGACGAGTTCACCGTAGAGTACTATTTTTGGGATACATAAGTAAATAATGGAAGACACCGCTGGTCTGCTTGAGAACAGGGGTAGGGGAAGAGGAAGAGACTGTTCCATGTGACTGTTGTCTCTTCCATTTCTTAAGCAGAAGTGATTATTGCACGAGGGGGTCTACCAGGATAGCAGCATACTTTAGAGTCATTGATGGGTTTCCTCCATCAATTATAAGGTTATTTCATAAATAACCAAAACAAACCCAGCAACGGGATGAAGACAACCTCATGCAGTAAGTACTGCCCAATACCAGAAATTATATTACTCTAGTTCCACAACAGAATAATAATAATAATAATAATAATAATAATAAAATTTATTTATACCCCGCCCCTCTGTTAAAACAATCGGGGCGGCTTACAAAATTTAAAATACAATACAAATAAAATCCCTAAACACCCCCACTCCCACCCTCCCCCATAAAAAAACATTAAACAAATATAAATTAAAAACAACTAATCTAAAATCACATTTAAAACTATATATACAATAAAATATAATAAATGGCCAGCAGCCTAGAAGAGGCCAGGATCCCCTGAGGCCGGGATCTAATTAGGAAAGGCCTGCCGAAAGAGATCCGTCTTTAGTGCTTTTTTAAAGCCACTCAGGCTTGTTATCTGACGGATCTCATTCGGCAGGTCATTCCACAATTTGGGGGCAATTACCGAAAAGGCCCTCTGGGAGGTTGCAGACAGCCTAGAAGCCTTGTGTGATAGAATCCTTTGTTTGTACCTCTGTTAATGGATTGGAATTTGTGAATATAATTCAATTCAGCAGTTTCTCTTTCTAATCTTCCTTCGTAATGTCCATGTTCGAGGACCACAACCTGAAAATCACTTACTGTGTGTCCAGAAAAGTTGAAATGTTTTGCAATTATTTTTTTGGGTATCACAACTTCTAATGTCATATTTATTTCCATTAATCTTGCATAGAGACAGTCCTCTTTGTCCAATGTAGAGTGTAAAAGAGCATTGCTGACACAGAATGGGAGATATTGTTGGGATGTATGAGTATAAAATTAAAAATGTATTAAAGATTCCAGGGAGCTAGCCCTTTAGAAATATCTTCTTAAGAAAACATTCTTTTAAAGTAAGCAGAGTTAGCATGGAAGACAGAGACCCAGCTCAATTTGCATCTGTATGTGGTCTAATCACCTAGTCAAGTAGACAAAATTAAGGAAAATAAAGACATTAGCTCAAAAATGTATATCAAAAGTTTGCTGAAGGTATAGCAATCGTCATCTACATATTCAAAACAAATCTAAGGTCCTTAACTAACTAAGAGGATTAGGTTCAGGGTAGAAAACTCACCCAATCTAGGGAAGTTCAGGTTAGGGTAATCAAAATCAGAAGTTTCTGAGTATTATAGCAGTAATACCCACATTTCCTCAGATAAAGAGATGTTTGCAAGTAAGCAAGAGCTTGCCTCTTTTCTTGGGATGCCTTTACACGAGAGGTTTTGTTACGCAAAATTGCACATTAGCACAATTCTGAAATTGTCCCGCATAGTTTACATGGCATTTATTCCTGTGTCTGTTTATGCTAGTTTACACTATAATTTATCCCGTGGTCAAAAATGTTCCATAATAGATTGTTTCGCTATTTTTCTGTTTCTACTGCCAAACGTTGCACTCAGGTACTCCTGTCAATCAAATACACAAGACCTCTTCTCACCACATACTTCCTTTTGGGTTTCCTGCCACAGGGATTCATACTGGTCAACTCCTGGTTTAGTTTTTTAGCTATCTCATTGGCCTGGCCATCTCACCTTTGTTTGATCATCTCCCACCTGGATGCACAATGGCGGATGATCAGATGGAGCCGTTCGCTTTTATAACATCCTGCTTATTTTTGTTTTCTCTCATATGGTCTACTATGAGGGCCATAGAAGAGAACTTAGATGTATACCGCTTTAGAAAACCAAAGCGGAGTAGCAAGGGCCTGAGATTAAATTACGGATCTCGCAAAGGATACAGAAGAACACTACGTACTGCCTCAGAAAATGACATGCTTGCTACCTTTCAGGTTGTACCATCTATGTGATCAGAGATGTTAAGAATATCTCAAAGAACCAAAATTATTACTCCCAAAATTATTTTGGGAGTATCCTAGATCAAGGGAGTGGTGGGAGAAATTTGTAATGATGGTGTGGTCTGACCAACGCTGGTTCTCAAATATTAGAATGGACAGAACACTATTTATTAAACTGGTTGAACTTCTGCGACCCCATGTACAGAAGTCTGATACTAACATGAGAAAAGCTATCCCCCCAGAGAAGCGTGTAGCAATTGCTATCTGGCTTCTCGGATATCGCTGTTCCTTTGTTACCACTAGCCATCTGTTCGGAGTGGGTAGAGATATAGTGTCAAAAATTCTGGAGGAGGTCATGTTAACTATGGAGCATGTTTTCCTCTCTAAAGCCATGTATCCAGGAGATCCAAATGAGGTAGGAGTATAAATTATTAAAATTAGGTGGTTTACCTGTACATACTGATGATAATAAATGTGATACTGCACTTTACATGAAAAGCAATTTTGCACTTTTTCTACGATCTTACAATAAATTTCCTGCAGGTATCAGTATGGATCTGGAATAATAATATTCCCACCTGATGATACCTTAGGTATCCTGTTCATCATTTGCTTATTTTATAAATAAATGTTCTTTAGTTACTCCAAATCATTGATCCATAGTTGTACATGCTTGATATTTCTATAATGTGCTATGGCTGTCAATGACAATTTTTTTGGTGTGCTGTCAATGTCAAAAGAAAGGGATTTTGCGTAGTGATCAATTAATATTTTTTTTCCACCACATTACAGATAATGGCAGGATTTGGAAAAATGGGTTACCCTCATGTGATCAGTACACTCGATGGATGCCATGTTACGATTGTTCCATCTGTGAGAAAAGGCAATGACTATATAAATAAGAAGAATAGCTACTCTGTTTTACTTCAAGGAGTTTGCAACCATAGAGGACTGTTTGTGGACACAGATATCAGTTGGAGCAGTAGGGTGCATGACACATGCATGCTACAGAACTCTATATGTTTTGAAGCAATGGAGGCAGAAATCTATGTTCCACATAACACTACCATACAAATAACGGTGTCCAGATTCCTCCATTGGTGCTTGCTGATGGAGCATACCCAATTAGGAAGTGGCTTATGACTCCATACAGGGGGGCACAATTAAATACAAAGCAAGTTCTATACAATAAAACTCATAATAAAGTTTGGAATTGTATTGAATGGAGTTTGGGGCATCTCAAGGTGCGGTGGAGGACGTTAAAATACCCCTTGAGGTTGCAGAACAAAACATATGCTCTGTAATCGCAGCATGTGTTATACTGCACAATTACTGTGAGACAAGAGGAGAAATATTTAACCCTGACCAGTATAGGTCAAACCGTTACATTCTGCACATCCTTGGGGCTCCACTAGTAAAAAAAAGATGAGGGAGAAGCTGTGCGCAATGCCATAGCTAATTACTTTTGGGGGAAAATTGCAGATAGGTGAAAAGTACAGTGGTTCAAGTTTGGGCAGTTTTCTCTGTTTCTGTAACCATGTATCTGCCATTCTCAAAATGAAATGAAAGTGTTTGTTATTAAAACTGTATGTGTAGCCCTTATTTGTGCAAGCTATCTTTTGAAAAAATAAACATAGTTGACTTAAGAAAATAAATAAATGGTCTATTTTTACTGAGAAGTATAAACGGCTGTATACTTGTTGAGGACTGGGCATGCATGTCTTGGCTTTCCGGCATAGTTAGCAGACATAACTATCAATACACCAAAACATTAAAAATCAACCTATTGTATCAATGGGTCCAACTTGCAACTTTCAAATTTTAAATATACCAATGTGTAAGGAGCTGGGCTTATACTAACCGCCAGAAGAGCGGTTGTAAGGCACTGCTGTTTTGTTGTCAGTTCTGGCATGGCCACTCGCAGAATGGAACCCCAGTGGATCACCTATTGGAGGTCCCAGGAGACCATATTCCTCCTAGAACACCTCGTCCAGCAGGAGGGGAGTCCTAGGAGGATTATGAAGTCCTCCAATAGGGTGAACCACCACTTCTTTTCTGCGGGGGCTGCCAGCCTGTGCAGGGCCGCCTTCAATAGATCAGTATAGCAGTGCTGGTCTAAATTTAAAATTCTTAAGGCCAAATTCTTCGAGGCCAGGGAGGCCTATGATGGCAGCCCCCCCCCCGCCGGCATCCCCCCTTTTACCCACAGATGCAAAACCTGTGGGTAATTGGGGGGAGACCACACTGGAGGGATTGGCATCCTGCTAGTAAGTGGTAAATATGTAAATCCCCTTTTTTAAAGTCATATGCTGCTGGTATTCTTATAAATGTCAGTAAATGTTTGACAGGTAGCCGTGGTCGTGTGCACAGGGCAGCACAGGTGGCAGAATGAGGTCCTGCACGGGAGGAGGAAGAGGCATCTCCACCTCAACCTCCACCTGCACAAGGTACCAAATTGTACTTTTATTGTGAGAGAACCAATGCATACGTAGGAACCACATGAGCAATGTGGATGCTGCACTTAAATTGGAACTAACTCATCTGTTTGAAAAAGAATTTACTATTCTACCGAAACTGCAAGTTAAGCAATTTAGTATTGTGATCTTCCCAAGAGTGAAAGCGTTTTTAAAGACATGTATTTAAAGACATGTATTTGTTAAGCTTCATATAAAAACATTCAAGTTTAAGTTGAACCTTGGTTTGAGAGTTTTACAAAATTATTTATGGAACTTTTAAAGTTTGGTGCAGAGGGGTATTTTGCACACACTTCAAAATATGATTTCATTCTGGTGTTGTAATATAACCTTACACAATTCACCTATTACATGTTCATGGGCGTGTTTTTTTTAAACATTAATTATAAACTTTGTTATTCATACTATGCAAGATAATACACTGCAATAAATCTTTGAATGGATAACCTGTAAAATCTCTACATGCATCGCTATACACAAACTATTCCCAACACAACATTAATGCCTGTCTGTTTTCTATAATAGAGCAAGCACCTGGACAGCACCCCCTTCATTTTCTGCATGGTGAGGAGGAACAACAATTAATAGCTGCCATAACCGATGCAGTTGGTATGTAATTAATGAAATGTGCTAATGTGTTATATAGTTAGTTTCATGGCATTACGTATGATGACTGCTCAGTACAGTTTTGCAATAAATAACACTTCCTGGATAAGGATGTTTCCATGTATTTTTAACTGTATACAATACAGATAGTTATAAACTACTGACAATAACAGTTTATGAGGACATAAACCTAGATGTATGTAACTGCAAAATAAAACCAGATATTTTGCTAATTTCTCCTATTTGTTTCTTTAATTTGCAGCACAACGCCTAGATTCACTGTTGGCAGCTATCGAACAGAGACTTAATGATGCCAGGATATGATTTTTATTTATGTTTCTTAAGGCTGATGAAAGCATTTTTCGTTTGTGTATGTAAATATATATCGTTTCAATTATATGACATGTAAATATTGTAAATAGCAGCAACACAAAGTTTATAAAAAAAATACTATTCCACAAAATTGTCTGCACTGATTACTGTTGAAACTAATTACCATGCTTAACTAAACTAGAAGTTTAAAGGAAAAAACAAGTGAATAAGGGTAATATTACACAAAAGGTTCTAATGGTGTATTATTAAAAAACAAAAACAAAGCAGAACTCAACTCAATGCCTTAGAGCATAAGTTTTTTAGAAGCTAAAACACTTTTTCAATGTATTCTACAATACACAGATGTTGAAATGGCAGCACAGTAAAACAGCTTTTACTGCACTGTACATTTACTTTGGAAAAGTTAGTAAATGTATTATGTAAAGGACTTGATATTTAAAGGCTCATGATATCAGTTTTCCTAATTTTTCTAGTTGGCTGCGACTTTCACAAGGCATACTACTGCGGCTTACAGCATCTTGTTCTGTGTGAGGTTGTGACACAGGCTGCTTTCTAACCCCCCTATGCACCACAGATGGTCTAGATGCCATTGTTCCTAAATACTGTACCATTTCTGAGAGCAAAGATGTCTGTTTCTCTAGGTTAGTTTCTAAAAATCTACTAGTTCGTTCATACATTGTATCCTCAAATTTCTTTCTTCAGCAGCTTTCTCCAATCTATCTAACCTCTCTTGCTCCCTCCTAGATAAAGCATGCATATGGCTAAGCATTCTATTCATTAATCTGGTTGAGTGAAGCATTAATTGTGCATGTTCTGAGGGTTTCCATTATTTCCTTCTTTTATTTAGAGCAAGTCTTTCTCCTGGAGTTAGAGAAGCCAATGGGTTAGATGTAGTAGCCACTACAATGAGAGAGAACAGAAACACTTTATTTCATAGGGTCAACAACTTTTACAAATACTTTCTCTTGTAGTGAGTGCATGTCATATATACGTGGTTTCAAATGGGAACCCACCATCATGATCTTCGCACTGCTGACTGCTCCAAGCAAGCTCAAACTCAATGGACCTTCTTTCTGCTGCTATATCAATTTCAGGATCCTGATTATCCAGCAGTGAAGATGCAGCAGGCGTGGAAGCCCTTGGACCTTCTTCTAGAGTCAAAATTACTGCTTCCTCAGTGTTATCTCCAGTTGCCTGTGATTCTTGAAAAGAAAGGAAGGAAGAAATATCAGTATAAAGTATAGGAACGTTAACACACCAGGTGCTTAACAAAAAAACTTTAGCTTCAAGTTGTCCAGACAGGAAAAATTAGGGTTAAAAAATAACCTGTCTTCTTAGATAAGTGGTGATAATGCAACATATGAGGGCTATCTGTATGCACATACTGCAGCTAATTAAAAAAAAAATACTTCAGCGCGGTATGTTAACAAACACTCACACAGGTATAGATTTCCTCCTAACTAAAGAAATGTTTCCTTAACATATGTAAATTTGCCATGGCCCCGAATGTTCCAGATACTGACAATGCAGTGAAGTTGTGCAACAAAGCCCACAAACTATTTCTATTTTTATTTTCTTTAAAAATATCATGCACCCCTTGACAAACGAAGTAACACCTTTCTCATTTTGCATTCCTTAGCAAAACATTCTCAGAAGGGTGATTCAGACCTTACCAAAAACGAAAGCAAAGTTAAGCACCAAGAAATCTCAAGAAAAGGAGAGTTACAAGTATCTTTTATGGCCCGTTTATTGCCCTGCTTTGAAGATGTTGCTGCATGGGATGGAGACCATTTGGGAGAACATGAAATGCATGTCGCAATTTCAACAGTAACAAACAAACAAACAAACAAAAGCATGCATGGTCCAGATTGGTTATGTCCCCCAAGAAATACTGCTGTGCTTTAAAAAAAAAATCTACCTTACTGATACTCTGTTAAAGTTTTTCTGCAATAATGGGACCAGTAAATTACCCCCCCACAGTGTGTTAAAATAATAACTTGAAGTAGCAATTAACTCAATTGATACAGTTATAAAGCACAAACTCAATAAAAATGTAGCAGAGGTGCCCACCGCATCTCTTTAATAGAAGTCGCAATACACACAGTCCCATTTTTTCCTTATGAACATGTGTGCATTGTTATTTTAAAGGAGTGTAAACACTGGGCATCGGAACGGGATTTTAAAGTACCTAAATCCAGTCAGCTTAATAACTCTTCTATATAGATACTACACATAAGGTTTTAATATGAAGAAAAAAAGAAATAAGGAATTCCTTGCATCACGAGTAAAATAAAATGGCAAAGCGCTCTTGTTGTCAGTAAGAAATTAAAAAATATAGAAAATAGAATAACAAGTTAATTTTGGAAGTAGCATGTGTACTTCTTAAAAACATGAACCTATGAAAATGAGGTTTGACAAACAAGAATTCCTTCCATCGCTAATAAAATAAAACAGTGAAGTGCTCTTGTTGTCAGTAAAAAATTTAAAAAATAGGAAGTAGAATAACAAGTAAAATTAGGAAACAGCGGGTGTAATTTTTCAAAAACATGAACCTTATGAAAATGAAGCTAGAGAAACAAATAAGCATTCCTACTTACCTCCTTCTTCATCAAACAAAGGGGGAGAGTTCACCTCAGTATCCCTCGCAGAGCCTCCAGAGCTGCCAGAGATGCTGAGCCTTGAGTGCGATCTACGATCTGCAGATGAGCTATGAGAAACTTGATTGGGGTTCAAATTGCAGTCCCCAGAGAATATTGCATGCAATACAGCAAAGAAGGGCATAGTAGCTGCATCATTACCACTCATAGAATTGTGGTCTTTAACTTACCTATATTTTGCCCTCAAAGTTTAACTCTTTGATCTATATTCCTCTGCTGTCCGTTCATGTCCTCGCTTACGCATCTCTTTGGCTATCTTTTAAAAAACGTCTATGTTACGATGGCTGTTGAAGAGCTGCTCCTGCACCTTCTGTTTGCCCCACAAGTCTATCAAATCTAGAGTTTCCCCATGTCCCCAAGCGATGCCACGGCCACCCTTTTTGGTTCTGACTGGAGGTGTTGACGCCATTGCTTCCCATGCTAGGAAACAAAAGCGCTCCTGAGGAGATGTGCTTTGCCTATCTTTTTTTTTTTTTTTTAAATAGCAGGCAAATGGCAAAAACCACTCCCCTGTCACTGCCCACCTGGCACCAATTTCTGGTGAGGGACATTTTTTAACATATATCAATATGCAGCTCACACTGCAAAAATGATGCTGAGTAGTGCTACTTTTAAAATAAATTGGCAAAAGTAGAAACATCCCCTGGCATGCTACATTTGGGTATTTTGCCTTCCTTCCTTCCTTCTGAATGAGGCGAAACTGTGGCTCAATCCGTGGGAACAATGAGCAATCTTAGCAGTATATTTAGGGGAGTATTTGCCCGTGTAAACGCAGCCTTTGTTGATTTTGGTAGTTAGATGCATTGAATGCATGAAGGAAAAGGGGAAAAGTAGGAAAGCAGCATCACGGTGAAGCTGCAGAGATCCCAAGGAGGAATGGAACCAAGACAAAGCATAATAAAAAATTTAAATTAGGAGGCCATGTTATGAATGACTCAATGGTCACCCTATAGCTCCAACTAGCTAAAACAACCTAGGGAAGAGAAGGGGGAGTGGAAAATTGAGCATGGAAGGAATTTCCTAAACTTATTAAACATGGGGTACAAGAAGAGTGCTACATTCCCTACATATATCACATTGGAGGAAGAACAAATAAATGTGCCTCTGATGTTGTGAGTGATGTAATTGGCCCAATAATATGACTCCCATAGTAGATGTGGGGATAGACTTGGTATCTGGGTTTGTGGCAGGGTCTTGTCCCAGTTTTACCATCCATGTTATATGTCCTGTTGTAAGTGAGCAGTTTAAGATTTGGAGGCTGCCTTTAGGCCAATCAAGGCCTGCCTCCCAGAGCTTGTGAAAGGGCTGTGTTATTCTCCAGAACTGGTTGTAGCTCATTGATAATGCATTTGAGTGGTCTCAGCTGCAATAGTTTCATTGGTTGCCAGTGGGTTTCCAGGCCTAATTTAAATTCCTTTAAAGACTTCAACAGCTTCATTATGGGTTACCTGAAAGACTTGCTTCCTTAAAATCTATCTTTATGCTGAGATAAGCATAGTTTTACTTGGGTGTTCACCTGTTAAGAACACTTAAGCTGAAGAGCACAAGGCCTCCTCAGTAATGGTTCCCTTTTCTGGAGCCCTGTTAATATTAACATTTCTAAAGTGGATCCCCAAAATTCATCTATTTAATGTGGGCTTTATTAGGACTATTTGAGTTAGGACTCAAATAGAGCTGTGGTGTATATTTTTAAAATGTTCTTTTATTTTAAATATTTTTTCCAAGTTCATTACAGCAAATAATATTCCAGAAAAGAAAACAACCTCTTTCTGTCCTCCAGAAGACATAAATAGACAAATATTACATTCATTCACTATCAAGGGTCCTGTCCTGTCTCAGTATGTTCATCAGAGTCTGAACAGGACTGCTAGACTTTATATTGTTCTAAGGAGAATTTTGTTCCAAAATATTGAATGAGATGGTGGTTGCCAATACAGTATATCCTCACGATGAAGAGGAGTCATTGGTGACTACCCTTTGGGTTTGGTTGGTCAACCAATTACAAATTCACCTAACAGTCTCATTGTCAAGCCCACAATTTACTAACTTTTTTTCAAGAATATTATGGTGGACCTTGTCAAAGGCCTTACAGAAATCAAGATACACTACATCCACAGCAATCCATCTACCAAGTTTGTAACTCTATCAGAGAGAGAGGGGGGGGGAGATTAGTCTTGCATAAGTTAGTCTAGCAGGACACAAGTCTAAACACGAAATCCATTTATGTTTCATAAATACCTTATACACATAGCACATAGCCCGAAAGTAATTTTCTACACAACATTTTTAATAATTTTGTGCATGAAACAAAGTCTGTGTATATTGAACCATCAGAAAGCAAAGGTATCACTATCTTTGCCATCAATGTGGACAATTTTGGATTTTGGAGTATTTCAGATTTTGGAATTCTGGATAAGGGAAACTCAATCTGTATTACAAAATAAATTACATTCTGCAGCCTGTGATAGGAGTAGGCCCACTGTACTCTGCTGCAGTGCTGCACACAGCATCTTTATTGTGCCTTGATTTCGCAAAGGCCTTTGCAGAATGAAGGGGAGAAAATCCAACAGTTTTTGACAAGTTCTGAGCTGGGTTGCAGTGTGAACAAAGAGAGCATGAAGCAAGAAGAATTAATTCACTTTGCATCAAAAGTATACACAGACGTAGTTTATGCATTCCATTTATTCTTATTTTTAACATAGTCACTCAGCTTAGTATGCAAGGATCTTAAGGCTGTCACCTCAGTTAACTGGGTACACAAGAAACAATCAGCAGCACTTTTTGACATCCAAGTTCCAAGAGTGATTAAGCTATACCTTCTCTTGACAATCCGCAGGTGAAAAACCCTAATGCAATCTGCACCACATAAGCAAGGAAAGTAGTTTTAGAAGGCACTTGCTTTTCTTCTTTTTATTACTTTTGTCTTATTAAGTGCCACGATTTCCCTTAAAGGCAGAAAGGAGGGATGAATAATTTATCTGCTTAACAGCTAGCTGTAGTATCCTCTTTCTTCATCACCTTAAAACATTTGCCTTACAGTTGCAATTTCCATAAGCAAATACAGCATCAGTCTTGTATATTTATTTCAATATTAGCCCTAGACTATGAATGCACAGGTATCCTCACTAGGACTTGAAAATTAAGTTCCATCCAAGTGTTTACTCGTAGTATTTATTACTTCAGTAGTGCAGTCTCTCCACAATACAATTTAATGAGAATATGCCAAAAATATAGGGAATACATTTGTCTTTTCTTCCCTCTGGCCTAATAAGTGTTTTGGAGTTGTTGCCGTTTTGTGTCTTTCTGGCTCCATTTCCTTTCCCTGTTATTTGTTGACCCTTTAAAGTCCATCTCATTTCTGCAGTTAAGTTAGTCACTCCCTTATCCATGGGGTAATGTATCCACTCTGGGATTTAGTGCAAAAATTTAAGGGAGCAACCCAAGGGCCTGATTTTGGATAGCTCCTTTAAAGTTCAGACTAACACCCAGATACGATTCATCACCCTGGAGGCATGAAAACCATCACCCACCACTGGGAATCTAGTGGTAGATGATTGCTGGTGAAATCATGGAATTCCACAGAAGTGGAAGGGAACAATCTTGCTCTCTCTTTTCAGCTGCAACACTCTGTACACCCTCTAGATGCTTCAGAGCAGGTTTGCAGGCAGGTTTGAAAGCTGCAGAGAGGGAAATTCAGTTCCTTCATGGCACTCAGTGCCAGAATCACTGTTGGGTTGTATTGCCTTGGAGTGCAATACAGTGGACCCTGGGAAGGAATTCCAAGGTATGTTGGGATATTGTGGACAGCCCATTTAATGGGTGGAGAAAGAGTTCCACCTCCAGATAACCCCTTGGTATGTTTGTAAAAATCTCTACCGTCACTTCTCCACTCTCAGTTGTTTACTGACATAGCAGAAGCAATAGAGAGCCAACCTGGTATTGTGCTTTGGGTGCTTGACCACAACTCTGGAAACCAGGGTTTGAATCTTTCCTTAGCCATGAAAATTTGGTGGGTGACCTTGGGCAAGTCATATTCTCTCAGCCTCAGAAGAATTCCCCCTCGGAACAAATATTGTGAAGAAATCCCCGTGATAGGTTTGCCTTAGGGTCACCATAAGTCAGAAAGGACTTGAAGGCACACAGAAACAAGAAGAGGCAGTAAGGGGCATGTAAAAGGGGAGATCAAGTGAAACCTTGGGATCATAGAATCCAAATCTCTCCTATTTCCAAGATGCTGACAAGACCTTTAACTGTACCAGCCCTGTTTCTGCTCTCCCATTGAAGGGAATGAGAAATTTTCTCCCAATGCAAATACATATGTTGCGTGCTGAGTGAAATAAACCCCCATCTCACTCACCTCCCCGTAATAAGACAACAAACACAAGATACGTGTGGAGAAGTATATTTGATACAGGTAAGATGTAACGTGATTGAAGAAGTTGGCAAAAAAAACTGCCACAACATTCTTTGGTGATAGTTGCTGTGGTTGGATTCTGGGCATGCGTCAAAACTGGGCATTGGCCAAGCCTGCTTGTTCGGCTGATGACGCATCTGCTAGCCCGCTGCTAGGAAATCACATGGTCCGAACATGTGACCCCTTCAAATGACCTGATCACGTGATCCGATTCTGGAGAGAGGCGGGGTCTCCATGGTTATGTACTTGAACTTGCCCTTGCCATGACCTGAGACTGGATACCGGAGACCCCCTGAACCCTGTCACAGAGGGAACAAGGCAAACAGCGCAAGGACCCAACAGTGGGAGGCAAAAATACTTGCACAGGGAGCAATTAAAGGGAACACATGGTCTTCGATGTCTCTACACTAATGCACAGAGCATGGGAAATAAGCAAGATGAATTTGAACTCCTTGCACTACAAAACAAATATGATATAATAGGCATTACTGAAACCTGGTGGGACGAGTCTCATGATTGGAATGTAGGAATAGAGGGGTATAACCTTTATAGGAGAAACAGGCCAAACAGGAAAGGAGGAGGAATAGCATTATATGTCAAGGATATTTGCACCAGTGAAGTGATCCATGACATCAATACTGGAAGCCAGGTGGAGAGCATCTGGATAAAAATTAAAGGGGAGGGAAACAACAGGGGTGTTATTGTGGGACTCTACTACAGACCCCCAAATCAGACGGAGGAATTGGATGATGCCTTTCTAGAACAGATGAACACACATGCAGAAAGGAGAGATGTAGTAGTGATGGGTGACTTCAACTATCCTGATATTTGTTGGCAATCTAACTCAGCCAAAACTTCAATGTCTAGCAAACTCCTTACATGCCTGGAAGACAATTTCATGGTCCAAAAGGTGGAAGAGGCAACAAGGGGGTCAGCTATTTTAGATCTGATCCTAACCAACAGAGATGACCTGGTTAATGGGGTGCAAGTGGTGGGATCCTTAGGTAAGAGTGATCATGTTCTCCTGGAGTTTGTTATACAATGGAAAGGAGAAGCCAGGCATAGTCAGACACGCATTCTTGAATTTAGGAGAGCTGATTTCAATAAACTCAGGGAAATACTGGGGGTGATCCCATGGTCAGGAATACTAAAAGAGAAGAGACCTCAAGATGGATGGGACTTTCTCAAAAGGGAGATACTGAAGGCACAATTTCAAACAGTACCATTGAGGAAGAAAAATGGGAGATGTCTCAAGAAACCAGGATGGATGACTAAAGAAATATTAATAGAGCTAAGTTTTAAACGGAACATGTATAGGAAATGGAAAAGGGGGGAATTCACCAAAGAAGAATTCAAACAGATAGCGAACACGTGTAGGAGTAAAGTCAGAAAAGCTAAAGCGCAGAATGAGCTCAGGCTTGCTAGGGAGGTTAAGAACAATAAAAAGGTTTTTTTTGGATATGTCCGCAGCAAAAGGAGGAAGAAGGAAATGATAGGGCCACTACGTGGAGAAGATGGCAAAATGCTAACAGGGGACAGAGAAAAGGCAAAATTACTCAACACCTTCTTTGCCTCAGTTTTTTCAGAAAAGGAAAAGGAGGACCAACCTGAGGATAATGGAACAGAGGACACAATTGGGGGAATCCAGCTCAAAATAAGTAAAGAGGAAGTACAGGAATACCTTCTTAATCTAAATGAATTTAAATTTCCAGGACCAGATGAACTACATCCAAGAGTATTAAAAGCGCTGGCAAATATAATCTCAGACCCATTGGCAATAATCTTTGCGAACTCCTGGAGAACAGGAGAAGTCCCAGCAGACTGGAGGAGGGCAAACATTGTTACCATCTTCAAAAAGGGGAAAAAAGAGGATCCCAACAATTATCGTCCAGTTAGTCTGACATCAATACCAGGGAAGATTCTAGAGCAGATCATTAAACAGAGAGTCTGTGAACATTTAGAAGGCAATGCCATAATCACAAAAAGTCAACATGGGTTTCAGAGAAACAAGTCATGCCAGACTAATCTGATCTCTTTTTTTTTTTGATAAAGTTACCAGCTTGGTAGATGAAGGGAATGCTGTGGACATCGCATACCTTGATTTCAGTAAGGCCTTTGACAAGGTTCCCCATGACATTCTTGCAAACAAGCTTCTAAAATGTGGGCTAGACAAGTTAACTGTTCAATGGATTTGTAATTGGTTGACCGGCCGAACCCAAAGGGTGCTCAGCAGTGGCTCCTCTTCGTCTTGGAAAGATGTGACCAGTGGGGTGCCACAGGGTTCTGTCCTGGGCCCAGTGCTATTCATCATCTTTATCAATGACTTAGATGAGGGAATCAGGGGCATACTTATCAAATTTGCAGATGACACCAAATTAGGAGGAGTAGCTAATACCCTAGAGGACAGGATCAAAATTCAGAATGACCTGGATAGACTGGAGAGCTGGGCCAAAGCTAACAAAATGAAATTCAATACGGAGAAATGTAAGGTACTGTATTTAGGGAGGAAAAATGAAATGCATAAATATAGGATGGGAGAGACCTGGCTGAATGAGACCATGTGCGAAAGGGATCTAGGAGTCCTAGTAGACCACAAGTTGAACATGAGCCAACAGTGTGATGCGGCAGCTAAAAAGGCCAATGCGATTTTGGGCTGTATCAATAGAAGTATAGTGTCTAGATCAAGGGAAGTAATAGTGCCACTCTATTCTGCCTTGGAACCTCACTTAGAATACTGTGTCCAGTTCTGGGCACCACAATTAAAAAAGGATATTGACAAATTGGAGCGTGTCCAGAGAAGGGCAACTAAAATGGTGAAAGGTCTGGAAATGATGCCTTATGAAGAGAGACTTAGGGAGCTGGGTATGTTTAGCCTGGAAAAAAGACGGTTAAGAGGCGATATGATAGCCCTGTTTAAGTATTTGAGGGGATGTCATGCTGAGGATGGAGCAGGCTTGTTTTCTGCTGCTCCAGAGACTGGAACACGGAGCAATGGGTGCAAGCTCCAGGAACAGAGATTCCACCTCAACATGAGGAGGAACTTTTTGACAGTAAGAGCTGTTCGGCAGTGGAACATGCTCCCTCGGAGCGTGGTGGGGCCTCTATCCTTGGAGGTCTTTAAACAGAGGCTGGATGGCCATCTGTCGGGGATGCTTTGATCAAGATTTCCTGCGTGGCAGGGGGGTTGGACTGGATGGCCCTCGTGGTCTCTTCCAACTCTGCAATTCAATGATTCTATGATTCTAAATGGCTCCCCTTTGAATGTCATCCTTTCATCTCTTTTATATAGTTCTTCAATGTATTGTTTCCATTGTCTTTTTATTTCTTCTTGATCATGCAGTATATTCTTTTGCTGGTTGCATAGCATCCCCACTCTTGGTTTCAATTTCCTTTTGATTTCTGGGATCTTGTGGAAGAGGTCTTTCGGTCTACCTTTTTTGTTGTCATCTTCTTTTTATCTGCATTAATTGTTATAGTAGTTCTCTTTGTCCTTGTGCACAAATTGCTGAACAGTTGCATTTAGACTTCTCACTCTGTTTCTTTTCCTTTTTCTTCTTTTTCTCATCTCTCCTTATCTGCTTGAAGAGTTTCATCTGACATCCAGTGAGGTTTTTCTTTGTTTCTGGCTGAAGATAGTGTGTCTTTGCAATCTTCCCTCACAATGTCCCTGGCTTCAGGCCATAGTTCTTCTGGCTCTTTGTCAATTAGTGTTAACAATGCAAATCTATTTTTACATTAGGGGTGCTCTTCAGGTTATATTTTGGCACAAGGACTGAGTTGATGTTTTCCTTTAGCTTTACTCTAATTTTTGATATTAGTAGTACAGCACATGGTCTATGCCACAATCTGCTACTGGTCTTGTTTTTGAAGAGTGAATGAAGATTCTCAATCTTTCTCCAGTTATAAAGTCTATTTGATTTCAGGTGATGTCCATTCAGTCACCCCTTTGGTTTCCTGAATAATGTGTTTGCGATGAGTAAACTGTCGGCTTCACAAAATTCAGGCAGTTGCTCTCCTAATTCATTTCTTGATCCTAGACCAAATTTTTCTACAATCTTTGGATTTAGTCCTGTTTTGGTGTGTAATAAATTTCCTCCTTGACTCTAGTGTAAAACATTTCAATTTCTTCCTCTTCTGCCTCTGTGGCTGGAGCATAAACTTGGATTATGGTTGTATTGATGGGTTTTCCCTGAAGTCTTATTGATATGATTTGTTTAGACTTTGCATTATATCTCTTGACTGTTTTTCCTTATCTTTCCTCACTATTGATGCCATTTCTTCTTAGATTTTTGTTTCCTGAGTAACACAGTGTTTAGTTATCTGAATGAAAATGTCCCATTCAGTTGAGCTTACTCCCTCCAAGTATTGCAATGTTTATATATTCCATTTCTTGTTTTACAATGTCTAGCTTCCCTGATTCATGCTTTTCACATTCCATGTTCCTATAATATGTTTTGTGCAGCTTTGGACTTTCCTTTCACCTTTCAAACAGCTACTGGGCAACAGCAGTTCTGGGGGATAGCACTGGCAGAGGATCTCTCAGAGTCAATGGCAGTGGCACCATATCTAACATTTGTTGAGTACTGTACAGAAGAAGAGCAATATTAAACCACTCCTGAAGACTTCTGCTTTGAAAACCCTAGGACGAAGGGCAAATTAATTATGTGAAATAGGAGGATGAATTTCAAGCACCTCTAAATACCCATGGAATCAAGTAGCCAAACATACCCTAAACACACCAGATCCTATCTGATATTGGAAGCTAATTAGGGTCAGCCCTAGTTAATACTTGGATGGGAGACCACCAACAAATAGCAGGTGCTGTAGGCTATATTTCAGAAGAAGGAACTGGCAAATCCACCTCTGAGTATTCCTTGTCCAAGAAAACCCTGTGCAATTCATGGAGTCACCATAAACTGACTGGTGACTTGAAGGCACACACACACACACATCCTGGGATCAATAAAAGCTTCATGTTTTATCTAGAACATGGCATGGAAAGAAAAGACTATGCACCCTGCCATCACACATTGAAAGTCTGGTGCTGGTCACACATAGACACAGGTTGGCTGCTAAGATGTCCACAACCAATTGGGATTGACACTGAGAGAGCAGAGCAACAAAGCTCTGCTGCCCATTTCGGAATTTGAACTTCCTTTATGTGGGTAACACATGATGGGGGTTAGCAAATCTTCCTGTATGATGATATTTGTAGCCAGCAACAGCTTACAAAATTCCAAGAGGAATTGCAGTCTAGGCTTTCTCTCTCCACCCTCATTCCCAAAAGATAAAAACAGTTTTGGATTGGGACAGCCTGTTTAACACAATGTTAAATTCTTAGGGGGGGGGGAAACTAATCTCAACTGCCTCACAAGTCCATCACATACATAATAATGTGCCCATCTCACTGCAAGCTCTCCAGCAGTTAAGTGATAAGTGTTTGCTAATGCAAACTTTATTACTTTAATGGGTACAAATGCCACTGATGAATACTTTTAGATCATTCTGATGTTCTTAGCCGGAAGTAAGTTTGAATGACATTTTGTTCCTTGTTCCCTTTCAACATTCCTCACTTTTTCCATTTTAAAACTATCTCCCATGTTGCCTTGAGGTATATATTATTGGAGTTAATACTACATTTCATAGCATTTGGTGGTGTGAAAGCTACTTAGCATTTTATTCTCAGATGTGGCAAAAGGATGTGAAAACCTGCCATTGCACTGTCTCACACTCAGTGCAATGCTTCCTTTGAAATGCCTTAATCCAATCAGATTTGACCTCTTCACATTTGCTTAATGTTAATTTGCATCTGAAGAAGTGAGTTTATAGCCATGAAAGCTCACGCAAAAATAAAAACTCTTTAATCTTAGGACTTTTTCAGACTAGGCAAATATGGCATCATAATGATGCCTAATTAATGCAAAAAGGTGTGTGTACCAGATGACATCATCCTTTTGTGATTATGTGTAGAAAATAAGGTGTACTTTTTTATTGATGGACCAAGCCATCAATAGATCTCCCATTCTGCTTTTTTGCTGGTATTGTCAGTGTTTGAAACTTCACACCATTGTGCTCACGTGAACGCAGTGTGAATGACAGAACACTTCCAGGTGAGATCGCATCAGGTAGAGTACACTCTCTTTTTACCTCCCTGGTTTACTTGCCATTCTTTTATGTGCGTTTTTGCACTTGTGTGAACATTTTGTGTGTTTCTTTTTCTTTATCTTTTAAATTTCCCATGCTTGCATCTTCTACTGAAATTCTTTGAGTTGACTATCTGTCAATGCTGGGGCTGCCTTTCACTGGGAATGAAAGTAAGATCTAGTGGGGGGTTCTTTTGCCAGCATAAAAATGGCACAAAATATGCCAGCAAAAGAATGAGTAAAGAGGCTTGTCTGATAAAGTCCTTAAAGGAGCTAACACGTTTCTTTTTTCTCCCCTCCCCGCTCCTTATTAATCACACATGTTGGTGCACAGAACATTAAAAAGTAGATATCCAGATTCTAGGATCAAGGATGAAATTAGTAGGTGTATTAAAAAACAACAACATCCAAAACCCAATGATCTGGAAAATCAACATTTTTTAAAAAAAATATAAAAGAGTTTTGGACATGAGACAGCATGCTACGCATATTTGAAATGAATGGATGAGCTTACAAAGTTGACTGAAGGGTTGGCTTCCATTTCAGCCTATAACTGTGACTCACTTAACTGAAGGAGATTCCAAATGGTAATAACTGGCAAGCTTTGGCAGATCAATCCTTCTATCTCATGTGTTTCTGTATAATAACGAATTAGGTGGTCTGTTTTCCCCCTGAATGCACAAACATTATAATTATATAGTTTATTCATTACTGATTTTTAATACAAACAGTCCAATTCACAATCAAGGGAGTATATACTCAGATGCGAGCATTGTGATGTATTTGTAGGAGGAGTTGCTTTTTCTACATCTGAGCATCCTGATGAAGTTGTTCAAGCTTCCCCCTTGTGATCATAGTCAGTAAAGCTTCCTCCTTGTGATCATAGTCAGTTTTTTTTAACTTCCTGAGTGTCATAAAGGTTTTGCATATGTAAGACTTGCTGTATATTTTCCACCTTATTTTCCAATATCATTTAGCCTCTGCAAAATAAGGATTAGTGTTTCTGAAGAATGGCCAGACCTTGTGGAAAGGCTGAGCAATATTGTAGAGAAGAAAAGAGAAAAGGAAGAAGAAAAGAGGGGTGGGGGAAGACATCTAACTAAAACACAGTAGGACTCTGACCTCCCAGTGCTAACTGTAATGAAAAGAAAATTTAAAGAGAGAAAAATATGTTATTTTACCATTACAGAGCCAATTAAATCATCCTACTAAATATTAATAACCAAAGCCACAGATTATTACATTGTTAGATTTATTTCTCAAAAAGTGCATAAACGGTTTCCAATCTTTCAAAAAGTCTTCAATTGATTTAGCCTTTAAAGCGAACACTAATCTGCCCATTTTGGCTAACTCAGCAACCTTAACAATCCATTCTTCCACCTTCAGTGCTTCAGTCTGTATCCAAGTCTGAGCAGACGATATTCTTGCTGCTGTTGTCATGTATCAAAGAACTGATCCATATTTACTCACCAATTCTTTATCCATAATGCCCAACAGAAACATTTCTGGTGACATTACAAAATCTCCCTTTACAATATTTTGGATAAACATTAGGCCAGTAACATTTCACCTTCTTACAACTCTACCACATATATGAAAAAAGGACCCTTCCTTATCTTGATATCCCCAATATGGATTTGAAACATTCTGGGACATTTATGACAGCCTATTTGGGTATCATCTGTACATCAGTTTATACAGGTTTTCTTTTAAATTATTGCACAAAGTAAACGTTATATCTTTGAACCACATTCCCCACCCCCAGACAAGTATATGAACATTATGCCCAAAATTCTGGGCCCACCTTATCATGTATACACTTTTTAAATTACATGGTCATCATTTTAACACAACTCTAAATAAAATTCATTTTCTCCTACCTCTATGACTGCATTTCTGTTATCTTGCTTAAATCTTATCTTACCTTGATTAACTTGCAAAAAAGCAAACCAATTGAGATCTTTGCTTAAGAAGCATTCCTTTTGATTTAAACTTCCAGCTGTCTTGTTCAAAGTACAAAAGATTATCATAAAGCAATCATCTCCAACTTTTAACCTGTTCTTTCCTGGAAAAGGCTTCCTGTGGTGAGAGGCTAATATTATCTTGGGGGGCGGGATTTCTGCTTATATATACAAGCAGAATTTCTGCTTATATATACTCATAGGAGAGTATTCCTAATATAATGGTTTTAAAATTCAGCATGTACCTTGACTTTATCATACAAGATAACCATTCTTAGTATGCCCTATTACCCCCTCTCCATAGTATCTAATATTTGGCAATACTGGACACTTTTCAGGGTCAATTTGCATGGGGCAAACCAAAGGTCAGTTGGAGGTCACAATGTATCTTAGAAATATGCAAAAAAGCCCATATTAGGACTGTGTGGAAGCCCCTAAGTAAACATAGTTGTTAAGGAGGTATGTGCTTTCTCCCTTTCTTCCAGCCCTGGGTGCCTCAGCAATGATTCATTCAATCAAACAATTAAGTGACCATTCCCAAATCTGTTCCTATGGATATTCTTCCTATACCATTCTCCTGTCCAACCTTATGAGGTTGTTGTAAACCCCTCAGTTCCTATATTCCAGCCATGAACATAATCAGTTGAGTTTTGGTTTCCTTTGTCTATCCTATACGAAAGCCATCCAGGTCTTGTCATAACCAGAGTACCCCTTCAGGATATGAAATAGGGTATAAATATCAGTCCCCGGACAATAGTAAAGTGTGCCATGGTGGATCAACAAGGCCACTGTTTTTCTTGGTGTGCCTGGGAATGGAATCTTCTGTGTCACCCTCAGACACCAAAATATCTTCACTGCATGAAACTCTTCTCTCCAAGACTGGTTAACTATTGCCCTATGTTCCCAAATCTTTTCCTCTAGCTAAAGTTTCTGTACTACTCTGCTATAGCCTTGTATGGTTCCTGGACATATGTGTTCTGTATGTGAGTTCATTTTGTGTTAGTCCAATAAAAATACTTTATTCCACTTTAACTGGAGTACTCTCTACAGTTACATACATAGGCAAAATGATGTGTGAAGTTACCCTCCTCTCGCAGGCTTGCATTTGAGCTGATAGTTCCCCAAATAATAATAGAGACTTTGGCATCACCGGTGAGTCTCTAAAGCACCACCCACCTCTTAGAGTGACACCATGCCACCCAAATCTTAAATCTTGACTTTCAAGTTCCAAGAGTTTTTCATCTCTAAGCAATATCCATTCCTTTAGCCAGACAAAACAACAGGCTTCATAAAACAACTTGAAATTAGGGACTCACAAGCCACACTGTTCCTTAGTGACAAATTGCATAATTATGACCACTATTATTTTTAAAAAATATTTTAATTCAATTTAAAGCAGAGTGTTGTCTTAATTTAATTGTAGCAACTGCCCCTATTAAAAGAAATCATTTCTTTTTTCAAGAGTCAAGATCTTCTTTTATTGTACTGTCGATTCTCCTTTATGGATCTGAAACATGGGTCACCTATCGCCAACACTTATGACTCCTTGAATGCTTTCATCAGCACTGTATATGCACAATCCTAAATATACACTGGACTGACTATGTGACGAATGTTGCTGTGCTTGAGCAAGCTCGGATCACCAGCATTGAGGCCATGATATTGAGAACATAGCTGCGCTGGGCAGGGCACGTTTCTAGGATGGAGGACCATCGCCTCCCAAAATAGTACTCTACAGCGAACTCGCCATGGGTCAGCATAAGAGGGGTGCTCCAAAAAAGTGATACAAGGACTCCCTGAAACAACATCTCAGGCTTGGCCAAATTGATCACCAACAATGGTCCGCCCTGACCTCACATCGGGAGGCATGGAGACGCACTATCCACAATGCTGCAGCCTTATTTGGGAACTCACGCTGAACAAGTTTTGAGGAGAAACAACAACACAAAAAGAATCACAACCCAGAAACATCATCCAAGAAGACCTGCTGTGCTTTCTGCAATTGGACAAGTTTATCTTGGATTGGCCTTTTTAGTCATCAGCGCGCTTGCAGAAAGTGCGGGATGAGTCCTTCCTGAATCTTTGTTTGCGAAGAAAAGCCAGAGAGAGAGAAACATATTGGAATTCAAAAGTTGGGAGAACTGTTTGACACCCAACAATTACCTGATGTTGAGATTTAGGATGTAGCTAAGTTACTGAGTTAAAGAGGTAGCTCATTCTTTAATCTGCTGAGCTATATTGGCTGCAGGGGAGGATAACTCATATCTATCTTTATATGTATTCCTGCCATATTGCCATGGTCTTTGAAAATACCAGTGTTAGAAGTACTTCAGATGAATTAGTAATTTAAATTATGGTGCCATCATAATCTCTGTCTCATGAACTTGGCTGTTTATCAATTTTTTGTTTTTTTAAGTTCAGGTCTGGAGTGAATAATGTTGGTAGTGGAAATGTCTTTATTTTTTATTTTTTTATTTTAAAGAAAGCAATATGTTTCATATATCTTCTAGTTTGACCATAATGCATGGTACTAAAAACCACTAATTATCAGAGGTAATTCTCGTAAGATTTTATAAGCACAATTATGAAAAAGTGAAAAGTATCCTTTCCAACTTTTGATATTTCACAAGATGGATATTTGTATTTGCTCTTGTGCTGTTGAAGAATCTAGATTTGGAAATGCAAACCGTCCAAAGATGATAATCATAATAAGAAAATGGGGCATAAATATGTGGGAATCTGTCAGCTGTGATGTTATTAGAGGTCTTGGAAATTTTTACATGAAACCCATTCCAATTCAGTTTGATGGAAATCCATCCATCTTTCTCTGCAGTTTTTAAGTAGGAGCTATTTTTACTGCACATTTTCTCAAGTGGGCACATCTGATGTATTTTCCCATTGACCAAAATACGTATCTACATTTTTAAAAAATATCTGCATTTTTCTTTGTAAATATTTTTTTTCAAATGTGTTTATTGTATGAAATAGATTTTTTTAAAAAATGTGTTTTGCATTTAGCCTGCAAACTTGGAAATTTTGGTGATTTTTGATTGTAAACTGTGTTCTGGTCTAACTTTTACCTCAGGAAGTACAAGTTGGGTAATATTAGATTAAAATGGAAACTGAAAAATTTGAAAGTGGATACATTTCAAAGTGGGGAAGTGGCTGTGTGATAGATAAAGGAGATAATCAGACAGGAACAAAAAAAGCTTTCCTGTCCCACAATCTCCACTCCCGTCCCTGTCCTGTCCCTGTCATGCCACAGTCACCCTCCCCACTGCACTTACCCTCTCTCCCATCGTTCTGGCAGCCCAGGAGTGAATGGAGCTCTAACAGAGCTCCATTCACTTCCTGGATCAAAATCCTGCAGATTCTCATGAGAAGATGCGAGCACGGGAAATTCAAAAATAAAATTACAAATAACATGAAAAAATTACAGCAAGCAGAAAAGCACACTTTAAACGGTAGAAGTAACCTGGGGAGGGTCATGAAAAATGTGTCACTTACCTGGATGTCTTGATCTCACCTGGACATATTCTGGAAGGGACCGTCCATTGACACTGGGATCTCACCAGCATAACGGGGCACCTTGTTGCACGTGGCACATCCGTGACAGGAATGGAATGGGGAGATCTATTGATGGCTTCGCCCATCAGTAAAAAGCAGCGCTGGCAGAACAGCAGCAGAATGGGTGCATAATGAGGGGGGAACAATGTTATCTGTAAAGGAAGCCCCTTTGCGATCTTCTGGCGTTCCTGTAACACCACTTTTGACATGTCTGATAATCTCCAAAATAAGAGTGTAGGCTGAAGGAAATTGGTTTGACATCCTCATTGTTTTTTGATGTCCACTGGTGGTCTTGGGCAAGGTTTGGTCTTTCAGCCTAACCCACCTCTCAAGATTCTTCCAAGGATAATATGTGTGTGGGGGGAGAACCCTCTTTGCTACTCTGACTTTCTTTAAAAAATGCCTAGATACATATGTAGTAAATAAATAATAGAATTCCTGACACTGGGAAACTACACTAAGTAAGATGGAAACAAAAACATACTCCCCACATTATGATCTGAGTCTGATATAACAACCCACATGGGTTATTGTACATTTAATTTTAGACTCTGCACACAGTTTTCCCTCAGGCCCTTCACCAATGTGAGAAGTATTGGACTTCTAGGATTTGTACTTCTTTACTAAAACAAGATTGTTTTCTGTTTGTTGGAGCAGAGTGAATAATGGATTCCACTAACCTCTTTTGCCCATGCATGAGATGCTTCTCGACCAGCATTTCTCAAACTTTGTATTAGTGAGCTTTCCCCCTGGAATTTTTTTTAAAAGAAGGAAGAATTTCCCTTCCCCTGACACCACATTTTAGGGATGCATCTCATAGTCATGTTTAGCATTTCAGCTCTTGTGTTGTAGATAATGTGCTCAGAAGAAACAGCTCTCATGGGTTGCTTCCTTCCACACAAGGACTTTCCCAATAAGTTGGCATCATCTGTTCACTCCATTGTGGAGAAACCAGATGGCATTACTGCCAAGTGGTTGCAATCTAGTTTCCTGCTTTCCTGTTGTTTTTCTAAAGTATTGTTTGTTTGTTTTTAAAAAGTAGGCAGTTACAGTGCAATTATAGTCCTGTTCTTTCCAGTGTGGAAGTGCAAGATGCTGTAGGTTTGCCTGGGGAAATAGTGGTTACAGTGGTGGTTTGTGGCTTCTATGGACTTTATCACACTGGGGTGAAATAGTGGAATTATGATGTGATAATATCACAAACAGGTTCCCATTATCTCACGTCATCATGGTCCTCCCATGGTCTGTGTGTGCTCCACTTGTTAATTAGGTGTAACTTTAATTGATGGGCAAAGCTATCAAAAAATAACCCTCGTACCTTTCTTTTTGCAGTATTGACAAGCCTGAAATAATCACATCCTGCTGTAATTGTGTGATTACATTATGAATGAGCAGTCCTCTTCTCCCCCTCCCCTTTCCCAATGAGAACACATAATTAAACTTCCATGGGAGAATGTGAAGAGGACCTACAGGATGCTCTTTTAATCAACTGTCACCTTTTCTTGCTACTTTTAAATGTTTGTTTAAGGGTTTACTTGTTAATTTCTTGGTTATTTGTTTTTAGTATTTTAGAGCAAAGTCACATCTTTTCGAGAGAACAGCCAAAATCTTGCCCATGCAAAATCATGGAAGTAAAAGAATTTTTTCTTAAGGGCGCATGAGCCAGCCAGCTGGAGGCATTACTACTCTGTCATTAGAAGGCAATGCAAAGACAAGTGTTACTATAGCATGAACTGAAATCTCATTCTTAACCTGCTAGGGGTGGTGGTGGAATAATTCCATGGTGGTAGTATTGCACGATTACAGCAACATGCAATAATTACTGTAATTATGTCACTATGTTTCCGCTTTCCTCAATTGCAAAATTACAGCATTTTTATATGCTAGTTTGATAAAGTCGAAAGTCACTGGAAGTGAATCCACCCCAGGTTTCAGTCCAAACTTTAAAGGAGTTCTTCAGAGTGCTGAACATAGCTGGTTATATTCTGCTATTTTGTTTTGTTTTGTTTTGATGACATTGCATGTTCTGCAATCATAGAACCTTCCCTTTACAATATAATTTTTACATTTAATAGTTGATAATGTTTGATTTATTTGTCTCTCTCTTTTTAAGAAATCATGACTTTGCTGCAGAAGTGCAGTGACAGTACGCTTGTTAAATTTCCAACGTTCATTTTTAGATATTTAAAAATGAAAATAAACATTGCAAAAGAAGAAAGTGGGGAAAGAGAATGGAATGAGCAGCCACTGCTGATGCTGGAGTAATGGAAAGCAAATTTCTAGAACTGGATTCTAACCCTTCTCCCCAGCCAGCAGTCTGTAGGGGGATTCCATGCATCCCTCATTGCAGCTTGGCTGTATGTGGAAACAAGGGTATCATATGGCAAACCAAGAAGTGCCAGCTTCCTGCACAAGTACGGTAGGCATTTTAGTGCATCAAGTTGGCCAGTTAGACATTGCCCCCCCCGAAGTTGTCCGGGTAGACATTGCCCCTCCCAAAAAAGATAAAAGAGGTATGAAAAACCAATGAATGGAGAAAATTGGCATGTGGCAAAATGTTCAGAAACGCAAGTTGTCATTTTGCAGGTAGAATTGTTCTGTGACCCAGCTTAGAATGTTTGTAGATGGGTTACCTTGCACATCAAATAGCGGACATTGTTGTTAGCCTTAGATGAAATCATGATTTCCCACCCCCAGGATGGTATTCCAAGACACAGCAGTGGTTGGTGACCTCTGTGCCAATGAGGCACAGAATCTGCTCTGAGTTTTAGTCTAAACTTTAAAGGAGTTATCAAGGAGACCAAGCTCTAGCCCAAACTAAATTCAGCACTTTGGATAGATCCTCAGAATTTGAAATCAAGCCCAAAATGAATTCATTGCCTCACTGACATAGCTGGCACTGCAAAGAGATGAGATGTTGAGAACTAATTAGCTTCACATACTTAGAGCTGAAACTAGTGGCTTTTGTACCTCCCTAGTGGAGCAGGGAGGGGATCTTCTTTCACTTGGTTCTTTTGTTTAGCTGTTTAGGCAAGCATATAAAAGTCCTTGCTTTACAATCATGCCTCTGGCTTCTTCTAGGGCTTGGAGTGCTCACATTCCTGGAATTATATATGATCTTAATGGCAATTCCCTGTGGCTCTGAGCCCTCCCTGCTAAATTGAACAAAAAGAGTTATCTGTGCTCCGAAACACTTGATGCATCCTTTAATATTTATTTAAAACCTTGTTTCACCCACAGTGGCTCTTTCTAGAGATGGCTGCTGATGAATCTCTTAGTGGAGGGTGGGGGAGCTTGAAGTACTGTAGATCCATCCCAAGTTCAGAACAAGAAGCTATGAATTTGTGTGAGAGCTGCATGTGTATAGGTATAGAGTCACATTTAGAAAATAATTATAATAGTTTACACAGAAAAATAATGCATCTCAAAATGGTCAGTGAAGAAGAACAAAGAATAAGTAATACATATTTTTAAGAAAAATTGTAATTTTTTATTAGAACTGGTATGTTATAGAAAATGTACATATAATTATGATTAATATAAATGTGACATATATATGATGCATACCATGATGAATGGAATATGTTGTATGGAAAAAAAATAATAATAAGAAGAAAATGGTCAGTGTCTGCTACCTAGGTACTGCCCAGTGTACCTGTTGATGGACAATTTTCTCCTTTCATAGAGCTCATTATTTTTATTATAAAATTGGACTGGCTGTTTCTTCCAATAGTCTATCCTTTGACAGACTTCAAATATAGGACTGGCCTCTGTAAAGTACATACTGCATAGCCATTTTAATAGACATAGAAAGGTAGGCTTAGGTGAGGGAAACCATCATCACAGTTATTCTTGTGCCTCCCCTTGTACATGCCTCACTCTCAGCAAATCCTTCCTTAAGTTTTTGTTTAGCTGTTTTTCTTGCAGTAATCGTGTCAGTGAAGCAAACGGGAATATACCAGTTTGAAAACGTTCAGTATCACACTTCTCTGCAATTGTGCGAGTGTGCTGCTTTGGCAATCCATGGGCCCTTTCGTAGCGGCTCAATAACCTCACCTTCCTACCTATGTATGCCCTACTGAGTGCATGTGTGTCTTTTGACTTTTTTATTTTTACACAATTCCATAATTATGGGGAAATGATAAAAATATATTTTTTATTTTATCGTTTCTCTGTAATTACTCAATCACAGCAAAAATAAAAAATGAAAGGCACAGAGTAAAAGCAACCTCAACCTTCTTAGAATAGCAAGTGGGGGAGAGAGGGAAAATCATGCCCCTCATGTCACATGGTTGTCTTCATATCATTACTTCAGCAAAAGGGACCTATTGCACAAGGGAGGTTAATGGAACAGCAGCAATATTGAGAACCCTTGATGGTTTTTTTCCCCATCAGTGACAAGGTACATTACAGAATCGAATGAAATGCAAAGCACCAACAGGATAGACACAACGTTGTGTGATAAGTACTGGCCAAATAGGCTAATATATGGTTGTAATTGGGAAATACCAGCCTTAAGTGATAAAGTCCAAAGTCTCATAAAGCACATGGATGACTTTCTGCTTCAGTGGTGCTTGGATACTTTTGCCTTTGCCAATGGGATGGGCCTTGAAGAACTGCAGTGGTGGAAACAGAACTACATAGAATCATAGAATTGTAGAGTTGGAAGAGACCACAAGGGCCAATCAGTCCAACCTCCTGCCATGCAGGAAATCACGATCAAAGCATCCCTGACAAATGGCCATCCAGACCTCCAAGGAAGGAGACCCCACCACGCTCTGAGGAAGTGTGTTCCACTGCCGAACAGCTCTTACTGCCAGAAAGTTCCTCCTCATGTTGAGGTGGAATCTCTGTTCCTGGAGCTTGCATCCATTGCTCCGTGTTCTAGTCTTTGGAGCAGAAGAAAACAAGCTTGCTCCATCCTCAATGTGACACCGCTGCAAATACTTAAAAAGAGCTATCATATTGCCCCTTAACCATCTTTTTTCCAGGCTAAACATACCCAACTCCCTAAGTCTTTCCTCATAAGGCATGGTTTCCAGACCTTTCACCATTTTAGTTGCCCTCCTCTGGACATGCTCCAATTTGTCCATATCCTTTTTGAATTGTGGTGCCCAGAACTGGACACAGTATTCTAGGTGAGGCCTGACCAAGGCAGAATAGAGTGGCACTATTACTGTATATTCTTGCGTATAAGACGACTTTTGAGCACTCAAAACTGCCCTCCAAAATTGACAGTCGTCTTATACGCCGGATATACTTTGCTTCAACTGCCTGCCTATCTCCTGCCTCTTCACAAACGGAGGGAAGAGACAGGAGATGAGGCCGGGGGGTGAAGCAAAGTGCTTTTCCAGTTCATTCACCCCCCTGCTCTGCATTCTCCCCCTTTGGGGAGCAACGGAGACAGAGGAGGGGGGTAAATGTTGCGGTTTGCCACGGCCGCTGCTTGGTCGCCTCTGCAGCGGCCGAGGCAAACCGCTAGATTCGCCCTTTTCCCCCACCTTGCTTGAAGGTGGAGGAAAAGGGCGAAAATGCCCCCTCCCCCCAGCCACCCTCCGCCCATCCTCCCCCCTTCCTCAAAGCCGCAATTCCATTGGAATCGCGACATTGGAGAGGGGTGGTGGTTGCAAAGCGCCCTCCCCCCAGCCACCCTCCACCCATCCTCCCCCCTTCCTCAAAGCCGCAGTTCCATTGGAATCACAGCTTTGGAGAAGGTGGGTGGCTGCGAAGCCCCCTCCCCCAGCCACCCTCCGCCCATCCACCCCCTTCCCCAAAGCTGTGCTTTGGAGAGGGGGGGTGGCTGCGAAGCCCCCTCCCCCCAGCCAGCCATCCACCCTCTGCCCAGCCACCCCCCTTCCCCAAAGCTGTGCTTTGGAGAGGGGGGTGGCTGCAAAGCCCCCTCCACCCTCCACCCAGCCACCCTCCGCCCATCCACCCCCTTCCCCAAATCCGCGGTTCCATTGGAATCGCAGCTTTGGAGAAGGGGGGTGGCTGCGAAGCTCCCTCCCAGCCACCCTCCGCCCATCCGCCCCCCTTCCCCAAAGCCGCGCTTTGGAGGGGGGTGGCTGCGAAGCCCCCTCCCCCCAGCCAGCCATCCACCCTCCGCCCAGCCACCCCCCATCCCCAAAGCCACGCTTTGGAGGGGGGCTGCGAACCCCCCTGCCCCCCAGCCACCCATCCACCCTCCACCCAGCCACCCCCTTCCCCAAAGCCGTGCTTTGGAGAGGGGGTGGCTGCGTAGCCCCCTCCCTCCAACCATCCTCCCACCCTCCCCGAAGCCCCCTCCCTCCACCCCCCAGCCAACTGGCCATCCCACATTCCCCAACCCACGAGGATCCTGAGCAGCCTCCTCGTGGGTTGGGGAATCACAGGAGGAGGAAGACCCCCCCCCTTAGCCAGCTGGCCATCCCGCATTCCCCAACCCACCAGGAGGCTGGGCAGCCTCATGTGGGTTGGGGAATCAGGAGGAAGGAGCCCAGAAGGAGGGATCAGGGCTGTGGAGTTAAATCCTTAGATTCGCTCCCTCTCCCTTGACGGCTCCACAGCCCCACGTCCTCCCTATGGAGCCAAATGGGGCATGTTCGCCCCTTCTCCCCACCTTTCTTGATGGTGGGGAGAGGGGGCGAATCTAGGGGTTTGCCGCGGCCGTCCCTGCACCCCTGGTACCCTTCGGAAGAGCCAAGATGGAGGGAAGGGGGATGCTGAGGCAAACTGGGCATTTTCGCCCCTTTCCTCCACCTTCAATTCCAGTTTGACTGGAAGGTTGAAGAGAGGGGCGAATGTTGCCATGCCAGCTGATCCTATTCACTTTCCCATCTCATGAGGAGATCCTCATGAGTTGGGAAACAAAGAGGATCAGCTGGCAAGGCTCCCCCAGCCAGTCAGCCAGCCAGCCAAATTGGGGTGGTGGTGGTGGTGGTCTTATCTGGCGAATATATGCCTAAGCCTAGATTTTTGGCTGGAAATTGGGGGGGGGGTCTTATACGCCCAGTTGTCTTATACGCCGGAATATACGTTACTTCCCTTGGTCTAGACACTATACTTCTATTGATGCAGCCCAAAATCACATTGGCCTTTTTAGCTGCCGCATCACACTGTTGACTCAAGTTCAACTTGTGGTCTACTAGGACTCCTAGATCTCTTTCACACATAGTCTCATTCAGCCAGGTCTCCCCCATTCTATATCTATGCATTTCATTTTTCCACCCTAAGTGCAGTACCTTATATTTCTCTGTATTGAATTTCATTTTGTTAGCTCTGGCCCAGCTTTCTAGTCTATTCAGGTCAGTCATTTTGAATTTTTCGTGTCCTCTAGGGTATTAGCTACTCCACCTAATTTGGTGTCGTCTGCAAATTTGGTAAGTATGCCCACAATTCCATCATCCAAGTCATTGATAAAGATGTTGAATAGCACTGGGCCCAGGACAGAACCCTGTGGCACCCCACTGGTCACATCTTTCCAAGATGAAGAGGAGCCACTGCTGAGCACCCTTTGGGTTCGGCTGATCAACCAATTATAAATCCATTTCACAGTTAACTTGTCTAGCCCACATTTTACAAGCTTGTTTGCAAGAATGTCATGGGGAACCTTGTCAAAGGCCTTACTGAAATCAAGGTATGCAATATCCACAGTGTTCTCTTCATCTACCAAGCTGGTAATTTTATATATATATAAAAGAGAGATCAGATTAGTCTGGCATGACTTGTTTCCCTGAAATCCATTTTGAATTTTTGTGATTATGGCATTGCCTTCCAAATGTTCACAGACTCTCTGCTTAATGATCTGCTCTAGAATCTTCCCTGGTATTGATGTCAGACTAACTGGACAATAATTGTTGGGATCCTCTTTTTTCCCCTTTTTGAAGATGGGGACAACGTTTACCCTCCTCCAGTCTGCTGGGACTCCTCCTGTTCTCAAAGATTATTGCCAATGGCTCTGAGATTACGTTTGCCAGCTCTTTTAATACCCATGGATGTAGTTCATCTGGTCCTGGAGATTTAAATTCATTTAGATCAAGAAAGTATTCCTGTACTACCTCTTTAATTATTCTGTCTTGGATTTTCCCCTATTGTGTCCTCTGCTCCATTATCCTCAGGTTGATCACCCTTTTCCTTTTCTGAAAACACTGAGGCAAAGAAGGTGTTGAGTAATTCTGCCTTTTCTATCTCCCCTGTTAGCATTTTGCCATCTTCTCTGCGTAGTGGCCCTACCATTTCCTTATTCTTCCTTTTGCTGCGTACATACCCCCAAAAAATCCTTTTTATTTTTCTTAACCTCTCTAGTGAGCCTGAGTTCATTCTGTGCTTTAGCTTTTCTGACTTTACTCCTACATGTGTTCGCTATCTGTTTGAATTCTTCTTTGGTGATTTCTCCCTTTTTCCATTTCCTACACATGTTCCGTTTAAAACTTAGCTCTATTAATATTTCTTTATTCATCCATCCTGGTTTCTTGAGACACCTCCCATTTTTCTTCCTCAATGGTACTGTTTGAAATTGTGCCTTCAGTATCTCCCTTTTGAGAAAGTCCCATCCATCTTGAGATCTCTTCTCTTTTAGTATTCCTGACCATGGAATCACCCTCAGTATTTCCCTAAGTTTATCGAAATGAGCTCTCCTAAAGTCTAGAATGTGTGTCTGACTATGCCTGGCTTCTCCTTTCCATTGTATAACAAACTCCCGGAGAACATAATCACTCTCACCTAAGGATCCCACCACTTGCACCCCATTAACCAGGTCATCCCTGTTGATTAGGATCAGATCCAAAATAGCTGATCCCCTTGTTGCTTCTTCCACCTTTTGGACAATGAAATTGTCTTCTAGGCAAGTAAGGAATTTGCTAGACCTTGAACTTTTGGTTGAATTAGATTTCCAGCAAATATCAGGATAGTTGAAGTCACCCATCACTACTACATCTCTCCTTTCTGCATGTGTGGTCATCTGTTCTGGAAAGACATCATCTAATTCCTCCATCTGACGTATGCAGTCACCATTTAAATCCTGCTTCCATTTGATCCTGGAAGGGCACTACTTTGGCAGGAGGTCTCTAGTGTGGAAACCTTCCTGGTAAGTAATTGTGATATCCACTGTTGAAAAATTGTGATAATACATCCCACTGCCAACTGAAGAGCTTCTACTAACAGTCATCTCATTGATTATAATGGAACTCATGTGTGACTAATTTTAACTGGATTCTCAGAAAGTATGTGCAATTGTTGACAGGATGGTAGCTTTAACTGTCATTGTACACACAATGGTGCCCTTAAGCTTTCATTTTAAAGAACCATTTGGGAGAAAGTTGGATAAGGTAGGCGAGGAAGCAAACCAGGGAAAAGATTTGCTTTCATTGCTATACCAAAAGAAGAGGATTTGGTGGCAATATACTTGGAGTAATTTGTTTTTAAATTGTTCTAAAAATGTAACTACATTGTCAAAAATATAGTCAATGATTTCAGAGCTTTCTTTTATTGCTTGTTTATTATGAGAATTTACATCCTACTCTTCAATAAGATTCTAGGACAGCAACAGAATTTCAAATCGTAACAAACTGAAGAGATAATAAGTTATCACAAGACATGTATGGGAGATGAAATTGTGCCTTCAGTATCCCTTTTGAGAAAGTCCCATCTGTCTTGGGTTTAAGACAGGATGGGTTTAATCTAGAATATGCCTCCCACAGATGGAAAGGTTTCTTTCTTTCACAGAAAGCTTTTGATTCAGCAGAAGAATTCAAAAGGTGGAATGAGAGAAGAGGTAGCATTAATTAATCCCCCCCCCGCAGCCCCCTGTTCCTGTCCCAAATCTAATTTGGTGGAACTCCTTTGAAACGTGGAGAAAGCAACACCAGGGGCTGAGAAGAGAAGAGGGAAAAGGAAATTGTTAAAATTTGCTGGGTTTCCCCTCATTTCACCATCATCTATCTTTTTCACCTTCAGGAGTGTTCTCAGCACTCAGGGAGTACTATTATTGATGGGAAAACACCCTGGAACTGGATATCTACAAAGAACAAACTAACTTCCTTTCTCAGTCACACTGATGGTCAACCATTTTAGATTATTTCCCTTGTAATTTGGACAACAGTTTTCCTCTCCACGCTCCAGACCCCCTTCCTCCCAATCTAGTTCTTGGTAGAATGTTTACTTTGGAGAAACTTTCAGCTAATCTAATGTGGCCAAAAGGAATGAACATTTATGCTGATTTTTTATGTGTGTTGGCCCACAGTGGTAGCATAATAAGGAACATCCTGGGAATGATGACACAACGTTCTGCTTTGTGAGGTTATTTCTTCCATCAGCAGTCATTATGCTCTAGTCTCAATATTTATATGCAAAAAAATGCTAATCACATTTATTCATAAGGAAGGAAGAGTTGCTATATTCAACAGAGCTTATTCTCAGGGAAAGTGCGGCTGCATGGGACACAACCTTACTGGTGTGGCAAGTTTAGGCTTGGCTTGTTAGTTCTTTATGTTCCTTTGAAAGGAATTGTTATTAGACCTATTCCCCTGCTTGCCATTAAGTAGTACAAATGTTGTACTAATATCAGTGGTATGAAAGACTAGTAAAATCTATGCATTGCCCATCTGTATTTGCCCTTAAGAGATAGGGAAGGGGGAAGAGTCTTTACAAAAAGTCCATCCAAATAGAAAATACATTTTCCATTTTTAATTAATGCTACTTTGTTCCTTGCTTGACCTAAATTAATAAGATAGAAGAGGGATGGGGGGGGGAGAAAAAAGAAAATAAAAAAGTTAAATCACTTCTTAGCAGAAATTGCCTGCAATGGACACTTCTTTATGAATATTTCATTAAAAGCTATAAATAATTCTGTTGGAATTTGAAGATCAGAGAGTGACTACTTGGATGATGTAGGGCATTTATGTAAGACTGGTTTTGCTGTGCACATTATAAGAAACACTTTCATTCATGAAACGCAAGTCATCTATGAGCAGAAGTGACACCATCAGATTCTTTCTGACAATTTTTTTTTAAAAAAATGTGTTGTATTTTGAAGTCAGATAGGTAACAAGAAAATGCATGTTTCCCCTAACCAGCCCTGGCACACATCAAAGAAAGGTTTATTAAGATATCCCTAGATCAGCTGAACAGAGTGTAAAGCTCCATTGCCTCTTCCCCTTCTCCACCCACACATAGTTTTCTTTCCCATTGTCAGCTTGTCCTCCCCCATTTGCCCCCCCAGCTTTCCTCAAGGACCTCCCTCCCCCAGGGTACCAAATGGTCATGGAAGGTGCATTGGCAACAGGAAGGCAGGCTACATGGACAATGGGGCAATGTGCAAAGGAGGTTCTGAATACCTGCTTCTGCAACTACCATAAAAATACATACATAAGATACGTGTCAATAACAGGAGCCCAGCACATATTTTAGGAATCGTGGAAAATATATATATATATATATATATGTATATGTATATTTTGTTAACATAGTATTGGGGATCCATGGAGATCCGGTGGTTCAGTTTAGATGTAACATTAAACAATTGTTTAGTGAAGAGATGAGGGATTTTCTCAATCTCAATTTTGCTGAGCTTCTCCAGATCCTGCCTGCATTTTCTTCCTATCTTTGTTCTGTATCAGGTGGGGATACTTTGTGTTTTGTTCAGACATTGAAATATATTGCATGTTTTTGTCTAATTTGTGTATTTACTCAGTCTACCTAATTCATGCAATTTTCTTCTCATTCACTGGAGCATGTTTCTTTGTGTCCCCCCCACCAATTATACACAGTTTAAGCATTCCGATTTTAAAATATCTGCATTGTTTCACACACACTATATTTCTTAGAAATGCCCTGTAAGTCATGCAGATGTTGAACTTTTTCTCCAACAACTCTAGTGAAAGGATAGATTTTTTCACCAGTTTTCTTGAAGGAAACAACTGGTAATTTAGTAATTTTCTTTGCACTAAGAAAAAGTCTTTGAAAAAGTCTGTGCAGCTTTCAAAGACTATTAGCAATCCAGGATGTATTCTGTGCAAAATTCTCATGCAGTTCTTTTGAGCAGAAAACAGAATTTCCTGTATAGAAAACAGCTTTTTCTGAACAGAACATAATATTTCTTCACATAAATATTATTTTCTGCACAGAAAATCCTCTTTTATTTTTGTTTTGTTTTTTGACCATTTTTGAATATTTTAAAATATTGTTCCCATCCCTATTCCAGAGTGGTATGAAAATGCTACTTTTCTTGAAAATGAGTCCAATAAAATTTCATTCCATCCTAAGTTCCATAGGCATAGGCTTCAAGCTTGTGCTTGCTGTATGTGGAGGTATTCATTTCCATTTTCCACTAAGCACAGGTTTAAATCCAATCTTGGTTGGAAATAACAGGCTTGTCTATAATGCTCCTCAAAGAATTAGAGGAGAATATCTTTTGTTCCAATGAGATCCCACATCATTTCATTGTGTTTGGAGGGGAGGGGACTTCAAATACTCTGTGGAGAAAGCTTTTGTGGCTTTTCTCAACTGAAAAAAAAAAATAACTCCAAAGGAAATGCACATTCCTGTTCGTTGGGACAACCTATTCACTTGGTTGAACTTTTCCAATAAGAGTGGAAGTAGAAAGCTGATTGGTCAGGGGGCAGACCTTGCCAACAAGCAGTGCCTGGAACGACCACATTGGATTTTTACCATAGTGATCATGCGCTGAAGTGACAAAACAGCCTTTCCCTCCCTTTTTCTGTTTATTTAAGTGGAATATTGCACTTCCGCACCTTGGATTTGCTTTTTTGCAACTGGTAACAATAAAAATTCAAGTAATTCATTTGCACCACTATCTTGATTTGCAGGCATGCCCATTTGAACAACAAACACGTATGGTTTTGCATGACTGCCATTTTGAGGGGAAAAGTGCAGACAAATGGAAGCTGCTGCAAACTGGCATTACTATGTATCAATCCACATTTTATTATCTCATATAGACAAGCCCAACATTGGATTTAGGCTATGTTCACTGTCACATTTGAACCCAGAGTTGTGGATGTTATTATTAACCCCACAGTTAAAAGGAGGAGTGGGCAACTTGTGGTTCTCCAGATGTTGTTGGACTGCATCTCTCATTGGTTATCCTGGCTGAGTGTAACAGAATTACAATCCAATGAATTCCCATTGACCAAGAATCTGTGTATTCTACTCATTATATGTGTAATAATTAATGGTGTGCATGTATCTTTTTGTTTCATGCCATTGCAAAAGACTGCAAGTGACAGATTCTTCTGTCTTTCTTTTTCAAATTACACTCTAGCAAATAGCAGATCCTTCATAAAATTATACACTAGGAAATTAATGCAATTCATGTTTGCAACATATGCACATTTGAAAAACGGACGCAAATAAGCAAAAACTGCAAAACATACATATTTGCAAAAAGTACGCACATAAACATTAGTCAATGGGGGAATGCATGAAATATGTACTTTATGGAAAGCATGTGTCAAAATATGCACAAATTTCCATGCAGGAAGAAAAAAAGTCTCATAATCATAATCTAGGGATTTGAATGAAAAACAAAAACAAAAATGAAACTGACAGGTTTTCACTTCTGCAAGATGGTATTACTGATCTCTTTTTCACAGCGTTGCCAGAGGAACACAACAGGCCTACCAAAGTTTGTTGAGGTAACACTGAACCAGGTTAGTGTTACTGCCCAGTGCAGCCACAGACTAGCAAAACTGTTCAGCAGGGGATGTTATGGGGAGTTTCTCTCTTCAAACTTCTGATATTTTCCCTTCCTGAAAAAAAAAAATTCTCTTGATCTCATCTGCATTTTATTCCTGTCTTTGCTTTCTATCAGGTTTCAAGATTTAGTCTGCATCCTGTTGGTGACTTATGCAGGTGTAACTATGTGTTATGCATGCAAAAGTCCCTTTTTGAATGGTGCGTAGAGGGCTACTCTCTTGCTCTTCCACTGTGTCCAAAACCTCCATCTACCCGACAACTTGACAGCTGTTTTCTCACCACCAGATTTATTAATTATAGAAGCCGATCGGGTTCTCTTCAAGTTCCTTTGGGAAATGGCCACATTCCCCCTGGCGAGAGCAATGGCTTATGAGAAAGTAGAGCAAGGGGGTCTGGAGTTCCCAACCCTGGGACCTAAGTTCATCGCCATTTTTTTCTGCCCAACCTCAGGCTTGTCTAGTTTTGTTTTGTGAATATTGGATGGGGACTAGATGGGGAAGGACCTGGTGGGAGGAAGGCTTAATAAGTTTTAGGTTTTCTTCACCTGAAAAATTAAAACCACCAGATTATTTGAGATATTTTGTTTTTTACCTAACGAAATATGGAATTAATGATGAGGAGTTGAAGGGGGAAGACAGGCCACGTCAGAGCATCAAGAGAACTTTGTACAGGAAAATAGTGGAGGAGATTTACATTAATCCAAGTTTGCAAAAACGTCAGGCGAAACCAGATTTGTCAGACTATCTAAAGCACCAGGCTGGCCTCACTGAGTATTCATGGACAAAAGGGTCCCCAAAAAGTTGTGGGAATTGAAGTGGAGGCTCTACCATCAGATTCTTAATCTTACAGGAAGGAAACCATGGACCACAGAGGATGAGCAGACTTGTCCCCTTCTGAAATGTAAAAAGGCTGAGATTTTGAGTGGCATGGCACAAAGGGAGATGATTAGACATTTTGCCCAGGACTGCGCGAGCACCCAGGAAACATGGGACGATGTGGCCTGGGTCCTAGATTGGCCAGATTTGGCACAGCAGGCCTGGGGGACAGTGCTTTCGGGGACCGAGCCTCCAGAAGGTGTCAGAGGACCCAGAAAGCCAGTGGGCCAAAAGAAGAAGAGGAAGGGGTCTGGTTCCCCAGCTGTGAATTTTTGTACAGTGCCTTGGTCCATGGTGTGCCTAGTAAACCTCTATGTGATGTTGGGATTATTTTTCCAAAGAAAAAAGGAGGTTAAGAGCCAAAATCTACAAGATGTGAAAGGCACTGCATATTGGGTTAAAAACATAATTGAAAATTTAGCTTTGACTGAAAAAGAAATTGCCAAACCATCATGGGAGAAAGTTTTGGCCATGGTTTAATGAGACAATCCCAGCAATAACTTAAAGGAAATCTTTAAATAAATATTACTATTATTATTGTATTATTTTTGTATTATTATTTTTTCAATCATTTTTTTCTTTTCCAAATATGTATAATTGTAATGTGTTACTTCTAATTTTAGTATAAAGGTGTAAATATAATGTTTATTGGAAAAGAAAAGAGAGAGATTATAGTGTATTTAGATTAAGAGGAAAATGTATTAGTGTTAGGATAGATAGGTTTATTTTTATATTAGTAAGAAAAGAGATTGGAAAAAAATTGTGTTATTGTTATGGCCTTTTGCAGTCATGTGTATTATTTTGCAGAATGGTTTTATTTCAATTAAAAAAAATTCTAATCGAGCCCCCCCCCCCCCAAAAAAAATGCCAACTACCCAACAGTTGTTAGGCCCCTGGTAGGGCCTCTGCTACTCCTTACTAAAGTGAAGGGGAGAGAGGGGATAAGCAATTTAGACCATAAAAATCTGGGTGTGCTTAGCTCCTGGATGAAGAAAAAGGCAGGTGCCGTCCATTGGAGAGTGCACCCTCATTTCATCCCCCTCACCAAGCTGAGATAGCTGCTGGTCTGAATCACCTCTCCTCTCTCTCCCCTACTGGCAAGCAACAGCAGCATGAGCCCCTCCTGGGGCTCAAAAGATGCTGGATGGTGGACAGATGTGGAACAGCACATACAGAGCTACCATGGTGTGTTCCTGTTCCTATGGAAACCTTTGCATATTTTAATGGATTTTGCTAAAATATGCATTTGTTTACACATTATACCTAATATCTGAATATTTTCAAAGTCTCTTTAGTGCCAACCAAGTAGTCCAAGGCTCAGCTATACAACAAATGATACAAAAACCAATGAAAAATAGTTGGACATAGCTCCCACTTTGGAAGAGACCTTTAAGGCCATACAGCAGATGAAAAATGGCAAGGCAGCTGGGATTGATGGAATCCCACCTGAAGTTTGGAAACACGGAGGTCATGCACTCCATGACAAATTCCACGAATTCCTTGTGAATTGCTGGGGAAAAGGGGAACTGCCATCAGACCTCTGAGATGCAGTCATCACTCTGTACAAGAAAAAAGGAGCAAAATCTGATTGCTCAAATTATCGAGGCATAACACTGCTCTGTATTGCTGGGAAAATCCTTGCAAGGATACTCCTGAACAGATTAGTTCCTGCTATTACAGAAGAACTACTCCCTGGAAGCCAATGTGGCTTCAGAGCCAATAGGAGTACTACAGACATGGTATTTGCCCTTAGACAACTGCAAGAAAAATGTAGGGAGCAGAACAAGGGTCTCTATGTAACATTTGTCGACCTCACCAAAGCCTTCGACACTGTGAGTAGAAAAGGTCTGTGGAAAGACTAGGATGTCCCCCCAAATTCCTTAAAATGATTACCTTGCTACACAAGGGCCAGCATGGTCAAGTCAGATATGGCGATGCTCTTTCAGAGCCCTTTCTAATAACTAATGGAGTGAAGCAAGGTTGTGTTCTTCCTCTAACTTTATTTACAATCTTCTTCAGCATGATGCTCCAAAGGGCTATGGTAGAGCTCGAAGAAGAAGACAGCATCTATATATGTTACCGTATTGATGGTAGCATGTTTAACTTAAGCTTTCTGAGGGCTCACACTAAGACTTTAAACTATCTAGTCCATGAGCTGCTCTTTGCTGATGATGCTGCCCTTGTTGCCCACACAGAAGCAGCTCTGCAGCGCCTAACATCCTGCTTCACAACAGCTGCAGAGCTGTTTGACCTGGAAGTCAACCTGAAGAAAACGGAAGTTCTTTACCAGCCTGCACCACAGGATGAACACCATCATCCCCACATTGCCTTTGGCAAATCTGTGTTTAAGTCCGTTTAGCAGTTCACCTACCTGGGAAGCATCATCTCCTCAGATGCCAAGATTGACAAAGAGATTGATCACAGATTAGCAAAGGCATATAGCACATTTGGAAGACTTCACAAAAGAGTCTGGAGTAATAAACACCTGAGGTGAAGCACAAAAATCAGTGTGTATAGAGCCATTGTACTGTCCTCCTTTATCGGTCTGAAACATGGGTCACCTATCACCAACACTTACGACTCCTCAAATGCTTTCATCTGCGCTGTATATGCACAATCCTAAATATACACTGGACTGACTATGTGACGAATGTTGCTGTCCTTGAGCAAGCAGGGATCACCAGCATTGAGGCCATGATATTGAGAACATACCTGCGCTGGGCAGGGCATGTTTCTAGGATGGAGGACCATTGCCTCCCCAAAATAGTACTCTATGGTGAACTTGCCACAGGTCAGCGTAAGAGGGGTGCTCCGAAAAAGTGATACAAGGACTCCCTGAAACAACATCTCAGGCTCGGCCAAATTGATCACCAACAATGAACCGCCATGGCCTCACATCGGGAGGCATGCTGCAGCCTTATGTGAGAACTCACACCAAACAAGTCTTGAAGAGAAATGACAACGCAGAAAGAATCACAACCCAGAAACATCACCCAAGGAGACCTTCTGCTGTGCTTTCTGCAACCAGACTTGTTTATCTTGGATTGGCCTTTTTAGTCATCAGTGCGCTTTCAGAAAGCATGGGATGAGTCCTTCCTGAATCTTTGTTTGCAATGAAAAGCCAGAGAGAGAGAGAGAGAGAGAGAGAGAGAGAGAGAGAGAGAGAGAGAGAGAGAGAGAGAGACCTAATATATAGAATACAGTGCTATAGATCCCCCCCCCAGCTGTGAACATGTTAGCCATTTGAATTTTTAAAATGTGGCCATTGTTTTGTATGTAGTTTCAAACGCTGTCAGAGGACTTTTTCAGACAAGCCTAAAATCTGGAAAAAGCCATCAGGAGAGGAACTCAGCTGCTCCGTGGCAGGGGACAGTTTCTGATGCCGCCGTCCCTCTTGTGTTACCCTCCATGTTCCTTCTGTGTCAGATGGAAGGAAAAGGCACCACTTTTTATTCACAGAAATTCTTTGTGAATAAAAACTGGCGCCTTTTCCTTCCATGCGACACAGAAGGAACACGGAGGGTAACGCAAGAGGGACGGTGTTGTCAGAAACTGCCCCCCGCCATGGAGCAGCTGCATTGTTCTCCTGATGGCTTTTCCGGATGTTAGGTTTGTCTGAAAAAGTCCTAAGTCTCACAAATGGCCAAGGCATGCTTTTCTTGCCCTAAGACCCAAGAGGCATTGAAATACTACCTCTGTCAAGACTGTTGAATTTTTCTTCTTCTTACTTTCCTTTCCCCTTCTTTCCTCCTTTCATTTCTCCTAATATGGTGCCAACTTATCCCAGAGGAAGTTGCAATGCTCCAAATCAAACTGAAAATGGGAATCCTGAGAATTCTGTGTAATGTATTACGAGTCACTGAGAGGTCAGCAGAAGGTAGGGCATGATTTGAGAGGAATGCTTGGTTTCAACTCTCTTTATCACCATTACTTTACAGTGTGTAAAACAAATCCTTAATATTATTCAGATTTAGTAGGCATGCATGGAAATGGGAAATTTTATATTGCATTTCACATTAGTGTCTTGTGACTATTTTAGAAATAGTAACTGATTTGCTCAGCAGTTTAGCATCTGTCATTTCTACTCACTTTAGGTGTTGTTAGTGAGAACAAGCAAGCAAAGAGCTGAACATATAAAAAGGAAAATGAACCAGGCCAAACAGAAGATGCCTCTTAGGTGTCAGTGAAATCACTGATACATAAGTAGCAGTTAAAGGTTGGTGGTAAAGGGAATTCAAGACTTGATCCAATTGCCCTAAACCACAACCCTGAATACTCCAGTGTACACATAGAACTCTGCTACAAGTGACCTTCCTCGTTCATTCCAGTGAATATAGAAATTCTGTTCCTGAATCCCATCACACGTGCGAGCTTATGTCTTACTAAACTAGTGGAGCGTATGTACGGTCACATGCCAATTTTTTTTTTTAAAAAAAATTAGTTTAGGGAAATCCTATGAGCCCCTTCATTGGAGCACCAATATCTTCAAGGACCATGATGAACATCTTTTCTGTCTTCCTTATTTATTTATTTGGAGAGTGGGGTAGAATTTTAAATTATATTTTATTGGATTTTTAAAAGATAGTATGGTTAGCATTTAAAGAAAGATAATAAAGAGAAAAGAATAAGGAAGAAAAAATAAAAGAAAAAAGAAGGAAATGAAGTACATAGAAAATATCTATCTTTAAATTAGATTCTAGATCTGGGACAAAACTAACAGAATGAATTTTAACAGGGAGAAATGTAAGGTACTATATTTAGGCAGAATAAATGCACAGATATAAGATGGGTGACACCTGGCTTGACAACTGTACATTTGAAAGGGATCAAGCAGTTTTAGTAGACCACAAGGTGAACATGAGTGAACAGTGTGATGTGGTAGCTAAAAAAGCTAATGTAATTCTGGGCTGCATCATTCTGTTTAATGCCAGTATCATCTTGGTAGCTTTACTGGCTAGCGTCCTGTTCAGTAATTTATGATGTTGTAAATCTGCTTTATGATATCACTTTTATGGTAATTGCACAGTGACCAAAAGTCCCCACCTGTCTTTCCAACATCATCCCTGCCCCTCCTAACATGGCCATTTCTGTGCTGCCACAGGGTGGGGGGATGAGCAGACACGTGCCCAGTTTTCTTCCTGAATGCACTGCAACAGCCATCTCCACTTATTCTCCCACTTTCCAGCAATACCCAAATGCTGGTGCTGGTGTGGGCCTTGCACAGCTGAAAAGGTCGGTGTTGTGGGGTAGCAATTGGAAGTATTGCCATAGTTATGTTTCCTGATACAGAATCTCAGCCACTATCTTTTCTGGGTCTTGCAAGTGTTGCACGAAGTCAGCTGGAAATTGACATATTCCTAATTCCAATATTATAGCAACTTCCATTGCTGCATTTATTTTTATTTTATTTTTATTTTTTTTTGGATAATGCAATGGGACGTAACCATTTTGGAAAGTGAGTGTGGTCTCTTTGTTAGTAATTCACTTACAGATCTTAGAAAAAAGTTATTTTTAGGGTTACAACAGCCAGATTCCCCCAGACAGCTTGAAAGTCACAAGCCCAAATAGTAACTTTTCTGAAAGGTGTCCAATAAATCATAGTATTTCAGATATAAACTGTACAATCATCTATTTCAGCTTTGAATCTGAACCCTGTTCTTATTAGTTGACCTATAAAGAAAATTAAAAGTAAACAGACACACTGTTTAGAATGACTCTGTAGCTGAACTGCATCATTCTCAAACCTAAATGCACCGAGTAATTGTTGCTTCCAGTGAGTTATGAACTGGTGGTCATGGTTTCACAGCTTTCTGAATGACTTGGTCACCCTGTCCCCATATGAACACTCCATTCCTTATCCTAGTTCCTTGAATCATATTCTTCCTGGCTATATTTTACAGTAAAATGAAAAGTAGCTACACTACCCGAGCGAAGGAGAATGATTTCTTATTCTTGCCTTATTAGTTAGACTCCATATTGGGTTAGTTGAAAGATTAAATGTGCAATGCAAGACCTGTTTTCAAATGGGTTCAGATACTTATAACCATCCATGCTAAATCACTTTTGACAGTTTTCCAGTTGCCTCCATTAATGAGCACCATACTGAACTGAGTTTCATAGTCTTCAGGCAAAAGAAAGCGATCACCCAGCATGCTAATATATACCCTATAGAAATGGCCAGCCAACTAGTCATAAAGTTACTGGTGCACAGAATGGCTGTGATCAGGCATTCATTGTGGCAGCATAAAGGGGAAACAGTCCATTAATGAGCAATTTTGAATCTTAGTGGCAAACAGAATATAGGGCTTTCCTGTCAAGGCAATATGTGGTTTGTGTATATGGCAAGGAAGGATAGAGGGTGACAGAAATAAGCTGAAGCTGCATCTCTTTTTCCTCTTTTGTGAGGACTTAATAGCCTAGCTCACAATTTTCAGAATCACTGCCAACATTTCCAAGAAGATAAGTAGCTACAGTGTATTCAGCTGGGACCTCTGCACTCAGGTTAGTGAACTACTCACAATGGATTCCTAAGAGGGGTGGAACCCATTCAGAGGGATGCTGGAGAAATGTAGTGTCATGGTGGGATTTATAACATTAGTGTGACACAAAATGTAAATGCAACATCTGGATGAATTTCAGGTTGGTAGTGTGGTTTTGTATGCACATTAAAATGATTTTTTTAAAAAAATGTGCAAAAATTATGTACACACTTGAAAATGTGCAACAATGAATTGCACATACTTAAAATGTTTTCACTAGATTTATAAAGCACAATTACAAAGCAGAGACACAGAAAAGAGTGGTGGGCAGTTCTGAGAAATGTAACAAAAATGAGACAGGCACATTTGCACTTCTCTGATTCGGCCTAGCTGATTCCCTCATCCCGAGTTTCACACTCAAATATGGAGTGGGTTAGCTGGTGGCAATTGAACAAGGTATTGCCCATGGGGCCATTTTATCTGTACCCAGTGGCCCTAAACAAAATAAAGCTTAAGCATGGGGAAAGAAAAATGCCTACCATTTCATCAGAAATGAAAAGAAATACATTTTTAAGTGTGAATAAATATGCTATGATACATATTAATATGACATTTCTCTTTTATTTTTGCATACAGTTCCACCCATCTTCCTGTGTAGATTCCTTCCGTAGGGGAGGGGAAGGAAGAGGGAGGGAGAGAGAGAAAGAAAGAAAAAGAGAGAAAGGGAGAGGGAGAGGGACATGACCAAACCCATCATTGTGAAGTCGAAGGCTTTCACGGCCAGCATCCATAGATTTTCCTTGGTTTTTTTCCAGGCTGTGAGGCCGTGTTCTGGAATTGTTTCTTTCTGATGTTTCACTTGCATCTGTAGCTGGCATCTTCAGAGAATGGTTGGGTACGACTGTGTCTGGGGTTTATATGCTGTGAACCCCTGTTGGGGAGGATATGTAAATTTGTGTTTCTGGGTGTAGAAATGCAAGTCTCATTAGTGTCTGTTTGGCTAATGGTTGGTTGATGGGCCATTATCTGAAACACAACCTCCAAACAATCTACAGGGCAACCAAGAAAATCCAAGAAATGCTATGCTCAGTGAAGGACAAAAGAGACCCTCTCACAGCTGCAAGAGTTTACCGCATACTATGCAGCTGTGGACAAGTTTACATAGGGAGCACTAAACACAATGAGCAAACACGAATCAAGGAACATGAGAGACATTGCAGACTGGGCCAGCCAGAAAAATCAGGGGTAGCAGAACATGTTATAAACCAACCTGGACACAAAATGCTATTTAAAAACACAGAAATTCTGGACCAGGCCAACAACTATCATGTCAGAATGCACAGAGAAGCTATTGAAATCCACAAACACCTGGACAACTTCAACAGGAAAGAAGAAACCCTAAAAGTAAACAAAATCTGGCTCCCAGTTTTGAAAAACAATAGAATCAGAACTAAACACTTACAAAGGAATTCCACTCAAGGACAAGGGGATTTCCAGCAGATAATGGCCCATCAACCAACCATTAGCCAGACACTAATGAGCCTTGCATTTCTATACCCAGAAACTAACCATTCAATTACACAAATTTACATATACTTCCCAACAGGGGTTCACATATATATAAACTCCACACACACTCCTACCCAACAATTCTCTTAAGAAGCCAGCCATAGATGCAGGTGAAACGTCAGAAAGAAGCTATTCCATGGCCTCACAACCCAAAACAAACAAACAAACAAACAAACAAACAAGGAAAAACCCATCATTGTTCCTCTTATTTCTACTGGAACCTAACTTTATTTAAAAAGCTAACCATAGATCCCTTAGGTCAATGCTACTCAAAGTGGTGGTACCAGGAGAGGTTCTAGCCATTGGCTGCTGATCCCTAGCAAGTTTCCCAGAAAGGCATAAGCAATTGTCAATTGTCCCAGAAGGCAAGGGGAACAAATATGATACTGGTACCTGGGACACTGTTGGAAATAAATTGCTGTTCCCCACATCAGATAACATATGAAGCACTGCCTAAAGCATGGTGTGAATAATAAAGATTCTATGGAGTATTTCTCAAGAAGATGGAAGATGACCATCCTCATCTAAAGTATTACTAGCCAGAATCTTCTCAGCAGAGTTATAACAATAACCCTTCACCTTGAAATGTTCTCACTGCTGAGGTAATGCCAGTTATAAATAATAAAAGGGGACAAAACAGATTGGAGTCTGGTGAGGAGGGGAAAAATGCAATTATAGGGACAGCTTTGCTTGACAAATGTAACATCAGGTAACAGAAGTTCTGTTCCTCATTAATGTGAACCCTAATATCATCTGTTAACTTATAAAGTAATTACTGAACCTACATTTTGCCAAGCAAAGGCACCTAATTTCAATGTTCTTTGCTAGATATTTTGATTTAAATACATGTAGAATGGCTGATGTTTAAAATGTCTTTACAGGGAACCCTATGAAGCAAAATTATATTACTCAAAACATCAAACTAAAAAGATGCCCTTTTATATAAGGGAACATGGCAAGCCATGTTACATCCAAAAAGTCCACCAGCAGATTAGTATTGATTAAATCAAAATGACCTTCCTTGCGTAATACAAGTCCTCAGACCTTAAATTCCTAACAAGTATAGTAAACAGAATTAATAGAAACAATTTGTTATTTGGAGATAGAACTCTTAACACGGCAGCAAATACCTGGCTCATATTATTAAATAAACTAAGAATATTACTTTGAAACATAACTTTGGCCAAAGTTTACAGGATGTTAAGTGAACTATGTCAACTGAAAAGTTGTGGCTTCAGTGTTTTAATTACTTACATTTTATATAAAAGTAGTTGCATTTTATTATATCATGTAAACCACTATGAGAATTCTCTGGGTTATTTGAAGAAGCATAGATTCACACACACACCCAAAAAAACAGACAAACATTCCCTGAAAAACAAAAATGTATCAGCAATGCAAAAACCAGAAGATTAAAATTAGATGCTGCATTTTTTTAATGCAACTGAATCCAGGTTATAATCATAGCATAAAGCAGGGGTAGGGAAAGGTGGAGCTGGTCTGACCCCCCCATCACTTTTCATGGTCCTTCCAGCCCACCCCAAACATTTCTCTTTAAAAAAGATCCTGTTTTTTTTAAAAAAAGAAAAGAAGCTAAAACTATCTCCTTCACCCCCTGGGGAGGGGGGATTTTAACACCCTCACACACACACTCTTGTGTGCCTCAGGCCCAAGAGAGGCCTGTTTACAATTCAGAGGTAAACGAGAAGTCAGTTTTAATTTTTCTTCTTGTTCCAATGAAGGCAGTTCTTTAGTGTCATGCCCTGCTTCCAGAACTTGGAAATGGACTATGATTCAGAAACTGAAGCAGTGGACATGCCAGGACTTGCTGACCCAGAGCAGGAGGATGTTCCAGAGCCACAGGCCTCAGAGACAGACAATAGCGCAGTACCAGTTCTGGCAGAGGGTCCTGCCCCTTCAGATACAGAGGACAACTTACCTATACCTACCTTCACAGCGTGGAGACAACAAAAGGAGTGCTTGAGGTGGTCTCAGCATATTTATAGGAAGCAGCTAATATAGCTGCTGCTCTATAAATATTCAGCACTGCCTTCCAGGGGTTGTCGGAGATTATCTGACCTACCTGAGTACCCTTCATGTTCCTGCTTGCTGTGTTTGACCTGGACAGTGTTTGTTTTCTTTGGACTCTGTTTTCCTTACCTGCCAGACTACCCTGAACTCTGCTTGCTGGACCTGGACTGTCAGGAAATGACATGGATGTGACCACAAGATGGAGCTGTAAGCTTAGAAATGAAAGTAGTTAAGCTCCAGTGGCAGGTGTGTGTGTGAGTTAGCATTTGAGAGTATGCACACTTGAGATGCCTGATGTAACAGGCATTGTTTAACTGCCTATAAAAAGGAGATGGGAATTATCTCCAGTGTGGGTTTGTTGCGGATGGTGGTTGGCGAAGCAGTTTGTTGGTTTGAGAGATTTATGAGTATTAGAGACAGCTGTCCTATACTCTGTATATATATATTGTAAATATACTGCAAACAAAGATTAAAGCCCTCAAGTTGAGTGAAGGCTGGCCTTGTTGCTGTCTTTATTTGGCAAGGCAGAGCTCAAGGCAGTGTGCTGGGGTGAAGGAACTTTTCCTTCTCAGCCTGAAGTCTTTTGCAGGATGAGTCCTTCCTGAATCTTCATTTGTGAAGAAAAGCCAGAGAGAGAGAGAGAGAGAGAGAGAGAGAGAGAGAGAGAGAGAGAGAGAGAGAACACTAAAAAGAAGCTAGCCATGTTGGTCCATGAATAAGAACAAAGTCACCAGCTGGGCAATATCATAAAATCTTCCACTTTGTTGATATGAAAACTGACATGCTGCCTTTTTGTTTTATTCCAACTCAGGAATCAGAGTATTTTGGTCATGGTAATGGAGAGATCTTTATGTTTCAGCTAGCCTGGTGTCCTCAGGAAAGGGGATGGCAATTGCTTCTTCATCCCTGCAGGATTGCTAGATGTAAGATGATACCTTCATGTGATTGATTAATTCTGTAATCTCCATTTTGGGACTGAATTTAGCTGCAAATGTCATAGCCATAACATCTGGCCTAATTTTTGGAATTTTCTGTTGCTTCTTCCATCCCATATTTTCTTTTGCACTATGTAACCTGATGAAGAGCTCCAGATAATTCAATAGCTTGCACACATTTGTGTAGTTATGCCTGGTTGTAATGAAAAGTATTGTGCAACTGTGAATTTAAGAGACTAAGACTATCTATGACTATCTTTTTTAAAAGAAAAAATGCATTCTGATCTGCATATTTATGCAGAAGCTGTAAATCATCTTGATTTGCTTCAAAATAAAGTCTGAACGAAATCCTCAAGCATCCCTGTTTCTAGATGACATACAGCAGAGTGATCATTCATATGTATAATGTTCTTGTGTTTTTTTCCCAGTGCAGTATTATAATGATCAAATGAATTCCAGTAATGCAGGCTTGTCAGATATACATTTCAGTTAAAAAAAAAAAAAGGAATATGGCAGAGGAGAAATATGTGTGTCATAAGTTCCTTGAAGCTGCTTTGATTGATTAAGGATGCATTAATTATCTATGATACACATTTGCAGCTGTAGAAAAGTATTCTGAATGTAGTGATAGATTTCTAAATACTTATCACAAATATTTGGGGGGATGAAAGGAAGCAAAACTTGGAAGATGTGAAACAAAATGTTATCTAGTAAGCCATCATTACAGCATGGATAAGGAGGCACATCACTGTGGGTGAAACTGTCATGACCACTAGTCGCACCACTAGATGCAGAAGAGCTAGCTTTGACTCTGAAGAATGGCAACAACCAGTGCACCCAACTGGTTAGAGTGGAGAGAAGCACACAAATTAGCATTTCAATTGAAGATAAGCTAGATCTTTGGAAAGGATTATTCTGAAATAATGCTATTAACTAAACTGACATGCAAACTAGCAATCTGGAAGACTGTTACCTTAATTAAATTCCTTATTTATGTTTGCAGACATGTTTTCCAAATAGGCAATGTGAACCAGGTTTTGTTGCTGTTATGTGCTTTCAAGTAATTTCCAACTTATGGTGACCCTAAGTCAAACATTTAACAAGGTTTTCTTGGCAAGATTTGTTTAGAGGAGGTTTGACACTGACTTCCTCTGAAGCTGCGAGAGTGTGACTTGCCCAAGGTCACTCAATGGGATCTCATGTCTGAGCAGGATTTTGATTCATGCTTTCCAGAGTTGGTCCAACACTCTGGTCTGATAGCATAATGGACATGAGATGATTCTAACATGTGTCCATGGCTGCTAACACACTGCAGAAATAATGCAGTTTGACACTGCTTCAACTGACATTGCCCAATTCTGTGGAATTCTGGGATTTGTCATTTTGTGAGATGTTTAGCCTTCTCTGTCAGAGAGCTCTGGTGTCACAAGAAATGACAAATCCCAGGATTCCATAAGATGGAGCCATGATAGTTAAAGTGGTGTCAAACTGCATTATTTCTGCCGTGTGGCAGCAGCCCATATTGTTCCATGTGAAGCTGAATCAGAAAACACATGGTTCACTGTAGATAAATCTGTACGGTGCTATCCTATCAACTGGTTATATAACATACAGTTTACTAAAGTAATTATAAATTATGGAACAACAACAACAAACAAAGTAATAAAATCCAACAAGACAGAGCAGGATTTCTTTTAAAAGAAAAAAAAATCATAAAAGAGGTTTCCAAACTGAATCTTGACCTTTTTGTTTTATATTTGCAATGACACACTTTGAGTAACACTGGTTTATGATTACTGTACTGTATTGTGGTTAATAACACTAGGACTACTCAATGCAATATTGATGGCACCCACCATTCTGATATCACCAGGGGCCATCCCTAGGCTTCAGGTTTTTGTCCTGAAATCTCAGGTCCTAGGATGCTCCTGACATAGTAACCCTACATACCCAGCAGAAGCCTTATTCTCCATGACCTTGTAGATGGCATTCAAAGGAGCTTGGAAAAACTACTTTTTTAGACTTCAGCTCCCATAATCTCCAGGAATTATCTACATCTTGTGGGAAAAGTCCATACATTAATGTATGTACTCTTCCCACCAGCCAAATGTGTTGTATGGTCATAGGATGGCAATGAAACATACTGTGTGTGTGTGTTCACTTTAAATCTTTCCCAAGCCCAGTTCCTGTTTTTGGTTTATTGTGTTCCTCTATATGTCACAACTTGTGGAGAGTGGTTGGCATGGGTCTCGATCCAGAATAATTGATTGGGAGGGAGACCTCCATCAAGGTCAAGTTCATGGAGACCTCCCCCTTTTTAATCTTGCTTGTTTCACATGGGAGGGGAGGGTAGTCAGGCAGGCGGCCCGGCCAGGACCCCTCCCCTCCATGCTGAGTGGTGTCGGTAGCAACTGGCAGGGCCATTAACCAACAGCGGGTTGGTTAATGAAGGGATCTGGACCCATGTGGTGTCTGCCAACCATTTCAGCCATTATCAAAGTTGTGGCCTTTTATTGCCATATATACTCTACCTCATACTTATGCATATATCATGTACTGTATGTTTATCCTTATTACTCATTTCAATATATTTGTGAAGATAAACTGTGTCAGTGTCTTGAGTTACATGGGTGAGGGAACAGTCTGGCTCGGGCCAAAGAAGATACAACTACAGGTTGAGTCTTCCTTATCAAAAATGCTTGGGACCAGAAGTAATTTGGAATATGTCAGAGTTTGGAGTACTTGCATGTACATAATGAGATATCTTGGAGGTGGGACCCAAATCTAAACACAAAATTAATTTATGTTTCATATATACTTATACACTCCTGAATCTTCGTATGCGAAGAAAAGCCAGAGATACTTATACACATAATCTGAAGGTAATTTTATACACACTACAGTAGTTTTAATAATTTTGTGCATGAAACAAAGTTTGTGTACCGTTGACTGTGAGAAAGCACAGGTGTCACTATCTCAGCCACCCATGTGGACTATTTTGGATTTTTGAATATTTTCGATTTCGGAATTCTGGATAAGGGAGACTCAACCTGTAAAAACCTGATAAAGCAAAAACCACACATTAAATTAAATTAGCTATCATGTAAAAAAATGCCATAAACCAGTAAGAATGAACTAAATAGATAAAAAGTATTCAGCACAGTGTTGGAGGGGATGTCAAGAATTGGGGATGTATATTCATATGTGGTGGCATTGTAAATATGTTCAGCATTTTTGGAAAATGGTAATGAAGGAGATAAATGAGATAATAGAGATAAATGTACCTTTATGCCCTGAAATAGCATTATCAATTTATGAGAAAATACAAGAATCCCAAGCTATTAAGGATTTGATCCAGTGGAAAAGAGGAGGATGCTAGGGGCGGCAAAGGGAAAATAGGCCCAACCTCAGCCCTGCCCCTGTCTCCTCCTAGCCAGGGCGTAGCCACGCCCTGGCCAACCCCTGCACTCGTCTCCATGCCCATCATTAAAACACCTCCCCCGGATCTACCATTCTTTAAGATCAGGGGGGTGTCTATTAACAAATTTGCTGATAGCAGCAAGGTTAATAATAGCAAGAAAGTGGAAAACACAAGGCAACAATCAAATAGAGGAATGGTACAGTGAAGTATGGGATGTAGCTATAAATGAGGAATTAACAAGTAGTATTAAAGAAAAAAAGGGAATGGTTATTAAGAAAGATTTTGGAGATATCTGGAGCAAGTTTTTAGAATTTGTATTCATAAAAGGGCAAGGGGACAAACCAGTGTTGGAGACAATGGAATTTTGGAATGAGGGATGAATGCAAGGTTCGGGTCTCAGGGAATCACTTATATATTAATAATTAATGTTTGTTGTATTGTTATATTAAGAATGGGAATTGCGAAGTGTTATGGTAGTGTATATAATTTGTATGTTTAAATAAAAATTAAAAAATTAAAAAATGCCATAAATTAAAACAATGTAACATTTAAAAAAACATAGCAATAAAGACAAAAATGCAAAATGAAGCAGTCACATCACTTTTTTTTTTTTTTAAAAAAGCACCTTCTGGACAACCCATTAATCATAAAATGTCTGTCTAAATAAAAAGGTTTTTACCTGCTGGTGAAAAGAGAGCAGAGAGGGAGAGCAGCATAGACTACCATGGGAAGGAATTCCGGAGTTTGGTAGCAGCCATTAAGAAGGCCCTACGTTACATAACATTTTGGACACCCAAACACTAGGGAGATTATCAGATAGGAACAACAACAAAAAAGTGTTTCTGTCCCACAGTCTCCACTCCTGCCCCTGTCCCATCCCAGTCCCAACACAATCACCCTCCCCACCACACTTACCGTATATTCCAGTGTATAAGATGACTGGGCACATAAGATGACCCCCCCCCAATTTTTAACTTAAAATATAGACTTTGCCCACCCACCCCCAGCCAGCCAGCCACCTGGCTGGAAAGCCTGCCCCCCCACCAGCCAGCCAGCTCAGTGGCTGTAGATGATGGAATAGTCTGTGAAATTAAAGGACTGAGAACAGTTAAAAAAGCATGGGATACTTTGAAAAATCTCTGTGCTGTTAAATTTTTGGAAAGTAAAGGTTTCATTAAAAATGACGTTGGTTAAAATGAAGCTATCAAATCCCAAATTTTTGAATGAGCACATTGATTTTAGAGCCACATTGGCAGACTTGCAAGCTCCTGGAGAGGAAATCCCCAAAACTATGCAAATGGAAATCTTCCTGGCAAGTTTACCAAAATACAATCCCTAAATGGAGGGCAATTAACACTTCAAAGGCAAAGCAGTCATTCTCACAGCAGAGGGAAGGATCTGCTGGGGAAACTGCCCAGGGAATTTACCACTTCAAAGACAAGGCAGTCATTCTCACAGCAGGGGAAAAGATCTGCTGGGCATATAAGACAACCCCCCACTTTTGAGGAGATTTTCAAGTGTTAAAAAGTAGTCTTATACATAGGAATATATGGTACCTTGTCTCATGTTGACAGGGCAGCCCAGGAGTGAAAGCAGCTCTAATGGAGTTCTGTTCACTTCCTGGATCAAAATCCCACAGATTCTTGCGAGAAGACATGAACATGGGAAATTCAAAAAGAAAAATTAAAAATTTTTTAAAAAGTGTCAGCAAACACAAAAACACACTTTAAAATTAACAAGTAACCTGGGGAGGGTCATAAAAAGTGTGTCACTTACCTGGATGTCCCGGTCTCACCCAGAAGTGTTCTAGCACAGGCCTCCCATTGATTCTGGGATCTCACCAGCATTACGGGACACCTTGTTGCAAACAGGAACACCCATGACAGAAACAGAATGGGGGGATCTATTGATGGCTTCTCCTGTCAATAAAAAGCAGCACTGGCAGAACAGAAGCAGAACATGTGCATAAAAAGGGGGGACAACATCATCTGATAAAGGAGCCCTTTTGTGAATTCCTGGCATTGATGTAACATGACTTTTGACACATCTGATAATCTCCTAGATTGTTATTGTTGAATTTAATTAATTAATTAATTAACATTTAATTTCTATCCCACCTTTCTCCAAAAATGAGACTCAAAGAACCTTACAATGTAAGTTAAACAAAATACTTAAATATTGTTCTGCATATTCCTTTGGGTCTTCACGATACACAAATACACAAGGAGAGAAAAGCCTGGAATGACTTTGTAGTTGTCAAGAGGATCCTCACTTTGAGAGTAAGTTTTCATGTGTGGCAGCTTCTTACCCATTACAAGAAGATATCTGACATTTAGATGAAACATTGGAGGAGAAAAGGATATGAAGAAAATTTTATGTAAATGCGGGTTATCTGAAAGACTGTATTGTATTATCTCTTGCACTTGCTTCAGGGGTGTCAAGAGAGATGCTTCAAAGTAGAAGGCACAAAAGAATGAGCTTGACAACCTGAAATATTGGGGAGAATTGCTAATCAGTCTGCTGGATTTAATTGACTCTAAAAATGAGCAAAGCAGAACAGGGGATTCTACACAGTCCATTGCACTGGCAAAAGTTGAGGCCTGTAGAAGATAGCAGGGTTCCTCAGTCTTAACTGACTCATGCAGAATACACATAGTTCTTACAGAATAACAGTAAGTTTATTACTAAGCATCGCCCTGCTAGATTTGTTCCATGGAGAACAAAGAAGGTTCTTAACCAGAAACCACTGTAGTACAAACCCATTTTTTTTCTGCCACTCAAGTGAGGAATGAGACAGATGCTCGCTTCACAAGAACCCTGTTACTGTAAGGCAATGAAACCAAGTGGGGAACGAAGAATGATGAAAATCAATTTGTGCACAGAGTTTATGTATGAGGTTAAAAGTGCTTTGGGCACCATAATGATCTCCTTTGTCTTTTGCACACCAGATGTGTAAGAGAGAAATTTATATGGTTTCACTCAATAAATCATTCACCAGGAGTATAAAGACGCTGTCTTTGCACAACATCATTAACAAGCAAAAGCCATTGTGTACTGTATATCCCAGTGTGGAGATGATGTTTAATTAAAATGGGGACAATTTCCAATGACATAGTTTTGTTGTTGTTGTTGCTTCTAGTTGCAACGTCACGCTTTTATGCACCCCTTTAATGAGAGGCCAAATAGTCCCTGAGGTACAAATTCCAAGTAACCAATGATTTTCTTGGTAATGCTATTACTTTTGAGATTGCTATTATTAGTCATCTCGATACTATTATAAACTCTGACTTATTTTTTTGTGAGAAATAAAATCCACAAGCCATGGAGAGGAAAGGACAGACTGCTATACAAACATACCCCCAGTTAACAAAGCATCTGAGAGTGAAGCTCCTTTTTACAAAGACTTTTTATATCCCTGCAAACCCCTTTTTGCTCTTCATTCTCTGTCTGGTTGGAAACATTTTTACCAGCATTGGGACTGGGAGGATGGTGAAGGAGGGCTGTAATAATACAGATGCTCAGTGACAGATTGCAGCAGCATGTTTACTGCATGTTTGCAGTAAACAATTCAGAGATTCTGCTCTGAATTCTATGCTTGCCATGTGTGCCTGCCTACAACAGGCAAGGTAAACAACAGCTGCCTCAGGAATCCCTTGCTGAGCATGTGTGAACAGCCAAATAGAGGGGGGAAAAAGAGAGAACAGATAAGCCTGTCTTACAGGCTCCCACCAGCATGTTTTAAAAAACATGGAGCTATAGGTTTGGCCATGAAAATGGTAGCCATAAGAGAGGTGTAGGCTGTTGAAAGAAAAAAAAATAATGCCCAGATTCATTAGGAAGAAGCTTCAAGTAGTCTTTAAAAGGCACAAAATGTTTTTGTTTGGTTATACAAGGTTTACCTGACAGGACTGTTTAATTTCACACATGGATCTTTTCAGTTTTGAATAAAAAAATTGCTAAAACACACTGATTGCTTTTCTTGTGGTGTATGAAACTATCTCTATTCTTTCCATGTTATTTCTGCTTCTGGCATCAAATTTTTATGTTAAAGAAGTAATGCCCAGGATGGACCTGATAAATTGAGGCCATGATATGGGGAACACAGCTGCGCTGGGCAGGGCACATTTCTAGGATGGAGGACCATCGCCTCCCAAAAAGAATACTCTACAGTGAATTCGCCATGGATCAGTGTAAGAGGGGTGCTCCAAAAAAGCGATACAAGGACTCCCTGAAACAACATCTCAGGCTCAGCCAAATTGATCACCAACAATGGTCCGCCCTGGCCTCACATTGGGAGGCATGGAGATGCACTATCCACAATGCTGCAGTCTTATTTGAGAACTCATGCCGAACAAGTCTTGAAGAGAAACAACAACACAGAAAGAATCATAACCTGGAAACATCACCCAAGGAGACCTTCTGCTGTGCTTTCTGCAACTGGACTTGTTTATCTTGGATTGGCCTTTTTAGTTTGCAGAAAGCACGGGATGAGTCCTTCCTGAATCTTTGTTTACGAAGAAAAGCCAGAGAGAGAGAAAGAATGCCCAGGAACACATCTACTTTGTTAACTGAGGTATGAGGTCAGTCTATTAAATAACGAGACTGATACAATAACACATCTTCATATGTATTACAATTCTAATGATTGTCCACTTCAATATACTCCCCGTTCACACTCACACACCAATGCAGTCTTGTTTTCCTCTGGTCGAAGGTGTGGAGCCTATCGGTATCTGTCACCTATTTCAACACATCTGCCATTTTCTTCTTTACTGCATCAAATGATGCAAAACATGTTCCTTTAAGCACCAGTTTCACTTTGGGGGAAAAAAAAGTTGCATGGTGCCAAATCTGGTGAATATTGAGGATGTTCAAGTGTAATAATGCATTTATCAGCCAAAAACAGCTTCACAGAAAGCAGGTACGTTGTCTTGATGAAGAATGAAACAATTTTTCCAGTTCTGGCCTTTCCCCCCGACTGAATCTCTTAGCTTTGTTGAAACTTCCTTATAATGATTCTGGTTGACTGTTCTGCCTTCTGGAACCCATTCTGCAAAACTTATGCCCTTGATGTCAAAAAACCCAATGAGCATGGCTTTGAATGTTGACTTGCTTTGATGTGCTTTTTTCATTCTTGGTGATGATGGTGTTTTCCAGTGCATTGAGTATCATTTTGTCTCAGGATCATACTGAAAGATCCAGGTTTCATCACAAGTGATGATTTTTTGAAAAAAGGTTTGGGTCTGCCTCAGGTTGCTGCAGAATGTCAGCACAAATTTCCTTGTGGTGCTCTTTTTGCTCTGGTGTGAGAACTCTAGGGACCATAGAATTGCAGAGTTGGAAGAGACCACGAGGGCCATCCAGTCCAACCCCCCTGCCATGCAGGAAATCTTGATCAAAGCATCCCTGACAGATGGCAATCCAGCCTCTGTTTAAAGACCTCCAAGGAAGGAGACCCCACCACGCTCCGAGGGAGTGTGTTCCACTGCCGAACAGCTCTTACTGTCAAAAAGTTCCTCCTCATGTTGAGGTGGAATCTCTGTTCCTGGAGCTTGCACCCATTGCTCCGTGTTCCAGTCTCTGGAGCAGCAGAAAACAAGCTTGCTCCATCCTCAGCGTGACATCCCTTCAAATACTTAAACAGGGCTATCATATCGCCTCTTAACCGTCTATTTTCCAGGCTAAACATACCCAGCTCCCTAAGTCTCTCCTCATAAGGCATCGTTTCCAGACCTTTCACCATTTTAGTTGCCTTTCGCCATTATCTTGGCACAAACTTTTCTCATGTTCAGATCCTCATGCAAAATTTTCCATGCAGTGTCTTTGTCAATGTTCATAGCTTCAGCTGTCATTGGGCACTGAGTCCGATGGTCTCCTTGAACAATCTGGCTGATTTTTTCCACAATTGCTTCGGTTCTTGAAGTGGGAGGTTGCCCAGCACATTCATCATCTTCCACATTCTCACATCCTTCTCTGAATTGTTTGTGCCACTCAAACACACCCGCACAAGACACATAGTCTTCCCTGTAGGCCTTAGTAAGCATTTGAAAACATTCCATTGGTCAGGTTTTTTTCAATTTTACTAAACATTTCAAATTGATACATTGCTTGACTTTTAAACTTAGCATTTTTCCGGCACACATGTTCTTCCCTTTGCTGTGGATATAAGAACAAAAGCCCTTTTTATTGTTTTAAACTGCTCTAGCAAGCCTGAGCTCATTCTGCACTTTAGCTTTTCTGACTTTCACCTTACATATGGTGTCTATTTATTTGAATTCAGCTTTGGTGATTTCCCCCTTTTTTATTTTGTGTACATGTCCCTTTTAAATCTTAGCTTAGTTGAATGTTCTTTAGAAATCCATCCTGGTTTCTTTAGACACTTCCCATTTTTTCCTCTTCATTGGAACAGTTTGTAATTTTGCCTTCAATAGCTCACTTTTAAGATACTCTGGGCTCATCAACACTAGTGACGTGATCTGGGGCCATTCTGGTGTCAGGTGTTAGCACATGCTGGGTACCTAAATAGGTCCAGGCAGCAAAAATAAACAGCAGAATATTGTTCCTTCAGGCATAAGAATAAAGACACAGACACAGGCTTGTGTCTAAAATAAATGTCTTTTTACTTAGGAATAATGGTCCGCCCTGGCCTCACATCGGGAGGCATGGAGACGCACTATCCACAATGCTGCAGCCTTATTTGAGAACTCACGACGAACAAGTCTTGAAGAGAAACGACAACGCAGAAAGAATCACAACCCAAAAACATCACCCAAGGAGACCTTCTGCTGCACTTTTTGCAACCGGACTTGTTTATCTCGGATTGGCCTTTTTAGTCATCAGCGCGCTTGCAGAAGGCGCGGGATGAGTCCTTCCTGAATCTTCGTTTGCGAAGAAAAGCCAGCCAGCCACAATGAAGTATACTTACAGATATATACAGTATTCAGAAGAAATACATCTTCCCACTGTGAGATCCTAAACAGAACTGCTTCACACGGTGATATCCAAAACAGGACTGCTTAGCTCAACCCAGCCCAGATCTGCACAACTCTGCTCCAGGGCTGTCAGCTAATCAACATTGATATGTTTACCCAGCTAGCTTCAGCAAACTGCTACTAGCTCACAGTGCTGCAAACTGCAGACTCTGTACAGGATAAATCTACTGTGTGTCCCAATATCCTGACATCCTGCCCTGGACTGACACAATGCTGGCTCCGCATACAGGAAAGATTTGTTCCAGAATCTGGCATCTGGACCATGCCATGGTCCAGATGGGCCAGCAGACTGACACTGCATTGGTCCTGGTGGCCCATCACCCTTGGTGCTGCCATTGCAGCTCCCTCACCTGCCGGCCAAGCAGCATTCTACAAGAGCATGGCAATTGTCATTGCTGCTGGTGGTATCAGAACAACCCACTGTGTCATATGACCAGCAAGGAAGGGGGGTCTTCATTGATCACAAAGCACCCTGTTCTGACTTCACCATCAGCAATGGTGATGGCCAGGCTCTCACATAGAACTGCTTGGCCAGTGGGCAAGGCAGCAGCAGTGGCACCAAGGGGGACCGACAGGGAGGCCAATGTGGTAGATGTGTAGATGTAGGACAGCTGTGATGCTCCAGATCCAGCCTGATCCAGCTGTCCACATGTCCAAAACACTGGGGCCACTCCAGAGTTTCCTGGAAACTCTGGGGGAACTTGCAGTTTCTCTTAAGCCAGACTAATGGCTAAATGGAGCAGATGTGATGCATGTGTCATGGGGACAAATCACCCTGGAGCTGGGGTGAGTACGTTTTATCCTTAGTGTAGACAAGCCCAACTGGCGGAAAACTCAACTCTTATCCGACAGGACTTGACATAGGAATTTTCTTCGGTCCTATCGAGAGGCAATATGTGCAGCACAGAGATCCTTCTCCTCTGCACGTATTGCGTCTGCAGAGTCCCGTCCAGCAGAGCTGTTTAGGGTGGTAAGGGAGATGACGCAGGTTATACCTGCACAGAACCCATTGCTTAACCCAACAGCAGCCTGCTGTGATGCATTTAACAACTACTTTGCAGATAAAATCTCTCGGATAAGAGCCGACTTAGATGCCAGCATTTTGACAGAAACAATTGACGAGGTGTCCAGCAACTCCGTTGATGTAAGTTTACTGAATCAATTTCAATCTGTGAGTACCGAGGACGTGGACAAGCTACTTGGTAGAGTGAGGAAGACGACCTGCCCTCTTGATCCTTGCCCTTCATGGCTGGCCATCCAGGGGGGGACTGCCTTGATGGTGTTCCTTAAGGACATCATCAATGCATCCCTCAGGGAAGGGTGTGTTCCATCTTGTTTAAAGGAAGCGGCGGTTAGGCCGCTCCTGAAAAAACCTTCTCTAGACCCCCTGGACATGAATAATTATAGGCCGGTTTCTATGTTACCATTCTTGAGCAAAGTGATCGAGAGGGCAGTTGCTCTTCAACTCCAAGTGGTCTTGGATGAAACTGATTATCTAGACCCATTTCAAACTGGCTTCAGGACGGGATTTGGAGTTGAGACTGCCATGGTTGCCTTGACCGATGATCTGCATCTAAGCATCGACAGGGGTAATGTGTCCCTGTTGGTGCTTCTGGACCTCTCAGCGGCTTTCGATACGATAAATCATGGCATTCTCCTGGATCGCCTGAGAGGGTTAGGAATTGGAGGCACTGCGCTCCAGTGGTTCCGGTCCTTCCTCTCGGGCAGGTCCCAGAGGGTGCGGCTTGGGGACAGCTGCTCCAGCAGAAAGGAGCTTACTTGTGGTGTTCCACAGGGCGCCATCCTGTCCCTGATGCTGTTTAACATCTATATGAAGCCGCTGGGTGAGATTATTCGGGGTTATGGGGCTGGGTGTTATCAGTACGCTGATGACACCCAGATCTATTTCTCCTTGTCCCGATCATCGGCCTCGAATCCCAATGGCATCTCTCCTCTTAATGACTGTCTTAAAGCTGTAATGGGCTGGATGAGGAAAAACAGATTGAGATTAAATCCAGACAAAACGGAGGTGCTCAAGGTAGCGGCCCCGAAACCAGGAGTTGAGTTGCAACCTCCAGTCCTGGACGGGGTCACGCTCTCCGTTAAGGACTGTGTTCGCAGTCTGGGGGTGCTCCTTGATTCATCGCTTCAGATGACGAGTCAAGTGAATGCGACGGTCAGGAGCGCTTGTTATCAGCTTCGGCTGATACGCCAGCTGTGCCCTTTCCTGGAAGTAAGGGACCTTGAGACTGTGGTGCACGCGCTGGTAACCTCTCGTCTAGATTTCTGCAATGCGCTCTACATGGGGCTACCCTCGTGCTTGGTCCGGAAACTTCAGTTGGTACAAAATATGGCAGCTAGAGTGGTCTCAGGAACATCTCGGAGAGATCATATAACTCCAATACTAAAATCTCTCCACTGGCTGCCTATCAGTTTCCGGGCCCAGTATAAGGTGTTGGTTATTACCTTTAAAGCCCTAAATGGCTTGGGTCCAACTTATCTCCGGAACCGCCTCCTCCCATACAATCCTCCCCACATACTCCGGTCCTCTGGGAGGAATCTGCTTCAGCCACAAAAATCTAGGCTGTCTGCAACCTCCCAGAGGGCCTTTTCAGTAATCGCCCCCAAATTGTGGAATGGCCTGCCGAATGAGATCCGTCAGCTGACGAGCTTGAGTAGCTTTAAAAAAGCACTAAAGACGGATCTCTTTTGGCAAGCCTTTCCTGATTAGATCCCGGCCTCAGGAACTCAGTCTCCTGGCTTTTTAAAAATTATGTATATATTTGTTTTTAATGTGTTTTTTTAGCTAGAAGGTTTTAATCTTATTGTGTTTAATGTCTTTTTATGTGGGAGGGTGGGGGTGGGTGGTGTTTTTAGTCATTATTATAATGTTTTAATTGTTGGAAGCCGCCCCGATTGTTTTTAGCAGAGGGGCGGGGTATAAATAAATTTTATTATTATTATTATTATTAAGCCCTCCCATCCATCTTTTAGAATGCCTTAGCATGAGATCACATCCAGTATTTTCCTATGTTTACTGAAATCAGTTTTCTTAAAGTCTAGAATGCATGGTGACTACACTTGGCTTCCCCTTTCTGCTGTATAACAAACTCCAGAACATGATCACTCCCACCTAAAGATCCTGCTATTTCCCCGCCTTTAACTATGTCATCATTTTAGTTAGGATCAGATCTACAATAGTTGATCCCCTTGTTGCCTCTTCCACCTTCTGGACAATGCAATTGTCTGCAAGGCAAGTGAAGAATCTTTTATTCTTGGCAGAGTTTGCCTTCCAATAAATATCAGGATAGCTGAAATCTCCCATTAGTACTACGTCACTCCTTTCTGAATTTGTGGTTCCTGTTCCAGGAAGGCATTATCCAAATCATTGGTATAGCTTGGGGTCTCAGTAATGATATCCTTGTTGTTCCCCTCCCCCTTATTTTTTACCCAGATGCTCTCAACATGGCTTCCAGGATTTAGGTCATGGATCTCTTCACAGGTGTAAACATCCTTGACATAAAATGTTATTCTTCCACCTTTCCTGTTTGGTCTGTTGCTTTGAAATAGGGTATACCCCTCTATTACTACATTCCAATCATGAGACTAATTCCACCAGGTTTCAGGGATGCCTATCTATCTATATAATTCTCTTATGTATGTTGTCTTTCCCAGTGTCGACTGGCTGCTCAGGAAACACACCCAACCCACACCCAAACAATCAACACCCACATGCAAATTCCCTCTCTACATCACAATCCATTCAATCTGCATCACTGCTTCACAAGGGCCCCTCCCTCCTCTCCCTCCCTCAGCCACTCATTAGTCATGGGCTGTGATGAGATCCAGGCAGTCAACTGGTGGTGGTGGTGGCAGGATGGTGCTGCTGCCACTGGGCCAGACCCAGGCAGTCAACTGGCAGTTGCTGTGGCAGGGTAACAGAGTAAGTCACCCTCAGCAATTCCAGGAAAAGTGTGGAATGGTGAGAAGGGGAACACAGAATTTAAACCCACCAGCCTACGTTACAAGGTTGTCGTGAGGTCTATCGGGTGTTTTGGGTGGAGTTTTTTAACGGTGTATGTTATGCTAGTTATATCATATTTGTTTTGTTGTTGTAATAGTTCATCTTTATTTCTCATGCTCTGTGCATTAGTGTAGAGATATTTAAGACCATGGGCCATTCCCCAAAGCTACTTATTTAAGGTTTATTTTTCCTCCCACTGTTTGTTTCTTGTACTATTTAGCCAGTTCTCTCTAAAATAGGTGGGCTATTATCTCCAGCACTCAATGAACTCCTGCCCTCAAGAATACACCCTCCTTTCCCCACATAATTCAGTTTAAAGCCCCCTGATCAGATTCCTGTCAACTGCTATGAGGTTCACCTATCACTTGCCAGAAATATGTCTTCATGAAACTGTAGACCATGGTCTCAAGAAGCCAATTTGTTCTTGGTGGCACCATCTGCAGAGCCAGTTGTTCACCTCCATTCTTCTTCTCTCCCTTCCTGGACCATGTCTTTCAAGTGAGAGGAGACCATGTCTTTCACAGGTTGTTGAAATGACAACCTGTGCATCAAGGTCCTTCATCTTCCTACTCAGAGTCCCATAATCCCTTCTGATATCCTGAAAGTTATGCCTTGCAGTGTCATTGGCTCCCAAGTGGACAAAAAGGAAGAGGTAACAGTTAGTGGGCTTTATGAGTCTTGAGGGCCTCTCTTTTACATCACAGATTTTTGCTCCAGGGAGGCAGCATACCTCTCAAAACATCTTGTCAGGCCGGCAAACCACTGCTTCTCTTCCCCTCAGGAGTAATAGTTAAATATTAACATCCCTAGTGGAGAGAGAGGTTAAAATTGGGGAAATTTTCTATTCATTCCTGATCTCCTGGTTGTTGTTTCAGCACATCAGTAATAAAATCAACAATCTTTCCTCAAATATACTTGTAGTTATTGCATTGACAATCTTAAAAGGAACTCCTAAGAGGCATTAAAACAGTGTGTAAATATGTAGTTCTGCTACTTTGTGTGTGCCATATATTGATGTCTATACTTTATTTTCAATCTCTTTTATCATCATCATCCATGCAGAAATGGTGTGAATCCTGATTTCCCAGATTCTAAGGAAATAATCATTGGAATATAGAGCCTTCCACACCTAAAACACTAAAAGGAAGAGTGAAGCAACTATTTTGTGTAGTGATCTGATCATACATAAAGAAAAAATGACCTGGGAAATGTAGTGGTTAGGGTACCAGGAATATTGTTTTTTGTTTGCTTGGAGTTGTTTACTGAGAGTGGCAACTTTCCTTTTCTATAGGAAGAAACTCTGGTAGCTTGAAAATTTCTCTGTTTTCTGAAGTACAGTGAGCCCTTGGTATCTGCTGGGGTTTGGTTCCAGGACACCCCATGGATACCAAAATCTGTGGATGCTCAAGTCCCCTTATATACAATGGCCTATTAAAATGCTGTCCCTTATATAAAATGGAAAAATCAAGGTTTGCTTCTAGGATTTTTTGTGGGGGGCAGAATATTTTCAAGCTAGGGATGGTGGAATCCATGGATGTCAAATCTGTAACTGTACAAGCTTCACAATCTTTATGTTATCCTTATTGAAAATAATGCAAATTTACCATGTTTCCTTATAATCTAAACAGATGAAAATGGATAGGTAAAATAAAGATTTTTAAGATTTTGTTGAAGGATATCACTCCCACGGAAACAAAACAAAATAAAATACAGGTTGTTGATGTTGCATGAGATTCCCTTTAATTACTACCATCCTTTCACACCCTGCCATTTTCCATGCATTCATGTCATCAGTGTTAATTGCAATAGATGGAAAGCTCATTTGATACAAACTATCCCCCAGCAGTAGTTTGTCACACGATAACTCACCTATATCTAAGAGTTTATTTTAACTTGAAAAGAAATTTCTTACTGTACAGCAGGCCCTCTGGATCCATGGGCCGGATGATCTAGAAGAGCAAATTCAACCCTCTGCACATTGTCATGCCCCATATTATTAAATAGCGGTGACATGAACATGGACATGCTGGAGTTTATGCATTCATGCTGCTGCCATTTAATAATATGGAGTGTGATCAATTTTTGGTATCTGCGTAGGGTCTGGGAAGCAATTCCCTATGGATCTGAAGAACCTACTCTATTGATCTATCTATCTATCATAAAAATCTTGAATCAATACTTAACAATTGGATTACACTTTACATAGGCTGACAAGCTGATTTTCTTAAAGTGCAAGCAAGAAATATCTTGATCTAGGCCTAGGAGAAAAAACCCATGGTAATTTATGTTTACAGATACATATTACATATTAGTTTTTCTCCTCACCATTTGGATTACCTGGGAATATGTTCCATTGTGTTCTCAGATTAGAAGCGCATTCCTAGTATGTCATATCTAACTGCTATAAGGCTTACAACACAATCTGTGTGACTCAGAAGTAAGTATCACTGTGATCCATGAGGTGTACTCTCTAGTAAGGGTGTTTAGGATTGTAGCCATCACATGGTCTGAATGTCTAATTGGACTCAAAACTAGTGAATGAGAAAATATGTAACTAACCTTTTCTACTTTCTAACAATGCAGACATTCTATGGTTCCTGAAACAGCATCTTGAAACAGATTTCAAGTTTTGGAGCAAGAGATCTAAACTTGGCTCTTCCTCCCTGCCCCCATAGAAATAACCACACTCCTCAAAAATTCAATGTTGGAGCTTTGATGTTAGAGATGGAGGAAAGGGGTGATGTAAGACGTGCTGTGGACAGAGCAGATCCACAGGATCCAAAGCCCTCCCATCCCTCCTGGATACAAGCAAACATTTAGACTAGTTGTAATGGTGGTCTACATAATTTCTTTTCCATTGCTTACAATGGGAAAGAATTGTAGCACACAGGCATACCCAAAGTGGCAGATACTGTTCCCTCTCATTAACCTTGCAAAGAGCCTAACAGGAGCCTCACAGCACTCTTTGACAGAGTGAAAGCCTTGTACACTTAGTGTCATCAGATCTGAAGGGGAACTGTCACTGAATATTTGAGGCTGAAACTTATTTATTTAATTTATCTCCTGCTTTTCTTCCAGTGCAGGAACCAAGGTAGCTTACAACATAAATTAAAAGAAAATACAGTTAAAAACCAATCAGTTTGTATACTGAGTTAAAAGTTATATTAATACCAAGTACTGACTTAACACATTTTTTTAAAAAAAATTAAAAACATATCAAGATAGGAAAAGGAAAGAAATACAATACCTCCCACTAAGTTACCTCCTCAGCAGGCAGTTACTGGCTCAAAGTCTGAACAAAAAGGGTGGAGAGAGAGGCCTAGGTTACCAAGAAGGGAGTATCACAGCTGGGAAGAAACCACTAATTAGGTTGTACTCATATACAGTACAACTCCCATGTCCATGGGGGATATGGTCCCAGACTTACCATATTCAGTAGGACCCCTGTATCCACTGATTCATTTCCACTGATTCAGTTATCCACGGGACACAAAACTGCACACCTACCATAGAGTCTTCCTAGAAAATGTGTCCTCTCTAGTCATTTTCTAGGTCCTCCAAGGCAACTCTATGGTATTTTAAAATGGAAGCTCCATTATTTTCAATGGTGTTCACTATTATCCACGGTTTTCAGTATCCATGCCCCCCGAACCAATCCCCAGCAGCTAAGGGGGTCCTACTGTATCAGAAACCATGGATTATAGTCAACAGTATTATAATGAATTACCTCCAGCCCAAGCATACCATAGAGTCATGCTGGAGGACTTAGAAGATAGCTAGAGAGAACACCTCTCTAGGCATCTTCTAAGCCCTCCAACACAACTCTTATGGTTAGCTTCAGCATTCCATAGACTCACGCTGGAGGACCTAGAAGATGCCTAGAGAGGCCATATCTTTTGAGACTCAGGCAAGTGAATCTGTGGATATGGGTCCCATGGACACGGGGGTTGTACTGTGTTTCCTTTCATATAGGGAAACAGATGATAGTTTGAAATGTAGAAATGCCACGGTTTCAGTTAAAGTAGGCCTGTGCCTTTAACTACAGCTTGAGAGGCCCACATTAGCAGGGGATAATACTATCCCATGACTTGAAAATTCTTCACCCACTGACCTCTGCAAACATCAGGGTGTTCCCCTCACCCCAATAGTTATTTTGTCAACTGAAAATTAGAAATAACAATCCATTAAAAATGCTGTGCAATTGACAGAAATCATTAATAATAGTAGTAGGCCAAGGATTTCCTGGTTGTTCATTCAGGTTTCTGAACCTTTAATAATTTCTTCAATGAGGGGATTTTGGAAGATAGAACTTGTCAAAGTAAAGGCTTGAAAACTGTACTTCAGGATGGAAAAGAATTTTATTGACTTGAATGAAAGCAGCATTTTTGAACCTCTTGATATGTATTGGGAGAAGAAAAAAGAATTTGCACATTGGTGAGACTTATGGGGCATTTCTTTGCAACGAGGTGCTCACAAAACAGCTAAAATAAAGTGCACTCAGTGGACACAATTTTAAAAAATGTCAAGTGTGCACACTTTAGTAAAGGGGATGAAATAAGTGTGCACCTTAGGAATAAACAGGGCTTAGAATGATAGGCTTAAAAATTAATTTGATAATGTTAAACATGAGAAACTGGAAAATTAATTCACAAATGCTAATGGTTTGAATCAATTAATTTTTTTATTTCTCTTTTACTGACTTATTGATTGTGCTTTTAGTGTTGGCCTGGTCCATGGGATTTACAGAGACTAGTATGGAGGTTTTTACTGCTCAGTTTAGGGAAACTCATTTTGTTTCTGGCTCCTTCCAAACAGGTCTTTTGGTCCATTTAAAGTTACCTTCCCCTAGCCTGAAATTTACCCACATGGATTACAAATACCATAATAGATTTTTTGCCTAGGAATAGTGGGAGTCCAGCACATCTGGGAACTTTCATGATGGGGAAGGCTTTCCCAAAAATATGCAATCTCATCTAACAAGTTCCTCCATTTAATTTGTCTGTATCTCTCTTTTCTTTCAAGATCCACCAACACATAAGCTTCATTCATCCTTCAAATGCCTCATTTGTTAAAACTTAATAAAGAGCAATTTTTTTCAGTTAGAAAGCACTGATCCACTGCAAGTACAACAATAAGTGGATAGCTACAAAGAATGGTCAGTAAATCAAGACTGAAGACTTCTTAATTTGAAATATTCGAGAGTCTCAGAGCATACACAGGCTATTTTTCTGCTCAGCTGAATCTTTTCTGCCTCCCCATTCCCAGTTAAGAAGTATGTTCTATAAAGAGCAGAGGTAGAACACCAGTTTTTGCATGCAGGAGCCAGGGGTCCCAAATATAACATGCAGTTTTAATTATCACATATCTAACAAGCCCACTCTTCTCTGGACGTTTATTACTTTAGCTGCATAATGAAAAGAGGGTTAGAAAGATGAGAAGGAAGATGAATAGGGGTGAGTAAAAAGAAGGGAAATGATGAGGGGAAAGGCAGAGGGGAAATCCAAAAGAAGAGAAATGGTGATGGCGTTGAAGTAAACCTTCTACATAATTGTGAAGTACTGCATGATTAATAAACTAAAGAATTGCACGGGGTTTTATTGCAATAATAATATACAAAAGAAAACAGTCCAGCATATAGCCTCCCTGAGAAGAAAAGGCCCCAGTGGAGTGGCGGCGGCCTCTGCAACCCAGTTAACAGGTGAAGGTAGGGGGAGGAGGCAGGCAATGATGGGGAGGAACTGAAGCGTGGAGGAAACAGGTGTGGATGGTCCATGCTTCATTCTCCCCCCTCACCTGCTAACTGGGTCATGGAGGCCACCACCACTTCCACATCAGCCTTGCGCACCCCAGTCTGGGCAAAAGTTCACAGGAGGCAGAACAGAAGGAGCAGGCCTCTGCAGGCCGGGTGCCAGTGAGGCAGATGAAGTGGTGGCGGAGTGTGGATTCTGCTCCTCTGCTTTTCCTCCTGCTGCACACAGCATGTTTTCTTTCACTTGGGCTGGGGCACATGGAGCTGTGGCAGAAGTGGCAGCTCTGGGAAGCTATGTCAAGTAGGAGCAGGGGCTGTGGGACAAGGAGGAAGCAACAGTGGAGCCCTGGCCCTCTGCTGCCTCCTTGATGGAGGTGTCTCTGCCCAGAGCCATTGCTTGCACACATAGGAGGAGGGTGTAGTGGTGGTGGCAGGCAGACTCAGACACCTCTCTGGGGAAAAGAGGCCCCAGTGGATGGCAGTGACCTTCACAACCCAGGTAGCGGGCAAGGGTGGTAGTGGTGGGAAACTGAGGCATGGAGGGTGGCCCCCCCAATTAGCAGGTAAGGGTGGGGAAGGGGGAGGAGCAGCTACCTTGAGTATCTGCATTTTTTATTATCCATGGGTGGGATGGGGGGCTGGAACCAAAACCCCATGGATACCAAGGACCCACTGTACAATAATTGTATATTATATCATATATGACCATAAAATTATATTATATACCATATAATATACAAAAGAAAGAAGTCCAGAAACATATTCAGAAGCATAGTAAAAGTTACTCAAGAAAATCACAATGCCCCCTGCTGGAAATTCTTTAAATATAGGCCCATTCCATACATGAGGTATTCTGAAAGGGCACTGGCTGCTTGATGGACTTGGTCTTCCACTCAGCAAACAAACCATGCCCCCTTTTCATGCACTCCTTTTAAATTCTTTGCCCAACTTAAGCTGGTGTTCTGTTCCACAAATCCAGCTATTCAATCTGGGCACCAGAAATTTGTCTCCTTCCCGCTCTGTCCTCACTGGAGTCTTTTCAAAGAAATCGCACAGATTAAACTGGCTAAGTACAGAGCCATGTGAAACATTTTCTCTAATTCTAATATTTGTTCTCCTGATCTAGCAGGCTTTCCTGTTTTACTGAATGTGAGTGAGGGAGAGACACTCACTCTAAGGAATTCTAATGAATTCTAATGACTGAATCCACTAAAGTATATGTTCAGCTTCAGCATTAATTGGAAAATCTAGTCAGTTACCTGAAATCACTAGAAAAAAGCTCTCCTGAATTAAGAATTTAACAAGTTAATTGGCAAGATAGTTCATGCTTCAGGCTAAATGTGTCCATTTTTCTCAACCATTCCTCACAGTGCTTGATTTCCAGAACCTTTATTATCTTGATCTCCCTTCTCTGGACACATCAAGCTTTTCAAGGTCCTCCTAAAACTTTGGTGAGGGTGTTAACAGAAAGAGTGGTGGAAACCTTAATTCAGCATCATAAATGTGATAGAATGCACATAATTTCAAACATAGATTTTTAATAACTAAGTAGTCGAAGTCCTGGACCTGGATGAATTACCTGTTGGCTTTGTTTCTTTCCCCATATAGAATCATAGAGTTGGAAGAGACCACAAGGGCCATCCAGTACAACCCCCTGCCATGCAGGAATACACAATCAAATCATTCCCGACTGATGGCTATCCAGCCTCTGTTTAAAAACCTCCAAAGAAGGAGACTCCACCACACTACGAGGCAATGTATTCCACTTCTGAACAGCTCTTACTGTCAGGAAGTTCTTCCTAATGTTTAGGTGGAATCTCTTTTTCTGTAGTTTGAACCCACTGCTCCATGTCCTTGTCTCTGGAGCTGCAGAAAACAAGCTTGCTCCATCCTCAGTATGGCATCCCTTCAAATATTTAAACATGGCTATCATGTAACCTCTTAACCTTCTCTTCTCCAGACTAAACATACCCAGCTCCGTAAGCCGCTCCTCATTGGGCATGGCTTCCAGACTTCCCACCATCCTGGTTGCCCTCCTCTAGACACGTTCCAGCTTGTCCATATCCTTCTGGAATTGTGGTGCCCAGAACTGGACACAGTATTCCAGGTGAGGTCTGACCAAAGCAGAATAGAGTGGCACTATTACTTCCCTCGATCTAGACACTATACTCTTATTAATGCAGCCTAGAATCGCATTGGCTTTTTTAGCTGCTGCATCACACTGCTGGCTCATGTTCAGCTTGTGGTCCATTAAGACTCCTAGATCCCTTTTGCATGTACTGCCATCAAGCCAGGTGTCACCCATCCTGTATCTGTGCATTTCATTTTTACTGCCCAAGTGTAGTATCCTACATTTCTCCCTGTGGAAATTCATTTTGTTAGTTTTGGCCCAGCTTTCTAATCTGTTGAGGTCATTTTGGATTCTGATCCTGTCCTCTGGGGTATTAGCTACCCCTCCTAATTTGGTGTCATCTGTAAACTTGATAAGCATACCCTCTATTCCCTCATCCAAGTCATGGATAAAGATGTTGAATAGCACTGGGCCCAGGACAGAACCCTGTGGCACCCCACTGGTCACTTCTCTCCAGGATAAAGAGGAGCCATTGGTGACTGCCCTTTGGGCTCAGTCAGTCAACCAATTACAAATCTACCAAACAGTTGCATTGTCTAGCCCACAGGTTACTAACTTTTTTGCAAGAATATTATAGGGGACCTTGTCAAAAGCCTTACTGAAATCAAGATACACTACATCCACAGCATTCCCTTCATCTATCAAGTTTGTAACTCTATCAGAAACAGAGATAAGATTAGCTTGGCATGACGTGTTTTTGAGAAATCCATATTGACTTTTAGTGATCATGGCATTCCTTTCTAAATGCTTACAGACTGTCTGTTTAATGATCTGCTCTAGAATCTTTCCTAGTATTGATGTCAGGCTGATTGGGTGGTAATTATTTGGTCCCCCCCCCTTTTTTTTTTTTTAGGATGGGAACAACATTTGCTGTCCTCCAGTCTGCTGGAATGTCTCCTATACTCCAGGAATTTTCAAAGATTATTGCCTGTGGTTCTGATATTACTTCTGCCAGTTCTTTTAATACCCTTGGATGAAGTTCATCTGGCCCTGGAGACTTGAACTCATTTATACTGGCCAGGTATTCCTGAACTACATCTTTACCAATTCTGTGCTGTATTTCCCCTACTGCATCACCTGCTCCATTTTCCCCTGTTTGTATTTGTGTGGGTTTTCCTGCTCTGCACATGAAGAAATTTGAGAATTTTGCTAAATTCCTTCTTTTTGAAGGAACATAAATGAATTTCTTTCCAGAACCCTAACTCATTCCAAGTTTGAATGTCACCTGACACAGCCACTGGCACATCATTATTTCAGACCTGATCACTTTAGCTGTAATATTGGGCACTGCCACTGGTTGATGACAAAGCTGTTTTGCTGCCTATACAGGAGAAGCAGGTCAACTGAGGAACCTAGAAAGGGAAATGAAATTGCTATGAACCCCCCACCCCCAAAACCGAGAGTTCATAACTTAATCAACAAGTAAGTTAATCAACAACTTAATCCACAATCATTTTTACCCAGCTAATAGTAAGTTCTGGGTATAAATGCATTTAAATGGTCACAAATGTGCCAGCCCCCAACAAGCTCACACAGATTCTGATACCCAGTTGCAGAACAGGAATAGAAAAAGAGGCAGTTATGATTCAGAAAAGTATGGCAAAATTAAACAATAAGATTTTTACATCCTTCATGGTACCTGCTTATCTTTTTATCTTTTATTTTTTTGTATACACATGTATATAAGATTCCTCATACCAAATAAGATGACTGGCGATCCCTAGGCTGGACAGCTCTACAAAGATGTTGGAGATAACAAGATCAACAAGTTACACCAGCAGTGTAAGAGCACAATGAAAACAATCAGATCAAAGCATCCGACTTTCTGTTCTTGCTGCCTGTTTTTATGGCCTATAGAATATTTGGTATGTAAGTACCATTCAATTAACTATCCAATTTCATAGCACCTTTAAACACAATGGCCTTATAAAAACAAAGTAATTGAGTAGGGTTTTTTCACCCTCTCCCTACTGGCGATGAAGCAAAGCTCATAAAATAACAAAGATGAATTTACAAATGGAAACTTTCTTCCTCCAGCCATATTTCATTATTCTAAAATGAATTCTTCTCCTTGCACTTCACAATGCAAAGTGAAACATATTCCTCTGAAGGATGAGCTTTGTATTGATTATCCAACCAAATAAAATTATTACTGGCAGGGAGGAAATAATGACTTAGAGATAATAGTGGATGTGAGTCAGATGAGTTATGCAAATTCCTTATAATGGGTAACAATCTGATTTTGTTTGGATCCTTTTGGATCCTCAGCTGCAGATGACAACAAAAGACTGATTTATTTAAAAAAGGAAGTATGTGTGTGTGTGGGGGGAGGGAATCTTCCTTTTTTTTCTTCTGTAACCCTGACTTCCAAACTTCACACATTTGTGAACATTAATCAGGAACAAGCACTCAGCTTTAGGACCATGTTGGGTGGTGGTGGAAAGCACTTCACAGTTAATTACCTTCATTTGAGTTTCAACTATTTTTACTCTCCAATTGTGTGCTGAAAAGGCGAAAAGGATAAACTAAGGGGAATATGTTTGTTTTTCATAGACTTCTTGAAGGTCAAAGTTGTGCAATGATAATGATTTATGCTTATTAATTAATTGAATGATTAAAATCATTAAATAGTTAATAAATTGATAAATAGAATAATAATAATAATAATAATAATTGCTAAATTGGTTAATAAGACAAAAGCTTGGTTTTTCTCTATTGCAAGAAAAGCTATTCAGAACTTGGAACATAGTTACAGTCGACTTTATCAGATGTGGTAAAAATCCCATGATTACAACATCTCGGTAATATGAATGGTTCCAGATGTCAACCGACATTGTCATGTTTGCATGGTCAAATTGTGCTCCAGCTGCGAATAAGGCATTGTTTTTAATTGATGGGAAAAGCCATCAATAACTCTCTCTCTCTCTCTCTATATATATATATATATATATATTTCAGTATTGAGGAGCACATAAAAACACATCCCACTTTAATTGAGAGATTACCATGTGAATGGGTGGTCCTCTTTCCCCCTTCCCATTGGTGGCAAAAAAACTTTTGGGTGAGCACATAAAAACTATCCATAGGACCCTCTTTTTATGAACTTTCCTGGTTTCTTTGCACATTTTTAGGTTTGTTAAAGTGTTTGTGTGTTCATTTACTTTGCAAATTAAGTGAGTTTTGGTGTTTTTAAGCATGTTTGTGCCTCCCCCACCTTCTGGCCAATCAAATTATGGGCAGTGACCATTCTCGATCAAAGGAAAATCAAAGGAAACATCACTGTCAAACTTCTGATATTTAATTTATCAAGAAGTTTAGCACTGTCACCTGTAGCCTCAATCCAGATAATGTTTTTAATCCTCTTTAAAAATATGTTTTTTATTTACCTTCAAACCGATCTCAGTTACATATAATAAAATTCCAGTATAGCAAAGGCATGGATATAAAAACACAAAAGGAGAAAAAATTCCACATTAGTCATAGGTTTCTATAAAAGCTGAACAAATGTCCAAATAAAAGTTCATTTGTAAATTTCATCTATGCACCATTTTTTCAAATGTTGCAAGAGTTGTTAGATTGTCTGTCCATTGGATCACAGGTGGAGACATGGCTCCCCCAAGAGGGGGAATGACAGGGCTCTATCCTGGGGGCCCGGGCACCTGGGATTAGGAGTGGGGGCTGGTGTAAAATTGTTGTAAGATTTTATTATGTAGGGAGAGGGGTATAAATACTCTAATAAAATAAAATTTTAAAAATGGCTTCTTTAAAGCTTAGGCTAAGATCTGGTGTGGATTCACCACTTCACTGACACCGGCCACAACTGAAAGAAAGAGACAGTAGGCAGGCTACCCATAAGGCAACGGGGGAGTGCACTACTCATACTTTAAAGTGCCATAAAACTCTTTATTGTTAAACTCAACTTCATTCTCTGAAAATAAGAAGAGAAATTCTAAAGCCAGGCATCTGTTGATTATATTATTTTTCAGGGAGAAAAAATGCCAACGATATACTTCTGATTTCTTTATTTTGAAAATATGCAAATATTAATGATGATCTCTCCATATCAAAAATAAAAGTGCACCATCAAAATGTTCCAAATAAAGGTATCTTGCATGCCTCTTGATAGCCTAACTGGATACTTTCAGGTGACCCTCTTTGATATTTAGTAGCTTGGCATATGGAGCATCACAAAATAACAAACTTAATTAAGGAAACATTTCTGTTCATCCAGATGCTCACAACCACAGAGGTTTTGAATTAGAGAGATAAATGAAAGGAAGAAATGCCAGTAATGACAATAGCTTTTAAATGGTATGTAGCAGAACAGAATTTTGACACAGATGGTCTGCTCCAGTTGACTCATAATTAAGAATCTACCTAAGAGTTTCCTTACATGTATTAAGGCCAAAACATGCAGCATGTTTTGGAGGGGGGTGGGTTTAAAATTTCAGCCCTGTTCACTATATGAATGGATGCATCAGAGTACAATCTTAAATATTTCAGAATTAAACGCCATTGAGTTTCTTAGTGCCTACTATCAGGTAAGTATATTTGAGGACTTTATCAGATAAGGCAAATATGGCGTCATAATAACACCTAATGAGCATGCATGCCAGACGACATTGTATTTTTGCCTTTTCATCTGGTCAAAAAGGCATTCTTTTTTATTGACAGACCAAGCTGTCAATAGATCTGCCACAGTGTTTTTGTGCCAGTATTGTGAGCGTTTGAAACCTCATGCCATTTTCCTCTTGTGATTACAGCGTCAATGAACAGAACACTTCTGGTTGAGAAGGCAAAAGCCAGGAACAGGATGCTCTTTTTATTAACCTCCCTGGCTTACTTGGGATTTTGTGAGCGTGTTTCTGTGCTTGTGTATGTTTTGGGTTTTTTATTTTGCTGGGTTTTTTAATATTTTTACCTTGCTCAAGTCTTCTTGCGAGATCCGCAGAGATCACAAACACGGAAGTAAACAGCACTAGCGTTAGTGCTCCTGTAATGCTGCGGGCTGCTTTTTCATGCTATTAGAAGTACTGTATGGTAAAAAGAGTTATTTTGCCAGGATTATTACACAGAAAAATGTGGTGGGAAAGAAACAATTTTGGAGGTTTGTCTGATAAAGTCCTAAGATTGTAAGCCACTTTTGCAGGGGCTGTGTTGGATGTGATACGTCTTACAGGATCACATGGGATATATCCTCCAAGTGATGAAATGGGCTGCTGTCCAAAATAGCTTATGTTTAATATGCCATGTTAGTTAAGTCTCTTTGTGCTAGAATAAGCTAATAGAACCTACTCTCTGGAAACATTTGCATGTATGCATTCACTTAATCACATTTCTGTATTTCAACATCAACAACAAACAAACAAAAACAAAATGACATTTAAATCCTAATTACATTGGAATTTATTCATTAAAGAATTCCAAATTAATTTAATTCTATATTTCTATTAGGTGGGAACTACCTTGAAACATGAAGGAAGTGTGAAAGCTAATAGTCACCAAAGCTGGGACCCACAAATTAGTTTGAAAGGTGTGAATCAGGTCATTACCATATCAGCATTGACAAAAAAGCAAAACCTTCAAGCATAGTTAATTCACAGATGCTCAATTCTGGTATTTTCCACCTCAAGGAACAGTCAGGATGCAGTAGCAAATACTTCCTCCTCCATCACATCTCTTTAAATGACCTCACTGTTCCTCATGGATGAGACAACAAAGATTGCCGTCCGATTGTGGGAATAATGAGACCACACACATGAAATGGGGTGAAATAAAGTATTTTATTGAATTCAACCTATTTAATACCTTCTAAGATCTTCAGCAGGGGGAGGCAACCTGGTGAGGGACCAGCTGAGGCAGTAGGTCTATGCTAGACCACACCCCTCAGCCTTCCCGGGCGAACACCTGGGTCCTGGAGAGGAACCCCAGTTGCCTGGGGTTGCTCACCAGCTGGCTCGCATCTGGAAGGTCAACCCAAAAGTCCCTCACCCAAGCTGCATAGATTGGGGTGAAGGATTATCCTTTAGGCCAACCCCAAGGTGGGTCTCCTTCTGTTCCCTTAGGCCACACAACCTGAAATGGCCCTTCCAGAGACCCTACCTTCACCAAAATTGGTGCCAAGGTGCCCACCGAAACTATGCCTCCCCCTTCCCTACCATAATAAGAGGGAATTAGCCTATTTAGACACCACCCTGGCCAATTTCCCAAATGCCACTATCCTAGTATGGGGTAGGTGAAAAAACTCCCAAGAAAAGAGGGGGAATTCCTACCCGGCTCCAAAGCAACCGATTATCACACTATTCAAACGGCGGGAAGGTGGGTCGACTGATTGCTGGCTGAAGAGGAGGGGTCAAGGGGTGGCAGGGCCTTATGTGGCCTCTGGCCCCACCCCTCTCCTCCCATCGCAGGCAACACTGCCTGCAACATTCTGAGGGGTCTATGACCCTCCTTGGGGGCAAAGGCAGCTCCCTCTCAAAACAGCTCTGCTGATACGGGGGGGGGGGGAGGGGAGCCGGATTCACTTCAAACTTATGGGCAGGGCAAATGAAGAATTCGTTGCATCATACATTCTTAGCAAAGCTGGACTTCCTACAAGGTTGGCAAGGTGGATGAGGGGGGGAGAATGCTATGTCACACCAATGTGACAGTGGATTTAGACCAAAACTCTTCCTGATCGCTAGTGACAAGATCTTTTATAATAATATTGATTTAGGTGACTCCCCCATGTGCTAAAAGAATGAAACAGGGGTGTCACATGGCTACACAGTCCACGAACATAGGAGACTTTCCACCTCCTGTCTTCAAATATTTCCAGTGCAGAATCCCTGTATATATTGGTTAAAGATAAAGATGGTAAAAGATGCATTGCTGCTGCATGTCAGAGTGTCAATGGGTGTTGATAATTTGTATGGTCATATGACACCCACCCATTTGTACTTGGAGGCTAGAATGTTCTCTCAGCAGTTTCTGAATATGTTTTTTCTCAGGCTGTGTTTATATTTATTTATTATTTTATTCATTTGCATATAGAATGTCCCATGTAGAATATATTTGGAAATGCTAGGAAATTATTGCATATATGTACAAGTGAATGAAATTGTGGTTGATAGTATTAAATTATATAGGATTAGCAGGTGTAACACGGTACTTTCCTATCTTTGATGCAACAGAACAAGGACACTCCTCTAGAAACTCAGTTTACATAACAGTGTCCCTTGGTATTCACTGGGGTTTGGTTCCAGGACCCTCCATGGATACCAAAATCCACAGATGCTCATCTTATTATATACAATGGTATGGTAAAATGGTGTTCCTTACATACAAAAAAATGGTAAAATCAAAATTTGCTTTTTGGATTTTTTTAAAAGATTTATACCATGGATGGTGGAATCTGTGGATGTAGAATCCATGGATACAGAGGGTCAACTGCATATAACTTTGGTAGGTGATTATTTTTGGTAAAATTAAACATGAAAGTGATGTTAATTTTTCCCCTTTTAAACTGGGCCTGTGTTCAACATAGGATGGACTGAAGCAAGGATGAACTCTAAACCATAAGAAACAGACATTTCCACCTTGAACATAGTTTGTAACCATCTTGAATTGTTATTTTAGAGCAGGGTCTAGATCTGTGTTGGGAGTGGGAATGTGTGTCCCTCCAGATGTGACAGGATTATAATTTCCACTTCCTTTACTAGTATAGTCTATGATGAGTGAGTGAATGTGAATTTCAGAAAACATGGCATGAATATGCTGGATGTTGAGGGATCAAGTATTTAAAAGTGCTAGAAAACATACCTGCAACTGCAACTGAAAAATAAATCAATAAAGTAACTGCAAAATAAATCAATAAAGTAACTATAAGATCTAGTAATGTAAAATGTTCTATTGCATATGAATTAAGCATGATACAAATAGGATATAAAATGATAATTACCAAGACCCATGTGTGATTTTGTACTGTCCAAAAGCTTTTCCTTTTTATTGATGGGCCAAGCCATCAATACATCTTCCCATGGCACTTTTTTTGCTGGTGTTGCCAGCATTTGAAACCTCATGCCATTGTGCTCAGGTGAATGTGAATACAGCATCAATGACAGAACACTTCAGGGTGAGATCATGACAGCCAGGAAGAGGACCCTCTTTTTATGACCCCCCGTGTACTTTTAACTTCTAAAGTGTGTTTCTGTGCTTGTGTGAGTGAACATTTTATGTCTTCATTTTGCTTTGTTTTTTAAATTTGTCACTCTCGCATCTTTTTGTGAGAATCATTGAGATCTCCAACCAGGAAGTAAACGGAGCTCCGTTCCTGCTTTGTTTATGCTGGGCTGCCTCTTCAAGGCAGGTCTGATAGAGGGGGTTCTTTTGACAGCATAAAAAAGGTTCAAAATATGCTGGCAAAGGAATGATTCTGGGGGGTGGTCTGATAAAGTCCTAAGCATGTCAACAACTTTCAGCTTGGGTCTAATTGTGTCATTAGCCGCAGTGCTACTTACAGTTGTCCTCTGCTCTTTCCCAGTAGCACACTGAGTACTTTTCAACCTGCAAGTCTCATCTTCTGGCACTATCTCTTATTTCATTTTGGATTTTCTCATCATAGGGTTTTCAAGGTAAAAGGTTTCAAGAGCAGTTTACCATTGCCTTCTTCTGCACAGTACTAACAAGTGTTACCTACGCTCCCAGTGCTGTTGTCTCTGAGAGATACTCTACCTTCACTATTGCTGCTGCCCAACAGCTGTTTGGCACATTGAGTCAGGCTTCTCAGCAAAAGCCTATATGACATGGGCGACCCTACCAGCAGCTGTGTTACCATCAGCATAGCCTCTTGCCTCACAGGAACACTCAGTGCCACCCCCGCAGAAACATAGTGCCAAAGTGGGATAGTCCCCTGAGCTCCACCCATAAGAGACATACATGTGCAGGAGCCACTAACAGGATTCTTGCCCTCTGTGTGTTTTAGGTAGTGAAACCTATTCTCCAATTTTACCTATCTATTGTTGTTTTTACTGATATATTAGATGAAAGGCAGACAGTCTGAGCCACCATAGAAAAGGCAGGGTATTTTCTGAGACCTTTTTGAGGAGGATCAGGATCACAAGATTGCTACTTGCCTGCACTGTAGGCAGCAAATTAGCCAGGGGAGATGATACGCTATCAGTAGCCTGCTGCAACACCTTAAGAGGCAGCACCAAGTGATCTTGTTAAAAGCAGAGGCAGAAGTCAACGCAGACAGGAAGCATGAGCCAAACCTTCAGGTCAAAGATAAAGGGTGATGGCAGCAACAGCTCTTCTCAGTCCTCCCTCTTCCAATCTGATGCTTAGGCAGACAACTATGGAGGAGATGACGTGAGTATGGGGCTGTGGGATGAAAGTTTTCAATGCCAGCCCAGAACACAAAATGCCTTAATGGGGAGCAGGGATGATCATTAGGAGGATTTCAACTCAAGGACTGTTGGTAGGAATAAATAAAGCAGTATTTTCTTGCCTTCCTAAGTTTTTTATCCTGATCACCGAATCTCACCAAATACCATTTCATGACTAAAAAAAGGCAAAAAGTAATAAACAAAACCTTTCTTCAAGTACACTGTCATCATTTTCATTATTATTGTTTGTATATCTTAGTTAAACTTAACTGACCGATGAGGTGTTTTGGAGGGGGAGTACTGCGAAAACAAATATCAGATTTTGCATGAGCCAAGCACAAAATACCCCAGACTTGCTTGTCTGAAAGTGGATTGGGATAATCCCCTCTTCAGGCTCTACCATGAATACTATTTATCCATTGTAACTGAGGGTCTACTTCATGGATGGGCAACTGTGGAAAACTAGAGGGCCACATAAGCACTCCAGGAGACCTTGGAGGGCTAGACCCCTTCACACCTGTTCCCACAAAAGATTACCCCCAAAGCCCTGCAGGGGGCATGGGAGCATGTTTGGGGGCCTTCTTGGGCTCCTAAAGGGTCATTTTGAGGCAAAAATTTGATAATTTTTGCCATTTTTTGCACATTTGGAGTACCTCCACATCCCCTAGAGATCATTTTTGGGCACTTCAGAGCAAACTTCACAGCACTTCAGGCCGTAAAAATGGCCCTGGCGTGCCTCATGTGGCCTGTGGCCTGCACTTTGCCCACCCCAGTCTACATACTCTTCATCATTTACCATCTGTAGACAAAATGAGGACTTGTGATTCCAACATTGTTATTTTCCCCATTGTCTTTGCTCCCATATGTTTTTAAACAGCTTTGCCCAATGATGAAAACTTCATTTCAAAAAGCTAGCTCTGACATATTAGTGTATTTTTGCTTGGCCCAATAAAGATATCACCACAAGATGGACTTCCTAAATTGATACAGTTATGCAGATTTTTTTTTAAGTATAAGTATTTTTGGTTTCCCACTGCAAGTCAATGTGGGAGGATTGCTGATATGGATTCCTGAATCTTCATTCAGATTTGGATTTGGATTTTGGGTTGGAGTGGGCCAGGGCCAGATCTGAATGACTGAAACAGACTCAGATTGGATGAGGACCCCTGAGCACAAGCCTAGTCCAAATACTTTCATCTTCCAACCTTTTGTTGGAAATTTTTCTGAAATAATATCAGCATAGGTTAAGAACCCAGCAAACCAGTTGGCCTATATGTGGTTACATTTCAGCTTAAGCTTATAAAGTTGCTTATCCTTTTGTTTGCCTTTGGAGGATCATGAGCCCTAAAAAGAAGAGAAAACATACCTCCCGATTTTTTCTTTATGGTAGAAAGGAGGTGAAAGCCAAGAGCAATGGAAGTGTTCCCACAGAGAACAGCCTTGGTGTCCACAGCATATGGATACAAATCCAATGGAGAATGTGATATAGCTGCTTCTGGAGGCAAAGGATTATCATCTGCCCCCAACCAAACACAAGGAAAACTGTTCTCTGCTTTACTTTGACCAGAAAAATCAGAGACTATTTCAGATGAGGTCTGTGCCACTAGCTGATGAAAATGAATCACCTGTGAAAATGGCCAAGGATGGCATGCTGTCCATAGCATAAACCCCAAGACAAATCCCACGTTTGCCAAGGACAGGCAGATACCTCTGATTCACCAGAAATATAAGAAGAATATGACACTTCATATGGGAGAGCCTGTGTTTGACCTGGAACCTGCAGGAAGAGTTTGGAAGCCACAGTTCTAGGCCTGGCCTTAGGAAGAGTGTGATCAGTAAGGCAACAAAATGGGACAGAAGAGTTCACTATATTTTTAATCACTGTCTTTTTTCTTCACACCATTTTGCTTTGTCCCAATCTCCTTTTCACTCTAAAACCAAGATGCTAGAGGAACTGCTCTGGCTTCTTCAAGCGAATCTGTTCTGGAAAGAACAGCCACAATAAAAGTGTCTTCCTCTTTATCAGATAAAGATGAACAAATGAACATCTCATTTATGGCAAGATCTCAGGCTCTTTACAGCTTTGCTCTTAAGACCACCTCCTCTTTTTGAAATGCCATGACAATAAAGAGACTCTGCCAAAGCCAAAAATCCCAAAGAAAGACTTAGAAAGGAACAATAATCAAGTGACAACAATTTCCCCCTGATTACCAAAGAACTCTACCCCAGAAGACTGAATTGCAATATAATTAGAAATATTAATGGTTTTATAATCAAAATGAGTCAAGTTTAAAAGTATACTAGAACAATTAATTATAATTGAGATTTACTCCAGATCAATTAATTATAACAATGAAGATGAGTTATTAATTAATTAGAATAATCAGAAGAAATATAACCATGCTCAAATATGAAGAATAGCCACATAGCGAATTAAGGTTGAACTACAGAGAAACACAGGAAGAGAATTTTAAAAACAACAACAAAGAAGCGAGCTAGTGCAGCAGTGCCTTCAGAAACCACAAAGTGTGTGAAGTATAGGCCTTAAAAAAAAAGATATGTGCACTAAACAGGGAAAATATAAATATAAAAATAAATGAGTGAAAAAACAGATAAGAGGGAAGCTGATCCAAAAAGCCAACCATCTTAAAGACCTATGCTGATGCAGAAGACCATTTAAAAAGTCTGAAGCTGAGACCTAACTGAAAACAGAAACCACCCATTTCTCACAGTTGTTGTCATATGTGAGAAAGATTGCCACTAAGGTAGATACTAGATCACTCCCTGATGACTCCTGACCAAAGCATTATATTAAGACAGAAAATCTGAAGTGGTAAATACTCTTGGCAGACTGCATGAGGAGCAAAATGGCAGGTCATTTAGCACTGCAGAAACAAACAGAAGCTCTATCTCCAACCTGACTGGTGATCCAAAGCAGTGATGAATGAGCAAGATGAGGATATAAGATCTCACTTCCCCCTGACTCAAGGAAGTGCACATGTGCCACATCACATAATCTTTCTTCCTTGTCTGCAGATTTTAATTACCAGCCAGAGATTTCCAGCAAGGAAACATCATTTAAAAATAAAAAAATAAAAATAAAATAATGGACATAGAATATGAATTAAACCACTGACTAGATGACATTTGTTGACTTATATGCAACATTTTATGAAAGTATGTTTAGTAAAGGAACTATTGTGTATTAAGAGACCATTGTAAAGAGAGCAACCTAAAATACTAGAAGAGAACATGGACCAATAAATAGATTTATTCCAAATGTACTCCAGTATTCAGTTCCAAAACTGCTTTTTAGTGCAATGGAAATGAGGTGGAAATGGGCATCCATTAGCAGCTGTACACACACACACACAATATCTTGTGAGAATAATGACCTTTCAAAATATCCTATTCCACCCTGGCTGCTACTGCTTTCTCTTTTAGGATTAGCTACAGTCATGATCCCATTAAATTAGGAATCACAAAATGATGTGAAGACATCATTATAATATGTAGCCAATCAAGCTGGACTATCAGATGACATTATTGACAACAAGGGTGGTAATGTCCCTTGGTGTAGTGTAACGAGCCATGACAGCCCCCATCTTTTTAATGAACTCATAATTGGCAACATTCTATAATCTGGCTTTCTGTGGCCTTCCATGAGGTTGGCAGTAAATCGGGACTCCCCAAACACCAAGGTTGGAGTCATGCTTAAGGGCATGTACAACCTAAGGAAGCCCCCCACTAAATTCCTCAAAAGTTCACACCCCCAAGTAGGGATTATGTGGAAGCCCTGGAAGAGTTTGGGTGATGATGGCTAATTCTCCCTGGGCACCTCTGAAAGTAAGACATTCACAGATCACATCAAAGGTAGTTGGATTCCCATTGCCATGTGAGATGCTGGTTTTCCTCTTGCAGATCTCCAAAACAATAGAAGGCTGCCTGTCACTCATCAGTCCTAAAATATTCCTTCCTTCATTGGTCGTTAACACATCCAGGGATCCATTATTTAACTCTGGGAAACTTGGCAAATGTTGTCTTCCTCTCAAATCACCCCATCTATAAATATCACCACAAAACTCCACCTCAGTGTGCACAGATCCCCTTTCTCCTGTCTCCATGCTAGTCTTTGACACCAGTCCTCCTTCTTACCCTGCCTCCTTTGTGTTTGTTGCTGCCTGACCCCCTGAATGCAATTCTTGAGACTTCTCTGCTCTTTGGATTGTTATACTATAACCTATCATCCCCTCAGTCTATTCCTTTATCCAAACACTTCCTACTTTCTTCAATAGTCTTGTGTGAATGATTGAATCCTGAGTGTTGGTGTGAATGCTTTCAAGACCATTTTCTAATAAAAGACATTTTAGTTTATTTTATGTGGGGCTTGAGTCCATTCAGTGAATACTGGTATTCATAAGTCAAAGGTCCTGCAGTTACCCAACATCTCGCATGCCAGTTTGAGCTAATTAACATTCCCCAAATCACAATTCAGACACACATGGAAATTCCACAGACCCCAACAATTCTGGTAACAGTACCGTTTCTGTTTTAGCAAATTCAATGGATGCTGGATTTGTTGATGTCACAATAAATTCTGTACTATCAGCACACTTACAGAAAGCACAGGATGATTCCTTCCTGAACCTTTGTTTGCGAAGAAAAGCCAGAAAGAGAGAAACTTAAGTGTACTTACTCATTTTTGTGTGTTCTGGTGATTGCAAATGAAGTCAGAAGAACAGCATGTCTCTCACAGTATGTGTGTTGCCTGCCTCTCATTTAGAGTGAAGGAAATGATACTAGACAAGTTATATAGGTAAGTCCACACAATCAGGGATTACACAGTAACCAGGATACAGCCACAATGCTACAAAGACTAATCAAGTTTGGATCTAGCACGATGTTACAAATGCAGGTGCATGATATTACAATACATGATGTTACAAATGGAAATGGAAATCAGAACAAGAGAAGGGAATGCAAATGAATAAAAGGAAAGAAAAAAAATGAAATGTGAAATGAAAAAGTGCACAATGCTTCCAAAAACCTCTGTGGAGTTTCATCTTAATCATATCTTTATATAGTGAAATGAAAATTTTAAATCTTAAATTACATAGGAAAAAAAGAAGTAAAAAACCAGTATATTTCTCTTTATTTATAATAATAAGAGCCCAATCCAGGTATCCAACTTGTGGCATGTCCCACTGGAAACAATGGTGCAAGTTAGTTTTGCTTGCTTTCCTTTCAATAGGATGGGCAATATAATCCAAAGGTTTTTTTTTTTTAAATGTCAGAACTCAATTTTAGTTACTCCAGTGGAGTGGAGTGTCTGGTAAGAGTGATTAGGGATATAGTTTTAATTGGGAACTTTAGTTTGGACCATTGATCAATGACATTTTCCTTAGTCAGTTTGCAATCATACATTATATGCTTGTTCTCTGGAATCCAGGACAGGAATATCTGGTGTGATGAGACAAACAACAGGGAGAAGCTCAGTGCCTTTATTGGTCGGGATCATACAATGGTAGAAGAAGCAAGGGATGTACCAATTGAACTGACTTAAATTGTCTATTCTGGATGTTGCTGGAAGTCACCAACCACACCTATGTATAATGCTGGCCTAGCCACCACTACATCCATCACAACACAACACCCACTACTAAGCATGATGATGATGATGAGTTTAGTCAACACTTACTAGCTTAGTAGCTCTCCATCCATGTTACCAAGCATTACTGGTTCAGGTGCATTGTGATGTGAGAAGGAAAGAGGATTTGTCCTGCATTTTTATATGAATGGAGAAAATGTTATGCTCAATAGCTAGTAAGTATTAGCACTGAGATGAAAATTCATCAGTTTAAAATTTGGATATAAACTCTTGTGGAAGCATCTGGGAGATCATGAGATTTGGGGGGAGGGGAGCAGTTTCTTCTTTTAAAATATTTTTAAAAACAGTGGTCATAATTCATTTCTCTCTCTCTCTCTCTCTCTCTCTGGCTTTTCTTCACAAACGAACATTCAGGAAGGACTCATCCCGCGCTTTCTGCAAGCGCTCTGATGACTAAAAAGGCCAATCCAAGATAAACAAGTCCGGTTGCAAAAAGCACAGCAGAAGGTTTCCTTGGGTGATGTTTCTGGGTTGTGATTCTTTCTGCATTGTCGTTTCTCTTCAAGACTTGTTCAGCGTGAGTTCTCAAATAAGGCTGCAGCATTGTGGATAGTACATCTCCATGCCTCCCGATGTGAGGCCAGGGCGGACCATTGTTGGTGATCAATTTGGCTGAGCCTGAGATGTCGTTTCAGGGAGTCCTTGTATCGCTTTTTTGGAGCACCCCTCTTACACTGACCCGTGGCGAATTCACCATAGAGTACTATTTTTGGGAGGCAATGGTCCTCTATCCTAGAAATGTGCCCTGCCCATCGCAGCTGTGTTCTCAATATCATGGCCTCAATGCTGGTGATCCCTGCTTGCTCAAGGACAGCAACATTTGTCACATAGTCAGTGCAGTGTATATTTAGGATTGTGCATAGACAGCGCTGATGAAAGCATTTGAGGAGTCGTAGGTGGTAGCGATAGGTGACCCATGTTTCAGATCCATAAAGGAGCATAGACAGTACAATGGCTCTATACACACTGATTTTTTGTGCTTCACCTCAGGTGTTTATTACTCCAGATTCTTTTGTGAAGTCTTCCAAATGCTCTATATGCCTTTGCTAATCTGTGATCGATCTCTTTGTCAATCTTGGCATCTGAGGAGATGATGCTTCCTGGGTAGGTGAACTGCTGAACGAACTTGAGCACAGATTTGCCAATGGCAATGTGGGGATGGTGGTGTTCGTCTTGTGGTGCAGGCTGGTAAAGAACCTCCGTTTTCTTCAGGTTGACTTCCACCCAAACAGCTCTGCAGCTGTTGCGAAGCAGGATGTTAGGTGCTGCAGAGCTGCTTCTGTGTGGGCAACAAGGGCAGCATCATCAGCGAAGAGCACCTCATGGACTAGATAGTTTAGAGTCTTAGGAGATTTTCAGATGCGATTTTCGGGTCCATATATTCCAAAACAGCTCTGTTGCTGCCGCGCGGCAGGGGAGCAGTTTTGGATGATGCCGTTCCTCTGGCGAACCCCTCCGTGTCACTTCCATGACGGAATGGAAGAAGCCGCATCATATTTCACTCACGGGCAACAATTGTGAGTGAAATATGACGCGGCTTCCTCCATTCTGTCACAGAAGTGACATGGAGGGGGTTGCCAGAGGAATGTCGTCGTCCAAAACTGTTCCCCTGCTGCGTGGCAGCAACGGAGCTGTTTTGGAATATATGGACCCAAAAATCGCGTCTGAAAATCTCCTTAGTGCGAGCCCTCAGACGGCTTAAGTTAAACAAGCTACCATCCGTACAGTAACATACATAGATGCCGTCTTATTCTTCAAGCTCTTTGGAGCATCATGCTGAAGAAGATTGTAAATAAAGTTGGAGCAAGAACACAACCTATTGCAGTTATGAATGCATAAGCTAGAGTTAAACCTTTGTAACTGATTCATATTCATAATTCCCTCTGTATTTAAGAGTGTAGGGAATACCTAGGGATCATAAAGTTTCCCCAGTCCTGACTTACTGGGCATCAGCTTCTGTGAGTGATAGGGTCTGTTCTCTGTCAGTGGGGATGCAGCAGACTATGGTTTCCACCCTTTAATGTGAGTGATGTCCAGTGCAAGGAGGAATTGTGACATAGATCTTGCTCCTGACTGTTGCACCAGATATTGCTCACAGGAAGGTGTGCAAATGCCAGTCTGCTGCTTCCTGACTAGCAGATAAACAGACCCCCATCACTTTTAGTGGCTGAAGCCCAGTAAGGCAATATTGAGGGTGGTTGAGCAGGAGACATTACTTAGTTTAGTATACATAAATAAGTAGCTGATCTAGAATCCCATACAGTATTTTTGCAGGACTTAGTTTAAAAACAGTGGCCAGAATTCATGATTGCAGTTACAAGTTCATAAGCTAAAGCTATTCTAGAGAGAAGAGTGGTGGTGGTTGCTGATAAATCTTCTGATGCATCTATGATGATAAGTAGATACAGAAATAGATTTTCCTTGGGGGGTTTTCCAGGCTTTGAGGCCGTGTTCTGGAATAGTTTCTTTCTGACATTTTGCCGGCATCTGTGGCTGGCATCTTCAGAGAATGGTTGGGTAGGTGTGTGTGTTGAGTTTATATGCTGTGAACCCCGTTGGGGAGAATATGTAAATTTGTGTAATTGAATGGTTAGTTTCTGGGTATAGAAATTCAAGGCTCGTTAGTGTCTGTTTGGCTGATGGTTGGTTGATGGGCCATTATCTTCTGGGAATCCCCCTGTCCCTGGGTGGAATTCTTTTGTAAGTGTTGAGCTTTGATTCTATTGTATTTCAAAACTGGGAGCCAGATTTTGTTTACTTTTAAGGTGTCTTCTTTCCTGTTGATACAGAAACATAACATACTAGATACAGAAACATAACATACTAAAAAATGTAGCTAGCATTGTTCAGATTAGGGAGCCCTGGTGGTTCATTGGTTAAATGCCAGTACTGCAAGCCACAAGGTTATGAGTTCGATCCCAGAGGGCTCCAAGGTTGACTCACCCTTTTATCCTTCTGTAGGTTGGTAAAATGAATACCCTGCTTCTTGGGGGTAATTAGCTAAAAAAACATTGTAAACCACTTAGGGAGTGCTTCGGCACTGATAAGCGGTATATAAATATCAATGGTATTGCTATTGCAAGTCAATGCTGAAGATTTTTCTTACTATTGAATGCAACTAAAACTTGCTTGATGCCATCAACACTCCTTAAGACCAATGTTTCATCAACCTCTTTGCAAAATGGGCTCAAAGTTGCAATTTTCTGAAAAAACCAAAATGTGCACATACAGGCTTCAGTATGTCAACTAACGTTTAAATATCAGGTTTGGTGAAAACTTTTTCATATATGTATGTTCTAGAGTAAACAAAAATGAAGATATTTGAACTGTTTGTTCAGGAGGTACCTGAAGTAGTTGATGAACTGGGTCCAAAGCATTATCACAGTGTCCATTTTGGTCCATGACATACCATTCCAAATTTGGTGATTTTGTGATCAAGGGTGTGGATCTGTGCAGCATAACAGACATTTTAAATGATAATGGACAAAATACTTCTCTCTCTCTCTCTCTCTCTCTGGCTTTTCTTTGCCAAAGTGGGTGGAAATGTCAGGAAGATGCTTCTTGATCACTAGGGGAACTGTCAGGTATCAGTTTTCCCAAACTCATAGAGCACAAGTTTCAGAGTCCATCAGAAAACTTGGAATTCAGGAAGCATACAATACAAAGCCATTACTGCAAATGGGAGCCTAACAGACACATGCTAAATTAAAAGCATTTTACAATCATCAAAATCTGACAGGCTACAAGACCATTAATCACCCATCACCCCCTGACACAAGCATTCCTTAAACCGAAACCACCTCCTTCCCAGTTAATTGCAGCTGCATCATTATCTCTCCTTTCCAAAGCAAAAGCCAAACAATTACACATACATCCTCCACACAAACTGCTAGGTCCATTATACACCACGGCCACAGGAAAGTATGTAAAAATGGCAAGAAGAGGAGCCAAGGGATCTGATCCCGACAGGAACAGACCACCATCAATCCCAGCAGCTGCTTACTCATAAGTGGGGTCTGGGGGGCACAGGGTCTGGCTGGAAACCACTACCTAGCATTGTAAATACAGTGCTATGCAGTATGCTATAGTCATACAGGATACCATATATTTCTTTGAAGGACTAAACAGTTTCTACTCTCTGCTGCCAAAATCAATCAGAAAAGCCCCCTGTACACATACACCTGCAAAAAACAAAGCAGTTTCTTTCCCAAATTTGCCTTTTACTTTGGGAGGCTAGGGTGGTTTTGTGATGCCATTTTGTTTCATCTGCAATATGTAGAGTATCAAATGGGATAATCTCTTCTTGCCTCCTATAGATACAGACATATTTTATAAAAGAAGGAAGCTTTATAACAATAACAATTTGCAAAGATTCCATAACTGTCCACCAAGTAGAAGTTATAGTGCAGTCATTACATTTCAATAGCTTCTATTTGATTTTTTGCTTTCTGCAAAAAGTAGCCATGTACAGAGTGGCCCAAAAGCAGGTGGATTATCAGACGTGGTAAAAATCACATCAGAAGATTGCTAGAAGAACAGGAAGCTCTAACATTATCAGATGAAGATGTCCTCCTGCATCCCAGGGGCATAGCACAGCAGTCATTGAGGTGTCCCTTTTTATTGGCAGCTTGTCCCCATGAATAAAAAAGGGAAGCCTCGTCTGTGATGGTGCTATGCCCCCAGAACAGCAGAAGGATGTGGCATCTGGCAATGTCACCCTTCTTGTTCTTCTTAAGATCTTCCAGTGTGATTTGAAACATGACTTTTTACCATGTTCCACTACATGTGATAATCTCCTAGGTACACAGTATAGTGTAGAGTTATCTTTCCAACTGTCATTCTGACTCAACCCATACATCTTCTACTCACACATTCTCTAGCGCTCCCATGAACATTTTTAACAACTGTATACCTCTTTTGGGCCACCTGGTATATATTTGATATATTTGGTATTCAGTCAATTTTTAGTTTGAAGCCCACTGTTGTCAGCAGAAGTGTTTTTGTTCATATCCCCAAGGGGGTTGGATCAGGCAACTATGTCCTCCTACATCTGTTCAAACAGCAAGTGAGATAGTTCCTTGAGAAATTAATAGCCATTTTGAATTCCTCCTTCACTAGGTTTTAACATCTGTGCATCATAATACTCAAGAGTGATGTTAACAGAAATTGGAACCTTTTTGGTTAACTAAATGCCAGTGATGTGAAGAAAATGGTTTATCTAATAACTTTATCTATCTATTTCCAAACATAAAGCCAGAATTGAAAGTCTTTTGGGGTACTTAATATGATCATAGCAAAGCAAATGAGATGTCAGACTCAACCACAGAATATATAAATTAACAACAGAATAGGATTTTGGCAGTTCCTCCCTCAAAACAATATTAAAATGGCCATGGGAGGGGGAAAGGACCCCTGAAGGAAATGAGTGCTAAAGATTTTGAAAATTCCTTTGCTACTGGATATGGAAACATCTAGGCGAGAAAATAAAAGAGGTTTTAGGATATAAATAGACTGATTGATTGCACCTTGCATCAAATCATAAGGCACCTCAATATCTCTTGAAATTATTCATTAAAAAGCTGCTGTTGTAGTTTATGGGCCAGCAAAATTCCCTCCATTGTAGAATGAACAAATGAATGGTGTGTGTGTATGTGTGTAGGTTAATTGTCTCCCATGGCAACAATAGAAGCATATAGTATAGTGCCAGCTGTTCTGATGTCACTGTGCAAGAATGGTATTCCTAAGGAGTCTATAAGTTTAAACACATAAATACAGTAAATATATTAATGAATATAATGAAGCACCAGTAGGGCAGAGAGCAAAATTATTTCCTGATCCCCTTGACCTCAGCCACAGAGAACTGTAGGGGGAAATGGCTTCTTTTATGTATTGAAACTTGAGGCATTAGTTCACTGAAGAAGGTAAGTGGTTTTTAACAACATCTGGGCCATGGTTTTGGGATTCAGGCTGAACAATCTGGTAAAGAAGCAAGCATATACAGCACTTTACTATTTATAGCAGTTTTTGAAATTCTGATCAGCAACAGCATTCAATAATATATAGCAAATCATGGGAGCTTACTGGGTATATACAGTATTAGTAAATTATTAAAGAACAGGCATAATAGAAAATCAGAAAGCAAGCACCAAGCTATTCATGTTGAATCATGTTGACATTGCACAGACAGGGTAAAAGGGGACATAGAGCCCCATTTATCCTGTACCTTCTGCACCCCCCCCCGTTGTATCAAACTACTCTGTTCCACTCAAGTACAGAAGATATAGCCAAGCAATGTCTATTCCCATCCTTTCACCTACGTTTGTCTCATGACTGGCATTGCTGTTCCTCCATCTTGCTGGAGGTGAGAGAGTACTGGAGGTTGTGGCATTGCCTAGACCGGTCTTTGGAAAGTCATGAAGAGATGGGGAAATGAACCAAGTGTGCTTGATCACGTGTACATGAAGAAAGTGCTCCTCACTTTCAGAAACAGCACCTCAGATGAGAAAGTTCTCCCAAGAAGTAATGGCATGTTGGCTGTACCAACTCAAGGAAAGTTAGGCCTATTGACCTTTTAGTGAGCAACCAAGTCCACATTGGTTTGTATAGCCATTCGTCCCTAAAAGCAAGGTTATCTTCTGGGACTGCTTTAAGAGTGTGTGAGCTTTCCAAAACTACTTTTTAATTATTCTGATTTATTTTTGAAGAAGATTTTTATCTGTAGTGTCTCAACATAGCCTTGGAGGCTCCAGAGGGCTAAGAGGCAATAAACAAATATTTTGATAAACAAACTTATTAATAAATGAATATAATATATCAGATTTTAATACTTAAAAGTTAATTAATTAATTAATATTAATAGGAATTGACATTAATTAATTAACATTTAATTCTGTTTCTGTACACGTCAATGGAAGGCTTGCCTTGACACACTTCCTATACAACAGACACACACCACTATGCAGTGGATCTATACCAGTAAGAGTTGGGCCACTCTTGGAGTTGGAGAATCTTGGAAAATCTTAGAATCAAGAGTTGGGGAATCTTGGCTACGTGGCAGGTTTTGCTTTCACCATGACCATGACTTTAGATTTCCTGCAAGACTATGTATACCACCAATTCATTTTGTCTGGTACAAAGTACAGTGGGCCCTCAGTATCCATGGGCTCCAGATTTAACCAACCATGGACTGAAAATGCAGAAATAATTAAAAACAAACAAACAAAACAAAACAAACCTGAGATCTAGTGCAACCAGGCCAAGAAGTGGTCCCAGGGCAACAGCGGAAGTGGTGGTAAGGCCTGGCTGGGAGCCGTGGTGCAAGGCATGCATTCTTTGGTCTCCCCCACCTCCAGGGAGCATACCAGCCACCTGTTTCTGCCTTTGGAATGAGCAAATAGAAGCACCTTATGCTCTTTCTTTCCAAAGGTGAAACCAGGTGGCCGGATGTCGGGGAATATGAGGAATGCACACTTCAAATGTGTCTGCTGGCTGGGACTGGCCACCACCACCACTCCTGTAGCTTAAAGCTGTTGTGTATAAGAGGTTTTTGGACAGAACCACAAGGTGTGCATTCTTTGGGCTTCCCTACCTCCGGGGAGCCTGCCAGCCACCTGCATCCACCTTTGGAATGAAAGAGCAGAAGGCACTTCTGCTAATTCATTTCAAAGACAGAAGCTGGCAGCTGGCATGCTACCTGGAGGTGGGGGAGCCCAAAGAATGTGCACCTTACAGTGAGCCTGCTGTCTGGGGCTTTCCCCCACCTCCGCTACTGTCTTACACCACATTAATATATTAATGGGGATTCACATCTGTCTCTCTTCCACCACTGGGAGCCCACCAGCTTTTCAAGGCCTAAGAATGTGTACCTGGCAGCTGGGCCTTGCTGCCACCTACTGGGACCACTTCTCAGCCTGGTTGTACTAGATCTGAGGTACAGTATTTTTTCCTGACTATTTTTTCATTTACATATTACTGGAGGCAGGGGAGCCAGAAGAATACACATGTCATAGTATGCCTACTGGCTGGGGCTTCCCATAACCTCTGCTGCTTCCCTACACCATTTTATTAATAATGTCTCCAATTATAGGATCTTCATGCAGGAAAGAGCATTTTTGTTCAGAAAATAATATTTCTGCATAAAAACATAATTTTCTCTGCAGAAAATACTGCTTCCTTCATAGAAAATGTTGTTTTCTACACACAGCAACCACATGTGATTTTTGCACAGAATATGTTTTGAACTGTGAAGATTCTTGTCAGTCCAAGATTATTTTCACCAGGTGACACTTGAAAACATATTTGTAGACTTTAAAAAATATTTTCAAATATTATTTCCTTTACTAATACACTGTTAATCACTTCCTAACCAAAAAAATGGGTTTCCCAACACTCAGGATAGAAGAAAACATGAGTGAGAATTCTGTGCAGGTTTTGCTCAGTATTCATACATTCCCAGAATATTTTGAAAGATTATTCTGTGCAGAATAATAATGGGGTTTTGGGGGTGGAAAAAATGGGGTGGGTGAAAAAAACCACACTTTCCCACATAAAACAGTCCTTGTTCTAGTTACCCACTTTTTTTTTTCAAAAATATACATATATATTATGTAAAAAAGCACAATTTTTCACATAATGGGTTTTACAGTGGGTCTTCACACTTTTTTGTGTGAAAATATGTTTATGCATTAAAAATTTGATTTTTACACAAAACGTCCATGTGGATTTTTGTAGAATATGAGAATACTGGGCAACAACTGTGCAGAAATATTTGTGTTCTCCTATAGCAAGGATAAAACTATAGAAATTATTTGTCTTTGCATATGAGGATGAAAATCTCAAAGAATTACATCTTATACCTAATAATTCCATGCTAGGTTCCACTACTTGAGTGTCTGAGAGCCTGTTAGGAGAGAGCTGGATTCTGACTTTTGTAGTGGTCGGAGGTAGATAAAATAATTCAGGTGGTTCTCAGGTGGTATCCCAACCAAATACTGTCCAAATCTAGACTGATTAGCTTCAGCAAAGCTGTCCAGGCCCAATTTCAAATTGAATGTTCTGTGCTATCCTGTTGTAAAGCTAAACATACATTTACTCATCCATCCATCACCAGGAGCCGAGTATAATTTGCTAATCCCATTATATGAATCTCTCTGATACATAACAAAGAATTACAAGATTGGTACAGTATTGCTTTTGTGCTATAGCAAACAACTGGGGAAAGAATTTATATCTGCCAGCTGGGGGAAAAAAAGAAAGAAAAGAAAACAAACAGGGAGCATTTTTTAAAAAGAAAACCCTGATGAAAAATGAAAACACAAGAATACCAAGGTGTGTCATATTAGCACCTGAAGAAAGAACCTACTTCTAAGTTGATTTCACACTTGGTTCCCCAGCACTGTGTGGAGTTCTGTGCAAATAGATAGAATGCATTGGTAAGAGCTTTATTTATCAGATCTGTAATGAATATAGGGATGCTAAATAGTCACTAAGGAAACCTGGATTTGAAAATGTTCATTTACAGAGCCCTGAAGAGAATAATTATGTTAAAGCTTTTGTCTTGTATTTGGAGCCTGGAGTAAATGGCATTATCTTTTATTGCCACTGTTCTGTTATTCTGGATTGCTTTGTTACAAAGAAGGCAAGCATGTAACAGGAAAAAACATACTTCCTACTATGCTGAAAACTGGTATTTAATATGAAATATTACAGAAAGAAAAGAGTGGCAGCAAAGGAGAAGCCCAAGGCTTCTCATCATTTAGAAGGATGGGTATAGTGAAAGCAGACAGCCATGTATTAAAGAACCTTACATTCTGTGCTTTCTGCAGGAACTCAGAGTTATGGGTCTTTACATCATAAATTAGTATTATGCTATGGCTAGTAGTGAGGTCAATTGTCAGAGATGATAAGTGATAAGAGCTTGGAAATGTTACCTTTTTGGAATACAACCCCCACAGTTTCTTAGCCAGCATAGCCACTTATGGGTCCAGATGCTCAGAGGTCACCTGAGAATGCCATATGGCTAGTACTGATGAGGTCAATTGTCAAAGATGTTAAGGGGGTAAAAGTCATCCTCAAACTGGAAGGAGGTCTCAAGTGGAGTGCCTCAGTATCCTTTCCTAGGGCCATTACTCTTCAACATTTATATCAATGACTTAGATGATAAGGGGGAGAAAATCATTATCAAGTTTGCAGATGACACAAAACTAGTATGGGAGGCTAACACATTAGAAGATAGGAACAGAATTCAAAAAGACTTTGATAAACTGAAAATTGGGCAGAAATTAATAAAATGAATTTCAATAGAGACAAATGCAAAATTCTACATTTAGGCCATAAAAACCAAATGCACAGGTATAGAATGGGGAAATACATGGCTCAACAGTACTACATGAGAAAAGGTCTTTGGGATTATTGTGGATCATAAATTGAACATGAGCCAGTAGTGTGATGCTTCAGCAAAGAAGGCAAATGCTATTTCAACCTGCATTAATAGAAACATAGTTTCCAAGTCAAGAGAAGTACTAGTCTCAATATATTATGTGCTGGCCGGGCCTGATCTGGAGTATTGCAATCAGTTCTGGGTGCCACATGTTGGGAAGGATATAGACAACTTGGAAAAGGTTAAGAGAAGAACAAGAATGATTTTTAGAAAGTATAGAGAACAAAACCTATGAGAAAAGGTTGAGGGAGCTGAGCATGTTCACCTTGGTGAAGAGAAGACTGAGTGGGTGACATGATTACACTCTTTAAATACCTCATGGACTGTCACAGAGAGGAGGGGTAACGTTTGTTCTCTGAAGCCACAGAGGGTAGAACTAGGTCTAATGGTTTTATGTTAAAGGAGGGTAGATTTTGATTGAACTTTAGAAGGAACTTCTCGACATTAACAGAAGTTTGACAATGGAACCTAGAGAGGTGGTGGGGTGTTCTTCTCTGAACATCTTCAAAAAGAGGCTGGACAGCTACCTGCTGCTGATGCTTTAGGTGGAGATCCTGCATTGAATAGGGGGTTGGAAGTGATGGCCTATGAACCCCCTTCCAACTGTATGATTCGATGAATCTATGAGTTAATTTTCTTTGTATCTGCTTTATTCACTGTCTAGCTTTCACAACCATTCATAGAAATTGGAAATATGACAACATGGACAATCCTAACTTTAGTACTCAGTGATATATCTTGACACTTTAGGATCTTGTCTAGTTCCTTCATAGCTGCCCTTCCAAGTCTGATTTTTTGACTGCAGTCTCCATTCTGATCCATGACTGAGCCAAGGTATGGAAAATCTTAAACTATTTCAATGTCTTCCTCACCTACTTTAAAATTATGTAAATTATCTGTGGTCATTTTATCAGCTTCATCATTGTCTTCTTTGTCTTCTTCATCTTCTTCACCTTCTTCTAGAAAAAAAAATATTCAAAAGGGATTTCAGTTACTTGCAATAATGTTCTAGTGTAACAAAAGCCAGAATATAAAAACACAAAAGGAGGACTTCTGGTTGGCAACAGAGCTGCAGGCGACTTTAGATAGCTCGTTGGGAGCGACTACAGCCACTGGTCAAGGGTTTTGCTGGCTAGTCAGTTATACCATTATAGCCAGGAAAGTATTTTTCTTGTATAAGAAAAACCAGAGTGGGCTTGAATTGGGCTTAATACCAGTGCAAGTGCTAAGCCCTCACCCTTCCCCTCAGGAGGGGAAAGGAGAGGCACAAGCACTGAGAAGCTGTGGAGCCAAACAACACCCTTGATTGGGAACCCCCTGGTTGCTTAAAAAGGGGAACAGCAGCTTCACCGATTTTTTTTTTAAAAAAATAAACTAAACAAGGAACAACGAACAACTTTCAAGGACTGAATTGGGAAGATCTTTTACAATACATCTACATAGTTTAAGCAAACCTGTGTAAGAATGAGACGAGGACTGTTTGGGGTGGAGTTGCAGTCGATGGGTGGCACCAGAGAAGGGAGAGGAAGAGGAAAGTGAAAGTAAACAGTGTGAAGGTGCCTGTGTCTAGATCCCAGGGGAAGTGAACAAGGACTGAGAGTTGGAGAGGAGGAAACTTGGAAGAAGCGGAATGGAGTAGAGTGGAGTGGAGTGATGGTAGCAGTGGCGAAGTGAGTGGTGATAAGATTTGATGAGAAATAAGAAGAAGGAGGAAGAGGAGGAGGAAAGAGGAGGAAACGAGAAAGCGAAAGAGACCAAGTTAGAGACGAATATAACTAAGATTGAGAGAGCACTATATCTGATATTGAGAGGAGAAAGAGAATGAGATGGTGAGACAGAGGATTGAAGGAAAGAAAGAGATAGTAAGAATATTGAAAATAAATTCAACATTAGGATTGGAGATATTTGAGAGGGGAGAAGGTACTTAGATATTAAAGGAGAAGAAAAAAGGGAAGAGAGACTGAAAGAGTATATTAAGAGAAGTGGTTTGTTGAAGATTGTAAGAGCATGGAGAAAGGGTGTGGTTGATATTAAAGTTAGTACGAAAGCAAGGATACAAAATTGGAAAAAGAGGAAAAGTAGGAACAACAATAAAAGAAGTATTTGTATAGTGGCACACATCTATTAGTTGTTGTGAGCTGACATAACTGATTAGTGGGAGAATTTGAGAAGGGGAAAATTTATCTTGACTTATATAAAAATACATATATACCTACCTATTATAATTGTTTAATTTTAATTGTTTACTCTAGAATATTGGTGACATAGAAGTTACATAGGAGATAAATGTGATATATATGTGTATTTAGGTGGGTAAAGTGTATTGTGGACTAAAACAATTGGTCTGAGTTATAAGTTAAGATATAAGCTGAGCTATAAGTTTAAATTCATACTACTCCTTCTACCTCCTCTCAACTGGAATTTGGTTACAGGGGAATGCAGAAAAGATGAGGAGTAAGTGTAAAATATAAAATATAAAAATTGGACAAAGAAGAACATATATCACATATACAATATATACAATGTATACAATAGAGGAAATAAAAGAGATAGAAATAGGGGGGAAATGCCTGTTAAGAGAAATACTCAAATCCAAACATTAACAACTAGAAGACGATCAACGGAAATATCAGATATACAACAGCTACTATTACAGGAATTTAGGAAGTTCAGAGAGGAAGTGACTCAGGAAATGAAAGAAATAATGAAGGATATAAAGAAAGAACTAGAAGACTTTGGGAAAAAGCTAAACAAGATAACAGAGGATGTGGAACAACTAAGCAAAAAAGTTGAAAATTTGAACATGAAAACCAAAAGCTTAGAAAAAACAACAGAACTTTTAGGAAATAAACAAGAACAAGGTCAGAGGAGGGATTTAGAAATCCAAATGAGATTAAGAAAAAAATGCTTAAAAATAAGGGGATTAAGGGAAATTGAAGAGGAAGATGTATATGAAAGATTAATCCCAAATTTAGCAGATAAAATTTTTAGAGTACATTCAAAAGTAGCTATAAAAAGGAAGATACCACGAGACATCATGGTATATTTTAGAAAAGGGAGGATAAGGGACTAGATTTTGGAAAAAAATATGACACAAAATTAATTATTGAAGATGATGAACTGGCAATCTATAAGGATATTCTGGCTGAAATATTGAAAAGAAATAAAGATTACCAATTCATCACATCTAAATTACAGAAAAAAAAAAGAATACAGTATAGATGGGAAAGAGTAGAAGGTATAAATTTTACTTATCGCCAAAGGAGATATAGGTTAAACACAATTAAACAAGCAAAAGACTTCCTAGTAAAATATGGTAAAGACATTGAATCTACAGAAAGAGGGAAAGATGGTAAAGAATATCAGAAAAAAACAAGATTTATTAAAGGAAGAAAAAAGAAAATTAAACAAAAAAGATGAGGAGGAACAAGAGGAAGAAATTGAAAAAAATGAGAGGTAGCAAAGAGGAAGTTGGAGATAAGGATGGAGAGGATGACATAGTATTAGAGGATGATGAAAAAGAAGAAATTGGAGAAGAAAGAAAAAAATCAGGAACAGAGGATGAAGGCAAAAAGGAAGAAGAGGAGAAGGAGGGAGTAGAGAGAAATATAGCTAAAAATATAAATTTATAAAAATTAATAAGAACAAACAAAACTTAGTTTAATATCATGGAATGTGAGTGGGATGAACTCCCCACATAAAAGAAATCAAATATTTCATTATTTGGAAAAAACCAATGCAGATTTAATATGTATTCAGGAAACACACATAAAGGAAAACATAAAAGTTTATTAAGAAATAGGAAACTAGGACAAAAATTGATAAACTCAATTCAGAAAAAAAAGAAAGGTATTGTGATATATGTAAAAAGGGATTTAAATGCAAAAGAAGTATTAAAAGATGCAAAAGGAAGATATATTGGAATAGAAACAACTATTATGGATAAGAAAACTCTAATATTGGGGATTTATGCACCATCAGAAAATAGAGATAAATTTTACAAAGACATCTTGAAAATATTACTGGAGAAGGAGTACGACGGTATAATATGCCTTGGGGACTGGAACGGGGTACTGGAACCACTTAAAGATAGAATCTCTGGGGGGAAAATAAAATGAAGACAAGGTAAACTACCGATATCCTGCTTTGACTTTATGGAGAGCCTATCTATGATAGAAGTGTAGAGATACTTATACAATGACATCAGAGAGTATACATACTTTGCTGATAGACATAAATCTCTCTTGCGTATAGATATGTTCTTGATATCCAAAAATATGGCTTGGTATATAGAATCAATGGAAATACAGTTGTCCCTCCACATTTGTGGGGGTTAGATTCTTGAGACCCCCGTGAATGTCGAAAAACCGCGAATAACAGATGCTGCTCCCACGCCCCCCCCCAGACGGAGGGAGGCAGCGGGAGGGTGTTTGGCCAGCCTGGATGGCCCCTCCGCAGCCTTTCTGAGGGGACTCCAGGCCTTAGAAGCCCCGGAGCCCGCCGGGAAAGGCAGCATGTGGGCAGGGAGGAGGCTGCGCTGCCTCTGTCCGGCCATTCTCAGAGGGCTCCGGGGCTCCAAAGTCCCAGACCCCTCTGAGAAATGCCGGGGAGGGCAGTATGTGGGTGGAGAGGAGGCTGCACTGCCTCTCCCTGGCATTTCTCGGCAGGCACCGGGGCTCAAAAGCACTGGCCCCCGCTGAGAAATGCCAGGGAAGGCAGCGTGTGGGCGGGGAGGAGGCTGCGCTGCCTCTCCCCAGCATTTCTTAGTGGGCGCCAGGGCTTTGGAGCTCGCTTCGGAAGGCCGGGGACAACAGCGGGTGGGGAGAAGGCTGTGCTGCCTCTCCCCGGCCTTTCTTAGCGAGCTCCGGGGCTCCAAGCCCCCGGACCCTGTTGAGAAAGGCCAGGGAAGACAGCGTGTGGGTGGGGATGAGGCTGCGCTGCCTCTCCCCAGCCTTTTTCAGCGGGCTCCGGGGCTCCAAAGCCCCGGACCCCACTGAGAAAGGCCGGGGAAGGCAGCGTGTGGGTGGGGAGGAGGCTGTGCTGCCTCTCCCCAGGCTTTCTCAGTGGGCTCCGGGGCTCCAAGGCCCCGGACCCTGCTGAGAAAGGCCGGGGAAGGCAGCATGTGGGTTGGGAGGAGGCTGCCTTGCCTCTACCCGGCCTTTCTCAGCAGGTTCCGGGGCTCCAAAGCCCCAGACCCCGCTGAGAAAGGCCGGGGAAGGCAGTGTGTGGGCAGGGAGGACGCTGCGCTGCCTCTCTCCGGCCTTCCGAAGCGGGTGCCGGGGCTTTGGAGCCCCGGAGCCCACTTCGGAAGGCCGGGGACAGCAGTGGGTGGGTGGGCGGGCGAGCGGGCTGGCGGGGAGGAGGCTGCGCTGCCTCCCCCCGCCCTTCCCACAGTGGCTGCAGGGGCTTCAGAAGCCCCTGCCGCAATTCTCCCTCACCCCCCGCCCTTCCCAGAGTGGCGAGGGGGGCTTCTGAAGCCCCCGCCGCCACTCTCCTTCACCCCCTGCCCTTCCCAGAGTGGTGAGGGGGGCTTCTGAAGCCCCTGCCGCCACTCTCCTTCACCCCTCCGCCCTTCCCAGAGTGGTGAGGGAGGCTTCTGAAGCCTCTGCCGCCACTCTCCCTCACCCCTCCGCCCTTCCCAGAGTGGTGTAGGGGGCTTCTGAAGCCCCCGTCGCCACTCTCCTTCACCCCCCCCGCCCATCCCAGAGTGGCGAGGGGGGCTTCTGAAGCCCCCGCTGCCACTCTCCTTCACCCCCTGCCCTTCTCAGAGTGGCGAGGGGGGCTTCAGAAGCCCCACTGCCACTCTTCATCAGCCCAACCCCTCCCAGAGTGCCTACGGGGGCTTCAGAAGCCCCTGCCGCCACTCTCCCTCACCCCCCACCCTTCCCAGGGTGGCGAGGGGGGCTTCTGAAGCCCCCTCCGCCACTCTCCTTCACCCCCCGCCTTTCCCAGAGTGGCGAGGGGGGCTTCTGAAGCCCCTGCCGCCACTCTCCCTCACCCCCCGCCCTTCCCAAAGTGGCGCAGGGGGTCCCTCGCTGCCTTGGGAAGGGACTGGGGTGGAATGAGGGAGGCTTTCAACCCCCCTTTCCCAAGGCAGCGAAGGGATTCCTGAGAACACCTTCGCTGCCTTGGGAAGGGATGGAGTGGAGGGCAGGCGGCTTTCCACGAATAATCAAAACCACGAATGTGAAAGTCGCGAATATGGAGGGGCAACTGTATGTCCAAGGACATTTTCAGATCATAATATGATAAGACTGAAGATGAGAGAGAGGAAGTAAAGCTATGATTGGAGACTTAAGGAAACATTAATACGAGATGAAAGCATACAGCAAAGAATAAGAGTGGCCTTGAAAATCTATTTCAAAGAAAACAAAGAGGGGGAAGTATCACTACAGAGTGTATGGGAAGCAAGTAAGATAGTGATTAGAGGAATACTAATGCAAATAAATTGTGAAAAGAATAGAAAAAGAAGAGAAAAATGCAAGAAATACAAGACGCATTGAATAAAAAGAAAGAGAATTGAGAGAAGATCTGACAAATGAAAAAGTGATATATGAATTAAAAATTCTCCAAAATCAAATAAAAATGGATACAGCTCATGAAATTGAAAAGAAGACAAGATTTGTGAAACAACGATATTATAAACAAAGTAATAAAGTAGGAAAATGGTTGGCATATAAATTAAGAAAAGCCCAAGAGAAACAACAAATATTGAAAATAAAGGACAATGGTAAAAAAGTAACAAATGAAGATAAGATAAGAACAGCCTTTCAGAAATATTATACAGGCCTTTTTAAGGAAGCACAATTGAGTACTATAACAATAGAAAGATACAAAAATATTCGGAAGGATTAAATATGTGTAAAATAAATTCACATCCAAAAGAAGAATTAAACAAGAAAATCACAATAACAGAGGTAGAACAGGCAATTAAAGCATTGAAGAGTGGCAAAACACCTGCCCCTGATGGCTTCTCAGCTAGTTATTATAAGGTTTTTGTAGATCAACTAAAGATACCATTTATGGGAATTGTTTAATAAAATTATGGCTGGAGGTGTTATACCTATTTCCTGGACTAGCGCAAATATAGTATTAATTCCAAAGGAAAATAAAGATCTGGAAGAAATGAAGAATTATAGACCAATCTCTCTGCTGAACACAGATTATAAAATCTTTGTAACAATCTTGGTGGAGAGATTGAAGAAAGTCCTAAAATAATAGATAGATCATGATCAAACAGGTTTCTTGCCGGGAAGATACATGAGAAACAATATTAGAAGAATACTGAATCTCATAGAATATTTTTTAAATCTATTTTATTAACATTTATTAGACATATAATGTGACATACAATTAACATGCACCAACATCAATAACAGTAACAGTAACACTAATAATGACTGATCAACAAAACTAGACAATACATGAGGATAAAACAAACCTCCCATGTACTGTCTTCCTGCCCTTAATTCTCTTCTATCTCCATCTCCTACAAGTAGTTCATTTATACCCTTTTTTAGTTCCATTTTAATATAACAGTTAATTGCTAGTACCTCTTTCATTTCCAATTCATTCTATATCCATTATGTAACACTCTTATCCATCATACACTTCCATCACTCTTTTGTTTAGTTTTAAATATCCTTCTCTATCAAGTTACAACATCATAGAGTCACTGTTCACCTAATGATTATCATTAAAATTTTACAATGGATATCCAACATATCAGCAACACCAAAGTAAGGAAACTTAAGTAAATAGCTTCCCTTACTAGCTACTAAACCCGATTATACTAACCTCTCCTTCTTTTTGTTTCATATATTTTATGAATGGTTCCCATACTTTTAAATAACTCTCCATAACTTTTCCTCTCATCAAATTCGTGAATTTGTCCATTTGCGCCACTTCCATTACTTTCTCTTTCCATTCTGATCTTGTTGGAATTTCTTTAGACTTCCACCTTTTATCCAGAACCACTCGCGCTGCCGTGATTAAATAGGTTATATTCTATTCTCCCTCTCTTTTCCACATTCTAAATTTATCATATTTAATAAATAAAGTTCTGGTATCAAACCTATATCAAAACTGACTATCTTTTCAATCTCCTTATTTATCTTAATCCAATATTTCCGTATTTTACCACATTCCCACCACATGTGGTAAAATGTTCCTTTTTGTTCTTCGCATTTCCAACAGTTAACTAAGTTACTTTTCTTCATTTTCGCTATTTTTATAGGTGTCATATACCATCTGTGCATCATTTTATGAAAGTTTTCTTTTAGATTATAACTACATGTGAAATTTAATCCCTTTCGCCAAATATCCCCCCATTGGTCTATGTTAATATTATGGCCTATATCTTTTGCCCAATTTAACATACATTGTTTAACTTGCTCTTCTTCTGTATTGTACCTTAGGAGTAGTCTATAGATCTTACTAATTAGATGTCCATCTTCTGATTTTATCATCTTCTCAAATTCTGATATTTCCTCTTCATATTGTTTATCCTTTAAGTCCTCTTTAATTCTGGCCCTTAATTGATAATAATGTAACCATTGTATTTGTATTCCTTCATCCTTTAGCTTCTCCCACTCTTTAATATTCCATATTCCTGCCTTTTTCTCCATTAGTTCTTTATATGTTAACCAATTATATTCTCTTAATTCCTTTTTACAGAAGGCCTCTTGGGGTGAAAGCCATCCTGGTATTTTTGGACATAATCTATGTTTATATTTATCCCAGACCCTAATTAGAGATTTCCTTATTACATGGTTTTTAAATTCTTTATTCACCTTAACCTTATCATAACCTAAATAACCATGCCATCCCATTTTTAGTTCATGTCCCTCTAATTCCAAATTTCTTTTGTTATCTAATAGAATCCATTGCTTTATCCACGACAGGCATACTGCTTCATAATATATCCTTATATCCTGCATCCCTAGGACCTTTCCCGCATCACGCTGGGTAGTCTCCCTACCCTCGCCGCTCCTTGGCCAGCGAGGCGGAGCTTCGGACATAGCAGGGCCTGCTGTTAGTTGGGGGTGGCTTGGTGCACTGCTCGCTCTGCCACGTGCTGTGGCCTACGGCCTACTCAGGCCTACTGGTGGTGCAGCGCTAGTATCAAGGCCCGCCACGTGGCCTCCTTGTGGTCGTGGCCTCCATCGGCCGATTGGGGGAATAGTGCCTGGTGCTGGCGCCACCTAGTGGAATTTTGGGCGATTTGGGCCCCTTTGCGGCCTACTACTTTAGGCCCCCTTGCAGCCTACCAATCTAGGCCTCCCCCCACTTGTGGCCTAACACTTCAGCCCCCTTCGCTGCCTACCCCCCTTCTGGATTGGATTAGGGGCTTTTTGTTCTTGGGCCTTAGGGTCTAATTTTGGGGTGGAGACTATCCAAACTCAAGAGTAATAATAATAACAATAATAATGATAATAGAATTTATTTAGGGTGAAGATTTCCCCACCAAAAGGGTAATAATAATAATAATAATAATAATAATAGAATTTATTTAATACAATAAATCATAATACTAGTAAGGAAATATTAATAATAGTAGGGGATAGAAGACGAGGGGGTGGAAAGAACAGTGTGAGGGCATCGTGCCATGCCATATAGTTGGTTGCGATGCCTCCTGGTATGGGGAAAGGTAAAAACAAAGGTAAAGCCCCTGCCAAAGTACCACCAAAGCGTCCAGCAAGCCCAGATCCCTCCTCTGATGAGGATGAAGTGCAGGTGCCATGGCAGGCCATCCTGGACCGCATTAAAAACTTGGAGAGGGTTCAGGGGATACAAGGTACCCCAGCTCCTCCACAGCCCAGACAACCAAGTAAAACACAGAAACTCACTGACGAAATTCTCGCCCGTTTAGATGTGCTTGAAAGGTACATCAATCTGTCTGGGGCTTCTGCATCTGCAGATAACGCTGAGCGTGCACCTCCAGTTATGGGCGACCGTGAGCAGGCTGTGGAGGGCACGGAGGCTCCAGGAATGTCAGGTGAGTGGCCAAATGATCCTACCACATCAAATTTCTGTTCGGTGTGGCCATGGGGTGGTTAGGCACAGAACAGCCAGACTACACTGCCCCCGGGAACACTTCCAGCACAGCTAGGATGGCCCATGCCACAACAAACACTCAATTGGACTGCCCCGCAATGGAACCCTTGGGCAGCGTCCCAGGTTGTACAGCGGGAGAACAAGCCGGCTTGGCGGTATCTCAGGCCTTAGGTTATAACTCAGTGGCCTATCCTGCCATCCCATTTGGGGAGACTTCTCTCCCCCTGGGTGACCACCTTTTGCCAGTTACACATGAAAAGATCTTGAAAGGGGAATATATAGATGTATTTTCCCTGTTGTACAGGGAAGTGGAGAAGAAGGACCGGACAAAATGGATGAGAAGGAGAAAGAGAAACTGAAAAAGCACAAGGTTGAAAGGAACTGGACAAACTGGCTGTCCGGTTTTCTCATCTTTGCGGGGGTTATCGCCCGAGTTCAGCCTCAGAGAGCAGGGCCGTTGTTTCAGTACTTAGACATTATTCATAGGGCGTATGGAGACTTCACCGGCCCGGCTTGGCTCTTGTACGATGAGGCCTTCCGTATACGGTCGGCCATATATCCGTCGTTGAGGTGGGACATGGTGCATCCACAGTTGTGGATGCAGCTCATGACCCCAACTAGGCCACTACAGGGTGAACGTACACACACAGTGGACATTTAGTTAAAGGTCCTGTGATATCATCTCTGTGGGCGGCCCCTTCCTCAGGGCATGCCAACAAAATGCTATGTTGGGAATTTAGTTCACAGGGCTCATGTAACCGTAGGGCCTGTCATTTCACCCATGAATGTTCCATTTGTGGGGCAGGCCATTCCTTTCGGAACTGTACTAGGGCCAGAGGTCAGTTTCGGGGGGGGGGGGGAAGGCTGCCCCAGGAGGGGGTCGGGGCGGAGGAACACCCAATCAAGCTCCAAAAGGGCCCCAGTCCAATTAAGTTGGATAAGTTGGATATGTGGCTGAGAGTTTATCCCGATAAGAAGGCAGCCATTTATTTGTTGGAAGGGTTCAAATATGGTTTTCGGATTCCATTTCAAGGAATCCGGCATTCATATAGGTCTAATAATTTGTTGTCAATTCGGGGTTTAGAGCACATAGTTAGGGATAAAATTGTGAAAGAGGTAGCCGAAGGGCGTGTTCTGGGTCCATTTGCTAACCCCCCTGTGCCCTATCTTCGAGTTTCCCCGTTAGGTATCATCCCAAAAAAGGCTCCGGGGGAGTCCAGGATCATTCACCATTTGTCGTACCCCAAAGGGGAGTCAGTGAATGATGCTATCCCGCCTGAGCTGTGTACAGTGCGTTACACATCTTTTGACGCTGCCATACAGGAAGTACGGCACCATGGTCGGGGTACAGAGTTGGTGAAATGTGATATTAAATCTGCATTTCGCTTACTTCCGGTGCACCCTGACGATTTCTCCCTGTTAGGTTTTTGTTTTGAAGGGCAGTTCTACATGGATCAGGCCCTCCCCATGGGCTGTTCAGTTTCATGCAATGCATTCAAAACGTTCCGCACCTTTTTGGAATGGGCGCTACAGATGAGGACACGGTCTAGGGGTGTTGTCCATTATTTAGATGATTTCTTATTTATTGGTAGTTATCAAACTGGGCATTGTGAGTACCTGCTGCACCAATTTGAGTCATTGGCGGCGGAACTCGGGGTCCCCTTGGCCCCTGAGAAAACCGAAGGCCCATCCCAACAGTTAAAATTTTTAGGGATTGAAATAGACACACTTGAACAGCAGAGTAGGTTGCCTTTAGAGAAGGTTCAGGATCTCTTGGGAAGGGTATTGACGTTTTCCAACAGGCATAAAGCTACCTTAAGAGAATTTCAGGAGCTTATAGGACATTTGAATTTCGCCTGCAAGGTGGTAGCACCGGGCAGGGCTTTCCTCCATCGAATGTGTGATGCCATTAAAGGTGTTGTGGTGCCTCATTATAGAATACGCATTACGTCACAAATCCGGGATGATTTGCGGGTTTGGAGCACGTTCCTGGTGGGTTTTAATGGCATTTCCTTTTGGCGTGAGGAGAGGAGGATGCACGGGGCTTTGCATATATCCTCTGATGCGGCGGGATCTTTGGGTTTTGGAGTTTATTTTGGTGGCTGCTGGTGTGCTGCCCGGTGGCCTCAGGATTGGTCAACTTCGGGAATACTTTCTGATCTGACATTCTTGGAGTTCTTCCCAATTGTGGTGGCAGCCACCATTTGGGCTGGCGAATTAGCCAATTCAGCGATGCACTTTTGGTGTGATAACCTGGCAACAGTGCAGGTAATAAACTCCCTTACTTCCAGGTCCCCCCGTGTTATGACACTTGTTAGGGAATTTACATTACAGTTTCTGATGCACAACATCTTGTTCATCGCCAGGCATGTGGCAGGCGTTGACAATGGTATTGCTGACGCTCTTTCCCGTATGCAGATGGAGCGCTTCAGAGACTTAGTCCCAGACACAGCTCCAGATGGCGAGCAGATGCCGGCGAGCCTGTGGAGGTTTGGGAGGCCAAGCTCGTGAGAGCCTTAGGTATGTCCTTAGCCCCAAGTACGTTGAAGGGATACACTCGGGCTTTGAGGGAGTTTTTCCAATTTAGGGATCAGTTAGGGTTTCAATAGGGTTTACCGGTCCCTGTGGAACAGCTTATTCAGTTTGCTATTTCCTGTTACAAAAAAGGCCTTGCTCCACAGTCCATTCGACTTCGTTTTTCAGCCATAGGCTTTTGGCTTAAAGCACAAGGCCAGCCTGACAACACGGGTGATTTCCGTATCCGCAAGGCTATCGAGGGGTGGTCCAGGGAACGAGGTAAGAAAGGGGATGCTCGAGCCCCCACTTTCACCTGCAATTCTTAAAGGTTTGTTTCGTTTGTGGGCCGGTATTTGTACAACCTGCTATGAATCGATGCTGTTCCATGCGACGGCCCTGGTCACATTTTTTGGTGCCTTGCGAATCAGTGAACTCGTCGTGGCCTCTAAATCAGATGTGTCGGCTAGGGCCTTGGAACTCCGAAACGTCTGCTTGAAGGAAAGTAAGGTCACTTTCACCTTACGCTTCTCCAAGACGGATCAAAAAGGAAAAGGTAAGAAATGTCAGCTGTCTCTGGCCAGCAACTCAGATCTTTGCCCGGTTACAGCTCTCCGTAGGTATTTGAAAGTATGGGGACCCATGCTGGGACCCTTGTTTATCCATGCTGACCTCTCTCCTCTAACTAGATATCAATTTTGGATGGTGACAGCCAAAGCCTTGGGTAAGTTGGGTCTCCAGGGGGTCAAGTTTGCAACTCATTCTTTCAGGATCGGGGCCGTCTCCACTGCCTTCACCATTGGAATGCCAGCGGCCTCGATCCAGGAGATCAGCCAGTGGAGATCCTCTGCCTACCGGCACTACATTCGCCCCTTATGCCATTAATGTATCTTCTTCCCCTTTTGTCTTTCAGATCTCAGGTCGACCTCAGGGAGGCTGTGGGTGCTGATCTGCAGCCATAGTATGGTTTACTGGGTGGCGCGGCAGGCCCGTTTATGCCACTTTGGACCACACCTCAGTCTGGGAGAGGGGGTTACAATTGAATGGCTGGGAAGGAGGGGACTTCGGTGGCATTGTCTATTGCCTTTGCTCTTTCAGGAGCGGCGTGGGCCACCTCCCGACGTCCTGGTCATTCACTTGGAAGGCAACGATTTGGGTTTGTGGAAGGGTAAAGCACTTATCTGGCAAGCAATTCAAGATATGAGGCAAATTAAGGCCCGTTGGCCTAATGTCACACTCCTATGGTCCGCCATCCTGCCGCAACAGATATGGCAAGGGGAGGTGGACCCACGAAAAATTAACAAAGCTCGGCGTGGAGCCAACAGAGAGATTAAGAATGCCATGGATAAGGGGTTGGGTTTTTATTTGCCACATCCAGACATTGTGTTCGCATGCCCCGAGCTCTACCGAGTGGATGGGGTACATTTGTTGGACACAGGGAATTTAATATTTTTATGTGATCTTCAGCAGGGGGTGAGGGACATTTTGGACAAGCTGGTGGGGGAAAGGGACTAAGCGGACGCTTGACCCTTTCTGTGGCGGAAAAAGGGGGAGGCGTAGAATTTGGTGGGCACCTTGGCGCCTATTTTGGTGAAGGTGTGTGTCTGGAAGGGCCACTTATAAGGCTTACCGCCCCTCGCCTCCCCCTCTTTCCTGATCGTTGACCCACCCTCCCGCCGCTAACATAGTGTGATAATGGTTGCTTCGGGGCCGGGTAGGAATTCCCCCCCTTTTTTTCTCACAAGGGTTTTTTTTTTTTGCCTACCCCACACTATCGCAGTGGCTTTGGGAAATTGGCTAAGGGTGTGGTTTAAATAGGTAAATTGCCATCCTGAGCGGAAAAAGGGGGAAGCGTAGAATTTGGTGGGCACCTTGGTGCCTATTTTGGTGAAGGTGGGTGTCTGGAAGGGCCACTTCAGGCTGTGTGGCCTGGGTGGACAGAAGGACACCCATGTTGGGGTTGGCCTGAAGGATAATCCCTCGCCTCAATCCATGTGGATTGGACGGGGGACTTTTGGGTTGACCTTCCAGATGAGGGCCAGCCAGAGAGCAACCCCATTCATTGGGATTCCTCTCTGAGGGCCCAGGTGTTCACCCGGGGAAGCTGGGGTGTGTGGTCTCATTAGACCTACTGCCCCAGCTCCCCCCCACTAGATTGCCTCCCCCTTCTGAAGATTTTAGTTGGCATTTAAATAGGTAGGGCCAAATAAAGCCCATTTTATTTACCCATATATCTGTTGTGTGTCTCTTTATTGTGTCTGGCCTCGTTACTTCCCAGAATCAGGCAGCAATTAAAAAATACTAAAAATTGAAATTGGATTTAAACCAGAAATATTTTTATTAAGCTTAGTAGGAGGAAATGTCCCAAACGATTTAAGAAAGTTGATGTTCTTCATGACCACCACAGCTAGAATAGTTTGGACCAGATATTGGAAACAAAAAGAAACCCCAAATATTGAGGAATGGATGTTAAAACTGGAGGAATTTGCGAGAATTGAGCAACTCACTTCATGGAAAAAATATAAAATAATTAATAAATTTAGAAAAGACTGGAAGAACCTAATTGATTTTTGGAAATTAGAATGGTGTGAATACTTAGGAACATGGTTTATTGAGTAATTAAAAGAATATAAGGTGCAACAGCAAAGTAAACATAAGGGAGGAGAGAAATCCTTGTCTAATTTGAATACAGGATAAGGAGAATAAAGGAAAATAGAAGTCTAAGTGGTCCTGTATACAATTTAGTACTGTGTAGACAAAGTTTACATAGTTATATGGAACTATGTATAAAAAAAGGAAAGATTAAAAGGGCAGAAGTAATAAATTCATGTCCTTGATGGTAAGGACGTAACTTTGTATGTAATGTTGTATGTCACAGTAATGTATGTCAAAGTGATTTGATGTCTGTATTTTATGTTATATGTTTTATGTTTTATGTTTCCTAGGCTTTGTGATTTAGGTTATATGTTTTTTATGTATTTGATGTAGCCAATGTTTTATAGTTCTTTTAAAAAAAATTAATAAAAAATAATAAAAAAACACAAAAGGAGGAAAAATAACCACATTAGTCATAAATTTCTATAAAAGCTGACCAGATGTCCAAATATAAATCCATTTGTAAATTTCATCTATACGCCATTCTTTCAAATGTTGCAAGAGTGGTTAGTGCTTTTATCCACTGGATTACAGGTGAAGAAAAATGATCTTTCCAGTAATGCAGTCTCAATTTTTTAGCAGTCAAAAGGGTGCAAAAGGGTTCACTTCCATTAGCCATTTGTTGATTTCCAAGAAGTGAAGTAGCCATGTGGACCTAATGTCTATTTGTTGAATGTTGTAACCTTATAGTCACTATTCGGGGTCAGACTAGATAGCCCATGAGACTCTGTGACTCTGTAAAGTCTTTTTCCTTTAACTCACAGGCTTAGTCAATGTTCCTTACTAATTAAACTCTGTTTCATAAACATGTGATATGCTGTTACTTTGTTATATAAACAATTCTTTCTCTAATAACGCTTGAAGTGTACCCAAGCTATCTTGTCTTGTACTTTCTGAACTATCAACAATTGTCGCAAGGAAGGGAAGTTTCTGACACCAGAGAGAGGGAGGAGGGATTGCTCTTTGCATACTGTCATAACTGTATAAAAGTATTCTGTAGCCATAGTTCTTGGCTCTGACTCTTTGGAAAGCATTCCAGTCAAGCCCATTCGTGTAATAAAACTCACTTTCCAATCCGCGGGTCTGCTGTTCCATGATTTCTGCTACAGAAGCAGGTAAATAATCCAAAGGACATGTATATCCCTGAATATCAAGGAACTTTCCAAAACCCAATTTACCCATGTGATTACTTCCTCCCAAAATGTAGCTAGTATGGGACAATTCCTAACCATGTGCATTAAAGAAGCATTAGCAGTAATACATCTCCAAAATCTGGATGATTTAGAAAGCCCTTTCTTGAATAGATGAGATTGTGGTGACCAATATACCCCAAAGAGCAATTTCTGCTATATAAGCTATAGTCAGAGATATATAGCCAGACTAGTTGTAGATGTTAAAACTTTTTGCCGGTGATTAGTCAGAATTGGTTATTCCAGTTCTCTATTCCATTCTTGCTGTAAATCTCTGATATCACAATTGTTTATAGATAATAGCAATTTATATACATAAATGGTTTGGATACATGCATAGCCTCAATTAATGTGATAAGATATGCAGATGACACCATGTTACCAGCAGAAAATATCCAGGACTTGGAACCATTACTGAAGAAAGTCATGGAAGAAAGTGCAAAAACAGCTGAACATTAAGAAAACAAAAGCAATGACCGCAGATGATTTACATAAATTTAACGTGAACAATGAAGATTTTCTATACCTTGGCTCAGTCATCAACACGAATGAGGACTGCAGTCAAGGTATGCATTCTATATGGATAGACTCAAACAAGGAAGCTACAGCCCTAAGTCTGCAAGACCTGAGAAGGGCTGTTGATGAGAGGTTGATGATAGAATCATAGAGTTGGAAGAGACCACAAGGGCCATCTAGTCCAACTCCCTGTCATGCAGGAATACACAAACAAATCATTCCTGACAGATAGCCATCCAGCCTCTCTTTAAAAACCTCCAAAGAAGGAAGGATATGGACAAGCTGGAACGTGTCCAGAGGAGGGTGACCAAAATGGTGGGAGGTCTGGAAGCCGTGTCCTATGAGGAGCGGCTTAGGGAGCTGGGTATGTTTAGTCTGGAGAAGGGAAGGTTGAGAGGTGACATGATAGCCATGTTTAAATATTTGAAGGGATGTCATACTGAAGATGGGGAAAGCTTGTTTTCTGCTGCTCCAGAGACTAGGACACGGAGCTATGGGTTCAAACTACAGGAAAAGAGATTCCATCTAAACAGTAGGAAGAACTTCCTGACAGTAAGAGCTGTCAGGCAGTGGAATGCACTGCCTCGGAGTGTGGTGGAGTCTCCTTCTTTGGAGGTTTTTAAACAGAGGCTGGATGGCCATCTGTCGGGAATGCTTTGATTGTGTATTCCTGCATGGCAGGGGGTTGGACTGGATGGTCCTTGTGGTCTCTTCCAACTCTATGTGTCTATGATTTTATGATTCTATGACTTTCCTTGGTATCATTAAGGCTATTGTTCATAGTACTTGATGTCCTCCTGCCCTCTAGAAATACTGTCTTCTTCCCTTGCATAACTCAGTTTGAAACCCTCCTGATCAGGTTTACGAGACTCCTAGAAAACACATCCTTAACAACCACTGTAAGGTGCAATTCATCTATTGCCAGAAGTCCCTATTCTGTGAAAACACATACTATGGCTCAAGAAGCCCAATCTTCCCTGACACACCATCTGTGAAACCAGTTGTTGAAGCAATGAAATGACAACCTGTGCCCCAAGGTCCTTCAGCTTCCAATCCAATCCTCTTTGTCTTTTGCAATATGTCGCTTGCAATATGTTCAAGGCTATATCTTACCATTTGTTCCCATGGGGATTGGGACTGGATGGAACAGTTGGTGGGCCTGATAAGTCTTGTCAGGTTCTCTGTTATATCATTAATATTTGCCCCAGAAGATAGCATAGCTCTTGATATATACTGACAGAATGGCACTCCACTGCCTCTGTTCCTCTCCACAGAGAATCACATACCAACACTACATTTTGCTCCATCATATGGGCAGATGCCTTCCATCAATAGAACTCTCCAAGGCCACCTCAGTGGTCTCTGAGGCTGTTGTCTCTGCTCCTGTATCTCTTCATTGATGATCAAGGGGAGAGCTTTGAATTGGTGGTGCATGATTATTGACAGTTCTACTCTTGTGTGTCACATTCTTCCCAGTGTTTGCCTTCTGTGTCTTGGAAATGGGCTCTTCTCTAGTGGCATTCCTTATATGTTACCCTTCCAGGGGAGTCTGCTTTATGTTGTACAAAAATGGTTTCATCCGTCTAGATAGGTTTGTGTGTAGGTATTCAAGCCTCAATCTGTTGCCTCTTCTCTTCTAGAAGTGCAATCAACTCACACTTGCTGCAAATATAGCTCCTCACATCTCAGGTAAGAACATAGGACAGATGTCACAGGTCACTGCAGCAGCTCCCTCCACATCCACATTCAGTTGTCCTATATAGATAGTGTCACAGCACTCTTGGCCTCTGTCTCAAATTTCCCAATGAAACACTCATGCAAAATGCCTGTTGTACTCTTCCTGTTTTCCAAGGTCTTGTCTGTAAACTCCAGGGACTGAGGGATAAATAACGCAGAGTTATCAGGTCCTAGTTTCAGCCTCAGTGAAGTCTGTGACTCAGTTCCTCTCAGAAGAATCTGCTCAAACAGATATAGGCAAATGTAATGTGCAAATCAGGCAGCAATAAGAGGGAGTCAGATCCTCCTTCCCTTCCTTTTTTCCATCTTATCCCCAAATATTAGTTAATAAACTTAATTATAAAACATTGTCAATCATCATAAGTCATATTCAGTATACTGACTGATGGCTCATATATTGTTCATAACATTCAAAACACACTATTCCAGAAAGATGTCAGATCAAGTGGTTGAAGTCCAGACTCTACATGAGTAATATAAACAATAAAAGACTTTCACATTTCTTCACATATACTCTCTTTGATAATCTCCTGGGGCTGATCTAACTCTAGACTTTATCACACAAGGCTTCTACAATGTAATTGCAGATGTATAATGTCTATAGCCATACCTTATCACACGGCATTATCCCCATCCTGTTGCTAGTTTGTATTCAACTCATTGTTGGAGCATACCTTTTCATTGACAGGGAAAACCCTTCAATGGTTCTCAATCTCACTACCTTTCCATGGCAGCCCTCTATGAGATGGTAGTAAGATGCCAGAGGTCTCTGTGGCATCAGTGGGTGTGATTCCCCCCCTCTCCCCTCCCTCCTAACTATTGCAAAACAGGCTCGTTTTTCTTTTATTTTCTATTTCCTTTCTTTTTTATTCCCCCCCCCCATCATATTGCCACAATTGTTAAATTATGGCAAAAAATAAAAATAAAAAAATATACCAAAAGGCATGCTTGGTAGGGAGTAGGTCAGAAATGCACAGTTATGGTACTGGTGTTAGCATGCCCTACAACCCCGCCCCACAATAACTCATAATTGAAAATACTGGACACTTTGGGGAGTCAGGTTGGCTGGGCCAAACCAAAAAGGTCAGCTGGAAGTCACACTCACCTGTGATGTGTCTTAGAAATATTTTGGCAAGGAAGACCATATTAGGATTGTGTGGAAGCCCCTTAGTAAACAGAGTCATTAAGGAGGTATGTGCTAATCCTTCTTTCCAGCCGTGGGAGACTCAGCAATGATTTATTCAATCAAACAATTAAGTGACCATTCCCAAATCTATTCCTATAGAAGTCACTCCTAAAACCACTCCTGTGCAACCTTGTGAGATTGTCTAAACCCATCTATTCCTTTTTCCCGGCCATTAACACAATCAGTTGAGTTTTGGTTTCCTTTATCTATCCTGTGGGAAATGCATCCAGGCTTTGTCCTAACCAGAGTCCCCCTTCAGGATATAAAATAGGATATAAATATTAGTTCCCTGACAAGGTGTGCCATGGTGGATGAACCCAGACACTCTCTTTCTTGGTGCACCCTGGATCAATCCTCCTGTGCCACCCTCAACCACCCATCTGAGTATCTTTGCTGCACAAAACTCTACTCTTCAAGACTGGTAACCATCGTCCTATATTCCTGAATCTCTCCCTCTGTCTCCCTCTGCTTTAGTCTTATATGGCCCTTAGGAACATGTGTTGCGTGTATGAGTTCATTTTGCTGTAATTTCAAAGAAAAATACTTTATTTCACTTTAGAATGGCTTGCACACTACAGTTAGTACTGGTATACATAGGTTAATACTGGTATACAATTGCACCCCCCCCCCCCGAAGTTACCTGCCTCTCACAGGCATACTGTTCGAGCTAATAATTCTCCCAGATAATAATATAGATTTATTATATACGCCCACCTTTTAGGGTAACACTGATGGGGAAGACAGATTGCATGACTATAGACCTCTGAAGCAGCACAATTGCACAATTCAAGAGGGTTGTGATAAGGAACATTACCAAACCAATACGTTTCCATTCCCTGAATTAACACTATTGTGGCAAGACAGAAGTTTGGTGTGATAAAATCATTTGTGTATTGACTTTTCTGATAGTTCTAGCCACCTTTGCTCATAAAGACCTTTTAGTGTTCCCCTAAACAATTTCACTATTTTAAATCTTGCAACATGTAACAAAAGTCTTTCTTTTAAAAGCTTTCAGTTTGATTTTCAAACATGGATAGTGACAATAAAGTTCCTCTGCAGTGTACTGTTTGTCCTAACATTTGTCTTATCCAATATAATATCTTTTTTCGTCAGAAACTTCGCCATACTTTCTGCAAATTCATTGTCTCTGAAAGACATTGCAAGCACAAATGTGCGGACTTCTATGGCATGTTGTGTTTTACTGGCAGTCTTCAGAGATGAGCAATGAGGATTGCTATTGAACTGATGATTTAGTCAATTTATTTCTCATTCCTAATAATCTCCAAAATGCTCCAAAACAGGATCTTCAGCCATGAGCATGCCCATTCAATAAGTTCCTTACAGTGTTTCTACCTCTTAGTCACTACTGAGGAGTTCTACCTCCCTATAATACTTTCAGTGTTATTAAAAACTACAAATTATGCTATGTCAGTCAGTTTCATGTAACAATGAGAGGGTGCTTTGTGGACTTCCAAAGCAGCATGAAATTAATTATAATTAAAGTATCTGAATAGTAGCAATTTATTAGTGAGTGGAATGGAAGTATGTTTGGCTCTACATGAAAACAGCATGCAGAGGGAGTGAGAAAAAAAATGAAAATATGGTGTTAAGGAAATAAAAAAATGTTTCCATCAAATCAGTGGCAGGCAGTGCAGTTTTAACTGTATGTTTAAAAGTAAGGTAGCTAAACAGAAGACTTTCGATTGAAATTATTAGAACCTGAGGATGCTTGAAGAGCTGAATTCTACCTCAAAAAATTTCACATTTCTACCCACAGAAGAGGCATTGTTGTTAACATTTTAGTGGCAGTGTTTGAAATCTGTTGGTGTTTGTTTTTTTCTTTTAATAGCTATGCACTTAAAAGAAATAAAAGATCACATATCTTAAAAATGCATTAGCAGGCAATGCTATGCCAGTCCCTGGAGCTCAGTGAACAAACAGGTGCTCTGCTAACAGGCAAGGCCAACATGGGTGCTTTGCATGGGCATTTGGGGGGGGGAGCTTTGAGGGGGTGACGTGGATTTCTGTTTCCTTAGCTACTTAAGATTTCTGAATATGGATAGGGAGGGAGCTGCTACAGTCACTTGCAACAGCTGTGGTATGTTTGTGTTCGTGCTGGAGGATGTGAGTAGCTACATCTGCAACAAGTGCAAAGTTGATGGTCCTGTTGGAAGAGAAGTTCCAGCCATTTGAGGTGCATGTATCTACTTTTCAGCATATAAGGAATGATGAGGCTCTGGGTAGGAATCTGAAGGACCTTGATACACAGTAAACAGAGGTGAGATGGCCTTCTGTCAAGAGTACTTTGATCAAATATCTGGGTGATCTTGGCAGGGGGCCTCTCACAACAGGCTCCATCCCAACTCCTGGGAACACTTCTGCAGCCCTTACCTCTCCAACATCATGGTCTGGAGCTTTGGAAGAGGTACAGCAGATATGATAAATCCAAAGGATCCCAAGCTCTTTCACACCCAGATAAATCCCCAAAATGGCCAGTAATCTAGACCAGTCTGAGAAAAAGCATAGTTTAACTCCATGCTGCCACTCATTTCAATGGGAGGGAATAATTTAAATAAAAATAAACACAGTCCAGGGGCAGAAAATGGAGTGGAAGTGCCATTGCTCCCTTACTTCAGTGGCAGGCTATTAGATTTATTGGAGCCTGCAATGTTGGAACTTCTTGAGAAAAAGGTTAAGATGGGCAAATAAACCTGCAATTCTATACACACTATGTATGTTTTCCTAGTGGTAAACACCATGCAACATGTTGGGAATTACTTCTGAGTAAACCTAAATTGGATTGGCTTGTGAATTTATGAAGTTATGAGTATGTACACAGTATTTTTTTTTTTAAAAAAAACAATCTTGTGTATCTGCAGAGAATAAATCTTGACCCTCTCCTGCCATACACTCACACTAATTGCTTAAAGGATTTTAGCAAGTTGACATAATGCAAGTAACCCCTTTACCTTTTCTGTCAAAATTATTGAGACTGACACTGGTGACACAGGCAATTATTTTTTGTGGTCTGAAGCTAAACGGAACAGATAGTCGGACCCCAAGTGAAACAGGATGAAAATGGACTGTCATGTACCACAAAAATTAACTGTAAGGCATATATTTGGGAAACAGGCCAACAGTAAATTAATTAGTGGGACAAGTTTTAAAAACAAAAAGTTGAAGTGTCTGTAAGTGGGACAAGAATTTTAAAGAGCTCAGCTCTCATCTGGTAACTAATTAAATGGCTGGCCAGCAGTGCCAGCATAGTTCAAAACCCACATGCTGTTCTGGATGTTTCTGGGGGACTTAAGCACCCTTTGGTCCAGTAGGAGTTCTGGAAAGCTCAATGATTGTATTTTTAAAACGCCACTCTTCATTTACCTTATCATTATAAAACCTAAACACTGAAGCTATTTCACTGCATATGTTGCAAAGCAGCTTGTTAAGAATATGAGATCAGGGAAGAAAATGAAGGATTGTTTAAACAGTTTTACACTTCAGCTTGTTTCGGTGGTGAAAAGTTCAAGGCAAACTCTACAAGGCATGTTTACTGGGAGGGGGACATCACAGACTGAAGAAATAAGGTGCATATAAGACTACAAGGGGAGCAGGCAATATAGTGGTGCAGAAAGAAGCAGAGAACTGGTGGAGGAAGTAGGAAGGGTCTGGAAACAGTCTATATTAGCATGCCTTTTGGTTTTCAGCAAACAAGGCAGACTGAACTCTGTAAATTCATTGGGTAGGCTTCAGTACACTATTGTGTGTCTGCAGACCCCATGACCCAGAGACTTTTGGCTGCTTCCACAAACCAATCAGGACCCATTATGCTGAATAAAGTCCAAATATCTGAGTTATCTCTTCACTCTGAGCAACAGATTATTGAGAAAAGTTACACAATAGCTTCACTCCACCCTTCCTGGAACCTAACCACAGGCCCACTTTAGACCATTTTAATAATGGATAACTTCATTTTGGACAAATAGGAAAACATTTTCTTAAAAATATCATTGCCAGTACCAAAAGAAAAAGAGGCACAAGCACCAATCTACAGTTAACACAATTAATACAAATTGGGCAAACAACTGGCACACAATGATTTGTTGTAAAAAAAAAAAATGAATTCAGTTACCCTTTCTTCTTAAGTTCGAATCCCTGCTCATCCATGGAAACCCACTGGGTGACCCTGGACAAGTCACATTCTCTCAGCCTCAGTGAATGGCAAAGGCAAAGCCCCTCTGAACTAATCTTGCCACCCCACCCCATGATAGTTTCACTTTAGGTTCATCATAAGTCAGAATTGACTTGAAGGCCAACAGCAACAACAACAACAACAACAACAACAACAACAACAAATTCTGTTATGTGAATTATGGGCACAGTCAGCATCCAAGCCTGGACACTGTTCATAAGACATTCCTGGGTTCCAGATTCAAGTGTGTTTTCTCTCAAGCAATATTCATTTGGTGTCAGTTGGTGTTGGTGATGGTGTTGGAGTTGGAGTGAAGTCAGTTGATGCTGAGAGATGAGGCTGAGCGGTTGAGAGAGAGAGAGAGTGAGTCTGTTGTCCGAAAGATAATGAGTGTCACATATGCACGTAATTTGGTTGAATTAGTCATGAGACTGAAGTTATAGAGTCTTTAGTTCAATAAATAGTCTGTCAACAAAAGTAACAAACAGTGGAGTTAAGAACCAGAAACAATGTTATGTGCAGAATATTAAACAGTTGGAGTTTGTAACTGTGAATATAAAAAACCAACCAATTTGTTTTGTTAAAAGTTCTCCAGATTCATTGTGCTTTATTCCACTCACTAGAAAAGGGTAATAGCCGTGCTAACCAACAGAAACCATGGCCTTTTTCAGAAGCTCTAAAAAAAAAAAAAAAAACCACCTGCGGAGGTCAGGAGGAGGATGGTGCTGTTCCGCTTCCAGCAATCGATTTCACATGACGCCATCCTCCTCCCATCCTTTGTTCATGCTTCCTCTGTGCTGGAGGGAGAAGAAAGGCATCACTTTTCATCAATGGAAACTTCCACCGATGAAAAGCAGCACCTTTCTTGTCCCTCCAGCACACAGAAAGGACAGAGGAAGGACAGAGGAAGAATGGGAGGAGGACGGGGCATGCAAAATTGATCAGCGGAAGCAGGACAGCACCGTCCTCCTCCCAACCTCTGTGTTGTTTTTTTTTAGAGCGTCTGAAAACCTCCCATGTTTATACATAATCTATCCACATAAGACTCAGACCCCAGTCCAGATAAGGAATTCTCTTTTTAATTTTATTTTTATTAAATATTTCCAAACATAAAATAATATATAAACAAGGAGAACAAAAATCATCTTAAACATATAAACATTGCATTTAGACCTTTACAAAACATACATGCATTCTACACAAAACAAATACTTTCTTTAATTTCATTTCATCTTGTGTTGATACCTTTGCAAATCTTCCCCCCCTTCCAGATAAGGAATTCTAAAGGGGGATCTGAATGTATGGTGACAGTGACAGGCGGCCAGGCTGAGTGTTGAGGTAAATTTGGCTGGCAATTTCATCACAGTATGCACATTGGAAACTGTGCAATGCAGTGAAGATGTGTAAATAGCTATTGCTTAAAACAATTTGTAAGCTGCTGTGATAGCTTTGTGGCTGAAGAGCGGGGTATAAATAATAATAAAAAAATAATAATGCACAGTGATTGCTCCATGTTGTCGGGTTGCATTTTAGTCAAATTAAATTATACATATTGAAAAACAGCCCTTCACATCAGAAACCTGAAAGACTCACATTTTTAGGTCAGTAAAGTATAATATACTTTTCTATCTAATTTGTATCTACTGTAGTATATTCAAGGCTGAAGAAGATGATAATCCCAAACCTAATTAACTGATACTTTTTGTCTGGAATCTCAATGATTTACCTATATTCCTCTATGTTACTATAACCATATCAGTTTTCCCATTTATATAAACATATGCTTGCCTAAATGCTCAAAGGACATGCTCCACATAATTGAAAATGAAGTTGCAATGTAATTGTCCAGTTCCAAGAATAGGAAAAAATAAAATAAAATCCCACTCAAGATTTCAATTTATTCAAACTGTGGAGTTAGTGGTCTTGCCCTGCAGCATTTCCTTTGAGACAATTCCAACTGCGATCTCATTAAAAGTTTGTGATTTCATTTCTGTTAATGTTTGAACATTCACATTATTTTGTTTTGATATTATATATCAAATGATATTATACAATATATTCCCTAGTAATTATTTCTCTAATTATCTCATTACAGGACCAGTGCATGAGTTAGCCTGAAATAGAAATCAAATGGAATGCAATTACAGCAGTGGATGGTAGTTACAGAAATGTGATGTGCAATTTAAATATTTCAGCCTATGCTTCATGATAGATTTCAAATACATCTCTTCATCCTGAACATAATACTCATTTCTCTGGTCTTATGTAAATTCTGCAAGGTAAAATGATTGCTTAAATTGTTGAAAATAAATGACAAACACAAATAATATCCCAAGGATTACATCAAATAACAGTATTAGTGATAATTAGCCTATATACTGATTTGAGACTAAGGCTTTAATCAGAATGCTTACCCAGAGGGGGAGGAACAATATTGGTTTCAAAGGCCAACTTTCCCACAGGGACCACTTTGGTGGGATAGATGACATCACATGGATGACCCCCAGACTTTCAAACAGGTCCATTCTGGCACTCAGTAAGGTTGTGTTGGCAGGGCAGAGGGAGAGAGAGCTGGCAGGGAGGTGAGTGTGGGTAAGGGGCATGGTTTGTGTGGCCGGGGGCTGGTGTTGCTACCGCAGTGGATGGTATTGGCAGTCCTATTGGTGGGAGAGGAGTCTATAATACTGTAGTGTAGTACATATGTTGGGGGTGGGGCTTAACTTATTCAGTTTTTTCACTTTCATGGTGGTGCTCCACCCCTAACCCCTGTGAATGTGAAGGGACAACTGTACTGGTTCAGACTATTGATCCATCTAGCCCAGTATTGTTGCCTTTTCCTGGAAGATGATTGACAGTGACAATCCAGGGTTTCAAGCAGACTCATTTCCTAAATCTTTCTCTCTTGATGTTTGGAATTGAATCAGGAGCCTTCTGCATGTAAAACATGTGCTCTGCCACTGAGCTGTGGCCTCTTCTATGGCTGAGGCCCAGTCCAGCTTCATTTTCCCTCTTCATCCTTGAAAGCTGAAGAAGCCCCAGCCTCACTTGTGCTCCTGTGACCTCCACTCCTGACATGTTTACCTTCTGAGTGCAGAGAACTTTGAGGAAGGGTCTTACATGCAGAAGGCTTGCTGAAGACTCCACAGGCTGGATGGGCTGGCCTTACCAGCAAACAGCCCAAGAGTTGGAGGTTCTTTACTCCTAATAAAAAACAACAACAACACAACAAAAATAAGGCCTGGCCCAAAACTGTTTGTTATTCCTCCTTTTGCTTTAGCCCCAGCACTCTATTGAGGAAAGCATGACTATTTGTACTTTGCAAAGCACTGCACACATTGGTAGTGCTATGTAACAAGTAATAACACTATACCATTTTAACCTGGACACTAAAGGTTAACTCTTTTAAAAATGAGCTTTTCAAAAAATAAATTGGACTGCTGAAACATAATATGTAAAAACTGTGTCTGAATAGCCTTTCCTCCTTCACACCTGCCTAAGCACTCACCCACTGGGGGTGATTTGGGGAGGGACTGAGGGCTTTGTGGGACAGACAAAAAACTGGAATAGCTTGGATGCAACCTCATGAATTGTAGTTTGTTCATCTCTGTCTTAGATAATTACTAGATTGGGGTAGGTAAAGTGTAGGCCATGGGTTACATGTACCCCTGGGGGATTTGTGTGGTCCCCAGCCCCCCTCCTGGCCAATACATTTTTGGGGGGAAAGGCTGTACCCAGTGGGCATGAGGGACAATTTTGCCATGTTTTGGACCCAGAGAGCAGCATTTATACCAGCAGGAAAAGGTCCAGAAATCAATTTTCAAGCAGAAAGTAACCCAAAAGTAAACTCATGGGTCACTTCCTGTATGAGTAAAGACCTCTCCTGGGTCCAAAATCACCCAGAGAGTCAGAGAAAAATGTGACAAAATTGTCACCATGTCACCTAGTGGTCATTTGCAGAAAAAAACTTTTGCATTTTTTTCAGGTATGGCTTTTCAAGGTCCACTGGAAGGCCAATACAGCCCCCCCTGACAGTTGATCATCCCTACTCTTGATTCATGGTGATATATAGACCATGGCCACTGTCCAAGGAACAAATTAAGCACATTTTAATCTCACAGAAACCTGCCTATGCATCACTGCAGCAATATTTTGAAATATTTGTATATTAGAAATATGGTGTTCATCACTAAGGGCTCAGTATGAAATAAGATGTCATTATAGATATAAAAGCCTTGTAGGTTAGAAATGCATGCCCAGATACATTAATTACCATAGACTACCCCTGAATTAATATAACCTGCTTCACACCTTGTCATATCTTATTCCAGCCAACCACATACCGTACTTAAATAGTAGCTACAGCTATTAGCCTGGTAGCTAAGTCATATTTGACAGACTCTTCAATCTGATTTTCTCCCATTACACTCCTTTCTATGTTCTCATCCTATGGCCTATAAATAGCAACTACCTTTCAGACCCTTTTTGTTCTTATTACATTTTGGTGATCTGCTTTTATACTCATTAAACAGCTGCTGCGTTTTGAAAGCAAGAAAATTATCACTGAAAAGGTGTGTTGTGAGCTTCTTCATCTGACTTGTGAGTTCAGCATGGAATGGTTTAGTGATGAATGAGCATTTGTGAGCATCTGTAACATCATTTACATAAGTAATCCCATTGATTCTTACTTACAGATGCCACTGAGCAGGCAGAGTGGTATTTTTGTCAGGTAATTGTAGGGTATATCTTTCTTTAAGAGCGGGCTACAGAATCATTTATTCTTTACTTGTTACATCTGTAGTTTCCACCACTCCTGCAAGGAACAAAGACATGTTTTAGTTTCCTCAAAAGGCTGTTAACTGGGATAGGATGATGTATAGTAGCCAGCCCAAGGTGACACAATGAGATTTATAAGTAGGGATTTGACCATGGAATTCTCACATATGGATCTAACCTTCTGACTTCTTTGCCACACTATTTCTTTGTCATTTTAACCATAGCCTCCATTTGCTAGAATATCTATTGGCATTTGAAAAGGTATTCTTTTTTGACACCCAAGCTACTAGCCCAAGAGAAAGCCTTCCACCATAATTTTAAATTTAGCTAGCTTTAACCAGCCTAACATATGCCGTTATAGTAGATTTGAAAGATTCACACAGTCCAGCTACATGCTTCTATTTTAGGAAAAATATTGCATTGTTTTACATGTTGGTGGGGAGTGGCTGAGGGAATAGGAAGAGAGAGGGGCCCTTGAGAGGCTGGGGCTGTAGATGCAGATTGAGTGGCAGAAGTGGATTGTGAGTTGGAGAGGGATTGTGCATGTGGATGGTGATTGGCTGAGGGAGTAAGAGGAGGGAGGGGATTGGTTGGGTATGTTTCCTTAGTGGCCAATCAGCACACTGGGAAAGGAAACATACCCAAGTGTTTTATATATCTAGATTGTGAAGCCCTTGCTGCTACATGATGTGACCTTGATTACAGGACTTAAATGAGTTCATTAAAAAAAATGCAGGAGATAATGGTCTGGAAGTTTTTTCCTCCACCAGGGTCTAGCTTACCTTGGAGATAATTGTTTCTGGTGGGGCAGGGGCAAAACAAAAGTGAGCATATACACACCCTCCCTCTCCTCTTGTCTCTTAAGTTTATTGTACCCCAATATTTTCAGGAAGCCTCCTGGTATACTTCATGTCCCAGCAGAATCTTGAATTCAAAACACCAGCATGAGTTCTCAGTTCTCCAGTTTAAGTCTGAGGTGGAGTCTCCAGCAGCATTAGAACTACTAGTTGTTTTCTACAGGGCAATCCCTCAGTCAATCAAAAAGTGGGCAAGAGGCAGTGTGTGCGGTGTGTGGGTGGATGTCCTAACAACCATTCAGAAGTGGAGGAGGGCAGTCTCTCTATTTCTTGTTGCCTGTATCTCCCCAGTACAGTATTTCCTGTTGCCTTATTGGCAGAGGCTGACTGTACAACAAGGAGGGAGGGACAGAGCAGCAGGCAGGAGGCAAGGCATTCTTCAAAAATCTTCTTCTAGTCTATGTGTGTCTTAAAAACAAGGTGGAATGTTTATCCCAGTGTGTGATTACGAGAGCTGAGACTGTGTGTGTTTATGTGTATTTATGTGAGGGAGGAGAAAGTGTGTGCATCTTTGTGAGTGGAATAGTATGTGTGTGTAATAGAGAGACTGAAAGACAGAGATTGGAAGGACATTAGAGTTTTGCTTTTACAGAGCAATGGTTCATTTAGGCTAACAATGCAATCATGCCCATGTCAAAATCATTGAGTTCAGTGGGATTTACTGCCAAGTAAATCCCAACAAGATTGTAATTGTGTAAGATAGTGTAAAATCCTAAAAGGCCACTGGAACGCATGTAATTCTTTATGATTATAATGTTGTGCTCAGCTATATGTATTTTAATTAATTCTGTTCCATTTCCCTCCTGGAGGTGAAAATGTTGTATATGGTATTCTCATCTCCCACCCCAATTTTATCCTAACAATCCTGTTTTTAGATTGAGAGGTCAGAGGTGTAATAGGTTAGACTTCAAGGAGAGCACATGACCTTTAGGGGAAGCCGTGGTAGAGCAGACTGGGTGGGTGTTGACACTGAGCTCATGCGGTGATCATGAGTCTGAAAGAAAGCTGTCAGTCTGACTAGGATCTGGATGATTTTCTATTAATGTATAGTATAATATTTATCATCATGTGGCACACACATACATGCACACAATGTTATATTTATTGACTAAGGGGGCATCCATACTAGAGAAATAATCCAGGTTCAAAGTGGATTATTTGCATGACTCCTTCCTATGGAATCCTGGGATTTGTAGTTTGGTGAGGCATCAGCACTTTTTGTCAGAGAAGGCCAAAGACCTTGTAAAACTACAAATCCCAGGATTCCATAGGATGGAGCTATGCAAATAATCCAGTTTCAAATTGGATTATTTGTGTTGTGTGGATTCCCAAGGGTTCCCCCCCTCCTAAATTCAATATATCAATCCTGAGGTTCCTCTGATTAAATTACTACAGTTTTATGTATTCTTTCTCATTAAAAACTTTTGCACTTGATCACACCCTCATGTTGCTCAGCCACATACTTTACAAATTCACATGGGTGTCCCTATTTTCATCTGTGAAATGTTGGAGGGCATGCATTGTTGCCCTCTCTTTAAGACTCTTAACACAGAAAGAGTGAGATAAATGTGTGCAGTCGTGATGATTGAAGTAATCTAGAGTGTGAAAGCAGTGATGGTTAGCCAAAGTAATCAACACCTCCATATTTCTCTCTCTTTTCCCCATACACACACACACACACACACACACACACGCTGCCAAAGCAGCTCACACTCTTCCCTCCCTTTCTCTTTTTCATGCTCTCACACAGGAATTCAAACACATGCCTATCATTTAGCTCCATCCATCTATCCATCCACCTTCCACCCCATCTTCCTGGTACAGAAATACTGACCATAAACACAAACACACATCCCATGCCACATTGCCAAAGTTGTGACAAAATAATGCAAACAGCTAAAATATGTAACAATAACAAATATATGCATCAATAACCATAACAAAGTGGGGGTTTAACAACAAAGGGTGACAAGAAGGCAATTGAAGCCCAACTGCCTAGCGTTTCCATGGCAGTCTGGAGTGAAGCATTCAGCTTCACAGTCTGGTACCAAGGAAGCACCATCCCACCCCCTTTACCGGTTGGCTGCTTCCACCAAGGCCTACAGAAACCACAAGAAAGCCTAGGAATAAGAAGCCAACATGAGGAAGAAGATGGCAGCATGGTACAGCAAACACCAGCAACATAGCTGGCAACCCCCATCGCCCCCCAAAAAATCAGAGGAGCCCCAGCACATCATCATAGACCATGGAAGTTTCTTCCCATCTTTTTATTGCTTTGAAATATCCTTGTTGTTTGAAGACCCCCTGTGACAAGCATGAAGATGAGTGAATGAGATGAGTGACTGAAAGGAACCATTCCTAGAGCAGGAGACTGTAATGGGAAGGGTTTCTGGGTGTTTGGCGAGATGCGTGACAGTTAGAATGGCAGTTAGTGAGTTTGAGCTGAAGTTGCTGAGAGGAGGCTTGTTTGCTTTATGAGTGAGGGTTGAATCCAGTAAGACTGCATGAAGTGGTTGAAAATCTGAATGATGAGGTTGAATGAACAAAGAGCAAATGAATCTGGGTTATAAGGGAAGGCATTAAAATAGCCAAAGATTAGTCTGTGTGCTAGGATATTTCTGATTGGTTACTGTATAATGACTGTCTGTCCAGAAAATACCACATTACAGTATAAGCACAAGGTTGCCTAATTAATGTTCCATCTTTATGCTTTAATAAATTAATCCTTTGTTGCTGTTCAGATCCAGACTCCTTGTGATTCATCAACATATAGACAGTTAACTGACCACAAAAACACCACACATCCACACATAATTGATTATATAGGACTTTTTCAAATGGGAGGAAAACCTGCCGAGGTTGGGAGGAGGACGTAATCTGAAATGGAGCGCTGTAAATGGGACAGTGCCATCCTCCTCCTGGCCTTGGCAGGGCTTTTTTTACCAATTTGAAAATGTCCAAAGATTCAATCTTGGTTCACGTAAAAGGAACAAGGGTGAATCAGAAGGTGAAGTGGCAAGAACAGAGGGGTCGAGGCAGCCAGGCTGAATATTTAGGTAAAGTTGGCTGGCAAGTTTGAAGTTGCCCTTGGGGTTCACACCACACCCCCTTCATCTGAAATATGGTGGTCAGATGCCTTTTGTATGGTGAAATCACCTCTATGTCTGTGAAAATCTTCACATACATTTTGAATTTGTTTTTTTTTTGAAAGAGATCTGTTTATTTATTTGTTTATTATCTTACATTCCTGCCCTCTGACCTGGGACTCAAGGTTGCTTACAATATTAAAATAAATATAATATAGATAACAAGAGTCACGTAATTATTTATTAAAATGTAACTGAATTCTCCATGGCATTAAAAACTTTAACGTCTTTATGCTTTAATACATTTATTTATTTTTTTAAAAATCAAAGTTTAAATAACAGTTAAAAAGCAGTACAGCACAATATTAAAAACACTTTGTTAAAAACAGTTTCTATGTATTTACTTAATACATTTATATTCCCCTTTTCTCCCAAGTTGGACTCAAAAGTGGCTTACAATATACATAAAAAGAGAACATCTACAGTATATTCTGGCGTATAAGATGACTGGGCGTATAAGACCCCCCCCCAATTTCCAGTAAAAAATCTAGGCATAGGCATATATTCACCATATAAGACCCCCCCCCAATTTGGCTGGCTGGCTGACTGGCTGGGGGAGCCTTGCCAGCTGATCCTCTTTGTTTCCCAACTCACGAGGATCTCCTCATGAGTTGGGAAAGCAAACAGGATCAGCTGGCAGCGCAACATTCGCCCCCCTCTTCAACCTTCCAGTGAAACTGGGCTCGAAGGTGGGGGAAAGGGGCAAAAATGCCCAGTTTGCCTCAGCAGCCCTCTTCCCTCTGTCTTGGCTCTTCCGAAGGGGACCAAGGCGGGGGAAGCGGGGGCGGCCACGGCAAACCCCTAGATTTTCCCCCTCTCCCCACCTTCAAAGAAGGTGCGCACATGCCCTGTTTGGCTCTACAGCCCCAATCCCTCCTTCTGGGATCCCTTCTGAAGGAGCCCAGAAGAAGGCATTGGGGCTGCAGAGTTAAACTTGGCATCTTCGCTTGCTCTCCCCACCTTCCTGGAAGGTAGGGAGGGGGAGCGAATCTAGGGGGTTAACTCCACAACCCCAATGCCTCCTTCTGGGCTCCCTTTGCAGGTTTAAACTTAGCATCTTCGCTCACTCTCCCCACCTTCCTGGAAGGTAGGGAGGGGGAGTGAATCTAGGGGTTTAACTCCACAGCCCCGATGCCTCCTTCTGGGCTCCCTTGGCTGCGGAGTTAAACGGGGCATCCTTGCTCCTTCTCCCCACCTTCCTTGAAGGTGGGGAGAGGGGGAAAATCCCGGGGTTTGGCTCCACAGCCCCGTGTCCTCCTTCTGGGCTCCCTTCCACGAGGGAGCCTAGAAGGAGGGATCGGGGCTATGCAGCCAAATGGGGCATGTTCGCCCCTTCTCTCCACCTTCCTTGAAGGTGGGGAGAGGGGGAGAAACCCGGGGTTGGGCTCCACAGTCCCGCATCCTCCTTCTGGGCTACCTTCGGAAGGGAGCTCAGAAGGAGGGATTGGGGCCGCGGAGCAAAACAGGGCATTTTCACCCTTTTCCTCCACCTTCAAGGAAGGTGGGGGGGGAAGGCGAATCTAGCGGTTTGCCTCGGCCACTGCAGAGGCGATCAAGTGACAGCCACGGCAAACCACAATGTTCGTCCCCCTCCTCTGTCTTCCGTTGCTCCCCAAATGGGGAGAAGGCAGAGGAGGGGGGCGAATGAACTGCTAAACACTTTGTTTCACCTCCTTCCCCATCTCCTGCCTCTTCGCTCCATTTGCGAAGAGGCAGGAGATAGGCAGGCAGGCGAAGCAAAAGTATATCCGGCGTATAAGACGACTCTCGATTCTGGAGGGCACTTTTGAGTGTTCAAAAGTTGTCTTATATGCCAGAATATACGGTGTATCAATGTGAAGTCCAAAAGTTTAAAAAGCATTAAACTGGAAAATAAATAGAAGAGACTTAGGACTTTATCACACTATAGTCTTATAGTGCTATTATCCCACTTTCATGGCTCTGGTTGCCTCCTGTGGAATCCAGGGAACTGCAGTTTAGGGAGGGGCGCTGAGAACTGTCAGTGAGCTCTTAGGCCTCACTAAACTACAAAGTCCAGAATTCCACAGGAGGCAGCCAGAGCAGTTAAAGTGGAATAATAGCACTATAAGGTGGCCAGTTAAGCTAATGTAAGAATAAAGCCTACAGCAGCCATCAAGAAGATCCCCTCAGTTTATCTCATACCTTCAAACAGTCACATTCAGCTAGGAAAGGTACCCCGTGCTTTGCATTCTCAGCGTCTCTTAAAAAGTCCTGCTTCCTGCCCTTCCTTTTTTTCCTACACAGCTGGCTGCAAAGTGAATGAATTGGCTACAGAATAACTGTTTCAAAGCTGATTTTGTAGATGGCTTCAAAAGTTGTTACAGTAATTAAATTCTTTGTACAGTACTTAACTCCCTCCTGGTTTAAGAGGAGAGGATGGGGCAGAGTCTTGCACCTCCAAATAAGGTGAAGGCAAGAGGAAAAGGGAACTAGAGAGAGTTTTGACATGAACTAATGTGACACCAGTTGCTTCCTTCAATAAGCAAAAAGAATAAACACAGCAACCTACTAAGAGAGCCTTTCTTTTCTCCTAAATTCAGCACAATAGGTTTACAACACCCTCAGCAACAGGCTCTGTCTGAGGCTTTCTCTCACCCCAATAGACCCATAGAACCTTTCCCCCTTTAAAGGTTTTACTTCCCCCTCCATCTCTGATATCCCTAAAATAGGATCAATATTGCAGAAAAAGTTTCTCATCTGGACATTTTTTTCTCCCCTCAGTCTATGATTTGTTTTGGAGATTTGCATAAACCTTACACTTTCAGGCTTGTTTTTACTCGTTTTTATTATCTCACCATGCCCTTCCTTTTGATTTACCAATAGTGTGTGTGTGTGTGTGTGTGTACATGCATGTGCCAGGACTGCACAGTGCCATTGGAAAGAAACTGTAACTTGTAGAGGTCCAGTACTGGGTGTGATTTACCATCTACTTACTTTGAGAGGCTGTTTTTTTTTTAAAAAAAAAAAAAGAGGAAAATTTGATTTACATTAACAATGTGATCATACACATATCTACTCAAAAGTAACCTCCAATTACTTCAGTTGACTTAATCCTAGTTAAATATACAAGAGGATTTGCAGTTTAGGATGGCCATCTGTCGGGGATGCTTTGATCATGATTTCCTGCATGGCAGGGGGTTGGACTGGTTAGCCCTCATTGTCTCTTCCAACTCTACAACTCTACAATTCTATGATTCTATGATTCTAGGATTGTAGCCTGAGTGAGACATTCTAAAAGTCCATTGGGGTGCATGGATTATGTCAGACATGTTTTTCTCCCTACTATATCCCTGTTAATTCATTTGTTTCCATTTATTTCTCCTCTCAAGACAATTTTTATCCTAACAATAACCCCGTGAAGCAGGTTAGGCTGACACAAAGTGACCACATAAGTGTTATGGGGAAGCTGGGATATGACCAGATATAATGTACATTCAACAGATTGAGTGGCTGTCAACACAGAGCTCTTGCAATCACCATGGAACTGAGAGAAAGGTGTTATTTTATTTTTTACCAGGGTCTGATTTAAAAAAATGATTGTTAATCACACTGTGCATGTGTGCACATGCACACAAACACATAGAGTATACAGTGATTGTTCCCCCCTTTTTTTAAAGGCCTTCTCAGCTCATTACATAAATTACAAGATGTTCTGCTGAAAACAGTACTGTAATTTTGTGTGTTTGGACATTAGCATGCAGACCTCCTATCTCATTATTTAAGAGAATGGAAACATACCAGTTTGGGAGCTCTTTATCACACTTCTTTGGAATAGCGCAAAGGCACAGCTTTGTTGATCTGTGGTCCCACACACTCTCTTCCACATGGCCTCCTTAACTCTGCCTTCCTGCCCTATGCTCTACCCAGCATGCCTTTTGGGTTTTTAAATTTTTAGTTTCAGCATAATTGTGGAGTTATGGTAATGCGATTTAAGAAAAGGGAAAGGAAAAGAAATTGGAAAAAAAAAGAAAAGAAGAGAAAACCACCTGCTTGGGAATAGTCGGGGGGGGGAGGAGAATCATACTCACTGATGCCATGTGACCATGCAGGATCAGAATTGCAGTGGGAGGAACTTATCACACCTGAGGACTAGAGAAACAGCAGCATGATTGAGAGCTCATTGATAGGTTTTCCCATCAATGAAAAGAGGTGCTCTACCAACACTTTGAAGGCAAAGCAGCAATGAGAGAGAGCTGATGTTATGTGATAAGTATGGCTAAAGATGCTATTCACTAGCTTTATTTGCTGATTAAAAGCCTCATGTGCTAATGTCCTTCCTCCCCATTAATAACTACAGTTCTCCCTTCAGATTCGCTGGGGTTTGGTTCCAGGACCCCCCATGGATACCAAAATCTGTGAATACTCAAGTCCTATTATATGCAATGGCATAGCAAAATGGTGTCCCTTATGTAAGATGGCAGCATCAAGGTTTGCTTTTTGGATTATTATTTTTTTAAGAATATTTTAAAGGCATGAATACTTAAATCCATGGATACCAAATGTGTAGATATGGAGGGACAACTGTGTTGCCCCTTTTTTCTTTTTGCTTGGCCAAACCCTTTGGATCACCCTTGATGTTGCTCAGCCGCATGTATCTTCATTAGCCTATTTTCACCTATGAAATGTTGAAGGGTGTGATATGCTCACTAGACTTGCTTATGAGGGTGAAAGGAATGAGACCTTCAAGATTTCAGAGACAGGATAAATGTGTATAGGAGAATCAGGTTGTCCAGATAGCTTAGACCCCAGACCTAACAAGCCATGCAAGTAATAACCGGCATTTTGAATAGAAACATACTGGCAGCCATTGGAGTTGTTGAAACAAGTGAGTCATGTGCTCCTTGTAAATAGCCTCAATCAATAGTCTGGCTATAGATTTTTGGGCCAGCTGAACTTTCTGAATATTTTCCAAACATGTTTAATTAAGGCCTTAAGTAATGCCTGAGCAAAGACCATAATTAATGTCTGAATTAAGGCCTTATTTTTTTAGGATGTGTTTCCCATGCACATTAATATTCTTTGCTTGAAAATCATTGTGGAAGTTTACTTTTACACTGCTGTCTTAACTGGTATTATTGTCCTTAACATATTTAAAATTTTAAAGGCATTTTAATTATTTGCTATTTTGTGCTTTGTCTTTAGGATAGGAAATCACCATAGAAATGCAAGGAACAAATTAATAAATAAATACTTGCACAAATGAGCATTGAATAACCTATATTTGTGAGGCAGTTGAGTTGTTAGACTTTAGGAAACTAAAATTCTACAGGGGTTTTTTCCCTGTGTGTGGAGCTTACTATATTTTTTGAGCTATATATGTTTTTCTCAATTATTATGGGGAAACATTAAACAAAAAATATACCAACATATGACCTGTACTCACTCAAAGATATAATGTAAAAGATGTAAAAAAAATACTTGAAAGGTTATGGTAATATTTTAAGATGTGCTATGTTCCAGTTCAGAAAAGGATATAAAATGGTTTCTATCTCAGAGTTTGATTTGATTTATCTTGGCTTGGAAAGATAATAAAGATTGACAGGAGAATTGACATTTGGGGTTAATTTACCATTGTGAGCTTTAGAAATCTTCTGGTCAACTTGGGCCAAGCATGACCATGATGATTCAAGGACCAGTGAAACTGATGGATTGGCAGCTAAAGATTATTTGTGTTTTTGTCTGTCCAGCATTTCAGAGCTATCCATGGACAAAGGAAGATGTATTAGAATGCAGGTTCCAAGACTTCCCAGTTGCCAGCATATATGAGCTTGATTCATTTAATATAAATTCAGTTCAGTAACTAATGCTGGAATTACAAAATAACAAAGATTGAGAATGGAATTAATTTGCCATATCCAGTATAATCAATTTCAAATAAAGATGCCCATGGCTGACAATAACCTTCAATCTTGCCATATGCAATTGTCTGTTTAATGAAGTAGCAATACTTCTCACAATTAGAAGTATATTAGAAATAATAAGCTATATTCTGGACATGAATTTTGATCTTTGAGGGGACAGAGATTTTACATCTCTTTAATTTTCATGTACATTTAATCTAATGTTTCTTTCATTTTTCTCTCTCTTCTTTCTACTGTAAAGGCAGCTCCAGTAAAAATAATCAATCTAGAAATAATTCTAAATAAAATAAATCAGCACATTTAAAAAACAAAACACACCTGTTCAAAATGAGGAATGTGCAGTGGAGCTATACTTTGTGTAGTAATGTATCTGCTGTTTTTATGTTACCGTCTGTATTGTTGTTAACTACCATCAAGTTGACTTCTACTTATGGTCACCCTATGAACGAGAGACCTCCTAGTCACCCTGTTTTCAACAGTCCTACTTAGGTCTTGAAACTCAGGACCATGGCTTCCTCAAGTAAGTCATGCTGTAGTGAGAGAACCTTCTCTGTGGCTGCTCTACCCTCTGGAACTCCCTTCCACAGTAGACTAGGCTGGCCCCCTCCCTTATTGCCTTTCGCCAACAGGCAAAAACCTTTTTGTGTAAGCAAACATTTAATGTTTAACTGTGCCCACTAAGGCTTTTTATTGGGGTGTATTTTTTATCTTTTTAAAACTTTTGTATGTTTAAATAATTTTAAATTGTTTTAATTATGGTGATTTCAATTTTTTAAATTGTATTGATTTTTAATGTTTTTTGTTAGCTACCTTGGGTCCCACTTTGGGAGAAAGGCAGCATATAATTTTTTTTAAAAAAAGTATTCTCATGATATGTCCGAAGTATGACAGTCTCTTGGCTTTCACTCTAGCATTTATGTGTCTTTTTCGCAGTCCATGGTATCCACAGAGCTCTCCTCTGGCACCATATTCAAATAAGATTGTTGTCTTCTTATCAGTTTTTCCCCCCACAATCATACATAGAAACTGGAAATACAATGTCATGGACGATCCTGACTTTGGTATTCAATTATATATCCTTACATTGGAGGATTTTTAGTTCCTTCATAGCGTCCCTTCCAAATTCTGGTTTTCTGATTTCTTGACTGCAGTCTCCAGTTTGATTGATGACTCACCCAAGGTATAAGAAATCTTTTGACTATTCTGATGTCTTCACTGTCTACTTTAAAGTTATGTAAATGATCCGTGGTCATTATTTTTATTTTCCAGTGTTCAACTGTAAACTCGCCTTTGCACTTTATTTCTTGATTTGAGGTATAGAAATGCAAAGTGTCTCCTCAGCACAGGATTTTCTGGTATAAAATTCCCCCCAAATCACACTGGGAAAAAATCTTTTTAAAACAAATTGAGGAGTTTGGGGGAAATTGGGAAAACTGCCAGTGGCTTTGGTGTTGAATAGTGTTTTGGGGGGCCGCCTGCAGGCCATACTAATCCCACCCTGGACTATATGGACCCATAGGACCTATATGGCCTAACCTAGTATAAGGCAAATTCTGTTTTCATAGCATTTTAAATTCAATTTTTAAAAGATTCATAACAACTATGTGAGTAAGTTTAGTGTGATGAAGTAGTGCTGGTCACTTATTTTTGGGGGGCAGGCACAACTTCTCAAATCACACTAAAAGAGAAAAAAAAATAACTGAAAGCCTGAGTGACCTGACTTCTTCTCTGGATTTAGAAGCTCTGGCTTCTAAATACTATAGTTTGTTTGAAGGTCAGATGTGCATTTATCTCTCATTAAGACTGACATGCTTGTCCTACATAGGCATCAAAAGAGCATTGGTTTGTTTGTTTGTTTGTTTTTTGTCAGTGGCAATCCCCAATATTATGGCTAAAGTGATCAGGTTTGTTAATAGTAGTGTGTGTCAGGATACTGGGACATGCAGTAGATTTATTCTGTAAAGAGCTGAGATGTAACAAACAGTCTGCAGAGAGCTGCAGATTGAGCTAGTAGCAGTTTGCAGAAGCTAGCTGGGTAAATGTATCAATATTGATTAGTTCACAACCCTGGAGCAGAGCTGAGCAGAGCTGGGCTGGTCTGAGGGCTAAGCAGTCCTGTTTTGGATCTCACTGTGTGAAGATGTCCTGTTTAGGATCCCACCGTGTGAAGATGTTTTTCTCTTGAGGGTGTACAGTTGTCTCTTCATATTCACTGGGGTTTAGTTCCAGGAGCCCCCCCCCCCCGATACCAAAATCCGTGAATATTCAAGTCCCATTATATACAATGGCATAGCAAAATGGTTTCCCTTATATAAGATGGCAAAATCAAGGTTTGCTTTTTGGATTATTATTTTTTAAAGAATATTTTCAAGCCGTGATTACTTAAATCCCTGGATACCAAATCCGTATATACAAAGGGACAACTGTATATTACTGTAAATATTCTTTATTATGCCCAAGTAAAGAGAAGTTGGTTTTAGAAGGAAGATATTTGGAGTTATTACGGGGGGTGAGAGTGGAGGCTACATTACCTTCAGTAACTTATTCTTCTCTACTGTATATATTCTGGACCAATTGCTATTGTATACTATGGTATAAAGTAGATCCCTGTATCTGCTGGGTTTGGTTTGGGGGGGGGAGTGTGGATACTGAAAACCATTGATAACAGCAAACACCATTGAAAATAATGGGACTTCTGGTTTAAAATACCATAGAGTTGCCTTGGAGGACCTAGAAAATGGCTAGAGAGGATGCATTTCCTATGAAGACTGATAGGTGTGCTGTTCTGTGTCCTGTGGATAATTGAATCAATGGATAATGAATCACTGGATATGGGGGTCCTAGTGTACTGTACAATCTTGTACAAACTGGGGTGCTTACACAGCGCTATGCAGTTGGACAATGAAGTGAAAAGTTTTCCTTAAAGCCATCCCCTATTTCTTTTTCTCTTGCTTCCTCACTCATTCTCTCTGCTCATACTCACTATCCTGCTTTTTTTACACACAATCACCTCCCCTCCCCGAGACACAAAACATGCAACCATAGCCACACCCCATGGGATTTAATTTCATGTCACCATTTTGGAAGGGGCTGCAGAGGAAAATGGAGGAATTAGGGCTTGCTGTGGGAAAGTGCAAGTCTGAGGGGAATTGGCCCCCAGCCCCCACACAGTTACCCATCCTGATATAGAAGCTGAATTTATGGGAGGAGGGCAACTCCATGGGGGGGCAGTAGGATGGATAGCAATCTCTTCACATTAATTTCAGAAGATGGGACATATCTTTTTCCCTCATTAATTCTCTGGAGAGATGTAGGTCTTGGAAGAAATGCTTCTCGGTAAGTACAGGATGATCCTTCTTCTGTAGAACCTGGTACCAGGAAATACAAGAAAAGGTTTGCTCCAAACACACTGAAAGTTTCATTTATTTTATTCCACTAATGTTGTACTGAGCATGAAGATGTTAGGTTTTTTTTTTAAAAAAAAAAACTGAATTGAAAACCACTTAGTGCAGTGGAGGAGAATGGAACAAAGCAACAAAGCAACAGGGGAACGTGCTGTGGAACAGACAATGGAGAAAAAGTAGATAAACCAGGGCATGTGGAGAGAAAGAAAGAAATCACCAGGAGAAGAAAATTATCAGCAGGTAATAAATGACTGCACAAGGAGACGGGTCAATAGCAGACACAGGGCTCCCAGGGAGAGGAGTCACTGTACATTTTATGTGGACTGCCAGCTTAATTAGAAGATGTACCTGTGGGGGAAATGTGCCCTCACTATGGGAACCTTGAACTGTACAGCTTCTGATATTGCCAAAAAGAAGAAGAAGAAAAAGTAGTAGTAATAGTGATTGGAGAAAACATATAAAGGGCCCAGCATTCGCAAATACTCTCTAGGAAGCAGTGGGGTGGGGAAACCATTTTGGAGACAGGAATGAAAAAGTGAGTACAAGTAATGAAAGAACAGCTGTGTTTAATACAGAGCTTATTGGTTTAGCATTAGCCTCTTAAAGGTGCGCAAATTTAGAAGATAATGAATCATTTGTACTTGTTCAGCTTAAGAACAATCTTTCACCACATGCACAAATGCTGTTTCAGAAGCAAGGCCAATCTCCACACACCGTACAATGCACCTTTGTACCAATGCACCGCAGAAGGTACAATTTTTCCCAGGCACTGTTATATTTTGTCATTGTTTAGGAGATTTCAGTTGAGTTGCTGCTGGTGATGCTACTAGAATACACTTACAGCTGGATTCTCTTAGATCTTGTCATGGTGGCAACCACATTAGAGATGGAAAGAATATTGTTTAGTATTTGTTTCCCTGAAGTATTTGTTTCCGTGTGTGTGTGTGTGTGCATGCGCGCGCACACAGGAAGTGTGTATTTTGCATAAAAACATATTTTTCTGCACAGAAAATCCCTCTCGAACACTTTGGAATGCTCAAATACATGGAGAATGCTATGCAAAAATGTTTGTTTTCTCCTACAGTGGGCGGGAGGAATAACCTGATTATTCATACTTGCATGTCAGCATGAAATAACCAAGGCTTTATCTCCCTAAATGACATTCTGTGATTTGCAGCATTTGGGTCAAAGAGGTGAGGTATGGATGCAATCATAAAGAACTACACACAAATATTTGTTTCAGGAAATGAAAGTGGATATAAGGTCCAAACCTTATTTGCAAAACAGACGTGATTATAATCTGTACATCAGCAATGACATATTGGGCCCTATAAAGCAGATTACATGTATCTGAAGTAGAAAAAGCAATAGTGAAGTATGCCCACATGACTAGGGATGCTTGGGAAAGTAATTTTTTATAAATTCTGAGATAAATTGGTGTGCACTCACCTGTTCTGCTCCATCCCAACTGATGTTTGTGTCAGAACCAGAGTTACCACTGGGTTTCATTCTTTATGAATGATCAAACTTGGTTTAAAAACCCAGCATTAACATGTTACTGTTAGCTATTGTTTTATGGGGCAGTCTAAATGGTGAAGTTACTTCTCACGGAATGTGAGGAGAATGCTACCTGTCTTAATGGGATACCACATTGTTGCACTATATTTGGAAGGAGAGGGGGCACAAATGTAAAAGACGCAGAAGGAAAAGCTTTATGGCTTTTCCCAGACTTTTTAAAAAACAGGAAGGGGAATGTGCATTCGTACTCATTGGGACAAGCAAATCGCTTTGAATCACTTTCCCATATGAGTGGAAGCACAAAGCTGATTGGTCAGATGAGCACAGGCAGCGGGGTGACAAAACAGGGTGTTTTATTCTTTTTAGTAAAGGTGAAATATGGCTCTATCGCACATAGGATTTAAAAAAAAAGATTGGTGGTGGCAATTTAAGGTAAGTTAAAATGTGAATAATTCACTCATGGCCACCATCTTGACTGGCGGGTATGCAAAGCTTTTGGGGGCAAAAAAAAAAGGTCAAATTGTAGCTGCAGCGATTTGCAGCGATTACTGTGGAGCAATCAGGGTTTGTTTGTTTGTTTGTTTTGCCTTGTATAGACAGGCCCTAAACTATTCCTTGCAGTTTGTTGGGGGTGATAAATTATAATTAGGGATGATGGGTGACAACAGAGATTATCAGACATGGAAAAAACTGCATCAGAAGATTGTGAGAAGAACAGGAATGGGCAAAACTATCAGAGGATGTTGTCCTTCAGTGTCCCGGGGGCATAGCACAGTTCTGAGTAGTTTGTCCCTGTCAATACAAAAGGGAAGCCTCATCCGTGACAGCGCTACACCTCCGGAATGGCTGAGGAATACAGGCATCTGATAATGTCACCCTTTCAGTTCTCCTCCTGTTTTTTCTGATGGAAGTTGGGACAGGTTTTTTTTGTTTTTGTTTTTGCTGCTTTCCACCGTGTCTGATAATCTCCAATTTTCCTTTTATTTTTTATTTTAATTTTTAAAAATATAGCACTTTTTAAAAGTCACCTGTTTTTAAACATAAAACCAACAAAATGGCTTCTCCCAAAATGATATTAAAAGAACAAGGTGATTGAAACAACACTGTCAGGAAACCCTACACCTACCTCAAAGTCATGGTGGATTTCTTTGATGTGCAGTAAGTGCCATACACACTGTGGCTTGTCTGATTGTATTGGAGTAAAAAGGTGGCCTTACATTGATTATGTGTCCTATATGTCATACTATTGCGGGTCACATGGCCAGGGCTGCTCTGTTTCCCTCCCCCCCCTGTTTGCTTGTACATGTGGATAAACAAATATATGTGATCCCTGAGTACTGTATTACTAGGTAAGCAGAGTTATACTTATCCAGATTTGCACACAATTAGTTTTTTAAAAGAAGTTTTTAAAACCATGCCAAGACAGAGTCCCATCCACTGGAAGTTCTGCCCTGGCTTTGCTCCACCACATGGCCAAAACCCCAGGTCTTGGCCACCACATGGCCACCACATGGCCAAAACCCCAGGTTTTCCCCTCAAATATGGAGCAAACCACAAATCTAGCAGATCCAGGGTTTCCTGTAGAAACCTCAGTGAAAATGCACATTGTTGGAAACATGTCAAACTCACCCCAAATACGGAGTGAGTATGTGCTTTATTGCCTATGTAGACAAGACCTGGGACACTGGAAGGCCAGCATTCAGCTCCCTGCTAGGCCATGGAAACCCACTGGATGACCTTGGGCAAGTCACACTCACTCAGAAGAAGAAAAGGGCAAACCCCCTCTGAACAAATTCTGCCAAGAAACCTCCGTGATATGTTCACTTTAGAGCGCCACAAGTCAGAAATGACTTGGAGGCACACTACTACTAGTACATATCCAGAAACAAACATATTTTGAGTAGAGTTTGTGTTTACCCCTGTATATTGGGAATCATATTCTGGAGAGGGACACTGTGGTCTTTGGAAGTCTTCATGCTTTGCTAGGACCAGATTCACCACATGGGTAGATCAAGCTAGGGCTTGAATTATTCTGAAAGATATGATACACTATCATCAATGTCATCATAGGAGCAGTGACAATGACAATGGACAGTTAGATCTTGGTGATAGAAAGTTGCCTTATACTAAGTCAAGCATTGTTCCATCTAGCTCAGTATAGTCTCCAGTATTTCTGGCAGGAGAACTGAGCAAATATAAAGTACAAGGAGGAGGGTGGTCAACATGGTGAAAGATCTGGAAACAAAAATTAGGTAGCTGGGTATGTTTAACTTTGAGAAGAGTAGATGGAGATGTGACATGATATTCCATCTTTAAATATTTGAAGGGATGTCATGTGGAAGATGGAGCAGGATTGTTTCCTACTGCACTAGCAACTAGGACCCAAGCCAATGGATTCAAATTACAAGAAAAAAGATACCACTAAAATATTAGGAAGAACTTCCTGACACTAAGAGCTGTTCAACAGTGGAGTGGACTGCCTTGGAGGGGAGTGTACTCTCCTTTGTTGGAAGCACTTAAACAGTGGCTGGATGGCAATATCTCAGGAGTACTTTGTGTGTTTCTGCAAGGCAGGATATTGGCCTTGATGGTCCTTGTGGTCTCTTCCAACTCCATTATTCTAATAAGCAAGTTTTTCACACCAAATTTATAGGGCCCTTCTCTGGTGCTATTCCCAAGACTTTTTTCTCCATGACTTAACAGTAAATTCAGATTTATACCAGTGTTCTTCAGAGAGCAATTGGGACATTCAGAATTTGAGCATTTCAAAAGATATATATAGTAACAGAAAGACTGGGAAATTCTCACTGAATATTAGGACTGTGTGCTACAGTTAGATGGACTGATTTGGACTATTCCTGAGGTGAAGCAGGCTTTCTCTGAAACTATCAGAAATAAAGCTGGACCTCATCAGCACCTCTGTCTTCCTCCTCTTTCTTGATCGTTGACACAAGTGGCAGGGGCAGCAAGCAAGCAGCAAAAGACAGTCTTCAGAGGTCAGTGAGCAAGTGGCATGGAGAGTTGGGAAGGATTCTTTGGGGCATGATCGTTCAGACAGAGAGTACAGGAGCACTTCAGCTCGGCTGGTACCCACTCCCAGAGGGGTACCTGGCTGGGAGGGGGTAGCCCATTTCTTCTGCAGGGAGGAAGTTGTCAGCAGTGGCTGCCACGGGAACGACTCACCAGTTGGCGGGGCAGGTGTCCGGGGATTCACCGTGGCCTCCCGTTTCTGCAGGGGATTGGACTCAAGCCCAACAGCATTGCCGGGTGGGAACTAGTGAGTGGAAAGGACCTCATAGCCATCGGGGCATAGAGGCTTGGAGGAGAGGGGAAAAGGTGGGCCCTTTTTGGTTTGGGCAACCTCGCGGGTGGAGCGGTTGGGCCTGGTAGGCTTCAGCCTTGTCAGAGTTGCTGGGGATAGGAGCACCCTGGGTCTAAGCATGCCACATGGCCAGAAGCAGACTAGGCTGGCCAATAGTGGCCGAGAGGGCCCTGATACAGTGTGGGGGAGGGGCGGATTTGCGGCCTAGAGAGGCCTGCCACATGGTATGGCCTGGTGCCTGATTAGAGGCCTAGTGAGGCTTGGCACGTGCCACAGCCTAGTGTCTTATTAGAAGCCTAGTGAGGCCTTACACATGGCACAGCCTAGCAACCCCACCTTAGACCTAGCAAGTCTAGAAAGCCAGGGGCTGGAATTATCTGTACGACTTGGGCCTGGGGGTTGGTGGGCCTGGTGAACAGGGTTTCATCTGCCAGGGTGTGGTCTAGTGGTTCCTCTTTTTATGTCCAGGCTCAAGGGTGAGAGTAGTTAGGGGGTCTAGCTTTTTCATAACAGGCTTAGGGCCTTGGCCCTGGGCTGGTGGGCCTCATGCACCAGCCTGGATTAGGGGTCATTGATATTGCTTCCAATATGATGATGATGACGATGATGATGATGATGATATCCTTTGATAAATCGATTATTATTGATTCGTGATCTCTTATTCTGGGGGCTACTGATATTGTTTGAGGGAGGATTGGAGTGGATTGACCGGCTCAGGCGCTCACGCACCAGGCTGTAACATACACTTAAGAATTCCTAATACACAATTTGGCCCTAGGGCTGTTGCTCTTTGAGCATGCCTTCAAAGAAAAGGTAAGTGGGTTCTAAGGGAAAGGGTCCAGTGCCTAAGTGACCATCTGTTCCTGATCTGCTTTCCTCCAGTGAAGAAGAAGAACAGATCCCCTGGCAAGCAATTTTAGACAGAATAGAAAATCTTGAAAGGAATCAAGGGGTTACAAGTTCTGGTCCATTGTGTAGACCTCGGCGGCAAGGTAAACAGCGTAAACTTGCTAATGAGATTTTGGCTCACCTAGGTACCTAGGAGAAGAGCATCCATGAGGACAGGGCTTCGGGATCCAAGCTAGTGGATGGAGATGCCAGCATGAAAGTGCCACCAGATGGGATGCCTGACCCTCAGCTGGATGCTGCTAAGGCCCTAATACCAGCAAGTGAGTCCCCTCTTGATGCAGTAACTCCCCCATGGGGCCTTTATGTCCATGGGGTGGTTGGCCACCAATACCACACACTCCTACTTCACAGCCTTCAGGCTCACAGGCCACACATTTGAACTGGCTTATGGTGCAGCAAGTCCTCAACTGGCCCCCACCAATGGTCCCCTTGGTCACCATATGCACCAGGGATGTTTGGGGGACCCCAAGTGGGGAACCAGGTTTTACCGGGAACTTCCCAGGGAACAAGATGCAAGGCAGTGGCTAAACCTGCCATCCCGTTTGGGGAGATGTCACTTCCCTTGGGGGATCACTTGTTGCAATCCACTAGGGACAAGGTTCTTAAAGGGGAATACGTTGATGTATTTGATGTATTCTCTCTCCTGTATAGGGATATAGAAAAGAAAGATTGGGAGGAACTGGATGAAAATGTAAATGGAGAGGAACTGGTCAAACTGGGTTTTGAGCTTTTTGACCTTAGCAGCTAAGGCCCAAGCCCTGCGAGCCACGGCCCTATTTTAATAAATGGATATTATCTATAGGGCCTATGTGGATTTTGCCGGCCTGTCATGATTTCTATATGATGAAGCTTTCCACACGCGGGCAACAATTTACCCAACCATACAATGAGACTTGATGCACTCCCAATTGTGGATGCAATTAATGACCCCGGCCTGCCAAATCTAGGGGGAGAGGACCCATAGTGGCCATTTGGTCCTGAGTGCTGCCAGCAGTTCCACTAAGGCCCCTACCAATGCCAGTCAGAATCAAAAGTTACTGTGTTGGGAGTTTAGCTCCCATGGTTCTTGCAACCAAAAGCCCTGCAAGTATAGCCATGAGTGCTCTATTTGCGGGGCTTCTCATTCATTTTAAAACTGTACCAGAGGCAGAGGTTAGTTTAGGAGTTCAGAGGTTCCTCAGCATCAGGTAGGGGTGGTGGTACCACCAGCCAACCTCATAAAGGGTCCCAGCCCAGTTAGGCTGCAAATGTTAGATAGGTAGCTGAAGTTTTATCCTGATAGGCGAGCAGCCACCTATTTGTCACAGGGGTTTCAGATTCCCATTTCAGGGAGTTAGGCGCCCCTAAATGGAATGTAATTTACAGTCAGTTAAGGGCAATCAGTCCCTGGTTAGAGACAAAATATGCAAGGAAGTCTCTGACGGGTGAGTGGTTGACCCCTTTCCTAACCCCCAGAGCCAAACCTTATGGTTTCACCACTTGAAATAGTTCCTAAGAAGATTCCAGGGGATATTCACCATTTGTCATACCTGAGGGACTGAATGACTCTATCCCACTAGAGCTATGCACAGTGTAATATACGTCCTTTGACGCTGTCATTAGGGAGGTCCACCGACATGGGCTGGGAGATGAGTTGGCGAAATGCGATATTAAATCTGCCTTCTGACTACTCCCAGTTCATCACAATGACTGTGAGTTGTTAGGATTTCACTTTGAAGGGTGGTTCTATATGGACTGTGCCTTGCCCATGGGCTATTTTGTTTCATGCAATGCCTTCAAGATGTTCAGCACCTTTTTGGAATGGGCACTAAAAGTTAGGAGAGGTCTTAGTGGCGTAGTCCACTATTTTGATGATTTTTTGTTTATAGGGCAAAATTGGTCTGGCAAATGCAATTATTTATTGCACCAGTTTGAACAGATGTCAGAGAAACTTGGGGTTCTTCTTGCTCTGGAGAAGACTGAGGGTTCCACTCAGCATATAACTTTTTTGGGGCATAGAAATAGATATGGCCAGTCAGCAATGTAATTTATCAGAGGCCAAAGTGAATGAGTTGAGAGGAAGAATTGTCCAACTTAGGTCCAAGCACAAGGCCACCCTTAGGGAATTTCAGGTTCTTATTGTACACCTAAACTTTGCCTGTACAGTAGTTGCCCCTGGCAGGGCATTTAATATGATGCCATTAAAGGGGCTACATTGTGTCATTACAAAATTTGGATTACGTTGGAGATGTGAGAGGACGTAGTGGTCTGGCAGTTTTAGGAACATTTTAATGGCATCACATTCTGGCGGGAGGAAAGAAAATATCTTAGGGCATGCTGCAGATAGCCTTGGACACCACTGGGTCAATTGGGTTTGAGGTTTATTTTGGTGGATGCTGGTGCGCCAGCCGATGCCCCCCCGAGTGGATTGGTTCAAGTATAACCACAGATCTAACCTTTTTGGATTTTTGTCCAATCCTGGTTGCATCCACCATTTGGGCTGAAGAGTTGTCAAATTCTTCAGTACATTTTTGGCGCAACAATTTGGTAACAGTTCATGTAATAAACACTCTAACCTCTAAGTCCCCAGAAGTGATGAGGCTTGTGTGGGCCTTTACATTGCAGTGCCTTAGATAAGATATATTGTTTGTCGTACAGCAATGGGATTGCTGATGCTCTTTCCTGCATGCAGATAGAGTGCTTCAGAGAACTGGCTCCAGATGCAGTGCTCGAGGGTGACAGGATTCTGGTAGGCCTGTGGCAGCTTGGGAGTATGAGATCTGGAGGGCCCTAGGTATGTCAGTAGGGCCCAGTATGAAAAAAGTTACGCTAGGGCCTTACAGGTTTTTATTTTATTTTATTTTATTTTAGGGATCAGGAGGGTTACCAACAGGGTTTTCCCATTTCTGTGAAACAAATCTTGCAATTTTGTGTAATTTTATATTGCAAGGGTCTAGCCCCCCAATATAGTAAGGTTAGACTGTCAGCTATACCATTTTGGTTGAAGGTGCAGGGGGCAGATTGACAAAGAGATCAATCACAGATTAGCAAAGGCACATAGCGCATTTGGAAGACTTTACAAAAGAGTCTGGAGTAATAAACACCTGAGGCGAAACACAAAAAATCAGTGTGTATAGAGCCATTGTACTGTCTATTCTCCTTTATGGATCTGAAACATGGGTCACCTATCGCCACCATTTACGACTCCTCGAACGCTTCCACCAGCACTGTTTACGCACAATCCTAAATATACACTGGACTGACTATGTGACAAATGTTGCTGTCCTTGAGCAAGCAGGGATCACCAGCATTGAGGCCATGATATTGAGAACACAGCTGCGCTTGGCAGGGCATGTGTCTAGGATAGAGGACCATCACCTCCCCAAAATAGTACTCTACGGTGAACTCACCATGGGTCAGCGTAAGAGGGGCACTCCAAAAAAGCGATAAAAGGACTCCCTGAAACAACATCTCAGGCTTGGCCAAATTGATCACCAACAATGGTCCGCCCTGGCCTCACATCGGGAGGCACGGAGACACACTATCCACAATGCTGCAGCCTTATTTGAGAACTCATGCCAAACAAGTCTTGAAGAGAAACGGCAACGCAGAAAGAATCACAACCCGGTAACATCACCTGAGGAAACCTTCTGCTGTGCTTTCTGCAATCGGACTTGTCTATCTTGGATTGGACTTTTTAGTCATCAGCGTGCTTGCAGAAAACATGGGATGAGGCGAAGAAAAGCCAGAGAGAGAGAGAGAGGGCAGGGGGCAGTGGACAACACAGGAGATTTCCACGTACAGAAAGTGCTGGAAGGATGGTCTAGAGAGTGGGATAGGAAGGTGGATACCAGGGCCCCACTTTAGCCAACTATATTAAAAGGTTTACTGGGGTTGTGGGCAGATATTTGCATATGGCCCTATGGGATGCTGCTTTTTCACGCAGCCGCTCTTACAGCATTTTTTGGAGCTCTGCGCGTTAGTGAGGTCATGAAACCATCAAAATCTGATACAACAGTTAGGGTGTTTGAACAGGAGGTTAAATTCACATTGCACTTCTCTAAAACTGATAGCAGGGAAAAGGGAAGCACTGTAAGCTGTTAAAATGTGACAGCTAAGACATTTGTCTGGTGTTGGCCTTAGAGAGATATTTATGTGCTCAGGGACAAAGGCAGGGTCCTTTATTTGTACATGCAGATTTCCCCCCTCTATCTAGGTACCAATTGTGGACCGTGACTGCCAAGACCCTGAGCAAGTTGGGTTTGTCTGGCGTTTGCTTCAGGACTCATTCCTTTCGTATAGGGCCGCATCTACGGCAGCAGCAATAGGCATCTCACCGGCAGTGACACAGTGGATTGGGCGCTGGAGGTCCTCTTTGTCCACAATATATGTCTGCCCACTTTGTTATTGACCTATTTTCTTTCCCTTTCGTCTTCCAGGTTTTAGACCACTGATCCTGAGATGCTGGGTGCTGGTGTGCGGTCACAGTATAGTCTACTGGGTGGCACAGCAGGCTTGGTTGTGCCATTTTGGACCTCACCTCAGTTTGGGAGACAGGTTGATCATAGAGTAGTTGGGGAGGAGGGGACTTTGCTGGCATGGCCTTATGCCATTGCTGTTTGGGGAGCACCATGATGTTCTCATTCTCCACCTGGGTGGGAATGATTTGGGCCTTCTGAAGGGAAAGTCCTTGGTGATACAGGTGACACAGGATATGGAGGTGATCAGGTCATGGTGGCCTGCATTCACAATCCTATGTTTGGCCATTTTGCAGCTGTGGTGTGAGAAGGAGGATCCTTGTCTCATTGATAGAGCTAGTTGCAGGGCAAACAGGGAAATCAGAAATGCCCTTGAGAAGGGACTTGGGTTTTATTTGCCACACCCTGACATTATCTTTGAGAGACCTGAGCTCTACAGAGCTGACAGAGTTCATCTCTTGGATGGTGGAAATTTATTTATTTATTTTTTAGATCTTCAGTGGGGGCTGAGGAACCTCTTGGACAAGCTAGTGGGGGATAGGAACAAAGCGGACGCTTGCCCCTTATTTGTGGTAGGAAAGGGGGAGGCATAGTTTCTGATGTACATCTATGGCACCGATTTCAATGAAGGGACGGTCTCTGAAAGGGTCACTTTAGGTTATGTGTCTGAGGGCACAGAAAGAGATCTACCTTGGGGTTGGCCTGAAGGATAATCCCCTCACTTTAATCAATGTGGATTGGGTGGAGGACTTTCGGGTTGACCTCCCTGATGTAGGCTGGCTGGAGGGCAACTCCAGTCATTGGAGTTTCTCTGTGGGGCTCAGGCATTCACCCAGGGAAGCTGGGGGGGGGTATAAGTTTAGTTTGGACAAATTGCCCTAGCTGCTCCCACACTAAGTTTCCTCCCACCCCCCACTGAAGATTTAGAGTGTATTAAATAGGTAGGGTTAAAGAAATGCCCTTTATTTTCTCCCCATTTTCTGTGTGTGGTCCCTTTGTTTCCCTGAGTCGGTCTACAAATAAAAATTTCTGATTAAAAATATTAATCAAGGTAATTGTCTCTTTCCCTGCTACACTCCCCTCAGATCTTAGAATGGTTTGCTAATAAACTCAGGAATATATTATAAACATCTTTTTGCATACTTTAAAGCTTTTATGGTGCTAATTTTATAAAATTCTGTCTATTGGCAGAGTTTTAACAAAATACTCAAATTATGTAACAGAAATCACTTTCCAATGAAACAAAATGTACAGCTAGGGCATTACCATGACATGATACCATTTGGAAGCTTGTATTATTTTCTTTATTTATTTTAAATATTATTGTAGAGGTTATCATCTTCATAGGGAGGTGTATTTTTAGCTTAGAAAGGCATCTGGAAGGCGGCTTGCTGAGTTAGTCTGGATGACCTGAGTAACTGTTTACAGGATGAGAATCTTGGTAGGGAATAGGTGAGTGGGTTGCAAGAAAGTGGTGGCAGGATGAACACCTTGTAGAGAACAGGTAAGTGTTTACAGGGATTGAAAATGAGATGGGGTAGAGATTGAGAGATCTGAAGTCTGAAGGAGTGAAAAAACCACAAAGGAAACAGCAAAGAATCATAGAATCATAGAATTGCAGAGTTGGGAGAGACCATGAGGGCCATCCAGTCCAACCCCCTGCCATGCAGGAATACACAATCAAAGCATCCCCGACAGCTGGCCATCCAGCCTCTGTTTGAAGACCTCCAAGGAAGGAGACCCCACCACGCTCCCAGGGAGTGTGTGCCACTGCCGAACAGCTCTCACTGTCAAAAAGTTCCTCCTAATGTTGAGGTGGAACCTCTGTTCCTGGAGCTTGCATCCATTGCTCCGTGTTCCAGTCTCTGGAGCAGCAGAAAACAAGTCTGCTCCATCCTCAACGTGACACCCCTTCAAATACTTAAACAGGGCTATCATATCGCCTCTTAACCATCTTTTTTCCAGGCAAAACATACCCAGCTCCCTAAGTCTCTCCTCATAAGGCATCGTTTCCAGACCTTTCACCATTTTAGTTGCCCTTCTCTGGACACGCTCCAATTTGTCAATATCCTTTTTGAATTGTGGTGCCCAGAACTGCACACAGTATTCCAGGTGTGGTCTGACCAAGGCAGAATAGAGCGGCACTATTACTTCCCTTGATCTAGACACTATACTTCTATTGATACAGCCCAAAATCGCATTGGCCTTTTTAGCTGCCGAAAGAGTGATTGAGAAGAGATTAAAGGGATACGTATCATCAATTATCCTTATGCTTCTCATAGTCGTGTTGATTTGCCCACATGATGAGATAGGCTCATCTCCTATCTCCATTTAAGCCTCTGTGTGAGTTTAAATACTTCTCCTTACTCCAGAAGACTGACAAGCTGGTTAGGTCTAGTGTCTCCCAGTACCCATTGTTACTGCAAACAAGCAAGGCTTCAGACCAGCTGCTTGGGGGACTCCTGGATAATTCCTCCTTTTGGAGTCTAGCTCTCTTCTTTTTCTCCATTTCTTTATTCCTCCTGATACCCAATAAACCTCCTCTCAAGACAGCAGAAGTCTTCACCCTGCTTTACCTCTCCCATGATTGGGTCCATCTTATCTCCAGGACCACCTCATCCCATATGATCCCCCCCGCCCTGTGCACTTCGGTCCTCTGGGAGGAACCTGCTGCAGCCTATTAAAACTAGGCTGTCGCAGACCTCCCAGAGGGCCTTCTCTTCTACGGCTCCCAGACTTTGGAATGGCCTGCCGGATGAGATCCGTCTTATCACTACTCTTGATAGCTTGAAGAAAGTGCTAAAGATGGATCTCTTCCAGCAGGCCTTCCCACCCCCTTGCCATCGTTGCCTTTATTTATTTATTGTATTTTATCTTTGTTTTAATTCTCCATTAGTTTAATTTAGTTTTAAGTGGTGGGAGGGTTAGGATGGGGAAGGATTGTTTTAACTTGATGTTGTTTTAATCTTGCCTGTTAATAAAAAAGAACAGTAACAGATTGCTTGACAGCAGCAGAATGCTTGCAGAATGCTGAGGCATGATATTGTGTGATAAAGAAGCCCTTTTGTGGCCTTGTTTTGATGTAATAACACTGTATTTTCCATGTCTATAATCTCCTAGGATATTTGAAGTACTGTCTTCTTCTGTATGATTATATAAATTGAACAGGATAAAGATAAACAGGAGGTCGCAAAAGCATAATCCCCAATTAGTTTCTGGCCAGTTAGTGTGACAGGGTAATCCTTACCCCAAGATACACTGGCTAGATGGGTTTAGGATTTGACATAAGTGGCCCTCTCCTGGAAGGATGGAGCTGTCCACTCCAGTGGTCCCAGGTATACGTGGGCTGAGGCAGAGGTGGCTTTGGATCCATTGGTGTTTCCTTAAAAGGCCTCAGGATTGGGCCTCTCACCAACCCTGGCCTGTAGTGGAAGAATACATTTCCCACCACCATGAACCGAATAGGACTGGGGAAATGTGTCTTAAGTACAGATCTTTGCCCTATTGACAACGTTTGTATTCTTATTTTGAGTTCTTTGGCCTAAGTTTCTGTCTTTTATAAAAGCATGGGGTGTACTTTTTGATCATGATTATACTACCAGTCGAACTCTGTATCCACAAATCCAGTATCCACAGTTTCATTTATCACATCTGAAAAAAATATGTTCTCTTTTGGCATTTCTAGTTCATTTGATGTGATTCTATGGTCAACTTCTGGTGTTCATCTCATTGAAAATAATAGGGTTCCCTATTATCCATGGTTTTGTGTATCCATGGGGGTTCTTAGAACATATCCCCCATGGATATGGGGGTCAACCTGTACCAACTTTTGTGGTTGGTGCCATATAGTCTTTCTTGTCATCTTTCTTTCTTACAGCCAAGCTGCATGATTTTGAGGTAGTTTTTAGCATGCAATTTCCATCTTGTACTGTGTGAGGAGTTTATGCTGAAGTTCATTTCCTTTAATATTACTTTTTATCATTTAAAAATGTAGCTTTGTAATCTTTTAGGATATTATCAGACAGGAACCATATATAGTGTTCTTGTCTAACCAGCTATTTCCTGCCCCACACCCATCCCTGTATCACTTCCAATTTTTTCCCCCAGACTTACCTTTATGGCGAGACAGAAACTGCTCCCCTCCCCTCTGGCAATCCAGGAAGTGAATAGAGCTCTTGCCAAGCCCCATTCACTTCCTGGAAAGCAAATCCAGCCATTCTTGTGAGAGAATGATTATGCGGGAAATTCAAAGTTAAAAGCAAGAATACACACTCAAAATTAAAACAAAGCAGCCAAACACATTTTAAAAACCCCAAGTAACCCGGGGAGGGGGGGGAAAGTGTGACACTAACCTGGATGTCCCAATTGCACCCAGAAGTGTTTGGCAGGAACCTCCCACCACGGCTGACATTGCGCCAGCAGAACAGGACACAGGTTCAGACGCCCGTGATTTCATGACTGAAATGAAACAGGTGATCTATTGACAGCTTAAGCTGTCAATAGAAAAGAATGAGGGTGAAACATAAGGGGCACGGGACGAGGATGATGTCCTATGAAAAGCTTGGTCCTTTGGCAATCTCCTGGTGTTCCTGGAGCACCATATTAAGGGCGTCTGATAATCTCCTTAGTCTCTCACCTCCATGCCCCCATCCCACAAATGGGTGTCATTTGAATAAAGCTAGTACTATGAAATTCGTCCCTTGGCCTGATACCATTATAGGCTTGCAATACATCCTTCCTGAAGAGGGATGGATTTATCTCTTAAGGGATATGCCAAAACTAAGGATTCAAGTTGATAATAGCAACACACCTATCCATGGTAACATATATTTTTATTTATGTCCATTGCATTCCTATCGTGCTTTCTTTAACGGTGTGCTCTCCAATTAGAATGAATTTTTTTTTAATGATCATATGAAATCCTATATGGGGGCAGGGCTACTAACATGATTATTAATAAGCTTGGCATTTTTTTTTAAAAAAAAGGTAATTTAGGGATTGATTAAAATCTGCAAGAAAGGGACAATGGAATTTGCAGGGGAGGGCATTTCCCAGTTGTTGGCAAACCACTGGTAAAGTCCTGTCCCTGTTACCTGATGACCTCATCAAAATTAATGTTGGGCCAGAGGGCAAGGTGTCTACTTTATTCTGAAATTGTGAAAGTGTACTTCTGTCATTTTTAAGATATGGGGGAAGGGCTGAAGATGTCCCTTGCCTGAGTTCCTAATTCGTCAAAGGCTAGACCTGAGAGGATGCTCTGGATGTACTACTCCAATTGATCATTCTACCAAGCAAGTTTGATTCTGGGCAACCCATTTTCCATTAAGATCTCTGTATGAAACAGCTGAAACATCATGAAAGTGGAGTCCTTTTAATCAACAAACATATCTTAAACATATAGAAATACCCCAACCTCTTCTTCACATATTGTTCTTTATGGTAACTGCATCTAAAAAGACAGAAAAGAAACTTTCATGACTTCCAGTTTTATGGAAAAGCGAGAGAGAGGAGAGAGAGACTTCTTAAATGCATATAGCTCTTTATGCCAAATGTATAAAGTTGGTGCATATGTGCATATTTTCACACAGACACAGACACACACACACACATGTGCGCTCATGCCCAGATCTGGCCAGCTTAAATGATTCAGCATGTCCTGCTTTCCTAAAAAACACATTTTCAGAGATGTTTCAAAGTGATAAATTTTAAATAATTAATGGAAAACTCAGTGCAGACTTCCAATTAAAACTAATTAGAATCACTTTATCATGTTTAGCAGATCTCTGCATAGCCTCTTTTTCTTTCTAAAAAAAAAAAAAGAAGAAGAAGGAAAAAAGAGAGAAACTCAACCCAAACACACCAGCATTTTAAAAAGCATAGTTGTGACCTGTGATTAATCAGGAGTTTAAAAATACTTACTGTGAAATCTGCGTGGGTGTATGGGGAACATAGCAGGAAGGAAGTTAAATAGAAAAGAGCAGGAAAATAAGTGATTCATTGCCAAGCTGATCAGGGTTGTATATCATAAAATGAAAGTGTCTTTGACAGTCCCTTCAGAGACCCTTCAAAAAGCCCAAAAATATTTTGTATTCACAGCACACTCCATTTCATATTTGCCTCTTGTGACATAATTTTGTTTAAACTGGGTTGCACTAATAGCCTCCCCAAAGCCAACTAACTTGCTGAGCAATAATGTTTGACATGTATTTATTAGCAAACGATGGGGAAGAAGGGAGTTTGGCTTCATCATATCAAACACAACACAGTCTGTGTGTTTACTTGTCACTTCAGCAGTTTTGGTGTCAACTGAATCTATTTGAATGTATAATTTCAGCTCTGAGGTTTGGTTTGATAAGATTGCTGAAGGTAACAGGAAAAGAACATTGTCAGCAACCCAGGGCAGAGGTGTGTGACACACATGAGTACTGAAGTTGACCTCTCTTTCATTCAATCAATTCTTAGTCTTCAGGTAGGAGATGTTTTTCCCCAAAATGGTTACAGGCAAAAGCCAGCTGAGACATATACTGTATGATGTGTTCTATGTTCTTCCTTCTGAATTTGAAGGGGTCCAAATACTTCTGTTCCAGAGCTTACACATTCTGATCCTAGACTGATGGGACAAAATTAATTGAGTTAAGCTGACTTCTCAGTTCTGTGCCACACCTGGATGATTTTCTCATATTTCATAAGAAAACATATTTTTGAATGAAGATTGTGTGTGTGTGTTTAAGGATGAGAAGTTGCCTAGTGAAGTGGGACTTAGAAAAGCCACTCTCTAGTCTTCACTGAGCTACTTGGGTCTGTCCTACCTCACAAGATTGTTCTGAGGATGAAAAGAAGGATTCTTCTCCTGCTGGTCAATCCATACAAAGGCAGTTTCTCCCCTTACTTAAACTGTGAGCATCAAGTTTCCCTCTCATAGCATGCAACTGTAACTCTTTCACATCACTGTAAACCACAATACTTAAACCTCACCTGGAATACTGTCTCTAGTTTTGGGCACCACAATTCAAGAAGGATATTGAGAAGCTGGAATGTGTCCAGAGGAGGGCAACCAAAATGGTGGGAGGTCTGGAAGCCATGCCCTATGAGGAGCTGCTCATGGAGCTGTGGGCATGTTTAGCCTGGGGAAGAGAAGGTTAAGGAAATCATCAGATGGGAACAAAAAAAGTTTGCAATCTCCTTTCCTACCCCTCTCCTGCACCTGTCCTGGCACAAGAACAGAAAGTTTCAGACTTACCTGAATTGTGCTTGTGTTGGGCAGTCCTGGAAGTGAAAGGAACTCTAGAGCTCCTTTCACTTGCTGGTTTGTAATCCTGGCTGCTGCTCTCACAAGAAGAGGAGAGCAAGGGATTTAAAGGGCCAGGCTGGGGGTGACAGGGGGAAGTGGGGGGATAATGGGAGGTGATCAAGGGGTGCTCGGGAGGGAGCGATCGGGCAGTGATTGGGGAGCGATTGGGGAGGCAATCGAGCAGTGATGGGAGGGGGTGATCGGGATGGGGTAATTGGGGGTGATTGGGGATGCTATTAGGCAGTGATTGGAAGGGTGATTTGGAGGGGACGATCGGGCAGCGATTGGGGGTGATTGGGGGGACAATTGGGCAGCTATGGGAGGTTGATCCTGGCAGCAGCGGAGGCCTGTTAAGCGTAAGGGAGGCATCCAGAAGTATCTTGACCTCTGGACCTCCCACTAATGCTGGCATCGCACCACCATAATGGGCACCTTTTCACACTCCGGTCGTTCCATTTCAGAAATGGAATGACGAAGCTATTAATGGTTTAAGTCGTTAATTAAAAAATGGGGATGGAACTGAAGCAGCATGGGAGCAGAACTGGACAGGGATGATGTCATCTGAAAGGGAAATACTTTCATGATACTGTGGCATCCCTGTCCTGATTTATTAAGCTTGTCTGATAATCTTCTAAGAGGTGACATGATAGTCATGTTTAAATATTTGAAGGGATGTCATATTGAGGAGGGAGCAAGCTTGTTTTCTACTGCTCCACAGACTAGGACAGAGAGCAATGGATTCAAACTACAGGAAAAGAGATTCTGCTGGAACATTTGGAGGAACCTCTTGACAGTACGAGCTGTTCAGCAGTGGAATGCATTGCCCCAGAGTGTGGTGGGATCTCTTTCTTTGGAGGTTTTTAAACAGAGGCTGGATGGCCATCTGTCAGGGGTGCTTCAGTGGTGTATTCCTGCATAACAGGGAGTTAGACTAGATGGCCCTTTTAGTCTCTTCCAACTCTATGATTCTATGATTCTAGGCTCTATACAAAAAGTTAAAACAAGGCTTCTGGTCTACTTGTTTATACTGTAACCTAATTCAAAATATCCCTCACAGAGCATAAATACTAATACAAACAGACACACACATAACTTACCCAGTTATGTTGCCTTCTAAGTCATGGGTTCTGGCATCTCTGTCAAAGGGTAAAGAAATATGGTTTGAAAAAATCTATTTGTATGTGTGTGTGTATACACAAATAGATTTTTTTGAAACCATCTTTCTTCACCCCCTTGACAAAGATGCCAGAACCCATGACCTAGAAGACAACACAACTGGGTAAGAAGCAACAGATACATTAATAAAACATCACTGATCTTCTTCTAGTGGAATCTGATGAGGAACATGGGGGTTAAGGCATTATTTTTCTGTACATTCAAATACACATCAAGAGGACATCAGGATCTAATATAGTCAATTTGACACAGGAATCAGATAAATGCAAAAACAGAAATGGTCAGTTTTTATTCAGTTCACCTCAGCCAGGGCCAAGCAAGCTAGGCAAAGATGAAAAAGATTTACTGCTCTGATAGTAATAGCCAAGAATCCATGCAGCCAGGCAATCTATTTCAACACAGATACATATATTTATCAATATTCTAAGCCTTGCATGACTATCAAGTGTTGACAAGTGAGGAAGATCTGAAAGAACTTTTGGGAGTTTTTGGGGGTAGTGCTGGTTCTCTTTAGGAAATACATCATTGTTCAAAGGGTCTTTCAGGTCTTCCTCATTTGTCTTCACTTGATAGTTGTGCAAAGCTTGTAGTGAATATTTCATTGCCTGCTGACACACTACAGTTTGACACCACTTTAACTATCATGGCTCCATCCTATGGAATCCTCGGGTTTGTAGTTTGTTGTGGTATCAGAACTCTCTGACAGAGAAGGCTAAATGTACTCAACTACACAACTACACATCCCAGAATTACATAGCATTGAGCCATGGCAGTTAAAGTGGTGTCAAATTGCATTATTTCTGCAGTGTGTCAGCAGCCATTGTTCAGACATGGATTATACTTCTAGGCTTTGCCTCTAGCATTAGGTATATTGATTGTGTTAGAAAGATTCTGGAATTCTGGCCTGAATTCTATTGCTAGTCCCAACTAGATTGGTTCTATTGAATCAATGGGATGTACTTATGTGCACTCACCATGGGCCTACAGGATTAAACCCTCTGTTTCCAAAACCAGATAATGAATCAGAAAATGTATATGGCCTGGATTGAACTAGTTTAAATTTTATTCTTAAAAGAAGCCAATTGCATACAGTTTTAAGGTACAGAACTGTTAATCAATACTGCCCCCCTCCTCTTATTACCTGAATTATGTGGGGACCATGGGGACCCTCTGATGTCCTAATATTAAACTGGTGAATTAAGCTACTCAGCTTGGCATGCAAGAGGTCAGGCAACAGTGGGACCTTTTAACCTATGTGTACCGGTAATAATAGGAGAGACTTTAAGCCAAAAGGTATAATTAAATGTTCTTTATTGGAAATTAATATCAATAGCATTCACACAAATACTCAGGGTTCAGACACTCACACAAAGCTATTGAAAGTAGTAGGAAGTATTTGGATAGAGGAATAGAGTAAAGGGATTCTGGGTTATACTGTACTGATCCTGCTGAGCTGAGATTGAGAAGTAAACCAGCAGTGAGGAGGTCCAGACAATAGGCTGGTGACACAAACTGATGTGAAGTCAGAAAGCAGGAGATTCATGCACACTTTGATGGTGTTTTGGGATGATATTTATATGCAATATTTCCCCTGAAGGGATAGGACTTTGAGTGAAATACAATGGTTCTCAGAGGTTCCCAGGCAAAAAAAAAAGGGCACTCTGGAAGACGTTATGGTCAATGCTTTAGAACTGAATAGGAAACAGAAAAAGTCTTTCGTTGGAGGGAAACAGGAGAGGAAGGACCCATTTTACAAGCATTAAGGTTTTTTTGCTATCACTGAGTGGATTGATGAATGACTAATCTCCAGAGGTTAAGGTCTGATCTGAATATTTGGTTTGGGGAATTTCCAAAGCCCTGTCCCTTGGTCTTGCATGAATCCCACCTTGGTTTTGGGGGTTCTCAGTATACCTATAACCACGTGGATGGCCACCTTAGCCAAAGTATTAAATATAGCCAATTATTAGCTATTCTAGTATGGGGGCTATCAGGGTAGGTAACATGTTCTTACATTCTTAGCTGAGAATGTCCACCTCACAGTGGAGGAGGGAATGTGGTGAAACAGAAGCCAGTATCTCCACCAGGGATGTAATTATTTGCTAATTTCACTCTTGCAGGAAGCAGTAAGTAAATTTAGCACCAAAGAAAGTCTTTGGAAACTGCAGTTTTTGAAGAATATTCACAGCTTGAGACTTATTCTGCACAAACTTGTATGTGGCATTTTTGCATAGAATACAGCATTTTTTCTGTGCATAAAACATCATATTCAGCACAGAAAATTATGTTTACTTTGCAGAAAATGCTGTAGTTGGGGACTTATTCTATACAAAATTTGCATGTGGTTTTTTTTGCACATGCAGAGAAAATACTATTTTATGGTGATTATGCTGTTTTCTACACAAATCAGGTTCCTTATGAACTTGCTCATGTTTTGAGTTCATTGGGGATGAATATACAATACCCACCCACCCCAACAAAATGTGCTGGACTTCCTATTTGTTGTTTTCATTGTGCTTTTTAAAAAAACGAGTGTATCTTTTTAACTGGTGTTAGTGGTTTGGTTGTCTTTAACATTTGCATTTTGTGAATTTTAATGATGTGGTTTTTTTAAATCTGTTGTAAGCTGCCTTGAATCCCAACATGGGGAAAAGGCAGAATAATAAGAATAATAACCACCATCATGTGCAAAATATGGCCATAATAAATCCCAGAATATGAAGATTCTCATCAATCCAAGGTTTTCCTGACCAGGGTTTAACAAGACTAAAAAACCAAAGGGCAGGGTTTATCAAACCAAAAAACCACCACCTTTTTGACCATTTTGGAATCTTTTTAAATGTTCTTTCCATTCCTACTTGCCCTACTCTCCAGTCAATTCTCAGTGATACAAAGTTGGACATAGGGGAGAATGGTAAATTTACTGCCTCTGTCCAGAGGTCATTATGGTGGTTGCCACCTGGTGGCCACTATCTTCTTTTCCAAAATCACTCAGGAGTGACACTGTGCAACAACTCCTGGGATACAAATACAGTTCTGCAAAATTTTCTCCCTTAGTAAAACCAAAGCCAAAAAAACACAACCCCAAAACAGTAGGAGCCTATTTAGATGGACTCTGTGGTTTCTATTAAATTAATTTAGCCTAGGAATTTGTAACTTAATGGATATAATGGTCGCACCATTGTGGCATGAGTGTTTTATCTGTGTTTTGGTTTCTGTTGTTGTAAATCTTCCTGAAGAGTATAGATTTTACAATTTAACCAAATTACTCTTTACCGCAGAACATTTAATGACTATGAGTAGGTCAAGATATAATGTTACATTCAGTTTCTGCTCTAATAATAGCTAATGCACAGCCCCTAAAAGCATTGTCTTTAGAACATATTTTAGTTGTGGCATTGTATAATCCAGATTCAAAGAAAAAAACGTATAGACACTATCAAAACCTGTATATATATCCATATTGATATATCCAGCACATTTTGTGTGTGTATGTGTGTGTGTGTATGCCCTCTCGATTGACGCCCCCTTGTCATGGGAGAGAGGCTTGTGTATCCTAATGATGTTTTGAGCTATGCTGGTGGTGGCTTAATAGCCACCGGTAGGGCCTCCCATGCCAGACAGGTCAAAACCGAACGGTCTGACAAAGAGTGTCAAAGGGCAGGATGGGCTCTCTAGCCTTGTGGCAACCGTCCTAGGAGAAGGAAAACTCTAATCCCAAACCCAGACAGATGGTGCTCATCCAACCCTGTAAAGTCAACCATCTAAGAGAAGGAAACTCTAATCAAACCTACGACCCGAGGACCTTGCTGCTACCGTCCATGCTTGCAAGGCCACAGCAGATGAACCTTTGGTTTAAAGGGTGAGGCCAGTTCTGTGCACACTGCACTCCACCAGAAAAATCCATTGCACAGGCTCGAAGGATAAATCCAGTTCCAAAAAAGCCCTGTAGCAATAGGTGAGGGACGAAATGGCAGATGCACTGGAAGCCGCAGACCCAACCCTGCATGCAGGCAGTTCCGGACTTTGGTCGCTCAAGGCTGACCTGAGAGATGACAGTCTTGTTTGGCAGCATCCTGAATGACCAAGCAGCCTTTTTTTTAAGGAGAGCACTGCTTGCGCCATATGGAGAGGGGCCTAGAAAAGGTGGCCTAAGTCATCAGTGCGCTTGCAGAAAGCACGGGACGAGTCCTTCCTGAATCTTCGTTTGTGAAGAAAAGCCAGAGAGAGAGAGAGAGAGAGAGAGAGAGAGAGAATGTAGACAAAGACCAAGACAGACAGGGAGGATAGGCTATGAGAATTACATTTACCATGGAAGATTCATTTACCATGAAAGATCCACATCCTCTGGCATATGTAGAGCCACATGCCTTCCTTCTGCCTTTGGAGATACACATCTTTGGGTGTGGATCCCTGCAGGTTTCTCAGATCTAAAGCTGACAGTAAAGACAAAGAGGGCCTGTCTAAACAGTGAAAATAATCCTCTTAGAATTTGCTTAGAATCCTACCTGTCTTAATGGGATCCTGCATAATTCCACTATATTCAGAAGGATGGGGTCCAAATCCACCATAATGCCCGAGGAAACAGCCTTCGGGGCTTTCCCTGATATTTTTTAAAAACTCCATGGAGAACGTGCATTGGCGATTATTAGGACAGGCTATCACATTTATTCACACACCCCAGAAAAGCAGAAATCAAAAGCTGATTGGCTGGATGGGAATAGGGGGACGGACTTGCTTAGAAGGCAAACATCCCAGAACCACCGTCTTGGATTTTTGCTTTAGTGAGGGAGTGATCATGTGATGAAACAGGCTATTTCTTTTATTTTGTATGTATATTTAGGTGGAATATCTCACTATCGCACTTTCATACATTAGATATGCTTTTTTTAAAAAAAAAATACTGTTCGGCCGCAGCAACTGATGAAAATAAAAATGCAAGTTATGCCCACCATCTTGAATTGCAGGCATGCCCATTGGGACAGCAAAAGCAGAGCCTTGCATGCCTGCAATTTTGCCAAACACCATTAGGACAAGTCACTCCTGCTTCGAATTTGTGTGAGTTCTCATCAATTCATATTTCCCCCATCATATAGATGGGCCCAGAAAGAGGTTGGAAACATGCTACTTTGTTGTTTTTCCCACAAAAGGGAGAGGCAAATTATGGATGGTCCTTTTTGGCTAACACGATCACCTAGGATTCCACAGACAGTGATGACTCTGTTACCTGAAAAGGTGTTACCTGAAAAGGTGAGGGGTATAGCCACTATCTTTAAAGCCCCATACATGATGCCACAATTATATTTATATTTGGGGAATTATTATTATTAGCTCAAATGGAAGGCTGTGAGAGGCAGGTAACTTTGGGATCTTTTCACATATGTATACCAGTACTAACTGCAGAGAACTCCAGGTTACAGTGAAATAAAATGTTTTTATTGGAAATTGCACAAAAAACATTCACACACACAGTACACATTCACAAGAACCACACAAGCCTGGAGGGCTGCTGCCAGTTGCTGTCAAAAGCAGATGAGTGAAACTGTGGCACTGCAGATGTTTCTGACCAACAGCTCACGCCGGCCCTAAGCCAACACAATCAGTGATGGGGACTATGAAATTCCAATAATACCTGGAAGACCACAGTTGTTCCTCTCTCATCAACAATATCAAAATAGCAGAACCAAAGGTCTTACTCAGTAACAAACTTGGCCCAAGAGCCCTATGCTCAAGGCCACACAGATCTCTTGCAACCCCGAGAAATCCAAAGCAACTGGAGGGTGTCTGTTTTGGGAAGGTTGCTTAATATGTAGCAGGGGTGAGCAAGCTCCAGAGGATTTGAGGCCAATTTGTAATGATACCCATCACCCTCAACTGCAAATCTATCATCCCTCACCATGGTTCACTTACAACTGGCAATATTTTGATATCAATTTGGCTGACACTGGGCCTTTCACAGACTGACGGGAAACAGAGAAATGATGGGATTAACATGTACCAAGCCAGGAAGGCCCCCCCTCAAGTTCTCCAAACATTCACACCTTGACACAATCAGTCAACATCTTATTTGTTATAGAAAAGTTTCTCCCTGCCTCAAGTCTGACAAGGCAGACATCCATCTATACAGTTGTGAGTTTTCTTTTGCTGTGCTTAACCTGTTCCTAACCTACATATCTGCATGTCAAAAGGAAGGCTGTCTGTCAGTCACCTGATCCAAAGATACCCCCATTTCCCAGTTCCTGGCTAGTCTGGAATTCCTTTGTTGCAATCATTGGGAACCATCTGAAGACAAATGTTTTCTTCATAAAGATTGCAGCTTCAAAGAGATTTTTCCTATAAAAACTCCTGGAAAAGTCAGTTCAGTATGCTCAGTACTCCCCAAGCCAGTCTCACCCACCTCCCACCTCCCTCCCCAAACCCCACTAACATTCCCCAACCCCTGGTCGGCTTCTGCTGAACACATGCTTCTTTACCACTTCCCATAACCTTACTTCCTTGATTTAGTTCCGCCCACCCCATTTTTGGTGCATCAGCTTCCCGCTACTCCTGAGGAGACCTCCTCTCCAGAATCAGGTGTAATATAGCCTCCAAAGCCTTAAGCTAATCCACTTCCAACTGTTTCCTGTCTTAATTTAATAGTCTTATGTAGTGTGTATGTGTGTGAAAGCAGTTTAAACAGTATAATAAAGTTTCTTCAGGTTATTTTGGTCTCTTGCTCCATGTCTTTTCCTTGGCTCCTCTGGTATACATAGGTTAAAGATCCTGTAAATTACATTAGCCTCTCACACTGCTAACAAGCTGCTATAATTCCCCACTGTAAGATCAATACATGTGTGGAACTTTTCCACAGGCACAAGGGTTTTGCATAAGAAATTTCCCACCCACAGAGCTCAATTTTTTTTAAAAAAAGCAAAAAATTAGAAAGTGCCCAAAGAGGCAAGTTTTGGGGGAGAAAAAAGGGCTTAACTTTCTAAAGGTGGCAGTGGTGGGGCAGCTACACCTTGTGTAGAAGAAAAATCATGTCAGGAGAAAGGGTCCCATGTCAGGAAAAAGGTGCAGGTATAGAACAAATGAATAAAGGAATAAGCAGAGCCTTATGCTGCCTTCAGGAAAATGAAAATGTTGGAAGCCACCTTATATTTGCTTCCACTGGTACTAGTTCTAAGCGAAAACTTTATAATAGGAACCTGCCTGCCTTCTGATGTTAGTTTCTTAGGCAATTTCACATTATGCCTACAGGTATGCACGGCAAATGAGGGACTAGGAACATGAAGTACATTCATATGAATGTTTTTGCTATAATGACCCTCTTGATTCTTTATATCATGTATCTTTGTGCCAGCAAAACAGTGTAATCTCTCATTCCACCACTCTTTGTCTCTGCACTTCACTGTTGGTATAAAAATATATATATTAAAAAGCAAGTCTTTCTTAAGAGGCTCCTATCTTAAGAAGCCTGTCTCGTACTATCACCCAAGTACCCTTTAATTCTAAATTTCACTGATAATTAAGTTGCTAAGAGCTACAGTAAAATTAAAGAAAAATATAAAGAATTTTTCTAGTGGCTTCATTATAATGTCATCACCTGCACAGCTTTAAACTCTCGTCTGTTACTCTGTCAGCCTTTGTGTGAGAACCATTTTTTAAAAAAAAACCAAGTAGAAAATAATAGGCATTACCAAAGTCTTTGAAAGAAAGCTACTTCAAGGGAAACAACCTGAAGGTATTCATTTGGTCCAATGACCAGAATGAAAGTAACAAAATAAATAGAAATTGACATACAGTATTAAAGTAATAGAAAGAAATGAACATTTTTTTCAAACAATCATTGCAAGTACCTTCTGAGATGCTTCTTCAGTGACTCTCACATTAAGGACTATAATGCATTAGATGGAAAATATGTTGATAGAATACATTTATACATTCCACTCTTTTGAATGTAGAACATTCAGAATATTTTACAGCAATTCATATAATTGACCTCTGTCCTACTATTATTCCCTGTTAGAGTAGATCCATTGAATCAATGAAATTTACCTATATGTTGATTTACCATTCAATAATGGATTCAATGGATCTACTCCACTTACAACTAACAAGTAAGATACAGGCGAATATAATATAACAATTGTCAAAACAGTACAGTTTATAACAACAGACTCTGGTTCCTAAAGAATATATTTACTAACTCATTTTTCAAAAAACAAAAAAGATACACTAATGTTTGGCCTGAATCATAGAAGTGATCCACTTGTTTGTTAGGTGGGTGGCCAGGTTTTAAACACAGGCTTATAAAGGTTTTGTTTACTGGCTGTGTTTTTGTGATTTGCAAAAGTACATTGATTTTAAACATAACACTTGTTTTATGTTAAGCCGTATGAGGAACAGCTAAGGGAGTTGGTTATGTTTAGGCTGAAGAAGAGAAAAGTGAGAACTGACAGGAGAGCCATCTTAAATATCTGAAGGTATGTCATGTGGAAGATGGAGCAAGGTTGTTTCCTGCTGCTCCAGTGACAAGGATACAAACCAATGGGTTTAAATTACAAGAAAAGAGATTCCATCTAAACAATAGGAAGAACTTCTTTACTGGCAAGATCTGTTCAGTGGTGGAATGGACAGCCTCAGAGGGTGGTGGATTCTCCTTTTGAGGTCTTTAATTAGAGGCTGGATTGGCATCTTTCAGGAGTGCTTTAGTAATGGCTTGTTGCATGGCAGGGGGTTGGACGAGATGGCCCTTCTTACTCTATGATTCTATGACTTTAAAAGGGCAGAAGCCTAAATCCAATTCTTACAGGTAACAAGAGTAAACCCATTGAATTAATGGGAAGTTAGTAAGTCAACACTTAGGTAAGCTCTATTGATTCTGTGGATCTACTCTATTTTGACTAATGCGTTAAGGCCAGAAATTGCTTTTGGCCTTTGGAATGAGATATATTTTATACGTAATTATAACATCTTCTTCAGGCTGGATAATGCATTCCCCAGACCATTACCCAACCAACTTTATTAAAATGAATGAACTGTGTGCTGGCAAAACATTTCACCTTTGATCGCAGCAAACATGGCCATTTCACAGTACCTTTTTTTTTTTTTTAAATGTCCTATCAATGCTATCTAAATGCTGTCTGTCAAAGTAATGCTTCAGAGTATTTTTCAGACAATATATATTTTTAAAAGGATTGTGGAAACATTTTCAACAAAGCTAAAAGCATAAACATGAGCCTCATTGAAGTGAACCAACCTAATCTAATTTAATTAGTTTCAACAGGACCCATAAGTGCAATGATACTCTTCTTCAAGCACAGTAACTTCTTTTCATCAATACATTTTTTACAAGAAAGCACTTTCTGTACCAATAAGTGCAGAAGCAGAAAATGCCCATATTAATGCACTCCGCATTATTTTATTGAATAGCTCATGGAAAAAGCATAAAAACTAGATTCAATATATCATCAATTTTTATTGAAAGCAGATGGATAGAAAAATCCTTTGAATTCTTTTCAAGGCAGAGAATGATCAGAATAGAAAAACCCGCCAATTTCAGTTTCCTTCAGTATCAGATTTTTCTAAACTTAAATTCATTTTGTCCCAAACTTTTTATGCTCTTCAATTCAGTTTGTCCTGAACTTTCAGAATTTGTCAGTTTGCATTAAAATTTGGACATATTTTTGTATGCATATCTGCCACTTCAATGCATTTTTATGCAATTTTGCTTTATGTATATCTTTTTTAAAATGAGCTCTCCCAATATAATGCAATTTGAATGTTAGTTCACAAATATATGCAATGTCCTGTGCTCTTTCCACTAACATATACATTTTTGATTGGAGAATTGCATTGTAGTTTAGAAGAATGGATTTTGTAGGATAATTTATTTTCAATTCACATTGTGTTTCAGTGGTGCAACCTCTACCAAACCCTATTTTTTTTCCCAAATGCTAATGAAGGGTGGGGTCACTAATGCATCAGTAATGTGTCTGTCCATCTGTTTGTCCATCCATGCATCTGCCTTCAGCCTACGGGAACAAAATAACCTTCTGTGAGTGGACACAATGGCAAAGTGTATACCAAAGCCACACAACATTGTTTCAAAGTTTAAATGAAACTTCTGTTTTTTTAATGAAAACAAAGAAAACTCCAGGTCCAGATGGCTTAACCGCAGAGTATTATAATTTTTTTTATGCAGAACTAGTAGGACCATTTTCAAGGGTTATAAAAGACACTTTAGAAAAGAGTCAAATCCCCAGTAGTTGGAAAGAAGCCAATATAGTACTAATCCTGAAAGAAGGCAAAGATCAGTTACAAATAATAATAATAAAAAACTATAGACCTATCTCCTTATTGAATGTGGACTATAACATTTTTGCAACAATATTGGCTAATAAACTTATAATATGTTTACTAGAATTTATACATAGTGATCAAAATGGTTTCCTGCCTATGAGACAAATAAAAGATAATATTAGGGCAATAATTAATGTACTGGAGTATCTGCATTATCATAATGAGATTAAAGGCGCTCTGATATTTTTAGATGCCGAGAAAGCATTTCATAACATAAATTGGTGCTTTATGTTAAAAATCTTGAAGGAACTAAATTTTGGTGATAAATTTTGTAATTGGATCCAAGCAATATATCGGGAACAAAAAGCAAAACTAATCATAAATGGGAAATTGACAGATGAATTAAAAATTGAAAAAGGCACTAGATAGGGATACCCCCACCTCTATTATTGTTTATATTAGTATTAGAAATTTTGAATAACAAAATAAGAAAAGATAAAGAAATTAGAGGACTTAATGTTAAAAAAGAATATAAACTAAAGGCATTTGCGAATGATTTGGTAATTATTTTAGAAGACCCAATACCCTAAAATTCCAGGATGGTTATCACCACAGTTTGTAGAAATGAATTAAGAGAGTATAATTGGCTAATATAGAGAGACTTAATCGTGAAGAGAGGAGAAAATTGGAGAATTAAAGAATGGCAAGAATTACCATTGGAGGGAATACAGATACAAGGGTTGACATACTACCAAATAAGAGCCAGAATTAAAGAGGACTTAAAGGAAAGACAATATGAGGGGGGAAATTCTGAATTTGAAAAATTAATGAGTTCAGATAGTAGACATTTAAATAGTGACTTATACAAATTACTATTAACATTTAATACGGAGGATGAGCAAATCAAACAATGTATGACTAAATGGGTTAGAGATATAGGGTATAATACACAGTTAGATCAATGGGAGGATATATGGAAAAGGGGATTAAAATTCACATGTTATAATTTGAAACTTCTATAAATTAATGTATAGATGGTATATGACCCCATTTAAATTATCCAAAATAAAAAAAGAGAACACACCACAATGATGGATATGTAAAGATCACATTGGTTCATTCTATCATATGTGGTGGGCATGTGGTAAAATAAAGAAATTTTGGATTAAAATAAATGAAGAAATAGAAAAAAATTATGGGCTTTGAAATAGGTTTAAAACCAGAATTATATTTGTTAAATATAACATTAGAAAGTACAAAAGAAAAGGAACGTAGATTATATTTTTTTATTACCCCTATTGGGGAGTATATCGCAGCAGATAATGGCCCATCAACCAGCCATTAGCCAAACAGACACTAACGAGCCTTGCATTTCTATACCCAGAAACTAACCATTTAATTACACAAATTTACATATACTCCCCAACAGGGGTTCACAGCACATAAACTCCAAAGGACCTCACTGGACCCTCACCCACAGCATCTTGCTCTAAGGAATGACTTCCCCAAAAGAGACATTTGCTGACCAACCCTGAAATAACGAGAGTTAAAAAATTTGGTTAAAAGGGCCACTTTATTGAGCTAAAACCTATCTAACCAAATTTTAGCCTGGGGATGAACCCAATGGGGGGAGCAACCTGATGTGTGTTCACCTGAGGATCAGGTGTCACCTTGTGACCAGTCCCCCCTCCAGCCCTACCTTGGGCGAAACACCAGACCCCGAGTGCAATCCAGCAATCATTGTTTGCCACTCGGATAGTCATTTACTGGAAGGCAAATCTAGGGGGATCCCCCCTAAGTCCCAGGACTTTACAAGAGAGAATAAGCCTCCAAGCCAACACCAAGGGTAGACTCCTTCTCAAACCTCCCAGGTCCCATAACTTGAAGAGGATCTTCACCAAAAGGGTGCCAAGGTAAACACCAATTTCTTAATTTCTTCCCCTGCTACCTGCCAAGTGAAGCCTATTTTAAAGCACCACCTCAGCCAATTGTCCAAGTCCCATCAGATAGAGTGTGGGGTAGGCAAAAAACCCTCCCCAACAATGGGGGGGATCCTATCCAGCTCAGAATGCAACCAGTGAGACTCATACTGTACTGAGGGTGGGAGGGTGGCTCTGGCAAAAGGCAAAAGGAGGGTGAGCTGAGGGGAAGCAAAGCCTTAAATTAGCTCTGGCCACACCCATCATTCACACCACCTGTTTTGGCATACAGTGCCAAATGGCTCAACTGTTGGGACTCTAATCAGGGAAATCCTTCTCCTTCCAGCATGATGCTCTAACTCAGGCTTTTGGGGGACCGCATTAAGCCCATAGAGCACCAGTTCATTCACCGCTTCTCATAGGCTCAGAGCTGGGTATGATGGAAGGTGGGTCCCCCCCCCGTCCTCCCAACAAATGGGATAATTCAGGTCACCACTGCTTCAAGTTACAACAGCAGGTGAAGTCTGGATGAAAAATATAGCCAAAGAAGCAAGCAGCTATTTTGTGTCATGATTTAGCAGTACACTTACAGTTGTATTTTACATCCCAGGTTATGACCTAGCAGCCTTGGAGCTGTACAGGGAATTTTAAAGTAGTATGAGTATATGAATTTAGCTCTCTTGTGTCTTTTTCTCTCATGCAAAAATTCTCCATCCTCTTTTCCTGTTTCTTATGGAGCAGTACTACAGGGACTCTTGCCAAATATGAAATTTGGGGGGAAAGATCCAATCTCTAGCATGCAAGGCTAAGATCTAAGGCTGGGATCTTTGGCTTGTGTGCCAGTGCTATGTGACTCACCCATTTAAAGAGACTAAGAGTCCCATTGAAATGAATTAAATATGTATTATTATAACATTGAAACAGACAATAAAAGGGATGATCAATAAATCAATAGTACAATATATACATGCACATATTTCAGCACAGTGAAATCATAAACAATCAGATTCCAGCCTACTTATGCCTTTATTAAAAATCTGAGTTGCAGATAATTCCATCTGCTTCTCCACCGAATGTGATCATGTAGAGGTGATGCATGACACCTGTTGAACGCAACAGAATTTGTGAGGAATGTGTGGAAGCATTTTTAACAAATATGTCTTAACTAGGAAGTAAGGGAGGGCTGAGAAGGATGGGAAGAAAGGAATGGGGGATAAATTTATGTCTGAAGAATGTGAGGATTATATAAAATTAGACTGACAACAAAGAGTGACAAAAAGAGAGAAAAGACAGAGCTGGCATACCACTAGAATATAATGGAAGGTACTCAGTGAATGTCTGGGGAAGGACAATATTTATTGAAGATCTGTCCCAGAAAGGACTTATAGAAAGGGAGAGTCTGTCTTGAACTACAATAGAATTTAACAAAGTAAAGAGAGGGACAGATGAAAAAGAGCTAGAGCTTTGAACATAATTGATCGTTTTGTAGGCATGATGTCTCCAGGATATTTGAGAGCACAGGGCGCTCCACTCAGGATCCAACCAGAGCATACATTACCATCCCTGGAACATCTCTTTTTATGCCAAATCTTTCCTATTGAGTTACAGGAAATTGCTTCATTTTTAATATATAGTTTGTGCCACCTCTCCATTGATGCCCCCTTGTCGTGGGAGAGAGGCTTGCGTACCCTAATGATGTTTTGAGCTATGCTGGCAGTGGCATAATAGCCACCGGTAGGGTCTCCCATGCCACAGGTCAAAACCGAAGGGTCTGACAAAGAGCGTCAAAGGGCAGGATGGGCTCTCTAGCCTTATGGCAACCATCCTTGGAGAAGGAAAACTCGAATCCCAAACCTGGGCAGATGGTGCTCGTCCAACCCTGTAAGGTAAACCATCTAAGAGAAGGAAACTCTAATCAAACCCAAGGACCTCGCTGCTACTGTCCATGCTTGCAAGGCTAGCAGATGAACCTTTGGTTTAAAGGGTGAGGACAGTTCTGTGCATGCTGCGCTCCACCAGAAAAATCCATTGCACAGGCTCGAAGGACAAATCCCATTCCAAAGCGCACTTGCAGAAAACGTGGGATGAGTCCTTCCTGAATCTTCGTTCATGAAGATAAGCCAGAGAGAGAGAGTTTGTGCCCCCTAAATGTAACGTCTCATTTATTTTGCTAGCACCTATTGTGCCACTAATCTGGAGAAGGAGGCCCACCATTCCTTACTTCTTTAATGGATTTCCATTTCCTCTGAAAATATTTCTCAACTTCTCTGTGGTCCTGAGTCTGGTTCCTGCAACAGTATTATTAAAATGTGTCACAAGTTCTTGATCAATGTGACCATTCCATGTCAGACTTACAGATCTTTCTCTCTCATATTCTATCTACTATGTGACTGTAGGATGGCTTCCTGGTTCACCCAGTGCCATGATATACTATTAGGGGTTTGGGGCAGTGGGTAATAGAATAGCTGGTTGGACTGAAGAAAGCTTAAGCACAGCTGTTTGTTATTATCAAGCAAGATGACAGCACACCTGATAGTCAAGTTTTATTTGGGAAATATTAAAATATTAACATTTTATTTGGGTTGTACTGTGGTAGCCATATTAAGGAATTTGCAAAAAGTATATTTAATATGCCTTTTCATATGCTATATTGCTAATTGCTAACAAATAATAAGATGTGCTGAAATGCTGAAATTACAATGCTAGAAAGAACTGTGTCTGAGATGAAGCTTAGCTACCAAACACTGCCAAGGTTTTGTAAACATTATGGTCACAGAGACCTCAGTGAAATTATTTTCTTGTTCTAGTCTGTAACTGCTTTCCTGAAGTGTAAACAGTATTGCAGGAAGGAACGTGCCAAATATGGACAGTGCCAAATATGTACACGGAAACCACAAGATGGGAGGAGGGATGTGCTCCTGTTTGTATTTCATAGCACAATGTATGTTCTATAAAAGATAACATTCAATGTGACTCGGGGCGCCTTGGTCTTTTGGAAATTATTCCACCAAGGGCCCGTGCGTAATTGGGAATAAAGCTCACTTTCTCAACTTCTCTGTGGTCCTGAGTCTGGTTCCTGCAACAGTATTATTAAAATATTGGATCATATTAAAAATAGTATCCTCATAAATATATTTACGTATTATAATTATACTTTTTCATGGGTTTAAAAAATTTTTAATATAGAAACACAAGCAAAACAAACAAACAATGATGACAGTGGCAAAAGAACAAGACATTTTGGAACAGGTAATTTTTTATTTTTTATTCATTACATGTGGTCTATGTTTTTGTCCTCCCATTCTTTCATTCTCCACCTTTTTCTATTTTCAATTTGTAGTTGCAGGACTAGTTCACATAAAGATAGAAAGAGTATTCAAAAATATTGTTACAAATGGTCAAAAATATTTTTCTTATTTGTCAGTAGTGATGGAAAGAATATTTGAAAATACTCCAAAAAAGTGGTCAAAATACGTTGTTGATTGTTGAGAAATCCTGATGAGAAGAATCTTGGACTGATAAGAATTTTTGCAGTTCAGAGTTTATTCTGCACGTAAAACAACATTTTTCTGCACAGGAGACAGCATTTTCTGTGTGGAAAATAATATTTCAATGCACAACTATTAATTGCTATGCATAAAAATCCTGTTTTCTATGCATAAAATGCTGCCATTGGGGATTTATTCTGTGTCAAATTCACACATGGTTGAATGTATGCACAAGAATTATATTTTTGCATTGAAATATTATTTTCCACACAGAAAATGCTGTTTTCTGCACTAAACAACCACATGTGAATTTTGTGGGGAATAAGTCCCAAATTACAAATAGTCTTTGAAAGTGTGTTTTTTGAAGACTTTCTTGTAGCAGGAAGAAAATTGCTGAAATCACTCATTAATACCTTTGAGAAGAAACTTAGTGAAGAATCACATCCCCAGTGTCAAGAAACTCTGAGAAGACGAATCCTGAACTGACAAGAAATATTGCCATTTGGGACTTAATCTGTGCAAAATTCACATGCAGTTATTTTGTGAGGAAAACAGATTGTTGTTGTTGTTGCAGGAAAAGCATTTTCTCTGTGTAAAATAATATTCCTTAGCCAAAATTGCTGTTTTCTGTGCAAAAACAACCACATATGATTTATTAGTCATAGAATCATAAAAACATAGAATCATAGAGTTGGAAGAGACTACAAAGCCATCCAGTTCAACCCCCTGCCATACAGGAATGCACAATCAAATAATTCCCAACAGAAAAACATCCAGCCTCTGCTTAAAAACCTCCAAAGAAGGAGACTCCACCACACTACGAGGCAGTGTATTCCACTTCCCAACAGCTCTTACTGGCAGGAAGTTCTTCCTAATGTTTAGGTGGGATCTCTTTTCCTGTAATTTGAACCCATTGCTCTGTGTCCTAGTCTTTGGAGCAGCAGAAACATGCCTGCTCCATGATCAGTATGACATCCCTTCAAATATTTAAACATGGCTATCATGTCACCTCTCAACCTTCTCTTCTCCAGATTAAACATACACAGCTTCCTAAAATGCTCCTCATAGGGCATGGCTTCGAGCTCTCCCACCATCCTTGTCGCCCTCCTCTGGACACATTCCAGCTTCTCAATATCCTTCCTGAATTGTGGTGCCCAGAACTGAAAACAGTATTCCTGGTGAGGTCTGACCAAAGAGGAATAGAGTGGCACTATTACTTCCCTTGATCTAGACACTACACTATTAATGCAGCCTAGAATTGCATTGGCTTTTTAAGTTGCTGCATCACACTGCTGACTCATGTTCAACTTGTGGTTCACTAAGACTCCTAGATCCTTTTCCCATGTACTGCCCTCAACCCATGTGTCACCCATCCTATATCTGTTCATTTCATTTTTAGTGCCAATAATAATAATAATAATAATAATAATTTGGTTAAGGTCTGGACGCATTTCTTTTTTAAAAATAAAAATAACTTTATTGAACAACATTATTCATATACACCCATAAAAGCAAACAATAACAAATATAACACATAACAGATACCACAAAACCGATAAACACAAAAGATAACATCATATCACTTCAAGAATAAAGAATAGGACTTATTAAATTAGACGACTTATTGACAAAGACAAAACATATACATTTACAAGACTTCCCGCTTGCTCTCTTTTAGCTTTGTATCATGTTTAGCAGTTTACCTCCTCAATAATAAATTATCACCTTATTAGCCTACAATGTTAACCAATATCAATTTATTCTACATTATTTCATTATCCTCTTTTTTTATTCATTGTATACAACTCTTAATTAATTACCTTTTCTTAACTACTTTTAAGATCAATTCATCACTTCATTATACCTTTCTATACATAACAGATGTTACTATTCCTTGATTTATAAATTTAACAATGAATAACTTTTGCAGTATAAAGTTCCATTAGTATATTTATTTATATATTTATAAAAACCAACTATACTTATATCCCCTCTTTCTGCTTAAAATAATGTATAAATAACTCCCATATCTTTATATAATCTTTTCTTGTTTTCCTTCTTACCCAATTCATCAATTTATCTAATTGCGCCAATTCTATAACTTTTTCTAACCATTCAAGTTTTGTCAGAATTTCTTCAGTTCTCCATCTTTTAGCCAGAACCAACCTAGCTTCCATAATCAAATAATATAGCAGGGATCTATGTTCCTTCTCTTTTTTGTTTTCTAAATCTATTATATTTAATAAATATATTTCTGGTCTTAGATATAATTCAACACCTATGATTTTTTTCTATTTCTTTATTTATTTTAATCCAAAATTTTCTCACTTTATCACATTCCTACCACATGTGATAGAGTCTACTCAATCTTTACATCTCCAACATTGTGGAGAACTTTCTTTCTCCATTTTGATAATTTGATTGGGGTCATATACCACCTATACATTAATTTATAGAAATGTTCTTTCAAATTATAAGAACATGTCAATTTCAGCCCCCTTTTTCAAATCTCCTCCCATTGTTCCAACTGCATGTTATGCCCAATATCCCTAGCCCATTTAATCAAGCAATATTTATCTTGTTCTTCCTCTGTGTTTAATTTTAATAAAAGTTTATACAAACTACTAATTAGTTGTTTATTATTTGATCTCAATAGCTTCTTGAATTCTGAAATCTCTCCTTCATACTATCTTTCCTTTAAATCTTCCTTAACTCTAGATCTTATCTGATAATAAGGCAACCATTGTAATTGTAAGCCCTCCAGCGTTAATTCTTGCCATTTTTTAATTTTCCATGAATTACCCTTCTTCACCATCAAATCTCTGTAAATTATCCAATAGTAATCTCTCAATTAATTTTTACAAGAAGCTTCCTGTGGGGAAAACCATCCTGGTAGTTTCAGGCATAATCTAATTTTATACTCTTCCAAATTCTAATCAATGCTCTTCTCACTACATGATTGATTTTTAAAGTCCTTCTTTATTTTAATCTTATTATATCCTAAGACGACGGCATCTATATACGCTACCGTACTGATGGTAGCTTGTTTAACTTAAGCCGTCTGAGGGCTCACACTAAGACTCTAAACTATCTAGTCCGTGAGCTGCTCTTCGCCGATGATGCTGCCCTTGTTGCCCACACAGAAGGAGCTCTGCAGCACCTAACATCCTGCTTTGCAACAGCTGCAGAGCTGTTTGGGCTAGAAGTCAACCTGAAGAAAACAGAAGTTCTTTACCAGCCTGCACCACAGGACGAACACCACCATCCCCACATTGCCGTCGGCAAATCAGTGCTCAAGTCCGTTCAGCAGTTCACCTACCTGGGAAGCATCATCTCCTCAGATGCCAAGATTGACAAAGAGATCGATCACAGATTAGCAAAGGCATATAGAGCATTTGGAAGACTTCACAAAAGAATCTGGAGTAATAAACACCTGAGGCAAAGCACAAAAATCAGTGTGTATAGAGCCATTGTACTGTCTATCCTCCTTTATGGATCTGAAACATGGGTCACCTATCGCCACCACTTTCGACTCCTCGAGCGCTTTCATCAGCGCTGTCTACGCACAATTCTAAACATACACTGGACTGACTATGTGACAAATGTTGCTGTCCTTGAGCAAGCAGGGATCACCAGTATTGAGGCCATGATATTGAGAACACAGCTGCGCTGGGCAGGGCACGTTTCTAGGATGGAGGACCATCGCCTCCCAAAAATACTACTCTACGGTGAACTCGCCACGGGTCAGCGTAAGAGGGGCGCTCCAAAAAAGCGATACAAAGACTCCCTGAAACAACATCTCAGGCTTGGCCAAATTGATCACCAACAGTGGTCCGCCCTGGCCTCACATCGGGAGGCATGGAGACGCACTATCCACAATGCTGCAGCCTTATTTGAGAACTCACGACGAACAAGTCTTGAAGAGAAACGACAACGCAGAAAGAATCACAACCCAAAAACATCACCCAAGGAGACCTTCTGCTGTGCTTTTTGCAACCGGACTTGTTTATCTCGGATTGGCCTTTTTAGTCATCAGCGCGCTTGCAGAAAGCGCGGGATGAGTCCTTCCTGAATCTTCGTTTGCGAAGAAAAGCCAGAGAGAGAGATATCCTAAGTAACCATGCCAACCTGATTTTAAATCAACCCCTCTAAATCTAAATCTCTTTTATTCTCCAGTAACATCCATTGTTTTAACCAAGATAAACATGTTGCTTCAGAATAGATTTTTTAATCCAGTAGACCCAACCCACCTCTCTCTATGTCATCTGATAATAATTTCCATTTAATTCTAGGTTTTCTTCTGGCCCATAAGAATTTTGTTAAATCTGTTTGCCCAGTTCTAAAAATTTTGTTTGCGATAATTATTGGTATAGTTTGGAAGAGGAACATTAATTTCAGTAACACATTCATTTTGATGGTAGATATCCTTCCTAACAGTGATAAATTTAAACCTTGCCACCTATTCAAATCAGCCTTAATATCTCTCCATACTTTGTCATAGTTGTTTTGGAATAATTGCTTGTTATTAGTTGTTAAATTTATCCCTAAGTATCTCATTTTTTTAACAATCTCACATTTTTGACCTTTTTTACAATTCTTCCTTTTTTAATCTAAATTCTTTGTCAATATTTTAGATTTTTCATTATTTATTTTAAATCCCGCTAATATACCAAGTATCTCTATTCTTTCCATTAGCTGTTCTACTCCTTTTAGTGGGTCTTCTGGAATAATTACCAGATTGTCAGCAAACACTTTCAATTTATATTCTTCCTTCGTAACTTTAAGTCCTTTAATTTCTTTGTCTTTACTTATTTCATTAATTAATGTTTCTAATACTAAGATAAATAATAAAGGAGACAGTGGATACCCTTGTCTGGTACCTTTTGTTAAGGAAAATGCAACATGGGACATACAGTGAAAGAAATAAAATATGTATGTGAAAGTCACAATGACTAAGCAAGAGCAATTATGGGGCTACACAGGTGAAACTGCTAATGTAATCTAGAAGGCCTGAGAGCCAAGGACAGAGGTACTGAATGCAGATTGGAAACACCTGAGAATCATTAAGTGTACAAGGTGAAATGTTGAAATACATGGGTTGGTCTTAAGCATGGGTGGAACTATGTGGACCAATCAGAATGGAAGTACACACCCACTGGGTGGAAACTAACTAGTGGGTGGTGATAAACAATGGCTATAAAACTGCAATGTTTGCCAATGTATTGTGGTTGAGTAGAGTTGGAGTAGTTTGGAGATATTGTGGAGTAATGTGTAGAGATTGTGATTTGTTGACCATATAGTATATTTATATAGAAGAATAAAGTAGGTTTTATATAAAACTACTGAGTTGCCTGAGTGAATCCTGGAGACGTTTTGGAGACACCTGGAGAAGAGTGAGAAGGCTTGGAGGGTTTGTCAGGATCTTCAGCCTATTCTCTGAAACTCTGCTGCTTTGGAGGAAAGCATTAACCACTGATCTAAGCTGGTCGGCTCTGCTGCATAACAAGGTGGTGAGTTTGAGCCAGAGGTGAAGAGCTACAACTCCCATCATCCCTGACACCTTTTTCAATTTTTAATTCATCCATTAACTTCCAATTTATAACTAGCTTTGCTTTTTGCTCCCAGTATATTGTTTGGATCCATTTACAAAAATTGTTACCGAATTCCATTTCCTTTAATGTTTTTATCATAAAGGCCCAATTTAGATTGTCAAACACTTTTTCTGTGTCTAAAAAGAATAAAGCACCTTTGACTCTATTATGATAGTGCAGATATTCTAATACATTAATTATTGATCTAATATTATCTTTTATTTGTCTTCTAGGCAAAAAACCATTTTGATCACTCTGTACCTATTCTTGTAAAAAAAAATTAAGTCTATTTGCCAATATTGCTGCAAAGATTTTATAGTCTTCATTCAATAAGGAAGTGGGTCTATAATTTTTTATTTGTAATTGATCTCAGCCTTCTTTTGGGATTAATACTATATTTGGATCTTTCCAACTATTTGGAATTTGATTTTTTTCGTAAATATCCTTTATGACCATTAAAAAGGGTTCTATTAATTCTGCTTGGAACTTTTTATAATACTCTGCAGGTAGACCATCTGGTCCTGGAGTTTTCTTTGATTTCATTTTTCCTATTGTGTCTATAATTTCCTCAATCATTATGTCCTTATTTAATTCCTTTCTTTGTATATCTGTCAGTTTAGGGATACAACATTTTCTAATATATTCATTCATTTGAGTCAAAGGGCTTTCTTGTTTTGATATATTAATTGAAGTAATTATGAAATATTTTCTGAATTTAGGTTTCATGTGTTATTTCCTTATCCCCTGTTTTTATTTTTGTTATTAATCTTTTTGCTCTTTCTTTTCTTAATCTATAGACCAACCATCTACCCGGCTTGTTGCCATATTCAAAATCTTTTTGTTTTATGAAATGTAACCTTTTCTTCATTTCATCTGCCATAATCATTGTTAGTTGTTCTTGCAATATTTTAATTTGGGTTTTGTTTTTTTTTTATTCTTTGGGGTCTTTGCTATTTCTTGTTCCTTTTGCGTTATTTTATCCAATACAAATGTCTTTCTTTCTTGTTTTTTCCTATTAATTATTACACTCCAATTTTTAAATATACCCCTCATCACAGCTTTCCCTGCATCCCAGATGCATTTCAAATACAGATTCAGGCAAAACATCAGGAATAAACTCTTCCAGAACACGGCTTCACAGCCTGGGGGGGAAAAAAACCATGGAAAACCATTTGATTCTTGTTTTTTGTTTTGTTTTGTTAAGGTTTTTTTTTTCTTGCTCCAGATAAAGGATTTGAGATCTTTCTGCCATTTCTTGAAGGATTTCTCGCTAGTAATTATTGGAAGGTTTTGAAATTTTAAAAAGAGTAATTTTGGGAGAATATTAATTTTAACTACTGAAATTTTTCCTAGTAAGGATATATTTAGTTTCCAAATCAACTTCCATTTCTTTCCAGGTCTTCTTGTAGTTATTGTCAAGTAAGTCAGTGTTTCTTTTAGTAATCCATAATTGTAGATATCTAACTTTTTATTTTATTTTACATCCTGACTTTCCCATAAGTTCTTTGTCTTCCTGTTTGGTCATGTTCTTAGTTACTACTGTTTTTTTTTTTTCCTCTGTTAATCCTGAATCCTGAAAAGATTCCAAATTCTTTTAATGACTTCATAAGTTCCTCTATGTGGTCTGATGGATTCTCTGCAAATATGACTAAATAGTCAGCAAATGCTCTAAGCTTATAAGTATGACCTTTTCATTTTAACTCTCGGAACTTAGAATTAGATCTTAGATTTCTATTGAACACTTCAAGAACTAAGATAAATAGTAGTGGTGACAATGGACAGCTTTTCCTTGTTCCTTTCTTTACAATTTTAGTTTCAGATTTTTCTCCACTGGTAATTAGTTGTGCACTTTGATTAATATAAATCTGTTTAATTCAACCACATGTGACTTTTGTGCAGAATAAGTCCTGTTTTCAAAGACTTTTGTTTAAAATGAGAAGAAAGTTCTTACAATTACTCATTTTTTTGTTGTTGAGGAGGATTAGTGAAAAATTACTTCCCTAGTTCAAACGGCCAGCAGGTAAGTTTGTAAAACTATTGCAGGGGCATATTGCTTCAGATGACAAGCAGGTGGACCCCATGACTTAAAACTCATTCTTATGTTAAACAAGCAACAAAAAGGACATCTGATAAATAAAACTGGATGTAAAGGAGAAGAATTCAATATAGCTTTCTAACAATGGTTTTGAAAATTGCTAAGGTTTCCCCACCACCACCTTTCCAATGAAAAAAATATGCTAATCTTTACTTGTAGTCTGAAAAGACACAGTCCAGCAGAGGTTTTATCACTTGATCTTCTGTTTAGGTATTAAGCCCAAATGGGGCATGTCAACATATTCATAAGAAAGGGCTTGGAAAATATCTAATTGTGGACCCCAACACTCAGAATCACCTCGTCAGCATGTCCAGTGACTCTGGCATAGGGACACCACTAGGCCCCCCTCCATTGCATGGAAGTTCTACTTGTATCAATTGTAACATATCTGGGATTGAATGGATGTGACTGGTACACACTTACACTTTGTCCACATGGTGCAAATACTCCTCACAGAACTCACTCAGAAAATGAGCTGCCTTAATGGGATCCCGCATTGTCTTGCCATAGTGTGAAGGGGGGGCACAATGAGGAAAAAGTACATGAGAAAAGTCTTCATAGCTTTTCCTGACTTTTTTTTCCAAAAAAAACCTTCAGTGATATGCTCATTTTTGCTTGTTAAGATAAGAGACTTCACATGAATCGCTTCCCCATGCAGGACACAGTGCAAACCTGATTGGCTGGACTAGCACAGGGGGTGTGGCTAGGTTACAGGGCAAGCACCTGCTGCTGCCATGTTGGATTTTTACTTTAGCGAGTGATCACTATGGCGATAAAACAAAGGTTTGTGCTATCTTTTTCTCTCTTTTTGGGAAAGGTGGAATATCATTTGTGTGCCCCATAAATTTTTTTTTTTTTAAAAAAACTTCAGCTGCAGCAGATTTTAAAATGTGAGTAATCCACTTGCTGCTGCCATCTCAGCTATAGGTATGCAAAGTTTATGGGAGCTGTAAAACCATTAAGACAGGTCACAGCTGCTGTGACTTGCTATTACTGTGGAGCAGTCCATTTTTTTCCCTTTGTGTAAACAAGCTTTTAGATTTGGGAAGCAGGGATAGCATATACTGTCTATGCCCCTGAATATTCATTGGCATGCTTTGTTTGGATTTCACAACCAAATAGTGCTCTTCTTAGCATCCTGTGGGTGTGCTATACTGGTCTGACTATAATGGGACAGGTGGTAATAGCAGGAAGAAAAAGACTGTGGGTGCAATGGTCATGAGGGAAGGAAGGCACTGGAGAAAGTAGCTGCTAAGCACCACTTCTTCCATAGAACATCAACAATATTCTGGCTTTTGTACACAGATTCTGATCTACAGAGGATAGCTCCTTAGGCATTTGGGTGATGGTGGTGGTGGTTCTGACTGTGTTTTTACAATTTGTATCGTAAAGCCCTGGTGGCGCAGTGGTTAAATGCCAGTACTGCAAGCCACAACATTATGAATACAATCCCAGACGACTCCAAGGTTGACTCAGCATTTCATTCTTCCGTAGGTTAGTAAAACAACCCCAGTTTATTAGGGGTTATTAGTTAAAAACATTGTAAACTGCTTAGGGAGTACTTTGGCACTGATAAGCAGTAGATAAATATCAATGGTATTGCTATTGCATCTGAAGAAGTGGATTGATATCCATGAAAGTTCATGCTAGAATACATATTAGTTAGTCTTAAAGGTGCTGGTAGATTTCTTTTATTTTTCTTCCCCTCCATTTCTCCTTTTTAAAATATAGCTGTTTCACTTTAGATGTGCTGACAAGGTCTTAACTCCTTCATCTTATTGGGAGACAGAAGAACACTGCAGCAAACAGACCTGGTTTTCAATCCAACATTATAACTTGACCTCTAATGGGACCTGGTTCTCAGCATGCTCAAGGAAAGCAGCATACGTCAATGCCAGCTTGAGGCTGACAGTAATCATCACCCATCCATCTCCAGTGCATGACTGTGAAGAACAGTATTTTTAGCCTCTCAGCTGCTTCCTTGACCTGTGTTTGTTCTGTGTCTTGAAATAAAAATAAAAAATAAAATACTAAAGTGTACATCTTTGTGAAGCAAAGGGAAAGATTTTGTTGTGGTCCTTTTACACTTAGCCCAATTGAATGAAATTATGCTTTTTTCATTTCCTGCAAATACTACCCTCTGGCCAAAGACAACTAATGAAAAAGATTTACATTGCCTCTGGATGTTCTGGAACTGCTGTTTCAGACCAGAAAAACTGAGCTCTGCAGATATAGCATGGGCGTTAGGAATGCAATAAACAACAGCTAGTTAGGCCATATATCATGTCAAGACTTGGTACATCAAAGATTTCAGTACTGATGCCAGTTTAATATAACCTGCAAAGTTTATGAGCAAAAGATGAATGATTTTCACTACTGGGGCAATATGAGAGAGTTCAATTCACAGGCTTTTGAGGGCAAGAGTAATCAGAATTACCAGAAGAGTGACTCAGTAGAAGACCACCTACAGCCCTTTCTTCTATTCTTTCAAATGGCATTTAACCCTAAGCCCTTTTACAAAATTCCCTCCATGAGTGATGCTTAGGGGTGAGTGCCAGTCCATATGTGGCCAAAACAGTGAGTCTCAAGCACAAGAGGGGGCTGTCAACACACCTAGGAAGTACCAAGATTTGCAAAAGTCCAAAAAGCAGGAGCAAAATATGCACACTGCAAAATGCACTGAGAAACTCCTATAAATTTTTTTTAATCATTACTTTTTATTATCATTGTTGCATATACATTGCCAGTTTTAAAAACCAGAAAACATAAACAAGTTTTTATCATTACTTTCTTCATCCATTACATATACATAGTTTAATTTTATTATTTTAAAATTAAAAAAGAAACATGACTTCCCTCATAAAATTAACTCAAAGGGTTTGTTGTTTCTGTGTGATTTTTGTCTTCCTTTCTCTACAAAAAGTGTTGTCTTTCTACTTCTAATTTTTCTATTTGTTCATTTATGTTAATCTCCTCTCATCCCTTTCTATATTTATCTTTTCATTTCATATTTCTCTTCCCTTCCTTAACTTAACTTGTATATCCTATTTCTTTATATATTTATATGTATATTCATATAACCATACTTGTATATTCTTCTACCTTATATCTTAATGTCTCTATCTGTATTCCATCTTTGCCTACAGTAAATAATTACTGGTTGCCATTCTATTTCTGTTTTCTCTACCACGTCTTGGTTCAATATTCGGGTTAATTTATCATTTTCTCTCATTGTCAGTATCTTGTTAAGCCAATTTTCAATCAGAGGTTCTTCTTTATTTCTCCATTGTGCCACAATAATCATATGAGCTGCCGTGCATAAATATAATAATATATGCCAATATTTTTTCTCTTCTCTTCTTGCCAATATTGAGGTGATGTTTAGGAGGTATAGCTTCGGATTTAGTTCAAATTCAATATTGAACATTTTTTGAATTATCTTGTGTACTTTCTGCCAAAATTTGTGTATGAATGGGCAGGTCCACCACATATGTCTGAGCGTACCTATTTCTTTTTCACATTTCCAACATTTTTTTTCTTTTTGGCCATACATTTTATTTAACCTGGATGGAAGGAAGTACCATCTGTTACTTATTTTAAAGTAATTTTCTTTCAAGTCTTGACATGTTGTGATTTTTTTTGTTTTCCTCCATGTTCCTTCCCATTCTTCCAAACGGATTTCTTCTCCGATATCTTTGGCCCATTTAACCATTGCTTCTCTTATCATTTCAGTTTCAAGTTGCCTGGAGATGAAAATATTATGTAATCTTGCTATCTTCTTTCTCTTATCATCCCATATAATTTTTTCAAAATCCATCTCCTCCTCTGAAAAGCCAAATGCTCCTTTATCTTTTTAAAATCTACTATGTACCTGTTGGTAGGAGAACCAATTAAGTTGCCATCCCTCCTGTTTTAGTTCCTTCCTCGTGTTTATTTCCATCTTGTCCTCTTCTTCCTTTTTACATAATTCTTTTTACGTGATCCATCTGTCTGGTTTGCGTAATTGTCCCCATCTTCCGAAAAAAGCCTCCACTGGAGATATCCATTTTGGTATCTTTCCAAAGTATTGTTTTTGTATTTTATTCCAACTCTGCAACAATAGTTGCTTTACAATGTGATTATTGAAGTCTTTGTGTATAGTGGCCTTGTTATATCCTAAATAGGCATGCCAACCCAGCCTTAGTCCCACTCCTTCTAGTGTTAGTAACTTCTGATCTTCTAGTTTGATCCATTCACTTATCCAAACTATAGTGCATGCCTTATGGTAAGTTTGTAAATATGGCAGATCTAATCCTCTCCTCTCTGATCTTTCAATTAGTGTTTGCCACTTTATCCTCACTTTCTGACCAATCCATATAAACTCACTCAAGTCTTTTTTCCAGCTTTTGAATGGGTTGTCATTTGATATAATTGGCAGATTTTGAAACAAGAACATTATTTTTGGGAGGACAGACATTTTAATCACAGCTATTTTCCCCATTATTGAGAAGTTCAATTTAGACCAGATAGCTAATTTCTCCTTTATTATTTTCCAGGGTTTTTTTGTAGTTGTCATACAAGTCTAAATTTCTGTTGGATATCCAAATCCCAAGATACCTCACTTTCTGTTCCAATTTACATTTGGATCTTTCTCTTAATATTTCTTGCTCCTTTTTGGATATGATTTTTTGTAAGGATTATGGTTTTAACTTTATTTATCTTAAATCCAGCATATGCTCCGAACTCAGCAATGACTTCCATTAGGCAATTCACATTATCAATGTGGTTTTCTAGTATGATGGCTACATTGTCAGCGAATGCTCTGACCTTGTACTCTTGATTCTTAACTTTTAGCCCTTGTATCTTTTTTTCTCCTCTGATCTTATTCAGCAAAATTTCCAACACCATTACGAAGAGCAGCGGGGACAGAGGGCACCCTTGCCTAGTTCCTTTTTGGATCAAGATCTCTTGTGTCTTCTCTCCGTTGACTATGATTGAAGCTTTTTGTTCCGTGTATATTTGTCTTAAGTTGGCCGTCATGAATTGTCTAAACCCAAGTTCGTCTATTGTTCTGATTAAATATTGCCAGTTGATGTTGTCGAATGCCTTCTCTGTGTCTGCAAATATTATGGCCGCTTTCTGATCATTGTTCTTTTCCAGGAATTCTAATGTATCCACTATGTATCTAATATTTGTTGACAATAATCTTCCTGGGAGGAAGCCGCTTTGATCGGTATGTATTATTTCTTTTAGCACTCCTTTTATCCTGTTTGAGAGCATGCTTGTGTAGATCTTGTAGTCTACATTGAGGAGGGAAATCGGATGGTAATTCTTAACGTCAGTTTTTTCTTTACCTTCTTTCCAGATCATCATAATGTTTGCCGTCTTCCATGTATCTGGCATCCCCCCTTTGTGGATCAAATTGGTAACTTCTAAAAGATGTCTCGATATTTCTTTTTCAAATATTTTATAAAAAGTGTCTGTGAACCCATCTGGGCCTGGCACCTTACCACTTTTTAAATCTTGAATTGCCTTGACAATTTTCTCCATAGTGAAGGGTTTGGACAATTTCAGCCTATGATCTTGAGATATTAGCGTAAATTTATTTTCTTTTATATAATTATTCATCTTGCTCATCCAAGCTCCTTCCTGTATTTTTCCCCTGTATAGCAAAGAATAATATTTAACAAACTCCTTTTTAATATCTTCCTGGAGCATTAAAGATCTCCCACTCTAATATCAGTTATCATCTTATTCTCCTTTTCCTTTTTCAGTCTATAGGATAACCATCTGCCAGTCTTGTTGGCTTGTTCAAATACCCTCTGTTTTATCTTCTTCACTTTCCCTCCAAACTTCTCAACCATCGTTTTGTTAATCGATCTTTTTATCAAGTCTATTTCCTTAATTAAAATTTTATTTTGGGGTCTTTTCTCAATTTTCGCTCTTTTTCTTTCAGTTTTTGTAAGAGCCCTTGATTTTTGTCTCTCCTTACTCTCGCTCTTTCTGCACCCTTTTGCAGAAGTAGACCCCTGACAGTTGCTTTAAAGGCGTCCCACACCGTCTTCATTTTCATGTCACCTTTTTTATTTTCTATGAAAAATTTATTAATCCTTTCTTTCATTTTTTGCATAAATTTGGCTTCCTTCATTAGTTCATCTTTGAATTTCCATGTATATTCCCTCTTGAGGAGTGTCATTTTTAAACTTATGGGGTTGTGGTCAGAAGTGACTTTTGGCATTATTTCCATTTCTCTCATCTTTGGTAACAATGCCTTTTATGTCCAAAACATATTGATTCTCGACATCGTCTTATGGGCCTCTGAATAGTAGGTATATCCTTTCTCATGTAGGTGTTTGGCTGTCCATAGGTCTGTTAGATGAAATTCTTCCATTAAATCTATGCATGCCTTCGGAAGGTTATCCTGATTAATTCTGCTTTCTCCAGATCTATCCCTTTTCCCATCTAGCACGCCATTGAAGTCTCCAGTTAGTATTATCAATCCTTTTTCTAACTTTGTCATACTAGAGTGTAGATCTTTATAAAATTGTTCTTTTTTCTCTAATGGTCCATAAATTGCTATTATGTATATTTTTTCATTAACCAGATTAAGCTCTACTCAACCAGGTGGCCTTCATTATCGTTCATTATTTGTTTTGCTTCATATTTTTTGTTTACGTACATTACCACTCCCTTTTTCTTTTTAGGTGATAAAGAAGCAAATTCTTGTCCTAATTTCAGATTTTTGAGAAATTTACTCTCGTTTTGACATATTCTAATCTCCTGGAGACAGGTTATGTCTGCTTTATTTTTTTCCAGGTAATGATACACCTTCTTTCTCTTAATTAACGTGTTGAGGCCCTTCACATTCCACAATGTTATATTTAATGTCATTTTTATAAGCCATCTTCCTCATCCTCGTTTCCTCCTTCAGCTCTTTCTTTTTTTCCATCCTCCTCTTCTTCTTCCTTTCCAGACTCGTCTTGTGACACCTCTTCCCCTTCCTCTGGATTATTATCCCTCTCCTCTTTCTCTTCTAGATATTCCTCTTTTCCACTGTCCATTGATTGTTTCTTTTCTTCTTGTCTATTTCTTTTCCTCCTTCTCTTATGTTCCTCTTTTTTTTCATCCTCATCAAGTCTGCTCAACATTTCCATTGCTTTGTCAACTGAGTTTATTCTATATCATTTTTGTTGATACGCAAAGGAGATTCCCTCTATTCTGTTCCATCTAAAGTTCATGCCCATCGGTATTAATTTCTGAGTGAGTTGCTTATAATCCTGTCATTTTTTTGAGAATCTCTGCTGGAATATCCTTATATATCTGAATCTCTTGCCCCTCGACCATTGGTTTTCATGTATAATTCATTTGCATTATTTTATCTCTGTACCTTGAACTTGTAAAGGAAATCACGATGTCTCTGGGTAGCTTCTGTTCCTTCGCAATTGCTGAGCTTGCTCTAAACATCTTATCAATCACGTTCTCCATATTTCCTTCCGATTCCTCTATATAGTTTGCTAAAGTTGGTATCAGCCTTTCTTCCAGATTTTCATACATCATTTCCGGTAGACCTCTCAACTTGATGCACTTCTCTCTGTATCTTATCTCTTGGGCAAGGTTAGTCTGTTTTGCGTTCTCCAAATCTTTCACTATATTTGTCATTTGGCTTTCTAAAGTTGCAGTTCTGTTCTTCACATTTGTCCACCTCTCCCTTGATTTCTTTCAATTCTGTTGTCATTTTATCTAGTCTTTTCTCTATTTTCACAAAGTCTTGCTTCATATCATTCTTCAGATTCCGTATTTCCTCCTTTATCTCTCTCCTAAAAGATTTGAGTTCTTCTAGGATTTGCACATTAATGCACATTAATGTCAGTTTGTTTAAGCGGTATTTCCGTCGAGGTTCTCCTTGATGGTGATACTTGGGAAGTAGTAAAGGCCCTAGGTCTCAAACCCGAGGCCATTCGTAAATTTATCTATTGATAGTTCCTAACAAGTATGTATCTGCTAACAATCAATCGTGATAAATAATTCCTGATCTATATTTCGCTTCGCAACACTCCCCACAGTATCAATTAGCATTGAAAGGATGGTCTAAAGCTTTGAATTGATTCCCAAGAACACTGGGTTAACTCTATGTCTACATTTTGTTATTAGCATCCAATATCTATATTCTGCTTGGTCTCTTAGTGGCAATTAGAATCAATACCAACTGATATCAAGGTCAATATTACTTTCCAGTATATTAATTATTATTTCCACCTCTTCCTTCCCTCCTACTGTGCTTTTCTTGCTATTGTTTTATTTTGATTTCAACAGTAGTTTTATGTTTATAATTAATGCTGTATTACTTATATCTTTTTCCCCAAATATATACCTATATTATTATTTATTGTTTATCTAACTATCTTCCACCCTTCCCAATCGAAGTCTTAATCTTTTATTTGTCTCCTTTGTATCTCCTGTCTGATCATTAGTCCAGCTCCTCTCCTTGCCTCTTAATCCCTTTTCCTCTCTCCATCTCCGGACCAGCTGCTCCCCTACCTTTACTCTGTCTGTCCTCTCACCACGTTGCCAACTCCCTTCGTATGTCCACCCTACCTTCGCTCACTCCTCTGCTCCTCAGCTGTTCCTCTGTCCTCTCATCTGGCCCCTCGTCACGTTTCTGACTCTTCCTGTCTGACTTCTGTTCCCTCCTCCTATCCTTCTGATCCTCCGTCACCCCCCCACCTCCAGTCCGTCCGGTCCCCCATCTGCTCCTTCACCACTCATTCCTCCATCTGATCCCTCCATCCGTCCATCCGATCCTCAATGCCCCTCTGCCCTCTACGCTTTCCTCGGCTCTGCCCCATCTGCTCCCTCGTCGCCATCTGCTCTCTTGCCTCAGCACCCATCTGTCCATTCACTTCTCTGCTCCTCCACTCCGCTCCATTTCCATCTGTTCCCTCACTACGCCCCCTGTCTGTTTCCCCCGTCTGTCCGTGTACCTCCAATCTCCTCTCCGCTCTGCCAGCCAAGCCTCCTCCACAATTCAGTTCACTCCAAAAAATTTGTAATCCAAACCTCAGTTCAGGTTTTGCCCTGCCAACGTAGCTGCTTTATTTCTTGCAGTCACTCCCACCTCCTCCAATCCCAGCCTCTTTACTGTCCCCTCCCCTACCTTCCTTTCAACCCAGCTATTCAACTGTGTAGCTGAGAATGCCAAGGATGATACAGCTCTGTATTTCGCTTGCCTCACGGTGGGGAGATTTTTTTCCGCTCTCTTTCTCCTTTTTTTTCCTGTTTAATTTTTATTTTATTTTTTGGCAGGGACCTTAGTTTCCCTCTGATATTGTATTCCTCCACAAATCAGTTCGCTCCAAAAAGTTTCTAATCCAAACCTCAGTTTAGGTTTTGCCCTGCAACAAGCTGCTTTATTTCTTGCAGTCGCTCCCACCTCCTCCAATCCCAGCCTCTTTATTGTCCCCTCACCTACCTTCCTTTCAACCCAGCTATTCAACTGCGTAGCTGAGAATGCTGAAGATGGCACAGCTCTGTATTTCGCTTGCCTCATGGTGGGGAGATTTTCTTTCTCTCTCTCTCTCTCTCTCTCTCTCTCTCTCCCCTTCCCCACCCCCCCGTTTAATTTTTATTTTATTTTTTGTCAGGGGCCTTAGTTCCCCTCTGATATTGTATTACTTTGCCCTTCACCCTTTAAAAGTTTCCTTCGGTGGCATTGATTGCTCTATCCTTTCCTTGAATATAAAATTATATAGGGGGAGAAATTTCCACATCAAGTTCAAAATCTAAATTTCTCTCAAACAATTCTCAGATGAGAGCTCTTGGATGGAAGTCATAGCGAACTCTTTGAGTTATTTTTTTTTTACCTGGATTGTAGTGTTTTAGCAATGCCCTTCTTAAAAGCAGAGGGAGAAATGAGGACTCAGTGCCCTAAGGCTCCAGAACCAGCAATGGCTGCTCCACTTGCCAACTTGAAACTGAAGGCAGGAGTCTTCCTTCCCCCCCCAAACCCAATTTGGACATCTGCTGTGAGCCCAATCTTTCTTTAACTTCTCAGGTGCAGAATTGGGGTGGTTTTTTTCCTCAGACCCCCCCTTGCTGCTTCCGGACAACAGGTCCCCACGGACCCCCTATAAATTACATTTATATCTTGCTTTTCCTTCAGGGAACCCAAGTTATCATATATGTCTCTCCTCTGCCATACTTCATCCTCACAACAACCCTATGGAGTATGTCAGATTGGAAAACAGAGTGGCCGGCAAGCAAATTTCATGGCTCAGAGAGGATTTTCACCTGGATCTGCTAAGCCTGACTAAATGACATTGCGAAAGTAAAATTCCTAGAATCTCCCAGTGGGCACACTGGCTGGGGGAATTCTATAACTCCTAGAATTCCTAACTATTTTTTTTATCACCCAAGGAGACCTTCTGTCGTGTTTTCTGCAACCAGACTTGTTTATCTCAGATTGGCCTTTTTAGTCATCAGCGCGCTTGCAGAAAGCACGGGATGAGTCCTTCCTGAATCTTTGTTTGAAAAGAAAATCCAGAGAGAGAATTCCTAACTAACAATGTTACATTCCAAAGCTTTGTTCTAGGTTTATAGTAACCTGGCATTGATGGTATAATCAGTAACATACACAACCCTGACATGGTGGCTAGTATAATTTAATTATTGTTCACTTTACTCTTATATCCAGCATTTGAAATCCAATCATCATCTTTCCATTTTAAAGAAGGGAGCTCAGTTCTAAAAGAAGGCTAATTCATTGCTAGCTTCCAGGAAGGGTCAGGATCATTGTTAGCATTGGTGCTTCTTTGCACAGTGGAAAGCTACTTAAAGATGTCAACCTTAGTAAATTTCATTATCACAGGCGAAACTATATTATACCATTTTTTCTCCTCACTGTGAGAAAGTTGTTGAAAACTGGAATTTTAAAAAACATTTCAGGACTTATTCCATGCCAAAAAAAAAAAAAAGGTAGGTTTTGGTGCAATTTTTTCCTTCACAGAACACAGCACTTCTGCATTCTGCATCTTAAGAAGAAAGCGTTTCTCTGAAGAAAATTATGTTTTCTGTGCAAAAACCCACATGCATTATTCAGACAGTAAAAGTCCCAAACTGTGAAGGTTCTTATCATTCTAGGATTCTCATCATTGGGGTTTCTTTACATTTGAGATACCCATTTTTTTACCACTTTAAGAATATTTTTGAATGTTTTGCATCTTGCAAGGAAGACCGAGGCTTATGGGATGGATGATATAATGGAGTATACTCTAGATATATTCAATAATCATATTTATCTCCTTCAATTCCTCCATGGAGTGGAAGGTAGAATACATAGTTAAGCCTCCTCTCTCTATTTAATCTTCACAAAAACCCTGTGAGATGAATTTAGATAAAGATGTTATTGTGACTGTTTCAAAGCCATCTAGCAACAGCTGCAATGCTGAATGGACATTAGAATCTGGGTCTTAAGGTATTTTCTGCTTCCTTTAAAATTTCTTAGTGTTTTTTTATCAGAAAAGAAACTCCCCTATTCACTTTGGATGTTGTTGAAACTGTGCTGAAATTTTGTAATTACGCTAGGAACTTGGTAGCAAGCAATTGGACATGGACCAATGTGTACAAGATAAGCTCGTGACTACCTTGTGTTGTGACTTGACTTGACAGCCCCCCCTTTCAATAGCACATAATTGGCAATATTTAATCATTTGGCTGTCTGTAGCCCACCATGTGGCCGGCAAGTAAACTAGGGACTCCCCACATACCAAGGCTGGAGTCATGCACAACCTAGGGAAGGACTTTCCAAATTCCCTACACAGGTCATACCAGGTCAGAGTTCTTCCTGGGAACATCTGGAGGTGAGTCATCCATTAATCCCATCAAGGATAGCTGAGCACTCAGTGGTTGCAAAATGGTTTTTCCCTCTTTTTTCCTCATCCACAATAGAAGGTTGCATGTGCCCATTAAGTCCCAAATGTCTCACCCATCAATGGTCATTCTGAGAATCCTCTGTCCAATCTGGGGACTCTCCAATATAGACATTGTATTCCAATCTAAATCCCATCCATTCAAGGGAAATTTTGAATATAAATACCACCCTAAACACCACCACAGTGTGCACAGATTCCTTTCCTCCTGACACTCTGTCAGTCTGTGTTACCAGGATTGTAGCTTCCACATTAATCTCTGCTCCTTGGATAGGAATAGTATAACCCACAATCCCATCATTCTATCCCTCTGTCCTGATAGTTCCTACTTTGATAGCCTTGTGTGATTGCTTGACACTTGAATGTTTGCCTGAAAGCTGTTAAGATTAATCTCCAATAAAGATCATTTTATTGTACATACTGGATTGAGTCCATTCAGTGAGTACTGGTATACACTAGTTAAAAGATCCCTGAAGTTACCCAACCTCTCACATGCCAATTTGAGCTAGCTAAATTCCCAAAACTAAGATTCAGACAGGTGTGGAATTTCCACAGACCTCAGCAATTCACATCAAATTTCTGGGAGTCTTGGATAGGAAATAGGGAATATCAAGAAATGTATATGTTCTTAAAGATGAAAAGAACTATATAAAACTTTTGTCTGAAATGTGAGTAAATAGATTAAAAAAACACTGATCAATAGATGGAAGAGATGGAGTTAGATTAAAAATGTGTAACAAAAACATTGACAACTGCATCAACATCTGTTCCAAGATGAAAGTCAAGTGGCTGTGGCAGCTTCCCTTATTAATAAAGGCAATTTCATGGTGCATTTTGCAATGTGCCTTACACAGAACTAACCCCCTCCCCCTTCATCAGTAGGGGTTCTTTGGTTTCAGAGGAAATGTGAAAAGTGAATGGATGGCTTCAGAATGAAGACATTTATTGGGGACATTTAATTAGTATAAAGGGATTTCTCCTGATTCAAGATAAATCCAGACAGCATAAAATGGCTCACTCTGATCAAGGCCAGGTACATTCATGGATTTAAAGAGCTTTGTATCTATTATTGCAGGCTTATCCTGAATTTCGTTGATCTCACAAAGGCCATTCATAGACTCAGTTTGAAAGTTTCATCATTTGTTTGGAGAGCGTAATAGATAGCATAATTCCCCCCCCCCAAAAATCAAACTACAATGAGAAGACTGATAAATTAATGGGCTTAGCAGTAATTTGTCAATTGTGGAAGGGATACTGCTTCCTTTTTCTTGCCTTGTGCTGAACTTTGGAACAAATCACTTCTTGGTTCCATCTGCATAATGCAGATGAGGCATAATAAATGAGGCAGGCATCCAGAGAAGTCCTGCCTTAGTCAACAAATGCTTTCTGAAATACGCCTTGGGTTATAAACAAGATTGTGCATTGAACTGAACACTGTGCACTGGAAGGAAACTGTGTGTCTGTAGTCCCAAGATCATTCTGGAGGTTCTCACTGACTCATTATCTCATGACAGACTTCTTGAGGTACCATTTATAGAATGGTACATTTGGATGCTGTGTAATAAATGTGTTGTGTCCTTGCTGCCTTCATAATGCTTCCTTTTACAATGCCCAGAACTTATGGTTCTATTGAGTATTCCCCTTTGGACCATGTACAGGCAGGCAGCTAGCTGAAATTTGCTTTTGTGGATAAGTAAATCAGTGTTCCACGCTTCAGGGAAATTTGGTAATTTTTGCTTCTGAACTTTTAGGAGGTGGTTCAGTGGCCGGTTTCATCAAAACAACTCTCTTTGAAATGGTATGGTAGCTACTTTAGGGCTGTAAATCATTTCTGTACCCTTTCCTCCTTTGAAAATTTGTTGTTAAACTAGAACATTGCTACTGGTAGAATTTGTCCTCACCAAGCCTAAATAGCTTGTGCAATATATCTCTAATGTTACTCATTGGGAAATACATCCTGTTTTTGTTTCCCCAGTTCTATTCACCACTTGAAAGACAGAAACATTACCAAAAACATTTTCTAAAAGCAGTGCATCTAAATTCTGTCCCTGTAGTCTATGCAATCTTTCTTCATATGGATTACTGTTGGATTGACATTTACAAGAATCCAATGACTAAGGACTTTATCAGACCAAGCAAATATGGCATCATAATGAAGCCTAATGAACATGAAAGGGCGCACATATCATATGACATCATCCTTTCACGATCTTGTCCTGTCAAAAAGCTGTTCCTTTTTCTTAATGGGCCAAGCCATCAATTGATCTCCCGTGGTGCATTTTTGCTGGCATTGCCAGCATTTGAAACCCCACACCATTTCTTTCTCATACTTACACTATCAATGACAGAATACTTCCAGGTGAGATCATGACAGCTAGGTAGGGGATGCTCTTTTATGAACCTCCCTAGTGTATTTGGGACTTTAAAAGTGTGTTTCTCTAATTCTGTGAATGTTTTGTGTGTTTATTTTGCTTTATTTTTGGAATTTGCTGCATTCACATCTTCTCGTGAGAATCAGTGAGATCTCCAACCAGAAAGAAGATGGAGCTCCATTTGTGCTCTATTTCTGCTGGGGCTGCCTCTTTAACACTGCTCAAAGTAGGTCTGGTAAAGGGGATTCTTTTGCAACCATAAAAACGTTTCAAAATATGCCAGCAAAAGAATGTTTCTGGAGGGTGGTCTGATAAAGTCCTAGCTGTCTGAAATGTATGTCAACTCTCAGTTTGACTGGATGACACACTGAAGCAATGTGAAGAGTGAATGAGTTTTCTGTTTTAGTGGCAGTAACAGACTGGCTGAGAAACTTAACAACAAAAAAAGATGGAGAACCACAATGCATGATATGGGAGTTACTCGGGCAGTGAAGCGAGAAGTCTTAAACTGCTGATCCTTCATACAATATGGACAGTAAGTAATAAGCTACCAGAATGTTTGGATACAAACTGATATGATTTGGAGTGCTTCTGAAACATCAGCAAAAGACCAGAAAGAGCTGGTTGAAGATTTTGTGGACAGACGCAAAATGGTGATGCTGTTCGATGCAATGAAAAGACTTTAAAAAGACGAGACTTTCTAACCTGCAGGGGTGTTCCTGTTCTGTGGCAACGGGACTCCCATGGCCTTCATGAAGTCTGCCTGATCAACAATCTTCAGTGAAGAGCCACTTGGTGTGTATGTGAGTATATGTGTGAGTGCATGGTTGGAATGAGAGAGTTCTCTTGGTACTAAATGTTATGTGTATGAGCCTATGAATAAATGTTACATACAAAGTGAAAAAAATCCAAATTTGGTGTCTCTGCCTCTGTATCAGCCCTATTGGGGTATCTTCTCTGGGGTATCTCCACTACACCTTTTCAAAATTAAACGAAGGGCCTTATCAACTTGGCCATGACAGCAATGGCTGATAAAGTCACATCTTTGGCCACATATAGCAGCTGGCACCTGATGGTAACCAGCCCAAACCTCCTAGAATTAACCATTGTATTCACACTTTTTCTTGTCCCTGGATGGTGCACATTGTTAGGCACACCAGCCTGGTTGGTTATTCCCAGATTTATACACAATTATATTTCAGTTTTTGCATTTCTCTAAATGTTGCAGTACAAATTCATACTGCTAAAAACACAACATGTCTATTGAAATTCATAGTTTTGCTTATAGTATGTACAAAATTGGTGGTGGTGTAGCACGGTGTAGCAGTTTGAGTGTAGGACTAGGACTCTGGGAGACCAGGGTTCAAATTCACACTTAGCCATGGAAACCCATTGGGTGGCCTTGGGCAAGCCACACTCTCTCAGTCTCAGAGGAAGAAAATGGCACTTGTCTCCCTGAGCACACAATGCCAAGAAAAAAAAAATCATAGGTTTACCTTATGGTTGCCGTAGGTCAGAGATGACATGAAGGCACAACAACAACAACAACAACAACTGTACAAAAATACATTCAAATGTATATTTTAGGGTAAAATACATACACAAAATGCATACTTTTTTGAAAAATGCATTCAGAGATAATGTGTGTTTGAATTTAAATCACAGTTTGATGCACAAAAATCATGAAACAGAATGCATGAGAAATTGAAATGGATTAGAAAGAGACTGATTTGTCTATCTTTACATGGGTCACTTATCGCCACCACCTATGACTCCTCGAACGCTTTCATCAGCGAATGTTGCTGTCCTTGAGCAAGCAGGGATCACCAGCATTGAGGCCATGATGTTGAGAGCACAGCTGTGCTAGGCAGGGCACATTTCTAGGATGGAGGACCATCACCTCCCCAAAATAGTACTCTACGGTGAACTCGCCATGGATCAGCGTAAGAGGGATGCTCCAAAAAAGTGATAAAAGGACTCCCTGAAACAACATCTCAGGCTCAGCCAAATTGATCACCAACAATGGTCCGCCCTGGCCTCACATCGGGAGGCATGGAGACGCACTATCCACAATGCTGCAACCTTATTTGAGAACTCACGCTGAACAAGTCTTGAAGAGAAATGACAACGCAGAAAGAATCACAACCCGGAAACATCACCTAAGAAAACCTTCTGCTGTGCTTTCTGCAACTGGACTTGTCTATCTCAGATTGGCCTTTTTAGTCATCAGCGCGCTTGCAGAAAGTGCAGGATGAGTCCTTCCTGAATCTTCATTTGCGAAGAAAAGCCAGAGAGAGGGTTTATTACTACTACTACTACTAATAATAATAATAGAAAAAAGAAGAGGAGGAAGGAGGGAGGGAGGGAGGGAGGGAGGGAGGGAGGGGGAAGATTTATTTATAACACCCTTTCCACTCCAGTGAGGAATGCCCCAGTGTAGAAATGCTAAACACTGAATTGGATGGATTCTCAAGTTTAGCCATCACATTTCTGTGGACAAAGTAGGATGTGGGGTAGGTAATTGACTAATGGACAGAGGCAGCTCACCCAAAGAATCTTGGTGGCTGTTAGAATGAACAGACACTTGTCAGTCAGCACACTTCAGTGTCATAATTTTGAGTACCAGTCAGCCACAGTTAGTGGCTTCCATGTCAGTAGGTAACTGAATCTGCTCTTTTAATCTAAATGTTAAAGTCTAGTCTTTTAGTCTAAACTGTCCTTTAATATTTGGGGGAATTATTAGCTCAAACAGGAGGCGTGTGAGAGGAGGGCAACTTCAGGGATCTTTTCACCTATATATAACAGTACTAACTGTAGAGAGTACTCCAGTTAAAGTAATTCATTGGAAATAACACAGGGGATATGCTAACATATAAAGCATACTGCTTTAGTCAGACCTCAGCTGGAATACTGTGTCCACTTCTGGGCACCACAATTCAAGAAGGATATGGACAAACTGGAATGTGTCCAGAGAAGGTTGACCAAAATGATAGGAGGTCTGGAATCCATGTCCTATGAGGAGCAGCTTAGGGAGCTGGGCATGTTTAGCCTGGAGAAGAGAAGGTTGAGAGGTGACATGATAGTTATGTTTAAATATTTGAAGGGATGTCATACTGAGGATGGAACGAGCTTGTTTTCTGATGCTATAGAGACTAGGACATGGAGCAATGGACTCAAGCTACAGGAAAAGAAGTTCCATCTAAATATCAGGAAGAACTTCCTGACTATGAGAGCTGTTTGGCAGTGGAATGCACTGCCTCAGAGAGTGATGAAGTCTTCTTCTTTGGAGATTTTTAAGCAGAGGCTGGATGGTCATCTTTTGGGAATGCTTTGATTGTTTATTCCTACATGACAGGGGGTTGGACTGGATGGCCCTTGTGGTCTCTTCCAACTCTGTAATTCTATGATTCTTAAGAACCATATGAGGCTATTGAAAAGAAAGTTGGGATGGTTGGATAGGGAGATGTCTGGGGAGATAGCGTAATGGTTAACAATCTCAAGGAGGAGAGTTCTGTGTAGCAAAGATACTCAGACTAGTGTCTGAAGGAGGCACAGAAAATCTGGAAGAATGACAGGGTCCATCTGTGGCACCTTTATTGTGATACACCTAGGTATTGATGGAGCTCTAACATTTATACCCTATTCCTTGCCTTGGAGGGTGAGCTTAGCAACAACAAAGCTTGGATAGCTCTCATGGAATAGACAAAGGACTTTTTCAGACGTGAACTTACCACACAAGAAGGCTCATAACAGGCACGACGCTGCTGCATAGCAGGGGGCCTGTTTCATACGATGCCGTCCTCCTGCTGAAATCAGCTGTGTCAGTTCCACGAGAGACTGGAGGCAGCCATGCCATATTTGGCCATTTTTTATTCATGGGCAACTTCCGTGAATAAAAAATGGCCAAATATGGCGTGGCTGCCTCCAGTCTCTCACAAAACTGACACAGCTGATTTCGGCAGGGGGACGTCATCATACAAAACAGGCCCCCTGCTGCGCAGCAGCGTCTTGCCTGTTACAAGCCTTTTTGTGTGGTAAGTTCACATCTGAATGAAAAAGTCCAAAGGAACCCAAAACTTAACTGATTGGTTTAATTTCAGAGAGATAGAACATTGATGGTTTTGCAATAACCATATGAGATTTTACAGGAGGGGTATGAGGGGAGATTTCTGTAGGGTATGGATTAAGGAATGGTCATTAATTGCTTGATTGAATCATTGCTTGAAACACTCAAGGCTGGAAGAACGGATTGGCACATACCCCTTTAACAACTGGGTTGTTAGTATAAACCCATCACAGGGGCTTTTTGCTCAATCCTAAATTTGGGCTTTTACACTATTATATTTCTAAATACAGCCCAGTCATTGTGACCTCCAACTGACCTCCAGTCTGCCTAAGCCAATAAGACCCCAAAAAGTGTCCAATATTTCCAGTTATGGAATCTCATCGGGAAGAAGTAGCAGGACACTATACTAACACTATGCTAACTGTCTGAGGCAGTTGCTCCATTTTATCTAATGGTAGGGTCAACTGTGTTTACTTCAAAATCAGCTTGAGTCCCTTACTGTTCTTCACTTGTGCATTTTCCTGCATATGAATTAAAAACAAAAAAGCTGTATAGTCAATGTGATGCATGATTAGATTTTTGAATTGTTCTTGTTCCTTCTTGTTACAAATACAATCAAGTGAGGGCCCACATATAATCTAATAACCTTGATACTTGTGATAACAAAAAGTTACAAAATAGCCTTCTCATTTCTCTGAAGGAGAGAGCAAGGAGACAATAGCACCAGGACAAAAAGGACATCTGCATACCAAGTTTTAATCAATTAATGGTTGATACCCTGGATTGTGAAACTGCTGTTAACCACCATTTGTATGCAGCACATAATCTTAATGGACGGGGAAAGGTTCTTTTGAAACCATAGGATATTATTTAATGCTCTTACAATTCAGATCCATGGAAAACCTCACTAATGAGAAATTAGAAGCTAAGCAGACCATGGAACTGGAAGAATTCTGATTTATGACTCAAGTGGAACAGGTCACTGGCTGTAGCACTGAAGGAAGGCAGAAACAAGAGCTGCTGTCAGTTCAGATTGCACTACCATAGATTTTTGAAGAGGTGTATTCTTTTTATGTGTGCTTTTTTTCCACCCTCTGAAAGCCAGCAATGGTTATGAGAGAAAGGGAAAGACCATGGCAGAGTGCCTGCTTTAAATGCACAAGGTACGGATGTAATTCTTTGCTTTGTTCTTACAGGAAGTGATGAATAATTTTACATTTTCATCCTTTTCCAAGACTATTAATAGTTCAGGGCTTATTCTAACATGAAATGTGCATGTGGTATTTTTGCACAGAAAACAGTACAGGAAATGCTGTATTTGGGGACTTATTCTGCAGAAAATTTGCAATTTTCTGCACAGAAACAGCATTTTTCTGCACAAGGAATAGTATTTTCTGTGCAAATAGTGCTGTTTTCTATGCATCCCCTCCCGAAAAACCATATGTTGCACCCCTTCCCCCCCATACACACACACTAAAAAAACAGGATAAATCATGAACTCCAAAGTGTATTTGGGCTCATCTACATGAACCAGGATGTGCCGGATTCCCGCTGGCATATCCTGGCCATGGATCAGGCCCGTTGTTCCCTCATTACTGTCTCCAAATGGACCAGAGTCTAGATGGGCACAGAAGCCCATCGCTGCAGCCACCAATGCCTCAATCTCCCTTGCTGTATCAGAAGACAGGAAGCTGGCCTGGAACATGTGACCTAGGCCCCATGCATTTGACCAGTGAAGCAGACCAGCAGCTGCAGCAAGGGCTGGCCTGCCGGGATGGACTTTTGCCGTCTCACAAGAATGGCATAAATCAGGTATTATTTTAAGATGTTGTATCAGGCCCTTCTCTGCCTTCCCCGCATCTCAGCCCCATATCTTCCCCAGAGGTGGTAAGAACTGTCCAAAAGTAGGATGGGGCAAATGCCCTGCATCGTCAGTACTGCAGGGCTCTAAGACTGATGCAAGGTAGGGTATATTACCCATCTAGACAAGTCCTTTGTCAGCCCAGGGTTTCCCAACCTTCAATAAATACATTTTCCAACCATTTTCCAAATATATTTGAATCTTCTTTCCATCCTTATTCCAAGGTCTTAAATTCAATCTCTTGTATCTCCAGTTTAGGCTGGGGAAGTCTCATATTCTGCTGATATTTGGGGCATTTGTAAAAACCATTTTGGGAGAAGGGGAGATGATAACCAATGATCTTCTAAAAACACTGTGTGTTGAGAAATCTGGAGACATCTTTGAGGAGGGGGTTTATCTGCTTGTAGAGGTTTATCTGTTCTGATCTCTTACCGTAGCGGCTGGCTGAGGTGGCCAAATGCTGTATATTCTTTCTTTTTATTCAGGTCATTTTTTAGAGCTTCCTGGTAGTTTCCACGGTGCTTCTTAATCTTCCATGCTAACTGAGATGTCCATGAGAGGACATAATATCATGATTTCTGCCCATGAGCATTTCAGGAAGTGTTCAAGCCTAGAAAGCTGTTTACAGAACACCAGAGAGTGCCAGCATTTTTTTAAAGGGAAAACATTGTTGGATTCTTTAAAATGTTAACAAAGTAGCTTTTCTTTTTTTATAAAAAATAATAATCTGTTCACATTCCTATCATAGGTTGCTTGTAAGGTTCAGAATAGAAAAGAAAAATATAAAATGATCTCATCCAATTTTATAGTCCAATTTTATATGCATTTTATTCTTCATTCATTTTAAATGGCAGACAGATGGTGGGACTTTGAATAATATCATTCACAGTGAGAGTGTGGATTACCTGTCTTGCAAGGCCACCATAGAGCCCTTGGGTGTGGAGCAGGGACTATAAGATCAGTAGGTGCTCATGTGAGAGCTGTACACCAGGGTAGATGTTCTGGACATCTCTGGTAATGAGGAAATGCCCTGTTGAATTATACTCTTATCTTCTTCTCTCTCTCCCCCCCCCCGCCTTAAATTTCTCTGCTGGCTTCTGGGAAATATTAGAAAGTTGGTCTAGCATAGTGAGGTGTAGCACAGTTCATCTGACTTAGTGCACTGGCATCTGATCAGAGGTTGTTCAGACTGTTTCTGTTTGTTAAATATTGTACTTGTGTTTGGGTGAATCTCAGGGATGGGGTGCATCTACTGGAGTGATCTCAGGCAGTGGGAGGTATGGTGCTAGGGGTAAGTCTAGCAAGAAAAGTGAAACAGATACAGTATCTGAGATCCATCCTGTGTTTTGGTCCCTCAAGACTGAGGTTGCCATGTCAGCCTACTTTCTGATCTGTTGGTGCTGCTCATGAATGCCAGGTCAGTCTGTAATGAAACATCTACTGTCCATGAGGCTGTTCCAATGGAGCCAGCTCAGGATTTCATTGCTACCCTGACAACCATTGAACTGTCTCACTACATTGTTGGTCCAACAGATGAGGCAGATCATATCCTAGGTCTGGCATTCACTGTTGGATAGCTAGCAGATGATGGGGATGATTTCAACAACTCCATTGTTATGGTCATTTTTCATTGTGAAGTTTTGTTGGTGGTAGCAGATCCTCCCTGCAGGGGTGGGGGACCTATCAAGATGCTTCATCTCCAGAGATTTATGGAATCTGAAGGATTCCTGAATGCTCTGGAAGATTTCCCAGCAGACAGGGCTGGCAATTCAATTGAAGCCTTGGTCTCACTATGAAAGGTGAGATGGAAAGGGTCATCAGTGCAATTACTCATAGGTATCCAGGCCTGAACTATAGAGCCTGTAACTTACTTTGGTTTATATAACAACAACAACAACAACAATAATAATAATAATAATTTATATTTATATATTTATATTATATTTATTATATTATATTTTTATATTTATATTTATATTTATATATTTATATACATATATTTATATTTATATATTTATATACAAGATGTCAGAAACTTCAGCAAACCCAAAATTCTGCAGCCAGAATGCTGATTAGGCCAGTTACACCGTATAGTGCCCTTGCCAGCTTTACTGGCTTTCAGTTGTTTCCATGCACATTTCAAAGTGGTCATGACCTATAGAGCCCTATATGGCTTAAGTTCAAATTATCTGAAAGACCATATCTCCCTATATGAACTTGCCAGAATCTGAAGATCCACAGGGGAGGGATTTCTCTCAGCCCCACCAACAATCACACACGCATTTGGTGAGGATATGCAAACCAGCCTTCTTAGTGGCTTTTCCTACCCTCTATATTTCCCTGAGAAGCTAAACTGGCTTCCTCCCTGTTCTCATTTCAGCAGTAAGCAGAGGCCTTTCTGTTTAAGAAGGCTTTGTTACCCAAACTGTGTGGGGTCCATGAGACCCACTTGTGACATTCAAATTATGATATTAAAATGTGGATTTTTTAATTAGCTCAAAATATGGCAGTGAGGGGTCGGTAACTTTGAGATCTTTACACATGTGTATACCAGTTCTAACTGACAAGACTCTAAGCCAAAAAGTAAAATAAAAATGGTTATTATAGGAAAATAATAACGGAATCTGCTGAACAGACTTAAGCACAGATTTGCCTACAGCACTGTGGGGATAGTGGTGTTTGTCCTGTGGTGCAGGTTGGTAGAGAACTTCCATTTTCTTCAGGTTGACTTCCAGCCCAAACAGCTCTGCAGCTGTTGCTAAGCAGGATGTTAGATACTGCAGAGCTGTGCTTAAGTCTGTTCAGCAGTTCACCTACCTGGGAAACATCATCTCCTCAGATGCCAAGATTGACAAAGAGATCGATCACAGATTAGCAAAGACATATAGTGCATTTGGAAGACTTTACAAAAGAGTCTGGAGTAACAAACACCTGAGGCGAAGTACAAAAATCAGTGTGTATAGAGCCATTGTACTGTCTATTCTCCTTTACGGGTCTGAAACATGGGTCACCTATCGCCAACATTTATGACTCCTCAAACATTTTATTAGCACGGTATACACACAATCCTAAATATACATTGGACTGACTATGTGATGAATGTTGCTATCCTTGAGCAAGCAGGGATCACCAGCATTGAGGCCATGATACTGAGAACACAGCTGTGCTGGGCAGCACATGTTTCTAGGATGGAGGACCATCGCCTCCCAAAAATAGTACTCTACGGTGAACTTGCCACAGGTCAGTGTAAGAAGGGCGCTCCAAAAAAGCGATACAAGGATTCCCTGAAAGAACATATCAGGCTTGGCCCTGGCTTCACATCGGGAGGCATGGAGACGCACTATCCACAATGCTGCAGCCTTATTTGAGAACTCATGCCAAAAATGTCTTGAAGAGAAACGACAATGCAGAAAGAATCACAACCCAGAAATGTCACCCAAGGAGACCTTCTGCTGTGCTTTCTGCAACCAGACTTGTTTATCTCGGATTGGCCTTTTCAGTCATCAGCGCACTTGCAGAAAGCACGGGATGAGTCCTTCCTGAATCTTCGTTTGCGAAGAAAAGCCAGAGAGAGGGGGAATAACAGAATCACTCAGACATGCACTCATGCTTCAAGCAATCACACAAGGCTAGCAAAGAATTAGGAGGAACTATTGGGATAGAGGAATAGATTTCGGGGATGATGGACTATACTTTACTTGTTCAGAGAGTAGAGATTCATGCAGCAAAGAATACTCAGGTTTGATCCTGAGGTCGCACAGAAAATGGACAGAGTGACAGCATGTAAGAAAACTGTGCATGCTTTGGTCATGTTTGGGGGCAATATTTATACTCAATATTGTACCTTTAAGGGGCGTTTTTAGTGGAGAACAATGTTTAAGTGAATTTTCCAGAGTTAAACAATGGAAGCTTTGGCTTCATTAATTGCTGTTAATGGCTGGATCACTAAGACTGATGGGTTTGAGGAGACCTTGTATTGTTGGATAGAGATGTGAGTTCACAGAGGTGTAAAGGAAGACCTTTGCAGAATAATGGGTGTTCTGAACACTTGTTTGTATTAGAGTATGACTCATTGGCAGGTGCATCCAGAGATGATTAGCACATTTGTCCCTTGCCTAAGGGGGCTTTGCTTAACCAGACCTCGGCATGACTGCTTTTTTTGGGGGGGGGGGAGAGAATTTCTAAGACAACTTTCTTTAGGTCTCTTGGACCATTGCATGCACCCTTCTGGGGATGGCCTGGTCTACCGGGACATACATGAATGGTCAGTTATTGCCAATCTATGAATTATTGCCAATTAATGAATTATTGTAGGGGAGGGCTATAAAGGCACATAGCAGCTTTAAATATTTAGTTGCTTGCAGAGACACTGCATATGGGATGTGTGTGCTTCATTATTAACTTTTGTATGCCTTTTAATGATTTCATAGAGTTTTAATGAGATGATTTTTAATTCTTTTAAAAATTTTATTCCTAGGTTGTAGTTTATTCTTTTTGTGAGTTCCCTTGGGTCCTACTGTGGGAGAAAAGTGGCAATTAAATTAAATTAAAATACCTGTGGGCAATGAAACAGGTGCAGGTGGTGTAGGTCTCAGAGTGAATGCAACTGAAAATCAGGAAAGACTCTTTATTGTGTCTATTATGCAGCTGTGGTGTTGGCCAAAAATCATATTATACTTCTAGGACTGCATCATCAACCTCTCACCCAGCAGGATTATTCCAAGAATTTTTTTGGGATTGGACCCATGGAGATCAGTAATGGAACCTATGGTTTCCTGCTATGAAAAATGTGCTGGGCACTTGGAGAAGAAAGTTACATTACTTCAGGTCTTGGCACTGCAGTTATCACAGAGCCTATGGAGGTATCCAGTGAAGTATCTGATCAAATTTTCTCTGACCGTTTTAATTATGGTGGCCTGATCATGTAGATATGAAACTACAATCAGTTCATCCCACCACGTGTAAGCTTAAACCTTGCCTAGCATGAATATTAAAATCTACCAAGGGCGGGGAACTGACTGGGTGGGTTTGATGGATGTTAAATGCTTTACTCTGTCATGGGAACATGCCTACTGTTTTAGAAGAAGCTATGGTGTACCTTCTCCTGAAGAGGACCTCTTCTGGCCCAGAGATATATGAGAACTACTGACAAATTGCAAATATCCTCCTTCTGAGTGAGGTTCTTGAGTGTGTGGTGTCTGAATAACTTAGGGCATTCTTGGAGGAAATGGACTGACTATCTGAACCCATTTTAAATTGGTTTCAGGCCAGACAATGGCATGGAAATGGATTTAGTTGTTTTGATAAATAACCTAATCTAGCAGAAAGACAGGGAAAGTGCTACCCTGTTGATCTTCCTAGATCTCTCGGTGGCTTGAATTCAACTTGTAGCCCACAATATTGTAATAAAGCTGAGTATTCTTTAAGCACACCTTCATTGGTTTCATGCCCAATTTTTAGAGGTATCAGAATAGAAGCAAACCCTTGATCCTGAATCTCTACCATTTTGAGATTTTCTGCCCACACAGCATAATCTCATGCTGGGTACAAAAGACAGAAGAGATACTCATATTTAATGAAACATAGAAGGTAATTGGACCAAACTGGATTGGATAAGAACTCATCAAAATTACACTTTTCAAATCAGCATCTGATGAAGAACAGAGTATAAACATCAGTCTTCACAGATCTTATAGTTTGGGGAAAAAACTGACACCTTAAGCAAAACTGCATGAAAAAAGTGCATATATTATGACAAATGCACATGTCAACTAAGAATTTTAATTCAGGCTTTTTTTCATAAGTCAGAAAGTGAAGTGAAATCAGTATGGATATAAATTAAGTTTGCTACAAAAATAGAAGAGAGAAACAGAGCTAATAAATAAATAAAACTATGCAGCAGTACAATATTCCCAAAAGTCTTGGTTGCACCAAACTCTGCATAGGATCGTAATCTTAGCAAATAGCTCTGTTACCATTCCCTACACCCCTCCCTATAATATCTCATAATTGGCAATATTAAGACACTTCATGGGGTCTAGTAGACCAGGGTAGACCAAAAGATGATGTCAAACGGAGGTCACAAGGACCTAGGAAGGTGTTGTGGAAAAATACTAGCAGACACACTCAAGATAGGATTAAACTGTGGGAACGTTATGGATGTATTTTATCTTGATTTCAGTAAGGCCTTTGACCCATGATGTCCTTGAAAAACTCAAGTTGAGACCAATAATTGGATTTAGGCCTTGGGAACTTTAGTTGCATTGCTTTAGCACATGAGGAAAGTATGCAAACAATGTGACTCGTGGGCCACATGCAGGCCCTCTGCCCTGAAGCCCCCCACCAATCCCCTATCCCTCCATTTTTTTAAAAAAAGGTATGGTTTTCAGGCAATTTTTATCCCCAGTAAAAGTGAACTCACATACATCAGCCCCCTACAAAACCCTCTATTGCATCTAGATGGCTCCTTTTTCATCTGTGCCCTTTCAAACATGTTAACTGGAAGTAAGACATGGAAGTATTTCGGAGGCATGTTGGTGTGCTGTGATGCAGTCTAGGGTGCACTGAGGGATGTAAAAGTAGCCCTACAGATCTGCTTTAGTGATCACCCTGCTTTAGTGCAAGCATTACAAAACAAAAATGTGTAGTAGTTAATCACATTTGACTTCTGATTCCTAAATGCCCACCCTTAATATCATGCTGGGCTGTAGAAACACACACACAAAACCGAAGTATGTCGTGGAAATGATTACAAAGTTATCCCCACAACTGCTGTAGCAATTTAGTAAATCACAACTTCAGCGAAGCATGCCCAGTCATGCCCTGTTCATCTTTGTATCTATCATAGTTTCTATAAAATGGAATGAAATGAAATGCCTTGTCACATCCCACACCACTGGTCAATCAGTGCCTCACCAGCTGCAGGCATGAGTATGGCTTGTTATCTTTCACAGTCATAGACCAGTTGTTTAGCACTAGAGTCTCACTTTCTTTATCTCAAGGTAGCACTACAGGTGTTTTTTTTTTAATGGAGTGAAGAAAAGTGAAGGTCAAGCTGCCCCAAGGGAAAATATTGCATATAAGCACCAACATCTGACTGTAGGTACAGGTTAAGTAAGGTACAGTTTAAGGCCTTTGCTTATGAAGGTTTCCATATATATGTGTGTGTGTGTGTGTATACACTTCTTGTATATTTCTGTTAGAATAATATACAACTTTGGTAATAATATACAACATTTGTAAAACAGTTTTCATAATATACAATTTTGCTAATATTTGGATAGGGTTGCCAGATCTCAGAGCCTGGCCTTGAGTCTCCAGTTTTGACAGATCATTTCCATCTAGAAGATGAGGGTGCAAATTCTCCAGTTTTGCTGTGCTTAGCTGTGGGAAAGAGGAAATGTCTGTGTGCAAATCTCCTGCTTGGCTAGAGAAGAAGCAGCTTACTACAATTGGCAAGGCTTAATCAATTTGTGAAGTTGAAGGCTTATTCAGTTGGTTGCTTAAACTTTCAAAGACTCTCCAGGGGATCTATGTATTTACTTAGATGAATTCCTCCTTCCTGGTGCTAGGATTCACCCTCGACTCTGCTCTGAATCTACCTTCTGGCTACAAGCAAGTAGACTAGATTGAATGTTCCTTGTCCCATCTTCCTGAGTAAGTAAGAAGAAATAATTTCATTTCATCATGATCTGGGAACAGCCCCTTATGTAAGGTTTCTGTCTTAATTTCCAAATTCTAGGGTAGCTTCTTAAATGTAACACAGTTTAGGGCTTCAACTGCATAATCCAGTTCTATGCTTGGAGCCTGATTCTGTCACTAGTCACCACTGCTGTTTTGTCCCTGAACCCCATCTCTTATATACTCGTGAAGCCCCTGTAGCAGCAGGGGAATTAACTTTCTATTTCTTAAATACAAAAAAACTCTTACATAACCCACATTTGGATATAATGATAATAGCTGCTCAAGAGACTGTTAGTTTTGCCTTATCAGATGCTGCAATATATGAAAAAGCTAAATCCATCCTGTAGCTGCTATAAAGTACAAATTATGTAACTGTACATTGGTGGCCTCACACAGCATGGAACCGACATTTCTCAGAGACAGCCCTCTTCCAGTATTTCTGGTTAGCCATTAGTGCAGTAGATGAGAATATGCAGTCGATAGGAGAAAGGCCATCTCCACAGTAGGGGCAGGAATACTTTGAAATACTCTTTGTCCAGAGGTGAGAGATTCTAGCTCTGTGGCTGCTTTTAGAAATGTTTCTAGAAAGATACTCCTGTGCTCATTAGCTTTGGTTTGGTCTACTTAAGGAATCTCACCATAGCACTATCTTTCCATGATGGTGGTGGGGTTGCATGCTCCTGTGAGGCAAGAGGTTATGCTGATGGTAGCAGTGCTGATGGTAGGGTCTCCCCTGTCAGACAGGCTTTCTGCTGAAGTGCCAGACTAAACATGTGAAACAGCTACAGGACAACAACAGTAGTGGAGAGTAACACTGGTGGAGGATCCCTCAGATCTAATGACAGTGGCACCATAGCTAACACTTGTTGGCACTGTGCAGAAGGAGTCACATTAAACCCCTTTGGATGTATTTTACCATGAAAACCTTATACCTAAATAATCCAGAATGAAACAAAAGATAATGCCAGAAGATGAGACTCTCAGGTCAGACAGCACTCAGTGAGTTACTGGGGAGGAGCAGAGGATAAGTACAACTGCTGCTAATAATAGAACTGGGCACAAGTCGAAAGGACATTCAGCTGTTGGTATGCTCAGGAAAATCTGAAGCTGCACCACACATATTATAGGAACATGGAATGTGAGAAGCAAAAATCAGGGGAAGCTACAGATTGTAAAACAATCAATGGAATTTATAAACCTTATAATACTAGGAATGAGAGAGCTAAAGTGGTCAGGAATGGGATATTTCAAGTCAGATAATAACACAGTGTTTTACTCAGGAAGTGAAAATCTAAGAAAAAATGGAGTAGCATGGAGGTACTTCAATCTGTGAGTACCGATGACGTGGACAAGCTCCTTGGTAGAGTGAGGAAGACGACCTGCCCCCTCGATCCCTGTCCATCTTGGCTGGCCACCCAAGGGGGCGATGCATCGAGAGTACTCCTTAGGGATATTATCAATGCGTCCTTCAGGGAGGGGTCTGTTCCACCCTGTTTGAAGGAAGCGACGGTTAAGCCGCTCCTGAAAAAGCCTTCCCTGGACCCCTTGGATAGGAACAACTATAGGCCAGTCTCCTTGCTGCCTTTTTTAAGCAAGGTGATTGAAAGGGCGGTCGCTTCCCAACTCCAAGCTGTCTTGGATGAAACCGATTATCTAGATCCATTTCAAACTGGATTTAGGACAGGATATGGAGTGGAGACTGCCATGGTTGCTCTGGCTGACGACCTCCGCTTGAGTATCGACAGGGGTAGTGTGACCCTGTTGGTGCTCCTGGACCTCTCAGCGGTTTTTGATACAATAGATCATTCCATCCTCCTGGATCGCCTGAGGGGGTTAGGAATTGGAGGCACTGCTTTGCAGTGGTCCCGTTCCTTCCTCTCAGGCAGATCCCAGAGGGTGAGGCTCGGGGACAGTTTCTCTACTAGAATAGAGCTTAACTGTGGCGTTCCTCAGGGCGCCATCCTGTCCCCGATGCTATTTAACATCTATATGAAGCCGCTGGGAGAGATAATTCGAAGGCATGGAGTGCGGTGTCATCAGTACGCTGATGACACCCAGGTATATTTCTCCATGTCTCGGTCATCAGCTTCGACTTCAGATGGCGTCTCTCCCCTCAATGATTGTCTTAAAGCAGTAATGGACTGGATGAGGAAAAACAAATTGAGACTGAATCCAGACAAAACGGAGGTACTAACAGTTACAGGCCCGAAACCAGGTCTGGGAATACAACTTCCAGTCCTGGATGGAACTACACTCTCCTCCAAGGACTGTGTTCGCAGTCTGGGGGTGCTCCTGGACCTGACACTCCAGATGTCTAATCAGGTAAATGCGACGGTCAGGAGTGCCTGTTATCAACTTCGGCTGATACGCCAGCTGCGCCCTTGCCTGGAAACTAGAGACCTCGAAACTGTGGTACATGCACTGGTAACCTCCCATCTGGATTTCTGTAATGCATTCTACATGGGGCTACCCTTGTGCTTGACTCGGAAACTTCAACTAGTTCAGAACATGGCAGCCAGGTTGATTTCTGGCGCTTCCAGAAGAGAGCATATAACACCTGTGCTAAAAGCTCTCCACTGGCTGCCTATTCGTTTCCGGGCACAGTACAAGGTGTTGGTTATAACCTTTAAAGCCCTACATGGCTTGGGTCCAACTTATCTCCGGGACCGCCTCCTTCCGTACGACCCTCCCCGCGCACTTCGGTCCTCTGGGAGGAATCTGTTACAGCCTATGAAAACAAGGGTGTCGGTGACCTCCCAGAGGGCCTTTTCTGCTGCCGCTCCCAGATTATGGAATGGCCTGCCGGACGAGATCCGTCTTATTACCACCTTAGACAGCTTTAAAAAAGCTGTCAAGATGGATCTTTTCCGGCAGGCTTTCCCTGAATAACTATCCCGGCCCAAGACTCGGCTGTCCTTTCTAAGCGGCAACTAGATTTTTTAACCATTGTATGTTTTAATTTTTGTCTTTTTAATTTATCTATTTTAAATTGTTGTATGTTTTTAATCTTCTATAATTTTATATTATTTTAAGGGGTGGGTGGGTTAGGGTACTGGGACTATGGAATTTTTATATTGTAAGCCGCCCCGATTGCGTTGCAGAGGGGCGGGATAGAAATAAAATTTTATTATTATATTATTATTATTATAGCAAGGAGAGATGTAGCAAAAGCAGTCAAGGGATGCAAAGTCTGACCAAATAATACCAATAAGGCTTCATGGAAAACTCATAAATATATTTCAAGTTCATGTTCCAACTACAGAGGCAGAAGAGGAAGAAACTGAAAGATTCTATGCTGGAGTCCAGGAGGAAATTGATCACACACCAAAACAGGACACAGTGGTAATAACAGGTGATTGGAATACAGAAGTAGGAAACAGAACAGAACCAAATATTGCTTGAGAATTTGGCCTAGGATCAAGAAATGAAACAGGAGAGCAACTGCTTGAATTTTTTTTGAAACCAACAGTTTGTTCATTGCAAACACATTCATTAGGCAACCAAACAGGTGACTGTATACATGGATATCATCTGATGGCCAATATAGAAATCAAATAGACACTGGAGATTATCAGATGATCCCTTTAAAACATTCTTTTGCAGGTATACAAAACCCCTCCATTTTCATGCCGGCAAAAGAACACATCACACCGCACTTACCTTCTTTTCCCATCAAAGGCAGCCCCCAGCAATAAAGAGGAAGTGAACAAAGCCCTGTTTGTTTCCTTGTTCAAAATCCCAGAAGTCTTCATCATGTGGGAAATTAAAAAAAAAACCAAACCCATAAAAACAACGTAACACATACAAAGTTACACAAAGCACATACACACACTTTAAAAGTCCCAAGTAACCCAGGGAGGGTTATAAAAAGAGAAAAACTTACCTGGATGTCCCAATCTCAGCCAGAAGTGTTTGCGCCAGACCGAACATTCTCATTGCAGTGATAAGGTTTAAATGGCCTGAGGTTTTGCACAACAGTAATGCTGGCACAAAAGTGCCACAGGGGATCTATTGATGGCTTCAGCCATCAATAAAATGGTACATTAGCATAACACCAGCGGAACACAAAAGGATGATATCATCTGATATTGGCATCCTTTGTGTTCTGCTGGCATCGTGATCATGCCACATTTTCTGTGTCTGATAATATCCTATATAATTGGAAGCAGAAGAAGGGGAACTTCCATTCTCTCTATAAAACAAGACCAGGAGCAGATTGTGGTACCGACCACAATCAAAATATCAAATATCAAAAATTAGAGTAAAGCTAAAGAACACTAAACCAATCATCATACTAAAATACACACCCAAATCCAGTTTGGATCTCAACGGAAGTTACTTTTTATGTTGCTAATGGATTTGAAATTTTATTGCTTAGATTTTATAACACTGTCTCCCAGTTCCCACATGGCCAAGAGGGGAGTGACCTCTGCTTGCTTTTGTATTCCTCCAGACAATCTTAATTGACAACAAAAACATCTTCACAAAATGTAGGCCTGTGACTCTAAGATTACCATTTTTTTTCTCCTGTATGATTTTTAACACCTTTGCTTGATGAAGATGCCAGTGGAATTTTGAAAGCTCAAATGATGTATTTTGTGAAGTTTTGGTTGGCTCAATAAAAGTATAGCTGTTTTGTGGAATTTGGATGTTGTTGTATTTTGCTGTATAGCCAATGTGACTACCCCAGATATGTTTTCTGGTTTATCAAGTGTTTATATTCTTATTATAGAGAGTTTTCATGTGGTAATTTTTCTTTTAACTTCCAGCCATAACCATCTGTATTTGGCTTTTATGTGATGTGTCTGGAGCTACACCATGCATCTATAATCTCCCAGAGTAGTATATAGAAACTCAACATTTATAATGGCAAACTATTCTGCCTGCTATACTGTATATAAAATAGCCATACATATCGTTATCCAATTAGTACAATGTATAAAAGTATTACAGATGAGCGATGGCACTGCAGAGTTAATTGGAATCTCCAGGAGTGTTATGGGACTTTAATGACTTATTAAAATGCAAATAAATAAATAGAAAATTACATATAACCTTATGAGGAATAATGGGTGTTTGCTTGTTTACAGGTAACTAATTTAGTATGGAAATAAAGGAACTATCTGTCACAATTATTTTATACTCATATATGGGCTAATCCCCAAACTCTCATTTAACTTTTATTCTTCAGTTTTTCATGTTTAATGGAAGAACTATTCATCTACTGATTGCACCAAGAGCGATAACGATCTATTTATCATGCATTTTCTTAGAACTTCTATCTCATCGCAATAGTGAAGAAATGTTGTTTTTAAAGAAGTGTGTGTGGGGGGGATGGAGGCTGCATTGCAGGGAAGTTGTTGAACTGTTTCTACATATCAAAATGCAGCTTTCTTTTTAGGCACAGTCTGGAGAAGCACAGATCCTATTTCTGTAATCAGGGTTTTACTCTAAACATTTTCTCCTGTTGCACAAGAAGTCAAAGGGTTGGTATCAAGGGGAAACTTATCCCTGAATCACCCGGCACTCACATGTTATTTCTCATGACCGTATAGCATAGAAAGTGACAGATGCAGCCTCACTAAGCCATTGTCTGAAGAGACATTGACACCATATCTGAGGTGTGATGGTAGTGTAGACTGAACCAGAATTGACAAAATGTATGAGTTGTGACAGTCATTACAAAATCTGGGGATAAAAAGCAGGACTTTCTAGGTGCCAGGGAACCCTGCAAAAGGAGTGCTGAATGCAATTGACAATGCTTGCTGCAACAGGAACCTAAAGCAGCTAGATATCCCCTCTTGCATAGATATTCCTAGGTCATGACCTTTAAAGCCCTATACAGCTTGGGTCCAGACTATCTAAAAGATCATATCTCCCTCTGAGAACCTGCAAGGATTTTATGATCAGCAGGGGAAGGCTTTCTCTTGGTCCTGCCATCATCACAGGCCTGATTGGAGAGGATGTGAGAGGTAGCCTTCTCTGTGCCTGCTCCCACCCTCCAAAACTCCCTTCCATGGGAGGACAGACTGGTTCCCTCCTTGCTTTCCTTTCACTGACAGGCAATTTTTTTTTTTTTTTGCTTAAGCAGGTTTTTAATATGTAACTGTACCGATGGAGGATTTTTTTTTTATTAAAGTGTGTGTTTATTTAGCTTTTGAAACTTTTGTATATTTTTAAATAATTTTAAATTGTTTAAATTGTGATTATTGTAATTGTTTTTAAAATTGTAATAGTAGATTTTCATTGTGAGCTGCCTTGGGTCCCACTCTGCTGGGAACTAGACAAGATCCTGAAGTGTAAAGATACATAATAGGACATTAAAGTTAGGATTGTCCATGTCATCATATTTCCCATTTCTATGTATGGTTTTGATAGCTGGAAGTGAAGAAAGATGATACATAGAAAATCAACTCATTTGAAAGTTGGAGCTGGAGAAGAGTTCTATGGATACCGTGGACTGCTAGAAGAAGGAGGAGGAGGATAGAGTTTGGAAGGTCAAAGGGACAATGAGATGAGAAAATGAATGCTTCAGGAAATTTAAAAACAGACATATATTTAAGAAGAAGGTTTAAAAGAAGTGTAAAGATGTGTAATATCTCAAGAGAGATTAAGGGAGATTAAGTTAATTTATATATATATATATATATATATATATATATATACACTCTCCATTGACGCCTCCTTGTCGTGGGAGAGAGGCTTGCATACCCTAATGCTGTTTTGAGCTATGCTGGGGGTGGCACAATAGCCACCGGTAGGGTCTCCCATGCCAGACAGGTCCAAACCGAAGGGTCTGACAAAGAGCGTCAAAGGGCAGGATGGGCTTTCTAGCCTTATGGCAACCGTCCTAGGAGAAGGAAAACTCTAATCCCAAACCTGGGCAGATGGTGCTCGTCCAACCCTGTAAGGTCAACCATCTAAGAGTAGGAAACTCTAATCAAACCTACGGCCCGAGGACCTCACTGCTACTGTCCATGCTTGCAAGGCAAGCAGATGAACCTTTGGTTTAAAGGGTGAGGCCATCTGTGCATGCTGCGCTCCACCAGAAAAATCCATTGCACAGGCTCGAAGGACAAATCCAATTCCAAAAAAAGCCCTGTAGCGATAGGCAAGGGAAGAAATGGCAGGTGTAAAGATGCACTGGAAGCCGCAGACCCAACCCTACATGTAGATGGTTCTGAGCGTCGTTCTGCTCTAATAGCCCATGAACTATCACAACTTAATCTTCACATCACTGCTCTTAGTGAAGTTCGTCTCCATGAGGAAGACAGCCTTAAAGAATATTGTGCAGGCTACACACTTTACTGGTCTGGCAAACCCAAAACCGAAAAACATCTTTCAGGAGTAGGCTTCATGATTAAAAACTCCTTTGCCTCCAAACTAGAAACCTTGCCAACAGGACACTCTGATCGCATTATTTCCTTATGCCTCCCACATGTTGTTCTCTTTAGTATATATGCCCCAACTATGCAAGCCGACCCTGTAGAGAAAGACAAATTCTACACAGACCTACGCCACCTCATACAAAAAGTGCCTGTAGAAGATAAAATTATTATCCTTAGTGACTTCAATGCCAGAGTAGGAAAGAACTCTGAAGCCTGGAAAGGTGTTTTAGGCAAGCATGGTGTTGGAAATTGCAATGAGAATGGGTGCCTCTTGCTAGAGTTCTGTGCAGAGCAACAGCTGACTATTACAAACACAATCTTTCAGCAGAAAGACAGCTTGAAGACAACCTGGATGCATCCATGATCCAAACATTGGCACCTCATTGACTATGTTCTAGTCCGCCAGAGAAACATACATGATGTCCGCCATACTCGAGTGATGCCCAGTGCAGAATGCCAGACAGATCATCACCTCATCAGATGTAAACTAAATCTTCATCTTAAGTTCAAACCTAAGAGGGGTGGCATGTTAAAGAAGAGACTCCAAGTCAACAAGCTACCATGAGAGACAACTTCCAGGCAAACCTGCAAACAAAACTTGAAGATGATCCTATAGATCCTTCTCCTACAGTGCTTTGGCAACATATCAAAAAGTATCCTCCAGTCTGTGGAAGAATCCCTTGGGTTCTCCCACAAGAAAAATCAAGACTGGTTTGATGAAAACAACCAAGAGATCCAGGAGCAGTTGGTAAAGAAGAGAACTGCTCACCAGGCATACCTCGCCCAGCCAACCTGTCATGTAAGAAAAGCAGCTTTCTGTCTCACATGTAGTAAACTTCAACAAAAACTCCAAGATATGCAGAACAAGTGGTGGATCAATATAGCAGAAAAGACACAATGCTGTGCAGATCTGGGGGATTCTAGAGGATTTTATGAAGCTCTTAAGACAGTGTTTGGACCTACGTATCAAGTCCAAAGCTCATTATACAGTACAGATGGTCAAACATTAATTACTGATAAAGCCTCCATCCTGAATCGATCGGCTGAACACTTTCAAAGTCTCTTTAGTACCAGCCGAGTAGTCCAAGGCTCAGCTATCCAACATATGATACAAAAACTGATGAAAAATGAATTGGACATAGCTCCCACTTTGGAATAGACCCTTAAGGCCATACAGCAGTTGAAAAACGGCAAGGCAGCTGGGATTGATGGAATCCCACCTGCAGTTTGGAAACACGGAGATCATATACTCCATGATAAATTCCATGAACTCCTTGTGAATTGCTGGGAAAAGGGGGAACTGCCATCAGATCTCTGAGATGCCATCATCATCGCCCTGTACAAGAAAAGAGGAGCAAAATCCAATTGCTCAAATTATCAAGGCATAACATTGCTCTCTGTTGCTGGAAAAAATCCTTGCAAGGATACTCCTGAACAGATTAGTCCTGCCATTGCAGAAGAACTTCTTCACGAAAGCCAATGTGGCTTCAGAGCCAATAGGAGTACTACAGATATGGTATTTGCCCTTAGACAACTGCAAGAGAAATGTAGAGAGCAGAACAAGGGTCTCTATGTAACATTTTTTGACCTCACCAAAAACTTCGACACCGTGAGTAGGAAAGGTCTGTGGCAGATCCTCGAAAGACTAGGATGTCCCCCCAAATTCCTTAAAATGATTATCTTGCTACACGAGGGTCAGCGCGGTCAAGTCAGATATGGCAATGCTCTTTCAGAGCCCTTTTTAATAACTAATAGAGTGAAGCAAGGTTGTGTTCTTGTGCCAACTTTATTTACAACCTTCTTCAGCATGATGCTCCAAAGGGCTATGGCAGAACTCGAAGAAGATGATGGCATCTATATACGTTACTGTACTGATGGTAGCTTGTTTAACTTAAGCGGTCTGAGGGCTCACACTAAGACTCTAAACTATCTAGTACATGAGCTGCTCTTCACTGATGATGCTGCCCTTGTTGCCCACACAGAAGCAGCTCTGCAGCGCTTAACATCCTGCTTCGCAACAGCTGCAGAGCTGTTTGGGCTGGAAGTCAACCTGAAGAAAACGGAAGTTCTTTACCAGCCTGCACCACAGGACGAACACCACCATCCCCACATTGCTTTCAGCAACTCTGTGCTTAAGTCCATTCAGCAGTTCACCTACCTGGGAAGCATCATCGCCTCAGATGCCAAGATTGACAAAGAGATCAATCACAGATTAGCAAAGGCACATAGCGCATTTGGAAGACTTTACAAAAGAGTTTGGAGTAATAAATACCTGAGGCAAAACACAAAAATCAGTGTATATAGAGCCATTGTACTGTCTATTCTCCTTTATGGGTCTGAAACATGGGTCACCTATCGCCACCACTTACGACTGTTCGAACGCTTCCATCAGCGTTGTTTATGCACAATCCTAATTATACACTGGACTGACTATATGACAAATGTTGCTGTCCTCAAGCAAGCAGGGATCACCAGCATTTAGGCCATGATACTGAGAACACAGCTGTGCTGGGCAGGGCACGTTTCTAGGATGGAGAACCATCGCTTCCCCAAATTAGTATTCTACAGTGAACTCGCCACAGGTCAGTGTAAGAAGGGTGCTCCAAAAAAGCGATACAAGAACTCCCTGAAACAACACCTCAGGCTCGGCCAAATTGATCACCAACAATTGTCCACCCTGGCCTCACATCGGGAGGCATGGAGACACACTATTCACAATGCTGCAGCCGTATTTGAGAACTCACGCCGAACAAGTCTTGAAGAGAAACAACAACGCAGAAAAAAATCACAACCCGGAAACATCACCCAAGGAAACCTTCTGCTGTGCTTTCTGCAACCGGACTTGTTTATCTCAGATTGGCCTTTTTAGTCATCAGCGCACTTGCAGAAAGCATGGGATGAGTCCTTCCTGAATCTTCGTTTGCGAAGAGGAACCAGAGAGAGAGAGAATATATATATATATATATATATATATATATTCATCTAAAGCGGGAGAGGAACAATGGGAATCAGAAGGTTGGGTGATTATATAGGAGGAGGAAGTATGTGAAAAGGTTGAGAGTAAGTGTGGGGGAAGAAAGTGGATTGTTGGGAGGAAGAGGGAAAGTAGGTTAACAAGAATGATAAGTGGTGATGTGTAGTAACGTGAGGATGATAAGATGTTAGGATGCATATTGAAAGTTTGGATGTATATTGGAAAGTATGATTAAGTGGAAAACATATATATAATAACTAATTTTTAATCGTCAGTACTAAAGTGCTATGAATTTTGAAGCATTTAATAAAAAATAATTATGAAGAAGAAGAAGAAGAAGATGACGACAAATCAATGGGTCCTAGAGCAAATCAAGCCTGAGCTCTCCCTATAAGCCAAGATGACTAAACTGAGACTGTCATACTGTGGTCTTATCGAAAGAAGACTTGCTTCACTGCAAAAATGACAAGAATGTTTGGTAAGGTAGAAGGCAATAGGTAAAGAGGAAGACCACTTATAGATGGATAGATTCAATTAAGCAAGCAATGGCTCTGAGTCTACAAGTCTTGAATAGGGCTGTTGAGGACTGGGTGACCTGGAGGTCTGTCATTCATAGAGCTCCCATAAATCGAAGTCAATTTGACAGCAGCTGACAACAACCATGAATGAAACATGTCCTGGGCTATAACTTGCATTTTCTTAAAAATGCCTGACATGCTGTTTTCACCTTAGCATATTATATATCAATAGTACTGGGCTGTGAATACGGGTCAGTAGTCTGGGGAGGCACAGAATTCTCTATGGCTGTGAAATCTAAATACCCCTCCTTAAACTACAAATTCCAGGATCCCATAGGCTAAGCAGTTAAAATGAAATCATAGCGCTATAACTGAGAAGTTTGAAAGTGCTCTGCCACAGGGCTGACTGAGTAGACCTGTACAGTATATTCTTTCAATCTCTCTGATTATATGGATTTCAACCCCAACCACCAATCAAATCCCTTGGATAGCTATTTCTCAGTTTCCCACAACATGAGACATGGCAACTGTATCTTCCCCCAGTCTTTTGCTACATGGTGCCCAAGGAAGGAAATAAATAAACTTGCACAACACCATCTGGAACTTCCACCAGTGGAAAGATGCTGAGCCACTTGAAGTCATGTGAGAATTTAACCCTGGATACAGTTCTGTTGACTTTGATGGAATTCACTCTGAAGTAACTGAAATTCAGGAAGATCTTGATGTTTTAATTGCTATATTGGCAGTGATTGCTTCACTTTAACTATGCAGTTTCTTTGGCTTGACACAACATGTCATTTTTATAGCTAAATGCTGCTGAGTAAAGTGTAGGGAGAGGATAAAATAACATGTGCAATGTGCATCTATCAGCTCTCAACAGTGTTATTATAGTCTGATGGTTTTGTATGTCAGTAGGTGTCAGCGTTCAGTTACGATGTAATTGAACAATATGATTGAATACTCATGGCAACACGTCTGCAGAATTAATGCCAAGCTCTATACACACTGTGGTTTAGAACAGAATTTGGCAGACAGAAGCATACTCATCTGCAACATATTCTTAAAAAGAACAGCTTAATTTTCTTTTCATGTTCAAACCCCAATTTATCTGCTTCAGAATAATCAGTCTTCTCTTAAAGTTAGTAATCCTAAAATTCTTATCTATTTAAGATCCAGTCTCTTTTTGTCCACTCCTTTCAAACAAGTTATGTTTTCTTTTCACTTAAATATATATAAATGTTTACAAATTACCTATAGGACAGGAAGAGCCAGCATAGTGTAGGGGTGTGAATGTTGTAATATGACTCTGGAGACCAGGGTTTGAATCCCCGTTTGGCCATGGAAACCCACTGGGTGGGTCACACTCTCTCAACCTCAGAGTAAGGTAAAGACAAACCTCCTCTGAATAAATCTTGCCAAGAAAACTCTGTGATAGGTTTGCCATAAGTCAGAAATGACTAGAAGGCACACAGCAATAATACGACTGAGGCCCTGCTTCTCTAAGCGGTATAGAAAGAAGAAATTTGACACAACAAGCATCTCTCAAAATTGCTGTAGTGCCCCTATGACAAATGAAGGTACAAGTAAAATTTCCCCTTCTCTTAGCTATTAAGAAAGAGAACTCTCCCCACCCCATATATTTTAGTAACTTTATTTAATTCTGACTTGGGTTCTGTGTTTGTAGGATTCGGAACATTGGAATTGTGTTTTGTTTAAATTCTTGCTTAAAAAAAACTGGTGAAGTTCTACAATGGTGGCAACTCTGGAGCAGGCAGGGGCATTTTTTTTGCCCAGTACCCACTTCATGAGTTACACCAGCACATTTGACACTTCCAGTTTCATTTCCAGGTTTTTTTTTGCTATTTTGAGGGGGGGATAGGTATGGAGGTTGTGGGGGCAAGCACACTGCATTTTGGGGCATTTTGACTCAGGCATCTTTCACACTACACAATTATAGCATTTGTTCCATTTTATCTGCCGTGGCTAACATTCTATGGAATCCGGGTATTTGTAGCTCACAGAGCTCCACTAGTGCCTCACAAACTACAAACCCCAGGATTCTATAGGATGCAGCCAGACCAGTGGAATCATAGTGCTATAATTGTATAGTGTGATAGGGCCCCATCTTGGGGTGTAAGCATTTTCAGTTTTGAGAGGATGGATCTGGGGGCTTTAGGGACTGAAATTGGGACCCTGAGGACCACATCTACCTACATGCAACACTTTTCCCACCCCTGTTTTATGACTGTAGTATTCTTCGGACATAATCACTTCATCCAAGTGGTTACTAGTGTAGGATTGGTTTTGGTTTTTATATTGAGCAGATTGCAGCAGACCCACAGTGGATCGTGAGCTTCTAGTACAAAACAGAACATATAACATGCAGGATGCTCAGTAAAGTTATAAAGCAGAACTTACATTTATTATGGCAGAGAATGCATCTTGAATAAGAAAACTAGATAGATAGAAGAGAGTTATCTAACATGGAATGGAAGAGTCCCTAGAGCTGACTCTCACGGGTGCAAGGAAGACATCTTAAGACAGAGCTGCCTCAAAGCATGCTAGCTTCTAGCTTCTTAGACAAAGGGTTGTAAAACACTAAAACTACTTGAAGCACAGAGTGGGGAGTGACCTCTGCATGCAAACAAGAAGTAAATACAGATCAGGAACACACACACACAGAGTTGTAAACAAGCATTGATGCTTCTTCACTTCCAACAACCAGAACATTCAGGAGTGCATCTTGTTATTATTATTGTACCACCACAACCACTCTCATTTAAATTTTCTTGAAGTCTTTTCTAAATGTAAAAACCTCAGTAAATCCTATTGTTTGTTCATCAGTTCAATTTACTTGTTGTATCACTATTCAACTTTTGATTCAAGGGCAAGCTATTAGTTGGAAATGACCAACCAGATTCCAGCCAGAGTATTACAATAGTTAAACACACACACCCAAAATGCAAACATTATATCCATAATATAAAACTACACTTCTCCCCAAAAATATTGACTCATAAGACTATTTTTCAGTCTAATGCCAATATTTAAATGTTGGCCAATCACATCCTGTCAAATACCTGTGAGTAGCCTCTCGCATGCCAATTGAGCTAATTTTAATTCTTCAGAGTAAGACCTGGACATGTGTGGAATTTTTCCACACACACTTAGCAATTCATAAATCATTATAATTCTTTTAAACTTTAGATGAAACACCAGAGTGGATTTACCCCTCCTGTGACATGAAAGCCAAAAGCTACTATTGATAACTTTTAAAGCCCAATGGGATAATTGGTCCTTAAGTTATCCATGATAAACTTGTCTTACACTTCTCACTGGGAATTTAGTCTGATTACATTTCTCTGGATTGAAATTATAATGCTCTCTAGAGAAGAGCAGATTGTGTAAACCATGCCTCTGTACTGTCTTATCACTATTCACATCTCTCCCTTTTGGTCACAGCAATAATGTTCACATGACATGTCTTCCTGCCCACCTACTGAAGTGACTGTGTAGTTAACAGTCTCAGAGGAACAGTATTGTCAGCCTGACTCATGTTATAGCAAGAAGTATGAAGGTATCTGTTAGCAAGAGCAATCTAATTTCTTCACAATTAAAAAACCCCTTCTTCTCACTTTAACCTATGGCTTCATTCTGTTAGTCACAGATCTCTCTGTGTGTTTTTAATGCAATTACCAGGAGACTGTTCCAGTTTCACTGGTATGTCCATTGCTGCAGGCAGTGGCATCCACAGCTTGGCGCTAACAGACTGTAAGGGGAAAAGGGAGGAAAGAATCCTGGGAGTGGGTTCTTATAGTGTTGAAAACCTCAGTCCCTTGGTGTTGCAGATGTTTTCAAAGAAGCATCTGAAGAAGTGGTTTTATATCCATGAAAGCCGGTGATAAAATAAAAACCAGTAGTCTGAAAAGTGCTGCCACATTCTTTTTCCTCTTCCACTTCCCTTTCTCCTTTTAATGTTTCAGATGTAGACTTAGATTCTAAAATAGGGATGGAAATAATATTCAAACATATTCCAAAAAATGGTTGAAAAACATATTTTTTGAGGGATGACACCATGCCAAGAAGAATCCTGGACTGACAAGAACCTTCACAGTTTGGGACTTAGTCTGTGCCAAATTCACATGCAGTTGTTTCATGAAGAATACAGTATTTTCTGCACAGGAAACCATTTTCTGTGTGGAAAATATTATTTCAAGCAGAAATATTAATTCCTGCACAAAAAGTGCTGTAGTTGGAGATTTATTCTACATAAAATTTGCACATGGTTTATTTGCATAGAAAACATTTTCTGCATAGAAAACAGCATTTTCTGTGCAGGAATTAATATTTCTGCATTGAAATATTATTTTCCATTCAGAGAATGCTGTTTTCGGTGAAAAACAACCACATGTGAATTGTGTGCAAAATACAGTAAATCCTGAATTGTGAACCGCCTTTGAAAACTGTATACAAACAAAAAAACTGTGTTCAAACAAAGACTTACAGCGGGAAGAAAATTGCTGACATTACTCTTTGCTACTTTGAGAAGAAACTTAGTGCCTGTCTACACTGCAGAAATATAGCAGAGTAGGCCATAATTCTATCCTGTATGATCCTGGTATTTGTAGTTTTGTGAGGCACCAGAGTTCTTTGATAGAAAAGGCTAAATACCTTACAAAACTATATATACCAAGATTCCATAGGATAGAACTATGGTGGATCAACTGGTGTCAAACTGCTGTATTTCTGCAGTGTAGACAGGCCCTTAGTGAGGAATTATATCCCTATTCTAAAAACGTTTCCATTATGGGAGGCTCCCCCTGAAAAACACCAAATGATTATGCAGTGCTTAATTTTAGCCAAGGCCTGGCTCTTCTGTTTCAATGCAGTACCCAGTACGTAGGCCTAACAGTAAAGTATGTGTGTGTGGGGGTCCCCCCCCCTCTCTGTGTTAGTGAACGAAATCTGGAGGGGCCCTATCATCCCACTGATCACCAGGACTGATTCAGCTGACCTGGCTGGCTAGGCAAGCATCCCCTTTCTTCCACCCATTCAATGTACCTCCTTCCTGCAGCTGTCCTGAAGAGAATGACCTTTCTAGATAGATGAAGTATACCATTCTGATGTCATGGGTATAAAGGGAGGGGGTGGGGAAGGCCTCACTGGAGAGAGATGGGGGAAAGTGCTAGCATTTGGCTTTCAAATCTGGATGTATTATTAATTAGCATTTCAGCAAGCCTGCAAGAATATATGTTGGCTTCCTGTATGGACTCATGAAAACTGCAACTTCTTCCTTTCACACTATCAGCTTTTCTTCTAGTTCATTTTATACTGGTATGATTCCAAATACGCTTTCTCTTCCTCCAAGACTCTTAACAAGTCTTAAGTGCCATTTCCCCCCTTCTCCTTCATGAGGTTCCCAAATTCCCTTAGAATTCACAGAGCCAACTTGCTTTGGACATCCAGATATTCAGATAATGACTTCATTTGGAACACTGAAGACCTTCCCACCTGTAGTGTTGAACTATGTTTCCATGGCCAGCTCCAAGTTAGGAGCTCTTGAATCAAACCAGGTACTTGCATTTGAATCAGGAACATTCTTGTTGTAGACAGTTCCTGTTTGTTTTTCTACACCCACTCTCTTCCTTCATCACGCTACCCTGCCCTAATTTTCTTTTCCCCTCTATCTCCTCTAAGAGACAGTGTTTGATTATGAACAAGTAATTTTGTAAGAAAGCTACTTTAAAATATTTTACAACCAAGACTAAAGTTTACTTATTTTCTCTGATAGGCCTTGTGTGTATGGGTGGGTATGGGATTTGTTGTTCTTCGGGTTCTGGCTTGTGAAACAATTACCTTATATCCCGGTGTATAAGGCGACTGGGCGCATAAGACGACCCCCCAATTTTTAAGTTAAAATATAGAGTTCCCCCCCCCGCCAGCCAGCCACCTGGCTGGAAAGCCTGTCCCCCACCAGCCAGCCAGCTCAGTGGCTGTAGATGATGGAATAGTCTGTGAAATTAAAGGACTGAGAACAGCTAAAAAAGCATGGAATACTTTGAAAAATCTCTGTGGTGTTCAATCTTTGGAAAGTAAGGTTGCATTAATACTGTAAATTGGTTAATATGAAGCTATCAAATCCCAGATTTTTGAATGAGCACATTAATGAATGAGCAGATTAATGATTTTAGAGCCACATTGGCAGACAAGAGAATTTCAAGATAGACAAAACTTGATGCAAAATGATAAGTTTAAATCCAGAAATTCTAATTTATGCTAACTTGTCCTGAAAAGAAACATCATTTTGACTCTCCTGAGCTAAATGGAGGGCCATTTAACACTTCAAAGGCAAAGCAGTTATTCTCACAGCAGGAGGAAGGATCTGCTGGGAAAACTGCCCAGGCCATTTAACACTTCAATCATTCTCACAGCAGGGGAAAAGATCTATAGGGGTATAAGACCACCCCCCACACACACTTTTGAGGAGATTTTCAAGTGTTAAAAAGCAGTCTTGTATGCAGGAATTTATGGTACTCTGCTTAAGAGATCCTTCAGTGTCCCTCACATTTCCCAGTACAGGGAATAATAATAATAATAATAATAATAATAATAATAATAATAATTTTATTTTTAACCCATCCCTCTGCTCGGCAACCAGGGCGGCGTACAACAGGATTAAAACAATGGCAAGTTAAAACAATCATTACCAATCCTAACCCTCCCACCCCTTAAAACTAAATTAAACTAGTGGAGAATTAAAACAAACATAAAGTACAATACAATATACAAATTATGATCAAAAAATGGAAATAGCGGCAGGGGGTGGGTAGGCAATCAACTCCACTTGAGCTGGGAAGTTATTCCAGGAAGGCCTGCCGGAAGAGATACGTCTTTAGCGCTTTCTTGAAGCTATCAAGAGTAGTGATAAGACAGATCTCGTCCGGCAGGTCATTCCAAAGTCTGGGAGCCGTAGAAGAGAAGGCCCTCTGGGAGGTCTGAGATAGCCTAATTTTCATAGGCTGAAGCAGGTTCCTCCCAGAGGACCAAAGTGTGTGTGGGGCAACATATGGGATGAGGCGGTCCCGGAGATAAGATGGACCCAAGCCATGTAGGGCTTTAAAGGTTAAAACCAACACATTGTACTGTACCCAGAAACTGATCAGCAGCCAGTGGAGAGATTTAAGCACAAGTGTTATATGTTCTCTCCTAGATGTACCCATAATTAACCTGGCTGCCATATTTTGTACCAGTTGAAGTTTCCCGGTCAGGCACAAGGGTAGCCCCATATAGAGTGCGTTACAGTAATCCAGACATGAGGTTATCAAAGCATGTACCACAGTTTCCAGATCCCTTGTATCCAGGTAAAGGCGCAGCTGGCGTATCAGCCGAAGCTGATAACAGGCACTCCTGACCGTTGCACTCACCTGATGTGAAGCAACGAATCTATGAGTACCCCCAGACTGTGAACACAGTCCTTAGAAGAGAGTGTGACTCCATCCAGGACTGGAAGTTGGATTCCCAGACCTGGTTTTGGGCCTGTGATTGTCAGTACCTCTGTTTTGTCTGGATTTAGTCTCAAATCTGTTTTTCCTCATCCAATCCATTAGCGCACTGAGGCAGTCATTGAGAGGAGAGATGCCATCTGAAGTCTGAGCCGATAATCTGGTCATGGAGAAATATATCTGAGTGTCATCAGCGTACTGATGACACCGAGCTCCATGCCTCCAGATGATCTTTCCCAGCGGCTTCATATAAATGTTAAATAGCATCAGGGACAGGATGGCACCCTGAGGGACACTACAATTAAGCTCAATTCTGGAAGAGCAACTGTCCCTGAGCCTCACCCTCTGGGATCTGCCCGAGAAAGGAATGGAACCACAGCAGAGCAGTGCCTCCAATTCCTAAATCTCTCAGGTGATCCAAGAGGATGGAATGATCTATAGTTAGTGTCAAAGGCTGCTAAGAGGTCCAAGAGCACCAGCAGGGTCACACTACCCCTTCTGATGCTCAGACGGAGGTCATTGGTTAGAGCTACCATGGCAGTCTCAACTCCATATCCTGTCCTGAAGCCGATTTGAAATTGATCAAGATAATCAGTTTCATCCAAGATGGCATGGAGTTGGGAAGCAACTGCCCTCTTGATCACCTTGCTTAAAAAAGGTAGCAAGGACACTGGTCTGTAATTGTTCCTGTCCAGGAGGTCCAGGGAAGGTTTTTTCAGGAGTGGCTTAACTGCCACCTCCTTTAAACAAGATGGTACGATACCTTCTCTGAAGGACGCATTGATTGTGTATTGTAGGAATACTCTCAACATGCCCCCCCCCGGACAACCAGCCAAGATGGACAGGGATCAAGAGGGCAAGTCATCTTCCTCACTCTTCCAAGGAGCTTGTCCACGTCATCGGTACTCACAGATTGAAACCGATCCAGTAAAATGCCATTAACGGAGTTGTTGGTTGCCTCATCTATGGATTCTGTCAGAACATTGGCGTCCAAGTTGGCTCTTATCCAAGAGATTTTATCTGCAAAGTGGATGTTAAACGCATCGCAGCAGGCTGTTGTCGGGTTGAGTAGGGGGTTTAGCACAGGAAGAACCTGCGTCAGATACCCACCACCTTAAACAGCTCTGCTGGATGGGACTCTGCAGATGTAATACGTGCAGAGCAGAAGGTTCTCTGTGCTGCACGTACTGTCTCCTGATAGGAATCAAGATGCTTCCTATGGCAAGTTCTGTCAGATAAGAGTAGTCTTCTGGCATTTGTATTATAGCCATTGTCCAGGTCAGTTCATCCTCCTAAGCTCCTCTGTGTACCAGAGCTTACGATTAGAGGGGGCTGGAAAGGATGCTTGGGAGCAATTGTGTCGTAGCCTTGGTAAGATCAGTGTTCCAGATGCTGACCAAAGCCTCGACAGAATTACCGGTGATACCAACCATTAAACCCTCTGGGGCTTTCAGGAAACCAATTGGTTCCATTAGCCTTTGAGGGTAGACCATTCTAATGGGCCCGCCACCCACAGAGGGGCAGACAATGGTTCTTAGTTACATCTTGACCAGGAAGTGATCCATCCATTACAATGCGGAGGTTTTTGTAACCTCCGCCCATAGATATTCCTATTTCGTACTGAAGAATGCATCGAGGGTATGACCTGCACAATGTGTAGGCCCATCAACCAGTTGGGATAGGCCCATGTTTGTCATGGTTTCCATTAACTCCCGAGCCATACCAGTTAAATTTGACATGCTGGTCACGAGTGGAATGTTGAAGTCGCCCCAAACCAAAAGTCTGGGCGACTTCAACAGCAACTCAGAGATCAGCTGGGTCAGCTCAGTTAGGGAGTCCGTTAAGCAATGGGGTGGCCGGTATGCCAACAGAATCCCCCAACTATCCCTGGTTTTCAGGCTAAGGTACATGCACTCTATGCAATCTGTTTTCCAAATAGGCTTCCTGGTCAAGGTTAAGTTGTTTCTATGAACCAAGGCCACACTGCCCCCTGCCCACTTTCCCTTATCTGCTCACTAACCGTATACCCAGCCTGGAGAGCCCGCGCCCATGTAGCAGCGCTGGTATCTCCCAGCCAGGTCTCAAGTATATTAGCACTGTTCTTTCCCGTACAATTCTGAATGTATCCATCACACTTTATGGCCAGTTGGAGTATACCTTAAAATGTAGGTCAAACTGGCTACAAGTTTATTTTTAAACAATCAGTAAGATTAGAAAGATTGTTGCGGTTTGGGAGGTTAAAGCAATTGGCGGGCTTTCCCAAGGGATTATGCTTTCTGGTAAAGGATCCAGACACTGCCGAATTCCTTTACATCGTTTCCTCCACTACTACACCAATAGATTATGGTACTCAATTTACACATTTGAACATTAAGGGTATTCCTACCACCATAGGCTTATTTAAAAAATGAAACGGTTAACTTGAAAACTTATAAACTCGAGTCTCCATATCCCTCCACATGGCATTATGATGGCCGAAGGGGGTAGAGGACGTATCAGGCCAGGTCGACGCATTGCCTACTGGGGCACCAGGGAGACCAACCACATGTTGGAATCCCTGGCCCAGCAGGCCGGTGCGCTAGACCGGCTGATGCGGTCCTCTAGCCGGAGGAACCACAACTACTTTGTAGAGGCAGCACGGTTCCTCTGGTCGAGGGGGTTCATTAGAACTGGGAAACCGTAAAGGGGAAATTCTTTGCAGCATTGGAGGCCAGTAATGGCAACCCCCCCGAAGGCAGCCGCCTTTTTATGCCATCCTTCACGACCTGTGGGTCCGTGCAGGGTAGCCAAGCTGGCGTGACCGGCTCCCACAAGGTAAGTTTTGCCAAGGAATTGCACAGCTCCTCGGTACTGAGTCACCTTGTGTGTGTGTCTGTGTCTTGTCTGTGTATCTGTGTCTGCCTGTGCATGGGGTGAACATATGTTTTTGTGGTGTATGTGTTACAGCTGTTCAAATTCAGAGATGGGCTGCTGGTGAGCCCATCTCTGATTTGTCAGAGGAGGAATTAGAGGAGGCAGGCCCACCACCGGCTGCACCCCCCCAGGTATAGGTACCTGTCATTTATGTTTTTATTTACCAGATTCATAAGTAAGTAAAGAAATACTGTTAGTGATAGAAGTATAAGTAAAGTAATACCTATGCATTACTTTCTTAATGGTTTCTAAATGATTTCTAAACCTTATGTATCCATGTAAATACTGTGTTTTTGTATGTTATCCATCTTTGTTATATCAAAACCTTCATTTAAATATATCTTTGGTTTTTAATGCTTATTACTTGCATATATGTATATAGTTTAAAACTTTGTAAAAATAAAACCATAATGTTTTGAATTCAAATGCAAGTTTATTTTCTATAAAAGCATGATTTCCTTTTCATCAGTGCAAACTGTTATTCATTCATCACTGGTGTATTTATATGTTTAATATTTTAAATACACCATTATCTTAGTACCCACAAAAAAAGGATAACACTGTATAGTGCAGTTTTTCCCCTATTAAAGAAATAACTGTTTATACTGATTAAAACAAACTATAATGATAGGGGTACTCTTTTTTTAATTGCCCTAGTTGGCCTACAGGCTGGAGAAGTACCTCTCCCCAAACTTGTGGTTGGTGTACATTGTTGATTTTCTTGTGAGTTCTCTTTATTTTCTTCCCCAAAATTTTTGGCATTACACACTCTCTTGACCATAACACGTTTCTTTGAATTATCCAAAGACTTAATGTGAGTTACAAGGTCTCCAAATAGATCATTTTGACGTTGTATTTCTTTGAGCATTTGCCGAGATTCCTCAACTGGATGCTCATAGAATTTCTCTAGATACCGTTGCAAAGACAAGGTCTGCTTCTCAGATATTGTTTTCATGTTAGATACAAACAATTCAGCTATTGATTCAGAGTTTGCCATCAATTCATTAACACCAGAAGACCGTTTCTTCCTGCGAAACAACACCAATCTTTCAGCAGGGGATAAAGTGGCAGTTGGATTACTCAAATCTGCAACTGAGAAAAAAGGATAATTTAGTGATATTGCATGTGTACCACAACATTTTCTCTGTTACACAACTTATATACTTTTAAAATGAATTGATAAATACCATTACGTGCAGGGGTAATTGCCCACACTGGATCAATCTCAGTAACCACAACCATGGTATTTTCCACAGTCTCATTAATTCCCAAGCTTTCCGTGGGCCCCCCTGTTAAGCTAACAGTAACTGCAGATTCATCAGAACCCTGGGTCCCGGAAACATCTGATGGAAAAAAAAGGAAGACAGAAAATGAGGAGTATTGGTTAATAAAAAACAGTGAATCACAGTGATTATCTCTTCTTTAACATATTGTGGACCTGGTGGCAGAGGTAAACAAAGAAGAGTCCTAAATGTTTATGTCTGTGGCAGGAGACACCATAGTAAATGTGCCCAGATGCATGCACAATTTTACATCCCTAGGGCACATACAGAGAATCGCGCCATTTGGCTTTAACTGCCTTAATTTGCAAAAGAAAGGAGAACTCATGGACCACAGCAGCATGTTCTGTGGCCATGTAGGCAAATATGGTGAAATGATCATTTCTAACAAGCAACAGAGATACACGGAACATTCGAGTCTTCACATTAATGCCTTTTATTTTGGATAAGAAAATTTAACCTAATCAGTTATAAATGTAATTGCCAGCACAAGTAAAATGCATATCATGCACTAAAATGCCATGAGCAAATAACAATACCAAGTACAGATCTCAATTGGTCAGATTTTGAAATCCGAGTACGTACTTAATTGAGTTTTCACATAATAGAAACACATTTAAAAAAATAAAAAATAATACTACCTTACCTAGGGGATGTGAGAACAATTCCTCTGAGTATCCCTGCAGCATCTCCTGGGATGAGGGAGGGAATTCCAGGTTTTATTCGGGTAGGGGAGCGTGATGGGGAGTCACCGACCCACGTGGAACATGCACAATGTCGGTTGTGCTCCCCAGCCGCTTCGGGTGGTAGTTGACATCGCCACCCAGAATTGCATGGAGTTCTTTATAAAAGGGCATTGTGGGTGCATTGTTGCCACTTTTAGAGTTGTGGTCGTTTACCTGGCGGTAATTTTTACGCATCAGTTTCATCTTTGTCCTGCACTCCTCAGCGGTGCGTTCATGCCCTTTTGATTTCATTTCGGCAGCAATTTTTTCAAAAAGGTTGATATTTCTATGGGACCCCCTCAGCTGTTCCTGTACCTTTTCCTCACCCCATATCGCCAAAAGGTCTATGGACTCATTGTAGGACCAGGAGATCCCGCGGCCGCCTTTCCTGGGGCGAGGTGTGGTTTCAGCATCCATCACTGAAACTGCACAGGTAAACCGCCAGGAGAACAATGGAGATGTATCTTCAAATTTGGGTTGGTGTAAAAAGGGGAGGTACACCTCCCACTTAATGGCCAGAGCCCACCCATGGTCAAGACAGTATATTTTGCCGCGGGCTGTTTACATTTCCGATTTTCTGAATCCTCCAGAGACTTTTTTAAAAACCAGAACAACCCGCAGATCAGGAGACAAATGGTGCCCCCCCTTCCAAAAAACACGTGTCCGGCTCCATGTATGTGTAAACAGCCAGGGTTCAACACAAATTCATCCCAGAACATTTTCATCATGTAAACGGCACCCTAGTCATCCGCAAACCAAACCAATGGTTAGGCCACCAGGTATACAGAAAATCCCCACACATGGACAGATACCTGCATAAGAACTCCAATCACCACCCAGGACAAAAAAGAAGCACAATAAAAACATTGGTAGACTGTAGAAAAAGGATTTGTGAACCCCACTACCTGGATGATGAACTGAGACACCTAAACTGGGCCCTAAAAGCTAATGGTTACTCCAGATCAGACATCACAAGAGCAGCCAGACCCAGAAAAAAATACAGGAATGAAGAAGAAAAACAGCCACCCAAAGGGAAGGTATTTTTACCATACATCAAAGGAGTCATAGACAGAATAGGGAAACATGAGGAAACACAACCTCCAAACAATCTATAGACCAACCAGAAAAATCCAAGTTTACCATATACCTTGCAGCTGCAGACAAGTTTACATAGGGATCACAAAACACAGTGTGCAAACACGAATCAAGGAACATGAGAGGCACTGCAGACTGGGCCAACCAGAAAAATCAGCAGTAGCAGAACAGGTGATAAACAGGTGATAAACCATCCTGGACACAAAATGTTATTTAAAAACACAGAAATTCTGGACCAGGCCAAGAACTATCATGTCAGAATGCACAGAAAAGCTTTTGAAATCCACAAACACCTGGGCAACTTCAACAGGAAAGAAGAAACCTTAAAAGTAAACAAAATCTGGCTCCCACTTTTGAAATACAATAGAATTAAAACTCAACAGTTACAAAGGAATTCTACCCATGGACAGGGAGATTCCCAGCAGTTAATGGCCCATCAACCAACCATTAGCCAAACAGACACTAATGAGCCTTGCATTTCTTATACCCAGAAATTAACCATTCAGTTACATAAATTTACATATACTCCCCTACAGGGGTTCACAGCATAAAAACCCCAGACACACTCCTACCCAACCATTCTCTTAAGATGCCAGCCACAGATGCAGGCGAAACGTCAGAAAGAAACTATTCTAGAATATGGCCTCACAGCCCGGAAAAAGCTAAGGAAAATCTATAGGCCAGTAAATTGTGTACAAGGCTGTTCTCTAGCCTCTTGTGCCCCTATCCAAAACCATGACCCCTCCAGGTAGTCAGATTATGGGATGGGGAGGGGACAGAGGAAGGGGGGATATAAGCAACTGGGTAGCAGGAATAGGTTTTCATGCCCCCTACTAAGCAAACCCTATGGAATTAATGGAGTTGCCATAAGTCTACAGGTGACTTGATGGCATGCATGCACACACACACACAGTTTGAATAAGAAAGATAAAGTAACAGAGGAACAACAATGCCAGCATTATTTTTGCTCCATTAGCTTGTGTGTGCGAGAGAGGCAGGGAGAGGCAGGGATGACTGCTCTGATCTTTCTTGGCCACACCTTCCCCAGTTTTAATCTGTGAAGTGTTGGAGGGTATGTGATCTATTTCTCTTGCTGGGTTTTGTGGAAAATTTTGGCAGGACTGGTTTAAGGAATTTTGGGGCCCCCTGAAGTGCTATTTTGGGGCCCCCATATGTTTATCTCAGGTCAATGAAACTGAACTCAACCTAAGCTTTTCATAATACAGGATTTTCAGATTATTACTAATAATGTTTTTGCAGGAGAACGGTTACTATGGGGCCCCCTGCAATACTTTATTTTGGGGAGCCCATATTTTTATCTCAGGTCAATGTAACCTAACTCAACGTAAGCTAGTCACAGTATAGGATATTCAGATTATTACTAATAATGTTTTTGCAGCAGGAGGGTTACTACAGTGGCCCCCACAATGATGGGGCCCCCTGTGAATGATGCTGCTGCTGGTGCCTTAAACCGGCCCTGAATTTTGGAGTCACTGAGACCCAAGATAATCCAACCCACTGAGGTGGTAAAATCTAAATTGCATAGTGTCAGAATTCTGGAACAGTGGGCAAACATTGAATTAGGTATTTATACACTCAAGTAAAACCATCAGAATGATGCTGCTGGCTTGGGAGTGATTTGATGGCCTCCATGAATCAAGGCCAGAGGAAGAGTAGTCATGGCATGTAGCTGCAGCCTGAGCTGGTAGAGGATGAGTTACGGTAATTAATGCATTGCCCTCCCCCTTTCAGCCCCTTTTTGGATCTTCTCACAACCCACCATCCTACCCTCAGTGCAATATGAGTTTCACTGGTCACCTCAGGGCCACGTAGGAATTTTTTTCCCTTTCAAAGGGTTGACTGTTGTTGTTTTTTTGCCTACCCCATACTCTATCTGGGGGAGTTGGGCAATTGGCTTAGGGTGGTGTCTTTAAGTAGGCTTTCATTGGCAGGTATGGGGGGGGGTTAAGATATTAGTTGATGTACACCTTGGCATGCCCTGGAATGGCCTCTTTAGGTCCATGGAACCTGGGGTGTTGTGAGGGAACCTGCCCTTGGGCCAGCCTGAGGAGTTTGCTCTCTTTTATAAATTCTTCAGACTTGGGGAGGAAGTACTTCAGGTTTGCCTTCCAGATAAGACTAGCTGGGAGTCACTGGTGGAGGTCGAAGCAAAATTGAATCAATGAGGACAATCAACCAAACAAACGAAAAAGTCTTATATGGTACATGAGGTTTTACCCCACTGGAACAGCAATTTCATTGACATTAAAGATTTCTTGAAACTTATCACTTGCATGATAATGTATCTAAGTCAACAGAAAAACAAAATTGTCAGCTTACTTTAGATCCTGAGCTGACATTAATTCTTCAGTGACATAATGTCATGGGTGTCCTAATCTAAATTCTTTTTGCTGTTTTGTTCCTATGTCTGTACCAGCTCATTTGCCGGTGTTCATATGATTATAATTCTTTCTTTGTGGTCATCTGCATAATTTCTGATGGGCACTCTGGATAGGAAAGCCTTTCCCAGTGGTTACTGTCAGTGCAAGCTTGTCACATGTCTACTCAAAAGCAAGCCCCATTGAAATAAACAGGACTTACTCACAGGTAAATAAATCTACAGAATTGCTGAATTAATCCCATTCTCCTCCTTTGCATAAGCAATTTATGAACACATGGCCATTTGACTTCACTGGCACCTTACTTATATTTTCAGCTTTGCTTATCAGCTGATTTACTCCTTCCAGACAGAAGATAAATTCTGGGCTTTGTGTATTTTAAAATCAAAACAGAATAGAAAAGACCGGGATTAATCATATTTTATTCCAATCCCACTTATCTGCATCACCTATTGCTTAGCCCTGTCAGGAGTGATATGTCTGCAATATCCTATCGGGTTGGTGTTCGCTCTCATCATGGCATCATGGGGCTTTTGATTATTCATGTATTCAGCCTTGTTTTTATAACAAAGCTGCACAGATTCCTTGCTGAAAAGTTCAGCACTGAAGCTGCTGTCTCTATCAAAAGCCTGACATGAATAAAAGAGAATTCCAAACATAGAACACTCTATTCAAATTTCATTAAATCTGAATATTTTAAGTCTATGCTATGACTCTTCACACATGAGGATGCCATAAACCCTAATCAATATGTGCTTAGCATCAAGCATGTTAAGTATGTAGCAAATCAGCCCCCAAAATATATAAAAGGTAGAGAACAGTATACAGTGATGCTTATAATGATTATTTAAGGGTGCACATGATAGATATAGTGTAAGTTTCACAGGGATAACTTCTGGTAGAGGAAGACTGTGTAAAGAGAGCAATTTAGAGAGTTGGGGGGACTGGTTCTTGGAGATCACAGTGTGATTATTCCCACAGATCACTGATATCCAGCACTCAGTTTCTCTACAACAGACCCTTTTTATTTCATTTTTTTGAAAGATTATTTACTACAGATGTAAAAAAAAAAGCCTATGTGTTCTATATGCATGACAAATCACTAAGAGTAAAAACAGAGGTGACTCACCTATATTAATAACATTTGTTTGCCTGTTTTTAAGGAAGAGTCATTAAAGGTTGCTTGCAACAAGAAGGAAACACATCATAAAGCAGTAATACAGTTAGACAATCATAATGATGCTCAAATAAATCTTAAAACACTAGAAGCAAGAGAGACACAGAACATGTAGTAAATCAGAGGATGCCAGAAGACTATAATACAGATAAATATGGGTACTAGAAGACAGGTAATGTATGGATTTGCAATTGCTTCTTTATAAAGAAGACCACAAGCCAAAAGATCTCCCAAAATGGGAAGACTAAACTTTAAATGTAGCCTTTCTGCTGGTATAAAGATATAGTATGTTTTGATGCAGGTTGATTAAGTCAAGTGTAGGGATGGGGAGAATTTTGTACAATCTGCATTTTTTTAGCAAACAGATACATAGATCATTCTTGGGCTTGCACACTACTCTGGATTTTGTGCAACTGTTCTTGTCTCAAAAGAAAATAAACTATACAAAATGTATATAATAGGAGAAATTATGTATGTCTGGGGAAACTTCATATGAAATATTAGTGTGTGTGTGTCTGTCTGTCTTTCTGTCTGTCCTTTTTTAAAAGAAAATCACAGAGTGCTGTAACAATTGGGCAGAATAGAGCTATGACTGAAAAGAAAACTGTAACAGACTAAAAATTAATTGATACTATGAACATAGTTGCAGGAGTTGAATTCCAGGTTTCTCAGCAGTTCACAGTGACAGGCATTAAGAAGTGAGAGGCTGTGTTCTCCAAGTATTCAGTAATTCACCTGCTCCATGAATCTGTGGGCAACTGTAGACAACCATTTATCAGGGAGTTGGGATGAGTGAACAGCAGGCTGCTGGCCCTAAAAATGATCTGAGGGCTCTCAAGACATCTTTGGAAATAATAACTCCCTTCAAGGGGAAGCAAGGTAACTTGATATTGTCAAGTAGTCCTAGGAAACCAAATGTCCCCTCAGTGGCTATCTGTCTTGTACATATTTGGGAAAAACTCAGTATTGAACCAGCATTGAACCATAAGAAAACAGAAACAAGTCACAATTTGGTTCAATTTTAAATTTAAAAATGTATAAGTTCACCCTTCCACTCTATGTTTGTTTATTTATTTGATTGATTTATCTTCTCCCTTTCTTCCAAATGAGACTCTGTTACATGTACTTCAACCCCATACAATAATCTCTTAATTGGCAATAATTAATAAGATTGGCATTAATTGACAGTTCATGTAGATCCCAGTAGACCAAGCCAGCTCCACAAGGGTTCATGCAGAGGTCACCCAGAGACCTAAATAAAATTGTCTTGGAAACTTCCCAAAAATACAGACATGCCCAGGACAGGTTATGTGGAGCCCCCTTAGACAAGTTGTTAGGGAGGAAGGTGATAATCCACCCTGGATGCACCTGGCAATGAGTCATACTCCAACACAAACACGTGACTGGAACACCCATTACTCTGCAAAGGTCTCCCTTCACACCTTTCCCATCCAACAATAGGTTGCCTCAAACACATCATTCTTAATGATCCAACCATTAACAGTAATTAATGAAGACAGAGCTTCCATTGTTTCACTCTGGGAAACTCAAACATTGTTCACTCAAAATACCCCTTTAAGAGTGCAATATGGAATATAAGTATGACCTCAAAATGCAGCCAAAGTGTGTGCAGTCTTCTAGACCCATTACTCTGCTGGTTTGCTGTGTCACCTGGCATCCGTAGCCATACTTTGCTACATGAACCTCTGCTCATCAGAAAGGTAAATTATAGCCCATCACCCCAAAATCTCTTCCTCTATCCAAATACTCCCTCCTCCTTCTTCATTAGCCTTGTGTGATTGCTTGAAATGTAAGTGCACATGTGAGTGGTTCCATGATTATTTTTCAATTCATTTTTTTTCCTTTCTGGCTTGGAGTCTCATCAGTGAGTATGCAGTATACACAGGTGCAAATGTCCCATAGTTATCCAGGCTCTTGCAGCCTAATTTGAGCTAATTAAAATTCCCCATATTAATATCTTAATTTAAGTGACATGAGTCCCATGAACCCCACACAATTCAAGTAATAAGTCCATCTGACTTAGAAACCTATCAGTGAAGTACATTTTATGTTATCAAGGCAGGAGGTTGTGCTAAGAGTGGATAAATGTGCCAGCTTCTCTTCACAGAGATTCAAGCTCAAGAACAGAATATTCCTTTAAACTAGTCAGCAATTCCATGTTCAACCTTGCACCATCCCAAACTTTTGCTAGAAGCGACAGTGTGTAGAGTTTCTTTTCCCTTTCTGCCTTTCAATACCTTTTTGTATGTTATAACTAATACACGCCACTCATTTTATTTGATGACTTCTTTTCATATGTGGTTCTTTTCCCAAGAGTCAAAGGAAATAATTGTAGCTCCAAGTACTGTATTATTAAGATAAAATACAACACTGAATGCAGTCAGCCTAATTGAATTATTGGCCACCTTCAAGTGCGAGCTATTGTACCAATCAGCATGGAAGTGATTCATACTGAAGAACCAGCAGCTTGCTGGAGAGAAGGCGAGGATATGGAACAGGTTGTGAGCAGCTCTGGTTGCTCTGAACTATATATGTGTATAAAAATGTATTTGGTTTCCAAGGTCCCACTCTCTGTCTAATCAATCGAAATCTCATTTTTACTTTCAAGGTTTATTCAATTAGAAGTTACTCTTAATGCCTCAGCAACCAAAGATGCCCTAACTAGCCCAATATTAAAGCCTCAAACAGCCGCAGCTCTGAAGTTATGGTTCGCTTCCTTGGGATCCAATTTGTTTTTCCCCTTCTCCAGAACTATGGTATATTACAATAGCATACATCAAAACTGCTGATGGATGAAAACCACAATATAGAAGCTTGTCCAGCCTGAAAAATAAAGGAAAATTTAGACCAAGGAATTGATCTAGTCTCTGAAGAACAGTCTCATTTCAATTTGGAACCAAAAAATAAAAAACAAAGAAGATCCTCATTTTTCTTTATGGATGGCAAATCCATTCTTATTCTACAATTCTAGCAAATCCATTCTTATTCTACAGTAGGTAAATAATTAGATTCTAACTTCTGTTTCTCCAGAAGCTTTAAGCATGTCCTTGACATTTGAGATTAAATAGATTCTTGAGTTTTACAGATATTATTTTTACAAATCTGTGATGGTTATTAGTTCCATGGTATTTTTAGCATAAGAATAAACAAAGAATACAATTCTTCATTAAAGTATCTGAACATATGAGACCAGGGGCTTGTCTATACGAGGTGATATAATGTGGATTGAAGCACATTATCACAAATTCACAGCAGCACTCTTTTGTCTCCATGGTACTTCAGACAACATGCATTTATTTGACTTTTGCTGTGCACACAGAGCCTGGTTGCCAATCAAGATGGGGGCCAAAAATAAATTACGGAGCTTTATTTTTGTCCAGACAAGGTTTGTGATGTGGGGGGGGGTTTCCTGTCAATCAAGTTTGCGCATGTGTGATCTTCCACTTCTGTTGTCATGTGCTTCCTGTTGTGGTGGCTCACTGCCATTGGCTGTTGTCACACGGAGGGAGGTGACAGATGATCTGTGAACCCACACTTGTGTGACAGCCACCATTGCCCTACCTGGTCATTGTCATGGACAGTCTCTGGGTGGCAAGCACACAGCTGTTCTCAGCATTGTCTCTAGACCCAACAGCTTGCTTTAAAGCTACTCTGACACAAAAGCTTTTTTTCAAAGCTAACCTGACCCAAGAGCTTTTTTAAATGCTACTTCATGATGTCTCTCTGGATGGATGAGAGGTGACAAGCGTTCTTCAGGATGCCAAGGACCATCTTCCTCAAGTTGGTAGAAGTTCTGCATCTGTAGTGCAAAGCAGGACACCAACATAAGGAGGGCCAAGAAGCACATCACTATCACTGTCTGGCTACTTGGACATCGTGGGTCCCATGTGGCTCTCTGCAATCAGTTTGGGTCAGTTGCTCCACCATTGCTGCCATCTTCATCAAGGTAATCCTAGCAATGGAGAAGGTTCTCTTGGCATGGACAATCAACCTTGGAGACCATCAGAAGGTATGGATGTTTGTTTGTTTTTTGAGGGGGGAAATCACAATATCGTTGCGCTATGGCAGTTTCCCACATCTATTGTCATGATATGTTTAAAGTTCTGTATCATTCAAGACAAATATATCAGGCTGTCACATTTGTGATTCAGTTTTCAGTTACAAGCTGGTATCCTCTGTCTTGTAGATTTTTGTGGGGATGTTTGCTGTGTGATATGTGATTCTGCCTTTTCTATGAAGCTTCATGGCTGTAAATATGGATTAAATTGCACATGCCTGTGGTATTGCTATGTGTGTGTTCCTTGTGAAGGGAATTAATGTTTTCCATTCCCCTCCCCTTTTCTCTTGATTCAGTTTATGGATGGCTTCCCCAAGTTGGGCTTCTCATAGGTTGTTGGTGCTGTCAATGGCTGCCACATGAACATTGTGTCTCCTCTCACCAGGGTAGCGAGTTCATCAACAGAAAGAATGGATACTCCATCCTTCTCCAAGGAGTATCCATCCACACTGGCTGCTTTGTGGACATGGAGATAGGATGGAGTGGGAGGAACCATGATACCCAAGTGATACAGAATTCCATCTTGTATGAAATCATGGAAGCAGGGGTCTTTGTTCCCAGGAACCCAACCATCACTCTGTGTGGGAAGCAAATTAGGCTACTCCTGATAGTGGACAGTGCCTTCCCTATCAGGAAGTGGCACTTGAACCCCTACAGAGGGTCAACAACTCCCAGGTATGTGTTGTACCTTTTTCAAAATATCATCAGTTGTGATAAAACCTGGATCTTTCAGTATGATTCTGAGACAAAACAACAGTCAATGCCTTTGAAAACACCATCATCACCAAGAATGAAAAAAAGAAATCAAAGAAGTGCACTTTCAAAGCTATGCTCATTCTTGTTGTGGTGGGTTTTTTTTTACATCAAGGGCATAATTGTGGCAGAACAGGTTCCAGATGGCAGAACAGTGAACCAGAATGATTATAAGGAAGTTTTCACAAAGCTGAAATTGTCAGAAAAAAGGGCAAGAACTGTGGGGAAATGGTTTTATTCTTTGTCAAGACAATGTGCCTGCTCACACAGCACTTTCTGTGAAGCAGTTTTTGGCTGATAAAATAATTACTACACTTGAACGTCCTCCATATTTGCCAGATTTGGCACCATTTGACCTTTTTCTTTTCACTAAAGTGAAATTGTTGCTTAAAGGAACATGTTTTGAGTCAATTGATGCAGTAAAGAAGAAAACGGCAGATGTGTTGGAACAGCTGACAGAAATTGATCTGCTCCATGCCTTTGACCAGTGGAAAACAAAACTGCATCAGCATATGAGTGTGAACAGTGAGTACAATAGGACTCCTGTGTCCACTGATTCATTATCCACTGATTCAATTATCCACAAAACATCACACCTAACATAAAGTCTTCTTAGAAAAAGTGTCCTGTCTAGCCAAGGCAATTCTATAGTATTTTAAACTGGAAGTCCCATTATTTTCAATGGCGCTCATATTATCCATGGTTTTTGGTATTCACAGGGGCTCCAAGAACCAATCTCCAGTGGATATGGGAGTCCTACTGTATATCGAAGGGGAAAAGAATTAGAATTGTCACTCTCTCTGGCTTTTCTTTGCAAATGAAGATTCAGGAAGGACTCATCCTGTGCTTTCTGCAAGCGCGCAGATGACTAAAAAGGCCAATCCAAGATAAACATGTCCGATTGCAGAAAGCACAGCAGAAGGTCTCCTTGGGTGATGTTTCCAGGTTGTGATTCCTTCTGCATTGTTGTTTCTCTTCAAGACTTGTTTAGCATGAGTTCTCAAATAAGGCTGCAGCATTGTGGATAGTGAGTCTCCATGCCTCCTGATGTGAGGCCAGGGCGGACCATTATTGGTGATCAATTTGGCCGAGCCTGAGATATTGTTTCAGGGAGTCCTTGTATCGCTTTTTTGGGGCACCCCTGTTACACTGACCCATGGCAAGTTCACCATAGAGTACTATTTTTGGGAGGCGATGCTCCTCCATCCTAGAAATGTGCCCAGCCCTGCACAGCTGTGTTCTCAATATCATGGCCTCAATGCTGGTGATCCCTGCTTGCTCAAGGACAGCAACATTCATCACATAGTCAGTCCAGTGTATATTTAGGATTGTGCATATACAGCGCTGACGAAAGCGTTCGAGGAGTCGTACGTGTTGGTGATAGGTGGCCCATGTTTCAGACCCATAAAGGAGAATACACAGTATAATGGTTCTATACACACTGATTTTTGTGCTTCACCTCAGGTGTTTATTACTCCAGACTCTTTTCTAAAGTTTTCCAAATGCGCTATATGCCTTTGCTAATCTGTGATCGATCTCTTTGTCAATCTTGGCATCTGAGGAGATGATGCTTCCCAGGTAGGTAAACTGCTGAATGGACGTCAGCACAGATTTGCCTATGGGGGATGGTGATGTTCATCCTGTGGTGCAGGCTGGTAAATAACTTCTGTTTTTTTAAGGTTGACTTCCAGCTCAATCAGCTCTGCAGCTGTTGTGAAGCAGGATGTTAGGTGCTGCAGAGCTGCTTCTCTGTGGGCAACAAGGGCAGCATCATAGAATCATAGAATCATAGAATTGCAGAGTTGGAAGAGACCACGAGGGCCATCCAGTCCAACCCCCCTGCCACGGAGGAAATCTTGATCAAAGCATCCCCGACAGATGGCAATCCAGCCTCTGTTTAAAGACCTCAAATGAAGGAGACCCCACCACGATCCGAGGGAGTGTGTGCCACTGCCGAACAGCTCTTACTGTCAAAAAGTTCCTCCTCATGTTGAGGTGGAATCTCTGTTCCTGGAGCTTGCACCCATTGCTCCGTGTTCCAGTCTCTGGAGCAGCAGAAAACAAGCCTGCTCAATCCTCAGCGTGACATCCCCTCAAATACTTAAACAGGGCTATCATATCGCCTCTTAACCGTCTTTTTTCCCAGCTAAACATACCCAGCTCCCTAAGTCTCTCCTCATAAGGCATCGTTTCCAGATCTTTCACCATTTTAGTTGCCCTTCTCTGGACATGCTCCAATTTGTCAATATCCTTTTTTAATTGTGGTGCCCAGAACTGGACACAGTATTCTAAGTGAGGTCTGACCAAGGCAGAATAGAGTGGCACTATTACTTCCCTTGATCTAGACACTATACTTCTATTGATACAGCCCAAAATCGCATTGGCCTTTTTAGCTGCCGCATCACACTGTTGGCTCATGTTCAACTTGTGGTCTACTAGGACTCCTAGATCCCTTTCGCATGTAGTCTCATTCAGCCAGGTCTCTCCCATCCTATATTTATGCATTTCATTTTTCCGCCCTAAATGCAGCACCTTACATTTCTCCGTATTGAATTTCATTTTGTTAGCTTTGGCCTAGCTCTCCAGTCTATCCAGGTCATTCTGAATTTTGATCCTGTCCTCTAGGGTATTAGCTACTCCTCCTAATTTGGTGTCATCTGCAAATTTGATAAGTATGCCCCTAATTCCCTCATCCAAGTCATTGATAAAGATGTTGAATAGCACTGGGCCCAGGACAGAACCCTGTGGCACCCCACTGGTCACATCTTTCCAAGACGAAGAGGAGCCACTGCTGAGCACCCTTTGGGTTCGGCCGGTCAACCAATTACAAATCCATTGAACAGTTAACTTGTCTAGCCCACATTTTACAAGCTTGTTTGCAAGAATGTCATGGGGAACCTTGTCAAAGGCCTTACTGAAATCAAGGTATGCGATGTCCACAGCATTCCCTTCATCTACCAGGCTGGTAACTTTATCAAAAAAAGAGATCAGATTAGTCTGGCATGACTTGTTTCTCCGAAACCCATGTTGACTTTTTGTGATTATGGCATTGCCTTCTAAATTTTCACAGACTCTCTGTTTAATGATCTGCTCTAGAATCTTCCCTGGTATTGATGTCAGACTAACTGGACGATAATTGTTGGGATCCTCTTTTTTCCCCTTTTTGAAGATGGGAACTACCTTTGCCCTCCTCCAGTCTGCTGGGACTTCTCCTGTTCTCCAGGAGTTCTCAAATATTATTGCCAATGGCTCTGAGATTATATTTGCCAGCTCTTTTAATACTCTTGGATGTAGTTCATCTGGTCCTGGAGATTTAAATTCATTTAGATTAAGAAGGTATTCCTGTACTACCTCTTTACTTATTTTGAGCTGGATTTCCCCTATTGTGTCCTCTGTTCCATTATCCTCTGCGAAGAGCAGCTCACGGACTAGATAGTTTAGTCTTAGTGTGAGTCCTCAGATGGCTTAAGTTAAACAAGTTACCATCGGTACGGTAATACATATAAATAAAGATGTGTTATTGTATTAGTCTTGTAATTTAATAGACAGACCTCGTAATGAGGCATTCCACATAAGAGCAGCTATCTATCTCACCCTTTGCTGGAATATCATGCACTCTCAGTTGTGGATGCACCTTATGACACTGGCACATCCATTTCAGGGTGAGAGAGCCCACAGTGAGACCCCACACTCAATCCAAACGGTGGCTGGGAGTGGCCCCTTTCAGCCCCATGTACTAATTCCTTTTTGGGCTCCACAATGATGACTCATAAGCTAAACAATCAAGTGACTGTTTCATTCTAAATCCCCAGGAAATATCCCTTGAAACCCCCTCTTGTCCTACAATGTGAGGTTGTCATATACCCATCTCCTAGCCACAAACATCTATCTGCCTACTTCAGTTTTCTTTGTTTAGTTAGTAGGAAACCCATCTAAGCTTTGTCCTAAACTGAAGTATTCCTTCAGGATGTGAATCAGGGTATAAATATTAGTCCCTAACAACAGAAAGGTGTGCCACTGTGGATGAGACCCAGACACCCTCTTTCTCTGCACGCCCCCAGATCGGAACTTCCAGTACCACCCTCTGACCTCTGTCTGAGTACTTTGAAACTCAGCTCTTCAGGACTGGTAACTATCACCGTAATTCCCCAAACTATTTCTCTATCCATCCTTTCTGCCTAATCCTTCGATACACTTGTGTAATTCTTGTGAGTTTGTTTTGTGTGTGTGTGTGTGTGTTTTGTGTAATTACTAATAAAAAATATTTTATTTCACTCTAACCTGGAGTCCTCTGCAATATACATAGGTGAAAAGATCCTGAAGTTACCTGCCTCTCTCAACCTTCCTTTTGAGATAATAATGCTACTACTAATAATAATAAACCGTCAAATAGTAATATAGTTTTGGCTTCATGTGTGGGGCTCTAAAGCACCCCTTACCCCTCTTCAGGTAACAAGAGCTTCACTTTAGAATCACCATAAGTCAGAAACAACTTGAATGTACACAACAATACACATTCTACAGACAGAAGCAAGTGTCTTGCTGAGGGGTGAAGTTCATGACAGACACATTTTTGGTTCAGAAAGCTGCATGTTCCAAGATTCTGAAAAAAGCCATCTAATAGAATATGCATATTTGAATATATGCATTTAAAACATGCATAGAAAAATGAGTGTATTTCCAAAATCCATAAAAATACACTTAGAGAAAGCATTAGTAGGTGCAAACATTGCATACGTACAGTATTAAAATGTGTACTAAAATACACATGTTTTGAAAGATGCAAAAAAATGCCAGATGGATCTCTACCATTCCCCGCCCCCCCAAAAAAACCCCTCTGAAAACACATGGAAAGCAACATAATCTGAATGTAAAGGTGGGAAAAGGTAGAAGTCAGCAGAAACAGGGCTGTCAGATGTTCACATCCTTAGTTCTACATAAGGCAAAAGGGATCTAAATTATGACAAATTTCTGACATTGCTTATATAGAATCTGTCCCATTTTTGCTACTGATATCCAGAAGAAAGAACTCATATTTTCTAAGCTGCAGCCTTATCAGACTCACCCAGAAGACTGCAATGTTCCTTTCATGTTTCATCCTGTCCACAAAGTAACTTCTGTATTGTTTGATGTGATATCTTTTAAGTATCAGTCACACAGAACCATAAGGAGACATTTACAATGCCTGTGATATCACACCATGATTGAACACTGGGTAGCACATTTTCAGCCATGTTCGTTGAAGGTTTAACATTTGACATGCCTACTGGCTCTACCATATTTAGAAATGAAATTATATGCTGAAAAAATGGCAAATGTCTAGAATAAAACTTTCATGTCTTGTAAACTTTTTTTTTCTTCAGAAAGACAGTTTGAACTATATACAGTTGTTCCTCTGTATTCACGGATTTGATATACATGGATTTAAGTATTCACGGCTTGAAAATATTCTTTAAAAATAACAATTTAAAAAGCAAACCTTGATTTTGCCATCTTATATAGGGGACACCATTTTGCTATGTCATTGCAAATAATGGGACTTAATATTCATAGATTTTGGTATTCACGGGGGGTCCTGGAACCAAGCCCCAGCGAATATGAAGGGACAACTCTCTCTCTCTCTCTCTCTGTGTGTGTATACACATGCGCGCACATGCACAAACACACACACCCTGCATGAATAATGTGCTTTGTGCATATGTATACTGAATGGCCAATTTGAATACTTACATTTAATGACTACTATTACAGTAAAATCAAATGTTGCTGATGGTAGGAATGAAGAACCAAAAATGTTATTTGGAAGGTTCTAAATAAAATGCCAACAGTTTTAAAATAAACATAGAAGGAGGAAAATATTTATAGTTAATTGCATGAAACTCAGAACAGTAATGTACTGCAGAAGGAAATAATATTTTTGCTTCTTAAATAGAGTTATCTTGGAGTTCCACCTTCGTAAAGTAATTGAGTAGCACATTCAGAAATGCTTTCAAAGGCATCAGTAAACATAGTCTGAATGAGTCATAACTCCTTCTAATAGCAAACTTGGGAAACGGGTGTTCATGAGGACTAGAACCATGATGGGCACACTGGGAAATGAGAGAGAGAGACACAGAGAGAGAGAGATCAGCAAAATGTGCACAATGCAATGTGTGTTATTTTTTAAAAAACAAACAAACCTGAAGGGCCACCCATATGAGAGAGAGAGCAGTGAGAAATTAGTATGCTCAGTAGCCATGGAACAGGAGTTTCAGTTGAAAAAAAAATAGAAAAGGGAAAGTAATAAATCAGAGACTCCATGTGCACTGCAGAAATAATGCAGTTTGACACCGCTTTAACTGCCATAGCTCAATGTTATGGAATTCTTGGAGCTGCAATATTGTGAGATATTTAGTATAGAGGTGTTGTTGTTGTTCTGTGTGCTTTTATATTTTTATATCTTTTTCTTTAAAGAATTTTTATTTCTAGACAGGGGTAGATGACATTTTGAGGGATACTTCCTTCTTTTCAGGAGATTAAGCCTGGCATATTTCATAGAACCATAGAGTTGGAAGAACACAAGGGCCATCTAGTCCAAACCCCTGCCCTACAGGAATACACAATCAAAGCACACAGATGGCCATCCAGCCTCTCCAAATCTCCAAAGAAGTAGACTCCGGGACAGTGCATTCCACTGCCAAATAGCTCTTACGGTCAGGAAGTTCTTCCTAATGTTTAGGTGGAATCTCTTTTCCTGTAGTGTGAATCCATTGCTCTGTGTCCTAGTCTCTGGAGCAGCAGAAAAGAAGCTTGCTCCATCCTTGATATGATATCCCTTCAGATATTTAATCATGGTTATCATGTCACCTCTTAACCTTCTTTCTCCAGGATAGACATACCCAGCTCCCTAAGCCAGTCCTTATATGGCATAGCTTCCAGACCTTTAACCATTTTGATCGCCCTCTTCTGGACATGTTCCAGCTTATCAGATAGTCACACTTGCTGAGTTCCTTAGATATGTTGAAGCCAATAAGTTTTTAAATAAGAGTAAAAAGCAAAACGTTATGACTGTCATACACTAGGGTGTTTTTTTAAATGCATGGAGTGAATTATGTACTATTTTCTGACCCCGATGAAAATTCCAGTGTTACAAGGGTTATTTTTTTATTTAATTAATTTATAATCTGGCTTTCTCCCGTGTGGGACCCAAAGTGGCTAACACTATATGTTAAAACAGAATAGGGTTAGCACCTGGGTTACAGGCATGGCTAAGGTTAATAGCCACTTTTAATGCTGAATAAGAAGTTTCAATATATCTGGAATGGGGGCAACCTGTTGTCAACTGGGAAACATCATTCTGCTGCCTCATGGTATGCTAAAATCACAATAACAAAAAGCAATAGATTTCTTGGAACAATTTACTCTCTCCTTGTTGTTTTTTTAACTGTACACATGCAGTTTGGGAACACTGTTTACACCTGGTTAAGATTCTACAATATACAATGCCTATGGTTTTACATATTTTTTCTTTGCTGCCACCCATGAATCTGAGGGACTACAGTATCTCAACCTGGTTCATGAGGGTTAATGATATCCTTTGAACAGTGTGATGGAACTCTGAGCTTTCAGTACTTACATAAGGTTGATGGCAACCAAAGATGTGGAGATAAGAAATGGAAGAATAATTCACCTTGCTTTTTAGAGAACTCATTTTCACAGTGAGTGTCAAGGACTGGAGGCTAAATCCAATATTAGTACCAACTAAATCAACAGACTTATGTAAATTATGACTAATAAGTCCCTTCTTTTCAATGGATTTTATCTAGTTCGGATTAACACTGGATTTAGTTCAAGAACACCTGTCTTCACATCTGTAATCAAAATTATCCAAAAATTCAAGATTTATTTATGGGTAGTTACTGGTTTTTTGCAGCTCTCCTTCCTGTCCTGAGTGAGAAAAAAGTGTGTATGGAGAATTTTTTTCAATGGATATGTTTTTAAATTACTGTTAGTTTTATCTATAGTTTAATTACTTCTTAATTTTTAATGTTTTTATTGATAGCAGGATGTCATGGTCAGTCAGGACTTTGAGGACTCAGAAGGCGAGGAGGCTGAGCCAGCTGCAGAAAAGCTTGCTGAGTTTGAGTCTAGCCCTGAAGAACCCAGGGCTCAGCAGCCTAGCCTTCCCCCAGCACAGGGTCCAAGCCTAGGAGACATAGTTGAGCAACAGCAAGAGGTGGAACAGCAGGTACCTAGCTTTAGCCAAAGACGAGCAGAAAGGGAGTGGCTGCGTCGCTCCCGGGGACTAAAAGAAAGATGCTCATTAATCACCCATCAGCTGTGAGTGGGATCTGGGCCAACATAAGCAGCTGGGGGAGACGCTGGTTTCCTTGTCTCAGGATATCTGCGTTCCCTGGAGGAAGCCTCTGCCTTTGACTCTCCTGGCTCTTGGAACGTTGCTTTCTTGAAACCTCAGATTATCTTGACCTGGACTGTCTTCGTTGACCCACCTGCCATAATCCTTTTGACCTGGGACTGCCTCTTCGTTCTTCGCTCTCTCTGGACTCCTGGAGCAATAGAGTGATTGTTCAAGTTAAAAGGACAGCAAAAAAACAACACCCTTAGCAATTGCCTTAGCAATTGTTTGCTAAGGGGGAATTCCAACATGGTAGCAGTGGGCACTTGCCCTGTTAGCGAGGCCCAGCCCCCACGCTTGTCCAGCCAATCAGCTTTGAGCTTCCTCTGCTATGGAGAAGTGATTCAAAATTAATGCACTTGTCGTAAGGAGCAGGAATGAACACTCCCTTGCTGTTTTTTAAAACTACAGGAAAGCCATGAAGGTTTTTCCAGTGCTGTTTTTGCTGTTTTTGGCCCCCCTCCTTCTGAATACTGTGGATTGATGTGGGATCCCATTTAGACAGGTTGTATTCCAGGTGAATTCCATGAGGGTTATTTTCACAGATTAGACAACCCCATTGTCCAACACTCAACCGCCACATTGCACTGTTTCTGGCACACTGCTACTGAATAAAAATCTCCGCATGACACTGATGGAAGAGTAGGTGCAGTTGTCCTTTTTTTTACTCTGTCCCTTAACATCATTTGAGTTGTACAGAACACATAATGATGGTGAGGTTTCCCATTCCCTTTACAATTCCAATTTTTCAGAATTGTACATATCCCCAATACACACAAATTACAGCAATAAAAGAGCCAGCCTGAAAACAGGCTGCAATCTAGCTATACTTGTACAGAGTACAGAATGAGAAGGAAGAATCCCAAAGACCTATCTGCATCCAGAGATCTGAATAGCCATACAAATGTTTCTTCTAAGCTGCCAGGAACTCTGAACTGAGACACTTTCCTTCAGCATTGAGGATGCACTGGAACAAAAGGTCTTTCATGAACTGGGATGGGGGAACTAGCCAAAACACTGGATAGATTTTGTCCTGCAAAATCCAAGTGATGGAATTTGGGAATACAAGGGTGGGCACAGTGGTAGGAAAAGCAAGAAGTACATGGATGCAGACTTCATACATATCTACATCCTGACTCAAGATTCCCTGAAGGAAACAGAAGATTGGATTAGCCCCCTCTGTCATTTTTGATCCACACATAGCCTATCATGCTAAGTTCTTATGTGGAATAGACTCACTATATACACAATACATCATTAAGGTAAATGTTTTACATGCTTCACACTTCTTACTGTCTTTTTTCTTTAAAGCAAAGCAGACTGAAATTTATATGGCATACTACTTCTACAGCATGGGTCAGGAATTCTAAACACTGTATTAGAATAACCACCCTGAGACTTCTACTGCTCTTCTTTCCTTCCTGCATAATTCTGTCATTAATTCTGACTGAAGTATGGCCCCTTAACTGAGTACTTGGAAATCTTAGTGCATCCAGTGCTGTGCCATGGAAATTCATCTATGTTTATGTAACTGCTGATTTATTCTTTGGAAGACCAATGGTTTCTTAAGCCCGTTGCTATCAATAATTGTCCGCTGATGAAACTAAAATGCAACACTGACATGGGAAAATGCCTTACGCTGAAGAAGTCTACTGTATTGTTGCCACTGACTGACAGTAGCCCACTAGAGCCTTAGGTGTAAGCTTTTGGCTCTTCCCTAGGGACAGCAGGGACTTTTTACATGCAAGGGGCATGCACTGAGTTAAAGCCCTTTCCAGCTACAGCATACTGGGGCCAATCTGTTGATATGGAAACATTTTTTCCTCATATAAATATATTTCCAGAGCATCATCTTACTGTTGTTGTTGTGTGACTTCAAGTCATTTTTGACTTGTGTCAAACCTAGGGCAAACCTATCATGGGGTTTTCTTGGCAAGATTTGTTCAGAGAGGGTTTGCCTTTGCCTTCCTCTGAGACTGAGAGAATGTGACTCACTCAAGGTTATCCATTGGGTTTCTATGGCTGAGTGAGGATTTGAACCCTGGTCTTCAGAGTCAGAGTCCAATGCTCAAACCACTACACTGGCTCACCATCTTACTAAATCAACCTACATTCAGATGGATGAAAAATTTGCACTAAGAACTGGGACACTTTTCTGGGATTATTTTAAAAATGCTCCCATGTCCAGAGGAGTTTATGTAGCTATAGAACAGAGAGTGACCCACATCCAGGCAGAAATCGCATGTTCATGTGAACCAGAACTTCCATTCTCAGGAGTTGACAAACCAACTTTTCAACAAAAAATGTAGACAGCATGATTTGTATGTTCCAATATTCATAGAGTCATAGATTCATAGAGTTTAAAAGGGCCTCATGGGCCATCTAATCCAACCCCTTGCTCAAAGCAGGAGCTCCAGCTAGAGCATCTCCAGCAAGTAGCTGGCTAGCCTCTTTTTGAAGATGTCCAGAAAAGGAGACCCCACCACCTCTATATGCAATTAATTCCATTGCTGAACTGCTCTTACTATCCAGAAGATCCTTCCAATGTTCAGTCTAAATCTATTATCCTGTAACTTCAAACCATTAAATATGGTTCTACCCTCTGGGGCAGCAGAGAACAGGCTTGCCACCTCCTCTCTGTGACAGCCCTTGAGGTATTTAAAGAGTGCAATCATGTCACCCCTAAGCCTTCTCTTCACCAAGCTGAACATGCCCAGCTCCTTCAATCTTTCCTCATATGTTTTGCTCTCCATATCTCTTATCCTTGTTGTTCTTCTTTCAACCTGCTCCAACTTATTTGTATCCTTTTAAAAAGGAGACATCCAGAATATAGAATGTAAATGAGATCTGACCAGCACAGACTATGGTGGTACTATTACTTCTCTCAATGTAGAAACTAAGTTTATATTAATGCATGCTAAAATAGCATTTGCCTGTTTTGCTGCAGTCTCACGCTGCTGGCTCATGCTCAACTTATGTGTTAGCGACCGCTCCCAGTTTTATGTCATCTACAAACTTGATAAGGATTTTGTTCACCCTATCATCTAAGTCATTGATAAAAACATTTAAGAACTTAGGATAAGTCCTAGGATAGGATCCTGAAGCACTCTACTCAAGACCTTATTCCAATCTGAAGTGCAGCCACTGATGACAACTCTATGAACATGGTTTTCCAATTGGTTATGGATCCACCTGACAGTGTTCCCATCTATTACATGCTCAATCAGTTTGCTAATTAAAACATTATGGAGAAACTTATCAAACACTTTGCTGAAATCCAGATAAATGAAATCCTCAGCATTCCCACTAAACTAAACTAGTGACCTCATTGAAAAAAGATACAAGATTGATTTGGCAGGATTTGTTTTCGATAAACCCATGTTGACTCCCACTGATCACTCTATTACCTTTACGATACTTGCAGACAGATTCCTGTATAATTCTAATATTCTAATATTTGTCCTGGTACTGAAGTTAAGCTGTAGCTTCTTGGATCTTCTTTTTCGCAATTTTTGAAGAGAGGGACAATGTTTGTCCTTCTCCAATCCTTTAGCATCTCACCTGTTCTCCAAGATTTCTCAAGAATGATGGCAAGGGTTTATAGAGTTTACCAGTGAGTTCCTTCAGTACTTTTGGAATGCAGTTTGTCTGTCCCTGCAGATTTGAACTTGTTTAGGGTAGCTAGGTGATTCTCTATCAATCTTGATTTGCAACCCAGACCCCTTGCCAAGGTCTTGCAGTTGCAAGGAAGTACACAGTTCTCCCTTTGGGGAAAAAGCTGAAGCAAAGTAGGTATAGAGTGATTCTGCCTTTTTCTGCGGTCTGTTAGCATTTTGCCATCCTATTGAACAGCAGCCCCACTGTCTCCTTGGTCTTTCTCTTGCCTCAAATGTATCTGAAAACCCTCATTTTGTTTATCCTTGTGTGTTTAGCCACTTTTAGCTCATTTTGATCTTTAGCTTTCCTTATAAAATGGACTGTCAGTATCTGCAGGTTTGGTATCAGCAGATTTCAGCAACTGTGGATTAAAACAATATATATAAATATATTTTTTAAAATCACCTGCGATTGATTGCAGACAAGGTGACAATTGGTCCCAAGGCAATAGCAGCAAGTAGAATGCAGGAATCAGGAAGAATATATGCCTGGCCCTCAGAGATTGCCAATGCCACCTTGTTACCATGTCCTACTACCCATTCCTATAATATTTCATAAGTGGCAATACTGGACACTTCAAAGGGGTCAGGTAGACCAGGATGATCCAAAATGAGGTCAGATGAAGGTCACAAAGACCTGGGAAGGTGTCTTGGAAATACTTTAGTAAGCTCATCCAAGCTAGGATTAAGAGGAAGCCCTTAGTAAACAAAACTATTAAGAAGGTATGCGCTAATTCCTTCTTGGGCCTCTTGGTGACAAGTCACACATCCTAAACAATCAAGTGACCTACACAACCCACATTCCCAGAAAATACCTCTCAGAAACCCCTCCTGTTCTACAATGTGAGGTGGTCATAAACCCATCAATGTCTATCTTCCAGTCATCTAAGACAATTAGTGGAGTTCCATTCTCCTTTGTTCCTCCCATGGGAGAATATTTTAGCCATTGTATTAGCCAAAACACTCCTTCAAGGCTTGAAATAGGTTATACAGTAGGACCCCGTATCCACTGATTCATTATCCACTGATTCAATTATCCATGCGGCAAAAAAAAAAAGCACACCAACCATAGAGTCTTCCTAGAAAATGTGTCCTCTTTAGCCATTTTCTAGGTCCTCCAAGGCAACTTTAAACCAGAAGTCCCATTATTTTCAATGGCTTTCACTATTATCCATGGTTTTAAGTATCCATGCCCCCGAACCAATCCCCAGTGGATATGGGGGTCCTACTGTGGTAAGTATTGCCCTATCTCCCAAATCTATTCCTCTAGCCAATCTTTCTACCTTAAACTCCTCCTTAGCCTTGTGTGGTTCTTGTGACCATTTGTTGTATGTGTAGATGATTTTTGTGTTATTTCCAATAAAACCATTTATTTCACTTTAAATTGGAGTCCTCTGCAGTGAGTACTGGTATACATAGGTGAGAAGGTTCCCAAAGTTACCTGCCTCTCTCAGCATTCCATTTGAGCTAAGAATGATTCCCCTAGCTAATAATAGATCACGAATGGGGCTCTAAAGCACCCCACCTCTTCAGATAACAGCCCCCCCTCAACTGATGGAAGTCAATCCCAGCAAGGGTTTAGCAGGGGAGGCAGAAGCAACAACTACCTAGCCCTTGGAGACTCCTTCCTTGCCATGTGGTATCCCTTGTTGTTTTCCTGTTTGAGCATCTTCACTGCTACTATTTTCCTAAATGAATAGGAAGCAGTTGCTTATTTGGAGAGGTTCTGAACCCATTCTGTATGGTCTGCTCCTGACAGTGACTTTCTTCCAAGATGCTTCCTCACTGTTACAGGACTCTTCATTTTTCTTGGAAGTTTCTTCCTGTTGGTTTTGTATGATCTGTGTTCTATCCAGAAAGTCTTCCTCTTCTTTTATTCACTGAATTCACTGAATAGACACAACATATAGCTTTAGTGGTTTGTCCTTCTCTTCCAAGAGAGCTACCAATATGCCCTTGCTGCAGATGTAGTTGGTGATGTTTTCTGGCAAGAAGACCAGCATAGCACATACATTACAGCAGACAGTTATGGAACCTTCTGCCTCCATCTCTACAATTATTTCTCTCCCCTTGGTCCCTTCTCTACATAGAATTCTTGATTTCCCCCCCCCACAAGGTAGCTGTGCAATTCCCATGAAGTTTAACAGCATCGACCCAATTGCTCCTGGGTTGCCCCAGCATCACCTCCAGGCTAGGCAGGGATCTGAGCTCCTTGACAGTCTCCATTACTGTGCTGGTGGCAGGCTCATACTGGTGGAATTGTTGTTGCAACAGAGCCAGGGTTGAAGCTGGTCTCGCCTCCACCACCATCACTACCATGTCCTCCACTGCTGCATCTGATCTACAGGCTTCTGGTTCTGCTGCCACTCTGCATTGCTCCTCTCTGATGCTAGCCAAAAGTATTGTGCTGACAATACTTTTTTTCAATACTTTCAGGGCAGATATTGTCCTCTATGGCCTGATATTCCAACTGAAAACAAAATAAAATAAACTTTATTGTAACACTCCCTCATCCCAAAAGGAAACTGACATAAACACTGAGGGAAACCAGCTGTCAGGATCCTGGTCCTGTCATGCGTATTCAACATGCTCGGGCATATGTTTGGTAACAAAGGATGATGGGATGTATTATACAGCTGAGGACTGCTGAGAATGGAAATATTCAAGACCTGGGATATCAGTAGGTGTGCAGGAAGGAATGTGACAATGTGAATGGCCAAGGTTGTTCTTGTGGGAAGCTTGGTAAAGGGGGGAAAGGAGGGCTAAGTTTTTGGAAGATGACACATTTTGAGTTGCTGACAAATGGGTAGAACCTTTTGTAATGACTGAACTGTGTAGACTTTAAGTATAGTGTGTAACTGGGAAAATCTTCAATCCTGTGTGAATGCTTCTTGTGTGACTGTGTGTGTGTTTTGTGTTAATTTTTGAAACTCATAATAAAAACCATAATTAATTTTACATGAGTGTGTATTCCATCCAGGCTAGTACTCATATACAGAGGTTCAAGATTCCCTTGCTACCACTTTCACATTGATAAAGTTCAGTTGCTGCTAATTTCCCCAACATATTAGAAACTTGATATTTACTTGGAATTTCCAAGGAGCATTTTGGGTAACACAAGATGTTAGGATTCAAGCTGAGCAATCTGGCTACAAAGCAAATATATACTTTCCCATACATAGCAATTTTGAAAGTTTATCCAGCACTACCATACAACAACATATAGCAAATCATAGGCAGATGCAAGATATATATTAGCCAATCATTGAATAGCACTCATTAAGTCATGATGGAAAATTATTAAGCAACCACCAAGTGAAAACTATTAATGTTGATCCTTTCCCTAATATTGCTTCAGAGTTTGGTGGATTCTTCTTCTTTAGAGGTGTTTAAACAGAGGCTGGATGTCCACCTGACAGCAATGGTTTGATTGGGTGTTCCTGCATGGCAGGGGGTTGGACTGGATGATCCTTGTGGTCTCTTCCAGCTCTGTGATTTCAGACTTTCATTGTTATGACATATAAAAATATGTGCTAAAATGTATTAGAAGTGCTTCAAGATACAAATCCATCTGAACTACATAGCATGATAAAACATGGATAAATTCATACTGTACATCAGAAACAGACATTATTATCAGCGAAATGTGTTCTCCCCATTTGCCACCTACCAATTTAATGGGATGAGGGAGAGTTTTTCACACTAGTATTAAATCTATGTAATGCCTGAGACCTTTTCCCAGCATTTAATTGTAAGAGGATGATAGGACACTCAATCCCCTGCAGAAGCCAAAAACTATCTCAGCAGACTTAGTAGCAAACCATTCCCAAGAATATTCACACACAGAATGTTTTGATGTCCAGAAAACAGGAAGCACTTTAATCTTCAGGTTCAAGTAGTTGCAGTATATACAGATATTTACAATCTCATCAGTCAAACTGCTACGCCAGACACCCATGAATCACAAGAAGAGAATGAGCTTTGGACTAGCTCCCTTATATACACATCTACAAGGCATTGGCTTACTCAACCATTACTTGAACTCCATTACTGAACTCCATTATAAAATGGCCAAACAACTGCAGAGTCATGCTGAGTCATGATGGTTGACTCCATGAACTGCCAAGTCATGCCTAGTCATGCCACAGCTGCAGAAGGAGGCTTACTAGAGGGCAAGCTTTTGGAGTACAAGATCTGATGCAATGGACCCATGTGGTTGAGTTCAGTCTCTAACTCCTGACAATCCCCTCCAAATGGTCAAACTATTGTGCAGGACATATGTTGTAATCACAAAATAACATCATTTACATACATTGCTAGACATCATTTGTCTGTCGGTTGACCTTCCCTTTTGACACCTTTCACTTTACACACTAGTGACAAGGCCCAGCCTCTTTGCCATCTCCTCATGGCTTCCTGCTGGAAGGGCTTTTGTGAGCAGGTCTGCTACATTGTCCTTAGACAGTCAGTACCTCAGACACAAGACACCTTCTTGTATTAACTGCCTCACATTTTGGTAGCGTACTACAATGTATTTTGTCCTACATTTCAGGTTTTCTGCTTCTGCCATAGCTATGCAGGCTTGAGAGTCCTCATTCACCTCAACAGGCATTTGGCACAGCTCCTGAAGTTCTGCAAGCATCTGCCATCTCAGACAAGGCTGTGAATTCAGCTTCAGTGGTACTAATGGCCACACAGTTCTGCTTTCTTGATCTCCACACTATGGATCTCTCTGCATACATGAGCACCAACCCGGTCATTGACTTCCTATCTGAAGTCTCAGCAGCAAAAGAACTGTCCACATAGCACTCCAGGGTCACCTGACTTCCTGTCAGCTTCAAATGCATGTCCCTGATCCCCTTGAGAAATCTAACTACCTTCTTCAGGTCTTCCCAATCTTCCCCTCTAGGCCTGGAGACTCTCCTGCTGAGCACCCCAACGGCGAAACTAATGTCAGGCCTTGTGTTGTTTGCAATAAACAACAGACTGCCAACCACTGAGTGGTACAGGTCTGGTCTTTCAAACTCCTGTTCTGTCTCCAGGTTCCCAAAATCAGTGGTCATTGGGGTCCTGACCACTTTAGCCTCACTAAGCCCACACTTGGCCACAAGACTTTCAATCATCTTCTTCTGGCTTAATAACAATTCTCCAAGACCAGTCCTTCCTACTTCTACTCCCAGATAACACTTCAGGCTGCTTAAGTCCTTCAACTTGAACTTGTTTTCTAACTCCACCTGCACTTTCCTGACATCACTGGCACTCTTTGCCACCACACAGAGGTCATCCACATAGATACCTAGCATGAAAGCATTGTCACACCATCTAGAACCTGCTTGAGAGATAGGACCAGAAGCACTGAAGCACAGTGCCTCCATTTCCCAAATCCTTGAGGCATTCCAGAAAGATGCCATGCTAAATGGAACTGAATGCCACAGAGAGGTCTAAAAGCAACAGCAGGGATACACTCCCCCGTCAGTGTTCAGGCAATGATCATCCACTAAGGTGACCATAGTGGTCTCAACTTTATAACCTGCTCTGAAGCTGGTTTGAAATGGGTCTAGATAACTGCCTGTCATTGGGAGGCAACTGCCCTCTCAATCACCTTGCCCAGAAAATAAAGATTTGATACTGGTCTATAGTTGTTTATGTTCATGGGGTCCAGGGAGGGCTTTCCTCCCCCTTTTTTAAAGAAATGGTCATACCACTGCTTCTTTTAGACAAGATGGAAAACTTTCCTCCCTCAGTGATGCATTGATAATATATTGTAATTGGGATCTAATTGCATCACCTCCCTGAATGACCAGTCAAGAAGGACAGAGATCAAGAGGACAAATTGTCTTCTTTACTTGTGAGCCCAAATTTCAAGAACTGCTCATAAGTAAGGGTATTTTTGTCAATAAAGTGATTCTTGAGAGCTTGTAGCAGGATCTGGGCAAGTTTTGGCAGACCAGACTGTATAACCCAGCCTTCCAGCATCATCAGTTGCACCCTTTCCTGGAAGTCGGGGACCTTGAGACTGTGGTATATGCTCTGGTAACCTCCCGTCTTGATTTCTGTAATGCACTCTACATGGGGCTACCCTCGTGCTTGTTCCGGAAACTTCAACAAGTACAGAATATGGAAGCCAGATTGGTCTTGGGTACATCTAGAAGAGACCATATAACACCAATCTTAAAATCACTTCACTGGCTGCCCATTAGTTTCCGGGCCCTGTACAAGGTGTTGGTTATCACCTTTTAAGCCCTAAATGGCTTGGGTCCAACCTAGCTTCAGGACTGCCTCCTTCCATATAATCCTCCCCATGCACTCAAGTCCTCTGGGAGGAATCTGTTCCAACCTTTAAAACTAGGGTCTCGTCGACCTTCCAGAGAACCTTTTCAGCTATTGCTCCCAGATTATGGAATGACCTGCTGGATGAGATCCGTCACATTACCACCTTAAATAGCTTTTTAAAAGCTCCTAAGATGGATCTCTTCTGGCAGGCCTCTCCTGAATAGATACCCAGCCATCTTAATTAGTCCAATCTCATCCAGCTTTTTATTGTGTTGTTTTGAGTATTTTGAGTATTTATTGTGTTTTAAATGTTTAATTATTTAATTGTATTTTAAGGGATGGGTGGGATGGAAGGGTTGTATATAGATTTTAATGTTATAAGCTGCCCTGATTGCATTCTGTAGAGGGGTGGGATATAAATAAATATCATCATCTTCAATGGTGAGGAATGCTCAAAGAATGTTAGGTCAAAAATTAATTAGATAATTTTAAAAGTTAGAAATTGGGAAATTAATTCATTAGCACCAACACTGTAAATTGAAATTGTTAGTAGGCTGAATTATCATTAACTAACTTGTAATCTGAAACTATTGGTTTTTAGGGCAAACCAGGAGATTTTCAGAGAATGGAAGGAAACTTGTCACTATTGATCCTAGGGTGACATTTTGTTATTGATATATTCCAAAGTGCTCTTTTTATCCTTTGTCTTCCTCAATCTGTATTTTTTGCACAGATTGACTACAAAGCCCATAATGCAATTTCTGCCTGGGGATGATGGGACTTTGACACTGCTGTAAGGTTGGGAAAGATTTTTGTAAATGATGGAATGTCATTTTATAAACTAATCAGTTAAGTTACATCATAGATCTGCATCTTCTTAGTGTCTGTAGCTTTTTTTCATGAGTGCTTAATGCATGAAAGAAAGTTGTTGTTTTTATTAAAAAAGCAGAAGGATTCAACTATTTCTCCCCCGGAATCTGTGATGGTAAAGTCCAGATCAGATCAGACAATCATCTTATTCTGTGTAATGCAGAAATTGGCTGGTAAAATCACAAAGGGGGCTATTCAGCATCCCACTGTGAGGGTGCACTGCCTTTTTATTCTGTTAGTATGTGCACAGGGTGAAAACTTATTTTTTATGATTACAAAATTTTATGAAGTTTCTTCTAATTGGTAAAACATCTGCTTTACTTGAAATTAGTCCAACTCTTCCCCCCACCCCTGATACAATGAAGATAAAAGTCCCCATCTGGGCTGACTGCCAGAGAGGCACTATGCTTAAGTAATAAGCACAATTATCTTGCTAATAAACACCAACTAGGAATTAAACCCATGTTGGCAGATATATAGGACACTTAAACGCTAAGTGGGATTAATTAAAAACTAAAAGAGGTTCTGTCACAGACAGATATAACAATAAATCACGGCACACACATTCAATATCACAATTATCTCTGTTTCCACTTGGTTCAGAAATTTTTATTGGCCTTTGCCAACAATCTGGCACATACAGGAACCTCAGCAAATCTGTCATGGTTACACACACACACACACACACACACACACACACATTTTATAGTTTAAAAAGTCATGGCCAATTAAACAAGAAGACAACAGAAAGGAAATCTTGTATCTCTTCACATTAACACTCCTTTTCAGGCCTGTTAAGGTAGATGAGTGTGTGTGTGTGTGTGTGTGTGTGATTTGACCTCTGCTATCTCAGTTTCTGATGGGAAAGGACCAAAATTCAAAATTGAGCAGATATGAGCCTTTTATATTTCCATTACCTCCAACTGTCCCGATTTGGGAGGGACAGTCCCAGTCAATCCTTTATCATCCCACTTGTTCAGCTGCCTTTAAAATATCCCATTTTCCCTCCCCCCACTGTTCCTCCTTTGTCACTTCAACTGCTGCAAACTGCATTCAAAGTACAACAGTAGTTTGCACTCAATTAACTTAGCAGGGGCAGGAGAGCAGAATGTTGCTCTTCCTTGTAGACTCAGGCAAAAACAAACGGATGCTGCCTCCTCTAGCCTGCATGTTCTTTCTCATTAAGAACGTTTCCCATCTTGAGCCCACTCTGATGTTGCTTGGCCACACGTATCCCAGTTTTCATCTATGTGTTTCCCAAGCAATATTACTTGCAGAGTGTTATCCTACTGAGCTTTAGGCAGGAAACAGTTTTTGATGACCAACCCTGAAATAATGAGGCCAGATACAGAAAATGGGTTAAAAGGGCCACTTTATTGACCTAAAACCTATTTAATCAAATTTCGGCCTAGGGATGAACCAAATGAGGGAGAGCAACCTGATGTGGATCCAGCTGAGGACCAGGCTTCACCTTGTGACCAGTCCCCCCCTCCAGCCTTCCCTTGGACAAAACACCAGACCCTGAGAACAATCCAACAATCATTGGTTGCCACTTGGACAGTCATTTACTGGAAGGCAAACCTAGGGGGTTCTCCCACAAGTCCCAGAACTTTATAAGAGAGAGTAAACCCCCAGACCAGCCCCAAGGGCAAACTCCTTCTCACCCCGCCCGCCACCAGATCTCACAACTTGAAGAGGCAGCTCCAGAGCCATGCCCTTCACCAAAAGGGTGCCAAGGTGAACACCAATCTCTTAATTGTTTCTCCCGCTATTTGCCAGGTGAAGCCTATTTAAGACACCACCTCAGCCAATTGCCCAAGATAAAGTATGGGGCAGGCAAAAAAGCCTCCCCAACAGGAGGGAAAAAGTCCTACCTGGCCCATTCCTACCCAGCCGTCATGTCCTGGTGCCTTAGAGTATGGGTTATGTAGTTAAGTTAGCACTAGTAAGCCTCTCTTGGCATCTGTACCAGTGACCTGACATGAGTGGAGTTTGGTGGGAGGAGGGTTGGCATGCGCTGGTGAGGTTGTTCCTCTGTGAAAATGTAAGGAGGCTTGCATTGCTTTGAGAACAGCAATTAACCAGGTGCTGCTTGTAGAATCGAAACTTATAATTTGTATTAGCAGAGGTGCTTTGGTGGCAAAGCCTCAGAACTATATTTGCAGTGTTACTATTCACATCCAAGTCCTGACAATAAAGCTAAAACCAATAAGCTTGTTGTGCATGTGAGTGGGTGCTGACAGAGTTTATCACACAGGCTCATACTGCACTGAAGGTGGGAGGGCAGGTCTGTTAGAAGGTGAAAGGAGGGCAAGACGAGGGGTGGCCAAGCCTTAAATTATCTCTGGCCATGCCCCTCAATCACACCACCTGTTTTGGTGCAAAGCGCCAAATGGCCAACCATCCTGTCATGCCCCATGAGCCTGATGAGGCTATAGAGTCAGAGGAGGGGGAGGAGGACATGGCAGGGAATGGCCCTAGGGACCCTGGCACAGGTTTATCTACACCTGTGCCAGCAGGGGACCCTACCAATCTAGAGGCTCAAGCAGAGGAAGAATCTAATCTGAGTGGGTTGGCATTAGTCCCAGCATAGAGTCCTGCCAATTAAGGTAAGGATGAAGAAGAAGAGAGGGACTTACCTCCACCATTGTATACCCAGCAGCGAGCTCAAAAGGAAGCTCAATGGAAGTATCTGAGACTTTATGAGACAAACCTGCTCATTAAGAAACACCTGACAAAGCCTTAATTGTTTTATATATGCTGGGAGAGGTGGAGGCTTTGTCAGAGGTCAACTGAACTTCCTGGTGAAAGCTTCCTGCTGACTTTGCTGCCGGGATTCTGGTTATCTTGACTTCTGTTACCTTGATTCGTGTTTAGACCTTGGCCTGTCCCTGACTAATCTGCTGCCTGCTCCTCTTGACCCTTGGACTTCTTTGGACCATGCTGCCTGACTGTCATAAGCCTCTGACACTTTAGACTGTGTTATTGGACTAAATCTTTGACTGTGTTTGCATTCCTGTGAGCTAATTAACAGTTGGCTCCCTTCCCAGACTAGTGCTGTTTATACTTTGCTGGTACCTAGTTGCTTTCCAGACATATCCAGCCTCTATTCAGGGAGGCCATCAAATCATTCCCCCTCCAGCATGACACTCCATGTTGAGATTTTGGGGGACTGCAAATTTGAGAGTGGCACTCACCAAGGCTACATTGGCCTTCCAGAGGACCTTGGAGGACACAATATTCACACCACACCCCCATCCTGATGCATTCACCACACTAAGAACCAAGCTGGGGCAATTTTGCCACATTTGGAAGGGGCATTCCTTATCTGTATCAATCTGAGGAAAGGTCTTTTTGTAAATAGGAGGTGAATTAAAAGTCAGCTTCCTGTTTACCAAAAGGCCTCAACTGAGGAGTAAATTGTCCAAGATTTGCCAAAATTAGGGATGGTGGGAAAGGTAACATTTTCCTGTATTTTTTAGTAGCACACTAGTAACAGTAACATGTAAGTAATAAGTTACCTAGTGGGGACTTGTCATGATGAGCACCTACTTTTTGAAATGCAGTTTTTTATGAGCAACTACTAGTACTCTGGTCACCACAGTATTTTCTTATCAGAAACATTAACAGATCTCTATGTTCCAGAACAATAAGTTTCTGGCTTGTTTTCAAAGGTGGCACACATTGTTAGAACCTAATTTCTAACATAGGTTCACCCTAGAGTCACCACATCATGTTTTGTTTTGTGGGTTTTTTTTGAAGATTGGTTCAGAGGAGGTTTGCCATGGCCTTATTCTGATGCTGAGAGTGTGACTTGCCCAGGGTCACCCAGTCGGTTTCCATGGCCAAGTGGGGATTTGAACCCTGTTTCCAAAGCCCTAGTCCAACATCCAAGCCACTACACCATGCTCATTCTTATGGCACACATACACAAGGGCAATCTATGTAGGGGTTGACATCAGGATGCCTCTCTCCATTCCTAGCTCTTCACCATCTCCATGACTTCAAAAACTCCTGCTTTCATGTAATAGTCAATTAGTCTGGACCATACCAGTCCAAACTGCAGGTTGGGCTGATGCAATTGAATTATCATTCTTCTATGAAAAGAAATGTTATCTCCCTGCATGCATAAAGTCACACATCAAGATGCCATCACATGCCAGTTTTGTATGTGTAGGAAATTTATTTGTATCAGGGATATTCTGTCCCATGAACCCTGATCTGCAATTTGAACTGCAATAGACATCAAATCCTCAATTTTAATGTTATTTTATTTCAGTTCCCCTTTCTGTCCCCAGATGATCATCACATGATGGGGAGTGTGGATTAACTGCTAGCTCTGCCTCTTTTCTTCTATTCCTGCAGTCCCAGATGAAGATATGCTAGGGCTCTAAACTATATTTAATTTAAGAGGCCACATAGAATTATCCAGATCACAACAAGGATTTCTGTTTTATAGTATTTTTTTCTTCTCTTTTTTTTAAAAAAAAGAAATTAATAAAGCTTGATATTTATTTAGCTTTTTAGTACTTTTGGCATGGTGATGCTGTAGATTGCCAAGTGTTATTATTTGATTTTATTTATCTATCTATCATTTATAACCTCCTCAAACTGAGGACTTAAGCTGTAGTTTTCTGAGTTTGTTCATAAATCTGGGACTGTGACCCTATCATCGGCTGCATCATTTTCTGTTACTGGGAAGATGAACAACTTCTGTGGGAGCTTTCTTTACTTGTGAATGTTCTCTCTGCCATTTAGAGCCCTGGAAGATCAGGGAAGTCTTCCTGCGCCCAGAAGTTTCCCACTGAAGAGGTTCACCTTCCCAAGACACTATGGAGCAGCTAAGATGGGGAAAGTGATACAACAGAGAGGGCATTAGTGTGTTCATCCCTTCCTCTCCCCCTCCTTGCATAATGCTTGCAGAACATTACTCTAATTGAGGATGAAAAAATCCATCCATTTCAGTTTCTTCCAAATTCACATTAAAAAAAATAGAGTTCTTTCCTTTGTTTTCATGAAGATAGTTCAAATTTTGGTAACTTCGTTTTTAAAAAGAGAGAAAGGCAATTCTTAATCATCTGCACAAGATAGATTCAATAGGTACAGGAATACTCAGCCTACTGTGTACCTGTTAGTGGGCAGAAGCCTTTCACAAGGGGAGAGAGAGAGGTACAGAGACTTCCAGGTGAAGCAAGATGGTGAGCAGATATCTCTGGTCATAGTCTGAGACAGAGATATCTGCCAGCGGTCACCGGCTGGAGGGAAAATCCAGTAGTTGAGAATTTACCCCAGAAGACTTTAGCCTCAGAAGACCTGGGGGTCGTTTACACGGGCAAATATTCCTCTAAATATACTGCTAAGATAGCTCATAGTTCCCACGGATCACAGCACAGCATCGCCTCATTCAGAAGGGGGGAAGGTAAAACACCCAAATATAGCGTACCAGGGGATGTCGCTACTTTTGCCGGTATATTTGCAATGTAGCGCTTAATTGACAGTGTAAACTACCATTCCGTTAAGGGCTTCCTCAGATCTTTACTGTGGTTGGTTGCTATGATGTAAGGGGCAGGCTTAAAAGAGAGGGACTGCGTTCAGTAGCGATCAGGAAACTTTGAAAAATCCTCTCTGCTATTTTGCAGAAGGTCTGCCAAGAAAAAGGATTCCCAAGACCTTTCAGTCATAAAGTTCCCATCTGTCAGCTCTGCTTGGGGGAGGGAGGGAGAGAGAGATGGGGGAGGGGGGACTGAGGGATGGAGAGTCAAAAATCCTCTGCTATTTTGCAAGTCTGTGAACCCTGACTAAACAAATCATGCTGGAAAAATGTGTGATAGGTTCACCTTAGGATCCACGGCATGGCAACATCTTTCCCTCTGCTTCAGGGAGTGAGTTCATTTACAGGCAGATTTAGAGAAGAGACAGAGCCACTTCTTTGATCTTCCCCCCTGCTATTTTGGCAGTCTGTGAGTCTTTAGCTCGGAAATGCAAGGCTTCAAAGGAGGGTCTATGCCCTTCCCCATACAGCCTTTGTCTGCTTGGGAGGCTACACCCGCCACACTTTTTCAAGTCTGAACGAAAAAGCGGCATAATTAGAAAAAAAAAAAAACCTGACTGGCACAGATGTGGAAAAGAATTAAAACGCAAGTTGCCGCAATGAATCTGCTGTGTAAACCAGCCCCTGGATAGAGACAACCATGCCTGAGGAGAGCACCAGGAACAGAGTGGTCAGTGGAAGTAGAGCACAGGGGGAGGACCAACAACTTGTCCAGCCGCTATTCAGCAAGACATTACTAAAACAGACATTGAGCTCAATAAACTTTGCTTTCTTTTAATCTGTTACAAATAAACTTTTGGACTTTGGACTTATTGGATAAAAGAGAAATCTCTGAATCAATGGTTTAATCAATGTCTAGGTGGGTTTCCTGCCTTTTGTAGTAATGTGGGATATCTTGAGGACACTAAAGACTATAGATTTTAGTCAGAGAGTTTAGCCTACTGTATGAAGAAAGAACAAAATTAATTTTCTTAAGTGGATATAGGAGATAATAATGGGGAAAAGAGGAGAGTAATTTATCAAGGTTGGAAGATTGGGCATTTTTTAATCACATTGTTTTGAGACTGCTTTGTTTTGAGAAAGTGGAATTGTTTTGGTTAGTTTACTGGAAGCAGTTGAAATAATAACAGAGGTTAAGTGCCAGGTTGAGTCAAAGCTACTTTGTTTTGAAGGAGACATTGAGAAGCCAGATGTGTTAACACTTTCTATATCAAGATCTCATTGAATAGAAATACCTTAAAGATGCAACCTTTACAAGATAAAACTGCAGAGATGTGGCAACAAATAATTTCTCAACAATTGCTATTCCTCCACTATCTTAAGAATTATAGTGTAAAATTTGGATTGACCAAGCAATCTGAAGATGAAGTGAGAGAACCAGAGAGAGGTGATATAAAAGATCAAGGACTTTTTCAAACTGTGGGGGGGGAAGGAGATTGGGAGTAGGATGGCGCTGTTGCGCTTACAGCGCTCCATTTCAGATGATGCCATTCTCCTCTCAGCCTTCCCCTGTGCTTCCTCTGTGCTGTGGGCATGAGAAACCTGCCACTTTTATTGACGGAAAAACACCATCAATAAAAAGTGGTGCCTGCAGCATGGAGGAAGCATGGGGAAAGATCGGAAGGAGGACGGTGCCATCCGAAACAGAGCACTGTAAGCACGATAGCACCATCCTTCTTCCGACCTCCTTGGGGGGGGGCTCTCCCATTTAAAAAAATGTCACAAGTCAGAGGAGTCAACTTTGAAGTCAAAAGTATGCAAAGAGACTTTTTTAGATGGAGGTTTCTGCCCAGACCAGAACAATTTTGGAAGAGGTGAGTGAGAAGGACGGGAGCACTGGATACAACATTCAATGGAAGAGTAACATTGACTACAGAGAGGTGCCTATATGGGTAGATATTGTTTGGGAGGGCTAATAGGAAAAGGTTTTATAATGGAAGATTGTTTCTCCTCCAGTTTTTACATAAGCTGAGGATTGATGTACTGAAAAGATTTGGCAACAAACAAACAAACAAACTCAAAGATAGGTTAAATAAGAAGAGCAAAGAAAGAAGGATTGGCTTTTTTTTGGCGTTTAGATATTATGTAATATTGGGGCTTGTTGTTTGTACTGGTTTAAGGGAAAGATTTAAGATTCAAGGGAAAGGAATAGACTACGTAAGAGATTACTTTTAAAATGCTGTTAAGGTTGACTTATATGGGTTTTAGTGACTTGGCTATATAGGAGGGGAAATAAAAAATAATTTAAAAGGAGGTAGAGGCTTGTGTTAAAGTGAGAATGGCTGAAGTGATAATTGCTTTTTAAAATGAAGGGAGAATGTAACTTTTTAAAAAGGATGTCTGGGAGATACAGTAGAAGTTATACTAGATTGATATCATGCCAGACTAATCTGATCTCTTTTTTTGATAAAATTACCAGCTTGGTAGATGAAGGGAACACTGTGGATATCGTATACGTTGATTTCAGTAAGGCCTTTGACAAGGTTCCCCATGACATTCTGGCAAACAACCTTGTAAAATGTGGGCTAGACAAGTTAACTGTTAAATGGATTTGTAATTAGTTGACTGGCCGAACCCAAAGGGTGCTCAGCAATGGCTCCTCTTCATCTTGGAAAGATGTGACCTGTGGGGTGCCACAGGGTTCTGTCCTGGGCCCAGTGCTATTCAACATCTTTATCAATGACTTGGATGAGGGAATTAGGGGCATACTTACTAAATTTGCAGATGACACCAAATTAGGAGGAGTAGCTAATACCCTGGAGGACAGGATCAAAATTCAAAATGACCTGGATAAACTGGAGAGCTGGGTAAAAGCTAACAAAATGAAATTCAATACGGAGAAATGTAAGGTACTGCACTTAGGGCGAAAAAATGAAATGCATCGATATAGGATGGAGGAGACCTGGCTGAATGAGACTACGTGCGAAAGGGATCTAGGAGTCCTAGTAGACCACAAGTTGAACATGAGTCAACAGTGTGATGCGGCAGCTAAAAAGGCCAATGCGATTTTGGGCTGCATCAATAGAAGTATAGTGTCCAGATCAAGGGAAGTAATAGTGCCACCCTATTCTGCCTTGGTCAGACCTCACCTAGAATACTGTGTCCAGTTCTGGGCACCACAATTTAAAAAGGATATTGACAAATTGGAGCGTGTCCAGAGAAGGGTGACTAAAATGTGAAAGGTCTAGAAACGATGCCTTATGAGGAGAGACTTAGGGAGCTGGGTATGTTTAGCCTGGAAAAAAGATGGTTAAGAGGCGATATGACAGTCCTGTTTAAGTATTTGAAGGGGTGTCACGTTGAGGATGAAGCAAGTTTGTTTTCTGCTGCTCCAGAGATTGGAACATGGAGCAATGGATGCGAGCTCCAGGAACAGAGATTCCACCTCAACATTAGGAGGAACTTTTTGACAGTAAGAGCTGTTCGGCAGTGGAACACACTCCCTCGGAGCGTGGTGGGGTCTCCTTCCTTGGATGTCTTTAAACAGAGGCTGGATTGCCATCTGTCGGGGATGCTTTGATCGTGATTTCCTGCATGGCAGGGGGTTGGACAGGATGGCCCTCGTGTTCTCTTCCAACTCTGCAATTCTATGATTCTATGATTTCAAATGAGAAAATGAGAGGGGTTAATTTGATTACTTAAGTAGAGGTATGTATACTTAAGAGGCAAGGTGTCATAGTTTTGTTTAGAAATAATTGATAAGAATTACTAATAGTGTTTATATATTAATAATCAATGGATTCTCTCTAGGGAAGACTTTTTTTAAGGGTTTAAGATTTGGTTTGGATTATCAACAACTGTATTTCATACATAGGTGGTGAAGATGTATTGTAAGAGTGAGGTACTGATAAATCTTATAATTAGTTTAGGGTTGTTAACTGCTGAAGAGAAGATTAGAAGTCACTTGTATCTTTCTTTTTCTTTATACCAGTGGTTCTTAACCTGTGGTCCATAGAAACCAGGGGCTGTGATGTCCTGACAAGGGGTCTGTGAAGGGACCTCCTCTCCCCAGTGGAGCAGTCATGTGACAGGAGCCAAGGGAAAGGCTGGTGGGCTGGCTGGGCCTGCATGTTGCTGTTTGATACACTTCGACCACAAATTGGCAGGAAGAATCAGGCTAAAAGTCTTTCCTCTCCCTCTGGCAAACCTGAGGGAAGGTTTAATGGATGGTGTAATTATTAATGGTTCAGGGTGGTAGTGATTATGATGATGGTGGTGGTGGTGGTTTTAAATCTTGAGTTAAGTCTTGGAGGTCTGTGGCAAGAAAAGATATTTCAAGGGGGTCCCTGGTAAAGAAAAGTTTAAGAACCACTACTTTATACTATTCTACTTCTCCCTCCCTCCCTCTGCTCTTTCCCCCTTCTCTTTTGTTCTAAGTTTTCTAGTTGTTCTATTTTATATATTGGAAATTTTAAATAAAATTTTCAGGGAGAGGCAGGGGAAAGTTGTTGCACCCCAAACCATATTGGATGGAGAGTGATTCAAAGCTGGTCTTTTAAGAGCTAAGCTCTCAAAACTTGCTGCCTGGATGGATGACTCTCTGATAATTGGTTTTCTTTCACATTATATATTTAAGATGTACATTCTTCCTCAAATTTATAAAGAAATGTGTGAATTTGAGTAAGTTTTTATCAAAATATGAACCAAAATAAATTTTTTACCCATCCAATCTCTCTCTCTCTCTGGCTTTTAATAATAATAATAATAATAATAATAATATTTATTTATACCCTGCCCCTCTGCTAAAAACAATCGGGGCGGCTTCCAACAATTAAAACATTATAATAATGACTAAAAACACCACCCACCCCCACCCTCCCACATAAAAAGACATTAAACACAATAAGATTAAAACCTTCTAGCTAAAAAACACATTAAAAACAAATATATACATAATTTTTAAAAAGCCAGGAAACTGAGTTCCTGAGGCCGGGATCTAATCAGGAAAGGCCTGCCGAAAGAGATCCGTCTTTAGTACTTTTTTAAAGCTACTCAAGCTCGTCAGCTGACGGATCTCATTCGGCAGGCCATTCCACAATTTGGGGGCGATTACTGAAAAGGCCCTCTGGGAGGTTGCAGACAGCCTAGATTTTTGTGGCTGAAGCAGATTCCTCCAAAGGACCGGAGTATGCGGGGAGGATTGTATGGGAGGAGGCGGTTCCGGAGATAAGTTGGACCCAAGCCATTTAGGGCTTTAAAGGTAATAACCAACACCTTATACTGGGCCTGGAAACTGATAGGGAGCCAGTGGAGAGATTTTAGTATTGGAGTTATATGATCTCTCCGAGATGTTCCTGAGACCACTCTGGCTGCCATATTTTGTACCAACTGAAGTTTCCGGACCAAGCATGAGGGTAGCCCCATGTAGAGCGCATTGCAGAAATCTAGACGAGAGGTTACCAGCGCGTGCACCACAGTCTCAAGGTCCCTTACTTCCAGGAAAGGGCACAGCTGGCGTATCAGCCGAAGCTGATAACAAGCGCTCCTGACCGTCGCATTCACTTGACTCGTCATCTGAAGCGATGAATCAAGGAGCACCCCCAGACTGCGAACACAGTCCTTAACGGAGAGCGTGACCCCGTCCAGGACTGGAGGTTGCAACTCAACTCCTGGTTTTGGGGCCGCTACCTTGAGCACCTCCGTTTTGTCTGGATTTAATCTCAATCTGTTTTTCCTCATCCAGCCCATTACAGCTTTAAGACAGTCATTAAGAGGAGAGATGCCATTGGGATTCGAGGCCGATGATCGGGACAAGGAGAAATAGATCTGGGTGTCATCAGCGTACTGATAACACCCAGCCCCATAACCCCGAATAATCTCACCCAGCGGCTTCATATAGATGTTAAACAGCATCGAGGACAAGATGGCGCCCTGTGGAACACCACAAGTAAGCTCCTTTCTGCTGCAGCAGCTGTCCCCAAGCCGCACCCTCTGGGACCTGCCCGAGAGGAAGGACCGGAACCACTGGAGCGCAGTGCCTCCGATTCCTAACCCTCTCAGGCGATCCAGGAGAATGCCATGATCTATCGTATCGAAAGCCGCTGAGAGGTCCAGAAGCACCAACAGGGACACATTACCCCTGTCGATGCTTAGATGCAGATCATCGGTCAAGGCAACCATGGAAGTCTCAACTCCAAATCCCGTCCTGAAGCCAGTTTGAAATGGGTCTAGATAATCAGTTTCATCCAAGACCACTTGGAGTTGAAGAGCAACTGCCCTCTCGATCACTTTGCTCAAGAATGGTAACATAGAAACCGGCCTATAGTTATTCATGTCCAGGGGGTCTAGGGAAGGTTTTTTCAGGAGCGGCCTAACCGCCGCTTCCTTTAAACAAGATGGAACACACCCTTCCCTGAGGGATGCATTGATGATGTCCTTAAGGAACACCATCAAGGCAGTCCCCCCCTGGATGGCCAGCCATGAAGGGCAAGGATCAAGAGGGCAGGTCGTCTTCCTCACTCTACCAAGTAGCTTGTCCACGTCCTTGGTACTCACAGATTGAAATTGTTTCAGTAAACTTACATCAACGGAGTTGCTGGACACCTCGTCAATTGTTTCTGTCAAAATGCTGGCATCTAAGTCGGCTCTTATCCGAGAGATGTTATTTGCAAAGTAGTTGTTAAATGCATCACAGCAGGCCGTTGGTGGGTTAAGCAATGGGTTCTGTGGAAGTATAACCTGCGTCATCTCCCTTACCACCCTAAACAGCTCTGCTGGATGGGACTCTGCAGACGCAATACGTGCAGAGGAGAAGGATCTCTGTGCTGCACGTATTGCCTCTCGATAGGACCGAAGAAAATTCCTATGTTGAGTCCTGTCGGATAAGAGTCGAGTTTTCCGCCAGTTGCGCTCTAGTCGTTGTCCAACCCGCTTCATTTTCCTAAGCTCTGAAGTATACCATGGCTTACGGTTAGAGGCGGGTTGGAAAGGACGTGTCAATAGCCTTGGTAAGATCAGTGTTCCAAGTATTAACCAAAGCTTCGACAGGGTCACCGGCGTTACCAACCATTAAACCCTCCAAGGCTTTCTGGAATCCTATTGGTTCCATTAGCCTTCGGGGGCGGACCATTCTAATGGGTCCACCACCCCCGGTGGGGCGGGAATCGACTCTTAGTTCAGTCTTGACCAGGAAATGATCCGTCCATGACAATGCGGCGGTTTTAATAACTGCCGCCCACGGATATTCCTGTTCCGTACTAAAGACCGCATCGAGAGTATGACCCGCACAATGTGTGGGCCCAATGACCAATTGGGATAGGCCCATGTTTGTCATGGTTTCCATGAACTACCGAGCTGCACCAGTCAGATTTGTCAAGCTGGTCTCGAGTGGAATGTTAAAGTCGCCCAGAACTAAAAGTCTGGGCGACTCCAACAGCAACTCTGAGACCAGCTGTGTCAGCTCAGTTAGGAAGTCTGCTAGACAACGGGGTGGTCGGTATACTAGCAGAATCCCCAAACTATCCCTGGTCCTTAGGCTAAGGTACATACACTCAAAGTGGACTGTGTTTTGGACAGGTATCCTGGTCAAGGTCAGATTGTTCTTATAAACCAGAGCCACTCCGCCCCCCCACCCACTTCCCCTCACCTGCTCACTGACAGAATACCCGGCTGGGAGGGCCTGTGCCCAGGTGACAGCGCTATCCTCTCCCAGCCAGGTTTCTGTGAAGCAAGCCAGGTCGGCATCCTCATCCAAGAGTAGATCGTAAATAATATGAGTTTTATTCTTAACCGACCTGGCATTGCAGAGGAGCAAAGTAAGGTTCTGTGGAATGGTTGGTACAGTCTCCAATCCATTCCGGGAAACAGGGTGAACTGAAGGTGGGATAGCTGACAAACAGCGATACTGCCTTCTTTTGTAACATCTGTTCACTCTGTTCCAACCATACCTCCCTTTCCCCAGCACAACTCCAATTTTCGCCCCCACTCCATTCCCGGCCTCAGCTGACTCCAGTTGCTGGCTTCGAGTCCTTCTGGCTACTGGCTGGTGTTCCTGAGGGGGTGGGAATGGCTTAAGACACCAGCCACTCCTGGCCACGCCCCCTCCTGCTGCTGCCTCACTGCCAAGAAGTCCTCAGGGCCCCACTACAGCCTCCTGGCCCGGTGGAATGGGGTAAAAGGCTGCTGCAGGCTGGAGGACCTCTGGCTTGCTGGCTGGTGTTCCTGAGGGGGTGGGAGTGGCTTAAGACGCCAGCCACTCCTGGCCACGCCCCCGCCCGCTGCTGCCTCACTTCCAAGAAGTCCTCAGGGCCCCACTACAGCCTCCTGGCCGAGTGGAATGGGGTAAAAGGCTGCGCTGGCTTCGCAAACCTCTGGCTTCGCAAACGAAGATTCAGGAAGGACTCATCCCACGTTTTCTGCAAGTGCGCTGATGACTAAAAAGGCCAATCCGAGATAAACAAGTCTGGTTGCAGAAAGCACAGCAGAAGGTCTCCTTGGGTGATGTTTCCGGGTTGTGATTCTTTCTGCGTTGTCGTTTCTCTTCAAGACTTGTTTGGCGTGAGTTCTCAAATAAGGCTGCAGCATTGTGGATAGTGCGTCTCCATGCCTCCCGATGTGAAGCCAGGGCCGACCATTGTTGGTGATCAATTTGGCCGAGCCTGAGATGTTGTTTCAGGGAATCCTTGTATCGCTTTTTTGGAGCACCCCTCTTATGCTGACCTGTGGCAAGTTCACCGTAGAGTACTATTTTGGGGAGGCGATGGTCCTCCATCCTAGAAATGTGCCCTGCCCAGCGCAGCTGTGTTCTCAATATCATGGCCTCAAAGCTGATGATTCCTGCTTGCTCAAGGACAGCAACATTCATCACATAGTCAGTCCAGTGTATATTTAGGATTGTGCGTAAACAGCACTGATGGAAGCGTACGAGGAGTCGTAAGTGGTGGTGATAGGTGACCCATGTTTCAGACCCATAATGGAGAATAGACAGTACAATGGCTCTATACACACTGATTTTTTTGTTTCGCCTCAGGTGTTTATTACTCCAGACTCTTTTGTAAGGCCTTCCAAATGCGCTATGTGCCTTTGATAATCTGTGATCGATCTCTTTGTCAATTTTGGCATCTAAGGAGATGATGCTTCTCAAGTAGGTGAACTGCTCAGTGAGGTATAAGAGCTTTTTTTTTTTTTTTTGCATTTGCATTTGCATTACTACCAGTTTTTATTATACTGTTCTGTGAAATGTTATGTTTTATTGTTGGTTTAAACATTCCTTGAATATTGAATATCTGTAAGCAGTAGATGGGCAGGTTTTAAATAAAAGTAGCCCTTAGTGGTTTGTAAATAATAGAATAATAGGATTTAAATTTCTGACTCACTCAATCAAATGGGCTATTTGTGGGAGGTGGGCATGTGACTCTGTATTGTCATTCCCTTTATATACACCTCAGGAGAGTTTGTGATATTTCACAAGCAGCATAGCACATGACAATTGTAAGCAGCATAGTGCATGACAATTGTAAGCAGCATAGCACATGGCAATTGTAAATAGCATAGTGCATGACAATTGTTATACACACTTGCTTAAAAGAGATTTGTAGCATTGTGTCCTCTAACTGAAATTATAGAGGAAGGTAGTTTTATCTGCACAAAAGTAAGATGTGGTCCTGCCCCTCCCCTCCCCTGCTCCCCTTTTCTTCCTCTGCCTTGACAAGTGTTTTGTTCCATTTCTGTCAAGGCTTCAGGCAGATGTTCTCCCGTGCAAACACATTTTATCTTTTACAAATAGACAATGGTATTTATGCCATTTGTGACCTTCACTAGCTTCCCCCAATCTACATATCTGTTTTTTTTTTTATGCCATTAAATGCAACAGCTAAATTCTCATATTCTTTCAATGTACATGAAAGAAAAAGAACACTGGGGAAAGGCTATGCAGAGACAATAACAATTGATTCTATGATTCTATGATTCTATGAGACCATTTAATTCCCCCTCCACATGTCTATTCACTAGGCAAGGCATTATTTCTTAAATTAAGTCCCAAGAGTAGAAGACAGTGCTATCATCTCTTTGAGTCCATAGAATCGTAGAATCATAGAGTTGGAAGAGACCTTAAGGGCCATCCAGTCCAATCCCCTGCCATGCAGCAATACACAACCAAATCATTCCCGACAGATGGCCATCCAGCCTCTGTTTAAAAAGCTCCAAAGAAGGAGACTCCACCACACTACAAGCCAGTGTATTCCACTTCCAAAGTGTATTCCACTTCCGAGGCAGTGCATTCTACTTCCGAACAGCCCTTGCTGTCAGGAAGTTCTTCCTAATGTTTAGGTGGAATCTCTTTTCCTGTAGTTTGAACCCATTGCTCCATGTACTAATCGGTCTTTGATGTCAAATTGGTGTCAAAGCATCAATCTGTCCACTTTCCCCCATCATTTTGGGGCAGATTTTGACAAAAGAATAAGGGTTAATGGGATGGGAGGATACCTCTGGCCTGTGTCAAGTCCATATTCAACCTACAGAAAGTTTGCCCCCTGACTAGGAAAGGGAGTCCCTGGTCTCACTTGGAAGTGCTGCTGAGAATAGGGTTTGAAAACATATTCACAAATATTTGGAAAATGGTTAAAATGGGTTTCCTGACAAGAAGAATTCTAGATAGATGAGAAACTTTGCAATTCAGGTCTGATTTGGTGTGAAAACTGCACATGAGTTCTTTGTGCAGAACATGGCATGATAACGGCATTTTCTGGACAACAAACATGTTTTCCACAAGTCTGAATTCCCATCAAATCTGAAACATCTGGGCTTATGTCCTAAACCAATCCAGGCCAGTAACCACAAGTGAAGAGTAAAGGAGTTGGTGGTAGCAACACACATAGAGAGTGAGCCAGTGTGGTGTAGTGGTTTGAGTGTTGGCCTAGGACACTGAGAGAATGGGGTTCAAATCTCTGCTCAGTCATAGAAACCTACTGGGTGACCTTGGGCAAGTCACACACTTTCAGCCTGATAGGAAGGCAATGGAAAACTCCCCCGAACAAATTCTGTCAAGAAAACCCCATGATAGGGTTGACATAAGTCAGAACTGACCTGAAGGCACAACAACAACATGACAACAACAACAACAACAACAGCAACAACAGACAGCAAACACCATCTTTGGAAGCTGAGGTTTTTCACATCCTGTGGAACACATTAAGATAGCAACAGAGATGTATGACAATTTCTGTTACTGTCTTAAAAATAAGAGTTTTTCAAAATCCAACTGTGCTCTCATAAATTTGGTGGAAAGAACTTGTGATTCCTTCTTTTGTTCAGTGCTGGACAAAATGAAAATTAAATATTTCTCCATCAAGGAAGAGGGCTTTAAGTGCTTAGCTCTGGATCCCTGTATATTCAATCAGGTCTATGGTGCCAAATTTGGGCTACCACCACTTTTTCTTGGAGGTATCTCATCTCTCACAGCCATATGGAAGACATGCGCTGCATGAAAATGACTGTACCTATTGATTATGGCTAAATATCAATAAATTCATTGGACTGACCAAGTGTTTCTGGGAACTTGCCCTAGCTCTAGCCCAAAGCTGTCTTGGAGATAAACATTACTTTCCAGTCCCCAACGAGTGTCTTCCTCTTCCCTTTCCTCCACCTTGTCCTCTTCTATTTATTTCCTGTCTTTATTCATTTATACCCCACCTTTCCCCAAGATTGAGATTAAAAATGATTTCAGTACACAGTAGTTATAAGGATAGAAAAAGTCAACATTAAATTACAATTAAACTATTAACAATACTAAAACAATTTAAAACATACACTTAAAAAGATTTTTAAAACAGTACAATTTAAAACAATACAGTACTTTCTTGAAAGCCATTTCCTTAAAAGCCTTCAGTTTTAAAAGCTGATTGCAAGGAGAGGTCTTCCTTGCATTGAAGTCTCCCTCAGAAAGAATTTCCTAAGTCTGGGGGAAGTTACCAAGAAGGCTTTATCTCATGTTCCCACCCACCACTCCTGTTCATAGAATCATAGAGTTGGAAGAGACCAAAAGGGCCATCCAGTTCAACCCCTGTCATGCAGGAATAAACAATTAAAGCATGACTGACAGATGGCCATCCAGCCTCTGCTTAAAAACCTCCAAAGAAGGAGACTCCACCACATTCTGTGGCAGTGCATTCCACTGCCAAACAGCTCTTATGGTCAGGATGTTCTTCCAAATGTTTAGATAAAATCTCTTTTCCTTTAGCTTTGAGTCCATTGCTTTCTGTCCTAGGACTTTATCAGACACAGCCTCTTTAAGCTTTCTTTTGCCGGCATTAAAAAAAAAAATGCTGGCAAAACAATGCCCCCCCCCCCCGCAGTTACCTTCTAATCCCAGCAAAAGCACCCGGTGAAAAGAGGAAGTGAACGGAGCCCCGTTCACGTCCTTGTCCAAAATTTCATGCGATTTCATCACGTGGGAAATTCAAACTTAAAAACAAAAATAAAGCATTTTAAGTTACACCAAGCACCCAAACACATTGTTAAAGTCACAAGTAACCAGGAGGGTCATAAAAAGAGTGAAACTTACTGGGACGTCCTGATCTCACCCAGAAGTGTTCATGCCAGAGCAGCCATTGTCAGGGTAAGTCTGAGAATTTAAATGGCCTGAGGTATTGGCAAAAAAAGTGGCAGGGAGATCTATTGACAGCTTAAGCTATCAATGAAAAATGACTGGATTTTTGCTCTTTATAACTGTGAAAGAGCAATGTCATCTGATCCGTGCGCCCTTTCGCGGTTATGTTGAGTTCTGGTAATGCCGTATTTTCCTCATCTGATAAAGTCCCTAGTCTCTGGAGCCACAGTAAGCAAGCTTGCTCCATCCTCAGTATGACATCCCTTCAGATATTTAAATATGGCTATCATATCACCTTTTAACCTTCTCTTTCCCAGGCTATTTTTATTATTTATTTATTTATTTATTTATACCCTGCTCTTCAGCCACAAGGCTATCAGAGCAGCTTACAAATTGTTTTAAGCAATAGCAATTTACACATCTACACTGCATTAAGCAGTTTCCAATGTGTGTTAGCTACACACATTAGCACTAGTTAGCGATGTGTGTTAGGCTAAGCACACACAGCTCCCTAAGCCACTTCTCATAGGGCATTCCAGACCTTTTACCATTTTGGACACATTCAAGCTTGTCCATATCCTTCTAGAACTGTGGTGTCCAGAACTGGACATGTTATTCCAGGTGAGATCTGACCAGAGCAGAATAGAGTGGCACTATTACTTCCCTTGATCTAGACATTGTACTCCCATTGATGCAGCCTAGAATAGCATTGGCTTTTTTAGCTGCTGCATCACACTGGTGACTCATGTTTAGCTTGTGGTCCACTAAGACTCCTAGATCCCTTTTGCATGTACTACCATCAAGCCAGGTGTCATCCATCCTATATCTGTGCATTTCATTTTTACTTCCCAACTGTAGTATTCTCCCTGTTGAAATCCATTTTGTTAGTTTTGACCCAGCTTTCTAAACTGTTCAGGTCATTTTGAATTCTGATCCTATCCTCTGGGATATTAGCTAACTTCCTAATTTGTTGTCATCTGAAAACTTGATGAGCATGCTCTCTATTCCCACATCCAAGTCATTGATAAAGATTTTTTTTAAGATGTTGGATAGCACTGGGTCCAGGAGAGAACTCTGTGGCACACCACTGGTCACTTCTTTCCAGAATGAAGAGGAGCCATTTGTGACTTCCCTTTGGGTTGCGTCGGTCAACCAATTACAAATCCAACTAACAGTTGCATTGTCTGGTCCACAGGTTACTAACTTTTTTTGCAAGAATATCATGGGGGACCTTGTCAAAGGCATTACTGAAATCATGACACCCACAGCATTCCTTTCATCTACCAAGTATGTAACTCTATCAAAAAAAGAGATAAGATTAGTCTGGCATGACTTGTTTTTGAGAAACCCATGTTGACTTTTTGAGATCATGGCATTCCTTTCTAAGTGGTTACAGACTGTCTGTTTAATGATCTGCTCTAGAATCTTGCCTAGTATTGATATCAAGCTGACTGGGTGATAATTACTTGGGTCTCCCCCACCCCTTTTTAAAGATGGGAACAATATTTTCCCTATTCCAGTCTGCTGGGACCTCTCCTGTTCTCCAGGATTTCTCAAAGATTATTACCCTAAGAGGTGTGTATGTGTCAGGGGATGGGGGTCCATTAGTCCCACCCTTGATGCCAAAATCTCCTTTAATATTTGGTGAATTATTAGCTCAAATAGGAGGCTTACGAGAAGAGGGTAACTTTAGGAATCTTTCTATCTATGTATACTAGTATTAACTGTAGAGGGGGTTCCCATTAAAGTAAAATAAAGTATTTTATTTGAATAATACAGAACATAGACTAGCATAAACAATGTATGTTCTTATGGACCATACAAGGCTATAACAGAGTAAGACAGAAATGTTGGCTAGAGAGAAAGAGAGGTCTGGGAAGATAAGATGATTGTTACCAGTCTCAAGGGGAAGAGAGTTCTGTGCAGCAAAGATACCCAGAACAGCATTTGAAGGTGGCACAGCAAAGAAGAGAATGATGAGGTCCAGCTGTATCACACCTTGGTTGTGACACACCTAGGTCTTGTCTATACGAGGGAGGGGAATGCAAACGCATCCAAAAAGGCAGACTTTCACAAGGATGCAATCTGCCTACACGTCCAAAAGTGCCTCCCTAAATTCTGCATGACCCCCTAGCCAGCTGGTGGCCACGAGTGATTTACTCACGACTTTAAATCTGCCACAGCCATTAAAAAAAAAAAAGTTTCCCAGGGTGCGCACAAGCAACACTTCATATTTACAAATAAAATAAAATAAAATAGTATAAAATCACTGTTTGACTGACTGTTTGATTACTGGACCCTTGCTTAGCCAAAAATCCAACATGGCAGCCGCAGCCACTTTCCTTCTTTTCTAGTCCTGCCCCCTGTGCTCGTCCATCCAATCAGATTGCACTACCTGTTTTTATCTGTGTGATGTGAGTGTTCAAATGGCTGCACATTCAGAAGTCATATGGAGCTTTTCAGAAAATCAATACAAAGCCCCGGATGCAGCACACAGTCTTTGTGGTGGATTTGGCTTCCCCCCCTCCTGAATAACATGTATTTTTGCAAACAGCCATTTGAATGGATTGCCGTTCCTTCACATCACGTACATATTATTTTAAATCTATAGACAGGAACCTAGCCAAGGTTGGAGCTCTGATATTTATAACCTATTTTGTGCCTTGGAGGGGTATGCTAGTTACAACAAAGTCTGGATAGCTTTCTCATAGGGTAGACAAAAGAAACCATAACTCAAGTGATTGCTTTAGTTCCAAAGTGCTAAAACATTGATGGTCTTGTGACAACCTCATGAGGTTGGGCAGGAGGGGGTGTGAGGAGAAATTTCCATAGGGTATGGATTGAAGAATGGTCAGGTGATTGCTTGCTTGAATTATTGCTTGAAATGCCCAGGGCTGGAAGAAAGGATTAGTGCATAACCCCTCACAACTGGGTTGTTAGCATAAACCCATTATGGTGGCTTTCCATATAATCCTAACTTGGACTTTCCCACCATTATATTTCTAGACACATTGTAGTGGCCATGTAGACTCTAATGTCTATTTGCTGAAAGCTGTTACTTACAATAACTATTTGGGATCAGACTAGATAGCCCATGAGACTGTAGAAGTCTGCAAAGTCTTTTCAATGTTCCTTACTAATCAACTCTATGTTCCAGAAACATATGATAAGCTGAGGTAAACAAATTCTTTCTCTAATAGTGGTCGAACTGTACCTAAATGTTCCTAAGCTAGTTTGCCTTGTACTTTCTGAACTATCAACAATTGTTGCAGAGAAATTGCTGACACCAAAGAGAAGGAGGAGGGAATTGTTTTTGTATACGGTCACTAAACTGTATAAAGGTTTTCTGTAGTCATGACTCGGGGGTCTGACTCTTTGGAAGACATTCCAGTCAGGCCCACCGGTGTAATAAAACTTACTTTCCAATCCGTGGGTCTGCTGTTCCATGATTTCTGCATCATAAATGGGGGCTCATCCGGGATTGAAGCAGCACGTGATGGAACAGGAGGTGGCATTTGCCTGCTCTAACTGCCATGGCTGGGAAGGGGCCATGAGCACGCACACTCATTCTGGGCGCCACCAACCATTTGTTGGAAGAACGGGATTCTGTGCCATGGCTGCCTGAACAGCAACGCGCACAAGGAGAACCCAGTAAACGGAGAAGGAAACTGAGCCCTACCTCCAAAGAAAACAGGCAAGTAAACAAGGGAAATATTGTGGCCCACTCCATAAGAGTGGAAGAGGGGCTTGATCACCCCCTAAAGGGCAACCCAAGTACCCAGATAAGACGCAGTGAGGGCGCACTGGTGAAACCGTTGTACCATTGAAGCATTGAGAAAGTGGTAATAATGTAATTTGGGGCAATTGGGAAAAGTGGGAGGTAGGAACGAATGCCTGTGAATTGAATATATGCAATGTGTGTGAGAGTCTGTATGCGTGACTGCCGCGGTTCTTGATACTGGTGTCCATTTCATCTTGGTTTGGGCAATAGGACCCCTTATCTACTGTCCATGCATTTTTTTGTTTTTCCCTTGTGTCTCTTGTCTGTGTCTATTTTAGGAGGGTGGATATGGGTGGTGGAGGAAGCAATATTTGCATCCCTAGAGTTGTTTGTTGAAAAAAATGTCCTGATTAAGCCCTCTTTCATAGTAGGATGGCCCAGTGGAGGATCTTTGAAGTTAGATAAAATTTGGTGTGTGTATTTTGTAAATGTTGGTGACCCAGAACATCCAAATCAGATTTAATAAAGATCTCCATGGATTAAGATTAAAAAAGAGAGAGAAAGGTAATGAAAACAAGCTTAGCTAAAACAGTATAAGCAGCAACAGAAATAAGTGTGAAGTAATGGTCAGAGAATTAATCAGACCAACAGATAGGAAGAAGGAGGGGGAAGTCATATGCTTGATTTATGAATGTGTAAATGTATTTTAGGTATGTTTAAAAAGAGTGTAGATGTGGTGTCTTGCTGATCTTTATGTATGTTTGTTTTTGTTTTGAAGACTGTAATTATTGGTCAGGTATATAAGTCATTTAAGTGTCTTTTTTGTTTGAATGGTTAATTGTTCAATGTGTAACGTGTAATGTTTTAAGGTGTCAAATGTGGTAATTAAGTAGGAAAAACATTGACTCAGGAGATATAGTGGTCCTTGAATCCCTCCCACAGAAACATGTGACCCAGAAAGCATATTATAATTAAGGTTGAAATTGAGAAGGAATGGATTAGGCTTGATGGAGAAGATCCCAAGAATTGTGAGAGTTGTCAAATGCAGTAAAAGAAAGAAGAGAAATAATCTGACATGCTGTTATGATTGTGAAAAATGCATTTTATATATCAAGAGAGTTTAAGAAAGGAGCAGGGCAGTGAATTTCAGCATATATCCTCCAGTTTGTCATGTTGGAAGACTTTGTGTACACTTGGGAGCTTGTTTGCTTAACATTTAGCATATTGATTATAATGTCCACTAAAAAGCTAATATTTTCAATTGTGGTTTTTTTTTTATACCATCTTGAGAAATAATAGCAAAGTGTAAAGCCAGGTAACAACAGTTATGTAAGTTCAACTGGTTCAATGGCTCTACTCCTGATGAGACTGTCAATTGGATTCACTGTTAACTTTCTTATCATGGTCAGGTCACTTCCTGATGAGGTTATTATGTATACTGTGGCCAAACAATATATTACAGATAAGACTTTTTCAGATGCCCCTTACCATGCAAGAAGCCTCCGTAACAGCAATGAAGCTGCTGTGTGGCAGGGGGTCCATTTCGGACGCTGCTGTCCCTCTCTTGGCATTGTCCATGACTGTTCTGGGTAGGAATGAGGGCGTCAGCGCCATTTTTTATGCATGTAAGTTGTCCGTGAATAAAAAATGGTGCGGCTGCCCTCAGCCCTACCTGGAACAATTATGGACGACACCGAGAGAGGGACGGCATCGTCCAAAATGGACCCCCTGCCGCACAGCAGCTTCGTTGCTGTTACAGAGGCTTCTTGCATGGTAAGGGGCATTTGAAAAAGTCCATAGTGTGATGTTGGAAGTGGAGATCCTTTAAGTGCTGATAGATGAACTTTCCCACATCCCATACTGTGTAAATTAACTTACTTTGTTTTGTATTTGGTCATCCACTGGTAACCATAAGCTTCATTTGTAAACCATATCATTCAGGCATGAAATCCTGCCAGAAGAGTTTCAGTTTCTAAAGCTTTTTGTAAGATATCCACAGGTCTCCACAGAGGAGGTGGCCCAATTTAAAATGGTTCATCCCTGGAGGTTGATAGAGATGAATTCATTCCTTATGATGCAAAAGGGGGTTCCCTCATTAGCATGACTGACACTCCCAACAAAATTGTGGTAGACTTTGGCAATTACCTGACTTGTAGACCCAAATACACCTATATATCTTTTAACTGAGAATTACCAAGTCTTTGGGTTTTCTCAGGGGTAAGTGGCAATAGGATTGTACCCTTATTGTTTCTTTAAAACATCATTTTGCAAAGATTTTCCTTAGTTTTTTTCCAGGCTGTGAGGCGGTGTTCTGGAAGAGTTTCTTTCTGACGTTTCACCTGCATCTGTGGCTGGCATCTTCAGAGAATGGTTGGGTAGGAGTGTGTGTGGAGTTTATATGCTGTGAACCCCTGTTGAGGAGCATATGTAAATTTGTGTATTTGAATGGTTAGTTTCTGGGTGTAGAAATGCAAGGAGGATTAGTGTCTGTTTGGCTAATGGTTGGTTGATGTCCCATTATGTGCTGGAAATCTCCCTGTCCCTGGGTGGAATTCCTTTGTAAGTGTTGAGTTTTGATTCTATTGTTCTACTGGTATTTCAATATTTTAACTCACTTTGGCATATAAAATAGATGCTTTAAAACTGGCAGTTCTCCACTCTGCTTTACATTTCTTGTGAGGCAAGAAATGGTAGTGTCCATTTTTCAACTAATTTTTTTATTGAATAAATAATCTCAACCTATCCAAGCATTTTCTGCACAGCAATCTAACTCTTGTCACAAGACTCACACATTAGAGTTGATGGCTATCTATTGAAATATCACTGCTTTTTAATCCCCCCTAGTTAAAAGCTTATGAGTAAAGTAGGTGTTATAACAACCATGAATAATGTAGCATTTAATTTACTTCACAGTATACCCCATATCCTGCTGCTATATATCAGCTCTTTATCAGGCAAGTCGTTACCACTTGCTGTACAATAAGATTATTTTTTTAAAAAAATGTATTGGAAACTGCTTATTTTATGTATTCAAATGATCTGTGGAGGAGCTCGGCAATTGTTAGAGATGATAAATATGAGCAACAGTGGTTAGATAATACAGTGTAATTACTAGGATTATTTTACTCCAGGACAAAAAGTGGCAACCCAGGGTTCTATAATCTCTGAGGGACACAATGAACTCTGGAATAATAACTATATTTTGCTCAATAGAATTATTTGCTCTAATTAGATGGTGAAGGTAGCTAGCAGGTCACAATCCGTTTCAAGCTATTATTCCTGATGTGCTTCCTAGTTTACAAATGTCAATCTCTATCACTAAGAAAATCATAATGAAAATGTTAATGGGTGACCATTTTTTTTCAGAAACTCTCTTTGAGCAACAGAAAAGCATAGCTTGCTCTACGCCCCCAGTGAAAGAATCCCAGGGAAGCATGATCACACTTGCCATCTCCTGCAAAAAGAAGTTTGGCTGATTAGAAGGAGAGATCCATGGAATGAACTCTAGGTTTACAGATGTATGTATTTACAAGGCATCTCTATAATGCACCTACAATTATGCATATTTGTGCATTTGTATTGACCAAGTTGTCAGGGGCTGAAGTGAAATGAATTCTACTAACATCAGGAGGGCCGTGTTCCCCAGCCCTAGAAACAGCAAGACAGAATGGTGCTTTGTGGTAGTCCAGGGCTGGGGAACCTGTGCCATTGATAACCAACCCATGAAATAACAAGGCCAGATAGAAAGCTTGGATTAAACTAGGGGTCACTTTATTTATTCTATCAGCCATTTCATCTTTATTACTTGGGATATACAAACTAGGGGGGAGAACCAATGCGGAAAAAGCTGGAGCTCACCCAAAAAGATGGTCTCACCCAGACCTACCTCCCAGCTTCTCTGGGCAAAACACCTGAGCCTGGGGGGGGGGGTGTCTCATCAGTTGGCCTCCCCTCCCCCAGGCACCATCTTCTGGAAGGCAAAACTCCAGGATGAGACACCTCAGGTTGCATGACTTCTGGTGAGGACTCAACACTTGGGCCGGCCTCAGGGATAGTCTGCTTCCCAAACTCACATAACCTCCAAGGGTAGTTTGATAGAGCCATAAGTGTACACCAAACTAATTCCCCCACTGCTTGCTACTGATAAGGAGCAAGTGTCTGCTTAGCCCCTATCCCCCACCAGGCTGGCTAAGACAGCCCTCACCTCTTGTGACATATCCACAAGGAATGTCTGGATCCCAATATCTGCCAGATGGATCCTGTCTGTCCTATATAACTCAGGTTGCTGATATATAATCCCACGATGTGATAAAAACCCATCCAACCCCTTGTCCATGGCTTTATGAATTGCACTACGGTAATTATTGCCTTCCGAGCCACATCTATATGTTTAGATCCCCTTACCAGCACAATTTAAAAGATGTGAGATGTCAAACCTGATTAAACACATTAGAGGTCATGTGGACCTGATTTTTTCCACATCCTGTAGGGGTCAAATGAGAAAATTATACCCCCAAGCAAATATATCCACAAAGAGGAGGAGAGAAGGGGCGGCTCTTGCTTAAATAGCCTCTGCTCCACCCCAAACCTCCTACGGCATGTCGTGAGATGCCGTGAACCAATTAAAGGCCTCTTGTCATGTGAGGTCATCAAAGCACCTCCCCACACGCATTGCTATGCTGTGCACGGGTGTGTGTGTGTTCATTCCACAGCAACTGGAGATGTTAGTGAACTCAAGTTCCCATTAGCCCCTGACAACCTGCTCAGTTATGAGGGATTCGCTAAAGGATGATGGGAGTAATCAATCATCACCATCTAGAGGGCAAAAGTCTCCCCAGTTCTCCTATAGCCCATAAGAGTCCAAGTGCTCACCTTCAACAACAAGAGCACAGCAAAACTAATGTACAAAGCATTGTACAAAACACAGGGAGGTTATGAGTAAGGATATATCTCTGGCTTTTCTTCGCAAATGAAGATTCAGGAAGGACTCATCCTGCACTTTCTGCAAGCGCGCTGATGACTAAAAAGGCCAATCTGAGATAAACAAGTCCAGTTGCAGAAAGCACAGCAGAAGGTTTCCTTGGGTGATGTTTCCGGGTTGTGATTCTTTCTGCGTTGTCGTTTCTCTTCAAGACTTGTTCGGTGAGTTCTCAAATAAGGCTGCAGCATTGTGGATAGTGTGTCTCCATGCCTCCCGATGTGAGGCCAGGGTGGACCAATGTTGGTGATCAATTTGGCCGAGCCTGAGATGTTGTTTCAGGGGACTCTTGTATCCCTTTTTTGGAGCGCCCCTCTTATGCTGACCCGTGGCGAGAGTCGTATTTTTGGGAGGCGATGGTCCTCCATCCTAGCAACGTGCCCTGCCCAGTGCAGCTGTGTTCTCAATATCATGGCCTCAATGCTGGTGATCCCTGCTTGCTCAAAAACAGCAACATTCGTCACATAGTATATGTGAGTCCAGTGTATATGTAGGATTGTACATATACCAGCACTGATGAAAGCGTTCGAGGAGTTGTAAGTGTTGGCGATAGGTGACCCGTGTAAGGATATATCTGCACACTCATGTATAGTAATTTGATCCTATTTATGGTATGTATGGCTCTATCCTACATTATCCTGGGATTTATAGTTTGGTGAGAGACTTTGACTTCCTAGCTAGAAAGCTCCTCCAGGGTTATAGTTAAGGGGTGGTGGGTTAGAATTTTCTAGAGCAAACTACAAATCCCAGGATCCCACAGGGTTTTGCAATGGCAGTTAAATTGAACTGAAAGCGCTACAAAATGTTTTGGGTGGAAACACCCTTAGTCATGAGTGACTTGCCCCATTGATTTCAATCAGTTTGGTTCCAGCCCTCTGTTTCAAACTGGCCACTGTGTTGTTCTAGAACAGGAATCCAAGGGAACAGGAACCCACACCATCATTTTATTTTCCTTTCTTTTGTCATTCTTTCAAGAGGGTAACTGAATCACAAGAAAATTTGAATCAAAATGTTGGCTTTGCCTGAATATGAAATTGATGGTGAGGAATAAGGGATTGGGGAGAGGAGGTGTCCAGGCCACTGCTGCTCCATTGCAGCAAGAAGAATGTCCACATTATCAGTTAAAAAATTCAAAAGTACAAATGGAAATTAGGTGCTCCATTGTCTCTGTCCTTCTGTGAGTGTTGAGCACCTTGCTGCACTTAGTGCCATTGAAAAGCTTTTCTTAAAAGGTTATGCAGTATCAGAAACACTGTTTGTTCATTTCTCTCCAAGAGTTAAGGTCATGAACTCTCAAATAGAAGAGTATTAAATGAAGAGATGTTTAAGGGCACAGTTAATGTAACTCCACCTTAAAATGTTTTACTTCTCCAGGGACACAGTGTGATTTTTCAGGAAGACAGTGAGTAAGAAGACCTTTCATTGTAGAACTAGATGTGCTAGAAAAATTAATCAAAAGCATACATCAAATTGAGCATATTATTTTAATTCAGAGGTAAGTATTTGTCAAAGGAAATAAACACTCAAGTTTGACCTTCACATTCAAAAGCTCTAATCATTTCCCTTTCAGTAAAGTCTAGTAAATTCTTTCAGTAGTCTCTCCTATTTGAAATATCCGATTTATTTATTTATTTTTAGCATTGTGATAATTAGTACAAGCAACATCACATTGTACAAACCAACTTCTCCTACTTTGGTGGCCCCTTTCTTAGTAGATCAAGGTTATATTTCCTTCAAAGCATTGGAGTAATGTTGAAAATAATGAGTTACTCATAATTAACTATTTTGTTTTAAATACTTTGGCCTTTTGACAAATGACACCCCCCTCCCCCAGCACAGCATAGTGTTGCATGGGGAGCGGTGCCTTGATGGCCTCAATTGAAGAGAGACCAGCCTTGGGATACGGATGGCACCGGTGCCATGACGTAAGGGGTTGGGGGTGGAGTGTTAGATATTTAAGCTATAGCCACCCCCAGACATTTCTTTTCAGTGGCAACTGGATTGCATCTCGCAGGACTCAGGCTTGGCTTTTCCTGTTGTTTAATTAGTGGAGGATTGGGTGGAGTGTTTGTGTGAGGCATGATTTGTGGGTCGCACAGCTTTAGCTGCTCATGGGCATTTATTTTAATTTAAAAGAAATCAATAAATAAAGGAGGAAATGAGAGGGTGAAAGAGAACGTGCAGGTGGGTGGCGTGGACAGCCATTTTGGGGGCCTACCTTGGGTGGCCTGGCACACTGGGCAGGAAGAAGGTGGTGGTTATCCCCAGCTTCTTTCTCACCGGTATGCAGGTTGAAGCCCATTATTTGCGCAGGGAAAGGGTGCTTCCTCACCGCCCCATCCAGCAGCCCTCATCTTATGCCCAGCACACAGGGCAAGGAAGAGTTTGACAATCTGCAGTCCCTTTACTCCACGTTCACCGTGCATCGACACAGTAGCCCCCGCGTGGTGGTTAAGGGAGCAGGAGGGGCCTTTGCTGCCCAGTCAAGGCATGTTTTGTCTTCTTAGCGCACACAGGCTTCTTGGTTCCGGTCCATTTTTAGGCCGAGTTTAGCCAGGTGGATGAGGGTAGGAGAATCCAAGGCCTTTTTCACAGGCCTGTGCCTCGGTAAGGCTTGCCTTTTCTATCCCCTTGGCCTGAGAACTGAGACTGTGCAACCCCTGCTGGTGGTTTTGTAGAACTTTAGGCTGGGGTTTAGTCACTGCCAGTTGGGACTAGGCCTTCTAGGCCAAGTGGCAAGGGCCTACAGGCTTTGCCTTATAGGGTTATATATCTGTTGTTGTTGTTGCTATTAGTGACAATAAAGAGACTAATTTGGTTTTATATATATATATATATATATATATATATATATATTAAAAAAGGTTTAGGGTGTCTTCTTTCCTGTTGAAGTGTTTGTGGATTTCAGTAGCTTCTCTGTGCATTCTGACATGATAGTTGTTAGCCTGGTCCAGAATTTATGTGTTTTTAAATAACATTTTGTGTCCAGGTTGGTTTATAACATGTTCTGCTACTGCTGATTTTTCTGGTTGGCCTAGTCTGCAGTGTCTCTCATGTTCCTTGATTCATGTTTGCACACTGCGTTTGGTGGTCCCTATGTAAACTTGTCCACAGCTGCATGGTATGTGGTAAATTCCTGCAGCTGTGAGAGGGTCTTTTTTGTCCTTTGTTGAGCATAGCATTTCTTGGATTTTCTTGGTTGTTCTGTAGATTGTTTGGAGGTTGTGTTTCCTCATCAGTTTCCCTATTCTGTCTATGACTCCTTTGATGTATGGTAACAATACCTTCCTTTTGGGTGGCTTTTTTTCTTCTTCATTCTTACGTTTTTTTCTGGATCTGGCTGCTCTTGTGATATCTGATCTGGAGTAATCATTAGCCTGTAGGTCACAGTTTAGGTGCTTCAGTTCGTCCTCCAGGTATTGGGATAGATGTTGTCTCCTTGTTCACCAGAGTCCCCATAATAGACATCATGGCACTCATCCAACAAATATTTCCAGCGGACACCACAGCCTTGTTCAAACATTGCTTCACCACAAGCTACTTCCAGTGGGATAACAAATTCTATAAACAGATAGATGGTCAGCCCTCTGAGCCCTGTGATAGCAAACTTTTACATGGAACATTTTGAAAAGCAAGCCCTGGAAACAGCACCAAAAAAACCCACAACATGGTTCGATATGTGGACCACACTTTCACCATTTGGAGCCATGAAGAAGAAGACTTAGGAGATTTTCACACGGGCTATATATCCCATGGCAGGAACAGAACAGGGTCGGGAAAGGTTTTCCCTTTCGGACGACGTTGACCCTGTTCTGTCCTTCATCTATCCTACTCCCATGACTGTTCCAGAACAATGTAATCATGATTTTTCATCGTGAATAGACCTCCCGTTCCATCACTATTACGGAATCACAGGTGTGCGAACAGGAGCCCCGTTCCTGTTCCGAAATGATAGCTGTGGAGGGGAGGTCCATTCCGAGCACTTCCTGGTATGATCTGGACATCGAGGTAAGTGGCACCCTTTATTTTACCCTCCCTGTTTTGATTATGTGATTTAAAGAGTGCTTTTGTGCTTGGTGAACTGATTTTATGTTTGGGGGAGTTTTATTTTTTAAATTTACTGTCCGGTGTTATCACGTGATAACGTGATAACGTTTCAGATGGCCAGTCGTAAAAGCAGCCTTACGACGGCTGCATTTACAGCCAGCCAGCAAGGGGAGGGGGAGCCCGTTCCTGCTGCAGAATTAAGGTGAGTGTGCGAAAGATTTATTTTATTCCATGGCAGGAACGGGAGAGGAGGTAGCGGGGCAGTAACGGGACATTTTGGCCCCGTGTGAAAATCTCCTTAGTCTCATTTCTGAACCACCTGAACAGCATCCACCCAAATATTCAATTCACAATGGAAAAAGAGAAGGAAGTTACACTGTCATTCTTGGATGTATTAGTCATCTGCAAACCAAACCAACGGTTAGGCCACAAGGTATACAGAAAACCCCCACACATGGACAGATACCTACACAAGAACTCCAATCATCACCCAGGACAAAAAAGAAGCACAATAAAAGCATTGGTAGACCACACAAAAAGGATGGGAAGACAATTTAAACATTTCCTTGCCTGCTCCTGACTGGCTCAGCCTTTGGGATTCCCCCTCCTTTAAATTTCAATCTATTGCCTTTGAAGGAGACATCACTGAAACTGCTACACAAGTGGCATTTAAAGCCACTTCAGCTACTAGGATAATTAAATCTGCCTCTCCCAATCGCTGGAGAGACTGTAACATTGTGGGCACATTCTTACATATGTGACTAGAATGTCCTGGTGTGTGGAATTTTTGGTCCTTAATTGTAGATGTTATAGGTAAAATCACTGGGCAACACATTACTCCCACCCCGGAACTTTTTTATTAGCATTATTCATAAATTAAAATAAGGAGCTTAAATGTAAGATCATTACATTCTACTTGCCATTTCACACATTGTTATTGCAAAAGTTGGAAAACCAGAACACCCACTCTGAACACAAGTTTTGGGAAATATGGCTCATGGAAAAACTCTCAAACAGGATCAGGCAGGCGGATGGTTAAGAGAATGCCGCTCTATTTGCTGAAAAATCGTTTCCCCTGATCACGTATCTACCTGCCAGTGACAGCACTGTACTCCCTCCCCCGCATCAGGGTAAATTGTGGAATGACCTTTGTACCGATCCCCCACGTTTAGACCCTTAACTCGTTCTCCTGTAACGAATGTCTTTACTCTCTTTGACTGAACAGGAGCTCTGCTGAGTCCCTTCTCTTCTCTCGACATACACTTTGAGGTCTTTTTTTTCCATTTTCTTTTTTCCATTTTTATTTCTTGTTTTGTCGTTCTGATTAATCAGGTACTTGCTCCCCATTTTCATGTCTGTTTTCTGCCATCAATGTACCATTTTCTAACAAAAAGATAAGTATACAACCTTGATTTTTGAAGTTAATAAAATATTTTATTAAAAAAAGAAAAAAAATCATCACTTGTGATGAAACCTGGATCTTCCAATATGATCCTGAGACAAAACGACAGTCAATGCACTGGAAAACACCATCATCACCAAGAATGAAAAAAGCACGTCAAAGCAAGTCCACATTCAAAGCCATGCTCATTGGTTGTTTTGTTTTTGTTTTTTGTTTTTGTTTTTTTACATCAAGGGTATAATTTTTGCAGAATGGGTTCCAGAAGGCAGAACAGTGAACCAGCATTATTATAAGGAAGTTTTGACAAAGCTGACAGAAAGAGTCAGGAAGAAAAAGGCCAGAACTGTGGGAAAATGGTTTCATTCTTCAAAACAATGTGCCTACTCACACAGTACTTTCTGTAAAGCAGTTTTGGGCTGATAAACACATTGCTACGCTTGAACATCATCCATATTTACCATGGATTTGGCACCATGCAAATTTTTCTTTTTCCTAAAGTGAAATAGGTGCTTAAATGAACACATTTTGAGTCAGCTGATGCAATAAAGAAGAAAATGTTAGATGTGTTGAAACAGCTGACAGAAACTGATTTGCTCCACACCTTCACCCAGTGGAAAACAAGACTGTATTGGTGTGTGAGTGTGAACAAGAAGTATATTGAAAGGGACAAGCATTAGAATTGTAATACATATAAATAAAGATGGGTTATTGTATCTCATTATTTAATAGACAGACCTTGTACATCTTCACTTACCCTCAGATTTTCAGTGGAATTTTTTTTTAACAACCAATAGAATAGTGTTAGAATTATCATGAAGTCAGGGCTTTTCAGTGACGCTCCCCATCTTTTGAAACACTATCCCTTGTGTGGTTTGAGAGGCAGAAACTATATTCCACTTTAAACACCTGTGGGAAAAGGTACTTGTTTAAGCAGATTTTGCTGGGCTGACCATGATTGCCACTGTTCTCTTTTTGTATTGACAATCAGAAGGTTGTCATTATTTTTTGTGTGTGTTAAATGTTTCAAGATGCTTGAAAATTGCTTTTATATTCAATTATAAATGTATTTTAATACACAGATATTTTATTATGTCAGGCAGTATATAAATATTACACTTACTATTTAAGTAAAAATAATTAAAGTGCTATTTAACCCTGTAGTGAACTAGGGACACAGGAAGTGTGGGTGCCCACCAAAATACAATGAGGGCAGAGCCAGCATGGAGAGGACAAAGAAAGGAGTTTCACCACAATTATACATCCAGCTTGATGCTTTGAATGTCAAGAGGCCTGATCCTAGGCCACTGAGTCCAATGAGCTTTCCCAGTTTAGGACTGAAGGTGGTTTAAAATAGTTAAACATAGCTAAAAATTCACAGTATACAAAAATTAAGATTTAATTAAACTATCAAAACATTAAAACCAATTTAAAATGTAAACCTTAAAAAACTCAACAAATTCAAATCCGACAAATTGATTCTCAAATGTGTTCTGGAGTAAAAAGATATTCACCTACATGTGGAAATATAGGAAGGATGACTCCTGTCTAACCTCTCTAGACAGCGAGTTCCAGAGCCTAGGAGCACCCACTGAGAAGGCCCTCTCCCGTGTTCCCACCAAGTGTACCTCAGAGGGTAGTGGGACAGAGGTGGGCCTCCCCAGAAGATGGGGAGAATGCAGTCCTTCAAATAGTCTGGATCTGAGCCATATAGAACTTTAGAGGTCATTATTGAATGAATGAATGAATGAATGAATGAATACATAAATCACCAGAACTCTGTCAGCGGATATGGTGGGGAGTGTGGCTATCCTAAAAATAGTTTGATTTGGAGGTGGGGTGGTGGAAGGAAGATTATTTTTCATTTTTTTAAAGTCTCAAATTTTGCTTTTTAAATGAAGGGTCCTTACATACAAAAAAACTCAGAGGCCTTTATGCAGCCAATGGGTTTCTAAGGCCTCCCTGTCTTTTCTTTTCTTTTCTTTTCTTTCAAAAGTAATTGGACTGAAAATGAAATGTAGGCCACCACCTTCACATAATTCCATTAGTACATTGTCAGGACATCATCATATTTCTGGCACCATTGATTCAGTTCTATTTCCACCTCCACATGGAACAGTGAAGCCCCAGACATCCTCGGTCATTGTACATGTATAGATTTGCTCAGTAGATATGGCTCCCAAACTGTGGAATATAATTTTCTGAAAATGTATGGTATCTAAGTGTGTAATTGGCTCCCAGCCTTCAGTGTTCCAGGATGGGGCTAGTTCCCAACTCTCTAGGCTGGTGCTTTTAATGATTGTGAAGCCACCCACTACCTGCTTTCTGATTGTCTCAGCCTCTCAAGCACTGAATTTCATTTGACATTTTTAGCATCCTGTCTCAAAAAAGATCTGCACACAGAACTAGATCTTCCTGAAAGACAAACTGAAGAAGAATGCATTCATTTGGTTCCTTGTTTGTCCACCGAACTCATGAAGGGATATGCTCAGCATTTGCAATATATCAGTATTTAAAGAAATCCAAAGGTCATGCTGTCTGAGCAAAACATTAAATCATAATCTAACCCAGCTCAAAAATTTGGAAATCTCATTGGTGCCAATGAAAGAGATTAGGTATGTGTTTAATCTTTTTATTGGAATAAACAGGATTTCTACAGGCTTAACTTTGACTAGTTCACATGCACTTGTAGCTAGTGGCTTCCATGGAAATTATCAGATGCTGGGGGATGCAACAAAAACTTGTGTTCCCAACAGCATCAGAAGATCACTAAAAGAAAAGAAAGGGAGACCTTACCAGACACTGTGTGCTTCAACTGTTCCAGAGGTGTAGTGCTGTTGCTGCTGAGGCTCCCATTTTTCATTGATGGGGAGAAGCTTCAAATGATGGTCGCGCTACATCCCCGGGACACTGGAGGATGATGGCATCTGGTAAGGTCTGCTGTTTTTATTCTTGTTGCAATCTTTCGATGTGGTTTTTGCCACGTCTGATATTCTGCCATGTCAACAGGGCAGTGAAAAGAACTATCCAAAGTGCTGCAGTATTTGTGGGTGGTACCTTGGATAGATCTTTTACAGTTCAGGCTAAAACCCAGAGCAGATTTACCACCCAACTTACTGCAGCTGGTATAAATGTGTTCAGTGACTGTCCTTAAGTTTGCCTAATAATTAGAATACTCTCTCTGTGTGTGTATGTTTGTGCTTGTGTGTGTGTGTGTGAGAGAGAGAGAGAGAGAGAGAATGGAAATGTCTTGTTGGATCGAACAAGTCTGGTCAGTTGCCTATGGAATAACAGTTTGAAAGCCAAGACATTATTAATAAATAGCAAAATGATCAAAGTATCATATGGCTGAAATTAGATCCCTTGGTCAAAGTGTATGTCATTTGGACAGGTATATGTCCCTGAACCCTCTCAACCTCATCTGTTCAATTATTTCTTTCCTTTTTTTATATAGAATTGAACTGCAGCTCTTACAAACTTCCATGATTTTCTATTTTATCTTCTATAGTGCTTCCATCTAATCAATTAGTGTGCATAGTATCCATATAGAAGCAAATAGTTAATGGAAGTTTTAATGGGATACATAAATTGCTCCCAATTTAAAGATAGCAAGACTGGTCTTTTCTGAAATTCTCAGAACCTTTGCTCAAGATGGCAAGATAGCAAGGTGGTCTTTTCAAATACTCTCAAGACAACAGCAAACAATATTGAAATGTTATCCCTTCCTTCCCTCCTTCCTTCTCAGTATACAGTATATATAGACAGGCAGGCAGAGAGAGAGAGAGAGAGAGAATCACTACAATTATTGCACCAGAAATATTTCATTTAAATATCAATTCTACATAAAAGACAATAAATAGAAAGAGAATGGAGTGAGATTCTGCCCTTTGCTTAAGCATCCACTGGGCGTTCTTTATTTTATTGTGTGTGTATATGTGCTTCAAGTTGCTTGTCAACTTATAGTGACTCTATGAATTTCATAGAGTTTTCTTAGGCAAGGAATATTCAGGGGTGGTTTTGCCAGTTCCTTCCTCTGAAATATAGCCTACAGCACACAGTGTTCATTGGTGGTCTTCCATCCAAGTACTAACCAGATCTGACCCTGCTTAGCTTCCAAGATCAGATGGGATTTGGTGCCTTTAGGATATTTTATTATGTGCCTAAAATGCCAAACTGACAAATTATCTAATTATATTAAAAAAGCTATATTCTATTCATTACAAAGCTGGATTCGTGTAGGAAATATCCTAGAGTTCTGAGTATAGATGGGATAACATAGAAAAGTATTATGGATCCTGGAATTCTTTTCATTTCTTTTTTTTTTTAACTCTAGAAATATCATCCTTGTAATGAAAGAAGTGGGACATTAAGACATAATGTAAGCCCCCTGGGAGGTCTGTCAGGAAAGATCCTGAAATCCATTTTATTGAGTTGTGGTGGCTCATGCAGTGGTTCACTGGCAGACTATTTTCCATCAATAAGTACCACTCAATGAGAATCATGGTGACTGCCATTTCAGGATAGTGCAGGCACATGGCTGCTGAGACAGGAGCAGCACTTGTCAGGCGAGTAAGTCATGACATCAACAGTCTGCATCAGGTAATTCTATCCACTCAGCAACTAGACACTTCTATAGCTTTGAAGCAGGAACATCTTTAAAGAAGCACTTTCATAAACTACCCGCAGGATAGTTAACTGTTCTGACTAGAACTTTTTAAAATTCTACCCAGAATCTTTTACTGTTTTATTTGTTCACTCTGCCTTCTTTCTCCATGAATAAAACTCTCTGTGCTTCATCTCTGCCTCTTTCCTAGGAACAATTAATATCTTATTCTAGGATAATCTACTCCACTGCCATTCCACTGGGTTTTCCTTTTCTTCTTCCCCAACATTTGGCTAGTATTTTATGGTTAGAAAAACAGGGCATATTCTACAACAGTGGAATAACTGCTATGGTTACTCACAGGACACAAAGAAAATTTTAATTTACCTCACAGAATTAACCAAATCACACAGATTACCAGAAAAGTGTGGAAAACTGAAGCTGAATCAAAAGATTGACTGATGGATCCTGGGATGGACTGTACACGAACAGAATTCTGAATCCTGGCCATACAACTGAGGCAAAATTTGTTTAAAACTGATAGAGCGCTGGTTCCTGAAACTGCATTTTAGAAAGCCCTATAAAGGAAACAGTTTGTATGGGAAGAGGGAACAGGCTAGCCTGAAAAAGACAGTGCCCTCTGTACATGTAGTTTCTTCCATAATTGAGCTGGATTTTTCAGGGTTCTGATTGTGTAAAGAGCTTTCATGTATAGTGGAGGCGCTCCTGTTCATATATGGAGAGCAAAGATCGGCCGGGGGGGGGGGCTGCTTCATCTTTCCATGTGTTCAGGTTAAACACTTGAATAGGCCTTTAGATTGCTACCACAATCTTTCCATGCCCCCCCACAACAACAACACTAGGCTGTTGTACCATGAATGACCTAACAAGAGTTAGGTGAGACAATTGCCCTGCCCTGCCCTCTGTTGAGTCTCTATAATAAAACCAGGTAAGTATCTTTAGCCCAAATTGAATTTTGAATTGTTTATTTCTTCCCACTCCACACACACAACAGCCCTGTCATTATAAAACAAGAGGAGGCAAAGTTAAAAAGGTCTACCTTCATTGTCACAATGGCATCATTATAAAGCATCATTATAAAACAGGAGAAGAAGGTCTACCTTCATTGTCACAATGGCATACTTGGATAGACAGCAACCTGAAAGGAAGTACATGAAGGAGCAGCGATGTAGTCTGCTTTCCCTGGCCAAGTTAAAATCATGCACTTAATTTACAGTTTGATTCATTTTATTGATATCCCCCACCTCCTCTCAGGCAATGCCTTATTCTTTAGGTCAAGCTACACCAGTTATGGGATGGAACCTTGAGAGATGGGTCAGTTCCTTCTTTTGGCTTTGTTGGGTGGGTTGTTCAAAAACCACAGATTCTGAAAGGCATATTTATAATGCCGAAGTCAGGCTTCATCTCAGGGCTTATCTACACCAGTCAGGATGTGCTGGGTCCCTGCTGGCAAATCCTGGCTCAGCATCTGGCCCATTGTTCCCCCATTATCTGGAGAAAATGGGGCAATGTTCAAGCAGAATGTCAGCCCATCACAGCAGCCTCTGTCACCATTTTCCTGCAACACGTGACTGAAAGACCCCTGCATGTGACCAGCCTTAGTCACATGCTGAGGAACCCATACCTGGCTCCCAAAAGAGTCAGGGAGCTAGCAGTAGCAGTGACGGATGGCCTGCTGAATGTGCGCTTACATACACGCAGGGCATGATCCGGCTTTTGGTCTCCGGTAATGGACTAATATGGGTATTACATTGTAAAACTTTATCAGGCCCTACTCTGGCTTGCCCCCATTCTAGGCCCATAGCTGCCTGCGGGGTGGTGAGGACTCCCCAGGGGCAGATTGCGGCAAAAGTCCTGTGTCATATGGACTGAAGAGCTCTGGGATGGGGACAAGCCAGGGTATTTCGCCCATGTAGATGAACCCTAAGAGGCAAGAAAGCAAAGTTCTTTTTTGCTTCTTCACACCTAACCCTTTACAGAATAATCTGATAGATCTTCTGTTGCTAAACCCCTCCCAAAATGCTTCATCCTGGTGATTGTTTAATCAGCAGGGAAGAGAAATGGACAACTTGTTCAGTTCCTTATACACTTAGCTGCTTTGTCTGTGGCAGTAATACAAAAGTGAAAGGAGATGGTGGGAGGTAATTCATATATTGATCTTCTTTTTGAAGCTATGATAATGTCAGCTTTTGTGGAGCCTTATTTTTAAAAAAGTAGGAAATAGAACAACCTGCATTTGCAATGTCAACTCTTCAGGTTGAAAGAAATGTTGGGGTCTCACCCCAAACATATACTTCAGCTGAATCAAAGCAAGACATCCATACAATAATTAAGATTTTGTTCCTTTAATAGCTGGAAATGCTAGAACGTATGTTTATACTTTGATTTTGCTGCTTCAGTGTATGTTCCATGTTACATTGTGGGGGGGTTTTCCGTACGTAGTTGACTCTTCATAATACAGAACACCCATTATGCTGGATTCCTTGTTATCTAGCTTAAAACTATGAATGTGTAATTTTTGTTTTCCTGACTATTATTCCTTTTGTATTGTGGCTAAAAATCAGCAAAGACATCATCATCATCATCATCATCATCCCAATAAATACTTTTGTTGACCTTTAGGAATCTGGTGAAATTCTTCTCACCTGGCTGAGTCAAATTCCCTTTTCTGTCATTCCCTTTTCTATTTTTATATTGCTTTCCTGCTCCTTCACCTATATTTCACGATGAACTCTAGTTAAGTGAAAGAACTACTTACAAAAACAACCTACCAGTTATCCATTTTTCCCAATAATAAAATATTTTCAATAATGAAGGAGGAGATGGAAATAATATTTTAAAAATAGCCAAAAACATTTTTCTCAAATATCTAGAAAATGTCTGGAAGATTCTCAATTGATGAGACTCTTCAGAGTTCAGGTCTTATTCTGCACAAAATGTGCATATGTTTTTGTTTTTTTGAACAGAAGACCATACCTGTTACACAGACCCTACCTGTTACATAGAATTACAGAAATACCTGTAACATCATATAGAAATATTATTTTTTCCGTATAGAAAGTGTTACCTGTGCAGAAAATGCAAAAGAGTGTGAATTTTTGGCAGAGTAAGTATCCAGTTACAGCCTTTTCTGCATAGGAGAAATCATTTTTTTGAGCAGAAAAATAATACTTCTACATGTTGTTATCTGTGGATAAATTTAAACAAGTATTTCTGCAGAAGATACTGCCATCTGTAGAAAAACAAAAAGCAAATTTTGAGCAACAATGCCAACAATGAGAATTTTGTAAAGAATATGTCTCCAATTGCAAGTAGCCTTTGTAAATTGTGCAGTTCTTAAATACTTTATCACAGTGGGAAGAAAATTGCTAAAATTACTTGTTACTTCCACCAAGAAACAAAATTAACAAAGAATTAGATTCCTAAATGAAGTTTACATTAGGGCTAGATTTCATGAGAGATAACGCCTCTAATTTTTGCTGTGCAACTATAACTTTTTGTTTGATTTTGTAGATTTGGGATGTACTAATGATTTAAACCATTTGATTTATTTTCCTTCTATGTACAATGCAGATTGTTCACTGTTTACTCCAAGTACTACAAACATGCAAATAGATTGTTTTAGGATTCCTTTGTTGACATTCCTGTTCTTTACCATGACACTTTTAAAAATAAAATACACAGAATTGCCAAATGCCTCCTTGGACCTTTTGCTGTCCTGTGCATTTTACTTAGCAGCAGGTTCTTTGGGCAATTGGTTTTCTGAGCCACAACAGTGTTGTATTTTAAAACTACTGTTTTAAGTGGGATTTTTTTCACATTTCATTTCCAATAAATTGTTCTCTATGTATTGTTCTGTTTGTGGTCTCTAGAGGTCAGGGGAGTGAGTCTAAGCATACTGTGAAGCCACTGTTTTATTAATCCTATGGATTTTTAAAAATAATTATATCCTAGGTGTATGTATCTGTTTATATTAATTAGTCTGATTTGTTTGTTTTGCACCACACACCAGTGACTCTTTCACACCACACAATTATAGCACTCTGACTCTACTTCAACTGCCATGGCTCCATCCTGTGGAGTGCTGGAGTTTGTGGTTTGTTGAGGCATTGGAGCTCCCTGTGGAGAATGTTAAATGCCTCCCACTAAACTGCAAATCATAGGATTCCATAGGTTTGAACCATGGTTGTTAAAGTGAAAACACACTTCTGTAACTATGTAGTGCAGTGGTTCTCAACCTGTGGGTCCCCAGATGTTGTTGGACTACAGTTCCCAGGAGCCCTCTGAGGTCTCACCTTGACAGCCAGGTGGTCCTCCCAGTCATTATTGAGGCTGTGAGTTCAACCCTAGAGCCTCACTAATGACTGGGAGGCCCACTTGGCTGTCAAGGTGAGACCTCAGAGGGCTCCTGGGAACTGTAGTCCAACAACATCTGGGGACCCACAGGTTGAGAACCACTGATGTAGTGTGAAAGGGCCCCAGATGTCTGTAGCAGTCAAGTCCTGTTGGTTTTTAAAAATAAAGATATCTTCAAGTAACCATTTTAGTTACTTTTGAAGAACAGTAAAAACTTTTCCCCATTTCTAGTATGTTGAGAAACAGTAACAAGAAGAATCCCAAACTGATGAGAATCTTCCTAGTTCATAATTATTCTATGCAAAATTCATGTGTGGTTGTTTCCTGAAGAAAACAGCATTTTCTGTGTAGGAAACAACATTTTCTGCACAAAAAGTAATATTTCTGCACAGTACTGCTATTTCATGAAGAAAATGCTGTTATCAGGACAGAAAAAAATGTTTCTGTGCAAAAATATTGCATGACATTTGCACAGAATGAATCCCCAACTATGGCATTTACTGCATAGGAAAAAAAAAATCTTCACTGAAAATAATATTTCTGTGCAGCAAATGCTGTTTTCTGTGCAAAATTACCACATATGAATTTTGGGCAGGATAAGTCCTGAATATCAAATATCAGTGTCTGAGGGGTTTTTCACAATGGGAAGAAATTGTATTATTTGTTGATTCCTTTGAAAATAAACTTAGTGAAGAATTATACCTGTACTGCAATTTAGTTGATCTGGTGCAGTTTCCACTGGTTCTTGCCTAGTGAAAGAGGACAGGGGATGAACATTTTATCTTGTGTGAAGTCAAAGGCTTTCACAGCCGGCATCCATAGATCTTCCTTGGCGTTTTTCTGGGCTGTGAGGCCGTGTTCTGGAATAGTTTCTTTCTGACGTTTCGCCTGCATCTGTGGCTGGCATCTTCAGAGAATAATAATAATAATAATAATGAGTTATTTATTACCCGCCTCTCCCCTCAGGATTGGGGCGCGGTACAACATCACAATGCATCACATACAATTCAGTACAATTCAAGTAAGTTATACATTACAATACAATACAATACAAGCAGGTTATACAATTTTTATACAAGTCAGAAATCAATACAGACAAACATTGCAGACAATTACAAACAGCTGTACAGTGCAGACAATATAGCTGCCAGTAGATGGTGCTGCTGGCACTGCAGGAGTGACATTTTTTCAGAATGCACTGTACAATGATAAGCGACATGCTGCTTTTTAAGAAACTCTATTACCATACTAGTTTCCACAGCACATCACCCCAGCTCTTAATAAGCTGGTCCTCATTTTACTGACTTACAGAAGGCTGAGTCGACCTGGGGGACCATGGGATCGAACCTACAGACTCAAGATCTAACATGAGTTGGGGTTTTTTTCATTTTTGGGGGGGGGGGGCTGCAGTGTTGGCTGCATTAGGTTACTGTGCCACCAGGACCCAAAGAATGGTTAGGTAGGAGTGTGTATGGAGTTTATATGCTGTGAACCCCTGTTATATGTAAATTTGTGTAATGAATGGTTAGTTTCTGTGTATAGAAATGCAAGGCTTGTTAGTGTGTGTTTGGCTAATGGTTGGTTGATGGGCCATTATCAACCAACCGTGTGGTGGGATTTTATCTTGTGTCTGCTACAAATTCAAGAAATTGCTTTTCAGAGCATTGTGTGACTATGTTCTTTCCATTCAAGTTCCTTACCTTACTTGACTTTCATTTTTTCCCCCAGACAATCAGCTGAACCTTACAGATTTTTGTGAACATTTTTAACACTGTTGGAAAACTCCTTCACTTATCAAACCACCCTCCATAAAAATTCTTTTTCTGGCATATTTTGAAACATTTTTATGTCGGCAAAAGACCCCCATTACAGGTTCCAGACCTAGTTGATTCTCATGAGAAGATGCAAGTGTGACAAATTTAAAAGTTAAAGCAAAAAACCTCACATAAAATATACACACAAGCACAGAAGCACACTTAAAAAGTCCCAGGTACACGGCGGGGGGGGGGGCAATAAAAAAAGTGTCCCAAACCTGGCTGTCACGATCTCAACTGGAAGTGTTTTCCCATTGACATTTTATTCACATGAGCACAATGGTGCCAGGATTCAAATGCCGGCAATGCCAGAAACAAAGTGGCAGGAGAGATCTATTGACAGATTGGGCTGTCAATACAATGGAATGGCTATTTAACAGTACAGTTGTCTCTTCATATTCACTGGGGTTTGGTTCCAGGATCCCCCGTGCGTACCAAAATCCATGAAAATTCAAGTCCCATTATATGCAATGGCATAACAAAATGGTGTCCCTTATATAAGATGGCAAAATCAAGGTTTGCTTTTCGCATTATTATTTTTTAAAGAACATTTTCAAGCTGTGAATACTTAAATCCATGGATACCAAATCCGTGGATATGGAGGGACAACTGTACATGATCACAATAGGATGGCAACCTATGGTATGCATGTCCTTTTGAGATCATTAGGTATTGTTATGATGCCATATTTGCTGCATCTGATAAAGTCCTTTAGAATTATGGTCCAGGAAAATTTTCAAAAGAAAATGTGTTTTTGTCATGGTTCTATGTACTAGATAAATTTATGTGTTTTTAAATAACATTTTGTGTCCAGGGTAGTTTATAACATGGCCCAGTCTGCAGTGTCTCTCATGTTCCTTGATTTGTGTTTGCACACTGCATTTAGTGGAATTCTGGACCAGGCCAACAGCTATCATGTAAGAATGCACAGAGAAGATATTGAAATCCACAGACACCTGGACAACTTCAACAGGAAAGATGAAACCCTAAAAGTAAACAAAATCTGGCTTCCAGTTTTTAAAAACAATAGAATCAAAACTCCACATTTACAAAGGAATTCCACCCAGGGACAAGGGGATTTCCAACAGATAATGGCCCATCAACCAACCATTAGCCAAACAGACACTAATCATCCTTGCATTTCTATACTCAGAAACTAACCATTCAATTACACAAATTTACATATACTCCCCAACAGGGGTTCACAATATATAAACTCCACACACACTCCTACCCAACCATTCTCTGAAGATGCCAGCCACAGATGCAGGCGAATCATCAGGAATAAACTCTTCCAGAACACAGCCTCACAGCCTGGAAAAAAAACAAGGAAAGTCTATGAGTCACAAATAGTTTACCCTCACCCTGCACTTCTTGTATAGGAAAAGTATTCCTTGTCTTGTGTCATTCATAATCAAGTACAGCTGGCTTTACCACACCTTCACTCTGTGGACCCACTTTCCAGAGGGTTACCCATGTTAGTCTGTCACAGGAAAAACAACTCCACTGTTTTTGTGTGTTCAGTTATTTAAAGAACTCTGTTAGTTTTCTTGAAATACCTGGATCTAGAAGGGGTGTCTCATTTACTTTATTGCTTGGATGCGAAAGTACACACAGAGAAGATGTGGTTGGAAGGCAGGATTTATGTCTTTAACAAAGAAGATACTAGTATATCAAAGAAGGGAGAATTTCTGCTATGGAAGAAGAAGAAACAACCTCTAGTACTCTAATTGTAAAAACGCTTTCCAAATCAATTAGGTATTTAGCAAGGTTCAATTATAGCTTTTTCTTTGACTTACCAATGCTTTACTCACTTTCCTTTGTCAATAACACCAATTCAACATAATGAGAATTCTGGAGGCCAATTGGAAATTCAGCAAACAAATAAATTGAAACAATGATGTCTTAAATGACATTAATTGCAGTATTAGTACAACAATATACAAAATGTTCTGATGAGGAAAACACTCAAGGCTAAAATAGTACATATTTTTTACGCTTTCCCCTTCCTCCTCCAAATGTCCCTCCTCCAAGCATCAATAACCATTTTGCTGAACATTACAATCATTATTCTTCTGCCAAGTCCTATCACATTTTTCAGCCTTTTAGGTACAGACTCAAGAATTATTGATCCAATGAATCACCCTGACTTGGGTGCTGGTTTCTGTTGAAGCACTGCTAGCAAAAACATATACACACACAAAAACCAAGATGCTAGCAAAGCATAAGACAAATAGATTTGTTTTCACTGACAAATACAGATGATCCAAATAGTAAGAATTAGTTTTTCTGACAAGAAATAAAATTTGTTCAATGTGGTGGTAGGATATGGAATCTTGTTCTCTTTTGTGAGATAGAAGAGGGAAGTACAATGCTTAAAATATACAATAATCATAAATATGTTGTCTTGAAACAGAGAGAGAGAGAGAGAGAGAGAGAGAGAGAGAATAAATGAAATTGTGTGTTAAAAAAACCCTACTAGATATATCTTTCTAGTGTTTAATTTTTGCAGCAATATTGTATGTAGAGACTGAATTGCTTTACGAGTTAGATCATGAAATAAAACATGCTTAGCTTTTCTTTCTTTCTTTCTTGGACATTTCCAACATATCTTTAAACATGTTATTTTCTTACTACCATGGGTCATTTTCAAAATCTCTAAAGAGTCAGGGAGTATAATGTGACTTGCCTAAGCCAATTGCTGGATTTTTGACATCATACAAGGGTGTTCCCGATGAAGAAGCCAGAGATCTATCCTCACAATAATTGCAAAGATATAAGGAAATCCCTGTAATTTAGTGCAGGTGATCTTTCGCATAGTGTGTTATTTTAAGGTGTTCTTCCCAAACCATAAGGTAATATGTCATAACAAAGGATCTGCAAATGCTATAGAATTTTTGTTGTTGTTTTAGAAATTGTTAATATTTCTCCAGACACTAATATTTCTCCCGACACCAGCAACTTATGCTGATGACTTCTGTCCACTGTCTTTTAGGGGGGAAATGGATACGACGAACAAGTCTTGAAGAGAAACGACAACGCAGAAAGAATCACAACCCAAAAACATCACCCAAGGAGACCTTCTGCTGTGCTTTTTGCAACCGGACTTGTTTATCCTGGATTTTGCCTTTTTAGTCATCAGTGCGCTTGCAGAAAGCGCGGGATGAGTCCTTCCTGAATCTTCGTTTGTGAAGAAAAGCCAGAGGAGGAGGAGGATATGAAAAGTACCATATATATTCATGTATAAGTCAATTTCATGTATAAGTCAAGGGCAGGTGTGGGGGCCAAAATTATGTATTTTGATATGATCTGTGGATAAGTCAAGGGTAAAACTTAGGAGCATGGAACAAAGGATGTAAAGGATGAAGCAAAGGAAAACAATGCCAAAGAACTTACACAATTCTGGAAGGTATAACTAGAGGCTGGCTGGAAGAGGAGGGAAGGACTAACTATGGTAAACTTTGGTTGGGTGTTGGGTGGGAGGAAGGTGACCAGGTGCAGGCAGGACTAAGAAAACACAGATCTATTGTGCAGAGAGGTGAAAGGACCAGTGCTGTCTCAGGGGGCCAGCTGCCCCTGGCCACTTCCACCACCTCCATTTCCCCATCCTGGCATTCAAAAAGGCCTTTTGCCACTTTATTCAAAGATAGGGATGGCTCATTTTTTGAAATAAAAGTTAAGGTACAGTACATACATTGACCTGTGGATAATTTGACCCAGGATTTTTTGAGCTGATATTTTGACTAAAATTTCTAGACTAGTGCACAAGATTATACAGTAATAAAGAAGAATTCACACATTAATAACTCAGGATCTTTCTCTCACAGGGTTTCCTTCCTTCCCCACTACCCTCCCCACAGAAGGCACATTCTCCAAAGCATTCTCTCCTTTCATGTCTTGTTGCTGTGAGAGCAACCCAGGTGACACAGTTTCTCCAGTATAATTTTTATTATCACATTTGCTGAAATCAATTTCCATTCCAAAGTGGCATGTTTTCTCCAATTGTGTTATTAAATAGTTTTTGAGAGGGGGCAATAAAAGATTGAGATTATATCTTTCACAGAAGAAATAGCAAAGTTAATGGAGCAATCTAATGGTGGCAGGAACAGAAGCAAGTACACTGAATATTTTATGGCGATATCCTATTACACAGAGATGTCAATAATCATCAATGGGCTCCCATGAAGAGGTATAATGATCTCGTAACCTATAAAGTTACCCATATATAAGTGTGAAAAAGGGGCAGCTCTGATAACTATGGCTCAAATTTTTCACTGTTCTGGTCATGTAATCCCACCATCTTTCTGGTATCTTTTCTCTTAATGCTGAATCTCATATTCTCTTCCTGGAGACTCTTGTTAGCATGCCCTACTACCTTCTCTATATGATATCTCATAATTGGAAATATTGGACATATTGGGGGGTCAGGTTGGCTGAGGAAAACCAAATATGAGGTAAGGTCAGATGGAGGTCTGACCTCCATCTGACAAGCAAGGAAGCCCATATTAGGATTGTGCTGAAGCCCCTTAGTAAACAGATTAGTTAAGGAGGCACATACTAATCCCTTTTTGAGGACCTCAGCAATGAGTCATTCAACCAAATAATTAAGTGACCATTCCCAAATCTACTCCTAAGGAAATCTCACCTATACCCCCTACCTGGCCAAACATTAAGAGGTTGCTGCAGAACCACCAATGTTTTGTCTTGCAGGAGCCAAAGCAATCAGTTGAGTTTCGTTCCCTTTGTTTATCCAGTGGAAAAGCCATCCAGGCTTTGTCATAACCAGTATACCCCTTCAGGCTATGAAATAGGGCATAAATATCCTAGCCTAGACCCCAGCTAAGTGTGCCACAGTTGGACACTGTCATTCCGTAGAGTTCTCTGTGCCACCCTCATTTGCCAGTCTGGGTATGTTTGCTGCATGGGACTCTGTTCTTCATTATAACCCTATCTTCCCAAATCTCTCTCTTTAACCTACCTTTCCAATGTTCTTTCCAATAGCCTTGGATGGTTCTTAGGAACATGTGTTGCATGTGTGAGTTCATTTTGTGCTATTTCCAATAAAAAATACTTTATTTCATTGAAAGCTGGAGTGTCCTTTATAGTTAGTACTGGTATATATAGGTGAAAAGATACCTGAAGTTACCTTTCTCTCACAGGCCAGCCATTCAAGCTAATAATTCCCCCAAATAATAATAGAGATTCTGACATCATGGGTGGGGCTCTAAAGCACCCCCACCTCTTAGGGCAACACTCCCTTCACCCTCAACCCACCCTCATGCAACCCACCTTCATGCAATTGTACATAAATTCTCTGTTGTCCGTGTTACTCTCTGTACAGTTCTCTATTCTGAAGATCCAGGAAACAAAGATGAGGAGGACAAAGAGCTTGGATGACATCGTAGTTAGTGTGAGGACTAGAATGTGGAATGTGCAAGGGCCATGTCCAAATTTCCACTGAATCAAGAAACTCACTGAGAGAGTCTCTCTTTCTTCCTCAGCCTGACCTACTCACAGGTTTGGTGGCAGGGTAAAGTGAAGAGAAGGGGAGTAGTGTAGACGACATTGAACTCATTGGAGGAATAGGATATTGTAGGATATAAATTGTAGGCACAATTCAAAGTGCTGGTTTTGACCTTTAAAGCCCTGCACAGCTTGGGTCCAGACTATTGGGAAGACTTATACAAACCAACTCATTATTACTTGGGGGAATTACTAGCTCAAACAGATGCCTGTGAGAGGAGGGTAACTTTGGGCATCTTTTCACCTATGTATACCAGTACTAACTGCAAAGGGCACTCCAGCTTTAAGTGAATTAGAGTATTTTTATTGGAAACATCACAAAAATGTATTCACACACATGCAACACACGTTCCTGAAAACTATACAAGGCTATCAAAGAGTAAGGCAGAAAGACTGTATAGAGGGAGAAATTTGGGAAAATAGGGTGATAGTTACCAGTTTTGAAGAGCAAGAAGGTTACATGGTTATGTGGTGGTCTCTTTGTTTTTTCAGTAAAACTCCCAGAATACCCCATTTTTGTGCAAACATAAAAGTGACCCAGGGTGCACTTGGCATGCTAAAATCTTCACTTTTCATAATTTGGCAATTCACAATTCAAAAAACAAACAAAAATGAGTAGGAGAAAAAGGAAAGGAAAAGGAAAGAGAACCCCACCAGCATACACAAGCACTAGGACATAGAGCAATGGACTCAACTCCAGGAACAGAGATTCCACCTAAACATTAGAAAGAACTTCCTGACAGTAAGAGCTGTTCAACAGTGGAATGTGCTGCCTCAGAGTATTGTGGAGTCTCCTTCTTTGGAGGTGTTTAAACAGAGGCTGGATGGCCATTTCTCAGGGGTACTTTGATTGTGTATTCCTGTACAGCAGAGGGTTGGACTGAATGGCCTTTGTGCTCTCTTCCAGCTCTATGATTCTATGAAATATGCAAGGTTTAACTGCCTGAAAAGAAAGGAAGCATCCTTCCAAATGTCATGTACCCCTGTTAACAAATAAAAATTATTTTAAGAAAAAGATATCAAAATATAAAAGCTACATAACAACAACAATAAAAATCCTCTATACATGTTCCTCTGAATGTTTGCAGGCATAGTCCCTTCCTCATTCAATGGAAAAAGGAGAAGGGGTGACTTTATCATGAAAGTAAACATGAAAGATGGGAATTTGGATTTCCAAAGTTACATTCTTTATTAGTTCTATTCCTATACTTGACATGGCAAAATTCTGTAGGTAATGCATTTGCTGCCATAGAGATAAATGGAAGATGTCATCTACAAAATGTATTTTTCAGGTTGCTATTAAAAGCACAGGAACTGGGCTCATCAAAATGGAGATAACTGGCAGTGGCTAGAAACTGAACATCTTGCTCCATATGTGGTATGACGGGTTCAAGAGACTTTTGCCATGCTACTACAAATTCCTAGAAATAGGTTTTGCGCACAGTGAACTTACTATGTAATGGCATCTGTCATACTGAGCAATGATGAAAATGGCCTCCACGTGGCAGCTATAACACATCAACCAGCCTAACTAATACTAAAATGGAAGCTCAGTCTGACTGCTCTGTCTGGCTTTTCTCCTCTGTGTTTCTGCCACAGAAAACAGCTTCTCACTGACTTCCTGCAACTAGAAGCTAATTTCTTTCTTCCTAGCGCATATGGAATGCTATATAACCACCATAAGTAAATAATATTATGCCTGAGTATGTTTCCCCCCAAGACATTCAGAGACATAAAAAAAATTATAAGCCTACAAATTGTCTTTTCATTTTGTGTTTACAGAACACATGCATAATTCACATGTTTCAAAGCTCTGCATCTCCCAACATGAAGTTGGGACTAATCGGATGACAGAAAGAGCAGATGGTTATCCAGTTTATGAAGCACAGCACATTGGTGGGGAAGTAAAAAAAAATGACATATTGCAACAGCTTTGTGGAATGCTTCTGTCTGAATTTGAGAAGAATGCATTGCCTTGAATTGCTTGGGGAAAATATATATATATATATATATATATATATATATATATATTTTAAAAAAAAATCTTCCAAAACATTCTTAGTGATACTGTCGCCATATTGTTTCTCATTTTGTTTTGAAGAGCAGAAAGAAAGGAATTAAATTATTACTGACTTTTGATGAAGAAACAAGACAAATTATTATTTAAGAATCTGCATTAAGGGGACTAATGAATTCTTCTGGAATGGAGCTTAGAAAAATTGCTCTCTCTTTGTTTTTTCAGTAAAACTCCCAGAATACCCCATTTTTGTGCAAACCTAAAAGTGACCCAGAATGCACTTGGCATGCTAAAATCTATACTTTTCATAATTTGGCAATTCACAATTCAAACAAACAAACAAAAATGAGTAGGAGGAAAAGGAAAGGAAAAGCCACCTTAATACTCTTTGGGGGATTCTGGGAGTTATTGTCCAAAAAGTAACTTTTCTAAGCTCTGCCCAGAAACATTTGAAGCTAAGTAGAGATTAGTCCGACCAAACCTTCCAAATGGGAAACCACTGAAGCCCCATGAAAGAGTAACTGGGAATTACTACAATAAATCAATAATTCATAATATTATGAATCAATATTCATAATACCACAATACCCTGACCAGGTGTGGATTTGACGAAAGGCCATTTATGACGTAAATGAATTGCAGTAAGTCTCAGGGTTTTACGGTCACTTCCCCTCTCATCCTCTTTTATGTCCATAAGAGAGGAATCACAGGTCTTTGTTTACCATTTTAAACACATAACATGTTAGAACTTGTGAGCGTCTATAATAGCAGTTAATGAAAACAAACCATGATAAAATATTAGCTTCACACAGGTATGAAAGGGGGAAGACTCGGGTTTGTATTTCTGCAGGTATGAACAGTGGGGATTGGGTTTGCATTTCTCTATAAAAATATCCTTTATGACCCTCTTAATCTTAAATAAGATTAATCTTAAATAAGATGAAGCTTATTTTTTCTGTATTTCAGCAAAATAAAATGCACATTTGTGTACAACTAAAAGTACTTATATGTGAAAAATTTGCACAAGCACATTTTAGTCAGGGGAGGAATCTGTAAATAATTTGCTCATAAACATGCACACATTTCCTCCAACTGAAAGGGCAGGATACAAACAAACCAAATAAAGAACATATGTGTTTATAGGGGCACTTTTCTTCACTGTAAACATTTTCATTTATATGTGCATTGCAAATTCAGGAAAAAGGAGATTTCAGCTGTGATTACATTCTGGCTCATTTATTAGACTGTACAGAAATTTGGACCTGACAACTTTCTTCTGCTACTCTAAAATAATGCTTCAACTTCCCAAACCTTGCTGGTTCAAGTGGATTTGCATTACGTCTGGAAAGCCAGCAGAGAAGAACAACCTGGTACAACTTTTCAGAATAGGTTTAGAAAAGGCCCTGCAGATATTCTTGTAACATGGTGTCAGAGATGAAGATTTTCAGACCGTGTTTCAGCGTGCCTAGGGCGGGAGGAGCTTTCGGGAGAGGGACGGCGATCTTGCGCAGCAGGGGGGCGTTTTCGGACGCCGTAGTCCCTCTCCCGAAACCAACCGTGTCACTTCCGTGAAGCTTTGGAAGCCGCTGAGCCATATTTTAATCACGGAGGTTGCCTGTGATTAAAATGTGGCGCTGAGGCTTCCAAAGCTTCACGGAAGTGACACGGTTGGTTTCGGGAGAGGGATAACGGCATCAGAAAACACCCCCCTGCTGCGCAAGATTGCTGTCCCTCTCCCGAAAGTTCCTCCCGCCCTAGGCATGCTGAAACGCGGTCTGAAAATCTCCGAAATCAACCTGTTTCATGTGTCAGCCCTGCAGCCATTCATGCAAAGCAACCTTTTGTGAGCTCAGAACAAAACTCCTTGCCTGTATTTCAGCCAAACTATTATCTTTGCATAACTCTGACTGAATCATATTTCAGACTTGTAGGAAGACTATATTTATTATACCCCGTCCCCCACTCCAAACATTTTGAATCAGCATGCATTTCCAGCTGGGAGAGTTTTGAAAAGACTTGCAGGAAACCTGCCTAAGGTTGGCAAAATAGTTGCCTTCTATAGTAACCAAAAGATACTCTCAAGACCATGGAGGCTTGCAATCTAACTTGATTCAATTTCAGCAATTTCTTTGATTTGGATGATATGAGACTCAAAGTACAGGAGAACTTACTGACCTTGCCCCTCCAGCAGTTATTCTGTAACAGTTCAGCTCTCCAAGTCCCCCTCCCCACCTGCATTAGAGGTGATCAGGAAATATGACTGAGAGCCCTGTGTGTTTTATGCCAGAAGAGGAACAAAACAGAAGGAAAAATCAAAATCAGCTTGAAGTGATTCCTTCTTTTCTTTTCTTTTTAAAATATTGTTATTAACACAAGCAAAAAACAGACACAAACTTATTTAAATCTCTCTCTCTCTCTCTCTCTCTCTCTCTCTCTAGCTTTTCTTCGCAAACGAAGATTCAGGAAGGACTCATCCCGCGCTTCCTGCAAGTGTGTTGATGACTAAAAAGGCCAATCCGAGATAGACAAGTCTGGTTGCAGAAAGCACAGCAGAAGGTTTCCTCAGGTGATGTTACTGGGTTGTGATTCTTTCTACGTTGCCGTTTCTCTTCAAGACTTGTTCAGCATGAGTTCTCAAATAAGGCTGCAGCATTGTGGATAGTGTGTCTCCATGCCTCCCAATCTGAGGCCAGGGCGGACCATTGTTGGTGATCAATTTGGCCATGCCTGAGTTGTTGTTTCAGCGAGTCCTTGTATCACTTTTTTGGAGCACCCCTCTTACGTTAACCGGTGGCGAGTTCACCGTAGAGTACTATTTTGGGGAGGCAATGGTCCTCCATCCTAGACACATGCCATGCCCAGTGCAGCTGTGTTCTCAATATCATGGCCTCAATGCTGGTGATCCCTGCTTGCTCAAGGACAGCAATATTCGTCACATAGTCAGTCCAGTGTATATTTAGGATTGTGTGTAGACACCGCTGGTGGAAGCATTTGAGGAGTCGTAAGTGGTGGCGATAGGTGACCCATGTTTCAGATCCATAAAGGAGAATGGACAGTACAATGGCTCTATACACACTGATTTTTGTGTTTCGCTCAGGTGTTTATTACTCCAGACTCTTTTGTAAAGTCTTCCAAATGCGCTATGTGCCTTTGCTAATCTGTGATCGATCTCTTTGTCAATCTTGCCATCTGAGGAAATGATGCTTCCCAGGTAGGTGAACTGCTGAACGGACTTAAGCACAGAGTTGCCGACGGCAATATGGGGATGGTGGTGTTCGTCCTGTGGTGCAGGCTGGTAAAGAACTTCTGTTTTCTTCAGGTTGACTTCCAGCCCAAAGAGCCTGCACCTGTTGCGAAGCAGGATGTTAGGTGCTGCAGAGCTGCTTCTGTGTGGGCAACAAGGGCAGCATCGTCAGCAAAGAGCAGCTCACGGACTAGATAGTTTAGAGTCTTAGCGCGAGCCCTCAGATGGCTTAAGTTAAACAAGCTACCATCAGTACGGTAACGTATGTAGATGCCGTCGTCCTCTTCGAGCTCTGCCATAGCCCTTTGGAGCATCATGCTGAAGAAGATTGTAAATAAAGTTGGTGCAAGAACACAACCTTGCTTCACTCCATTAGTTATTAGAAAGGGCCCTGAAAGAGCATCGCCATATCTGACTTGACCACGCTGGCCCTCGTGTAGCAAGATAATCATTTTAAGGAATTTGGGGGGACATCCTAGTCTTTCGAGGATCTGCCACAAACCTTTCCTACTCACGGTGTCGAAGGCTTTGGTGAGGTCAACAAATTTTACATAGAGACCATTGTTCTGCTCTCTACATTTCTCTTGCAGTTGTCTAAGGGCAAATACCATATCTGTAGTACTCCTATTGGCTCTGAAGCCACATTGGCTTTCAGGAAGAAGTTCTTTGGCAATGGCAGGAACTAATCTGTTCAGGAGTATCCTTGCAAGGATTTTTCCAGCAATAGAGAGCAGTGTTATGCCTCGATAGTTTGAGCAATCAGATTTTGCTCCTTTTTTCTTGTACAGGGTGATGATGACCGCATCTCGGAGATCTGATGGCAGTTCCCCTTTTTCCCAGCAATTCACAAGGCGTTCGTGGAATTTAACATGGACTACATGACCTCCGTGTTTCCAAACTTCAGGTGGGATTCGCTCGATCCCAGCTGCCTTGCCGTTTTTCAACTGCTGTATGGCCTTAAGGGTCTCTTACAAAGTAGGAGCTATGTCTACTTCATTTTTCATCGGTTTTCGTATCATATGTTGGATAGCTGAGCCTTGGACTACTTGGTTGGCACTAAAGGGTCTCTGAAAATGTTAAGCCCATCAATTCAGGATGGAGGCTTTATCAGTAATTAACATTTGACCATCTGTACTGTATAAGGAGCTTTGGATCTGATAAGTAGGTCCAAACACTGCTTTAAGAGCTTCATAAAATCCTCTATGATCACCCAGATCTGCACAGCATTGTGTCTTTTCTGCTATATTGATCCACCACTTGTTCTGCATGTCTCAGAGTTTTTGTTGAAGTTTACTACATGTGAGATGGAAAGCTGCTTTTCTTACATGGCAAGTTGGCTGGGCGAGGTATGTCTGTTGAGCAGTTCTCTTCTTTGCCAACAGCTCCTGGATCTCTTGGTTGTTTTCGTCAAAACAGTCTTGATTTGTCTTGTAGGAGAACTCGAGGGATTCTTCAGCCAACTGGAAGATGCCATTTTTGATATGTTGCCAAAGCACTGTAGGAGAAGGATCTTGAGGATGGTCTTCAAGTTTTGTTTGCAGGTTTGCCTGGAAGTTGTCTCTCATGGTAGCTTGTTGAAGATTGTTGACTTGGAGTTTCTTCTTTAACATGCCACCCCTCTTAGGTTTGAACTTAAGATGAAGATTTAGTTTACATCTGATGAGGCGATGATCTGTCTGGCATTCTGCACTGGGCATCACTCGAGTATGACAGACATCGCAAATGTTTCTCTGGTGGACTAGAACATAGTCAATGGGGTGCCACTGTTTGGATCGGGGATGCATCCAGGTTGCCTTCAAGCTGTCTTTCTGCTGAAAGATAATGTTTGTAATAGTCAGCTGTTGTTCTGCACAGAACTCTAGCAGGAGACGTCAGTTATTATTGCAATTTCCAACACCATGCTTGCCTAAGACTTTCCAGGTTCGGAGTTCTTTCCTACTCTGGCATTGAAGTCACCAAGGATAATAATTTTATCTTCTACAGGGACTTTTTGTATGAGGTGGCATAGGTCTGTGTAGAATTTTTCTTTCTCTACAGGGTCGGCTTGCATAGTTGGGGCATATATACTAAAGAGAACAACATGTGGGAGGCGTAAGGAAATAATGCGATCAGAGTGTCCTGTTGGCAAGGTTTCAAGTTTGGAGGCAATGGAGTTTTTAATCATGAAGCCTACCCATGAAAGATGTTTTTCGGTTTTGGGTTTGCCAGACCAGTAAAGTGTGTAGCCGGCGCTGTGTTCTTTAAGGCTGCCTTCCTCGTGGAGACGAACTTCAGTAAGAGCAGTGATGTCAATATTAAGCCGTGATAGTTCGTGGGCTATTAGAGCAGCGATGTCAATATTAAGCCGTGATAGTTTGTGGGCTATTAGAGCAGAACGACGCTCAGTCTGTCTACTATTTTCAGAATCTCGCATGGTTCTGATGTTCCAGCATGGAAGTGTCAGTTTATTTACACCTTTGGGGGCCGGTATGCACCTTTGTTTCTTTGCCTTGATTTGACCGCATCAGAAGATTCCTGTTGGCCGCGGCTAGCCAACCAGGTAGTTGGGGATGAGCTTTTGTTAGGCCACCTTTTCTAGGCCTCTCTCCATATGGAGCAAGCAGTGCTCTCCATAAAAAGGCTGCTTGGTCATTCAGGATGCTGCCGAACAAGACTGTCATCTCCCGGGTCAGCCTCGAGCAACCAAAGTCCTGAACCGTCTGCATGCAGGGTTGGTTCTGCGGCTTCCAGTGCATCTTTACACCTGCCGGTTTCATCCCACGCCTATCGCTACAGGGCTTCTTTTTTCTTTTTTGAATTGGATTTGTCCTTCGAGCCTGTGCAATGGATTTTTCTGGTGGAGTGCAGCGTGCACAGAACTGGCCTCACCCTTTAAACCAGAGGTTCATCTGCTGTGGCCTTGCAAGCATGGACATAGCAGCAAGGTCCTCGGGCCGTAGGTTTGATTAGAGTTTCCTTCTCTTAGATGGTTGACCTTACAGGGTTGAATGAGCACCATCTGCCTGGGTTTGGGATTAGAGTTTTCCTTCTCCTAGGACGGTTGCCATAAGGCTAGAGAGCCCATCCTGCCCTTTGACGTTCTTTGTCAGACCCTTTAGTTTTGACCTGTCTGGCATGGGAGTTCCTACCTGTGGCTATTATGCCACCGCCAGCATAGCTCAAAACATCATTAGGGTACGCAAGCCTCTCTCCCACGACAAGGGGGCGTTAATATATTTAAATACATAAAACACAAAGACTAATAGACAAAAACCCACAAACTTAAAACAAACCAATACAAACAAAACTACTAATGACTTCCCCTCCTACTCCAACTGATGATTATATTTCACTAATAAAATGCTTCCAGTAAGAGTTTGTCTAGACCTGCCAGAATATGTTGGCTTTTGGCTGGTATATTCTGGCTGTGGAGCTAGACCACCCCCATTACCATGACAAAATGAGCAGGAGTCTGCATGCACATGGTGGCCAGTATCAGTGGAAACCTGCCACATTCTCATGCATCACACTGCCTGAAGTCAGGACGGAGGCCCTCAGCATGTAATCAAGGCTGGCCACATGCACGGGGTCTTGATCACATGCTAGGGGCCTCTTTTCCATCTGCAGAGTAACTTGAGCGACAGCATCCCGTGATGGAGCCATGCATGCAGGTATGGACTCCTTCATTCCCATGCCAAATCATTCTGGTTTTCCTGCGTAACACAGGTTTTTTTAGGTGCTTTATTAAAATGTTTTAAAGGGCTTTACCTGGCTTCCCCGCTGCTTTGCCTTGGGACTATCCAGAGGTGAAATGGGGCAAGAGCCCTGCATTGTTTGGACTGTGATACAATATTCCAGCTTCTGCTTTTAACCAAAACTCTATTTTAAAAAGCCCAAAGTTGATACATTCCATTTAATTTGTTGCAAAAAAGTAATAAACAAATCCCAATAGTTTAAAAAAATAATCAAAAATTTCTCCTTAATCAACAGTGTCAATTTATCCATTCGAGCCAAGTCACATGACTTTGTCCGCCAATCGTCTCGCAATGGAATCCATTCATCTCTCCATTTCTGAGCAAAATTCTTGAAGACATAGGAGATTATCAAACAGACCTCTTGGTTCTGTCCCACTACCCCCCACCTGCCCCTCTCCCATTCCTGCTGTGAAATAAATAAAAAACTTTGACACACTTACCTGTATTCCGCAACAGGAACGGGCTCCCCCTCCCTTCCCTGCCCAGTCATAAATGCAGCCATCGCAAGGCTGCTTTTATGACTGTGAATGCAAGTCCCAGCTGCTCTTTCAAGAGAACGGCCGGGAGGCAATTAAAAAGCCCCCCCCCAGCTGTCAAAAACAAAAGCAAGCCCAAAAACACATATAAAAAGAAAAAGCTACCCAGGGAGGTTTTTTTTTTTAACTTACCTTTCTGTCCCAATCGCACCTGGAAGTGTCCAGTAGGGACTTCCTGGTGACGTCACATCAAGTTGTCGTCCCGGGAACACAACGGGGCTCCTGTTCACTCACCCGTCGTTCCGTTATAATAACAGAATGGGCCTTTTCTCTGAATAAGAGGAAACAGGAGAGGAACAGGAGCAGAATGGCAGCATCCCAGGACAAGGACGATATTGTCTAAAAGATAAGCTTTTAGGTATCTCTTGTTGTCCCTGTCCTGGGATATTTTACACGTCTGATAATCTCCATAGTCATATATTGTAAAGTTCTCTCATACTTTAACTCTAAATTTTTCTTCAACCATGCCAAGTAAATAAGTCTCAGGCTTCAGATTCCCTTTTTTCAATGAGTTCATAGAATCATAGAATCTTAGAGCTAGAAGAGTTAGAAGAGACTACAAGGTTATCTAGTCCAACCTCCTGCTATGCAGGAATACACAAGCAAAGCACTCCTGAAAGATGCCCCTCCAACCTCTGTTTAAAGACAGCCAAAGGAGAGTCCACCACTTCCAAAACCGTATATTTCATTCTTGTATTTTGACAGAGGGCATGGTCACCCTGATGAATGACTTACATCCAGAGAGGAAAACGGAAGTGTAACTCAGTTCTTTTCTTGATCTCTCAGTGGATTTTGGTACCATTAACTATGGTATCCTCCTGGACCAACTGGATGAACCTGAAATAGAGGACACAGCACTGCAGAGTGTTCTGTCCTCCTTGTAAGTTCTGTTTCAAAGAATGCCATTAAGGGTGTGTGTTTTGGAGTCCCACACCATACAATCTTTTCTCCAGTGCCTTTTAACATCTTTATGACACCACTGGGAATGATCATTGAGGTATATAGACTGAGATGACATCAGCATGTGGGAGAGAGGTCTTGCATGTCCAGGAACATAAACAACCTGGATGCCTGTGTGCCCACAGATGTCTGTTTAGAGAAGTATGGAGATTATCAGACACAGCAAATGTGGTGTGATCATGACACCAGTGGAAAGTAAAAGGACGACAATATCAGACAACATTATCCTTTTGGATTCTGCTGGCATTATTCTGCCATTACTTTCTATTCATGGCTGAAGCCATCAATAGATCGCCCATCCTGTTTTAGTGCCAGCATTGCCAGCATGTGAAACCTTGGGCCATTTAAATCCTGTCAATGCAGCGGGAAGGACCGGTCTGGCACGAACACTTCTGAGTCGGATCTGGACATCCAGGTAAGTTTTTGCTCTTTTTATGACCCTCCCTGGGTTTCTTTGGACCTTTAAAGTGTGTATGTGCTTTGTGCAACTTTAAATGTCTTTATTTTGTTTTGATTTTTAAATTGCCCACATGATGAAGTCTCATAGGATTTTGAGTGAGGAAGTGAACGGGGCTCAATTCACTTCCTCTTTATTGATGGGAAGCCTTTGATGGGAGTGGAAGGTAAGTGTGGGGGGAATGTTCTTTTACTGGCATAGACATGGAGTTTTATTATGCTGGCAAAAGAATGCTCTTAGCGTATCATCTGATAAGCTCCTATATTTCTGTAATGGGTCAGACAGATTCCCTAGTAGATAGAGAATGTTTGTGTTGTATGTTGTCTTGGGTCCCATACTGGGAGAAAGTTGGGATATAAATAAAATAAAATAGTTCTACGTTATATTGTATAGGATGATAATGTTTCTCTATAGGTTAAGTATAGAGGAGTCTGCTAAGATATGCAGATGATATAAAGGTTCACTCCTTGAGAAGAGCCAGTGTGGTGTAGTGGTTTGAGCATTGGACTATGACTCTGGAGATCAGGGTTCAAATCTCTGCTCAGCCATAGAAACCCAATGGGGGACCTTGGACAAGTCACACTCTCTCAGCCTCTGAGGAAGGCAAAGGCAACCCACTCTGAACAAACCTTGCCAAGAAAAAGCATGATAGGGCTGCCTTAGGGTCACCATAAGTCAGAAATTACTTGAAAGCACACAATAAAAAAACCTTATGAAAATGTAGCACCTTACCTGCCATGTAAAGTAATGAATGTATAATGTCTTACATGCAGTTCAATGTAATGCAAATAATGTTTCTAAGCATTGACAGGTCTAGGTTTCTACCTAAGGGGAGTGTGCATGTTTGTATATAATTGTACATAGTTGTATGTAAACTGCATATAATTGATGTTGTGTGCCTTCAAGTCGTTTCCAACTTATGATGACCCTAAGGTGAACCTATCACAGGCAGGATTTGTTCAGAGTGGGTTTGCCATTGCAGTCCTCTGAGGCTGAGAGAGTGTGACTTGCACAAAGTCACCCAGTGGGTTTTTATGGCTGATAATAAAAGGCCAACAGAGAGCCTGAACATTTCCCATATGAATACCCTGAGATTCCAATACCTAAGAATGTTTAATTGGAGTGTTGATGCTAACTGCCTGTCTGGATTTGACTGTTGGTCATGACCTGGATGTCCAGACAGCCAGAAGTTGTTAAAGAGGACACCAGACAGATACAGATTAGGTGACTAATGGCAAAACCCCCTCAGTCCCTCAGTCTAAAGAATGATGGGGAACCACTCCTGTTTCTGTGGATTAGAACAAGGTATCTTTCTGTTATATTGGATCAAACTTATGATACCATTGAATGAATTTATAATCCATTCTTTATTTCTGATATATGAACCTACAGTAGACAGTACCCATACATACAAAGACACATTTGATATCAGTTTTAGCCTACACTTAAACATGTAATTTGTGAGGAGATCCTCACTGATTGAGACGACTGGTAAACTTCTAGAATGTGGAAGCACATTCAGAATGTTTTTGTTTGTTTTCGACCCTGAACTATATACACTTCTTCTTCCCAATTACTGTGTGGATTTCATTTCAGATGTAAAATCTTCTGCTCTGGTCCACTCAGTTGAATTGTGGCTTTTTCTTTTTTGCTTGACCCTTTTCAATATTTTTGCTCATCTTCCTACTCTTTTCCAGTTCTGCTGGACAATGCACCATTAGCCAACCAGACACTAACACTCCTTGCATATCTCCACCCAGAAACTAGCCATTAAATGCACAGATTTACATATCCTCTACAACAAGGGTTCACAGTATATAAACTCCACACATACTCCTACCCAACCATTCTCTGTAGATGCCAGCCACCGATGCATGCAAAACATCAGAAATAAACTCTTCCAGAACACAGCCTCACAGCTTGGGGAAAAAAAAAACAAGGAAAATCTATGGATGCCAGCTGTGAAAGCCTTCAACTTCACTTTGCTAAATCACTTATGAGTTTTTATTTATTATATTCATATCCCATCTTTCTCCTGGAATGGGAGCCAAGGTAGCTCATATCAAGTTAAAAACAAAGTACGTTGGGGGGGAAAACCTTATTTGATATGGAAGTTAAAAATTAAATAAACAGTTCTGTTTAAAAACACTGAGTTACAACAGCTAAACACACATTAACCATAGCCAAAAGTTAAAAGCATAATACACCCCACTGAAAAGATCATTCTGCCACAATAATGTATAAGCCAAAGTCCTACCTAAATTTTTTAAAGAAGTCTTTGCCTGCTGGTGGACAGGGGTAAACAGGAGGCTAATCAAGCCTCCCTTGGAAGGAAATCCAATAGTTGGGAACAGCCACTAAGAATGTTCTCTCCTTCACCCTCAAGATGGATGCACCTATAATGGTGGTGGGATGGAGAGAAAGCCTTCTCCTAATAGTCTGGCAGGTTTATAGAAGGTTAGCCTGGGGCTTGTCTACACTGGAAAAATAAATGACTTCATCTCATTTTCACTGTGAGCTGTCCAGACGACATACAGCTCCAATCGGGGTCTTTTCAGCACCTCAGGGCTTTAATCCACACACAAAAAAGTGGGAATATACTCCAGATTTAAGTGGAGAATCCAGATATTTGTGTGTGTGTGTGTGTGTGTGTGTGTACTGCACTACATAGTGAGGTCCATGTGGCTGAAAGAAAGTGACTTGCCCAAGAATATCCAGTGGGATTGCATTGCCAAGTGAAGATTCAAGTACTGGGGGCCAGTTACATGGGAGGATAAAGTGCGAGAAATTCCGGATTACTGTCCTTTCGCATCAGCAGTGCCCAGTTCACATGAATTTTTGCTAAGTTTAAAGATGCGGTGAGTTTCAGGTTTCATAGTTTACATGGCATGGCCTCAAGATAATTAAAGCCAGGCAGGAGGCAGGGAGGAAGCAAGAGGGGCCAGGGCAAGGGGAAAATAGACTGTAAATAATGACAAGGGGAGGAAAGCACAAACACACACAAAAGAATAATCTGCTGAGATTCCTTTTCTCTGGAATGAAGCTGAAGCCTGTCTCTCTCCCTCTCCTGCGAAGGGGGAGACCCCTGCCAGCGCACACGCACACACACAGAAAAGAAGCAACTGGAGGGAAGGAAAGCAGCAGCCGAGATCCCTGCTAGAGTGCACGCGTGCGTGCGTGCACACACGTACACATGCACACACACACACACACACAAAAGAAGGATTGATCAATCAGCCAGTGGAACAAGATCACTATCTCTCTCTCATACACACAGAGAGAGAGAGGGAGGGAGGGAGGGAGGGAGGGAGGGAGGAACATTAGTTAGAAAGCAAGCCGGCTAGCTCGATCTTTTTATTTGAATCACATCTCTTGCAATTCAAACCCCCTCCCTCCTTGGTCAATTGAAGCAATCAGGATTAAGTTCTGCTCTCGCAATTTCGAAAAGACTGCTGAGTGTTTCCATTGCCATAAGTGAAATGGTCGTTCACACAGTCGATAGTGCACTAAATTGCGCTACTTTTCAAAAAAGACTAGGAAAATAGCGAAAGCTGATACTGCGTGACTTATGGGGTTTTTGCCCCCCTCCTTCTGAATATGGCGACTTTGATCCAAAAGATGTGGGAACTATTACTTTGCGAATTCTTTGATAAATACTGCCTTGGGGCCACAAGGCAAGGAGAACAAGAGAGAACAAAGGAAGTTTGAGATGGGGGGAACCTCATCTCAGGATAGAGATCTTGAGAAGAACAAAGAGAGTCCTGATGTAGGGGACCTCTTGGCAGCTGGGGGGAAGGCTGTTTTGAGATAGGCCTGAAGGCCATGGCTCACAGCCTCCCCTGAATTCAACAGACTGGACTTCATACTACTGAGTAGACTAGAGAGATGTGTAGCTTAGTTGCATCGGGGAATTATGTTTATTTCTAACTTGGCTGAATGACTAACTGTATCTGTAACTCTAATGACTGTACCTGGGAGGAAGAGCTTCCTATGAAAGAATGTTGTGAACTCTGCCTGGAATTAAGAAGGTTTGCTAATCTTTCTTCCAGCTGATGCTTACATGTGCCTTTTGCTCAGTCATTTCTCTTCTCTTTCAGACAAAGGGGAGGTGGAGGTAAATCTCTGCAGTGGCAGGTAGTAGAGAAGTAAACCCAGCAATCTCCTCTTGTGGTGCATTCAGGGGTTCATTTGGATCAAGGGGTGGTGGCAGCTAGATAAAATAAAGAGGCAATTCAGGGGGCTGCCAGGGCAGAGGAACCCCAAGATTGCACCACAGGGAAGCAGTGGAGTCCTCACAGGTGTGCGCGTGAGCACACACTGAGGACAGAGCTGTATCACAGCTTGCAAGACATTATCAGAGCTGTTGATGACAAGAGGTCTTGGAAGTCTTTATTCATAGAGTCACTGTAGTACCTAGAAAGGAGCATCTAGTGTGTAAACTTGAGGAAAGCTTGTATGGATTAAAACAAGCAGCCAAGAAATAGCACGAAAAGTTAAATCTGCTCCTTATCAAAGAAGGATTTACTCCAGGCACTGTCGACCAATGTGTTTACAAAAGATTCAGAAACAATAAATGGACTTACATTGCAAGTTATGTTGATGATTTGATTCTGTGCAGTCAAGACAAAGCAGATAGTCAAGAGATACTCCTGAATCTCCAGAAAGAAACAGATATTAAAAGTTTGGGAGATATCTCACACTATCTTGGAGTACAAATTGAAAGAGACCATGATGGAAGCTTCTTTCTTAATCAAAAGCAAAAGATTATAGATCTTTTGGAGTGTCTTGGTTTAAGAGATGCAAAGGATGTTCAAACTCCAATGGAAGTGGGTTTCTTAAAGAGCAATGAGGCATTGAATCTTTGAGAGACAGTGAAAAGCACAGAACTGCAGTTGGAAAACTTCTGTACATAGCGAATTTCACTAGACCTGATATTGCAAATGCTGTTGTCATCTTATGTAGAATGGTTAATTCTCCTACTCTTTGAGATTTTACTGCAGTGAAGCGAATTTCAAGATACTTAAAAGCGACTGCTGACTTCAAACTGATGCTGCCAGCATGTGACAAGCCACGACTGATTGCCTATGCAGATGCCGATTGGGGCAGTGATTTGGTGGAGAGAAAATCAACCAGTGGAAACATCATCTTCTACGGTGGTGGAGCAGTAAGTTGGACAAGTCGGAAGCAGAGTACAGTAGTGGATAGTTCCACAGGTGCCGAGTACATCTCAGTGAAAACAGCTTGTGATGAAATCAAATGGCTGCAGAATTTGCTTCTGGGTCTTGGGATAGAGAAACCCAAGCCAACCATTTTGATGCAAGACAATCAAAGCTGTATCAAGATTTCTCAGAGTGACAAGCCTCTGAAGAAGAACATAGACATTGCTTTCCACAAGGTGAGAGAAATGTGCCAGAGTCAACTTGTTCAACTGGAGTACTGCAACTCAGAAGAAATGATAGCTGATATTTTAACTAAGCCTCTTTCTAAGGACAGTTTCCTTAGACTACAAGAAGAAATGAAGATTGTTCCTGACGTATCCTGCGATTGAGAAGGGGAATGTACAGTCACCATAATCAAAGCTGACTTGATAACAAGTCACAACAGCAAAAAAATATTGTTGATCAACATGATTTATCCCATAGAGCTGTTGTGAAAATAACATGAGATAAAGAGCTAAGCAGAATGCCTTTCCTAGACTTAGTAAGCAAACACATAGTAGATTAAATAGCAAAAAGGTGGCCTCTGCTCTTGAACAGGTGGATATCCTCAGTAATTCTTGGTATTGCTGCTACTGCTCATCCCAAACCTCTTTTTGTGGGATATGTACATCAGTCTCCTTATGCTCCCTCTCAAAATGTCAGAATTTCTGATTCCAAAATAATGTTGCTTTTCTACCATGAGAAGGCAGGACACTGGTGCCACTGGCTAGTTTAAGGTTTACTAACAACTGACATTTGAACTTACCTTCTGGTATATTGCTCACTGTCTGTCATGTGCAATTAAACCAACAGACAATTCTCTTACATCCTTGAATGGTCCTAGACAGAAACTTCCAGTTTCATCTTTGTAAATGACAATAGAACATGCTGTCACACCAAGTCTGTCTCATGTACAATACCGAAAGAACAAAAACCCCATGAAGCATTCTTCTCTTCCCTGCATTAGCATTTATATGTATTTTTATTCCAATTCATTAAACTTTCCCACTCTCTGTGGATATGTTGATGTTTCTACTGTGTTCATATCTGACCTGAGAAATTAGTGCAATCTTGATTGCTACTACCCATGAGGCATATGGAGCAAGACAGAGAAACAGTCTGCTTTTGCATCATTCTCTTGGTTTCAGTAACCATCTAGGAACTGCTATGCTTGTGATTACAGGCATACATCACTCAAGTGAAGCTCCTTTTTACAAAGTCTTTTTACAGCCACCTAGCTCTCTTTCCCTCCTCAGCATATATCTCACTGGAATATATATATATTCCACTGGAATATATATATATATATATATATATATATGTATTAAAAGGATGGTGAAGGAAAAATGCTGGCTTCTGGTGTTGGGTTGCAACAGTATGTCTACAGTAAGCTGTGCAATAAGGCTTGAGCTGGGAAAGAATGAGAATCTACTCTAACCAATCCTAGTATAGTTGTATATATTTGGCTACAACAGAGTCCCTTACTGAGTGTGCAAGAACAGTCTCTCTCTCTCTCTCTCTCTCTCTCCCTCTCTCCCTCTCTCTGGCTTTTCTTTGCAAACAAAGATTCAGGAAGGACTCATCCCGCACTTTCTGCAAGTGCGCTGATGACTAAAAAGGCCAATCCAAGGTAAACAAGTTCGGTTGCAGAAAGCACAGCAGAAGGTCTCCTTGGTTGATATTTCCAGAGTCCCTTACTGAGCGTGCAAGAACAGTAAAACAGACAGAAAGAGGGAGAACAGATAAGCCTACCACATTAGATACCCCAGCATGTTTTTTAAAAGTATAGATCTAGAAGTTTGGCCACTAAAATGGAAATCATATGAAAAGTGGAGGCTGTTGAAGCAAAAAGCAAGCACAGATACATTTCAAAAGGGACATTCAAGCAGTCTGTAGAAGGTTCAAAATGTTTTTGTTTACTTATGTAAGGCTCACTTGATGGGGTTGTGTCATCAACACATGCAGATTATTAGTTTTGAAAAGAAAAGAGTTTGCTGGAACTCCATTCTTTCCATGTTATTTCTACCTCTGGTACCAAATTTTCTGTTAAAAAAGTCATGCCCAGAAACACATTGACTTTGTTAACTGAAGTATACCTGTATGTTGTTGTTTGCTTTCAAGTCATTTCTGACTTATGGCAACCCTAAGACAAGCCTATCACAGGGTTTTCTTGACAGAATTTGTTCAGAGGGGGGATTGCCATTGCCTTCCTCTGAGGCTGAGAGATTGTGACTTGCCAAACATCACTCATTAGGTTTCCATGGATGCGCAGGAATTTGAACCCTGCTCCCCAGTGTCCTAGTCCAATGTTCAAACCACTGCACCACACTGGCTCATCTCATATAATAATTAAATTGACAAAATGTATAGTTTATATGAACTCACAGTTGTTATAAGCATAGAAAAGGATGGGGAGCATGAGGACCCACAGATGTTTCTAAAATGCTATGCCCATCATCCCTTATGATTGGCCATGTTGGTTAGGACTGATAGGAGTTGCAGTCCAATAACATTTGGAGAATCAAAGTTTCCCTACACCAAGCATACTCGTAGAGTATAGAAGACTATAGAAACACAAAGTATAGAATCACAGAGCTGAAAATGGAGATGGATGACATCAGTCCATTTCTGACACGTCAGTTTCCCTTTTTTTTTGGGGGGGGGGGTTTCTCATATTTACTTTACCCATCAGTTTATGATATAAAAAAACTCATATGAAATTTCCTATTTATTACAGCTGCAATTTCTCCAAATATTCACTTAAAAAAAAAAACCTGACCTCTCCCAAAAATATGCGTTTTAGATGGAATTTCCCATAAAATAATATATCTTTTTTTAAAAAATGTTTGAGCAGAGAGCTCCATCACAAAATTCAGAGAAGTGCCCCATCTGAAGGAACTGGGTGTTTTAGATCAGGCATATCAGATAGTACAAGTTAGCCTGGTTTATTTAAAAATGCAGTCTATGTAAAATTCTCTCTCCCTCGCCTGTGCCGACACCATACCTGGCAGTTTTCAAAGGGTCTCTCAGTCCTAGCTATTACCTAAAATCATTAATCAATGTTTTACAGTGTGTTGCTAGCTAGGAGCACATATGTGCACAGCAAATAGTTTCAGATGAATCAAGAAATAGGGACAAATTGTGTACATAATCAAAAGTCAAAATATGGTCACTGGACAGTTTGAATAAAGCAGAAATTCCTTCTCTGATACCACGTGGACACCATTCAGAAATACCCACTTCGGCTGCAACCCTATCTACACTTCACTGCCAGCAAGTTCCACTGGAAGCAGTAAGTGCCCTCCTACCAAACACCTGAGTATATATAGGGAGGTATTGTCAGGATCTCACTGTACACACCAAAGCATACAACTGAGTGGTCATAGACTTTTCTTTAAAAAGGAATGAAAAAGAAAGAAAGAGTGGAGCTTTGAGAAAGTGAGCAGAGAACTAGCAGTGGGATAGCATAATAAACATCTCTCTCCTCTTGCATGGGTGGGGTGTGTGTGGCAAAATCAGGGTGGTTTTTGTTGTTGTGTGCCTTCAAGTTGTTTCCAACTTATGGCAACCTTAAGGCAAACCTATCACAGGGGTTTCTGAAGGCTGAGAGGGTGAGACATGTGCATTGCACCCCAAAAAAGAAGTCTTATTCCACCAATGAAATTATAATCCCGTCCCCCTGATTTTTTCAGCTGACAAAATTTGGGGTGTATGTGTCAGGCCAGTGGAAGTCAATGGGGTTCCCAAGGACCATACTGGACTCTCCAAGGCTGAATGCAGTGCACAGGGAGCATGATTCCCAAACCTGCTGTAGGGAGTGCATTATTGTTTACTGCTGTCAAGTAAACTTCAATTTATGGTGACCATAAGAATGAATCATAGAATCATAGAGTCGGAAGAGACCTCAAGGGCCATCCAGTCCAACCGCCTACCATGCAGGAATACACAATCAAATCATTCCCAATGGATGGCCATCTAGCCTCTGTTTAAAAACCAACGAAGGAGACTCCACCACACTCGAAGGCAGTGTATTCCACTTCCAAACAGCTCTTACTGTCAGGAAGTTCTTCCTAATGTGGAATGTCTTTTCCTGTAGTTTGCACCGATTGCTCTGTGTCCTACTTTCTGGAGCAGCAGAAAACAAGTCTGCTCCATCCTCAGTATGACATCCCTTTAAATATTTAAACATGGCTGTCATGTCCTATCCCAACCTTCTCTTCTCCAGACTAAACATGCCCAGCTCGCTAACCTGCTCCTCATTGGGCATGGCTTCGAGACCACCCACCATCCTAGTCACCCTCCTCTAGACGTGTTCCAGCTTGTCAATATCATTCATGAATTGCAGTGCCCAGAACTGGACACAGTATTCCAGGTGAAGTCTGACCAAAGCAGAATAGATTGGCACTATGATTTCCCTTGATCTAGACACCATACTCCTATTGATGCAGCCTAGAATCACATTGGCTTTTTAAGCTGCTGCATCACACTGCTGACTAATGTTCAGCTTCTGGTCCACTAAGACTTCTAGATCTCTTTCACATGTACTGCCATCAAGCCAGGTGTCACCCATCCTGTATCTGTGCATTTCATTTTACTGCCCAAGTGTAGTATCCTACATTTCTCCCTGTTGAAATCCATTTTGTTAGTTTTGGCCCAGGTCTCCAATCTGTTCAGGTCACTTTGGATTCTAATCCTGTCCTCTGGGGTATTAGCTACCCCTCCTAATTTGTTGTCATCTGAAAACTTGATGAGCATGCTCTCTATTTCCACATCCAAGTCTTTGATAAAGATTTTCTTTAAGATGTTGGATAGCACTGGGCCCAGGATAGAACCCTGTGGCACCCCACTGGTCACTTCTCTCCAGGATGAAGAGGAGACATTGGTGACTACCCTTTGGGTTCAGTCAGTCAACCAATTACAAATCCACCTAACAGTTGCATTGTCTTGTCCACTGGTTACTAACTTTTTTGCAAGAATATCATGGGGGACCTTGTCAAAAACCTTACTGAAATCAAGGTACACTACAACCACTGCATTCCCTTCATCTATCAAGTTTGTAACTCTATCAAAAAAAGAGATGAGATTAGTCTGGCATGAATTCTTTTTGAGAAATCCATGTTGACTTTTAGTGATCACGACATTCCTTTCTAAGTGCTTACAGACTGTCTGTTTAATGATCTGCTCTAGAATCTTTCCCAGTATTGATGTCAGGCTGACTGGGTGGTAATTATTTGGGTCTTCTTCCCCCCCCTTTTAAAGATGGGGACAACATTTGCCCTCCTCTAGTCTGCTGGGACCTCTCCTGTTCTCCAGGAATTCTCAAAGATTATTGACAGTGGTTCTGAGATTACTTCTGCCACTTCTTTTAATACCCTTGGATGAAGTTCATCTGGCCCTGGAGACTTGAATTCATTTATACTGGCCAGATATTCCTGAACTACCTCTTTACCAATTCTGTCCTGTATTTCCCCTACTGCATCATCTGCTCCATCTTCCCCAGGTTGAGCACTGTTCCCCCTTTGGGAGAAGACTGAGGCAAAGAAGGTATTAAGTAGTTCTGCCTTTTCTTTGTCCCCTGTTAACCTTTCTCCATCTTCTCCCTGCAGTTGCCCTACCATTTCCTTGTTCTTCCTTTTGCTACAGACATAACCAAAAAAGCTTTTTATTGTACTTAACCTCTCTAGCAAGCCTGAGCTCCAGCTGAGCTTTGGCTTTTCTGACTTTCCCCCTATGTGAGCTGGCTATTTAAATTCTTCTTGTCAGGGGATGTGTCAGGGGATGACACTCAATCCCCAGCAGAAGCCCAAAAAGCCTGTCTCAGTAGACTCAGTAGCAACCTGCTCCCAAGAATACTCACACACAGAGTGTTTAATGTCCAAATGTCTTTATCCCTTTTGCACAGACATTATTCATGTTATGCCTTTTTGTTACTGTACAGTGTTCCCCCTCAAATATCACTTTATAACCATCAGTAGTCATTGGGGACAAACTTAATATACAATTCTCTAGTTTGTTAACACATTACATATTTTCAAAATCTTTACGAAAAGATGGCACATATGCAGTGCCCATTTTCTGCACCTTGCTGGGAGCACCATCTGCAAGGGTAATATTGGTTATTGAAGCATTTTTAACATTGCTTAACAACTGTAAATCATTAACCATATTGTGCAAGGCCCCAGTATCAAGTAACCAAATTCTTTCCTCAGTACCATCAGGATGGTACTGTGCTACAAAGGCATGCCTTGCAGCCTGAGAGGATGCAGCCCTCCTATCTGGTTCAGGCATCTTACAGTCCATCTTAAAACGTCTAGGCCTTTTGCATCTGAAACAGCATTTCACATAGCTGCAGGCTTCCTCCTCTACAGGTTCCTCTGTTTCAGTGCTCTCATGATTATGTCTGGTAATTTGTGGGTGTTTAATCCCCTGCATCCGGGAATCAAATTGCTTGCATTGGACCTCTTACAGAATACGCCCAGCTACCAGATCTACAGACAAATCACTCTCCGTGGTGGTCTTCAGACTGTACATTAGGAAATCCCATCTCTTTGGCAAACTGCCCAATAAAATAAAACACTTATGGGCTTCTGGAATGTCCACCCCTCTATTGGCCACCTCTTGAAAAAGCTGCCTCATATCCTCCAAATGGGCTTTCACACAACCTCCAATAGACAGCTTTGTGTTATTAAGTCTCTTAGTCCATATCATCTTTGAGAGGCAGGAGGAATTCTGATGAACTGTTTGCAAAGTTGTCCAAAGCTGAAAGGCTGTCTTTTCTGGGGCCGCATGTATTAACTGGAGGGACTGAGCGATAAGAGAATTGCAGCTCTAGCCTTCTGGTCTGCTAGTCTGAACGCTGTTATTTCATCTTCTGAACCATCTGGGATCACACTTTCATTCTCTAAAATGTGCCACAAATTGTCCTTAATTATTAAAGCCTCCATGTATAAATTCCATGCTGAATAATTTCCATCAGCCACCATTTCAAAGTGGATGAGACTATTATCTGCCATTCTGCTGACTGAGTCAACAATTCTCCAGCTATGAAACACAAACAGCTGGCAGCTGGAAGCACTTCAAAGTTGCTTGAAGATATTATAGGGTCTGGCTGAAACTTAACTGTTTCTCAGCCAGCTAGCCAAAAACACTCAAGACAAAAGAGTTTTTGGGAAGTTTTATAGGTTCACCTATCTAATCTGAGATCAATCAGCTGGGCCCATAACCACTGTCGGGGGATGAAAGGCCACTCAATCCCCAGCAGAAGTCCAAAAAGCCTGTCTCAGTAGACTCAGTAACAACCCGCTCCCAAGAATACTCACACACAGAGTGTTTGATGTCCAAATAAGCAGGAGGCACAATTACAAATATTTATAATTCCACAAGAAAAACTGCTTCACTAGCCTCAGCACTCACAGGAAGAAAAATAAGCTCTGCTCTGAGCCCTCTCATATACACAGTTACAGGGCATTGACTTACTCAATCACATGATCCTACAAACCAATAAGATCCTTCCTTCTGTAGCTAAGGCACATTAGGCAGTTCATGGAGTCACCCATTTTGACTCAGCATGACTCTGCAGTTTGTTTGGCCATTTTAAAATGGAGTTCTAACTCCCGACACTTCTTTGGTGATTTCCCCCTTTTCCATTTCTCGTACATGTCCTTTTTATGTTTTTGTCAGTTGAGAGCTATTTTCCAACCCGCTCCAAACCGTAAGCCATGGTATACAACAGAGCTTAGGAAAATGAAGCAGGTTGGACAACGACTAGAGCGCAACTGGCGGAAAACTCGAACCTTATCCAACAGGACTCATCATAGGAACTTTCTTTGGTCCTATCGAGAGGCAATACGTGCAGCACAGAGATCCTTCTAATCTGCACATATTGCTTCTGCAGAGTCCCGTCCAGCAGAGCTGTTTAGGGTGGCAAGGGAGATGACGCAGGTTATTCCTGCGCAGAACCCATTGCTTAACCCAATGACAGCCTGCTGTGACGTGTTTAACAATTTCTTTGCAGATAAAATCTCTCAGATAAGAGCCAACTTAGATGCCAGTAATTTGACAGAAACAATTGACGAGGTGTCCAGCAACTCCGTTGATGTAAGTTTACTGGATGAATTTCAATCTGTGAGTACCGAAGATGTGGACAAGCTACTTGGTAGGGTGAAGAAGACGACCTCCCCTCTCGATCCTTGCACTTCATGGCTGGCCATCAAGGGGGGGACTGCCTTGATGGTGTTCCTTAAGGACATCATCAATGCATCCCTCAGAGAAGGGTGTGTTCCATCTTGTTTAAAGGAAGGAACCGTTAGGCCGCTTCTGAAAAAAATCTTCCCTTGACCCCCTGGACATGAAGGCCGGTTTCTATGTTAACATTCTTGAGCAAAGTGATCGAGAGGGCAGTTGCGCTTCAACTCCAAGTGGTCTTGGATGAAACCGATTTTCTAGACCCATTTCAAACTGGCTTTAGGATGGGATTTGGAGTTGAGACTGCCATGGTTGCCTTAACCGATGACCTGCGTCTAAGCATCGACAGGGGTAGTGTGGCCCTGTTGGTACTTTTAGACATCATAACGGCTTTCAATACGATAGATCATAGCATCCTTTTGGATCGCCTGAGAGGGTTAGGAATCGGAGGCACTGCGCTCCAGTGGTTCCGGTCCTTCCTCTCAGGCAGGTCCCAGAGGGTGTTGCTCGGCGACAGCTTCTCCAGCAGAAAGGAGCTTACTTGTGGTGTTCCACAGGGCGCCATCCTGTCCCCAATGCTGTTTAACACCTATATGAAGCCGCTGGGTGAGATTATTTGGAGTTATGGGGCTGGGTGTTATCAGTACGCTGATGACACCCAGATCTATTTCTCCTTGTAACGATCGTCGGCCTCGAATTCCGATGGCATCTCTCCTCTTAATGATTGTCTTAAAGCAGTAATGGGCTGGATGAGGAAAAACAGATTGAGACTAAATCCAGACAAAACGGAGGTGCTCACGGTAGCAGCCTCAAAACCAGGAGTTGGGTTGCAACCTCCAGTCCTGGATGGGGTCACACGCTTTGTTAAGGACTGTGTTCGCAGTCTGGGGATACTCCTTCATTCATCACTTCAGATGACAAGTCAGGTGAATGCGACAGTCAGGAGCACCTGTTATCAGCTTCGGTTGATACGCCAGCTGCGCCATTTCCTGGAAGTAAAAGACCTAGAGACTGTGGTGCACACGCTGGTAACCTCTCGTCTAGATTTCTGCAATGCGCTCTACATGGGGCTGCCCTCATGCTTGGTCCAGAAACTTCAGTTGGTACAAAATATGGCAGCCAGAGTGGTCTCAGGAACATCTCGGAGAGACCATATAACTCCAGTATTAAGATCTCTCTCCACTGGCTGCCTTTCAGTTTCCGGGCCCAGTATAAGGTGTTGTTTATTACCTTTAAAGTCCTAAATGGCTTGGGTCCAACTTATCTCTGGAACTGCCTCCTCCCATACAATCCTCCCCGCACACTCCGGTCCTCTGGGAGGAATTTGCTTCAGCCACAAAAATCTAGGCTGTCTGCAACCTCCCAGAGGGCCTTTTCAGTAATCGCCCCCAAATTGTGGAATGACCTGCCAAATGAGATCTGTCAGATGACAAGCCTGAGTAGCTTTAAAAAGCACTAAAGACGGATCTCTTTTGGCAGGCCTTTCCTAATTAGATCCCAGCCTCAGGGGATCCTGGCCTCTATTAGTCCGCTGGCTATATATTGTATTTATTGTTTTTAAAGGTGATTTTAGACAGTTGCTTTTAATTTATATTTGTTTAATATTTTTTATGGGGGAGGGTGGGGGTGTTTAGGGTTTTTTATCTGTATTGTATTTTAATTTTTGTAAGCCACCCCAATTGTTTTAACAGAGGGGCGGGTTATAAATAGTTATTATTATTATTATTATTATTATTATTATTATTATTATTACATCCATCCTGGTTTCTTTAGACACCTCCCCTTATTCCTCCTCATTGGAACTGTTTGAAATTGTGCCTTCAATATCTCACTTTTTAGAAACTCACATCCTTCATGAACTCCTTTATCTTTTAGTATTTCTGACCATGGGATCACCCCCAGTAATTCCCTAAGTTTTGTGAAATCAGCTTTTTAAAATCTAGAATGCATGTCTGACTATGCTTGGCTTCCCCTTTTCCTCTGTTTAAAAAAATCCAGGAGAACATGGTCACTCCCCCCCCTAAGGATCCCACCACTTCCACACCATTAACCAGGTCATCTCCATTGGTTAGGATCAGATCTAAAACAGCTGATTCCCCTTGTTGCCTCTTTCACCTTCTTTACAATGAAATTATCTGCAAGGCAAGTGAGGAATTTGTTGGACCTTAAATTCTTGGCAGAGTTGGTCTTCCAACAAATATCAGGATACTTGAAATCCCCATTACTATTACATCTCTCCTTTCTGAATGTCCGGTCATCTGATCCAGGAAGGCATCATCCAAGTCCTCCATTTGGCTTGGAGATCTGTAGTAGATCCCCAGAATGCTATCCCTGCTGTTTCTCTCTCCCCTAATTTTTACCCAGATGCTCTCAACCTGGCTCCCAGGATTTAAGTCATGGATCTGCTCACAGGTGTACACATCCTTAACATATTATCCTACTCCACCACCCTTCCTGTTTGGTCTATTTTTCTGAAATAGGCTATACCCCTCTATAAATACATTCCAATCATGAGACTCATCCCACCAGGTTTCAATGATGCCTATAACATATTTATTTTGTTGTGCCAAGAGTTTAAATTCATCCTATTTATTTCCCATGCTCCGTGCATTCGTATAGAGACATCTGAGACCATGGGCCACTTCCCCTATCTGCCTTTAAAAGGGTTTATTCCTCCCATTGTTGGGTTGTTGTGTTATTTGCCTTGTTCTCTGTATAACACTTGGCCTATTTTCTCTAGCACTCAATGAACTCCTGCCTTCAAGAGTACTGTCTCCCTCCCCCATACAACTCAGTTTAAAGCCTTCCTGATGAGATCTTTCAGACTCTTTGCAGAAACATTCCTACAAACTGCTGTGAGGTGCAGCCCATCTCCTACCAGCAGTCCACTTCCCTGAAACCACATCCCATGGTCCAGGAAGCCAAATTGTTCCTGGCGGCACCATCTGTGAAGCCAGTTGTTCACCTTCACTATTCTTCTCTTCCTTCCTGGATCATGCCCTTCCACTGGAAGGACAAAAGAAATGACTATCTATGCATCCAAGTCCTTCAGCTTCCTATCCAAATCCTCATAATCTGTTGTGATCTTCTGGGGGCTATGCCTTGCAATGTCATTGGTTCCCACATGGACCAAAAGGAAGGGATAATGGTCAGAGGCTTGATGAGTCTTGTAAGTCTCTCTGTTATGCCAAACACCGCTGTTGTCATCTCTTCAGTTCACCGAGCTTCTGTACACCGAGATCCAGAGGCTGAAGCTGCAGCTAATTTGTGAGACCTTCAAGTCCCCCTGCTGTCAAAAGCTTTGCTCAAGTCTTGCAGAGTCAGAGCCATGGCTTCCTTGATTGAATCTATCCACCTGTAATGTGTTTTTCTTCTTTTCCCAGGAAGGGGATTGGTAACTGTAATTGCCTTCATAACAAAAACACTGAGAAAGGGAAACTAGTCTTCTCCAACCCAATGCCCTCAGGCCTGTATTCACTGGACATATTGCCATGTTAAGGGGGTGGTTTTCCTTCCCACATTTATTTAAACCAAACAGCCAACTATGAGGTGAAGAGCCTGTTTGCACTGGCCACTTAATCTGAGGCCAATACAGAGCATTATGCTTCAGACTGGCCCAGGATTGACCACATGCACAGGACCCAATCCAGAGCAGCAGTGCATCATCCACATAGGTTAGCCAGGCCAACACTGTATTGGCTCATACCCTTTTCAACCAAGCAGTTCCCAGCAAGAGCCTGGCTGATGGGGTCGCCACCTCTGCTGGGGTCAGAAATGGGTGCCCAGATATATGATCAAGAAGTAAGGGGTACCCTACTCCCTCCTCATTAATTGCATGGGTTCCCTATTCAGCCCTCAACAGAAGCAAACATACCAGACAGACTTTCTATGGCTGTTTGGCCAGCAAGGCAGTGATGGCAGGAGCACAGGAAAGGGGAAGGAACTCATTGAAGCTGCCACCACCTCATATGTAGGAGCTTCATTGTTAATAAGGCTAACAATTCCACCTCAGAGACCTAAGAAATTGATATATAATAAAATTGGTATATTAATAAATTGGCATATTATTAATTTGGTTCATTAATGTGGCCTTCCACAAGGGAAAAACAGGATGGTCTCAGAAAAGTCATCTGAGTGCTATGCTCTACCCTAGGGAAGACTAAGGCTAAAAGTCAAAAGGACACATTTCCCAGTGGAAAGGGAGATGATGGATGGATGAATCCCTTGTGGATGCTGATTTTGAAATTTCCTCTCCTTAATCCCCAGCCTTAAGACAGAGATTGCTCAAGCTTTTTAAACCCAATCACTGGACAGTAAGGATAGTTTGAAACACATTAGCATCTTCCACACCTATTGTCAAGACCAGGAAACTAATTGTGCACTTCATGAAGGCTCATGGAATCTATTGTTCCAACGCATGAAGCATCCGCTCCCCTCAGGTGTATTTGGAAGTATAAATATGACCCCCAAAATCTCTCTCAATTGCGCACAGTCACAGTTACAGGGGAGACCTGTCACTCTGTGTTAACCACCCAGATTCCTCCATCCACTCTGCTGGATTGACCAACAAATTCCAGACTACAGGACAGGTTGTATGACCCCCCCCCAAATCCTCTTGCTACCCTCTATCCAAGTTTTTCCTACTGCCTTTCTATAGCCTTGTGTGAATGCTTCTTGCGTGACTGTGTGTGTGCTTGCTGTTAATTTTTGGAACTCTTAATAAAAACCATAATTAATTTCACATGTGTGTGTCTTCCATTTAGACTAGTACTAGCATACAGAGGTTCAAGATTCCTTTGTTACCCCCTTTTGCATTGCTAAAGTTGAGTTGCTGCTAATTTCCCCAAATTATTAGAAACTCGATAGTTACTTGGAATTTCCAAGGAGCATGTTGGGTAACACCATGGAATGCCTGCCCAGCATGCCTCTGCTTTTGCTGAGGGCAGAACAGGGCACCTGTATGATCAATGGAGAGGGAGGAAGAGCAACCCTCTCCTTGATCACATGTTTTGATGCCTGTTTCTGGCCTCAGCGGAACCACTGGTGTGCCAAGCAGGCTTTCCATAGAAATCCTGCTTGTGAGGAGGAGGTGTTAGAGGCTTTGAAAAGCAGACCATGCCCTTTCCCTGCACTACTCAGCATGTTGCAGCTTTTGGCATGTGGACAACTGGATCCACTGAATCAGACCTGATCCAGCTGTCCAGATACCAATGAAACCTGAAGCCACTCTGAAGTTTCTGGAAAACATTGGATTTTCCCCCGACTTTGCTTAGTGAGGGGCAAAGTTTGGTTAAAGGCTAAAAACCACATTACCTCCCCAGAAGTAGCCATATATCATGAGGACTGCCAGCACCAGATTCAGGGTAAGTATGACATTTTTGGCCCATGTGAGCATGGCCTAAATCATCCCTCACCTTCAGATGCTTCTGGGTGCTTACCAAGATAAAGCTCCTTAGCTGCATGGTTCCCATATTACCTGCCATAAGAGAGCATTAGCCAAGGGCATGGCATGATTCACCTCACCCTACCTGCCAACCATGACCTCATGGAGGCCTTGTTGCATATCCTTCAGAAACCTGTTGCAAACAGAAAGCCACATATGCACAGGTTACACCTGTAGAGGCACTGACCTTTTGTCCAGACTGATGCCAAAGGTTCATACTTGCCTTCTGTGCACAATCATTTTCACTCAGATGGTTAAAAGGAGGAAATTTGTCTGACCATGTAGCACCAGACCAATGCAGGTGAAAATGGGGAAGTCTGAGTATCCTTCAGAGGCTTGGGAACTCTAATGGCTATTTCACACAAAATTTTCTTTTGGTTCCCTAAAGTTTTGGGGAAGCATGCGGAGGTGACAACAGGAATGTCACCCACCAGGGTCCTGTAAGGTGTCACTGTGGCCTCCCTGGCAGTTTCCCACACCTGCTACAGCATCACACTGCTCATGTAGTAGGCCATTCTGCAAGTAGCTTTAAATTCTCACTACTCACACAGAGAAGCATCTAAGACCTCCCTGTATGAGCTGTAGTGGTGGTAGTAACACTGGCACCAATGGTGAAGCATGCAGGCAGGTGGCCCTGGGTACCTAGTACACTTACAAGCCACTGCCAGAAGAAGAGCTAACCATCTAGCACATGCCTCTCAGGAGGGACTGATATTATTGAAAGCTGCCTCATTCCTTAATGCTGCCTTGGAATCAAAGCACTATGGAAAGAGCGGCTTGGGAAATCACCTGTCAAATAAGTACTGCAACGCAACCAGTACTGCTGTCCCACCAAAAATGTATAACCGTAGATGTCTGTTGATTTGGAAGCTTCCTCATAAAAAATCCTCATATATCAGGATTTGGAAGCTTTCTCATAAAATAGTTGAAATGAAATCTCAGAAATACTGATGTTTCATCATCATCATCATCATTTATTTATATAGCACCATCAACGTACATGGCATTTTACAAAAGGTTACAGAGTAAAACAATTATCACTATTCCAATAATATAAAATACTAAAATACAATACTAAAATACAATAAGAAAAGGGGAAAAAATACAGATAATTCAGAATAAAACAAAATAATCAGTACAGATGATAAAATGCAATAAAGATATAAACATTAATCCAAAATTCCAAAAGTTTGAGAGAACAAAAAAGTTTTCAATTTGGATTTAATAACAGTAAGGGAAGAAATAGTCCACAAGTTTACTGGGAGGCAATTCCAGGAATAAGGAGCAGCAAGAGAGAAAGGATGAAGTCAAGCCAAGGAAGAAAAAACGCTTGGCTGGGTAAGAAGCCCAGAATTCAGAGAGCTAAGATTTCTAACAGGCTGGTAAAAAGAGGTAAGAGTTGCAAGGTAAGGAGGAGCTAGGTTATGCAGGACATTGATGTCAGAACAAGCAGCTTATACTGAATCCTAGAGGGAATAGGTAGTCAATGAAGGGATATCAAAAGTGAGGTAACATGATCAAAATGATGGTCTAATTCTATACAGAGATGGGGGAATTTGCCCATCTCTACTTTTTACATGTATAAACAGTTCTTACTCAATATCTTCTACAACATGCACCTGCTTGTTTGTTTTGGCATATTACTAGTCATAGCTTTATTTTTATTCAGTTTCTTGCAATGTATTTATTTCAGTAGATACATAGCCCACTTATCCCTGTGGTCAAGGTGAGAGTTAATAAAGGATTGTGCCCTATCCTCAAGGAAGCATGCTATAAATAACTCAGTTTATTAAAGTTTCCATATCTTCATGAGCAAATGACAACTTTCAAATGTTAATGAATGTACAAGCTACAAAAGCAAATGTGAATTATTAATACACACCAGAATTGAAATAGGTTAAGAAAATGCATAGGAGAGAGAGAAAAGAGAGAGAGAGAGAGAGGACAAGAGGCCATGATATTGTTCTACAACCAAAGAAAAAGGCAATGACAATTTCAATTTTCCTGTCATACTGCCTTCCTCTTCTTCAAAGAGATGCCAGGAAAAGCAAATAATAATAAACATGGGTTTATTTGAACTGTTTATTTTTTATCTATCACATAGTTTTGATGGTGGCAGAAGGAGAGGTCACTGGGTGTACACAATGGACTATAAAAGTGGATAAAGTTAGGGCTTATCTACATGGGCCATGATACACTGGCTCCCCACCAGCATATCCTGCCCATGGATCAGCCCCATTCCTCCCCTGTTCCTTCCATGAAATGGGAGGAAGTCAAGACCGGCATGGCGATCCTTTGCTGCACCTACCACCGTCAGCACCACCAGCACCACCACCACCTCCCTCACTCTCATGGAAGCCAGGAAGTCAGTCTGCAACATGTGACCCTACGTGCAACCAGCCTTATCCACATGTTGCGGGATTCCTTCCTGCTGTGGAAGAGTGATGGCAGATTAGCAGCTGCACCAATGGGCTGGCATGCTACAATGGGCCCCTGCAGTCACACAGCACCCAAGCTGTTTCTTTGCCAGCAGGAATGAATTAAATCAGGTATTATTTAAAATTACTTTAAAATGCTGTAACAGGCTCTAGGCTGTCTTCCCCGTGTCTTAGCCCCATTTTTGCCATGGGGTTGTGATGGGGCAAACTTCTAGGGGTAGAATGGGGCAAAAGGCCTGTGTCATCAGGACTGCAGGGCTCTAAGATGGGGGCAGGATGGGGTACATTGCCCATGTAGATAAGCCCTTAGACAAGGGTAGGAAAATATGTTGACTGAGATATGAGGTGAATCATAGTTTGTTAATCTGTCTATGGCCACAACTGATACCCACATATGCTCTAGGCCCTGGCTCATAATTCTAGAAATAACTAGATAGGCAATAATGTTGTATTATATGGGAAGTCCAGCTTTCACAAGGGAGAATAAGGACCAGAGCTTGGAAGGCTACTTTATGTATTACAACTTCCAGAATTCTACCAGCTAGTAGAGTCACTTTCTCCATCCTCTGCTTAACCTTACCACCCTTCACCCAAGAAGGGGGGGGCAAAGGTCTGAAGTGGGGAGGATCCTCTATGGGTCTAGCCTCTCCTCATGACTGAGGATCATGAGCCTGCAGGGATATAAATTATAGAATCATAGAGCTGGAAGAGACCACAAGGGCCATCTAGTCCAAACCCCTCCCCTGCAGGAATACACAATCAAAGCATTCCTGGCAGATGGACATCCAGCTTCTGTTTAAAAACCTCCAAAGAAGGAGACTCCACCACACTCCTAGGCAGTGCATTCCACTGCCAAACAGCTCTTACTGTCAGAAAGTTCTTCCTAATGTTTAGGTGGAATCTGTTTTCCTGTACTTTGAGTCCAATGCTCCCCATCCTAGTCTCTGGAGCCACAGAAAACAAGCTTGCTCTATCCTCAATGTGACATTCCTTCAAATATTTAAACATAGTTATCATCTCTCCTCTTCACCTTCTCTTCTCCAGGCTAAACATACCCAGCTTCCTAAGCCACTTCTCATAGGGCTTCCAGAACTTTTACCATTTTGTTTGCTCTCTTCTGGACACATTCAGGCTTATCAATATCCTTTTTGAATTGTGGTGCCCACAGAAGAAACACATGCAGGTAGAACAGTTCCTCCACTACTGACCTTCACCTCCTAGTATCTACAGGACAGGGTCATTCAGGCAGAAGGGATGCTACAGATGAAGTAGGGTCAACCAGCATTTCTGCAGTTTCTTCTCCAAGGAAAAGGGCTAAACAGGGCAAATGTTTCAAGTTTGCTAATAGTCTACCAAGCCAGGTGTAGCCATTGTAATTTGACCTAGCAAGTGTTTCACAACCACCCTGTTTTTACAGTTCAGACAAAAAGAAGCAAGAGGAAGGAAGGGAGGAAGGAAGGAAGGAAGGGGATTTTGCTGTAATAAGAATGACTTAGTGATTTACACTCTACTTGGTAGATCATACATTGTATGAGCTTGATTTAATATATTAATTTTTGCTGATAGCAGTGTTATCTACCCTGACACCCCCTGCCCCATAACTGTAATAAATTGGCAATATTTAATAATTAGGTCAAACGTGGACTTCCCTGTAGTGTGGCCATTAAAGCTGGGAAATTCCACAACCAGGAATCCCAAAGACAAACATTGGTCAGTTAGGCATGCACTTAAGGAGGGGCTGCCCAAATTCCAAATAAATGTTAATTGGCAAGGCAACTACATGTCCAATCAACTGGCTAATCCTATCAGCCAAATCTGAGATACGCAAACCTGGAAACAATTCTCATACTTTTACCATTCCACAAACAAAGAAGGTTTCTTCCTCTATTCAATCGTAAAGTATCTGCACATTAAGGACCATTAACATATCTGGAGTGTCCATTGTCTCATACTGAGCAACTCTGAGAAGCATTGTCTTCCACTCTATCCCATCCCCTGAAGGCAGTTATCGACTAATAAAAACCCCTTCAAAACAACACCAATCTGTCTTAAGCTCCTCCTACATCCATGCTGCTGGTTTTCTGACAGACCCTCAGAGCTCACTCTGAGACTCTGTCACTGCAGGAACCTCTGCTTTACAGGACAGGTGTTATATCTCCTACAAACAACCTCCTTCACTATTCCTTTGTCTCAATATTTTCTACTTTATTCGCTAGCCATGTGTGAATGCTTGAAGCCTGAATGTGTACTTGAATGTTGTTATTATTGTTTTCTCAAATAAGGACCAATTTATTGTACTAGCTAGTTTAATGTCTTCTACTCAGTACCAGTAAACATAGGTTAAAAGATCCTGCTATCTGTTGCCCCCTCTCGCATAGCCAAGCTGCGTATATTAATTCCCCAAATTAATATCGATATTTTGAGGGTCCTTAAGACCCCCGTGCCTTTAGGGTAACAACAGCATGATACATACTTAGCAACAGTCTTGAGGCATAAGCAACCTTTGTGGTTTTTTCCTCCTTTTCAGCCTTGTAATCCAGTGGTTCTGAATCTTTGATTCCTCAGATTATTCCTCTTTAACTCCCATAATCCATTCTCATTGGTTGTGCTGACTGGAGCTTCTGGGAGTTGAAGTCCAGAACACCCAGAGGACTAGTAGCTATGAACCACTTCTCTAGACCAGTGGTGTCCAACCTGTGGCCATCCAGGTGTTTTGGACTACAGCTCCCAGAATTCCTAACCATTGGACCAATTGGCTCAGGATTTTGGCGGTTGGAGTCCAAAACACCTGGAGGGCCACAGGTTGGACACCACTGCTCTAGACAATCATGGAAAGGACATCAGTCTGCCATGCCAGTGAGAAGAGTGTCTATGGCAGCATGCCTACCTGACCCTATTCCCCCCCCCAAAAAAAAATTAATGCTTGGCACTTAACCTTATTTCAGTTACTGGTCTATGATTAAATTATGAATTTATATCTGGAAAAAATGTTTTTTTTTTCCTTCTCTTAACAGAGGACCAGCAATTGTTTTAGAGACTAATAAGCAGAAAAAACCACCTGTCTGGAGGGGTGGTCATTTATTTATTAAATTGGAAAATGCGTCAATATAAGTCTTTTCATCCCTATAGCAAAGGATCTAAAGCACTTTACAAAATTCAAGCATCTCCTATTTTACCATTTGCCAAAGTACAGCTCTAAGGCCACATGCAGATCCCAAGGCTGTTTTCATAGCCTTTGAGACTCCAGACTCCTTGGACTGCTGTTCTTCTATCCAAAAAAAGAGAATTGCCTTTTCTGGAAGCCTTCAGAATTTGCTTTTTAACTAAGTTGATGGATTCCCCATGCCCTGCATCTGGGAGTAGCAAGTGGCAGGGAAAGCTGTCCCAAGTAGGGTGAGGCAATCAAAAGGGAATCAGGCAGTCTAGGTCATACACAGTAGTCGAGAAAGTTATCCAATCATTGAAGGGAGATGTAAAAGCAAGGTCTCAAATATTCTGAAGTTAAGCACTAGAAGCAAGAACTTACAATGTACAAAGCTGAAGAGGGAATAAGGCAAGATGTACCACTTAGAGCAGTGGTTCTCAACCTGTGGGTCCCAAGATGTTGTTGGACTACAGTTCCAAGGAGACCTCTGAGATCTCAGCCAGGTGATCCTCCCAGTCATTATTGAGGCTGTGAGTTCAATCCTACAGTCGCACTAATGACTGGGAGGACCACCTGGCTGTCAAGATGAGACCTCAGAGGGCTCCTGGGGACTGTAGTCCAACAACATCTGGGGACCCACAGGTTGAGAATCACTGACTTAGAGCCAGTCCAGGGGTCAGGAATTCCATGTAACCAGGAGCTTACGAAAGCATCTACCAGTCTATTGAACAGTTGTGTGTAACAAGAACTCCACTCAGCCACTGGGAGACTTATAGCCACTTCACTGTGACACATCAGGTGGCTAATTACCTATATTTCCCTATTTAAGCCTCTGTAAGAGATGTTCACTCTTTTGGCACTGCTGTGTGTCTTGACAGCATGCTGTCAGGTCCTCGTCAATTGTATCTTCCCTCAGGTGCCATGGGTTTAGGAAGGAGCTCTCATCTGGAACCAGAGGCCTCTCAAAGACTGACTTTTCTGACTTGGATGCCACCAGATGAGTTATAACACTCTAAACTTTTTAACATTAAAAAAAGTGTGTTTGCAAAGCCAGACATGTATTTTGACCACTTATAGGGGTTTTTTTTGGGGGGGGGGTGTTAGGTGGTGTGTAGCATTCCTGGAATCATGAATATCCCAGGGAATCCCAGGGCAGAAAACTGGTTCCTGGACCCAGCACAGCTATCCAACCTATCCAGTGGCCATCTATTGCAAGGGGGCTCACCGCTCACTGGCAGGTTTGTTTGCAGCCTGTCTGGCAGCCCTCAAGAGACCCTCCGAAGGGCGCCCCCCTTTCTGGCGGGTGACCACATGGCCGGTCGCCATGGGAGAAGCCATCTTCCCCCATCTCCTTCCTGGCATGCTCAGCGGCCGGGAGGGGCAGGGGGAAGCGATAGCCAATCAGGGCAGGCCTGCCTGGCCCTGATTGGCTCCCACTAGCCTGTGGGTTGGACATCTGGCTGCACTTCCAGCGTGGTCGGATGACATCAAAGGGGGCTGCGATGGAGCTGATATAAGGCGGCTCCGTCATAGCCTACTCGCATTTGGGCTCGGGGAGCCGAAGACCCGCCCACCCTCCCTTGGGTTGCATAGTTATATAACCATGTCACAATTTGTAGGTGGATGGCATGGGTCGTGATCATGGCGTAAGGGAAGGGGATCTCCTTCAAGTTCAAGGAGATCCCTCCCTAATTTGTTAACGGTTACCTTGTTTGCAGGGGAGGAGAGAGCGTCAGGCAGGATGGCTTGCCCATCACCTTTCTCCTCTGGGTGAGTTGGAAGTGTCCAACATGTGGCCATTGACCCATATGGGTTGGGTCAATGATGAGGTCATGACCCATGCATAATTGCCAACCATTTAGCATCTGCAAGTTGTGACCATTTTATTGCCAACAATGTTTGTCTACCAACCTGTATTTAACCAATGTTTCTGAATCTGAGATCAATACATTTGTTACTACATTTTAAGTGTATGTGTCTTATTTGAGGAGGGAGGAGGGGTTTTACAGTCTGAGTCAGCAGTATCATGATCATAATATTGAACTGAGGAACTGAGGCCCAATGGTAGAGCACATGCTTTGCCCAAAGGAAATTTCAGCTTCAAACCTCAGAAGCTCCAGATAGGGCTGGAAATTCCTGCCTAAAACACTGGAGTGTCACTGCCAGTCTGTGTGGTCAGTACTGATTGAGATAGACCAATTGTCTATTATGCCACTTCACGTGTTAATCATACAGGGCTATGTCATAGCTTTTCCTCTGTCCTGAGCCTTTGGGCAAAGAAGAGAAGGCAAACCAACTGAAGCTCTTCGCTCCTATCCACATGTTGCGCAGAACCTTCCTCTCCACCTTTCCCAGTAGAAGGCAGAGATATGAGTAACCCAAAGTAAAACTACTTTCCCCTTCCCTTTCTCTGGAGAAGAAAGGAACTTGTGTGTGCTGAGTAGCCAAAAGCACTCTGAAGCGTAACAGATGAAAGTTTAAAGATTTTTTTGTTCTAAGTAAGGATTACATCATGTCTCTTGGTATCATATCTTGGGGCATCCTTCTCCAGGCATAATGTAACCTGCATAGTTACAGAAACTGATTACATTCCAAAGACACCTTGGCACTGACAACCAGCTAGGGAAACACAACAAAAATCCATGACACCCCCTAATTAAAAACACTCCCTTGCCACTTAAAGAGAAGTAGACCTTCTTTTCTTAGGTTTTCCCATGGCTAAAGAAGTGGGAGTCTAACCTTTGGGAGATCAGCTTCTACCAGCCTTCCTCATGCTGATAGTCAGCATCCTATGGAGGGCTTGAAAGAAGAGACCAACAGCTCCTTGAGAACAAAAACAAAATTTTTATACCCCTGACCTCCAAAGATTTCAGATGTTTGAGCATCTCTATACTCACAGGAAGCTTGATTGGCAAAGGGTATCTCCTCTGATCTTTCCTAACCCTCTTGTTAGCTGGATGTAGATTGGTTCACAGCCACTAGATAATGTATGAGTGTATTTTTCAGGCTCTGTTGAGGATGGAGATAATTTGTCTTTATTTGTAAAATGTATTAACTGTTTCTTGTTACCAACATAATCCAAAAGTGGGAGCATGTGATGTATGTGAGGAATTTGGAAAATCCTAATAGAGACACAATATGAATATTAAGTGTTATTATTATATGTACATATTTGTTTGTTATATGTGCATACTTGCAATCAATGTGACACTTGCAAAATGATGAAACAAAATTAAAATGTCTTTAAGTGTAAGTCCTACTTATTTCTGGAGAGTTAAAGAGTTTAAAAGGAATCAAGAAAAAGTCAATACCAAATATTTCTAACAGTTTTCTGGTACATGTTGTATTGCTGGTGGGTCTGTCAGGGCTGAATAAGTTATCCTAAACTGATTAGCTGGATAATCTGCCTATTTCATGAAAACTATAGAAATTAAGAATATATTGAGCCTTAGTTCCTTTCTGTGATATGTTGCAGCAATGACTGTTAGAACCTCTACTCCCATAAGAGACTTCACTTTGTCCCTAAAATCAGGGCTGACAAGAGGAGGGAAAGCGAGTACATTACTGGGGTCTGATTGTCCAGAATGGTACTCAGGAACTAACTATGTTGTATATATTTTTGTCTTTCTCCGTAGAGTCTGTTACCTACCCTTACAGCCCCCATCTTGGAATATCACATAATTGGCAATATTTAATAATTTGGCTTGATGTGGCCTTCCACACAGTTAGCAGGTAAACCAAGGACCCCTAGATACCAAGGCTGGAGTCATGTATAACCAAGGGAGGGGCCTTTGGAAATTCCCCAAACAAGTAATATTCAGGTCAGAGCTAACTCCTGGAGATGAGCATCCACTGATCCATTCAACAATAGCAGAGTCCTTGACATTTGCAAAACAGGTTCTTCCTCTTCCATTCCTCTCCAACAATAGACCTTGCCTACTTCTATTCAGTTCTAAATACATCACCCATTAACGATTGTTAACTCTTCCGGAAGACAAAACTCCAAGAGACATTGTATTCCACTCTAAATCCCACCCCTTCAGGGGAATTATCACATATAAACATCACCCTAAAACACCACCAAAATGTCCTCAGTTCACTTTCCTCTCATCACCTTGTTGATCTGCATCACCAGTCGGTAGTTCCTTCTCCTACATCCATTCCTCCCGTTTGCTGTGAGACCCTCAGAATGTATTTCTGAGAAACCTCTGCTGCATGAATTTCTGTTCCTCTGATAGGTATGGTATCACCGAAGAACCTCCTACTCTATTCCTCTATCCAAATACTTCCTACTATCTTCAATAGCCTTGTGTGATTGCCTGAAGCCTGAATGTTTTTTCCAATAAAGATCATTTAATTACACTCTTTGGCTTAGCGTCTCATCTTTTACTACTGGTATACATAAGTCAAATGATCCTGCCATTAGCTGGCCTGTTGCTGCCATTTTGAGCTAGTTAAATGTTCCCCATATTAATTTTGGACACTAGTGGACTCCTCATGGACCCAATGCAATTTGGGTAACATGTCTTTATTTATCCATTGACATCCATTGTAAAATAGACTAATTTCAAAATAATAATTACTAATAATAATATACAAAATTCTGTATTAAAAAAAAAGAGATTTCCCTCTGCTTCTGCCTTGCTGAGAAATTTCCTGGCTAGCCCAGGTTAGCAGCCCAAGAACATGTCATGGCAACAGCCTCTTGGTGTATTTGTGGAGGGGGGAGGGTGCTGGTTGTAAGCGACAGTGACTGCCATCAAAGATGGAGGGAAGTAGAAAACTTCCAAAGGGGGCTTTTTTAACCAGGACCCAAATCCACCCTCAGCAGTCATGCCTAAAATAAGGAGAGTGAACCTCATGTCCTAGGGCTGAATTCACCTTACTGTGTATTACTTTGGTCTTCTTCAGGGTTGAATCAGGACCAGACAGCCATATCACTCATCCCATGGCATCACCATTTGGTGGTTTCCCAGGTTTTGTATGGTTTTTTTTTCCTTCATTCTAAAATGTTGAAATACCAATGGCTTAGTTATTGACAGTAAGAGCTTTAAGCTAAAATATTCTGATCTTTCTGGTGCCACCCTTTTGCCTTTGATCCCAACCATCGCTGGAATGTAGCATATGGTTCCTTTAGATACCTTGTCAGCTTTCTTTACCTATACTGCATTTTTGAAGTCTTTACACACTCATGAATGCCACCCAGAAACAAAAGCATGACAGCTGGAGACATGAAACAAACAGCTAAAGAAAGGCATGAATGAAGTTCAAAATGTGAAGATAACCTGTGGACAGACAAGCCACAGAAAGTGATGGTAACACAATTGCCCTGCTTCTACCGCCTCCCCCCCCCCGCCAGTCTTATCAAGCATTTGAAAAATTAAACACATCTCAATGGAAATAAAACATTATTTTTTAAGGAAGAGCCAACAAGCTAAACATTATTATTTCTTATTCTCCAATATCCTGTTTTATCAAGTTTACAGTGACAACATAATTGTGCAAGTAAAAACTTTTTTATCCTAATTAGATGTAATGTCTGTAGGCTTATAGACATTGTGATAAATAAGACTTGCACCTTCTTATACAATACTAGGAAATTTACCCAGTGTTGTCTGCGTTGATATCAATTATTTTGCATATTATTAGAATGGTGCAAAAATTTGAATGGTAGAACTTTCAGTTCTTAAAATTTGTTTCACATCAACTTGTGGATTTTGGCGAAACTGCAATAACATCATAATCCTGCAGTATCAGGACAATACACTTCCAAATTTTCTTCAGAAATGCCTGACCAAGTGAATGCACCTTTTTCATTAGTAGTAAAGTGCTTTCTGCAACTGCAACTTTCTGTGCTTTCTGCAACCGGGCTTGTTTATCTCGGATTGGCCTTTTCAGTCATCAGCGCACTTGCAAAAAGTGTGGGATGAGTCCTTCCTGAATCTTCGTTTGCAAAGAAAGCCAGAGAGAGTGAGAGAGAAAGGGTATTTAAAAAAAAACAAACCCTTAAGATTCATGAATGCAGTCTACTTGAAGACTGAACACAGCAGTTTATTTAACAATACAGTACTGAGTAGACTATGGAGATTTTCACACAGGCTATATATCCCGTGGTAGGAACAGAACAGGGTCAGGAAAGGTTTTCCCTTTCAGACGACGTTGACCCCATTCTGTCCTGCATCCATCCTGCTCCCGTGACTGTTCTGGAACAATGTAATCATGATTTTTCATCGTGAATAGACCTCCCTTTCCGTCATTATCACGCAATCACGGGTGTGCGAACAGGAGCCCCATTCCTGTTCCGAAATTACAGCCGCGGAGGGGAGGTCCATTCTGAGCACTTCCTGGTACGATCTGGACATCTAGGTAAGTGGCACCCTTTGTTTTACCCTCCCTGTTTTGATTGTGTGATTTAAAGTGTGTTTTTGTGCTTGGTGAACTGATTTTATGTTTAGGGTAGTTTTATTTTTTAAATTTACCGCCCGGCCGTTATCACGTGATAACGTGATAACGTTTCAGATGGCCAGTCGTAAAAGCAGCCTTACGACGGCTGCATTTACGGCCAGCCAGCGAGGGGAGGGGGAGCCCGTTGCTGCCGCAGAATTAAGGTAAGTGTGTGAAAGTTTTACATTATTCCATGGCAGGAACGGAAGAGGAGGTTGCGGGGTAGTAATGGGGCATTTTGGCCCTGTGTGAAAATCTCCTCAGTCTTGGAGGCTCAGGGTTCCACTTCAAACAAGCAATTTCACTAACCTTATACAGAAATCTTTAAAAAACATGCAATGGTAGCAACTGAACAAGAAAAAGCTATGATGTACATACACACCAATAAGGAGCAAGCATTATTTCCAAATTATATACATCACACTTGTTCTTTGTATCTCTTTTTATATTCTGGCTGTTATATCAGCAGAATATGTCAAGATCTTTTGGAACATGGCTTACAGTGCTTTGTACATGTTTCACTTAACTTAAATCACGAAGAACTTACAATATTTTCTATGTATTTGTAACTTGCTTTCTCCAGCATGGCTCTACATCATTTAGGCTATGGACTTTTTCAGACACCCCTTACCGCGCAAGAAGCCTCCAGAACAGTTTCGATACTGTCACGCAGCAGGGGGTCTGTTTCAGATGACACCGTCCCTCTCTCGGCGTTGTCTGTGACTGTTCCAGGTATGATTAAAGGCAGCTACGCCATTTTTTACTCACAGAAGTTGTCTGTGAATAAAAAATGGTGCGGCTGCCTTCAATCATACCTGGAATAGTCACAGACAATGCCGAGAGAGGGATGTTGTCGTCCAAAATGAACCTCTGCCGTGCGACAGTGTCAAAACTGTTCCAGAGGCTTCTTGCGTGGTAAGGGGTGTATGAAAAAATCCTGTATGTCACTTTCTGACTTATCCCATTCATCAGTGATAAAACAAGAAAACACAATAACATCAGCATAACAAGTCTACTTTTTGAGCCTTGATGGGTGATGTCATTTTAGCACCCATGTAGAAATGTTCAAGCCAAAACCTCAGAGAGGCATAAAGTAATAAAGTGGGGCTTAAGTAGAAAGATGTGTCTGCTGTTGGAAAACATTCTTGGTTTTCTGTATTGGACAGGTAGTACAGAAAGATAAGGATGCATGATGGATGGCACTAGGAAGAGTCTGCTTCCAAATTCAGCACAGATAAACTTGATCATGCTACATCTCCAGTTATACAGTATTTATGCTGTAGATGGCATTGTCAGAATATGAATCCATTGCTTTCCCTCCTACCCCCAATTCTACCTGTGTCATCAACAGGAAATAATAAACCCACTAAGATAATATTATTTTTGAGATAAAGAGGAAAAATAAGTTACAAAGGAATAAAAAAATGATGATGATACCAATACTGTTGCAAGATTCACAGTTTTGTTTCCGTTCACTTTCCATAAGTCTGTGCTACTCAAAGTGTTGGCATGTGGACCAGCACCATTCTGCATTCCATTTATTGCTGGCCCATGGTGTGTTTCTGGGGGGGGGGGGAGAAACACACAGTAATAATATGGCACAAATACGATGCCAGTCCCTGGTACAGTACACTGAAGGAATAAAACTGCTGATACTCCACATCAGATTGCTGGAGAAGTCCCTCCCTAAGTCACAATGTCTGACATTGAAGCTTAACCTTCCATAGGATTTTTATTCTCCCTTTCCTAACCAAGATCCTACATAATTTTGATATGTGCAGGCTTTTCATCAGCCATAGCAAGTGTAGTCACTGAAGGATTAGGTGACACATAACCTAAGGTCAGGCATTTATTTTTCAGTGTCAGTTTTTAGTAAGATTGCACCATTAAAACATTTCTAAGTGCCATGAGATGATTGTTCCAGCAAAGCTACATGTTTGAAATGCATTCTTTTAAAACAGTGCCCCACCCATCTGTTGTTGCCTGTTGTTTACCTCAGTCCTTTGGCTAATGTGGCAGGCTTTTAATCAGCCATAGCAAGTGAAGCCTTGCACCCCTTCCCCCAGCTAGACTGAGGCCTTCATCATCCATGCTAAAGAAAGCTATGGGTGCCTGTTCAGCCAGTTTTTCTACATGAATACGAGTGGGTGCTGTCTTGTTGTGTGCTTCAGGCAGCAAAATAGCTTGAGCCACATACTCTGCTCACATGCACTGACTAAACATGGATGCATTATCTAAAAATAACTACCGTAAGTGAAAAAGACAAGCACTGGATAAAGAGTCATTACTTTGCTTTCTAATACTCCTTCAATTGGCATATCTATAGAAGCTTCCATCTTAATTTATCTTAATCATTGGCTTTTAGCATTCAGTGCAGTCATTGACTTCCTCTTAGCCATTTTGTCTATTGGGTTACAGAGGAGAGTGGAGTCAAAATCTCTATTAAATTTTGATGCATTTTGTTCTAAAATAGGTCCAAAGGGGACAGACTTTGTTTTTACCTTTCCTCTATATTTCTTTTCCTTCCTAGAAGCCCTTTGATAAATACAGTTCAGATCTCAAGAGATGGCAATTCAAATAGAGAAATTACAATGGCAAGGGCATAGAAATGGAATACTGGAAAATATGGAACTCTGGAATATTTATATGTTGGTCTTAGCACCTGGAGTGAGACTTTACATAGCTATCAGTGATATAGATTTACATCTCTGGGTTGTTTTATGAGTATCATTTCAAAGGCATTTGTTCAAATGCTGCAAATAATATAGATGCAAGAAAAATCCCAGCCTGCTTCACTCAGCATAGTTTTTATGGAAAAATAAAAGAGAATTATTTCCCTGACTTTGTCAGTTGTTAGTGTAGCATACAGTTCCTCATTTACAGAAGGCAAAATAGCCAAGCAGTGCACTGGGGGCCTTGAATTTACTCCCAAGCATCATTACACACCCTGTAAATTTGCCCTTAATGTTTATCATAATAAAGCTTAAAGTTTAATACTTAAAGGATAACATAGCTGAAGTGACAAGCACACAGCTTCTCTACTGCTAAGCTGCTACCATCATACTAATGTAGTTGAGAAACCCAAGGGAGCATAGCTTTGGTGGCTAATGACTCCTTTGGACTCTAATGTGTATGTTGATATCATCAACCCACTGATCAAATATTTAAAATATGCCAAGAACAGCAGTCAAGTGAGGGTCAAGAACATCAGAATACTAACAATGAAAATCTTTAGTAGTCAAGCATATTCTTTGAAATCATATGCCAGCATACATCTGATAGGTTTTTGTGAAATAACAGATAACAGTGGGTAGATCCAGACAAATTTAGTTGAGTTTAGTCATCTGTGCAATTAAAGCAGCAAGTTAAGTATGATTTAAGTATTAATGCTGGTCATGCTTATAGTAGTAGTGATGATAGTAGTAGTAGAAGAAGAAGGAGAAGAACATTTATTGCAGTAGTCCTTAGACCATAGCAAGATAAATCAAATAATGATATTTGCATAAAAATAATGATTAAAATTAATACAATTAGACTGTAAGTAACATATACACAGTAAGGCCTATATACCCTAAATGCACCAGATCCTTGGTGCATTTATCCTTGATTGGTACTTGGATGGAAGAGTGCCAATGAATACCAGTTACTGTACAGTATATTTCAGAGGAAGGAACTGGCAAAACCACCTCTGAGTATTCCTTGTCTAAGAAAGCCCTATGAAATTCATGAGGTTGCCGTAAGTTGCAACTTAAAGGCACACACACAGACACACACACAGACACACACACACACACAACATGTACACATATTGGTTGCTATCCTGCATTGCAGTTATAGATTCATAAGTTGCCTTAAGGATCCATAATTGCTCCCATTAGGAATGGGAATACACCAAAACCAGTTGCAGAACACTCCAGACTTCCAGAGCATTCCATCTTTGACATCAATACAGCTGTCCCTGAACAAAACAAAACAAACAAAAAAACCTACAAAGGAAGACTGGAAAGAGAAACAGCTTAATTGGAATATATCCAGTCCCTCAACATCCATCCCGTTAACAGTGGTTGCACAGAGGCAATGGTTTCCTGGCACAGTACATAGGTTATAACACTAGTTATACCTCTTCCTCATGAGGGCATTCTTAGCCAGTTTGTTATATCTTCTGGTTGCCAGCTAGTATCACGGTACTTTCCAAAACTCCTTCCACCATTCATATGGTTATCTACCCACCCTGGTTTTAGGCAACATCCTTCCTCCTGCCTTTATCCGCCAATGACAATTGTTAAAACTGAACTTGTCACCTCATCATCATGCTCATAAATTTTGCATTGCTATATCTATTCATACAGCCTGCTTATAAAGTCTGTTCCTAGGCACTAGTTCACTCCATGGATCTGAGGAAGCAGATTAATTGCTTGTGTGCACAAGTTACAATATGTCGGCTCGCTGCTGGCATATCCTGGCCACAGATCAGGCCCATTGTTCCCTCATCTCCTCCATGGAATGGGAGGAAGTCTTGGCAGGATGCTGGTCCATTGCTGCAGCTGCCACCACCATTTCCACCATTTGTTGCTGTTACTGAACCTTCAATAAAGATTGTTCTTCATCTTGTGTGTGTCTGTTTAGAGCTAGTACAGGTAGACATACCGTAGGTGTAAAGAATCCCTTGTTGCCCCCTATCACATTGCCAAGTTGAGTTGCTAATCTCCCAAAATATCGATAACTTGATTTTATGTGGCATTTCCATGTCACTAGCTATTTGGATAACATCACCCCCACTATTCTTGCTGCCCAGTAGCAGTTTGGCACATTTAGGAGATTATTGGACTGGCTTTTTAATCTGGGACAGGGACACAACAGGGTCTTGAAAGGATTTACCTTTCAGACGATGTTGTCCCTATCCCCTTCTCCCTCGGTGCTGCCCCCATTCTGTCCCCATGTTTTATCATTCATGGGGAAAAGCTGTTAATACAAAGCCCATTCCATTTCAGTAAAGGAATCACGGGCATCTGAAAAAGAGCCCCATTCTGCTGGTATGATGCCAGCATCACTGTGATGTCACTGGAGGTACCTGCGGAACACTTCCAGGTGCAATTGGGATGAGTAGGTAAGTGACACTCTTTTTTTAACCCTCCCCAGGTTACTTGGGGTTTTTTGACTGTGTTTTTGTGCTTGCTTTTTAATTTTGACGTTTCTTTCTCTTTTAATTTTTAAATTTCCTGTGCATCGTTCTCCCATGAGAATGGGCGGGATTTGCTTTATGGGATGTGAATGCAGATTTTCGACAGCTGCATTCACTCCTGGCTAGCTGAAGGGAGGGGGAGCAGTTTCTCTCTCAGGAGTAGCGTAAGTGTATGAAAATGTTTTCTGTAAAGTGGAAGAGGGACGGGAGTAGGGTGGGTGGGTGGGTACCAGGACAGGGGTGGGTTTTAAGGGCCCATCTGATAATCTCCTTAGTCTGGTTCCTCAGCAAAAGCATGTCTGACATGGGAGATCCTATCAGCAGCACCGCTGCCATCAGCATAGCCTCTTGCCTCACAGGAGTACACAATCCCACCACTGTAGAAAGGTAGTGCCAGTATCATATGTTTCAGGACAAGTGCACCAACCCCCCCCAAAACAAACAAACAAACAAACAAAAAACAAAAGTGAGAGAAGCAACTCAGAGAATAGATGATGGGTGTGTTCACTTGGACCTAATATAGCCATTTTTAGGAAGCTTTCAGGGAAGACAATTTATCCTTTATGAGGCCAGAAAGAATAGTGTGGGAGAATCCAAGGGAGATGGGGCTACAAAAACAAAGGTTTCTTGCAGTTCCAGGACTACTTTGCTCACTTCTGCCTTCTTCGGTTCCACAGAATATTTATTTGCCAAAGAAGAGCACATTTTGATTAAGTAGGCCAATATGTCAGTGATATTTTTTTTTGCCAATACCAAACACTTTGTGTTATGATAAACTATTAAATTAATCAAGAGATTTAACAGTAGGAGTACAGAATTCCACCCTGCTTTGGATATATTCCAAAAAAAATGAGAAAGAACTCGTATTAATAAAAGATAATAGAAGAACAATTAAATGGAAAACTTACTGTTCCTGCCTAAACAATGCATGCATTCAGTCCTTGTGGGATTTCAGTGCATAACACTTATTTCACATAGATAAATTGTTTCTGTTGTAAAGACATAGACACTCAATTCCTCCTGAATTCCTTTGGGTATAAATTTGTGCAAACTGTCAAAATATATTCTCTCTCTTAAGTTCCTGCCAGCATGCATTGTGGGACACACTTGATAGCCATCTACTTTTAGCATTCTGATAAGACTCTGTTTCAGTGTGGGATGTGCATAGAAACCATACTCCAAATGGTTTGTTGCTTAAAGAAAGCATTTCTTGCATGAGACAATTATAGAACAATATAGAAGATTATTGCTATACTTTTAAAAAGAATAAGTATGTGGGGGAAGACGTCACAAAATCAAGAAAACAAAGAAAGTGTGGGTTGTTGTTGTTTTGTGTGCCTTGAAGTCATTTCTGGCTTACGGTGACCCTAAAGTGAACCTATCACAGGGTTTTCTTGGCATGGTTTGTTCAGAATAGGATAGTCCTTGCCTTCCTCTGAGGCTGAGAGAGTGTGACTTGCCCAAGGTCACCCAGTAGGTTTCCATGGTCGAGCAGAAAATTTAACCCCGTCTCCAGAGTTGTCTCTTCGTCTTCCTATTGTTTCTTCATCTTCACCTATGTTTTTGGCAGCATCTAAACCCTTCACTGGAGTTGTAAAAGCTTTCTGCATGATACAAGTACTAGTTTTTGCACTACACTTGGCATTAGTGAGCAAGCTGGTCCCAAACATTCATGACACTGAAAATCAAGACTATATCCCTAAGTTTTATCTACTGAGACACACTGTTTGCTTGAGAGGTGAGAAATTCCAAGGCCTCAGCACTGATCTGGGCTCTGTTTGCTCTGGACTGCGATGACTGATGGCGGCTTCTGGCATTTTGTAATATCTGAGTGTAATTTATAAATATACTGGTTGAACAAAAAGTGGTCACACGACATTGGAAGAAATAGCTCATCTGCCACCTTACATCAGGCCTCTGGAGACAGACAGACAGTTTGCAGAGCCACCAGATCAACTCTCCATGTCTCTTACAGTTTATCTTAGGGATAAAGTGGATGGGAACAAGCCAGATGTCTTAGGAGCAAACTAAACACACATTCTGGGGGCAAACTGGGCACATTTAATATATGAGTTTTAAAAAATGTCAATAACCTCAGCTGGAAACAGGGGATGGATAAGTACTGGAGATGCCACAAGCATGGAAGGGGAATGTACCTCTTTCCTGCCTCCTGTGGCGTTGAGGAAAATTCCTCTTCTGAAGTTCATATTTTCTTGAGGTGTGGGGGAGGTGATCCCTGATTGGTGCCAACACAAATTGTGCTTGAAAACATACTATATTAGTTGGTTTCACATTCATCATGTTCCCTTGTTTTATAGTGGAAAGTTACTCTGGTGTATCACAACTGACATCACATGCAGGTGATTGTGTGTAATGTCATGTATGAGTATCTTTGTGTTCAAAGGACAAAAGATAATTTGTTCTTCCTTGGCATTCTTGAGTCCCATCTAATGGAAGAATTTAGCCCTGTAATAGGAAAACTATTATTATTATTATTATTATTATTGATGATGATGATGTTGTTGTTAAAAAATGATTATGGCAAATAGCCAGCAGAATAAACTAAAAATAAAGATAAAAGAACATTGTAATTACATTCACATTCATACATTATATGCAATGAAAACCATGTCAAGAACAATGGAAGCAGTATAGAGACATCATTAACAAAATGCATAACAATATTACTGTACTTTTCCACACATTTGCGACAATTTATGGCTGCTGCACAAAAACTAGCAACTTTAGCTGTAACCTGATCATTTAGGGCTGACAAGAGATATTCTAAACAAAACTTGTCCTGCCTACCTGGAATTTTTTGTATAAGTGGTGTTATAAGAGAGGTTCTAAAATCGTGATAAAAATTACAGTAAAGTAACACATGGCCCACTGTCTCTACCTTTCCTAGCCCACATGGGCAAATCCGCTTGGCATATGGAATCTTTTAAAATTTACCCTCCAGCAAAGTGGAAGGCAGGGCATTTAGTTTAGTTAGTATAACTGTTCTTCTAAATTTAGGGATAGTCAAATTTATCAGATAATTGGCAGGTGCAAATAATCCTCTGTTATCCCTAAAATCAGGTTATAAAGCTGCTTGATATAAGTGATTTTAAAATTCAATGTCTTTAATGTGATGGATAATAGCTATCTTTGTTTTGACATGCCCTAAAGTCAGGATAGCAGTTGAAGAAAAGCCTAAGGTTAAAAGTTTCATATTTAGTAACTTTTCCCATTTTGATTGGAAGGAATCAGTTAATATTAATGGAGCCAATCCTACAGGTGTTTTTGGTCAGAGATTGAATTTGTGCTGCCATATTTGGGCCTCTAGAATAGGAAAAGTATTGACAAAGAATGACAATACTGAGTCCTTGGACATTTTCAAACCGGGACTTATACCCCATTTCTGCTTTGCTAGCCACCTGTTTAAAATGCATATCAAAAGTTTACTGAGAGTATATCAATCTTAATCTACATATACAAAACAAATCTAAAGGTCCTTAACTAACTAAAAAGATTAGGTTAGGATAGTAACTCACCCAGTCTTGGGTTGATTGCATGTAGGCAAGAGCTTTTACTCTTTTCTTCGCACCTGTAAGTTAGATGTATGCAATGAATGCAAGAAAGGGGAAAAGTGAGGGCAGCATCATGTTGAAGCTGCAAGAGGGTAAAAGGGTAAAAGCAAGACTAAAGATGGCTACAGCCGCATGGAGACAAGCTTAAAAAGGAAACTTACACAAAGCTTAATAAACTATTTAAATTAGAAGGTCATGTGATGAATGACCCATTGCTCCAGTTGGCTGAAATTGCCTAGGGAAGAAGAAGGGGGAGTGCGAAAAAAAACACTCATTCATGCAGGGAAATTCCTAAACTGAACTTAACATGGGATACACAAGATTGTATCGCATTATAATTTCCCCACAGAGTCCCAGTCACATTGGAGATTTTCAGACGCCTCTTGTCACGCAAGCAGCCTCCGGAGCAGTAACGAGGCTGCTGCGTGGCAAGGGGTCCATTTTGGACGACACCGTTTCTCTCTCGGCATCGTCCGTGACTGTTGCGGCTAGCATTGGAGGTGGCCGCACTGTTTTTCAGTCACGGAAGTTGTCCATGAGTAAAAAACAGTGCGTCCGCCTTCAATGCTAGCCGCAACAGTCACGGACGACGCCGAGAGAGAAACGGCGTTGTCCAAAATGGACCCCTTGTCACTCAGCAGCCTCGTTACTGCTCCAGAGGCTGCTTGCGCGGCAAGAAGCATCTGAAAATCTCCATTCTGTGACATGTTGGATGTGAGTAGTTGTGCTTGTTAAAGGTGAGTCAGTGGGCTCTCTGTAAGCAAGTATAGCTCTGCCATTCAAAGCTCTGAAGGGGCAGTATTATTGTCCAGAGTGGGTTGTAGCTCATTGATGATGTGCTTGAATGGTTCAGTTGTGAGTTATAAATAACCTCTAGTATTGCTTTGTTATTTTTCATTTGCACTCTGTCTTGTAGTCAATTGTCCCTGGGTACAAGTCTTGCCTTGTCAATTCATTTTTTTCTTTTAACTTTGTTGGTTGGATATGGTAGCATGCTTGCTGCAACTACATGAGTTTTGAGTCCCTGCATCATAGAAGCAAAGTATTGGGGAACCTGGATGTATACAATACATTTTGTGATATATGGATATCCAATGTCCAGCCTCCAATGTCCCCTTTTGGGGTGAGGTGTTAGAGTGTGTGCTAGCTTCCCAGCTCCAGGCATTCCTGGATGAAATAGATTATCTAGACCCATTTAAATCTGGCTTCAGTCCTGGCTATGGGACAGAGACAGGTTTAGTTGCCTTGGTGGATGATTTATGCAGGGAACTGGAAAGGGGAAATGTACCCCCTTTGGTTCTGCTGGACATACTGGTGCTTTTTGATACCTTCAGCTTTTGAGCTGACTCTCTAGGATGGGGCTTCAAGGTACTGTTCTACAGTGGCTCCAGTCCTTTTTGGAGAGGCGGACCAAGAAGGTTGTTCTGAGGGATGCCTGTTCGACACACTGGCTGCTAGCCTGTGGTGTCCCTCAGTGCTCAGTTCTGTCCCCATGCTGTTCAATATCTACATGAAACCTCTGGGAAAGGTCATTTGGAGTTTTTGGGTTCAACTCTATCTCACCTTTCCCTCTGACTCAAAGGAAGCTGTTTCTATACTAAACCAATATCTACTGTCAGTAATGGACTGGATGGCAACAAACAAATTGAAACTTAATCCTGGACTTTTTCTGACGAACCTAAAATCTGGAAGAAGCCGTCGGGAGAGGAACGCAGCTGCTCCGCGGCAGGGGGCAGTTTCTGATGATGACATCCCTCTCGCGTTACCCTCCGTGTTCCTTCTGTGTCGCATGGAAGGAAAAGGTGCCACTTTTTATTCACAAAGAACTTCCGTGAATAAAAAGTGGCGCCTTTTCCTTCCATGCAGCTTTGCTGTGCTCCTGGACTCAAATCTGAGCCTGGATGCTCAAGTTGCATTTGCACAGTTATTAACCATTTGCACAGTTAAAACTAGTGCGCCAGCTGCACCTCTTGACAAGTCAGATGTGGCTATGGTGACACATGCCTTGATTACTGTACATCCCATTTGGACTACTGTAACGAGCTCTACATGTCAGGTAATGTGAAAATACCTGTGTGGAAATTTTCCAGTAAAAGAGGCTGTGGCCACTACAGGTCAGTAGAATCAGCCTGAAGGCACAGCTGTTGTTTACTGTTAAATGTCCTGTGGACACAGGATGTGTAGGAGTTGCCACAATGTAGACAGCAATAAGCATATCTTCATGGGAAAGGATTGTATGTACCATGAGCTTGGGAAACAGCTCTGAGGGTATAAGTGTATAATCTCTCTCTCTCTCTCTCTCTCTCTCTCTCTGGCTTTTCTTTGCAAATGAAGATTCAGGAAGGACTCATCCCGCGATTTCTGCAAGCGCGTTGATGACTAAAAAGGCCAATCCGTGATAGACAAGTCCGGTTGCAGAAAGCACAGCAGAAGGTTTCCTCGGGTGATGTTTCTGGGTTGTGATTCTTTCTGCGTTGTCGTTTCTCTTCAAGACTTGTTCGGCGTGAATTCTCAAATAAGGCTGCAGCATTGTGGATAGTGTGTCTCCATGCCTCCCAATCTGAGGCCAGGGTGGACCATTGTTGGTGATCAATTTGGCCAAGCCTGAGATGTTGTTTCAGGGAGTCCTTGTATTGCTTTTTTGGAGTGCCCCTCTTACGCTGACCTGTGGCGAGTTCACCGTAGAGTACTATTTTGGGGAGGCAATGGTCCTCCATCCTAGACACATGCCCTGCCCAGCACAGCTGTGTTCTCAATATCATGGCCTCTTGTATTATGTATTATGAGTGTACCCATGGTAACGTGTGTGTATATAAAGCAATGAAATCCCTTGCCTCATCTCTCTGCTCTCTTGTTGTTCTCTCTCTGCAAGCTCTGTAACTACTTGGACTCTGTATTGTCATGTATGTTTGCTGACATGGATCCTCATGGATTATCTGTATATACTCTACAATGTTTTGTAAAGGGTGGTTAGTAGACACTGCCAATGTGTCTAAGTGATTTATTGTTTGCCTTGTGAAGGCTACATGTTCCTGCAGCTATAGTGTAGCATGGCCCTCTGGGAATGCCCAGGAGGGACTTGCTCATGAGCCTTGACAGGGCTGCCTTTGGAAACTGTTCAGAAACTTCAGCAGGTCCAAAATGCTGCAACCAGGCTGTTGACTGGAGCTGGCTACAGGGATCATGTGACTCCCCTGTTGAAACTGCTGCATTGGCTACCAGTCTGTTTCTGGGCAAAGTGCTGGTTTTGACCTTTAAAGCCCTAAACGGCTTGGGTCCAGACTATCTGAAAGACAGTTCCTCCATATACAAGCCAGCCTGAGTTTTAAGATCGGCAGAGGAGGGCTTTCTCTCAGTCCCACCACCTTCACAGGTGCGGTTGGTGAGAACTCGGGAGAGGGCCTTCTCCGTGGCTGCTCCCAGATTGTGGATCTCCCTTCCATGGAGGTCTGTTTGGCTCCCTCTTTGCTCTCTTTTCATCAGCAGGTGAAGACATTTTTATTTAGGCAGGTGTTTGAAATATAAATTTTAATTGGTGTGCTGCTTTTAATGTCTTTTAATGTTTGAATGTTTTATTGAAGTTATGTTTTTAATCTATGTTGTATTTTAACTATGTTTTAATAATGTGTTCCTTTTATAAACACATATAAAATAGGAATGTGTGGAACTTCAGGTGGACTGATACTCCCATCATAATTAGTGGTGAGGGATAATAGAGACTGCAATCCAACAACATCTAAGAGCAAGAGTGCTCCCCCATCACTAATTTTTTTTCCTTTTCTCTGCTTGTGAAAAAATGTGTACTTCATGGTCTGGATGAAAACATGTAAATTCTTGCCATTGGATTCAGATGGAAAAAGACTTTCTAGCATGTCTATGTACACCAGTCCAGTTTATTTCTCTTTAGGGCATATAGTTTCTTTTAAAATCCATCTTTTGCACGCAGGTTCTTTGGTGATCAGAAGGGCAAAATCTGCAAATGAGCTGATAAAAAACCACTAGCTGATAAGAGTTTATTCTTTAAAGTCTGTTAATCAATCCACAGTAATAAAAGGTGGATTTGTTACCCCAAAGTAAAAAAATTCAAAGTCCCACACACTCATTATAATGGGGAAATTCTGATAATTTGAATGAAAGTTTGCCAGGTGCTGAAAGAAGATAATGGACACAATGCTTCTGTAGCACTTTTTTACTTCCCTGTTTCATTTCATAGTGACACTTGCTGCCTTCTCTCTTTCTGAGGATATTTTTTTTTTAAATGCCTTGCACTTCTAAATAGCTCTGACTGGAACTGGCACTGCAAATGCTTTTAACTGTCCTTTTGCTATAGTGAATAAAGCCACAGAAGTTCTGTATAATGCCAAGGTAGTATCTAATGGTCCCTGGGATAGATTCCCTGAGTTTGGAAACATTAATGTTTCAGACTAGAACTCTCAGGATACCCAGCCAGCTTGGTCACTGGCCTAGTGCATCATGGTTTGCTTCCTGGGTTACATATTGGCATTGTCTTTTCATATTTGTTTCCTTGGTCCCAGCATCCTATTTTAGTGAGGTCCATATTTTATTTTCCCTTCCAAATAAACCTGCCTTCTTATAAACTTGTTTACGCCTCTTCCCAAACAGCTTTGGTACTGAACTCCATATCCAGTATCTTTTTCTTAATCACTTCTGTTGCTTAATGTTTTGAGATCCTCACAGAAGGCTTTCTCGTGCTTTCCCCATAGTCATAAGCCTGTCTATTGAGGACACGAGCAGGCCTTCATGGTGTCTGTACCCAGGCTACAGAATTCTCTTCCACCAGAAGCTAATTTGGAGCCTTTTCTTCTCCTTCATTTAAAGAGGGTTATGTAATTAATCGGTTAAGCAAAAGTGTTCTTAATGAGGTGCTTATGCTGTACAGTGTGTCTGAAAATTATCTTTACAATTTTCTTTGTTATGCTTTTAAAAGCTTTTATATTATGCTAAGTCACTGGTATTTTAAAAGGATAGTTTATTTGATGGTTTTTGAACTCTTTAAAATTGTTTATATTTATGGTTTGGATATCATATTGCAAGAAATTATTTTGTATAAACAAAATAAATTATTGAGTTTGGGATGAAGCCAGAAGACATTTGAACATTTGTGTGACTGAGGACTTTACCAGATGCAATCCTTTTAAACGTTCTTTAGCCAGAATTTTTTTTTAAAGCATTTTTATGCTGGCAAAAGAACGTCACCCCCACACTTACCTTCTAATCCTGGCAAAGGCTCCCAGCAATAAAAAGGAAGTGAACGGAGCCCTGTTCACTTCCTTGTTCGAAATCTCACATGATTTCATCGCATGGGAAAATTAAAAGTAAAAAACAAAATAAACATCAAAAAATGAAGCAAAGCACATACACTTAATTTTAAAGTCCCAAGTAACCTAGGGACGGTCATAAAAAGAGTGAAACTTATCTCGATGTCCCGATCTGACCTAGAGTGTTTGCATTGGTCTGGCCACTGATGGGGTAAGTACAAGATTTAAAGGGACAGAGGTATCACATTCCACCAATGCCAGCAAAAAAGTGGCAGGGGGATCTTTTGGTGGCTTAAGCTGTCAATTGGGCCAAAGCTAACAAAATGAAATTCAATACGGAGAAATGTAAGGTACTTCAATTAGGGTGAAAAAACAAAATGTATAGATAAAGGATGGGGGAGACCTGGTTGAATAAGACTATGTGCGAAAGGGATCTAGGAGTCCTAGTAGACCACAAGTTGAACATGAGTCAGCAGTATGATGCGGCAGCTAAAAAGGCCAAAGTGATTTTGGGCTGCATCAATAGAAGTATACTGTCTAGATCAAGGGAAGTAATAGCGCCACTCTAAGGCCCAAATAATTACCATCCAGTCAGCCTGACATCAATACTAGGGAAGATTCTAGAGCAGATCATTAAACAGACATTCCGTAAGCACTTAGAAAGGAATGCCGTGATCACAAAAAGTCAACATGGATTTCTCAAGATCAAGTCATACCAGACTAATCTCATCTCTTTTTTTGATACAGTTACAAACTTGATAGATGAAGGGAATGCTGTGGGTGTAGTGTACCTTGATTTCAGTAAGGCTTTTGACAAGGTTCCCCATGATATTCTTGCAAAAAAGTTAGCAACCTGTGGGCCAAACAATGCAACTGTTAGGTGGATTTGTAATTGGTTGACTGACCGAACCGAAAGGGTAGTCACCAGTGGCTCCTTTTCATCCTGCAGAGATGTCACTAGTGGGGTGCCACAGGGTTCTGTCCTGGGCCCAGTGCTATTCAACATCTTTACAATGACTTGGATGAGAGAATAGAGGGCAATCTTCTCAAGTTTACAGATGGCACAAAATTAGGAGGGGTAGCTAATATCCCAAAGGACAGGATCAGAATCCACAGTGACCTGAACAGATTGGAGAGCTGGGCCAAAACTAACAAAATGAATTTCAACAGGGAGAAAGTAGGATACTACACTTGGGCAGTAAAAATGAAATGCACAGATACAGGATGGGTGACACCTGGCTTGATGGCAATACATATGAAAGAGATCTAGGAGTCTTAGTGGACCACAAGCTGAACATGAGTCAGCCGTGTGATGCAGCAGCCAAAAAAGCCAACGTGATTCTAGGCTGAATTAATAGGAGTATGGTGTCTAGATTAAGCGAAGTAATAGTGCCACTCTATTCTGCTTTGGTAAGACCTCACCTGGAATACTGTGTCCAGTTCTGGGCACCACAATTCAGGAAGGATGTTGAGAAGCTGGAACATGTCCAGAGGACGGTGACCAGGATGTTGGGAGGTCTGGAAGCCATGCCCTATGAGGAGCAGCTTAGGGAGCTGGGCATGTTTAGTCTGGAGAAGAGAAGGTTGAGAGGGGACATGATAGCCATGTTTAAATATTTAATGGGATTTCATACTGAGGATGGAGCAGGCTTGTTTTCTTTTGCTCCAGAGACTAGGACATAGAGCAATGGGTTCAATCTACAGGAAAAGAGACTCCACCTAAACATTAGGAAGAACTTCCTGACAATAAGAGCTGTTTGGAAGTGAAATACACTGCCTCGGAGTGTGGTGGAGTCTCCTTCTTTGTAGGTTTTTAAACAGAGGCTGGATGGCTATCTGTCAGGTATGATTTGATTGTGTATTCCTGCATGGCGGGGGGTTGGACTGGATTGCCCTTGTGGTCTCTTCCAACTCTATGATGCTATGATTCTATGATACTATCAGTGTTTTCTGTGATAGTAAATAGGAAGCGACTTCATCCAGAATATAAGACTTGCGATATTTCCTTCTGATGACTCCAGAGATCATAGGGAGGAAGACATACTCCATGATTTCACATTCCAGATGTCTCAGATCTAGCGAAGGAAAGAATAAACTGTGGGAGAATCTGAACAGCAGAGGTAGATCTGAAAAGGGGCTCAGGAAATTAACTTGGGGGACACATTTGGAGCAGACAACAAACAAAAGGGATGACAAGGAGTCCAAATCTGGTTATGCATTTATACTTACAAATTGGCATATGGAAATATGAAATTTTGTGTCATCTGCCATTTGTGCATCGTCATCATCTCCTCCTCCTCCTCCTTTTTGGATGATGTGTAAATGTCCACACTGGCATACTCTCTATTACAATTTGGCAGGGACAGTCCTGATTAATCTTCTATCATCTCACTTTTTCAGTTGCCTTTAAAATGTCCTGGTTTCTCTCTCCTTCAAATTCCCTCCTTTTTCTTCAGCATACTTCAGTTGCTGCAAACTGAGTGCAAAGTGCAAAAATAGTTTGCATTCAATCAACTCAGCAAGGTGGAGCAGAGGAGAGCAGAGGCAAGGTTCATTTTAGGCTCAGACAAACACTGCTACAGCCTCTACTAGCTTGAATGTTTTTCCTCATTAATAACTCTTGCTATCTTGATATATCTCTGATATTGCTTGGCCACATGTGTCCTGGTTTTCGTGTGTAAAATTTTGGAAGTTATTTAAATCACCAAATTTACCCTTCATGAATTATTTATGCAAAGGATGGAGACATGAACATTGTATCACTCCCACAGTGTCAAATAATGCCTTTCATTCATACTACCCTTAGAACTCAACCATCTTACTGCAGTTTTGTAGTGACTGCATTCTCTTTAAGGTTTTTAAAGAACATCACATAGGCTCCTCCTTTGAGTTACAATTATTTCACTGAATAACAAAAATCTACAAATGTTAACCAATTTGTGGTGTGTGTGTGTTAATAGTGTGTTTTCTCTCTCTCTGGCTTTTCTTCGCAAACGAAGATTCAGGAAGGACTCATCCCGCGCTTTCTGCAAGCGCGCTGATGACTAAAAAGGCCAATCTGAGATAAACAAGTCCGGTTGCAAAAAGCACAGCAGAAGGTCTCCTTGGGTGATGTTTTTGGGTTGTGATTCTTTCTGCGTTGTCGTTTCTCTTCAAGACTTGTTCGTCGTGAGTTCTCAAATAAGGCTTCAGCAATGTGGATAGTGCGTCTCCATGCCTCCCGATGTGAGGCCAGGGCAGACCACTGTTGGTGATCAATTTGGCCAAGCCTGAGATGTTGTCTCAGGGAGTGTTTGTATCGCTTTTTTGGAGCGCCCCTCTTACGCTGACCCGTGGCGAGTTCACTGTAGAGTAGTATTTTGGGGAGGCGATGGTCCTCCATCCTAGAAACGTGCCCTGCCCAGCGCAGCTGCGTTCTCAATATCATGGCCTCAATGCTGGTGATCCCTGCTTGCTCAAGGACAGCAACATTCGTTACATAGTCAGTCCAGTGTATATTTAGGATTGTGCGTAGACAGCGCTGATGAAAGCGCTCGAGGAGTCGTAGGTGGTGGCGATAGGTGACCCATGTTTCAGATCCATAAAGGAGGATAGACAGTACGATGGCTCTATACACACTGATTTTTGTGCTTTGCCTCAGGTGTTTATTGCTCCAGACTCTTTTGTGAAGTCTTCCAAATGCACTATATGCCTTTGCTAATCTGTGATCGATCTCTTTGTCAATCTTGGCATCTGAGGAGATGATGCTTCCCAGGTAGGTGAACTGCTGAACAGACTTGAGCACAGATTTGCCGATGGCAATGTGGGGATGGTGGTGTTCGTCCTGTGGTGCAGGCTGGTAAAGAACTTCTGTTTTCTTCAGGTTGACTTCTAGCCCAAACAGCTCTGCAGCTGTTGCAAAGCAGGATGTTAGGCGCTGCAGAGCTGCTTCTGTGTGGGCAACAAGGGCAGCATCATCGGCGAAGAGCAGCTCACGGACTAGATAGTTTAGAGTCTTAGTGTGAGCCCTCAGACGGCTTAAGTTAAACAAGCTACCATCAGTACAGTAGCGTATATAGATGCCATCGTCTTCTTCAAGCTCTGCCATAGCCCTTTGGAGCATCGTGCTAAAGAAAATTGTAAATAAAGTTGGTGCAAGAACACAACCTTGCTTCACTCCATTAGTTATTAGAAAGGCCTCAGAAAGAGCATCGCCATATCTGACTTGACCATGCTGGCCCTCGTGTAGCAAGATAATCATTTTAAGGAATTTGGGGGGACATCCTAGTCTTTCCAGGATCTGCCACAGACCTTTTCTACTTACAGTGTCAAAGGCTTTGGTGAGGTCGACAAATGTTACATAGAGACCCTTGTTTTGCTCCCTACATTTTTCTTGCAGTTGCCTAAGGGCAAATACCATGTCTATAGTACTCCTATTGGCTCGGAAGCCACATTGGCTTTCAGGGAGAAGTTCTTCTGCAATAGCAGGAACTAATCTGTTCAGGAGTATCCTTGTAAGGATTTTTCCAGCAATAGAGAGCAGTGTTATGCCTCGATAGTTTGAGCAATTGTATTTTGCTCCTTTTTTCTTGTACAGGGTGATGATGACTGCATCTCGGAGGTCTGATGGCAGTTCCCCTTTTTTCCCAGCAATTCACAAGGAATTCGTGGAATTTTTCGTGGAGTGCATGACCTCCGTGTTTCCAAACTTCAGGTGGGATTCCATCAATCCCAGCTGCCTTGCCATTTTTCATCTGCTGTATGGCCTTAAGGGTCTCTTCCAAAGTGGGAGCTATGTCCAATTCATTTTTCATCAGTTTTTGTATCATATATTGGATAGCTGAGGGTTGGACTACTCGGTTGGCACTAAAGAGACTTTGAAAATGTTCAGCCCAACGATTTAGGATGGAGGCTTTATCAGTAATTAATGTTTGACCATCTGTACTGCATAAGGAGCTTTGGACCTGATAAGTAGGTCCAAACACTGCTTTAAGAGCTTCATAAAATCCTCTATGATCACCCAGATCTGCACAGCGTTGTGTCTTTTCTGCTATATTGATCCACCACTTGTTCTGCATGTCTCGGAGTTTTTGTTGTAGTTTGCTACATGTGAGGCGGAAAGCTGCTTTTCTTACATGACAGGTTGGCTGGGCGAGGTATGCCTGGTGAGCAGCTCTCTTCCTTGCCAACAGCTCCTGGATCTCTTGGTTGTTTTCATCAAGCCAGTCTTGATTTTTCTTGTGGGAGAACCCGAGGGATTCTTCTGCAGACTGGAGGATACTGTTTTTGATATGTTGCCAAAGCACTGTAGGAGAAGGATCTGTAGGATGGTCTTCAAGTTTCATTTGTAGATTTGCCTGGAAGTTGTCTCTCATGGTAGCTTGTTGAAGATTGTTGACTTGGAGTCTCTTCTTTAAGATGCCACCCCTCTTAGGTTTGAACTTAAGATGAAGATTTAGTTTACATCTGACAAGGCGATGATCTGTTTGGCATTCTGCACTGGGCATCACTCGGGTATGACGGACATCACGAATGTCTCTCTGACGGACTAGAACGTAGTCAATGAGGTGCCAATGTTTGGATCGGGGATGCATCCAGGTTGTCTTCAAGCTATCTTTCTGCTGAAAGATTGTGTTTGTAATAGTCAGCTGTTGTTCTGCACAGAACTCTAGCAGGAGGCGTCCATTGTCATTGCAATTTCCAACACCATGCTTGCCTAAGACACCTTTCCAGGCTTCGGAGTTCTTTCCTACTCTGGCATTGAAGTCACCAAGGATAATAATTTTATCTTCTACAGGGACTTTTTGTATGAGTTGGCGTAGGTCTGTGTAGAATTTGTCTTTCTCTACAGGGTCGGCTTGCATAGTTGGGGCATATATACTAAAGAGAACAACATGTGGGAGGCGTAAGGAAATAATGCGATCAGAGTGTCCTGTTGGCAAGGTTTCGAGTTTGGAGGCAATGGAGTTTTTAATCATGAAGCCTACTCCTGAAAGATGTTTTTCGGTTTTGGGTTTGCCAGACCAGTAAAGTGTGTAGCCGGCGCCATGTTCTTTAAGGCTGCCTTCCTCATGGAAGCGAACTTCACTAAGAGCAGCGATGTCAATATTAAGCCGTGATAGTTCAAGGGCTATTAGGGCAGAACGATGCTCAGGCCATCCACTGTCTTCAGAGTCTTGCATGGTTCTGATGTTCCAGCATGCAAGTGTCAGTTTGTTTACACCTTTGGAGGCCGGTGTGTGCCTTTGTTTCTTTGCCTTGGTTTGACCGCATCAGAAGATTCCCGTTGGCCGCGGCTAGCCAACCAGGTAGTTGGGGATGAGCTTTCGTTAGGCCACCTTTTCTAGGCCCCTCTCCATATGGAGCAAGCAGTGCTCTCCTTTAAAAAGGCTGCTTGGTCGTTCAGGATGCTGCCGAACAAGACTGTCATCTCCCGGGTCAGGCTTGAGCGACCAATGTCCTGAACCGCCTGCATGCAGGGTTGGAGCTGCGGCTTCCAGTGCATCTTTACACCTGCCGGTTTCGTCCCTCGCCAGTCGCTACAGGGCTTTTTTGTAACTGGATTTGTCCTTCGAGCCTGTGCAATGGATTTTTCTGGTGGAGCGCAGCGTGCACAGAACTGGCCTCACCCTTTAAACCAGAGATTCATCTGCCGTGGCCTTGCAAGCATGGACGTGGCAGTGAGGTCCTCGGGCCGTAGGTTTGATTAGAGTTTCCTTCTCTTAGATGGTTGACCTTACAGGGTTGGACGAGCACCATCTGCCCGGGTTTGGGATAAGAGTTTTCCTTCTCCTAGGATGGTTGCCACAAGGCTAGAGAGCCCATCCTGCCCTTTGACGCTCTTTGTCAGACCCTTCGGTTTTGACCTGTCTGGCATGGGAGACCCTACCAGTGGCTATTATGCCACCGCCAGCATAGCTCAAAAGATCATTAGGGTACGCAAGCCTCTCTCCCACGACAAGGGGGCATCAATGGAGAGGTAGTGTGTTTTAACCACATTATAAAGCACAGTACTTCAGGGATTCAGACTTTCTGCTTCTTGTAATTACTGGTGAACTCTTTAGCCACGTAACTTCTTCATGCTCCCACATGGAAAGGTTAATTGCTATTATTCAGTTTCTCTTCTAATTAACAGAAGATACTTTATCCTGTATTATTAAAATGTGCTAGGATGGGGGATTGTGAGGGATGAGGGAAAACACATATTCATGAAGTCCCAATACTGGGATTTCCAACTACAATAGGCCCATTGAATCAGGTGTTGAGTGGGAAGTCAACAGTAAACCTGATTGATTCAATGGGTCTGTTCTAGTCAGGACTAACACAAGAATTCAGACAATGCAAAACACTGCTATCTCAGGGCTTACCTACTCCAGTAATTTACTCCATTTTTGTCCCCATCTTAGAGCCTGCTGCCCAGTTGATGCAGGGCTTTTGTCCCATTCTGTCCCCGGGCAGTCCTCACAATGAGGTTTGTCATATTCTATTTCAGCTGTGTGGGGCGGGGGATGGGGAGGGTAAAGTTATGACTGAAATATATAAGTGTTCTTTGAAATGTTTGTCAAGTGTAAACTGTTCCTCTGAGATGTTTCCATAGCAGTAAGGAAACTGAATCTCAAATGTTCAACAATGAACAGGATCAACAGATGAATCTTCAAATGAGAAAATAATGTGATATACTTAATTAACTACAGTTAACCTTGCTATGTACATTGGAATTGAAAAGGGATAAGTCACCATATGAAAGGATTTAGGTTCCCTAGAAAAGCATACACCAAAATCTTTTTTCTTTCTATTTCAAATCAAGATTCTCCCCAAGTTACCAAAAATAGCATTTCCATCTTTCTAGAGTAATATATTGTGGAGACCCAGCTGACTGCATTACATCATACAACCTTTGAAACTAGAACAGGAATACACATTTTTCTGCACAGGCCAAAAACGCTGTTCAAAGCTGGCACTACCAGTCCTGACAATGTATGAATACTTCTGGGGGAGGAGCCATACTTTCTGGCCCTTAATCTGACTTTGCCCCATACTGCGTGAAGTCAGGATAAAAGTGTGGTGTTTGTCAGAAACCCTGGAGTGGGTCTGGGGTCTATTGGTGTGTGGAGAGCTGGATTGGGCTGGAGCCAGAGTGGCCTGCTGCATGGCCACCCATCCAGCACAGTGGTCCCACTGGCCTGGCCTTCAGTGCTGCCCCCACTGTTGCTGCTGTTGCCTTGCCTGCCAGCCCAGAAGCTCTGTCTGAGAGTGTGGCATCTCCCGTCACCGCTGATGAGGTAAGTAGAAGGTACCATGCTACATTCTCAATAAGAAGGGGGGTCACTTCCCCCTCCTCGTCAATTGCACAAGTGCCTCTGCTTACCTCACCAACAGTGATGGGAGATGCCAGGCACTTAGCCAGAGCTCCTGGGCTGGGGGGCAAGGCAGTGGTGGCAGCAGCAGTGGCACTGAGGGTGATGGGCCAGTGGGGCAGATGTGGTGTTAGCCCAGCTGGCCTGTGTGAACAACAATGCACTCTTGCAATGAAGTGTGTGGACACCATCGCAGTCAGGACCCCTGATTAAGCATCCAGTGCAGAGAAGACCTGAGTCAAACCACTTCTGAGGTTCCCTGTCTCAACATCCCAGCCAGATAACCACATGTTTAGTTTTCTCCTCAGTTCCCCCAATTCCCAATATTCTGCAGTGAAGAGCACTCTTAAATTAAGACAAAGGTGACAATATGAAGTTCCATACAGCAAAAAACAATAAAAAAACCCAATAGTTTTCTAATTGGACTGTTAAAATGTACTCCACAGAATAAGCCTGGATTTCCAGCAGGTTCATCAACTTTCTGACTTTGCTGCACCTCCCAGAATCTACAGTTGTCCCTTCACATTCGCTGGGGTTTTGTTCCAGGACCCCCTGTGAATACCCAAATCCGTGAATACTCAAGTCCCATTATATGCAATGGCATAGCAAAATGTTGTCCCTTATATAAGATGGCAAAATCAAGGTTTGCTTTTGGGATTATTATTTTAAAAAAAAATATTTTCAAGCTGTGAATACTTAAATCTGTGAATGCCAAATCCGTGAATATGGAGGGACAACTGTACTATCATTATATTAACTACAGAAGATGTCACACATGTCCAGTAGTATTTGATTTAGTCCTTTTGTTACAGCATACCTTCGCCATTTTCCTACCAGGAAAAGCTCCTTGATTTTTGTCCTAAAATTCCTTTCTGCATTCATAAAATAACGTTTGCTTACTAGAAAAATTTTCAGAAAGAGAAAGGAAAGAAAGTATAAAATGAATTGGAAATGAACAGTCTTCTCTCAGATAAATTCTGGAACCACTGTGAGATAGAGCAAGGAAATGTAACATTTCTGAAACTGTCTACTAGAGAAAGCCATCTGCTTGTTGTTTCTGTAGAAATGACCCTTGATGAAAATACTTTCCCCCCCTACATCTCCTAAGGGTAACTGGCTGAAGATTTCCAAGAAATAGGACTTCTTTCTGTTTATTGGTATAGTATGTAAAGAAAGCCTCATCACTTTGCTTTAGAGATGTGTAGTCAACCCTCTTCCCTGCAGAAATCCCTGGAATCCTGATAGTGACAGATGTGCCTGCAAACCTTGTTACAGATTCATATACCTATTTTTGGTAACTCACATAATGTCCAAAGTCATCCCTGAAGATCCAGGAAGTATGCTATGGATGTTTATTGGGAGGAAGGGGGAGATGGGGAGATGACCTGGCTACACATCAGCAGCCAGGGAAGAAATAAGAGAAAGTGATTCTGCTTCTCTTCCTCTGCCCGCATCCCGCACAGATGTCTAAAGGCAGCCAGGATATTCCCTGGCCTCTAATGGTGTAGCATCACCCCTGGAGCCTCCCTTGGGGGGAAGCATGGAGTTGGACATGCAGAATATTATGCTCCACACATTTTATTTAATATCTCTCCAATAGCTTTACGTTAGCCTGGAAGATTGTGCAGGAAACTCCATGAATGCAACTGGGCCTCTGAGGAAGAATGGATGGATGTTTTCTATCACTTTTGATTTTTTTAAAAAATAAAAACCCTCAGGTTTATTAATCATTAAGAAGTATATAAAACCGAGAAAATTCTCATAAAAAAATTAGACAAGCTAAATTCTTACCCTTTCCCACTTTTTTCTACCTAATATCTGTCTTCGGAGGATTCTAGGAACTTTAGGAGAAGTATTTGATAAAGGTATGGAAGAGGTACTTTAGGAGAAGTATTTGATAAAGGTTGGAGAGCCCTCAGCCACCACCACTTCTTCCTCCTGCTCTCCTCTAGCTTCTGCCAGACTTCTTATTATTATTATTATTTATTACTACTACGATTACTATATAAATATCTCTACCGAGTATGTGGCTTGTGGGGGCAAGTAGCTAACTCATATTGGAAACTGCTTGGAGAGTGCTAGTGTGTTATAAAAGCGGTGTAGATATGTAAGTGCTACTGCTCAGAAATTTGTAAGCCACTCTGAGAAACTGTGTGGCTGAAGGGAGGGGTATAAATACCTAAATAAATAAAATAAAATAAATAAAATACTGCTTAACGTATCTAACAATAGGCTAAATACTATTATTAGTACTAACAAGAGTAGAGCCAATGCTCCATTGTACATTTTTGTTGGCTCACCATTCCACAATTAATTCAATGGATCTACTATACATGGGGCTAACCAACAGGATTTCAGCCGGTGTCTCCAAGTGAGAACTTTTATCTCAGAAAAAGATGGTAACGTCTATTTGAAGGAAGACGTAGGACAGACAATAGATAACATTGTATATCAACCTTCATTCAGGTCTCTCTAGTGATTAATGACATGATAAATCAACCAAAAATCTATTTCCCTGTTTATTCCTCCCTCCCTCCTTCCTCTCCTCTCTCTCTGTTGTGGGGTGTGGGGGTTTTTTTCGGGGGTGTGGCAGAGTGGGGTTGTCATTGCCTTTCTCTGAGGCTGAGAAAGTGTGACTTGCCCAAGATCACCCAGTGGATTTCCATGGCTGAGTCTCTCAGAGTTGTAGTTCAACACTCAAGCCACTACACCACACTGGCTCTCAAGCCAAAAAAGCAAATATTCTCTCTCTCTCTCTCTCTCTTTCTCCCACACACACACACACACACACACTCAAGCAATGTGCATGTGTGTCCAGTTTTATACTCAAATGGACTCTAAGAAAGTAATAATAATAGCCCCATGTTAAGCCTGACACATGTTGCAAGTAAAAATCCAAATCAAAGACACACCTTTATTGTTGAGACTTTTTTTTTTAAGGAAAAACAATAAAACATCATAGAGAATAGAACATAACATCTACAAGAATGGTGTGTGGGATCTAATTGACTCTACTTTTTAAAACACAACACAATATATTGTGTTATTATCATGCATAGAACATACCCATAACAGCTACTTAAGTGTAACATAAGTGCAATAATAATGAGTTGTCAATTCCCCATAACAATCAAAAACAGTTTTTAGTTGCTGCTATAGAACATGGTACACAATCAGCCTACACACAGTTACTGCATTTTACAAAAGCATGAGTTAGGCAGATTTACCTAAATCTAACATATAGACATATAACCTCTGGGTTTTTTAATTTAGGCCATAAAATATTTCCATGAAATACAGTGTGATTTCATTTTGTGATTTTAGCCACAGAGGTGACACCTATCTTCTTTCTTTCTCTTAGTAGTGGCAGCCCCGCTTCAGTTAGGTTTCCTTTTTCAATTTTCTACGCAGATCTTTGAAGCATCAGTGTTAAAGTTAATTCACTAACATTGCTATTAATTTGGAAATTAATGTGTTAATGTTAAATCATTTAGTGACAATTATAAGCCAAAGTATGTGAATTATCAATAATTGTTTATAATTATTTAGTTTTTTTAATTAATGTTACTAAAAATGGAACACCTCCTGATCACTCTAAATGAACAAATTAAAATAATGCAAAGCATTGTTACTTGATCACTTAGCATTCTGGTCATGTAACAATTTAAATCACCTTTAAAATAATTGCAAAAATTATAAAGAAATTATGTGTTACAAATTAATTTTTAGCAAATTATTTTCACATTTTTCTCCCAGACAAGTTAGCTCTGATTTTAGATTTAATCCAGTATTTGACTAACTCTAGGCTCCAACTCAGGAGAATGGTATGTGTTACAGGATAGTCACTTTGTTGTTTGTTCTCTATGGAGATTATAAGACACGCTAAATACAGCATTATAACGACACCAGAAGATTGCTAAAGGGCTTCCTTTTCAGACAACGCCATTGCCCTCTCATAATGCACCTGTTCTGCTGCCATTCCACCGGTGCTGCTTTTTATTGATGGGAGAAGCCATCAATACATCCCCCGTTCCGTTTCTGTAATGCATGTTTGTGCGACTGAAAAGGTGCCCCATTTTACTGGTGAGATCCCACAGCATCAGTGGGAGGTCCCTGCCAGAACACTTCCTGGTGACATCAGGACATCAAGGTAAGTGAAACACTTTTAAAAAACTTCCCTGGTTTACTTGGAAGTTTTAAGTGTGTTCTGTGCTCACTGTTAGTTTTTGTCTTGTATTTTGCTTTTTATTTTTAAATTTCCCACACTCTCGTCTTCTCACAAGAACAGGAGGATTTCACTCCTGGGCTGCCATGAAGATGCTACAAAGGTAGGTCTGAAAAGTTTTACTATTGTGGCATTACAGGGACGGGAGAGCCGTGGGAGAGGAGATTGTGGGACAGGAATGCCTTATTTCGTTCCTGTCTGATAATCTCCTATATGCCAAACAGTACAACCATTTAAACAAACAGTGGGCTTATCCAGAATGAGGAGGGGGGACACCCAGGAAAGACTGTGAATTTCCAGTTCATTTTGTTTTGAGTTTACCTGCAAATTCATGGTATTTCATCCAAACTCTTTCTTTAAATAGCCAACATTTCCCTCACTTCCTCTCCCTTGTATTCTTCCTCATCCCCCTTCCACTGCAGGGCAGATCAGGAACTTGTTGGAGAGCCTATGCTTAGCAGATCTAGACTCCCTGCAGTTACCAGGATAATTTAAGTCCCCTGTAACTATCAGTTCTTGCTTCTTGAAGATTTCTGAGATTTCTATGTGTTCAATGCCTCTTTTTATTTTATTTTTTATTTTTAATAATCTTTATTGAAATTTAACCACAATTATATCAAGAAACACATACATTACACATATAGTTTCTACACATACATTGCTTTCATCCCCCACCTGCCACCCTCCCACTTTAAAATACAAACTTCCCACTTCTCTCAGAATGTACCATTATATAACACTCTAAATAACCATCACAATTTTGGCTTTAACTACAAGCTATGAACTTTAAACCATAAATCTATTAATCTATTAAGTATCTATTAATATACTATTAAAATACCATTATTAGACTTCAAAACCTCATTAATCTACATTACTTTCTGCAAAAACCATTATAGAACACACACTTCATGGTTATACCTCAGAACCATAGGTAGTTACCTCTCCTTGATTAACTTTAAAAATATCTATAAAGGGTCCCCATGTTTTTTAAAAATTCTCTGTTGTCTTTCCTTTAATAAAATTAGCTAATTGATCCATTTCCACAATTTCTACTAATTTTCTCATCCATTCCATAAGGTCTGGTATCTTGTTAGATTTCTAGTGTCTTGCAGATACCACTCTGGCTGCAGTTACCATATATCTAATTAAGTTACCATATTTCCTTATCCTTTCATTTTGTTCCTTTATCATGTTTAACAGAAATATTTCTGGTTTCAGATTCAATTGAAATCCAATTATTTTTGTACCCATTTATTTACTTTAACCCAAAACATTTTAGTTCTCTTACAGCTCCACCACATGTGAATGCCCCTTTTTAGACCTCTGTATGAACATGGTTTGTTGAGTCCAATTTGCCTAAGACATTCTATTGGCTAAAGTCAGGAGATCCCTGATAGGAATATTTTACTCAGAACAAGAATCATGTGCAATGAGGCCGTACCTGCTAATAGTATGACACGATTTGTCTTTTACAGCAGTGAGTGGCCCTTGAAAATGTAGTTTCTGATGTCCCTATGCATCATTTGCTACTTCCATTTTGTTTATATTAAAATGTACAACTGTGTTGTTACATTACACCCCAGATCCTCACTGGTTGGACAATCATACAAGCAGTTGTTAAAATCAGCTGGCATAAGTAAACTGAAAACTTTGTAAGACTGTGTCCTGTATTTTTACTGTGAGAAATATCTGCTTAATTGTTAAACTCTATAAATGAATTGAGAGGTGAGGGGAATATTGAGTGAATTATCTTCTAATTTGGTTAACGGGTCGCATCAAAGCTATCTGAAGGATAATATCTTCCTATATGAGCTTGTCTAAATTCTGAAATCTTTTGGGGAGGTGCTTCTCTTGATTCATAGTCATGTTTAATACCTTGTCTTCACTGGCCAGTGTACACCAGCTTCCCACCAGTGTATACAGGCCCCAGATCAGGCCAGTGGCTTCCTTGCTACTTGCACAAAAAGGGCAGGAGTCTACACAGACACACTGGCCTGTCTCTGCAGCTGCCACCACATCCATCCACATCACAATCTCCGAAGCCAGGAAGGGGGCCTGCAGCATGTGTCCAAGGCTACCTGTAAGTGACCAGCCTTGGTCTGATGCTGCAGACCTACGTCCTGGCTTCAGAGGATCCAATATGGATGGAAAGCAGCTGCAGAGACAGGCCAGCATTATGGAATGGCCTCCTGTGGACCCACAAGGCCTGATCCATTTTTTTCTGAAATCAAGTGGTTATTCCTCGGTATTTTGCTGAAATGCTTTATCGGGCTTTACCCTGTTTTCCTCCTGTCTTTGCTGAAGGCATTGTGAGGACTGCCTAGGAGGAAAACAGGGCAAAAGCCATATGTTATCTGGATTGCAACGCTCTAATATGGGGCAAGATGGACTAAATAGCCCATCTAGAGAAGGCCTATCACACTACACTGTTGCAGCACTATTATTCCACTTTAACTGTTCTGCCTGCCTCCTGTGGAATTCTGGAGGGGCATTTTGAACTCTCAGCCAAAGAGCCCTTAGGCCTCACTGAAGAACAAACCCCAGAATTTCACACAAGGCACCCATAGCAGTTAAAGTGGAATAATATAACTATAACAGTATAGTGTGATAAAGTGCTAAGAGGGCCTTCTTAGGAGATTATCAAACACAGCAAATGTCGTGTGATCATGATGCCAGCAGGACACAAAAGGACACCAATATCAGACGACAACATCCTTTTGTGTTCCACTGATGTTATGGTCTCATTTCTTTTTATTAACGGCTAAAGCCTTCAATAGATCACACATTCTGTTTGGGTGCCGGCACTGCTGGCATGCAAAAACTCGGGCCATTTAAATCCCGTCACTGCAACAGGGGTGGCTGGTCTGGCACGAACACTTCCGGGTGAAATCAGGACATCCAGATACGTTTCTTTCTTTTTATGTCCTTCCCAGGTTACTTGGGACCTTTAAAGTGTGTTTGGGTGCTTGGTGTAATTTTTTATGTGTTTATTTCATTTTTATTTTAAATTTCCTGTGTGATGACGTCTTGTGGGATTTCGAGCGAGGAAGTGAACAATTCCTCTTTATTTTCAAGGAAGCCTTTGCCACTAGAGGAAGGTAAGTGTGTAGGGGACCATGTTTTTTTTTTTTTTTAATGCCAGCAAAAGAACGCTTTTGTGGGGATCGTCTGATAATCTCCTCAGCAGCTGTCCCTGGCTCTGGAACTCCCTTCCTAGAGAAGCTATGCTGGTTTCCTCCTTGCTGTTCTTTTGTCAGCAACTGAAGCTCTTTTTATTCCAGCAGTATTTTGGGAATTGATTGTATTATAAGAAAAGGACTTTTCTTGATGCAATGTACCACTTTTATCTATTGCCTTTAAGTCAGTGTTTTAAATAGTTTTAATTCTATAGATAGTTCATTGCTATTTTAAAGATAATTCTTGAATCTTTTTAACTACATGTATTTCTACATGTGTTTGTTTATATCTGGTAACTCATTTTCAATGCCACTTTTGAAGAAAAGTCAAATAATCCAGCACAATATGATACATTAATGTTTTGAAGTAATAAACATTATTTTCTTGAAAATTTCTGTCACCTGATACAGTGCATTGTGTTGATTACCATATTTCTTACTGGAGTACTTCAGCAGACCACATCAATTGTATAAGCTAATAGCTTTTGTTCCTCTTTTACCACAGTGTATAATTCACATTTATCAAATTGCCAATAGCTTTTTTTAAAATATCATTTTAAAGAAATTCAAACAATATTGCACATAACTACTGTAGAAAGGAGGCATAACTTGTTGATTTGAGAAGCATGAAAAGAAGTATTGTTGCCTTCTGTTTTGTTCTGATCTATGGAACTTCTCCATTGAAAACTCAGTAGGGGTTTGTTTTGTTTGTTTTTTAAGCCAGTGTGATTTAAATATTCCATTTCATTGAGCATTTTAAACCAGTCCTGGATAAATTCTTTCAAGCACTGTTTGGAAATTTTGCCTGCATATATCCCATTGATTTATTGAATCAATGCATATGGTACCCTTCAGTTCAAATAATATTCTCCAGACAGCTCATAACAATGAAAACAATAAGAGCAGATCCATTAAAATGAATGAGAGTCTCACAGGAACATTCCCATAGGACTTTCAATGGGACTTATGCCACAGGCAAATTTTTCTGTGGATTGGCTCCTGCATTTTGACTTGCATTTATTTTACCCACTTCATATTAACTAGGAATGCTACAGAATATTAATGCAGTTACAAGTGTTATGTCCTTCTTGTAACATCAGTAGAAAGGACCCCAGAACTTACATACTCAGGTGTAAACTAAAACCATACTCTGATTTTACAGTTCAAATTATTTGTCTTAATGAGAGACGTTCTAACAGGGGAGGGGCACTCTGCCCCCAGGTGCACAAAATAAGTGGGTGTAATGGTGGCTCCTCCTCTTCCCTGTCTCACGGAGGCACCAGAAAAGGGAAGCTGAGACTGGCCACCAGGAATGTGAGCTGGATAGGAGACCCAATCTTCATCAAGTCAAGCCTATCTTCCCCCTCCCCTTCAGTCTTCCCACTGGAATTTTCTCAAGTAAGGCAGAAAGGCCCCTGCCTTCCTCGGTGGTGGGATTGCATGCTCCTGTGAGGGGAAAGGCTATGCTGATGGCAGCAGATCTGCTAGTCCCCATGCCAAACAGGCTTTTGCTGAGGAGCCAGCCTAAATGTGCCAAACAGCTACTGGGCAGCAGCAGTAGTGAGGGGGAGGCAGTGGCTGAGGAGCTCTCAGAGACAAGGGCAGTGGCACCATAGCTTAAACTTGTTAGTACTATACACAAGGAAGCACAGTAAACCTCCTTTAGAATGTATTTTGCCATGAAAATCTTATGATGAGACAATCCAAAATGAAAGAAGAGATAGTGCCAGAAGACAAAACTCCCAGGTCGGATGGCACTCAAAAAACTATTGGGTTAGAGCAGGAGACAACTGCGAGTAGTACTGTGGTTAATGACAAAACTGGACTCAAGCTGAAAGAATGTACAACTGCTGACATGCTCTGAGGTGAAAGGAAAATCTGAAGCTGTACAATAATATTGTAGGAACACAGAATGTGAGAAACATGAATCAGGGGAAGCTAGATGTTGTAAAACAAGACAGGGAATGTGTAAACATTCCAATACTTAGGGTGAGCAAGTTAAAATGGACAGGAATGGAACATTTTGAATCAGAAAAAGGTGACAGAAATAGGATCAGAACGCTGAATGCAACTGTTCAGTGACTTGTAAGCTGGGACAAGGAGAACTAGTGCAATAATCAACGCAGAGAAATAGAACAACAAAAAAGGAAGAACAAGAGACCTCTTTGACATGATCCAAGAAATCAAAAGGAAATTTAAACCAAGAGTGGGGGTGCTCAACAACCCGCAGGGGAACACATTACATGATCAAGTAGAAATAAAAAGATGATGGAAACAATACACTGAAAAACTATATAAAACAGATAAAATGATGACAGATTAATTCAAGGAAGACTGATTTGAAAATGAACCTCCAGTTTTAGAAAGTGAAGTAGAAGCAGCACTCAGAACTCTTAAGAGAATTAAATCACAAGGAACAGATGGCATCCCAATAGAGCTTTTTCAAACTACAGAGACAGAATCTACTCTAATTCTAACTAAAATATGTAAACAAAGATGGAAAACAAATTGCTCAATATACATTCCTGTCCCCAAGAAAGGGGACACCAGAGATTACAGTAATGGGACCATTGCATTAATTTCCCATGTAAGCAAAATGATGCTAAAAATTCTATAACAGAAGCTTTTGCCATATATGGAATGAGAAATGCCAGATATCCAAGCTGGGTTCAGGTAAGGAAGAGGCAGTAGGGATCGTACTGGGAACATACATTGGATAATGGGCACTCCAAAAAATTCAGAAGAAAAACAGCCTGTGCTTTATAGATTATAACAAAGCCTTTAATTGTACACATCATGAAAGACTCTATATTGCTCTTAAAGAAGTGGATGTGCTACAACATTTAATTGTCCTGATGTGTAACCTGTACTCAGGACAAGAGTCTACTGCCAGGATAGAATATGGAAAAATTAGAATGGTTTCCAATTGGCAAAGTGGTCAGGCAAGGTTGCATATTTTTCCCCATCTGTTTAATTTGTATGCTGGACCTATCATAAGTAAAGCAGGATTAGACTCATAGGAAGGATGAATGAAAATTGGAGGGACATCAACAATTTAAGATATACTGGTGACACCATACTATTAGCAGAAAATAGCTAAGATTTGGAACAATTACTGAATAAAGTGAAGGAAGAAAATGCAAAGGCAGGTTTACAGTTGAACATAAATAAGGTAAAAATAATGACCACAGAAGATTTACATAACTTTAAAGCAGACAATGAACACCTTGAAATAGTTCAAGATTTTCTATGCCTTGGCTCAGTCTTTAATCAGAATGGAGACAGCAGTCAAGAAATCAGAAGACTAGGACTTGGAAGGGCAACTATGAAAGAACCAGACAAGATCCTGAAATGTAAAGAAGTATCATTGAATACTAAAGTTTGGGTTGTATATGTGATCGTATTTCCTGTTTCTATGTATGGTCATGAAAGCTGAACAGTGAAGAACGATGATAGGAAGAAAATCAACTCATTTGAAATGTACTGGAGAAGGGTTTTACAGATGCCATGGACTGTTAAAAAGATAAGTCAATGATTCATAGAGCAAATCAAGCCTGTATTGTCCCTAGAAGCCAAGACGACTAAACAGAGACTGTTGCACTTTGGTCATATCATGAGAAGACAAGACTCACTAGAAAAGACAATAATGCTTGGCAAGGTGGAAGGCAGTAGGAGACGAGAAAGACCATATTCCAGATGGATAGACTCAAGCAAGGAAGCCACGGCCCTGAGTTTGGATGACCTGAGCTGGGCTATTCATGATAGGGTGACTTGCAGCCCTCTCATTCAAGTGGTTGCCATAAGTCAAAGTTGACTTGATGGAAGTTAACAACAACAATGGACTTTATCAGACACGGCAAAACAAAGACACTAACAATATGACTGTTTCTCAGTGTATTCCAATTTATCATTAAAAATTATACCAAGGTGTTCCCCAAAGTGGTGTGGGCCTGTGGGGGGACCCACTCAGTATGCCAAATTTACATTATTATTTGGGGGAATTATGATACTTTAAATGAATGGCTGTGAGAGGTTGGGTAACTTGTAGGACCTTTGCATCATTGAACCTACACATACCAATACTCACTGCAGAGACTCCAATTTACAGTGATATATATATATATATATATATATATATATATATATATATATTGGCAAATAAATATGGAGCATTCACTCAATCACACACACAATCAAGAGAAACACACAAGGCTCACGATGAGCCAAGGCAGAAAGGTTGGATAGAGGAATAGTTTTGGGGAAGTATGGGTGATATTTACCAGTCCTGAAGAGTAAAGGTCCATGCAGCAAAGAAGATTCAGACTTGGATCTAAAGGTGGTACAGCGATCTGACAGAGTGATGGTGTCCAACTATAGCACACTTGGCTGTTGTTTGGGGACTAATATTTATATCCAATTTGGTGTCCTGAAGGGGTGTTTGAGTGTTGAAACAAAGCTTAGATGAGTTACCTACATTTAAACAAAGGAAACCATGACTTTGCTAATGATCGTTAATGGCTAAGAAATTACAGTTGATGGTCTTATGACAACCTCCTTATGGGATGGGAAAGGTGCTAGTAGAGACTTTTCTGGGGATAATTGGTGTTCCAGTCACTGTTTGTTTGTAATTGATGACTCATTGCCAATGCTTCCCGGAGGGGATTAGCAGATACCTCCGAGATGGCTTTGTTTACTAGGAGGATCTGCTTAATCCTATCTTGGAAATACCTGCCAGTAGATTTCCATAATACCTTCATTTAGGTCCTGGTGACCTTCACCTGATCCCACTTCTGGTCTGCCCTCATCTACTAGACCTCATGAAGTATCTTATTATTGCCAATTTATGAAATATTATAGGTTGGGGTTGCAAGGCTAGGTAACAAAGTGTTTTTTTTTAAAAAAAAAGTTACACTGACCCAGCATGGCATAGTGGTTTGAATGCTGGACAACAATGCTAAAGACCAGGGTTCAAATCCTTGCTCAGCCATGGAAACCCACAATGTGACCTTGTGCAAGTCACACACTCTGAGTCCTCAGAAAACCCTATAACAGGTTTGCCTCAGGGTAACTATAAGTCAGAAAAAACCTGAAGGCACACAGAGAGGACACTGCTCAAAACAATGCCCATCCATAGCCTACTGGTGCTTTCTTTGTGGCATTCATTTATTTTTATTTATTTGTTTGTTGAACTTATATCCTGCCTTTCTCTCAAGATGGGATTCAAAGCAGCTTACAATAATTGTAAAAAGGTTATGCTAAAATATTAGTTTACAAATGTTTTAAAAAGAATTAAATAATTGTATTTTTAAAACATGATTAAAAACAGTTTAAAACATTTACAATGTTTGACATTCAGCAGTCATGTGTCGTAGGCTGAACACTGATTTGTTTTATATTCTGTGAAACTGAAGACACTGAAGCCTGAATAGTGTGCTTGTAAAGCATAAAATATATAATATAAAGCTTTGTGTACTGTTTACTGTGGAATGTTGTGATGGTAAGAGTATAGGCACTGCTTCAGACATAAAGCATAAACAAAAAGAAGAGTATAAGCATGAAAGAGAAAATATACAGTGAACTGTTTTAAAATGAACACAAGAAAGGTACCATATTAAAGGGTTACTGCCTGGTGCAATCAGACAGAAGGCAGCCAAAACTGAGTGGTCACTAAATGTTATGTCAGAGTCAAGAACACTACACTGCTTTGTCTGATTGGTGAAGAATATTATATACGTAAGCGAAGGCCACTAAACATTTGTTATCTGGACAGAGAAAGGCTGGGAATTATACTGTATAAACAGACAGCAGGCTGACCATGTGTGTCAGATTCCCAGGTATCATGATGGATGTTTCATAACAGCTCTGCTGTTCCCAACTGATAAAAGACCAAGACAATGCTGGCTATGCAAAATATTATTATTATTATTATAAAGATTATTATTATTACCCATTATCTTTGTAATGGGTGATGCTATGTGTATACCAATGGTTGTGTGCTTGTCCAAAGATATTAGGTTTAAGTTCCTCTGTGTGCTAAGTTTAGAGATGCCTGCTAAAGAAAAGTAGTGGTTATACAAATTCAATTCCTTATGAATGTATGATGCCTTGTGTGCAAAGTAATGTAATTAAAATAATATGCCTAGGCATTGGAAAGTCTATGTTTCTCTCTAATGGGAGTGTATATTTGTATATCAATGACTGAATACAATAAATAGCTAAAAGACTAACAGAGGCTGCATTTACATGGGCAAATACTCCCCTAAATATACCACTAAGATTGCTCATTGTTCCCATGGATCGAGCCACAATTTTGCCTCATTCAGAAGGGGGGAAGTCAAAATACCCAAATTTAGCATGCCAGGGGATATCACTACTTTTTCTGATTTATTTTAAAAGTAGCACTACTCAGCGTCATTTTGGCAGTGTGAGCTGCTTATCAATATATGTTAAAAAAATGACCCTCACCGGAAATTGGTGCCAGGTGGGCAGTGACAGGGGAGTGGTTTTTTGCCATTTGCCTGCTATTTTTTTTTTAAAAAAAGATAGGCAAAGCACATCTCCTCAGGAGTGCTTTTGTTTTCTTGCACATGAAGCAATGGCGTCAACACCCCCAGTCAGAATAAAAAACGGTGGCTGTGGCATCGCTTGGAGACATGGGGAAACTCTAGATTTGATAGACTAGTGGGGCGAACAGAAGGTGCAGGAGCAGCTCCTCAGCAGCCATCGTAACATAGACGTTTTTGAAAAGATAGCCAAAGAGATGCGTAAGCGAGGGCGTGAACGGACAGCAGAAGAATGTAGATCCAAGAATAAAACTTTGAGGGCGAAATATAGGCAAGTTAAAGACCACAATTCAATGAGCAGTAACGATGCAGCTACTATGCCTTTCTTTGCTGAATTGCAAGCAATAGTCTCCGGGGACTGCGGTTTGAACCCCAACCGAGTTTCTCATTGCTCATCTGCAGATCGTAGATCATTTTCCATGGACCGCTCAAGGATCAGCATCTCTGGCAGCTCCAGCAGCTCAGCAAGGGATACTGAGGAGAACTCTCCTCCTTTGTTTGATGAAGAAGAAGGTAAGTAGGAATGCTAATTTGTTTCTCAAGCTTCATTTTCATAGGGTTCATGTTTTTGAAAAAGTACACATGCTATTTCCAAAATTAACTTGTTATTCTACTTCCTATATTTTTTAATTTCTTACTGACAACAAGAGCACTTTGCCGTTTTATTTTATTAGCAATGCAAGGAATTCCTTATTCCCTTTTTTTCCTTCATATTAAAACCTTGCGTGTATTATCTATATAGAAGAGTTATTATGATGACTGGATTTAGGTACTTTAAAACCCCGTTCCAATGCCCAGTGTTTACACTCCTTTAAAATAATGATGCACATATGTTCAGCCGGAAAAATGGGACTGTGCGTATAGCGACTTCTATTACAGAGATGCGGTGGGCACCTCTGTTACTTTTTAATTGAGTGTGTGCTTCATAAATGTATCAATAGAGTTATTGGATACTTCAAATTATTATTTTAACATAGTGGGGGGGAATTTACTGGTGCCATTATTACAGTAAAACTTTAACTGAGTATCGCTACTTTAGAAAACTATTTACGCACAGCATTATTTCTTGGGGGGCATAACCAATCTGGACCATGCAATTTTTTTTTATTTTATTTTTTTTGTTACTGTTGAAATGGCGATGTGCATTTCATGTTCCCCCAAATGGTCTCCATCCCATGCAGCAACTTCTTCAAAGTAGGGCAATAAACAGGCCATAAAGATACTTGTAATGCCCCGTTTCCTGAGATTTCGTTGTGCTTAACTTTGCTTTCATTTTTGGTAAGGTCTGAATCACCCTTCAGAGAATGTTTTCTAATGCACGCAAAATCAGAAAGGTGTTAATTCGTTTGTCAAGGGGTACATTATATTTTTTAAAGAAAATAGAAATAGAAATCATTTGTAGACTTTGTTGCAGTACTTCACTGCTTTCTCAGTATCTGGAACATTCGGGCCCATGGCAAATTTACATATGAAAAGGAAACATTTCCTTAGCTAGGAGGAACTCTTTACCTGTGTGAGTGTTCATTAACATACCCGCTGAAGTATTGTTTTTTAAATTAGCTGCAGTATGTGCATACAGATAGCCCTCATATGCTGCATTTTAACCACTTATGTAAGAAGACAGGTTATTTTTTAACCATAAATTATCCTGGCTGGACAACTTGAAGCTAAAGTTTTCTTGTTAAGCACCCGATGTGTTAATGTTCCTATACTTTATATTGATATTTCTTCCTGTCTTTTTCAAGACTCACAGGCTACTGCAGATAATAACACTGAGGAAGCAGTAATTTTGACTCTAGAAGAAGTTCCAAGGGCTTCCACGCCTGCTGCATCTTTACTGCTGGATAGTCAGGATCCTGAAATTGAAATAGCAGCAGAAAGAAGGTCCACTGAGTTTGAGCTAGCTTAGAGCAGTCAGCAGTGCGAAGAGCATGAAGGTGGGTTCCCATTTGAAACCACATAAATATGACATGCACTCACTACATGAGAACGTACTTTTTTAAACTAGTTGATCCTATAAAATAAAGGGTTTATGTTCTCTCTCCTTGCAGTGGCTACTACATCTAACCCATTGGCTTCTCTAACTCCGGGAGAAAGACTTGCACTAAATAAAAAGGAAAGAACGGAAACCTTCAGAACATACACAATTAATGCTTCACTCTACCAGACTAATGAATAGAATGCTCAGCCATATGGATGCTTTATCTAGGAGGAAGCAAGAGAGGTTCTCCAATAGACTGGAGAAAGCTGCTGAAGATAGACAGAAATTTGAGGATACAATGTATGAATGAACTAGTAGATTTTTAGAAACTAACCTGGAGAAACAGACATCTTTGCTCTCAGAAATGGTACAATATTTAGGAACAATGGTGTCTAGACCATCTGTGGTGTGTAGGGTGGTTAAAAAGCAGCCTGTGTCACAACCTCACATAGAACAAGATGCTTTAAGCCACAGTAGTATGCCTTGTGTGAGTGAGGCTGGGGCAGGTAAGGAACATAGTGCAACAGTGCCACTTATAAAGTCACGGCCAACTAGAAAAATTAGGAAACCTGATATTATGATCCTTTAAATATCAAGCCCTTTACATAATACATTTACTAACTTTTCCAATGTAAATGTACAGTGCAGTACAAGCTATTTTACTGCGCTGCCAATTCAACATCTGTGTATTGTAGAATAAATTGAAAAAGTCTTTCAGCTTCTAAAAAAATTATGCTCTAAGGCTTTGAGTTGAGTTCTGCATTGGATTTTTTAAAAATAATACACCATTAGAACAGATTGAGTAATATTACCCTCATTCACTCATTTTTTTCCTTTACACTACTAGTTTAGTTAAGCATTGTAATTAGTTTCACCAATAACCAGTCCAGACAAGTTAGTTGAATAGTAGTTTTTTTTATAAACTTTGTGTTGATGCTATTTACAATATTTACATTTCAGATAACCAAAAGGCTTTCATCATCAGCTGTACAAAACATAAATAAAAATCATATCCCAGCATCAGTAAGCCTCCACTCAATAGCTGCCAACCGTGGTTCTAGGCATTGTGCTGCAAATAAAGGAAACAGTAGGAGAAATTAACAAATTATCTGGTTTTATTTTGTAGTTACATACATTCAGGTTTATGTCCTCATGAACTGTTATTGTTGGTGGCTTATAACTATTGGTATTCATCCTTATCCAGGAAGCGTTACTTATTTCAAAACTGTACTGAGCAGTCATCATACTTAATGCCATGTAAATAATTATGTAACACATTAACATATTACGTAAATTACATACTGACTGCATCAGTTATGGCAGCTATTAATAGTTGTCCCTCCTCACTACGAAAAAAATTGAAGGGGTGCTGTCCAGGTGCTTGCTCTATTAGAGAAAACAGAAAGGCATTAATATCGGGTTGGAAATAGTTTGTGTATAGTGATGCATGTAGAGATTTTACAGGTTATCCTTTCAAAGAATTACTGCAGTGTATTATTTTACATAGTATGAATACCAAAGTTTGTAATGATTTTTTTAAAAAAACACGCCCATTATGAATTATGAAAGGTTATATTACAACACCAGAATGAAAACATATTTTGAAGTGTGTGTAAAATACCTCTCTGCACCAAACTTTAAAGGCACCCAGACAGTTTGCTTACTCTTTCATATAAATAACCTGTAATTCCAAGACTTAAGAGTGCTTAAGTGCAATGTTGATGATAACCCTGCCTGTTTGGACTTTACTTTCAGTCATAGTTAGAAGCCCAGGAAACCAGATATTGATAAGAGGGACCTCCAAACAGATACAGATTAGCTGACAAATGACAAAGAACCTTCAGTGCCTCTGTCTAAAGAGAGAGGGGTGGGGAACCATGCCTGTTTCTCCTGCTTTTAATTCCATTGGTAGTTTAATTATATTTGTAGTTTTTGCATGAAATAACTTTAAAACTATATCTTCTTAACCTTTCTAAGCAGCTTTTTGTTCCAGACTGAGAAAAAGGAGGAAAATCACCACCTCCACCACTACCTGTTGACAACTTTTGACATTTTGACAGCTTTTTTTTAGACTTAACCTCCTCCTCTTCCAGGAACATTAGCTGGAAAAAGCACTCAAAATGATGGCATAAAATCCCATTGGACTTTTAGATGCAAACTGGCAAACAATTAGGACATAATATACCAGATGTAGCTGCATTTGAAAAAAAGAAAACTTGAATTCTACATGTGGCAATCCTGGAGGGCAGCAGAATTGAAGACAAAGGAGATTAGCAGATGTGGCAAATACTGTGTCACTGCCCTGGTGGCACAGTGGTTAAATGCCAGTACTGCAAGCCACCACATTGCAAGTTCGATTCCAGCGGGCTCCAAGGTTCACTCAGCATTCCATCCTTTTGTAGGTCAGTAAATTGAGTACCCAGCTTGTTGGGGGGGGGGGCAGTTAGCTAACACACATTGGAAACTGTTTAATGCAGTGTAGATGTGTAAATAGCTATTGCTTAAAAACAATTTGTAAGCCACTCTGATAGCCTTGTGGCTGAAGAGCGGGGTATCAATAACTAAATAAAAAAAAAGAATATTGTGAGAAGAATAGGAAGGGTCAAGATTGTCAGATGACATCGTCCTCCAGCATCCCTGGGTTGTAGTGTGGCCGTGAGTAAGGCATCCCTTTCTGTTAGCGGCTTGTCCCTGTCAATACGAAAGGGCAGCCTCATACGCAGCAATGCTATGCCCCAGAATAGCAGAAGGACACAGGAATCTAGTAAGGTCACCCTTTCTGTTCTCCTCCTGTTCTTTTGATGTGGTTTGGAATTTTATTTATTTATTTATTTATTTATTTTGCTGCATTCTGCTGCATCTGATAATCTCCAAAGTGGTCGTGGTAGTAGTTATAAAATACCGAAACCTACAAGCTGAGATCCAATGCATCTGGGAAAAGAAACCAACTGTGGTTCCTGTGGAGATAGAGGGCAGTACCACAAAGACTGATGAAAACACCTGAATGATGTAGGATCAGAATAGTACAATGAAAAATATGGTTTGGAATATACTACATTATCCAGTGGTAACTCACTGATTCCTAGTTTCTTGGATAGAAGATGATTCACTGTTACTCCAAAATTCCAGTTGGTAGCACGTGGTAGACTGTGAAGCTAATATAATTTCCCAAAGATCACTATCTTGGTTTTTCTGAATAATTATTGGTAAGTTGCTCCTGAGCATTCAAAGAGTTCAAAGAGCATTCAAAAAATTCAGAGCCTTTTATTCCTTGTAACTTGAACAGCTTCTTCAAATTAAGCCAACTTAGCTGTCCTGATTTAATGGATACCCCCCCCATTCCTTTGCTCCTTTTCATACCACATGAATGGTATTACCCTCTGAGTGCAGGCACCCACCTATGAAATAACCTTTCCAAGAACTTCATCTCTTACTCTTTAAATAGACTTTTCAGGGTCAGCTCTAAGAGGAGGGTGCTTTTGGAGCCCCACCAATGATACCAAAATCTTTATTATTATCTGGGAGAATTATTCATTCAAATGAAAGCCTGCGAGAGGAGGGTAATTTCGGGGAACTTTTCACCTATGTATACCAGTACTAATTGTAGAGAGCACCCCAGTTAAAGTGAAATAAAGCATTTTATTCAAAATAGCACAGGGGATACACTAACATACAAAACACACTCTCTTAAGAACCATGCAAAGCTATTGGAAAGATACCTACACCCTGTTTCATATCCTGAAGGGGTACTGAGGTTATGACAAAGCCTGGATGGCTTTCCCATGGGATAGACAAAGGGAAATGAAACTCAACTGATTGCTTTAATTGCTGGGAGACGGAAATTGATGGGAGTTTGTGACAACCTTGTAAGGATGGACAAGAGGGGGTATAGGAAAGATTTCCATAGGAATAGATTAAGGAATGGTCAGTTAATTACTTGATTGAATAATTGCTGAAATGACCAGGGCTGGAAGAAAGTATCAACACATACTTCCTTAATGACTGTGTTTTCTAAGGGGCTCTCTGCATAATCCTAACTACAGCTTTCTTGCCATTATATTTCTAGACACATCCCAGGTCATTGTGATGAACAAGTGACTTTTGGTTTGCCCCAGCCAAAATGACCCCGAAAAGCGCCCAGTATTTCCTGTTATGAGATACTGTGGGGAGGGAGCAGTAGGTCATAATAACAAGGTGGAGACTATTACTTTTCACATGACTTTTAAATAATGTCTGGTTTTAGTCAATCAAAGCTCAGATTTTGTCTTCTATTGCATACATGTGCTGTTAAATTGATTTTTTTTAATGGTCCATTTATCCAGGGGAAATATTCTCCATTATATCTTTATGATATTTTATATTATTCTTTTATGTCTGTGAACTCCCCAGTGAATGCATACTATTGGTAGCCTATACCAATATAGTGCATAAAGAAATACTCAGGTAGGCTGAAACCCCTGTTGGCTGTCATGAGTACACCGGTGTAGATTGTGGTGGTGACACAGATGGGAATGCAGTGGCAGGGATAAAATAGGTAACAGGGGAGATGGCATGTTATGTCTGTCAAAACCTATCCTGCCATCTCCCAAGATTCTCAAGCTTTCTTGGGCAACCTCTTTCTTTGGTCTATGGCTTTCCCTATTGGTGTGACTGTACAGTGCTACAAAAAAGTACCTAATGCTGGCAGAATGGAGCATTGCACTAGTGTAAGCCACTAAGAGGGATTTCATCCAAGGGTTTTTTTTCCCCTCCTCCCCCTCCCCTTCCTTCCCTATCTCATACACACTCACTCAGGCAGCACAACTCACACCCCAGTACTCACCACAACAGCAACAGCGACAGTACCAACTTTGCAAAGGTATTGTGGTGATTGCCAGCAAGGCCTTGGCTATTTACCCCATCTTGCCCCTGTTTTAGAGCCCTGCAGTCCAGATGATTCAGGGCTTTTGCCCTGTTTTGACCCCGGGTGGTCCTTGTAATGCCCAGGGAAAAGATGGGAGAAAGACAGGATAAAGCCAGGTAAATCATTTCAGCAAAATACATGGGAAATAACCACTTATTTTTTGAATAAATGGATCAGGCCGTGGAGGTGCACAGGAGACCATATCGACCCACTGGTCTATCTCTGTAGCTGCCACTGCTTTCATCTATGCTGCATTCTCTGAAGCCAGAAGCAGACCCTCAGCATCTGACAAGGCTGGTCACATACAGGAGGCCTTGATCACATGCTGTGGTCCCCCTTCTTGGTTTGGGAAACTGTGATGTGCACAGAAATGGCGGCAGCTGCAGAGAAGGGGTGGCATGTCCATGCAAACTTCTGCCTGTCCCATGCAGGTGTCATGATGGTCTGATCAGCCATCATGGAGAGTTCATCTCAAAACCTACAGGTTACAGCAGTGGAAAATTCCATTCCCTGGTTTCCATAGCAACAGGTATTGTAGAAGTTGGGTACCCTCATTGCACAAACATGACATCACATCACCTGACTGGAGAGCCAATCAGATTTGGTAATGCACTTCCAATCAGATATGACCAAAGGACTTGTAAGTTTCTGAATCTCTTTGTTCTATGCCACATGGCTTGGGGCCAAAGAGAGAGAGACACCTGGTGAGCCACACACTTGGGATCCATCCTTGGACCTCATGCTGAAGCCACATGGCTTGACCAGCAAGATAACTAGACTGTGATAATGGAGGTTGGTGGAATCCGATCTCCCTCATGGGCCTGATAACATCAAAGGGCCCCAAATGATACCTGAAGTCTAAGGCGAGACTTCCATCCAAAAGGACTCTGAATTTCCATCTCCAGAGCCAGCTAGGCTGGATAGGATGAGCCTGGCTTAGCCCATCCCAATTGGGACATGAACTGATGATTTTGACTCCAGAATTTGTAAGTTATTATTATCTTAGCTTAGGGAACAAGTCTAGCTAGCATGCATTAGGTTTTTATGATTTATTTGACCCTGTATAGGCACAATCCTAAATATACACTGGACTGACTATATGATGAATGTTGCTGTCCTTGAGCAAGCAGGGATCACCAGCATTTAGGCCATGATATTGAGAACACAACTGCACTGAGCAGGGTACATTTCTAGGCTGGAGGCCCATCGCCTTCCAAAATAGTACTCTATGCTGAACTCGCCACAGGTCAGTGTAAGAGGGGTGCTCCAAAAAAGTAATACAAGGACTCCCTGAAACAACATCTCAGGCTTGGCCAAATTGATCACCAACAATGGTCCGCCCTGGCCTCACATCGGGAGACATGGAGACGCACTATCCACAATGCTGCAGCCTTACTTGAGAGCTCATGCCAAACAAGTCTTGAAGAGAAACGACAATGCAGAAAGAATCACAACCCAGAATCATCACCCAAGGAGACCTTCTGCTGTGCTTTCTGCAACCGGATATGTTTATCTTGGATTGGCCTTTTCAGTCATCAGCGTGCTTGCAGAAAGTGCGGGATGAGTCCTTCCTGAATCTTCATTTGCAAAGAAAAGCCAGAGAGAGATATGACTGAATGTATCTTCTGTAACCTTCAGCTGAATTCCTGGAGGAGACTAGATGTCCCTCCATGCTAAACTTAAACCTTAAGCATTTGGAACTGAAATAATGTCTACTTTCTTTCTCTACAAGCTCGCCTCACACGTCTTTTCAGTCAGTATCTTTTCTCTTCTCTGGGGGAATAGAGAAGGGGGGTTGGGAATCCCCAACAGAGTGAATGGTTAACTGATTAGCCAGAGAATTGTCCCAGTTTTCCACTGAACTGGGTTTTGAGTGACAAGCCATGTGTGGTGGCAGCTTCTACCTTAGAAAGGGGTTTCTAGACTAGAGGAACCCTTGAGAGTGTGTTTTCAGATTGTACAAAAAGGCTGGGAGTCTTCCCTTCCTTATCTGGGAAATTGGATTGCACAGAGAAGGAAGAGAGGGGCCCAGCCTACCACATGGATGGTAGCATGTTTTGAACCTAGTGGTAAGTGAGAAAATGTGAGTGAAATGTAGGCCAGATCAGGGGCCAGAATATGCCAGCAGAAAGCCAGCATTTTCTGGCTAGTGTAGACAAGGCCTAAGAGGTGATAGAGACCAGCTGACTCAAACATAGGAATGCCAAGAAAGCTACACATTCCTCGACTCTTACATGTAATGACATTCAGATGCATACTTTCAATAAGTTCTAAATTTGGATGGCCAAGCTGTCCAGCTGACCTGTGCGTGTGGCAGTGATATATATTCCTTACCACTACCACCAGCACTTCAAATCCCAAAAATAAGTGTTTTAGATTTCTCCCCTCTTTACAGAGATGGTAGTGTGGGTGAAAGGTAGCAGTAGGCTGGAAAGCAATCCCCATTTTGAGAACCAGAAAATGGCATTAAACAATTCAAGCCCTCCACTTCAGTGCTTCCATGACCCATGGCTGCAGTTCACCAAGGCATAAAATACTTAAGAAGTAATGGAGGTATAGATTCAAGGATAATCTCAACCCAAAAGTATTATCAACACTAAATTCCTTTTCATTCACTTTTATTATAAATACACAATACAGATATGCATTTTTCTACAATGACAAAATTGAATATATTTGAAAGGAACATAAGTCTTTGTATTTACCTGAAGCATGCCAATTAGGCTCTCTATATCTATGAACCACTTTTCAGTTTGGAGAGCTTTCCTTAGGTAATGAGCTAAGAGAGCCCTGACTTTCCAGTCATATTCCCTTCTAGTTTGGCAGTGAAAGATCTTTTCTATTCTTCTTTTCTTTTCTTTTCTTTTCTTTTCTTTTCTTTCCTTTTCTTTTCTCTTCTCTTCTCTTCTCTCACATCTTTCTTCTTTCTTAGTGAGAAAATGATTTGACAGGAATGCTTTCTGTAGAGAAAGAGAGAAGAGGATGGTCTTGACAAGCAATGAATATAATAATGAGAACAAAGAACTGTTTTATGAAAAGCAAGGACATATAATGAAAATTGAGAGAAGAATGAAGGCGGACACATTAACTGGAAAAAGAACCTGTAATGGCAGATAGACTTGTCTGAGTTTTGACCTATGTCTCTATAAATAGCCAGACAGAAGGCATTGCTTCATGCTCCCCTTCCTGGGCTGTATCAGCCTTAATATAGCTTTGACCAAGGTACACAGGAAATGATTTAATAATCCATTTGCCTACATATGTACATGTTGAGTAGCATATATAGCTGTAGGATGGCCAGAAGTGCTAGACTTGCTGTTGTATCAGCTTAGTATCACAAGGCCCAAAACAGCTGAGAGCATATCAAACCCCAGAGTACAGAAAGTTTCCTTGGGGAAGAATGTGTCAGGGATGATGGGAGTTGTAGCTCTTCACCTCTGGCTCAAACTCACCACCTTTTTATGCAGCAGAGCCAACCAGCTTAGATCAGTGGTTAATGCTTTTCTCCAAAGCAGCAGAGTTACAGAGAATAGGCTGAAGATCCTGACAAACTCTCCAAGCCTTCTCACTCTTCACCAGGTGTCTCCAAACTCTCCAGGATTCACTCAGGCAACTCAGTAGTTTTATATAAAACCTACTTTATTCTTCTATATAAATATACTATATGGTCAACAAATTACAATCTCTACACATTACTCCACAATATCTCCAAACTACTCCACTTCTACTCAACCACAAAAATACATTGGCAAACATTGCAATTTTATAGCCATTGTTTATCACCACCCACTAATTAGTTTCCACCCAGTGGGTGTGTACTTCCATTCAGATTGGTCCACATAGTTCCATCCATGCTTAAGACCAACCCATGTATTTCAACATTTCACCTTGTACACTTAATGATTCTCAGGTGTTTCCAATCTGCATTCAGTACCTCTGTCCTTGGCTCTCAGGCCTTCTAGATTACATTAGCAGTTTCACCTGTGTAGCCCCATAATTGCTCTTGCTTAGTCATTGTGACTTTCACATACATTTTTTATTTCTTTCACTGTATGTCCCATGTTGCATTTTCCTTAACAATCCCCTCCGAAATAAAATATTGTATGTGTCTTACAATGTCATTCCAACCATTTGTGTCAGCCTTTCATGTTTTTCTGCTGTCAATGCTTTTGTGAACAAATCTGCTATGTTGTGTTGTGTTTCTATGTATCTCAATTCTATTTCACCCTTCTGAACCATGTCTCGCACATTTTGATATCTTACACCAACATATTTTGTTCTGTTCTTCAAACTTTCAGTTTCAGCCATCGCTATGCATGACTGTGAATCTTCCAGAATTTCCACTGGTATCTTGTAACTTTCCTTTAAATCATTTAGCAATTGCTTAATCCACTGTACCTCATTTACTATCTCATTCAAAGCAGCAAATTCTGCTTCTGTTGTGCTTAACGCTACATTAGTTTGTTTTCTACTTCTCCAAACTATTGGACTTTCACTATATTTAATTATCATTCCTGTAACTGACTTCTTGTCTCCTAATTCTGATGCAAATGAACTGTCTACATAACAATCTAGATCTGAACTATTATTTCTTATTATCAATTTCCTATCTAAGGTTCCTTTCAAATATCTCAATAAATGTTTTACCGCTGTCCAGTCTTCAATTTTTGGATCATTAACCCTTCTAGACAATACATTTACAGCATAAGAAATGTCTGGTCTGGTGTGGCAAGATATGAATTGTAAAGATCCTATTATACTTCTGAAGAAAGTCTTGTCCTCAAACGCTCTAGTTGTTTTCTCAGACACAAAACCAGTTGTCATTGGAGCTCTTACTATTTTTGCATTCTGTAATCCACACTTTTCAATCAGTGTTTCAATTTTATTTCTCTGACTTAATAAACAATGTCCTTCTTCTGTCCATTCAACGCAAATACCTAAATAAGACTTCAATACACCTAAGTCCTTCAAAACAAACTTCTTAGACAATTCTCTTTTTACTGACTCAATTTCCTGTTTTGACTTTGCTGCTACGCACAAATCATCTACATAAATCACTAATACTATGTCTCCTTTTGTATAGACACAAGCATCTGCAATGCTCCTCTTGTAACCTAGCTTAACTAGCTCATCATTGATGCACAGATTCCACGCTCTGGCACTTTGTTTTAAACCATACAACGCTTTCTTTAATTTATATACTCTCTGACTACCATTTTCTTCGAAACCTTGTGGCTGTTCCATAAATATTTCTTCATCCAGAACCGCATTCAAGTAAGCTGTCTCAAAATCAAAATGTTCTACAACTAAATTCCTTTTTACTGCTACAGCTAGAACCATTCTCAGACTTTCTGGCTTTGCAGTTGGAGAATATGTCTTATCATAGTTCTCATACTGCTGTTGTGCAAAACCCTTAGCCACTAACCTAGCTTTATATTTGATACTTCCATCTGGCATTTCTTTCCTTTTGTACACCCATTTACAACCAATTACTTTCTTGTCTTTGGGTCTGTCAACAATTTCAAAAACATCTTTATTTACCAGGCAACCAAACTCATTATCCATTGCATCAAACCATCTTTCCTGTTCTTCACTAGAATAACTTTCCAATTCTTCAAAACTTTCAGGCTCTTCTACTGCTAAACAAGCTCTTGCCTTTGTCACAACAAACCTATCTGGAGGCTTTCTAACTCTATGACTACGCCTGGGAATAAAATCTGCTGTTCTGTCTCTTTCATCCTCACTTTCTCTACTAGGAGTTGTAGTTCTATGACTAAATCTCTTGTCTTCAGTCATTCGAGTAGTAGTAGGCCTAGATGCTATCTCATCATCAGAAGAACTACCACTGCTGCTAGGTGATGCTTCCTGCTTAACTGAAACCCCTCCGTTTCCTGAGGTTGGTTCAGTTTGTGCTTTTGGCTCATTTGAACTCCCTAATCTCAAAAACACTTCTTTATTGGCATGCAGTTTGTCCCAACCAGCATGTCTCTCAAAATTTGCAGACCTAGAATACTGCACTTGTTTTCCTCCCAAATGAAACTTGTAGCTATTTCCAGAATACCCCAAAAACCTAAGCCTTTTGCTTTTGGGTTCTCCTTTCCTCCTGAAACAAGCAGGTGTGTAAACATGAGCAAATTGTCCAAAAACCCTTAAGTACCTGTAATTTGGCATTCTCCCATACAATACCCTGTAGGGAATGTCTTCAATTTCTGAATGATACAATCTGTTACTGATATGTATTGCAGTCAAAGTTGCTTCTGCCCAAAAACTATCTTTCACCCCTGCATCTGCCATCATACAAGCAGTAATTCTTTTTATATCTTGTATTTTCTTCTCTGCTAACCCATCCTCACTAGGACAAGCAGGGTTTGTAGTTTCATGCCTTATTCCCACCTTTTGAAACCAGTTAAACAACTGATTATTTAAAAATTCTCCTCCTCTATCAGTAATGATGGTGCCTACTCTGCTATCAAATTGTCTTTCCACCATTTTTACCCATGCTTTTAAACTTTGCCCAGCGTCAGATTTGTTTTTCATTATTCTCACAAATGCAAACCTTGTATACCTATCAACAATTACTAGGAAATACTTGCTTCCCCCTAAGGACAAGCAGTTAGCTTGGGCGACATCTGCATGTACATATTGAAATGGTCTTTGAGCAATTCTTTTTGTTTTCTTAGCTACTGGAAAAGCTCTGACCTTTACCTGTTGACATACCGTACAATCTAAGTGGTTTTTGCATTCAGCAACTTTTAAATCTGGACACATACTGATTAAATTCTTTAAACATTTGAAGCTTGCATGGCCGAATTTTCTGTGAAGCTCGTGTATGCAGTCTTTGTGGATTGGAATATTTTCTATGTTATTAGCTTCTTCAACCCTGTATCTATCAATATTGTCCTCCAAATAATAAAGTTTGTCCTTTTTCAAACCTATGCCACGCAATTCCCCATTCAGTTTTATCTTACACATGTTCTTTTCAAAGATGACTGTGTAGTCTTTTTCTGTTAATCTGCTTACTGATAACAAATTATTTTCTAACTCCTTTACATGTAAGACATCATTAAAATTATCTTTTAGCCCTGGAATGTACACAGTACCCATTTGATTTACAGTACTTAGCTCTTTCCCGTCAGCCAAAACTACAGCATTTACATTAGCTGATTTTCTGTTACTTATTAAATTGATATCATTACACATCAAAGATGTGGCTCCTGAATCAACTAGCCATTTAGAATTTGCATTTTGTTTTTCCTTAATCATGGTTGCAAACACCTTTTTATTACCACTGTCCCTCAAAAATGGAGGTCTGGACTGTTTTTGATACTGCCGTGGCTGCCATCTGCTCTCTGCTTGCTTGCGTCTCTCAGCTGCAAAATGTTTACAATGTCTCTGCAGATGACCAATCTTCTTACAATAAAAGCACCTCCGTTGCTCCCTTGTAGAGGCTGCTTCCCCCTGCGTTCGCCAGTCAGGAGTTGTTTGTTGTTTTGGCACAGTCTTTAAGCTTGCTGAGTCACCCTGCTCAGACATTCTTCTCTGGTTCTCTTCCAGTATTCTGGCCACAATTAAGTCTCTATTAAGCTCAGCTTCTGGCAAGTTCTGCAAGCTGTTCGTTATGTTGTCCCACGAAGAGTCTAGCGATTCTATTAAAATGTAGCATTGCTGCTCTTTGCTAATTTGCACTCCCCTCAGTTCAGCTTGCACAAACAAATCTTGCATTATTTTTAAATGTTCTATCACACACTGCCCTTTAGCCATCTTTTGCCTGTATATTCTTTTAGACCATAGCATTTTTGCAAAAGCAGTTGAAGGAGTGTGTAATCTCTGCAAGGTATCCCACACATCCTTGGCGGACGTTTTATCTCTGACGTCATTAATTAAGTCTTCTTCAAGCATGAGATAAAGACAGGCTTTTGCTTTACTATCTCTCTCTTGAGTGGCTTCATTAGCATCAGCTGCCAGCCCTGTTTCAACTGTTGACCACAGACCTTCCTTTACTAGTAGAGATTGGGCATAAATCTTCCAGGTAGAGTAGTTGTTTCTGTTTAATTTACTAAACTTTAGAATTTCCATCTTGATTTGTGCAGTGACTCAATTTGACACAGTCCTTCTGAGTATGCACAGCCGACCCGTCTGGGCTCAAGCAAAACACAAAATGATTTACTCACGAGGCTTATCAGTGCAGCACAAACAGCTTGCTCTGATCTGTCGTCCACAAAGCTTTCTTCCACTCTCTGGAACTTTCAGCTTCTGTGGATGCTGGGTGCTCTAGTAACTGGGCCCATAACCCTTGTCAGGGATGATGGGAGTTGTAGCTCTTCACCTCTGGCTCAAACTCACCACCTTTTTATGCAGCAGAGCCAACCAGCTTAGATCAGTGGTTAATGCTTTTCTCCAAAGCAGCAGAGTTACAGAGAATAGGCTGAAGATCCTGACAAACTCTCCAAGCCTTCTCACTCTTCACCAGGTGTCTCCAAACTCTCCAGGATTCACTCAGGCAACTCAGTAGTTTTATATAAAACCTACTTTATTCTTCTATATAAATATACTATATGGTCAACAAATTACAATCTCTACACATTACTCCACAATATCTCCAAACTACTCCACTTCTACTCAACCACAAAAATACATTGGCAAACATTGCAATTTTATAGCCATTGTTTATCACCACCCACTAATTAGTTTCCACCCAGTGGGTGTGTACTTCCATTCAGATTGGTCCACATAGTTCCATCCATGCTTAAGACCAACCCATGTATTTCAACATTTCACCTTGTACACTTAATGATTCTCAGGTGTTTCCAATCTGCATTCAGTACCTCTGTCCTTGGCTCTCAGGCCTTCTAGATTACATTAGCAGTTTCACCTGTGTAGCCCCATAATTGCTCTTGCTTAGTCATTGTGACTTTCACATACATTTTTTATTTCTTTCACTGTATGTCCCATGTTGCATTTTCCTTAACAGAATGAATATACTGTCAGAGCCTCATCCAAAAATTGTTCAGTGATAAATGGCTTATGATTGTCATTGTACAGGTCGGCCCCTATATCCATGGATTTGGTATCCATAGTTTTCACTTATCCACATCCAATATAATATGTTCTCTCTAGAGATTTCTAGGTACCCCAATGTGATTCTATGATCACCTTCCAGCATTCTATTGAAAATAATAGGTTTCCCCATTATCCACAGTTTCAGGTATCCATGGGGGGTCTTGGAACATATCCCCCACAGATATGGGGGTTGACATGTACTTACTCTTCTGAAAAGTAATTTTCCAGGATTTGTCAAAACCCCCAAAATGTGTTCCTTTACCACTATTACCCCTCCTTAATTGAGGGTAAAAAACCCTAAGCACTCTACTCCAGAAGTTTGTAACAAATGGTTTGTGATAGGGCCAACGACTGCCTATTAATATCTAGTGCATTTGGAAGACTTCACAAAAGAGTCTGGAGTAATAAACACCTGAGGTGAAACACAAAAATCAGTGTGTATAGAGCCATTGTACTGTCTATTCTCCTTTATGGATCTGAAACATGGGTCACCTATTGCCACCACTTATGACTCCTTGAACGCTTTCATCAGCACTGTCTCCGCACAATCCTAAATGTACACTGGACTGACTATGTGATGAATGTTGCTGTCCTTGAGCAAGCAGGGATCACCAGCATTGAGGCTCTGATATTGAGAAAACAGCTGCACTGGGCAGGGCACGTTTCTAGGATGGAGGACCATCGTCTCCACAAAATAGTACTCTACGGTGAACTCGCCATGGGTCAGTGTAAGAGGGGTACTCCAAAAAAGCAATACAAGGACTCCCTGAAACAACATCTCACGCTCGGCCAAATTGATCACCAACAATGGTCTGCCCTAGCCTCACATCGGGAGGCATGGAGACACACTATCCACAATGCTTCAGCCTTATTTGAGAACTCATGCCGAACAAGTCTTGAAAAGAAATGACAACGCAGAAAGAATCACAACCCGGAAACATCACCCAAGGAAACCTTCTGCTGTGCTTTCTGCAACAGGACTTGTTTATCTCGGATTGGCCTTTTTAGTCATCAGCACGCTTGCAGAAAATGCGGGATGAGTCCTTCCTGAATCTTCGTTTGCGAAGAAAAGCCAGAGAGAGAGAGAGAGATATCTATATGGACACACTAGCACCCACACAACAACAATAACAGTAAATATTCACTCAGTGTAGGCTCATTGAGGTACCTGGTGCTGCCCTGGGGTGAACTAAACCCAGGAGTAGCCAAACAGCAGACAAAGTACACAGCAGAATAGGGCTTGAAAAACAAAGTCTTCAGCTAACAGGCCTTATTACTGTTCGGACCCCCTTTCACTTACAATAAGAAGACTTACAAGCAGCAAGGTCCTTCTGTAGGTTTTATCTTCAGTTCCAGTACAAAACAAACATAGATTATATACATCAAACCTCAATAACGAATCCAACAGTGTTAGTAAAGCTCACACCCCACTTCCAGAGATCTCAGAAATTGACATATAATAAAATTGGTCTATTAATAAATTGGCATATTATTAATTTGGTTCATTAATGTGGCCTTCCACAAGGAAAAAGGCAGGATGGTCTCAGAGAGGACAGCTGAGTGCCATGCTTTGCCCTAGGGAAGATTAAGGCTAAAAGTCAAAAGGACATATTTCCCAGTGGAAAGGGAGATAATGGATGGATGGATGGATGGATGAAACCTTTGTTGATGCTGATTTTGAAATTCCCTCTCCTTAATCCCCAACCTTAAGACAGAGGTTGGTCAAGCTTTTAAATCCAATCACTGGACATTAAGGATAGTTTGAAACACATTAGCAATCTTCCACACCTATTGTCAAGACCAGGAAACTAATTGTGCAATCCATGGAGGCTCATGGAATCTATTGTTCCAACCCATGAAGCATCCCATCCACTCCCCTCAGGTGTATTTGGAAGTATAAATAACCCCCCAAAAACCTGCCTAATTGCTCACAGTTCCAGTTACAGGGGAGACCCTGTCACTCTGTGTTAGCCACGCAGAGTCCTCCATCCCCTCTGCCAGATTGACCAACAACTTCCAGACAGGTTGTATCACCCCCAGCAAATCCTCTTGCTACTCCCTATCCAAGATTTTCCTAACTGCCTTTCTATAGCCTTGTGTGAATGCTTTCTGTGTGAATGTGTGTGTGTTTGGTGTTATTTTTGAACTCTTTAATAAAAACCATACTTAATTTCACATGTGTGTGTATTCCATCCAGGCTAGCTAGTACTTGAAACAAAGGTTTCAAGATTCCCTTGTTACCCCTTTTGCATAGCTAAAGTTGAGTTGCTACTAATTTCCACAACATATTAGAAGCTCGTTATTTTCGTGGAATTTTCCAAGTAGCATTTTGGGTAACAACAGCAATTCTCCAAACACCCCTCACCACCAAACCCCAGCGTCCATCTTTATAGGAGTGTTTCTATATATACCTTCATATATATATATATATATATATATATACCTTCTTGTATATATACCTTCTTATATATTCCTTCTGCCTAGCTACAGCTGTTCACATGCCTTCTTATATATATATATATATACCTTATATATATATACCTTCTTATATATACCTTCTGCCTAGCTACAGCTGTTCACATACCCACTTCAGCTAGCATTCTATGAACAGTATAATAATATTATAATGACCAAATGTGACTCCCCCCAACATACCTTTTTATCCTGACATCAGCCCAGTAATGTTTCTAATGTGAAATCAAAGGCTTTCACTGCCGGCATCCATAGATTTTCCTTGGTTTTTTTTTCCGGGCTGTGAGGCTGTGTTCTGGAATAGTTCCTTTCTGACGTTTTGCCTGCATCTGTGGCTGGCATCCATTCTCTGAGGCAGGTGAAATGTCAGAAAGAAGCTATTCCAGAATATGGCCTCACAGCTTGGAAAAAAGCCAAGGAAAATCTATGGATGCCGGCCATGAAAGCCTTCGACTTCTCACTCAAACATTGTCTTCCTCTCATAACACTCATTAAGGGTAAATACTGAGTATAAATATTACCCCCAAAACACCACCAAAATGTGCTCACTTTCCCAGACGGCATCTTTCTACTGGTTTGCTGTGTCACCCGGCATGCGAAAATGAGGGAACAATTGTACTTCCTACTTTCTTTGATAGCCTTGTGTGATTGTTTGAAGTGTGAGTGCATGTGTGAGTGGTTCTGTGATTATTTTTTCAATAAAAACCATTTTATTTTATTTCCTGGCTTGGAGTCTCATCAGTTAATACCGGTATACATACTCTAGTAGTTACCCAGCCTCTCGCTGCCATATTTGAGCTAATTAAAATTCCCCATATGAATATTTTGACACAAGTGGGTTCTTCACAGGCACCATGCAATCTAGGTAACAGGTTGACCAAATGATGTCACCACCACTATGGTTTTCCTGCCCAGGTAGTGAGCTTTGTTTTGTATTAGCAGACACAGAAAGGAAACATTTCAAAGGGGAAATATAGGAGATTATCGGACAGAGACAAAAATAGCATTCCCGTCTTTCTATCTTCTCTCCCATTCTGGCATGAGAATGAAATATTTCGAACACCTACCTTTTGCCACTTCTTTCTCTCCCTGCAGCAGCGCAGGAGTGAATGCAGGTCTCTGGAGCTGCGTTCACATACTTGTTTGAAACCCCAGCCATTCTCATGAGAAGACAAGCGTGCAGGATATTCAAAGTTAAAAAGAAAATATTTGGGTTCCATTTTGCTCTTGCTGACTGGTGTAATTAATGACTTAAGGTCATCAGTAATTATAAACAAGATTTTGAGTTAGAACTCACCATGGCGTGCTAAAACATATCACAGATGTGTAAGTACTATCGTCTGTGCTGGAAAACAGATGCCAAAAAGAGTTCATTTTTAACCTACCAGAAGAAAAATAGAAATATTCATGTAAAATTGATGAATTCCAAAACGTGGTGATAGCAAAAGCCATCCAGAAACATTTCACAGGGAAGTTACAAACAAATTTGTACTAGAATTCATTTAGCATTTTAGTCTTATCTAAAATGCTAGATAAGACTAAAAAGAAAAAAAAAATATTCTAGTGAAAATCAGTAGGAAAAGAAAGAGAAACCGAACATTTTAATTCTATCCAGCATGAAATTTTGTTCATTTCATTTTTTTCATTTTATAAACAAAATAATATTTATATTCCACCCCCACACCCCCACACCTTCCTCTTCTCTTATTGATCATGAAGCATTGAACTGAGGTCACTCTTACCTTCTCTTATCTATAGGGGAGGCAGCTGCTTGATTGTGACCTTGGAACAGGACAAGAGATTTCTAAAGAGGAATCTAAGCTACTGATGCATGATAGTATTTAGATTGTTTTCCATTTCCGAATAAATCCAACTGGTCTTAGAGGAGCCTGGAGGTCTAATAATGCTCATATGTAAAATGAAAGTAACTTCTCTGCGAACTGTTAATGGTTCTGTTCAGTCAAGATAAATAAACAAAGCATCTGAAGACCAAATCAGAACTAAAACTACAATTATTTCCAAAGGAAAGGACCAATTAAATGTCTGTTTTGTTTGTTGTCTCTATTCTAGAGTTTTTATAACTTGTGATTTCCATCAGTCAAATGAAGCCCTCTAACCCTATATACATTATTTTTAGGAAATGCAAGGTAGTAGTGGATCTCTCAAGCAAAGTAATCAATTGGCATGGTAGAAGCTGAACAACAACCAGTACCATGCCTGCCTGCCCACAGAGTCTAGCACTGAAAAGAAACAAGCTCAGCCTGCTTTTTTTAAAAAAATTAATAAAACAAAATAAGTAGCTTTAACTACAAATGCTTGTGCATCCTCAAACACACAGTCTAATGGAGAAGAGCTTGAGAAGAAAACTGCAGCCTATAGTGAAGCAAGAACAGAGAGGGTATGGAAACAACAACAAAAGGAAATCACTTACATATATGCTAAAACGTAATATGCAAAATGACAGACAGTATGGTGTAGTGATTGAGAGCTGCATTAAGATAATGGGAGACCAGGGTTTGAATCCCCACTGGGCCATGGAAACTGACTGGGTGACCCTGGACAAGTCACACATACTCAGCCTCAGAGGAAGACAAGGACAAACCCTCTCTGAACAAATTATCCAGGAAAATTCTATGATAGATTTGCCTTAGGACTTTATCAGACACTCTAAAAAAACTCCCACAGAGGCCAAGAGGAGAATGCTGCTGTCCCACTTCCGGCAGTTGCTACTGCATGCCCTGTCCTCCTCCCGCCCTTCCTCTGTGACTCCTCCATGCTGGAGGGATGAAAAGGGCTCTGCTTTTCATTGATGGAAGTTTCTTTAGACTTCTGTTCTCAGTCCCCTCCCCACCTTTTCTCAAGGGGCAGGAACACCCATTACTCTGCAAGGCTTTTCCTAAAACCTTGCCTGTCCAACAACAGAAGGTTGCATGAAAATCCATCAGTCTTAATATTTCAACAATTAATGTCCATTTAATTGGGGTTGAGACTGCCATGGTTGCTTTGACCGACGATCTGCGTCTGAGCATTGACAGGGGTAGTGTGACCCTGTTGGTGCTCCTAGACCTCTCAGCGGCTTTTGATATGATAGATCACAGCATACTTCTGGATCGCCTGAAGGAGTTAGGCATCGGAGGCACTGCTTTGCAGTGGTTCCGGTTCTTCCTCTCAGGCAGGACCCAGAGAGTGCTGCTCGGGGACAGTAGCTCCAGTAAAAGGGAGCTTACCTGTGGAGTACCACAGGGTGTTATTCTGTCCCCGATGTTATTTAACATCTATATGAAGCCGCTGGGTAAGATTATCCAGAGTTATGGATCTGGGTGTTATCAGTACGCTGATGACACTCAGATCTATTTCTCCGTATCTCGTTCGTCAGTCTCGAATTCTGACGGCATCTCTTCTCTCAATGAATGTCTTCGGGCAGTAATGGGCTGGATGAGGAAAAACAGATTGAGATTGAATCCAGACAAGACGGAGGTGCTCACGGTAGAGGCCCTGAAACCAAGAATCAGGTTGCAATCTCCAGTCCTGGATGGGGTCACACTCTCCTCCAGTGACTGTGTTCACAGTCTAGGGGTGCTCCTTGACTCGTCGCTCCTGATGACAAATCAGGTAAATGCGACAGTCAGGAGCGCTTGTTATCAGCTTCGGCTGATACGCCAGCTGCGCCCTTTTCTGGAAGTAAGGGATCTTATGACCGTTGTGCACGTGCTGGTAACCTCACGTCTTGATTTCTGTAATGCACTCTACATGGGGCTACCCTTGTGCTTAGTTCGGAAATTACAGCTGGTACAAAATATGGCAGCCAGGCTAGTTTCTGAGACATCTAGGAGGGACCACATTACTCCGGTTCTGAGGTCCCTCCACTGACTGCCTATCAGCTTCCGGGCCCAGTACAAGGTGTTGGTTATCACCTTTAAAGCCCTAAATGGCTTGGGCCCAAGCTATCTCAGGGACCACCTTCTCCCTTATAATCCTCCCCATGCTCTCTGGTCCTCTGGGAGGAATTTGTTGCAGCCACAAAAACCTAGGCTGGTGACCATCTCCCAGAGGGCTTTCTCAGCTGTCGCCCCCAAATTGTGGAACGGCCTGCTGGATGAGATCCGCCTATTGACATCATTAGACAGCTTTAAAAAGGCTGTCAAGACGGTTCTCTTCAGGCAGGCTTTTCCAGAATAGCTAACCCCGGCCTCAGAAACCCCCTCTGGAGGTTGCTTCTGGACCTCCAAACTGATGCTGCTTGCTCGAAAGGGTTTTTAATAAATTGTATTATATACTGATTTTAATTTGTATTAATTTAATAATGTTTTAAGGGGGGGAAGGGATTTTGAGTTGTTTTATACTGTGTACTATTTTATTGTTGTAAGCCGCCCTGATTGCTCGCAGAGGGGCGGGATATAAATAAATTTTTATTATTATTATTATTTATTTAATAAAGCATTTTCCAACTTTGGGAAACTCACTCAAACATTGATTTTCCTTGGAAAAGCCAGAGAGAGAGAGAGAGCTATTCATGGAGGCTTTCGATATATGAAATTTGCCATAAAAAAGGATGGGGTATTGAGGGGTATAATACCAGGTGGGCCTACAAGTGGTCCCAGAACCAAAGTTACACACACACACACACACACACACTGCTCTGTCAGTTAATAAAATGGTCAGTTAATAAAAGGGATGCAAAAGACCAGGCATGTAGAAGTCACTGTTAAAACTGACATCAGGCTACAGGGAGCCTTTGGGCTACTGCAGCAGTAAGCACTAACTTTGTCAGAAGCATCATGGCCCCAGTCTTTCCCCTAAGGCATTGCAGCTGGAACCCACTGTCAGATGAGCTCCTGGAAGTTGTGTAGCTGAGCTCAAAATGTCACTGGGCAGCCCCTGTGTTATGTATCCTACAATGAATTTCAAAAGAGGAATATCCTCTGTAAAGACAGGCACATGGCCACCCTAAGATAAGTGTCTCAAAATAAGCAGCTAGCTCTGTTTACTGGCACATGATTGCTGTTGCTGAGAAGGTTGCTTGCTGTTTCCAGAATTTTGCAAAATAGAACAATTTAAAATGCACCCTGGTTAAAGCTTTCTATAGGTGTCCCTTTTCAATAAATAGAAACCCCTAGGGCAGAATTGCTTATACACAGGTCTGGCCTCTCTCACACACTCACTATTGCTGAAAGAAGCTGTTCTGTTCTATTTGTGACAGGTTAAATTTAAAAAGGCATTTGCATGATTCATTGATTCCCTTGCACAACATCATTGGCTTCAAGGTCCAGCATGAGGTTCTCTGACAACAACTCTCTTCTCCACTGCCTTGTTGTCTTCATTAATGAGTCACAGGTAAGGTCAAAGGCTTCAGGTAAATTGGACCTACAATGCATACATAATTAGAGAGGGCTCCTGAACTGTTTGTGCTCTCAAGCCAACCAGAAGCATTATTAATGCTGCATACAGGTATGCTGCTTTTGTTGTTGTTGTTGAACTTGAACTACTTGAACTACTTAGGATGATACCACTGTCAACAGTTTAAATAAAGAACAGAGAAACTTGGCATACTCAGTTTCTCCTGGTTCTCCCTCTGGATTCCCGTCATCTTTCTTCTGTGGTTTGGACCAGATGAGTCCTAATTTGATTCTTCACCCTTGGATTGTTTCTTATTGCCTCAGATGGACTACCAAGCTGGATATAAAAAATTGCCTGACTGATGAGAAACCAAATTTTAAAATTTCACATATGCACATATCAAAGGGATCATAGAGAGGAGGGGGAGAGAGAGATTGAGAGAGAGAGAGAGAGAGCATCCAAAGAACCTGCCAGAACAACACACTCTTATTTGGAAAGAGGGAGGGTGGGTCAGATGTACACAGTAATCATGTCATCTTTCTTGTGGTCTTTATTTCCAGAACCTCTCGGCCATATACCATCTTGTCATGAATGAAACATTCCCTACCGATTCCCTACTCTTATCTCTTTACACTGAGGGGTGGGGGCCCTTTGCTAGTTGTCACCTAATCTGGTTCTGTCTGTGAAGTCCCTTTATCATCATCTGGTTGCTCAGGCACCCAACTTGTGATCACAGTGAAATCCAGGCAGGTGGAATTAGCACCAATGTTTCATTTAATATTCTATGGTATTGTAATCTCAGGATATTTATTATGGGAGAATGAGAAAGTTCTCTGTTAATCTTATAGGCTATTTTTTATGCAATCCTAGATACACACACATATACACTCCTCTTAGGGAAAAAACACAAACAGTTCATGTTACATTGCATGTGAGGCAGCATACATGTGTTACAATCCATTATATGGCAAGTCAGATGTTAACACTTTCAAAAAGATGGAATCTTTCTTTCTACATCTCTCTAGTAGGCTTCTCTTTGCCGACTGATTCAGGGAAATAAGAGACCAGACACAAGAGATGGGATGAAATAAAAGGGTCTTTATTTAACCCTACCTATTTATTTCCCTCTAAAGGTCTTTAGTGGGGGAAGGCAAACTAGTGAGGGAGCAGCTGTGTTACCCAAAATGCTCCTTGGAAATTCCAAGTAAATATCAAGTTTCTAATATGTTGGGGAAATTAGCAGCAACTTGACTTTAGCAATGTGAAAGGGGGTAACAAGGGAATCTTGAACCTATGTATACCAGTTCTAGCCTGGATGGAATACATACACATGTAAAATTAATTATGGTTTTTATTAAAGAGTTCAAAGATAACACCAGTCATACATACAGTCACACAAGAAACATTCACACAAGGCTATAGAAAATACTAGGAAAAACTTAGATAGAGAGTAGCAAGAGGATTTGTTGGGGATGATACAACCTGTCCTGTAGTCTGGAATTCCTTGGTCAATCTGGTAGAGCGGATGAAGGAATCTGGAAGGCTAATACAAAGTGACAGGGTTTTCCCTAAAACTGTCTGTGTACAATTGAGGGAGAAATAAAAGAAAATCAGATTTCCTGATTGAAAATCTAATTCCTAATTCTTGTCTCCTTGGCCTTTTTTGCTTGTATTCTATGAACATTGCTTGCTGTTCAGGAAGCTAGGTGGGGTTATGAACAGGAAGAGAGAGATAAAGGAGATAAAGAAAAATCTTTCTCTTCCTGCACTGCAATTTGTAATTTTCTGATCAATTTGTGATCGTTGGTGAAGCCACACTGTTGGGAGCTAGATGTTCAGTGTTTATAGTACTATGAAATCTTTCTTGGAATTAATTCCCATTGAAGTAAATAAGATATAGTTTTGAATAAAGGCATGCAATTGGGAAGTCATATATTGCTTTCACATTGAGATTAAGGGCTTGTCTACACCAGCCAAATACCTCAGCTTGCCCCTGTTCCAGAGCCCTGTAGTCAAAATGATGCAGGGCATTTACCCTGATCTGCCCCTGGGCAGTCCAAACAACCCTGGGGGCAGATACAGGGCTGGAACAGGGACAAGCCAGGATAGGGTTCAATAAAGTTACAGGAAAATACCTGGTTTACCTGTGGAAAACCAGATCAAGCCCCGAATATCCACAGGAGCCCATCTGGCATGCAACTCCTCCCTGCTGCTGCCAGCTCCCTGACTGTTCTGGAAGCTAGGCAGGGGTCCCTCAACATGTGACTGAGGCTGCTCACATGCAGGGGGCCTGCAGTCACATGTTGTGGGACCCCTGCCTGGCTTCTGCATTAGTGAGGAAAATGGTGGTGGCAGAGGTTTCAGTGACGCGCTGGCATCCTGTTGTACTCCAGCCCATTTTCTGCAGGTAACAGGGGTGGGAGAATGGGCCAGTTCCAGAAGCAGGATTTGCCGGTGGGAAGCCAGCATATCCTACCTGGTGTAGATGAGCCTATGTCTCATGGTAGCCAAAGAAATGCCATTGGAAGATAGCAGCCTGCATCTCACCTGATCTGAACAGGAGGACTTTCCATTTCATTTTCTTTTAACCAAGTGTAAACTCCACAAATTGAAGTGGGAGGACTGAATTTCTTTAGCATTTAGCATTGGGTTTCAAGGTTTTAAGGGAAAATGACAGCACATACACAAAGAACTGTACATCAATTGTGCTGCTGTAGCACTACATAGTGCTGGAGCAGAAAGAGTGGAAAATAGCCACTTGCTACATCCTTCCCTGGCAAGCATAGCCATTGCTGAAGAAGAAAGCATAAGCAAATCCTACCATAAATGGTCAGCTTAAAGGATTCTTCCTCTGATTCTCTCTCTCCATTTCTGAGGCAAACACAAAGCAACTAGTAGACAATGTAACAATTAAAGAACTTGGTTTGCATAATTAGCAAACAATCTGTGTAACAGGCATCTTGGAACACAAGTTCATACATAGTGTGTGTGTGTGTGTGTGTGTATGTGTCTTCAAGTCACCTGTCAACTTAGGACAACCTTATGAATTTCATAGGGTTTTCTTAGGCAGGAGGTGGATTTGCTAGTTCCTTCGTTGTCTCTGTAAGTGCATGCCCATAGAAGCTAGGCATTCATGAGACAAGTGCCACCAAGCAAGCAGTCTTCTCTTCTTGTTGCCAAAGAAATTTCCTTTTTCTTCTTTTCCTTGCCAATGGTGCCTCTGCTATGGCAGCAAACCCAACAGGCTCTGAACCAATGTCAGTTTACCTGGTTCAGGGCACACCTCAAGTGGAAGAGATCCAGAGAGTAGTAATACAATGGAGTAATCAAATCCTTGTCAACTTAAAATCCTGAGAAGATGGCACACTAGCCCCACTTCTTGCCTTCATTAATGGGGAAGGTGGGCATGTGTATATGAGCAGTTGATTCAGAACACTTTCAGAGTACACAGCTGGATCTGTGTAAATATATCAAGCCTAATGGAACATTTTCTATCATTCTATATCCCTCTAGATTTATGCAAACGTGTAATGTTAGATCAAGCCTAGGTTAGCTTGTTTCCACTGATCTCAATGGGACACTCCTGAAAATTTTGTACATGTCAGTTTGGATGCCCCAAGAAGGATGCTTGCCTGCTCACAGGTCCCCAGCCTCAGTAGGGAATGAGAGCCAGTTGCTTGGCTCAGTTAAAGTCTCTGCAGAGGGGAGGATCCAGAAGGCCAAAAAAAAATTAAAAAAAATTAAAAAAAATCACAGGCCAGCTCTGAAAAGAAGGGCCTGGAAGTTAAAGGCTGCAAGATTGCAGAAGTGGGGCACTGGGTATAGACAACTCCTCTGGACTTATAGAATCATAGAACTGGAAGAGATCAGGAGGGCCATCCAGTCCAACCCCCTGCCTTGCAGGAATATCCAATCAAAGCACTCCAGACAGATGACCATCCAGCTTCTGTTTAAAAACCTCCAAAGAAGGAGACTCCACCACACTCTGAGGCAGTCTGTTCCACTGTCAAACAGCTCTTAATGACTTGAGCTGGAAAGGAATGGAGGATCACTAGCTAGAACTTGCCAAGCAGCTGGCCTCAAGCCTTATCTATTTGAGAGTGGTGAGGATATGTCCAGGAAAGCCTCAAATAAAGAGAGGCCTGGAAGGGAGCTGGAAGAGAAAGCTTATCTAGTCAGGATAACCAGGCAAAATCCTAAGTCAGGAGAAACATAAGGAGGGGACTGATGCTATGTACCTCCTTTTAATTGCCTCAGTCACTTCCCTTTATTGGTTTAAGCTGTGTCTTTACTTGCACCAGAGACCCTAATTGTGAAAGTACAGCACTTCTCAAGCCTCTGAGGCCCTTCACTCACTAAGGCCATCATTTTACAATCACTCATCCAGATGAACATCCTGCGATCCCTTACTAGCTGAGGACAAAGGTGTCCAGCAACCACTAACCTGTTGGCTACCCAGGGCCTCCTACAGATACCACTTACCAGCTCTTCTACAGAGACAGCCCTCTAAACATCAAAGAAAAACTATTTTCCCAGAGTACCTGGTCCTGAGGGCATGCAAGCTGTAGAGTTTGATGTACTCTAGTCTCATGGAGGCTATGGCCTCTGTGCTAGACAAGTTAGCCATATAACTTAATTTAAAGATGACTGATCTCAGTAGGAACCAATTTCAACTAATTGAAACTAGATCCATTGGTTATGACTAGTATAGGCATACATGATAAGGAAGCACTGGGTTATTCTTGTTTTGCAAATTTATGCAAGATGCTAGATATGGGTCTAAACATGCAGCTTTATTTTAGTTACTTACTTACATACTTTACATACATTTCAAAATAATATAACTTTTACCACAATACATTGTCCAAAATTACCCCCATTATATCTTGATTTTTTTTAAAATCTCTCTGCCACAATATAAATTTATTAAACAAGTCTCATAGTTATGGGTTTCATGGATTAAGTTCCACAGTTTATGTAAACATAGCTACTTTCCACAATATTCAAAGAAGTTGTGTTTTAAAATAAAAGGCTTGAGTAAAACAACCTGAGCCAATAAACAACTTGAGCAAATAGAAGATACCACACAAGTTACAGAATCCTTAAATGTGCTGTATTGTTGGCAACACGGTGGGTTTTGCCTTCTCCTGCTCCAGAAGGAAATCAAAGTCCAGCAGACATCCACATCTAACAATGAAGTTAGCATGAGAAAACTTTGTCTGATTCACTGCTGCTTCTTTTTCTTAGTTTGTTCTTCAGCGTCTAGCTTGCATTTCTTAAATGAAGGCAGTTCCTCCTTTTCATCATCTTCAAAGACAATATTTGTAAATGCAAAACCATGTGTAAACTAATGATTTCAATCTAGATTATTTCTGCAATGCAGATGTAGCTCAGTTGAATAACTCTTACTGATTTCTAAGGGACAAAGTCAAAAGGATGAAATTTATTGCATAATAGAGAAATTTTTTTAAAAAAATCCTATCCAACAAATATTTCTTCTTTCTCTTTCATGTAAGTGAATGGTTGTCTTTATTCTACATAGAAAAAAAAGTGGTGTCAAACAGCATTATTTCTGCAGTGTAGCAGAAGCCTAAACCTCTATTACAGAATGAACATATGGAGAGGCTGGAAGAATCTCCCTTTCCTTCCCAAACCCCTCCATCAGCCTCACCTCCTCAGGAGCTTGCACGACTTGTCTCTTACAATCAATCTCCTTGTGCAGCAGGTTGTAGCGAAAGGCCATCTGGTCAACACTGAGGAACAGCTCATCAGGCCCGGGCAGGTGTGGCTTCACATTGGGGGATCCCTTGGCAGCAGTGAGGGCTTGGCCTCCCAGTTCGAGCCAGGACCACCTTCCTCGCCTCTGGAATCCAAGATGGCACTGGAGTTGTCATCGGTGCTGTACATGGCGAAAAACTCCAGTGGGTCCTTCCCCTCCACCATGGCCATTGCATGGGGGATGGTGCAACTGAGAAACACACCTGTGGAAATCAAGGTGTGTAGAAAGGAAAGTTCTGGATGTGGGTAGTACACCTTTTCTCCTGCTTAAGCCCCAGATGTGGTGGCTCCTCATTGTGGGGAGAACAATCACCCGCAATCCCTTGGTCCTGGGCCGAGAAGGGTCAACCACGTAACTTGCTCTTGGGGCGAGACCCAAAGGCTGAGGGTGTGCAAGGCAAGCAAGGAGCCCCTGGTCAGCACCTGTCTACTGTGCAGCACCATGAAGAGAAATCACCAGGCCATGAGCGGTAGGTGAGGAGCATGTTAGAGCCTTCCTCAGAATCCAGGGTTCCACTCTCCAAGCCCAGTGGTGCCACTATATGTGTGTTGGCCTAGGGGGACCACTTCATCAGGGGACCACTTGTCATTGGGCCAGTCCACCACTGCCTGTTTCTATGTCCCTTTCTCATGCTTGGAGATGGACAGGACAGGTAACAGGAACCTGGAGGGATGTGGTTCTTAGCAAGTGACCTTGTGTGCTAACCCCTGATGGTAATCTTTTCATTTGCAAAAGTCAAATTGAACTCACTACGTCTGTGTCATCTCCTTTTTTAAAAAATAAGGGCTTTGAGAATTGATTTTGACTATGCTCACCAAGTTATTTTACTTCATTAATTGCATTTTAAATGTTGTAAATGTACCTCAAGGAATTCTCAGTAGTGAGATATAACTGACTGCTGAGGCTACCTCATTAACTCACACTCCACACAAATTATAGCTATGGCGTGGAACATAGATTGTAGTTAAATATCTGACCATACATTAGCCTCCTCATCAGCGAACCCAAAAGAACAGGATCTGAATATTCATATGAAGCCAATGTATTCCTAGAGTTTATCGATTGGCATCACTAATGAAGTGGGGGAAAAGCTGAATGAATAATTTGCAACAAATAATTCACTTGATGAGTTTTCCCCATTTTTTCTATTTGCTAATTGTCCTCTGGTAGACATGAGTCTTGAATATTTTACTTCATTCCCAAAGTGTTTGCCAAAAGAGAAATAGTCCCTTAAAAAAATTATCTGGCATGTGACACTGTGTCATTTCAGTTTACAAGCCCTGTAGCTGATGTGGACATTGGAAATCAGATTCCCAGTGCAAATATATACATAAACACTCAGTTCCTTTTCTGTTCTGCTACCTCTTTGCAATATCTGGGATACATCTGTAATATACCTCCACCCAACCAACATCTACTCATACATGGTTTATAACTTGTAATAGATAATTCTGCTTCTCTTCCACCTTTACAATAACACAGGCCTTCCTCTGGAATGTATGTTTTCTGAACTGACTTGGAATTTCTCAAAATACTTTTTTTCCCTGAGAAAATTTGTTTTTCCATCCACCTACCCATCCCACCCACCCACCCATCACTTTATTTATATCCCACCTTTCTCCCAGGCTAGGACTCAAGATGGTTTACAAAAAGGCATAAATCACAATAAAACACAAATCATTAAAAACATACAAAATTAAGATTAGAACAGTATTAAAGAACAACAGAATTAAAAACATTTAAAATTTTATTTTAAAACAAAGATTAAAAGCAGTATAGCACCATAAAAAGCCATTTTGATAAAAATCAGTTTCTAAAAGCTTGCTGGAAAAGAAAGGTCTTAACCTGCCAACTCTGTATATATATATATATATATATATATATATATATATATGGAGAATTTCCCCCAGCTATTCCTATTCCAATGGCTTCCATTTTCTCCTCACAATGCCCCAGAGCAATGCTTAAGCAATGTTTTGCTCACCTTTAAGGAAATACAAGATGTTGAGATAACATTTCATAATAACAGCAGTGCAGTGGGGGGGGGGGACAGAAGAGTGACAACTACAAATGTGGAAATCACTCTGCTTCAAATTTGCTGAGTTTATCCAGTTCCAACATGCAATTTCTCCTTTGGTTTCATATGGTATTGAGAGACTTTGGGTGGCTTCCTGTTCAACAATTATGATGTCATAAGCCTGAATTTTGACATTGCAATGAAACTAATTCACTTTTATGGTTGTTGCACCATCTCAGTGACCAAAATGCCTCAAACCTACCTTTTATTCCACATACCATTTTCCCAAGAGAGAAATTCCGGAGGCAAATAAGAATGGGGTGGTAAGTGAGTACACATCCAGCCCTCTCCCGATAGTGGGGTGTGCTGTAACTGGCAGTTGTGACAGGAACCCACATGGATCCCCTGCCAATTGTAGTGCACCCTGCCACAATTAGAGGGCTAGATGCATCACTGCTCACCACCCTGCTCTCCAGAACCTTGAGGAGGGGCTTCATTGATTGAAAATATAGGCTTTCGAGGGGCAACGTCAGGAGGATGTAGTTTTGCAGATAAACAGTAGCTGTATCTCCCAATATAGGATCCTGGCTGTTATTGTGGTTTTTTTTCCTGCATGAAAATTTATTCAAATTTGTTTTCCTTTTTTCTGATTTCAATATTTGTTTGGATGATTTTCCTAATTTATGCAACTTTCCTTCATTGTCTGAAGTACGTTTCTAGCTGTTTGTATTTTAAAATATTTGCATTGTTTTGTGCATATGTTATTTCTCAGGAATGCCCTGTAAACCTTAGAAATGCTCAAAGCGTGTTGCACATTTCCTAACAATAATGCTATTTTCTTCAGGACTGTTAGGCCCAATACAATTTCTATCCATCCCTAATGACAGCTAAGAGTGTGATGCTTAGCATGTTGCTTTGTTGCCTAATTTCTTCAGTAAGTATCACTTCATTGTTACTCAAATTGTGTGGGGTCTGCAAGACCCACTTGTGACATCTGAGTTATTATATTATATTGGGGAATATTAATTAGCTCAAAGGTACAGTTGCAAGGAGTTGGCAGTATTCACTGAAGAGAGCCCAAGCCAAAAGTGAAATAAAAATGTTTTTTATTGAAAAATAATCATAGAAGCATTCACACATGAACTCATGCTTCAAGCAATCACACAAGAATAGTGAAGAATTGGGGGGAAGTATTTGAATAGAGGAATAGATTTTGGGGAATGGGCTATAATTAGCTGTCTGGAAAGCAGAGATTTGTGTAGTAGAGAAAGACTCAGATTTGGATCTGTGAGTCAAACAGCAGACCAGCAAAGTGACAAGATGGGAGAAGCTGTGCACACCTTGGCTATGATTTGGGGTAGCATTTATACCCAATATTGTCCCCTTAAGGGGTGTTTGGAATGTAGAACAATGCTTGAGTGAGTTTCCCAGAGCTAAAAAATGGAAGCTCCAGCTTTGTTGACTGCCGCTAATGGTTGGGACATTAAGACTGGTGGATTTAAGGCAACCTTCACATTGTGGGTAGGCAGAGGTGTGAAGGAAGATTTTTCAGGATAATGGGTGTTCTAGTCACTTGTTTTTTGGAGTATGACTCACTACCATTAGCACATTCCTCTCTAGTGGCTTTCTGAGGGGGCTTTGTTTAACCAGTCCTGGGTGTGTCTGTTTAACAGCTTTGTCCTCTACAGATAAATGGAATATATAGTATCTCTTTATGACATACATTTCCAAGGGCTAAACATTCAAAACCCTAACAGGGAGGGGATATAACAGCATGTAACACATCTTTGTCTCATATAGGGCAACCTCACATGAGATTATAATAATTGTATGTAATTGCATCATCCATAGGACTTTTTCGGACAAAGTAAAAATAACGCTAGCAGCCTCGCCAGGTTGCAAGGCTGCAGTGCTAGAGAGCGTCAGTTTCGCATGATGCCTCTTCCCAGCGGTACTGTTGCAGTACCGCTGGGAGATTTGACCGTCAGTTGACCATCATATTTGGAAGATTTTTACTCACAAAATCGTTGATCGTGAGTAAAAATCTTCCAAATATGACGGTCAACTGACAGTCAAATCTCCCAGAAGTACTGCAACAGTACCGCTGGGAAGAGGCGTCATGCGAAACTGACGCTCTCTAGCGCTGCAGCCTCGCAACCTGGCGAGGCTGCTAGCGTTATTTTTACTTTGTCTGAAAAAGTCCTTAGTATACAATATGTTTACAACTTGTCTGTCTAAGCGTATGAAGCTCAACCTGGCTATGCCAGTGGTGGTCATAGGTACATCTGGATTTACGGATATAAATCTCCATACATGTCATCATGGTCAACAAGAATGGATAATCATTTTTCTCCCCACTTTGAGAAAGACCTCAAAAAAACTGTGCAGTTTCTACATATAAATTCTAATTTAAATGCAATCTTTTCTGTGTTTTAATTATATGGGCTAGACTTCACTTGGGCAAACAAATGTGTAACCTCTGTAGTTACTCTTGACCTGACCCCCTCCAACCCCCACTTACTGGGCAGCAGTCATTGTAATTGACAGTTGTCTGTTCCCCTGTCACTTGGGAAGCATCTGCCTAATGGTTCCTCCTTCCTGTGAGCAATCTCTGGTGCAACAGGCAGAAACAGGGTCTCCATCACAATGCCCCTTACACCAGAGATCACTTGTCGAAGGGTAGGTTGGGACATCAGGTAGTGCTTCCCAAGTGACAGGGAAACAAACAACTGTCAATTGCAGTAGCTTCTAACTGGTAAGTGGGGATTGGTGGACTTCATGGTCTCTATGAATCCTGTAAACTAGGGAGTATGTAGGAATCATGAATACAAAACTGTCACAAATACATAACTCTAGGGTACACATTGGTAACTGATTTAGTGGATTACGGCTATTGTACTTCTTTTAATTCGTAAAATGATATAAAGAGGTGGTGATGGAGGAGGAGGAGGAGAAGCTGCTTCTCATAACATATTTTGTAATGACTTTGACCATGATATCAATTTTGTCAATTCTGGTTCAGTCCACAATGTCATCAGTGCCAATGTGTTTTCAGCTTATGCCTTGGTGAGGCTGTGACTTACCATTCTTCATATGCCTTACAAAACTCCCATAGAGAGTTCTCAGTTCCTCAGGTATGTGGAGAGTCTCTCAACTATCCTAATAGAAAACTATCTTTATATTTTCTTTTCATATTTTCCTGTCCTTCCCTCCCTCCTGCCAGTCTCTTAATTCCTTGATTCAGTCTAATTTTCCTTTCCTTCTTTGACCATCTTCATTGCTCTCTCTTTCTTTCTTTCTTTCTTTCTTTCTTTCTTTCTTTCTTTCATCTTTCTTCCCTTCTTTCTGTTGCAATTTTTGTAGTTAGAAAAATATTAGGAAGCTGTAACAAAACTGGAGATCTTGTGGCAGCACTATGGTCTGATTCAAGACTATTGCTCCTCTTCATTATGCATTAGTTTGTATGGCTACGTGAAACACAGCCATGCTATAGTCTCACATTCTGGAAGCAGGGGAAATCTGGCCTTTTCTGACTGTAGAAAATGAACGGGTGGCCCTCAGAATCATACCCTACACATTGTTAACACTAGTGATTCTGGTGAACAATTTCCCACAATGACAGGTGGAGGGACAGGAATCATGCATGGCCACCAAGAATTATAGGTGTTGCTGGGTGGATTGTGGGAAATCATCTGCTCGGAACAAGCCTTCTAGTTAAGGATGGAAATTCTCAATTTTCCCACTTCTTGACAGATGTCAAGAAAAAGGCATTGGCATTTCTTCCCATAGTGTCAAAAACAAACCTTTGGGATTTATTTATTTTTTTGCAAAAGACCAAAAAACAAACAAACAAAAAAAACCCTCACTGAAATGTTTTTAAAGGGCACATTTTAGAGAGTTGCACTGTATTCTAACTGTGCAGCTTTTAAAGCTATGGAGAGTTAATAAACTTGTGCTGTTTTGCTGTGCTGAGAACAAAAACAAACTTCCCACAAGTTGCAGGAACTTTCCAAGTGCTGTTTTTTTTTTTTCTCATCAGTTTTTCCCAAGTGGTCAGGAATACCAAATTTCAACCACATTCAGGAAGTTGTTGAATACCCATTCCATCACTACTTGTGGTTTCTTCTATATTCAGATAAAGCTTAGAATAAATACTGTCTCAGTTAAGAATACTAGCAGTCAAATGATCCCCCTCTACACACATAGTAAATTGTGCTGATGAAATGAATGCTTGGGGTAAAAATGAGAGGGTTTTGGGTGGTGCTCTGTTTGGCTCTGGTACTAACCCCCCCCTCCCCAAAAACCCAAATTCCTGGGCTCTGCATTATTTAATTTTAACTGTATGCTCTTTACACCTAGTGGGGCTTTGGATTCCAATACAAAACTGAAAACAAAATGGATCCCCCAAGTTCACATATGCCCCACCCTGAGGCTGCATCATGAGAGTGAAATTTGACATAATAATAATAATATTTATTAGTATCCCGCCCCTCTACAAAACACAATCCGGGCAGCTTACAGCATTTAAAATATACATTCAAGACCCTCCATCCCACTCCCCCTTAAAATACAATTAAATAATTCAAAAATTTTAAAACATACTTAATAAATACTAAAAATAAACAATAAACAATGGCTGTATCTGGATCAGGCTAACTTAGATTTTTCTTTCTGATGGCTGGGCATCTATACAGGAAAGGCCCACCAGAAAAAATCCATCTTAAGAGCTTTTTAAAAGCTATTTAGGGTGGTAATATGACAGATGTCATCCGGCAGGCCATTCCATAATCTGGGAGGAATAGCCGAAAAGGTCCTCTGGGAGGTCGAAGAGAGCCTAGTTTTTGAATGTTGAGGCAGATCATGATAGCATCTCATGGCTCTTTCTTTTCCTTTCACCCCTGCAAACTCAATCTATGGTTATTTGGGAGCAAACATTTAGCTATATCATCTTTGGGTTGATTATAGGATAGGGAGGGTGGAGAGAATTAGATGCTGCTCTTCCAAATCTAGGAAATATTTCTGTAAAAGGGAACACACAAATCTTACCGCTAGGACAGTGAGAGACAAATGTGAAATGAAATGCAAAGGGAATGCTGGTGTAGAGTTTATAAATTATTGCCTCTGTTTGCTTCACTTTTCTCAAATCAAAATGGACTAAGGTAAGGGGGAATATGAACAAATAGGATGACAAAATAGAGCAGAGTAAAGGTCTCATCTATCTTCCAGAAATGTAAAGGAGAAAGGATTTTGTCTGATGCAGCTTTTTTTCTTTTTACCAAAGGAGTGAGGAAAACTATTCCAGTTGAAATTCTTTCTTCAACACAACTATTAAAACAGTGTTACCTATCTTTCCACATGCTGGAAGAATTATTTTAGTGGTTGAAATCACAACATGGAATGTAAAGGTGGCAATTAGATAATCCAAAATGTATTTGGTCATAAATGATAACCTATTCAAAAACCTTTTGAATAGCTACAACAACAGAATGCTGATGTTACCTGTTACTGTATTCCTAAAACAAAGAAATAATGTTGGCTTTATTTTCTAGAATATTATTGCCAGGACTCCATTCTTCAGCTATACAGCATATACCAGAAAAATTCCCCAGTATCTAACAATGAAATGAGATTTTGAATGGAAGAAACTGTCATGACCTCAATCCTCCATTTTAGTTAAGTGAGCAAAAGATTTTGTAGACTGTCAAAAAACCATTGCATTGCATTTCCATTGCACCTCTGAGTTGCAATAATCCTCTTCCTTTTTATCCCTAGGTTCTCTGTTCTGATTTAACTCCCAGGAGCTCCCTTGTATACTGCCTAAATGCCCGAAGGGCATCAGATCCCCTCTGATCTTGGAAGGTAATCAGTTTCAAGCATGGTTAGTATTTGGATGGTAGACCAAGAATAAATAACAGATGATGTAGGCCATAGTTCAGAAGAAGGAGTTGGTAAAACTTTCTTTGATTATACCTAGCCTAAGAAAATCCTATGAAATTCATGGGATCACCATAAGTCAACAAATCACTTGAAGGCACACACACAGACACTTGCATATTAGCCTTTTTATAGAATTGTCAATTATCCATCCTTTTTTCAATTGTTGTGAAAATCCAAATAAGAATCCACTGTTTCTTTTCTGTTGCACTCCACTGTTTTCTTAGCAATCCTCATCTTTCTTTCTTTCTTTCTTTCTTTCTTTCTTTCTTCTTTTTAAAAAATAGACTAGATTTGTGGTGTTTTCTTCTTTTTTCTCCCCCGCCCCCCAACTCAGGTTAGCAACACAACTCAAGCATGTTTTACACGTTGACTGGCAATATGCTATAGATCGCTGTGACATGAGTGTGACCTGTGGAGTAAGAGCAGTGGTGAGGAGCATACAACCTTCAAGCCACATGCAGCCATGCAGTGGAGGGGTGGCACATGGACCTTCCCCTGAAGAACTCCTGGGAGCCTCAAAATTTATTTATTTATTTTTGGAGGGGGGATGGCTTAAGAAATCCCACACATTTTTCTTGATGAAAGCATACTCTAAAGGTCCTGTTTGGATCCCCAAACACTTTTCAGTGATTGTGGTGGGCATCCCAAAGCAATAAGAAGACCCATTGACTTGAAGTAACTTCGAGCCACCTTACATGTCATTTCTGGTTACCTCTGAGCATGCTGGTGTGGCTCACATGTCATTTATTTATTTATTTATTTATTTTAGGTATTTATACCCAACTCTTCAGACACAACAGCTCTCAGAGCAACTTACAAATTTTTAAGCAATAGCACCTACACATCTACACCACTCTTATAGTGCACTAGGCACTCTCCAAGTGGTTTCCAATGTGTGTTAGCTAATTGCCCCCACAAGCCGGGTACTCATTTTACTGACCTATGAAAGGATGGAAGGCTGAGTGAACCTTGGAGCCCTTGGTTTGAACTTGCAATGTTGTGGCTTGCAGTACTGGCATTTAACCACTGTACAATCACATGCTGCTTGTCCTGCCCCCCAAGGTGCTCATCCTGGCCCCCGCTCATCCTGGCCCCTCCCATGCAGCTCATCCTGGCCCCTGCTCATTGTGCCCCCTCCCATGCAGCTCATCCTACCACCAGCTCATCCTGCCACTCCCACGTAGCTTGTCCCGCCCCCACTGCTCATCCTGCCCCTCCCACACAGCTCATCCTGCCCACCACTCATCCTGCCCCTTCCCATGCAGCTCGTCCTGCCCCCCATGCTACTCACTCTCCCTTTCCAGCCATGTTTGAGATCTGCATGGTCCCACCCCCAGTGTGCTGATTGGCTGTCCAACAGACAGGTCAGGTCCCTAAGCAGCCAATCAGCACACTGGAAATGGCAACATATCCAAGAGAATTAGATAGATAGATAGATAGATAGATAGATAGCCAGCTCATGTAGGGGGAAAGTCAGAAAAGCTAAAGCACAGATGGAGCTCAGGCTTCCTAAAGAGGTTAAAAAAAAGGGGGGGCTTTTTTGGTTATGTCCGTAGCAAAAGGAAAAACAAGGAAATGGTAGGGCTGCTGTGCAGAGAATATGGCAAAAGGCTAACAGGGGACAGAGAAAAGGAAGAACTACTCAACACCATATTTGTCTCAGGCTGCATTTACACGGCAGGTTTTATTACGATAAATTACGCTTTAGCGCTTTTCCGCATCAGTGGTGGGTAGTTTACACGGTCTATGGAGGAAACAGCTTTATTTTGTTGCACTTTGGTTTTTCTCATTTTGAGATTCACACAGCCAAATATGGTGGGGGCATGGCCAAGCATTGGAGAGGAGGCAAAGGAATGCCATAGGAATGTCTGTCCTGGCCCCAACTCCATGTGCGTAACAGCTTAGAGGCAAAGAATGTCATTCCCCCCCCCCAGCTCCCTGCCCACAAATGAAACTCCAAACAGAAGGTTTTTTCTCGTTGCTTAACAGCTGATTAACAAAGGGGCCAGTTACACAACAGAATAAAGTGAGCAAAATTCCAGATTTCCCTCCTTTCGGAAGATAGATGAATAGTTCTTAAGATTTATGGCTAATTTGGATGAGTTTCAGCAGACAAGGGGGTGGCCAGGAAGCTCTATCGTTATCATTAAAGCCAGCAGAAGATGGAGAGGAGGGTACCTTCATCTGCATATAAATCAACAAAAAAGAAGAGGGAGACCATGGAGGAGATGAATAATTAAGTGGGAAGGAAAGCGCGCACGCGCGCGCACACACACACACACACACAAGCAGCTGGCTAGGACTCCTTTGCTCTGCAGTGCTTTTCCCATGCTAAAAGCAAGCCGGTTGACTGGATGTTTAAAGCAAGCAGACATGAGTCTCCCTCCTGGCTCCACATCTAGCCAGGCCACCCCTTCATCAAAAAAACCCAATCACAGTGCAGCTCTGCTGCAACTGTATCAGGAAGACTGCTGGTAATTCACACGGGCTTGCCGTTCACACTAGCAATAATGCTCTAAGTTCAGCTACTTTTCAAATAAACTGGCAAAAGTAGCGACATCCCTTGTCATGCTACATCTGGGTATTTTGACTTCCCCCCTTCAGAATGAGGCGATACGGTGGCTCAATCCATGGGAACAATGAGCATTCTTAGCGGTATATTTAGGGGAATATTTGCCCGTGTAAATGCAGCCTCAGTCTTCTTCTATAAGAAGTACAGTGCTCAACCTGGGGAAATGGAGCAGATGAGGCAGTAGGGGAAATGCAGCACAGAATAGGTAAAAAGGTGGTTCAGGAATACCTGGCCAGTTAAATGAGTTCAAGTCTCCAGGGCCAGATGAACTACATCCAAGGGTAGTAAAAGAACTGGTGGAAGTAATCTCAGAACCACTGTCAATAATCTTTGAGAATTCCTGGAGAACAGGAGAGGTCCCAACAGACTGGAAGAGGGCAAATGTTGTTCCCATCTTTAAAAAAGGGTGGGTAGAAGACCCAAATAATTATCATCCAGTCAGCCTGACAACAATACGAGGAAAGATTCTAGAGCAGATCATTAAACAGACAGTCTGTAAGCACTTGGAAAGGAATGCCGTGATCACTGAAAGTCAAAATGGATTTCTCAAAAACAAGTCCTGCCAGAGAGAAGGAGAGCAGCTTCTGGACAGCAAGTTTCCTGCCAGTTTCCTGCCAGGGAGAAGAAGGAAGCAACTTTTAAAACTTTTTTAAAAAACTGTTGGGAGAGGCTGCTTGTTGCTGAGGGGCTTGAACTTCTGAACTTCCCCTTTTACCCTCAAGAGCCAGAGGCCTTCCTGTGAGTCACACCTGTGAGTCACACCTGTGAGTCATTAGGGGGTGGAGCTGGGAGCCTAGCTCTATATAAGTCCTTGCAGAGGCTTTCCAGGCCAGTTTCCTGCCAGAGAGAAGGAGAGCAGCTTCTGGACAGCAAGTTTCCTGCCAGTTTCCTGCCAGGGAGAAGAAGGAAGCAACTTTTAAAACTTTTTTAAAAAACTGTTGGGAGAGGCTGCTTGTTGCTGAGGGGCTTGAACTTCTGAACTTCCCCTTTTACCCTCAAGAGCCAGAGGCCTTCCTGTGAGTCACACCTGTGAGTCACACCTGTGAGTCATTAGGGGGTAGAGCTGGGAGCCTAGCTCTATATAAGTCCTTGCAGAGGCTTTCCAGGCCAGTTTCCTGCCAGAGAGAAGGAGAGCAGCTTCTGGACAGCAAGTTTCCTGCCAGTTTCCTGCCAGGGAGAAGAAGGAAGCAACTTTTAAAACTTTTTTAAAAAACTGTTGGGAGAGGCTGCTTGTTGCTGAGGGGCTTGAACTTCTGAACTTCCCCTTTTACCCTCAAGAGCCAGAGGCGCAAGCCTAACTGCGCGCGAATTTCAGTAACCAAACAAAAATACAGCAGACCTAAAAGTACAGCTTAGCATTATCAGCGTTAACTAAGAGTTCTTAGATTACCTAAAAGCTCTCATCATGGACACTGAGGGGACTGCAGCAGTCACTTGCAACACTTGTGCGATGTTTCTATTCTTGTCTACAGACGTGGAGAACTTCACATGCACCAAATGCAAGCTGGTAGCCCTCTTGGAGGAGAAAGTACAGCAGCTGGGGACACGGGTAGCTACACTTCAACAGATTCGGGAGCAAGAGGTTTTCCTGGACAGAACAGAACGAACACTCTTGGAAGGGGACCGCACAGAGGAAGTGGCTGTGGAGGAGAGGGTCACTTCACGGACACAGGAAGTAGACAGCTGGAGGAATGTCACACACAGAACAAGAAAATCCAGGGATTCTTCCAGCAGCTTGCAGCTACAGAATCGATTTGAAGCCCTTTCCCTTATCAAGGACAATGAGGAAGAACAGCATGGACAGACTTCAGGGGTAGAGCAGGGGACCTTGAGAGGACCACCGCAAGGAACAGCAGCTGCGAAGCCTCAGCGGAGGCGTGTGGTGGTGGTGGGGGACTCCTTGCTGAGGGGTACAGAAGCAGTGGTATGTGGGCCTGACAAGATGACTCGGGAGGTGTGTTGTCTCCCTGGGGCAAAGATCTGTGATGTGACCGAGAGGCTGACAAGACTCATCAAGCCTACGGATCATTACCCCTTCCTTTTGGTCCATGTGGGAACCAATGATACTGCAAGGCACAGCTTTCCCAAGATCAGAAGAGATTATGAGGCCCTGGGGAGGAAGCTGAAAGAAATGAACGCACAGGTGGTCATCTCGTCTCTTCTGCCAGTTGAAGGGCATGGTCCAAGAAGGGAGAGGAAAATAGCCGACGTAAACAACTGGCTCCGTAGATGGTGTCGCCGAGAACAAATTGGATTCTTGGATCATGGACTGCGCTTCCATGCAGGGGGACTTCTGGCAAGAGATGGGGTGCATCTTACAACAGTTGGAAGAAACATTTTTGCCAACACTCTCAAGAATTTGATCAGGAGGGCTTTAAACTGAGTCAAATGGGGGAGGGAGACAGTATTCTGGAAGGCAAAAGGGCTGGAGAAAATAGTCAAACTGTCATAGAGGGAACAAGGCAAACAGCGCAAGGACCCAACAGTGGGAGGCAAAAAAACTTGCACAGGGAGCAAGTAAAGGGAACACATGGTCTCAGATGTCTCTACACTAATGCACAGAGCATGGGAAATAAGCAAGATGAACTAGAACTCCTTGCACTACAAAACAAATATGATATAATAGGCGTTACTGAAACCTGGTGGGACGAGTCTCATGATTGGAATGTAGGAATAGAGGGGTATAACCTTTATAGGAGAAACAGGCCAAACAGGAAAGGAGGAGGAATAGCATTATATGTCAGGGATATTTACACCAGTGAAGTGATCCATGACATCAATACTGGAAGCCAGGTGGAGAGCATCTGGATAAAAATTAAAGGGGAGGGAAACAACAGGGATGTTATTGTGGGACTCTACTACAGACCCCCAAATCAGACGGAGGAATTGGATGTTGCCTTTCTAGAACAGATGAACATACATGCAGAAAGGAGAGATGTAGTAGTGATGGGTGACTTCAACTATCCTGATATTTGCTGGCAATCTAACTCAGCCAAAACTACAAGGTCTAGCAAATTCCTTACATGCCTGGAAGACAATTTCATGGTCCAAAAGGTGGAAGAGGCAACAAGGGGGTCAGCTATTTTAGATCTGATCCTAACCAACAGAGACGACCTTGTTAATGGGGTGCAAGTGGTGGGATCCTTAGGTGAGAGTGATCATGTTCTCCTGGAGTTTGTTATACAATGGAAAGGAGAAGCCAGGCATAGTCAGACACGCATTCTTGACTTTAGGAGAGCTGATTTCAATAAACTCAGGGAAATACTGGGGATGATTCCATGGTCAAGAATACTAAAAGAGAACGGACCTCAAGACGGTTTTGACTTTCTCAAAAGGGAGATACTGAAGGCACAATTTCAAACAGTACCATTGAGGAAGAAAAATGGGAGGTGTCTCAAGAAACCAGGATGGATGACTAAAGAACTTTCAATGGAGCTAAGTTTTAAACGGAACATGTATAGGAAATGGAAAAGGGAGGAAATCACCAAAGAAGAATTCAAACAGATAGCGAACACGTGTAGGAGTAAAGTCAGAAAAGCTAAAGTGCAGAATGAGCTCAGGCTTGCTAGGGAGGTTAAGAACAATAAAAAGGGTTTTTTGGGTATGTCCGCAGCAAAAGGAGGAAGCAGGAAATGATAGGGCCACTACGTGGAGAAGATGGCAAAATGCTAACAGGGGACAGAGAAAAGGCAGAATTACTCAACACCTTCTTTGCCTCAGTGTTTTCAGAAAAGGAAAAGGAGGACCAACCTGAGGATAATGGAACAGAGGACACAATAGGGGAAATCCAGCTGAAAATAAGTAAAGAGGTGGTACAGGAATACCTTCTTAATCTAAATGAATTTAAATCTCCAGGACCAGATGAACTACATCCAAGAGTATTAAAAGAGCTGGCAAATATAATCTCAGAGCCATTGGCAATAATATTTGAGAACTCCTGGAGAACAGGAGAAGTCCCAGCAGACTGGAGGAGGGCAAACGTTGTTCCCATCTTCAAAAAGGGGAAAAAAGAGGATCCCAACAACTATCGTCCAGTTAGTCTGACATCAATACCAGGGAAGATTCTAGAACAGATCATTAAACAGAGAGTCTGTGAACATTTAGAAGGCAATGCCATAATCACAAAAAGTCAGCATGGGTTTCAGAGAAACAAGTCATGCTAGACTAATCTGATCTCTTTTTTTGATAAAGTTACCAGCTTGGTAGATGAAGGGAATGCTGTGGACATTGCATACCTTGATTTCAGTAAGGCCTTTGACAAGGTTCCCCATGACATTCTTGCAAACAAGCTTGTAGAATGTGGGCTAGACAAGTTAACTGTTCAATGGATTTGTAATTGGTTGACCGGCCGAACCCAAAGGGTGCTCAGCAGTGGCTCCTCTTCGTCTTGGAAAGATGTGACCAGTGGGGTGCCACAGGGTTCTGTCCTGGGCCCAGTGCTATTCAACATCTTTATCAATGACTTAGATGAGGGAATTAGGGGCATACTTATCAAATTTGCATATGACACCAAATTGGGAGGAGTAGCTAATACCCTAGAGGACAGGATCAAAATTCAGAATGACCTGGATAGACTGGAGAGCTGGGCCAAAGCTAACAAAATGAAATTCAATACGGAGAAATGTAAAGTACTGCATTTAGGGCGGAAAAATGAAATGCATAAATATAGGATGGGAGAGACCTGGCTGAATGAGACTATGTGCGAAAGGGATCTAGGAGTCCTAGTAGACCACAAGTTGAACATGAGCCAACAGTGTGATGCGGCAGCTAAAAAGGCCAATGCAATTTTGGGCTGTATCAATAGAAGTATAGTGTCTAGATCAAGGGAAGTAATAGTGCCACTCTATTCTGCCTTGGTCAGACCTCACTTAGAATACTGTGTCCAGTTCTGGGCACCACAATTCAGAAAGGATATTGACAAATTGGAGCGTGTCCAGAGAAGGGCAACTAAAATGGTGAAAGGTCTGGAAACAATGCCTTATGAGGAGAGACTTAGGGAGCTGGGTATGTTTAGCCTGGAAAAAAGACGGTTTAGAGGCGATATGATAGCCCTGTTTAAGTATTTGAAGGGATGTCACGCTGAGGATGGAGCAGGCTTGTTTTCTGCTGCTCCAGAGACTGGAACACGGAGCAATGGGTGCAAGCTCCAGGAACAGAGATTCCACCTCAACATGAGGAGGAACTTTTTGACAGTCAGAGCTGTTCGGCAGTGGAACACACTCCCTCGGAGCGTGGTGGGGTCTCCTTCCTTGGAGGTCTTTAAACAGAGGCTGGATGGCCATCTGTCGGGGATGCTTTGATTGTGATTTCCTGCGTGGCAGGGGGTTGGACTGGATGGCCCTCGTGGTCTCTTCCAACTCTGCAATTCTATGATTCTATGATTCTATGAAGTCATGCCAAACTAATCTTCTCTCTCTCTCTCTCTCTCTCTCTCTCTCTCTTTTTTTTTTTTTTTGATAGAGTTACAAACTTGGTAGATGAAGGGAATGTTGTGGATGCAGTGCATCTTGATTTCAATAAGGCCTTTGACAAGGTCCCCCATAATATACGTGCAAAAAAGTTAGTAATATATGGACTAGACAATGTGATTGTTAGGTGGGTTTGTAATTGGTTGACTGACAGAACCCAAAGGGTAGTCACCAATGGCTCCTCTTCATACTGGAGAGAAGTGAGTACAGCAGGAACCCCATATCAGCTGGAGATTGATCCGGGGAGGGGGATGGATACCAAAAACAATGGATAACAGCAAACACCATTGAAAATAATGGGACCTCTGGTTTAAAATACCATAGAGTTTACCTTGGAGGACTCAGAAAATGTCTAGAGATTATACCACTCTAGGCATTTTCTAGGAAGACTCTGTGATACATGTGCAGTGGATAACTGAATCAGTGGATAATGAACCAGTGGATATCGGTGTCCTACTGTAGTGGGGTGCCACAGGGTTCTGTCCTGGGCCCAGTGTTATTCAACATCTTTATCAATGCTTTGGATGAGGGAATAGATGGCATTCTTATAAAGCAGATGACACCAAATTAGGAGGGGTAGCTAACACCCAAGAGGAGAGATACAGAATTCAAAATGACCTTAAGAGATTAAAAAGCTTGGACAAAACTAACAGCATGAATTTCAACAGGGAGAAATGTAGAATACTATACGTAGGGAGAAAAAATGAAATGTACAGATATCGGATACGTGACACCTGGCTTGATGGCAATACATGCAGAAGGGATTTTGGAGTCTTAGTGGACCACAAGCTGAACATGAGTCATCAGTGTAATGTGGCACACCAGAAAATCCAATGCAATTCTAGGCTTCACCAATAGAAATATAGCATCTAGACTGAGGGAAATAATAGAATCATAGAATCATAGAATTGCAGAGTTGGAAGAGACCTCGAGGGCCATCCAGTCCAACCCCCTGCCATGCAGAAAATCTTGATCAAAGCATCCCCGACAGATGGCCATCCAGCCTCTGTTTAAAAACCTCCAAGGAAGGAGACCCCACCACGCTCCGAGGGAGTGTGTTCCACTGCCGAACAGCTCTTAGGAGATTTTCACACGCCGAAAATATCGCTGCCAGAAACCGGGACAGAAATATTTCTGTCCCGGAAGCAGCGCTGCAGTTCGCACGCTCACCTCCCTCTCCCGTTGTTCCGTCGTCCTCGCTTTGGGTTTTTTCCTCTCTCTTCCGGAATATTTTATTAACGGCAAACTCCCGTTAGTAAAATATTCCAGAAGAGGGAGGAAAAAACCCAAAGCGAGGACGACGGAACAACGGGAGAGGGAGGTGAGCGTGTGAACCGCGGCGCTGCTTCCAGGACAGAAATATTTCTGTCCCGGTTTCTGGCAGCGATATTTTCGGCGTGTGAAAATCTCCTTACTGTCAAAAAGTTCCTCCTCATGTTGAGGTGGAATCTCTGTTCCTGGAGCTTGCACCCATTGCTCCGTACCACTCTATTCTGCTTTCATCAGACCTCACCTTGAATAATGTGCCCAGCATCATAATTCTAGAAGGATGTTTACAAGCTGGAGTGTGTTCAGAGGAGGGTGGTGAAAATGGTAAAAGGTCTAGAAACTATGCCCAATGAGGAGCCGCTTAGGAAACTGGGCATGTTTAGCCTGGAGAAGAGAAGATTAAGAGAGGACATGATAGCCATGTTTAAATGGACTCCAAGCATGCAGCATCCTCTTTCCCCACTCCACCGGGCTAGAAGGCTGCAGAGGGCCCTGAGGACTTCTTGGAGCAGGGCAGCGGTGAGAGGGGGCGTGACCAGGAGTGGCTGGCAATATAAGTCACTCCTACACCACTTAGGAACACCAGCTTGCCAGCCAGGAAGACCCAAGCCTGCAATTGGAGTCAGCTGAGACCAGGAATGGACTGGGGGCAGAAATTGGAGTTGTGCTGGGGAAAGGGAGGTATGGTCAGAACAGAGTGAACAGATGCTACAAAAGAAGATGGGATCACTGTTTGTTAGTTATCCCACCTTCAGTTCACCCTGTTTCCCGGAATGGATTGGAGAGTGTACCCACCATTCCACAGAACCTTACTTTGCTCCTGTGCAATGCCAGGTCGGTTAAGAATAAAACATTATTTACAATCTTCTTTTGGATGAGAATGCCGACCTGGCTTGCTTTACAGAAACCTGGCTGGGAGAGGATTGTGCTGTCACGTAGACGCAGGCCCTCCCAGCCAGGTATTCTGTCAGTGATCAGGTGAGGGGAAGTGGGAGGGGGTGGTGGTGGAGTGGCTCTGGTTTATAAGAACAATCTGACCTTGACTAGGATACCTGTCCAAAACACAGTCCAATTCGAGTGTATGTACTTTAGCCTGAGGACCAGGGATAGTTTGAGGATTCTGCTAGTATACCGACTACCCCGTTGTCTAGCAGACTCCCTAACCGAGCTGGCACAGCTGGTCTCAGAGTTGCTGTTGGAGTCGCCCAGACTTTTAGTTTTGGGCGACTTCAACATTCCACTCGAGACCAGCTTGACAAATCTGACTGGTGCGGCTTGGGAGTTCATAGAATCATAGAACTGCAGAGTTGGAAGATACCACGAGGGCCATCCAGTCCAACCCCCTGCCATGCAGGAAATCACGATCAAAGCATCCCTGACAGATGGCCATCCAGCCTCTGTTTAAAGACCTCCAAGGAAGGAGACCCCACCACACTCCGAGGGAGTGTGTTCCACTGCCGAACAGCCCTTACTGTCAAAAAGTTCCTCCTAATGTTGAGGTGGAATCTCTGTTCCTGGAGCTTGCACCCATTGCTCCGTGTTCCAGTCTCTGGAGCAGCAGAAAACAAGCCTGCTCCATCCTCAGCGTGACATCCCTTCAAATACTTAAACAGGGCTATCATATCGCCTCTTAACTGTCTTTTTTCCAGGCTAAACATACCCAGCTCCCTAAGTCTCTCCTCATAAGGCATCATTTCCAGACCTTTCCCATTTTAGTTGCCCTTCTCTGGACACGTTCCAATTTGTCAATATCCTTTCTGAATTGTGGTGCCCAGAACTGGACACAGTATTCTAAGTGAGGTCTGACCAAGGCAGAATAGAGTGGCACTATTACTTCCCTTGATCTAGACACTATACTTCTATTGATACAGCCCAAAATCGCATTGGCCTTTTTAGCTGCCGCATCACACTGTTGGCTTATGTTCAATTTGTGGTCTACTAGGACTCCTAGATCCTTTCACACGTAGTCTCATTCAGCCAGGTCTCACCCATCCTATATTTATGCATTTCATTTTTCCGCCCTAAATGCAGTACTTTACATTTCTCTGTATTGAATTTCATTTTGTTAGCTTTGGCCCAGCTCTCCAGTCTATCCAGGTCATTCTGAATTTTGATCCTGTCCTCTAGGGTATTAGCTACTCCTCCTAATTTGGTGTCATCTGCAAATTTGACAAGTATGCCGCTAATTCCCTCATCCAAGTCATTGATAAAGATATTGAATAGCACTGGGCCCAGGACAGAACTCTGTGGTACCCCACTGGTCACATCTTTCCAAGACGAAGAGGAGCCACTGCTGAGCACCCTTTGGGTTCGGCCGGTCAACCAATTACAAATCCATTGAACAGTTAACTTGTCTAGCCCACATTTTACAAGCTTGTTTGCAAGAATGTCATGGGGAACCTTGTCAAAGGCCTTACTGAAATCAAGGTATGTGATGTCCACAGCATTCCCTTCATCTACCAAGCTGGTAAATTTATCAAAAAAAGTGATCAGATTAGTCTGGCATGACTTGTTTCTCTGAAACCCATGTTGACTTTTTGTGATTATGGCATTGCCTTCTAAATGTTCACAGACTCTCTATTTAATGATCTGCTCTAGAATCTTCCCTGGTATTGATGTCAGACTAACTGGACGATAATTGTTGGGATCCTCTTTTTTCCCCTTTTTGAAGATGGGAACAATGTTTGCCCTCCTCCAGTCTGCTGGGACTTCTCCTGTTCTCCAGGAGTTCTCAAAAATTATTGCCAATGGCTCTGAGATTATATTTGCCAGCTCTTTTAATACTCTTGGATGTAGTTCATCTGGTCCTGGAGATTTAAATTCATTTAGATTAAGAAGGTATTCCTGTACTACCTCTTTACTTATTTTGAGCTGGATTTCCCCTATTGTGTCCTCTGTTCCATTCTCCTCAGGTTGGTCCTCCTTTTCCTTTTCTGAAAACACTGAGGGAAAGAAGGTGTTGAGTAATTCTGCCTTTTCTCTGTCCCCTGTTAGCATTTTGCCATCTTCTCCACGTAGTGGTCCTATCATTTCCTTCTTCCTCCTTTTGCTGCGGACATACCCCAAAAAACCCTTTTTATTGTTCTTAACCTCCCTAGCAAAATGAAATTCATGGAAACCATAAAAAACATGGGCCTATCCCAATTGGTTGTCGGGCCCACACATTGTGTGGGTCATACTTTTGATGTGGTCTTCAGTACGGAACAGGAATATCTGTGGGCGGACGTTACTACAACCACCACATTGTCATGGATGGATTATTTCCTGGTCAAGGCTGAGCTCAGAGTCTCTGCCTGCCCCACCAGGAAGGTGGACACATTAGAATGGTCCACCCCGAAGGCTAATGGAACCAATATGATTCCAGAAAGCCTTGGAAGGTTTAAAGGTCGATAACTCTGGTGACCCTGTCAAAGCTTTGGTTAATACCTGGAACACCAACCTTACCAAGGCTATCGACACGATAACTCCCAAGCGTCCTTTCCAACCCGCTCCTAACCATAAGCCATGGTATACATGGTATACATCAGAGCTTAGGAAAATGAAGCGGGTTGGACAATGACTAGAGAGCAACTGGCAGAAAACTCGACTCTTATCCAACAGGACTCATCATAGGAACTTTCTTTGGTCCTATCGAGAGGCAATACACGCAGCGCAGAGATCCTTCTCCTCAGCACGTGTTGCGTCAGCAGAGATCCATCCAGCAGAACTGTTTAGGTGGTATGGGAGATGATGTAGGTTATACCTGCAAAGAACCCATTGCTTAACCCAACAACGGCCTGCTGTGATGTGTTTAACAATTTCTTTGCAGATAAAATCTCTTGGATATGCTCCGAGAGATGTTTTGACAGAAATAATTGACAAAGTGTCCAGGAACTCCGTTGATGTAAGTTTACAGGATAAATTTCAATCCGTGAGTACCGAGGACGTGGACAAGCTACTTGGTAGAGTGAAGAAGATGACCTGCCCTCTCGATCCTTGCCCTTCATGGCTGGCCATCCGGGGGGCGTGGTGCCTTGATGGTGTTCCTTAAGGACATCATCAATATATCCCTCAGGGAAGGGTGTGTTCCATCCTGTTTAAAGGAAGCAGTGGTTAGGCCGCCCCTGAAAACACCTTCCCTGGACCCCCCTGGACATGAACAACTATAGGCTGGTTTCTATCTTACCATTCTTGAGCAAAGTGATCAAGAGGGCACTTACTCTTCAACTCCAAGTGGTCTTGGATGAAACTGATTATCTCAACCCATTTCAAACTGCCGTCAGGGCGGGATTTTGAGTTGAGACTGCCATGGTTGCCTTGACCGATGACCTGCGTCTAAGCATCAACAGGGGTAATGTATCCCTGTTGGTGCTTCTGGACCTCTCAGCAGCTTTTGATATGATAGATCATAGCATCCTCCTGGATCGCCTGAGAGGGTTAGGAATCGGAGGCACTGCACTCCAGTGGTTTTGGTCCTTCCTCTTGGGCAGATCCCAGAGGGTACTGCTCAGGGACAGCTGCTCCAGCAGAAAGCAGCTTACTTGTGGAATTCCGCAGGGTGCTATCCTGTCCCTGATGCTGTTTAACATCGGCAGTGGAACGCACTCCCTCAGAGCGTGGTGGGGTCTCCTTCCTTGGAGGTCTTTAAACAGAGGCTGGATGGCCTTCTGTCGGGGATGCTTTGATCGTGATTTCCTGCATGGCAGGGGGTTGGACTGGATGGCCCTCGTGGTCTCTTCCAACTCTGCAATTCTATGATTCTATGATTCTATGATCTATATAAAGCCACTGGGTGAAATTATTCGGAGTTATGGGGCTGGGTGTTATCAGTACGGTGATGACACCCAGATCTATTTCCCCTTGTCCCAATCATCGGCCTCGAATTCCGATGGCATCTCTCCTCTTAATGACTATCTTAAAGCAGTAATGGGCTGGATGAGGAAAAACAGATTGAGATTAAATCCAGACAAAACAGAGGTGCTCATAGTAGCAGCCCTGAAACCAGGAGTTGGGTTGCAACCTCCAGTCCTGTACGGGGTCATGCTCTCCATTAAGGACTGTGTTTGCAATCTGGGAGTGCTCCTTGATTCATCGCTTCAGATGACGAGTCAGGTGAATGTGACGGTCAGGAGCGCCTGTTATCAGCTTTGGCTGATATGCCAGCTGTGCCCTTTCCTGGAAGTAAGGGATCTTGAGACTGTGGTGCACGCGCTGGTAACCTCTTGTCTAGATTTCTGCAATGCACTCTACATGGGGCTTCCCTCGTGCTTGGTCCGGAAACTTCAGTTGGTACAAAATATTGCAGCCAGAGTGGTCTCGAGAACATCTTGGAGAGACCATATAACTCCAGTAGTAAAATCTGTTCACTGGCTGACTATCAGTTTCTGGGCCCAGTATAAGTTGTTGTTTATTACCTTTAAAGCCCTAAATGGCTTGGGTCCAACTTATCTTCAGAACCGCCTCCTCCAATACAATCCTCCCTGCGCACTCCTGTCCTCTGGGAGGAATTTGCTTCAGCCACAAAAATCTAGGCTTTCTGCAACCTCCCAGAGGGCCTTTTCGGTAATCACCCCCAATTTATGGAATGGCCTGCCGAACGAGATCCGTCCGATGAAGAGCTTGAGTAGCTTCAAAAAAGCACTAAAGAGGGATCTCTTTCGGCAGGCCTTTCCTGATTAGAGCCCGGCCTCAGGAGCTGCATCTCCTGGCCTTTTTTTAGTCTTGTTTATATTTGTTTTTAATGTGATTTTAGCTAGGTGGTTTTTAATTTTATATTGTTTAATGTCTTTTTATGGGGATGGTGGGGGTGGGTGGTGCTTTTAATTGTTGGAAGCTGCCCCGATTATTTTTAGCAGAGGGGCGGGATATAAATAATTTATTATTATTATTATTATTATTATTATTAAATATTTGAAGGAATGTCATATTGAATATGGAGCAACCTTGTTTTCTGTACCTCCAGAGACAGGACACAGAATAATGGATTCAAACTTCAGGAAAAGAGATTCTGTCTAAAAATTAGGAAGAATTTCCTGATGGTAGGAGCTGTTCAGCAATGGAACTGTGATGTACACAGAACACAAACTCATACTTCTTCAATAAAGTTCTTTATTGGAAAGGAATCATGTGTCAGGAACATTAGCAAAGCTGCATCTGAGATTCAGACTAACAGTGATAGAGATAAAAAGACACCCAGCTGTCACGGGGCTCAAACCTGAGTTCCCTTCCCAGGAGCTCCAGGTTAGCCCTCTCTCTGTAGGGTTAGTCCTGAGTGTCCTCACCCCAGGATCCTCCTACAAACCCCCAAAACCATCGATCTGCCACCATCCACTGGGTTTCAACTGGGGGGGCTTATTTCCCCCTTGGGACCCCCCTTTTTCACGCACAACGCAGTGGGAAGTTGTGCATAGTCTATGTTAATCAGTGGCACTCCTTGCCACTATAGAATCAACTAACTCCCTCCTCCTAACCCCAGAGGAGACTCACAGTAGCATAGTCACGAGTAAGGCACGTGGTCAGCATCAGCATAGGAAGATAGAAGTTTACTTTATTCAGGAGAAGTAGTCATGCAGTCTCACATGAGGCAGGATTCTCCCCTACCTCAGGCAGGCAGGCTTAAAGTGATAGCAATACAGAGTATCAAGATAAAAGCATTACATTACTCAGGTTACATTCAGTTACTGATTTAGCTACATTCAACCAAAGTAAAGAAATTAAAAAGAATTCCCTAACGCAACTAAACAGGCCCTAATCTCTACTAAATACTTGCAGTTTGTTGCCTTGAGATCTTGTCCAGGTAGCTGGGAGCAAAAGCCAGAGATGCAATGGCTGTGCTCTACCAGCATAGCAGTCTCTGTTCCTTCACATTTTCCAGAATCTCCTTCTCCAAGTCCCACTCATCTCACTCACTCTGGTCTCAAACAAAAGCAATTAAAACCTCTCCAGATTTCCCGGGCTTAAAGCTGTAATTGGTCAGTCCAGTCACATGGTGTTATGTTAATGATGTCCTCTCATTAGCTCTGTGAAGGTGGTGCTTGAGCCCCTTCCCATTAACCCTTTTCTTACCTGATACTATGCTGGCAAGACAATCTGTTTACAAACAGAGTTATAGTTCTCTAGCAGAATGATGGGAGCTGCACCTTGTGGCAACATGATGGAACTCCATCATGACACCAGCATGAGAAAGCAGCATAGGGAGGGCAGTTCAGCAAGGGGGAGCGAAAGCTCTGAACCATCTGCCTGACCTTGAGCTCCTGGTAGGACCTGGGTTCCCATGGCAACCAAAAGGCCTGGCTCGTTTTCCAGACATTCCAAAGGCTAGGACAGAACCAAACCCAAACTAACTGACTGTCAGGGTCTTCCATGAATTCCACTCTATAACCCAGAATTCAGGGACGATCCTGACATACTTCCCCCCTGAAGACCAAATCCCCCCTCCCTCTCTCAGCTAGGCTTATCGGGAAAGCGGGCATGAAACTTTTGCAATAAGTGTTTGGCATTGACATGTACAGAAGCTACCCATTCCGCATGGCCCAAAGGTAGGTGTTTCCACTTCACCAAATACTGTAACCCTCCCCGATGAAGCCTAGAGTCCAAGATCTCAGAGATTTCAAAATGCTGGTCCTGGTCCACCAGGATCGGCTGAGGCGCAGGTTCCGGCGCCGGATGGTGTTGGTCTGGAGGGTTCGCGGGCTTGAGTAGGCTGGAATGAAAGACAGGATGCACATGTTGGTACAACTTAGGTAAAGACAGTTCAAAGGCCACTGGATTTACCATCCTAACAATATGAAAATGTCCAATGTATTTGGCTCCCAACTTTTTGGAGGGTTGGGGGCACTTAAGGAACTTAGTGGACAAATAAACCAGATCCCCCACCTCATATCTTCGAGAGGGGTCCCACTTTTGATCAGCATAATGTTTGTAGCGTGCTTTGGCAAAGTCTAAGGCCAAGATTACATGAGGCCAAGCGTCTGACCTTTTGACTCCACTGGGAGACCGAAACAGGGTTGGAGTTGGGGGGGCCCTTCAACAAAGGCAGGGGACCGAAATCATGTCCAGACACAACCTTAAAAGGCAAGCATCCAGTGCTCTGGTGGGTGGCATTATTGTAAGCTACTTCAGCAAAAGGTAGAAGATCAACCCAATCAGACTGTTGGAAATTCACGTAACACCTCAGGTATTATTCAAGTGTCTGATTCGTTCGTTCCGTTTGCCCATCTGACTGGGGATGATGGGAGCTGCTAAGGATGAGCTCCACCCCTAGAAGGTTTGTGAAAGCCTTCCAAAACTGCGAGGTAAACTGGGCCCCCCGATCAGACACAATCTTGGCAGGAATGCTGTGAATCCGATAAATATGCTGAATGAAAAACTTGGCCAATTGGGAGGCTGTGGGGAGTTTTTTACAGGCCACAAAGTGCGCTTGATTTGAGAACAAATCGGTGACCACCCAAATAACCGTCTTTTTCCTACTCTCTGGTAACTCAACTATAAAATCCATGCTAATGACCTCCCAGGGCTTGGTTGGAGTGGGTAGAGGTTGGAGCAAACCTTTGGGATTCCCTGACCCCCCTTTGGCCACTGCACAGGTGGTACACCCCTTCACATATTCCTCCACCTCCTTCCTCATGCGGGGCCACCAAAACTGTCTCCGGGCCAAATGCAAAGTTTTGAGATACCCAAAATGCCCCACACTTTTGACATCATGGCACTGCTTGAGGATGCTCACCCTCAAGACTTCAGGAACATATAGCGATCCCCTTTCCAGGCCAAACCCTCCCTCACTGTCACCTCATTGGGGTGAGTCCGGAACCACTGATCCGTAGGCAGTTCCGAGGCCAACTGAGAATGCCACCCCCCTTTTTCCACTCGAGGACCTTTAGGCATGGCAGAGCCCTCCGCCGTAGGGGTCACTTCCCGGGGCCCAGTGTCTGGGGAAGGGGGTTTGGGGGTCAAGGGCTGGGGCTCAGGCCCAAGCGGCAGGGGTGAGCCACTGTCAATTTCATTTGATCCAGGTTCCACAGCAGGGCTAGCAGGGGATTCCTGCTGCTTGGCTTTGCTCTGCATGAGGACAGCTAATCCCAAGTGGGAAGGAGAAAAAATGGTGTCAATGACCTCCTTACGCTTACTCTCATGCTGCGGGAGCCTGGATAAAGCATCAGCCAGAAAATTCCTTTTCCCCGGGATAAATTTTAGGGTGAAATTAAATCAGTAAAAGAAACTGGCCCACCTGACATGCTTGGGGCTCAAACGTCTAGGGGTAGCCAACACTTCCAGATTCCTGTGTTCAGTCCAAACTTCAAACTGTTTGGGTGAGCCCTCCAGTAGGTGGTGCCAAGTCTCTAGAGCCAACTTGATTGCACCCACCTCCTTCTCCCACACCGGCCAATTTCGTTCAGTTTCATTGAACTTTCTGGACAAGTAGACACATGGTCTCAAATCCCCTTCCTCCCCCTTTTGCAACAGAACACCACCCATCGCCACATCTGAGGCGTCCACTTGGACCACAAAAGACTGGGAAGGGTTGGGGTGTTTGAGAATAGGCTCAGAAGTGAAAAGGGATTTCAATTTGTCAAATGCTTGTTGACACTGTGGTGACCACACAATCTTTTGGGGAGGCTTATCCCTTTTACTGAGCTTGGAACACTTGCCCTTCCCATCTTTAGTTTTCAGCAGATCTGTCAGGGGGAGGGCTATCGACGCAAAGTCAGGGATGAAGGACTGATAAAAATTAGCAAAACCTAGGAAGCTCTGTAACTGTTTCCTGGTTCTAGGGGCTTCCCATGCCAAGACCCCTTTTACCTTCTCTGGGTCCATTTCAATCCCTTTGTTTGAGATGCGGTACCCTAAGTAATCCAAACGGCTTTGATGGAACTCACACTTGGACATTTTTGCATACAGATGATTTTCCCCCAACCTGGCAAGTACCTTTTTCACCAATTTCACACGGGACGTATAGTCCTCTGAATAAATCAACACATCATCTAAGTACACCAACACCCCTTTGTACAGAAAATCACATAACACATCATTGATTAAGTTCTGAAAAATGCCAGGGGCCCCTTTTAGGCCAAAGGGCATGATGAGGAACTCGAAAGCCCCCAAGGGGCAATTAAATGCAGTCTTCCATTCGTCCCCTTCCCTAATCCGTACTCTGTAGTAGGCCTCCCACAGATCCAGCTTCGTTAAAATCTTCCCTTTGGAGAGATGGGCTAATATGTCCTTCATCAGAGGCAGGGGGTACTGATTGGAGACACTAATCGCGTTTAGCCCTCTGTAATCCTGAATCAAACGAAGCCCCCCATCGGCCTTCTGCCTAAACATCACCGGAGCCCCCACAGGCAAGGTTGAGGACCTAATGAACCCTCGGGCTAAGTTTTTGTCTATGAACTCTCGGAGCACCTCCATTTCAGCTGGGGTCATAGAATAAATGTGAGGCTTAGGTAGGCTTGACTCTGAGAGTATTTCGATAGCACAGTCAAAAGCCCGGTGGGGCGGCAAAATGTCGCACTCCCTCTCCTCAAACACATATTGCCATGCCTTGTATTCCACTGGAAGCCCTTTCAGCTCCCCTTTTACTAAGGCAGTCGTGTAGTTCCGTGACTCACCCTCCAGGGGGACCCCATCCCCTGGGGATCCTCCCCCCACCCCATGCTCCTTGGTACACAGTGGGTCTGTAAAAGTCAGTGTCTCTTTTATCCAGTCTATGGAGGGGTTGTGGTACGTTAGCCAGTTCAGACCCACGACTGCCGTGGGGACTAAGCCTGGAGCAATCACAAACTGCAGTTCCTCCTGGTGGGTTCCCATCCTCATGTGCATGGGGCCGGTCACGCGCCTGGCGGAGCCCCCCTTCATCATCCCCCCATCCATCTGGGACAGCCACACAGGCTTGTCCAGCTTAACAGTATTAACATTCAGTTCACTGACTAAGGAGGGGTGGATGAGCACTTGGATACAGCCAGAGTCAATCATTAACATTACTTTTCGGGTGGGGCCCTCCCCTCCAACCCCCACTCAAGCTTTGATAAAGAACGGGCCTTTCACTCCACTCACCACAGCATCTGGGCGCCCTTCGGAGTTAGCCCACCCTCGGGCGCTCAATAGGATGGGCTGGGCCCGTTTCCCACCGGCTCAGCGTCGGAGGAGTAGGACCCACTGTCCTCGGCATCATCTGAGGACTCGCCTGCCGCATGGCCTGGCACCAGGGCCCAGGCCGTCGCTTTAGGCTTGGGCTTGAAGGGAGTCTTGGCGGGCCCGGTTCTCCCCTCGCTCCGCGAAGGCTTGGCGGTGACGGTTTGCTCCCGAGGGCTCCTCTCTGGGCACTCCGCTATGCGATGTCCGCTCTTCCTGCAATGCAGGCACAGGCCCTTTCTCATCCTTCACTCTCATTCTGACTCTCCGGTGGTGGCTCCGACCGAGCGCCCTGCCTTGGCCTTCTTCCCAGTGGACCCGGAGGGCTTCCCCTCAGTCCCTAGCTGGCGGCGCAACATCTTGATGCTGCCTTTCACAGACTCCACTTCGCCAGCCAGACACACCTACCCTAGGAGGGTTTCGGGGTTTCCCTGGAACATGGCCCACTCTAGGATGTCAGGATTCAGCCCTTCCTGGAAAAACCACACCTTGACCTCTTCTGACCACTCAGGCACTTGGCTGGCTAGGCGGCGGAACTCAGCCGCATACTCTGCCACTGTCTTGGTACCTTGCTTCAGGCGCCTAAGCTCCACCCGAGCTCGCTTCACTCTTAAGGGGTGTTCGAACTGGGCCCTGAGAGCCATCAGGAACTCTTGGAAATTTCCCAGTTCAGGTGCTCCCATATCATAAAGTCCCACCAACCACTGGGCTGCCTCTCCCTCCAATTGGTTGGACACATACTGCACTTTCTCAGCCTCAGACTGGAACTCCCCTTCCCACTGGGTCATGAAACTCAGCACTTGAGTCATGAAGTAGGGTAGCTTTGCTGCATCCCCATCAAACTTCGCCTTCATATGCTGTTGCTTCAGACCCCTGGGCCTCTCCCATGGCTCTACTGTCCCAGCCCCAGCAGGGGGAGCCGGTCCAGGAGCCGGCGGGCCAGGGACATCAGGAGGCTGAGCAGGGACTCCATCCCCAGGTGCCTGGGTGGCTGCTGGTTGAGCTGGGAGAGGCTTCCCCCCCAGGGGCTGGTGGAGCTGGAGGGGTTCTATGCAGGAGTTCTAGGAGTACCTCCCGTATCTCACCCATTTGCTGTTTCAGTTGAAGAACCTTGGCTCCAACTTCTGCCAGGGAAAACTTCGCTTCTGGCTCCCGAGGCCCCTCACCCTGGGGCCTGTCCCACCAGGATCTGCGTTCTTCTCGGCGGCCGGCCCCTGCCCATGGCCAGGCGGGGGCCAAAACCTCTCGCACCAGAGTGCCGAAGCTTGGCAGGCTGCCCCTCCCTGGAGCCAGCTCGACTCCCAGCTCCCAGGGCTCGGAAGAGAGCATAAATCTTCCAGCCCTCTGGCGGTCTCGGCTTGTGCCTCCAGCCACGACAGCTGCAGCACCTCCCTCTGCCCCGGTCTCCTGCTTCGAGGCATTGGCTTCTTGGGTGCTGGCCACAATCAGATCTTGGTCCGTCTGCGTGCCAGTCTCCGCGTCCTCAGACATTGCGGGTAAAGGCTCCACAGTTTTAGGATGAGAAAATAAAAGTTGAGGGAGATGCAGCTTTCTGTGATGTACACAGAACACAAACTCACACTTCTTCAATAAAGTTCTTTATTGGAAAGGAATCATGTGTCAGGAACATTAGCAAAGCTGCATCTGAGATTCAGACTAACAGTGATAGAGATAAAAAGACACCCAGCATGAGAAAGCAGCATAGGGAGGGCAGTTCAGCAAGGGGGAGCGAAAGCTCTGAACCATCTGCCTGACCTTGAGCTCCTGGTAGGACCTGGGTTCCCATGGCAACCAAAAGGCCTGGCTCGTTTCCCAGACATTCCAAAGGCTAGGACAGAACCAAACCCAAACTAACTGACTGTCAGGGTCTTCCATGAATTCCACTCTATAATCCAGAATTCAGGGACGATCCTGACAGGAACCCACAGCCTTGAAGTGTGGTGGAGTCTCCTTCTGTGGAGCTTTTTAAATGGAGGCTGGGTGGCCATTTGTCAGGCATGCTTTGATTGTCAATCAATCAATTTATTCATGCAGTCCATAGACCCATCAAATAACAGACACAATGTACATTATTAGATAAAACCATAATACAAACCAATAAAATTAGGATACTTATTGATAGACTTTTTTCGAGCTCATCCAACTTATTCAACTATTAATGTCCCTCTCACTGGTCTTAATGACCACAGATAAGAACTTCGCAACTGGCAATGTAATATTAGGTAATATTAGGACGTTTATCTTCTAGTAAGAATTTGATATAGAACCTCTTCAAATGGCCAGGTAGATGGCATAGCAAGGGAGAAATTGGTTGTTTACAACTCTGAGAATGAAGGACACAGGATAATAGGATATGAGACATGGTTTCTACCTCCTGTGACCCACATGGAGAAAGCCTTGATGCAAATGGCAGCCCTGCATATCTACCATACAACTCTCCCTCTGGCTCTCTCCCTGGCTTTTCTTCACAAACGAAGATTCAGGAAGGACTCATTCCATGCTTTCTGCAACCATGCTGATGACCACAAAAAGGCCAATCTGACATAAACAAATCCAGTTGCAGAATGCACAGCAGAAGGCCTCCTTGGGTGATGTTTCCAGGTTGTGATTCTTTATGCATTGTCATTTCTCTTCAAGACTTTTTCGGTGTGAATTCTCAAATAAGGCTGCATCATTGTGGGTAGTGCGTCTCCGTGCCTCCCAATGTGAGGTCAGGGTGGACCATTGTTGGTGATCAATTTGGCCGAGCCTGAGATGTTGTTTCAGGGAGTCCTTTTATTTATTTATTTATTTATTTTGGCGCGTCCCTCTTATGCTGACCTGTGGCGAGTTTACCATTGCTGAAGGAAAACATTACATCTGGCCTTCATAAATAATATGCAATAGATTGGCACGATAGAGACAGCCTGTTTGTGCTACCATGATCTCATAATCATGCAATTATAGCCTCATCTGATAAAGTCTCTGGACATGAATCAATGGATTCAAAATCCAGCAAAAGAGATTCCACCTAAACTTTAAGAAGAACTTCCTGACACTAAGAGCTGTTTGACAGTGGAATATGCTGCCTTGGTGTTCTGGAGTCTCCACCTCTGGAAGTTTTTAAACAGAGGCTGAATGGCCATCTGTTGGGCATGCTTTGATTGTGTGTTCCTGCATGGCAGTGAGTTGGACTGGATGGTTCTTGTAGTCTCTGCCAACTCTATGATTCTATGAGTCTATGATTCTAACTAAAACTGCAGATATTGGTTCTGCAGATACGGGGAAAGACCTGTTAACATGTTTTCCCCTGAAGGGGGAAAAAAAAAGGCCCATGAAATACCAAAGTTGCCCATCCACAACTTAAGGGCTCTCTTTATGTAATGGAACTTTGAGAAGAGGCAATGACACCTAATTCTGTATTCCCATTAATTCTTATGGGAATTATAATGTTCTTACAGAAGAAAACTACCTCTCTTTTCAACTAGTTATTTCCTTTTATGAGTCATCGTTATTCGGGTTTTTCAGCACATGTAAGTTTTATTTCTTCTTCATTTCTCATTTTTCGAAGCTATTTTATTTTTTAAAATATCATCATTTGGTATTCTAATATACAAGTACCTTGCTTGCTTGTTCACTTTTTTATTCTTTATTGTAGTTTTATAACCTCTTTGGTCTTTGACTCTTTTGTATAGTTAAGGGAAGTAATAAAATGCCTCTAGCATTTTTGTCATTAAAAACAGAGCCAGGGAATTTTATGCTCAGCCTCTCCTAAAATAATAATATTAATAATCTAACTTTCACATCTGCATAACATTAAATTCATTTTATCAATTTACAAGCAAAATAAAATGGGATGATTATTGTAGGTAAAGATGTAGAAAGCATATTAATCATTAGGATTGCAATCCCTTGAATGCAACAGCAATTTCTCCGTGTGCACACAGGTAGGCTGTGTGTCTAAACAGACAGACAGACATTTGACACACACACACACACACACACCACAGTGTACAGGTGATTAAATATATGAACAAACCCAATGTTACTCCTAACTAGGGCAGATTCAGTAAAATCACTGGGATTTTAGTAAGTGATGATTAATAGAGCACATTAAATTCCATGAGTCTCTTTTAATTGGGATTAACATTGGATTTCATGGATTTATATACTTATCCCTCTGGATTTTTTGCATCATTTTGTTTCCTCTAATATTTCTGGACTTTTAAAAAAAATTCACATTAGGAGACACTAAACCCAAATGCAAGAATGAGAGTCTCTAAAGAATCAAGAAAGAACAATGAAAATTAAGTCCGTGTGGCTTGGATGATCACAAAACACCTTAGATGCCCAATAATTCATTTCTGTTCAGTTTGGGTTATAGTTCATTGGTCCCTGGGATGGTTCCCAGTGGTCATGGGACATGATGGGCCTTCCTCCCATCAGGAAATGAGATCTGCCAGCTAAAAGGGAGGTTTGCTGCAGAAGTCCTCTTTCAGTGTGGGAATCACTCTGTGGACAGTAAAGTTCCTTGGGTTCCATATTGGGGGAAAAGGTGGGTGGCTGAGAAAGTATGACTTGCACCAGGCAGCAAATTAACATGGCATTAGGTATGAACAGACTTTCTCAAAGCTTTTTACCCTGGTGGAATCCGTGAAACAATTTTCAGGTCTCAGGGAACCCCTGCCTAAAAATTATTATATCTACAGCTTAAAAAAAATTTTTTTTTTTCAATCTCAGTATATTGCAGAAACCCTAGCAACATCTTGTTCAACACTAGGGTTCCAGGGAACCCTGGATGAGAAACTCAGGGTATGAGTATCCTATAATTACCAACAATGCTCACAGGGATCTTTTGTTACCCAAAATGCTCCTTGGAAAATTCTAAGAAAATATCGAGTTTCTAATATGTTGGGGAAATTAGCAGCAACTCGACTTTAGCTATGCGAAAGGGGGGAACAAGGGAATCTTGCAAACTTTTGTCTACCAGTACTAGTCTGGATGGAACACACACACATGTAAAAATAAGTATGGTTTTTATTAAAGAGTTCAAAAGTAACACCAGACACACACCCATTCACCCAGAAAAAAGTATTCACACAAGGCTATAGGAAAAGTAATAGGAAAAACTTGGATAGAAAGTAGCAAGAGGATTTGTTGGGGTGATACAACCTGTCCTGTAGTCAATCCAGCAGAGTGGATGGAGGAACCTGGGGTGGCTAACACAGAGTGAAAGGGTTTCCCCTATAACTGACTGTGCAAACTTGTGCATATTTGGGGGGGGGTGATATTTATACCTCAAATACACCTGAGGGGATTCATGTTCAGGGGTTGAAACAAGAGATTTCCTGAGCCTTCATTGATCACACAATGAGTTTTCTGGTCTTGACAAAAGGTGTGTAAAATGCTAAATCTGTTTCTTAATGTCCAGTGATTGGATTTTGAAAGCTTGAGCAACCTCTCTTAAGGTTTGGGGATTAAGGTAAGGAAGTTTCAAAAATCAGCAAATACAAAGGTTTCATTTCATCCATTGTCTCCCTTTTCCTGGGAAATGTGTCCTTTTTGGCTTTTAGCCTTAGGCACAAAGCATGGCATTCAGCTGTCCTCTTCTCTGAGACCATTGTGCCTTTTCCCTTGTGGAAGGTCACATTGATGAACCAAATTAATACACAAATTCTGAGGTCTCTGGAAGTGAGGTGTAAATCTCTGGAAGTGGGGTGTAAATCTCTGGAAGTGGGGTGTAAGCCATGCTTAACACTTGAGATGGACAATGAAATCCTGGAGGCATCCAAACCAGATAATCTTGCAATAATGTGTGACTTTAACTCATTTCATATTGACTAGATATAAGTGCTTTCTGATCAACTGAAAAAGTATTTTTTTTTTTAGATGTCCTAAATGGCAATGTCTTCAAACAGTGGGCCATGGAATTAACCAGAAGGGAGCTGTTAAGATGTTCAAGTTACAGGAGGCTGGATTTTGAATGAACATTAGAAGGAACTTCTTGACATTATAAGCGGTTCAGAAATGGAGCCATTTGCCTAGAGAGGTGGTCGGGTCTCCTTCTCTCGACATCTTCAGAGAGAGGCTAGAAAGCTACCTGTTAGGGATGCTCTAACTGGAGAACCTGCACTGGGTTGAACTCAATGGCCCATGAAGACCTTTTCAACTCCATGATTCTATGATTCTATATAAATGAAATACGAGCCTGCCTGCTGTGAGAGCTCATCTGTACCCCACCAGTGAGGTCAAGGTACTGTGTGAGAATGTAAGAGAGTGTCCTCTCTTCCATGACATTTCAATGGTGCAAGGCCCTCCCCTTGGAGCCCCAACTGTCACAACACTGTTTTCTAAATAAAAATGTAGCTATTTATTAAAGCTTTGGAGCCATACTGATTTATTTCAAACACTATGCATGGGGTTTTAAAAAACCTTTTAGATCTTTTAAATGTTCTTCAACTCAGTAATGTATATATTTAATATGTTTTTAGTCTATGTAGATTATTTTTATTGTTTTAAACTGTTTTAATATATTAGTATTGATTTTACCTGTATATCACCCTGAGATCTTTTGATATAGGTTTGGATAGAAATAGTTTCATAAAACTGTTACCAGCCCTGACAGCCCCCACTTTTTTAATCCATGAAATAATTTGCAACATTAAATAATCTGGCTAACTGTAGGCTTCCATGAGAGTGACAAGTAAACTAGGAACTCCCAGCACCCAGGGTGCCTAAAGGGGCTAGCACTGAGAGTATAACTATGTACACACTAGGGAGGGGACATTACAAATTCCAAAGAAAGGCTACCTTTAGGGCAACTTCTTGCCTGAACATCTGGCTAATCTAATCAAGTGTAGCTTAGTACTCAGGGTTTATGGAAGAGCTATTTCCCCTCTCCTCCACCTCAGATAAAGAAGGTTGCTAGCTTCATTCAAATCCAAATTAATGATAAATTAATGATCATTAGCACTTCCAGAGCATCCATTGTTGGTACTTGGGAAATTCTGAGAAGCATTGTACTTCACTCTAAATTCCATTCCCCAAAAGGGAAATACTAGGTATATAAACCTACCTTAAACGACAACCAAGTGTGCACAGATCCCCTTCCTGCTGACTCTGTCAGTCTGTATTGCCAGTGTGCACAGTTCCCCTGCTTATTGACTCCACATCAGCTGTGTCACCATTCCTGCTTCTGGACCCCCATTCTTCGTTTTTCTCTGTGATTGAAACTCCTCTGATCACTACAGTATCACGAAGCAAACTCCCCCCACTCTATTCCTCTATCGAAATACTTCCTATTTATTTTGTTAGCCTTCAGTGAGTGCTTGAAACATGAATATGATGTGTATGTTGTTATTGTTATATTCTCAATAAAAATAATTTAATTGTACCTTTTCATTTAGAGTCTCCTCCTTAGTACTGGTATACACAGGTCTAAAGGTCCTGCCATTACCTGCCTCTCATATTGTCAAGTCAAATATGTTAGTTCCCTATTTTATTTTAGAGTGTTAGAGGGTCCTCCCAGACCCCTCCAGTGTTTTGAAACAAACAAACAGGCAGGCAGGCAGACAGACAAACAAAGACACCAAGGGTCTATTCTGGTAACAGACTACCAGACTCAACCCAATAGACCCCAAGCCTCTCTTGTTTTGTGGGTATACTTGTGCATTAAGGGGAAAGCTGTACCGTTCAATAAGAACCAATGGGCAGGAGAAGAAATATTGTGGGGTAGGGAGAAATGGGAAGAAATATTGTGGGGTAGGTATAAAAGCCACCTTCTGGCCTCCTCTGATCGGCAATCAGAGATGAAGACAACAGTGGACGAAGATATCAAATAGTGGGGAATGAAGTCAGGAACAGAACACAGATGCCTATGTATTAGTGATGTAATATGAACTTTCTTACCGAAGAATGGAAAGCTTTTAAAAAGTCTATGCCAAAACAAGCTTTTTAAAAACATATTGCCTTTATCCTAAAATGCAACAATCCTAAGAAAATATGAAAAGGCAGCTGGAAACTAATCTGTCCATGATAGATTTTCTGTTGCACATTGGCTGCTAGCTGAAGCCCATTGTATGCCAGTTTAGCTATTTATGATGTCCATAATCCCACAAGAGAATCTGGGCCTTCAGGAATTTAGGCTGGCTGGAAAACCCTAACAAATGTGTATAAGAGTAGCAACTGTCAAATGAAGTTGTCTCAATTTTGCTATCTCCTAATACATTTCCTAACCAGCTGCTATGTTGGCAACTCTTTCTACATACAACTGTTCTCTGATTATGGTACACTGTCAAATGATCTAGTTTGATATGGGGAGACGTGGTTGGTGGACAATCTCATTTCACAACAGAGGTTGAACTAGATAGTCTTTGATTCCCTTTCAACTATGATGCATCACTCTAAAATATAGTTTTAAAACGTTTAGCTCCCAAATTGTGACTTGTGAATAAAGCTTCCAGCCTTGGATTTTAAAAAGACTGGCCAATTAGGGTAGGCCAAGGGAAGAGAGGTATGATAAATGATGCCTGAAAACAGCTTGATTGACCATTTGACAATCGTAGAAAGAAATCATCTATTTTAAGTGAGATGGAAGAGTGAAGAAGCCAGGGCAGAATTGTGGCCACATCTGTTTGGTCACTAACATTTTTTTCCCCAACAACCAGTAGTGTAGTCACCTGCCATAATATAGATTTACTGTTCATTCCTGACTGCAGAGCATATGATATCCAAACAAGAGAAAGGCAAGAAAATTTCATGTCCCAAATTACTAAGCATGGTTATGTCCAACAGCTGTGATCAGGATAAGTTTCACAAGCTTGACTATTCATGTAGGTCCCTCACTTACCCTCAGTTATCCATTTTGCAGCTGGGAACAATTATAAGAGTAAGATGCATTATATAATGTGCATGTGGATATGAGATGGAGGAAAAAGTTACCTACCTTTGTTTTCCCATGAATTTTGACACTGAATCAACAGTGGACAAAGCTATTACATCTGAGTGTTCTTATGTCTTTCATTAGTTTGATATATGATGGTAGGCCTTCACAAAGTCTTACTCTGTAGCCACACCATAATGTATAGGTGACTCTGGGTTCTTGAAAGTTATGCCAGCAGAGCATCAACTGTAAAATGAAGTTGTCTTTGTGTCTGCCATCCAAGGACCAGCCTAGCTAAATATGGAGGGACTTGTCACCAGAAGAATGACCACTAAATGATGGACTGACCATAACAACTATGCAGTGGAATAATTGTAAGCTGCATCAATGGAGTAATTATCTGCTTTGATGAAATCATAGATTTTATGATACATTGGAAGTAGTTGGTGGTGAAATGCTAGAGTTCCTAAATATGCTTTGCGGACCCAGACTGTACGCCCCCCACTCCCCTCCCTTAAAGAAGACACATACACTCAAAATGTGATTAAACAATTGTATTGAATACAAAATCAGAAAAATGATTAAATGCAGGTTAGTAGATAATAATTGGCAATAAAAGGCCACAACTTGCTGATGGCCGCAAAATGGTTGGCATTCATGCATGGGTCGTGATCCCCTCATTGCCCAACCCAATGTTGGCCAATAGACTCTCGTCGGACACTTCCAATTTTCCTGGAGGAGCAAGCTGATGGCCAAGCCACACCGCCGGACGATCTCCCCTCCCCTGCAAACAAGGTGCTAATTAGCAAAAAAGGGGATCTCTGTGAACTTGCACTTGCTCTTGCACTTGATGGAGACCTCCTTCCCCCCTTTTACCTGGATCAGGACCCATGCCATCTGCCACAAATGGCATATCCCATGGGAAACACCTTCCACCAACCATTACCCCACCGTCAACAGGCTACCCTACAATCCCATCCGAGCCATGGGCTATGTAGCAAACATCCTCTCTAGGTGTATGTATGCTGTATAGGCCCCAGATCACCACCACCCAAGCTGCATGGTGGTCTCTGTGGACAATCCGCCTTGTGCCACCATAGTCGCTGCTCCAATCCTGAATGAATGGCTGCCAAATTCTTCAGCCGGCAGAGCCCAAGTCATTCCAATGCTGTCTTAAGCACACTCACAAACTGAAACCTGGTGAGCAGCATCCCGTCCTTGTGCTGGAAAAAAGGGCCCTTGCCCAACACCGCACACTCAAAGGAACTCTTGCATGCTGGCCACTGGCCATGGGGCCTTCCACTCTCTGCAGGAATATTGTGGCCCCCAGACTACGCTGATCACACTTTGAGCACTGGATGTGTAGGGCCAAGGACCCATCACTGGTGGTTGCATCCTGCAGCTGCAGGGCCCTGCCAGACGTGTCCGGCTTGGAGGAACACACTGCCTCCCCCACTCTCAGTGCCCCAAAGAAGGTGATTGTGTAAGTGGTGCCAAACAGCAGGCCTCATAGCCTGAATGGCAAATTTATGGCAATATCCCCACCATGTGTGCCAGCAGGCCATATGATACCAGATGCCGGGCATCTGCCACTTTTAGCATCACCCTCCTCCATCTTTCCACAGCCTTCCTTCTCTGTTTTATGATTGATTGATTGATTGATTGATTGATTGATTTTTGGTGCATGCAACACATGAGAGTCAGACTTGGCAGGGTGGGCCAAATGGATCCACACCCTGCTGCAATCAGGTTCAGGGGGGCAGGCACCCGCAATGCAGCCTATGACCCCTGCCGCCGCTGGCCCCCTGTATGAAACCACCCATGTGGAGGCAACACCCCCTGCCAGATGGTGGTTCCTACATCCCCGTTACCTCTGGCCCCACAAATGGGGGAGGGGGTCCAGACACCCACATCCAGACACAGGAAGACCGCCACCAGTCACGTCCCCAGATCAGCCCAACCAGGTGACCCCCTTCATTTGTGTCCCCCCACCAGGGGAAACACAGCCAAAAACTAAGCCGCCAGGCTCCACAGGCCATGGGCTCAACTCCCTCCCGCCCATGGAACCCCCGTTGAGCTGGTTCATACCCTCCCCCTGGTCCCACCAGCTTTATTATGCGCTGGCCATCAACCCACAGCCCGAGGACCTATGGGGAAAGAACAGGAAAGGGAGCGGAGGGAGAGGGGGAGGTCCAAGCCTCCCCCCTTCCCCAAATGCCAAGCCCTCCTTTCCCTTACCGCTCCTGCCTGGGCCGAAATCCACTGCCGCCGCTTGCTGGCCAGCCACTGCTGAGTCGTGGCTGCTGTCCAGCTGCTGGCGATGTGTTCCACCGCAGCCACTCATTGCCCGACTGCCCATTGCCACAGACTGCCAGCAGATCAGCTGCTCATGCTGCTCGTTGCCTGACCGCCTGATCACGGCTCTGGAGAGAGGTGGGAGTTGGTGGCCCAGGAAGCTGGCTGACCAAGCCGCCGCTCCTTCTAGCTCGCTGCTGCCTTGGGCCTCCACCCAGCCCCGTCCCACTCTCTGTCTCTTCAGCCGTCTGGCCTCTTCAGCTCCAATGAGCCAACTGAAGGGACCTGCACCAGAGGCCAGTTTTTATATCGTCACCATCACAAGCCCCTTTGTCTTCTGTCCATGCCTGGAAGCATGGCTGGATGACCCGCCTCCTTCCCCAGTGGGAACCAATCAGGGTGAGGCAAGCCTGTCCTGATTGGCCTGTTCTTTCCCGCTCCCTCCTGGCTTCAATGCAGGCTGGGAAGGAGAAGGCCATCAATGGTGACCCCCATATCGGCCGGCCATGCGGCCGATGGGGCCTGTGGGAAGAGGAGCATCAGAGGGGCACCAACCGGGCCACAAACTGGCCCACCACCAAGCTGGTAAGACAGCTTGCTCCACTACAATCTGAGAAAAATCTAGGTGCTTTAACAGGTCTGGGGATGGCTTCTATAACGATAATTTAATATAGGAACCAATGGGCATTGCCAAACAGCAGAATCAAAAGAGGCATTCTCCCCTTCTAATTACATTCCCCCCATGTACCTCCCAAACCTTGGAAACCCCCTGGAGAGAGAGATTTTGGGGAGGCAAGGGGCCCTTTCATGCTATACTGTTGCAGCACTATGACTCCAGTTTAACTGCCAAGGCAACATATTTTTGTTGTGCAACATTGCTGTTTTTTTAAATGTATCTTGCACAAAATGCATGTGTGGCTGTTTGAAACCAGTCCTTTCTATGTTGAAAGCTTCGGTTTCCCAGGTAGGCTGTGCAGTTTTCAGGAGGAACTGTGTAGGATTTCCAAGTGTCTTGAGGTTATAAGATAAAAAACTGCCCCATCTGTCACGACTTGGAGATAACTGAGATTTATCCACCCTGTTCTATGTATAGTTATATGAAAGGAAGCTGTTCTGGACAGCACTAAGAATTTAACTAAGGGTACAATCACACTACAGAAATAATCCAGTTTGAAACTGGATTATTTGCCATGGCTCCTTCCTATAGAATCCTGGGATTTGTAGTTTTGTGAGGCACCAGCACTCTTTGGTAGAGAAGTATAAAGTCCTTGTAAAACTACAAATCCCAGGATTCAATAGGAAGGAGCCATGGAAAACAATCCAGTTTGAAACTGGATTATTTGTGTAGTGTGACTTAGGCCTAAATGTATCTTTATTTAACTCTTTAGCTCTGGCACAAATTGGTATACATGTATTTTAATAAACAGCAAGTGCTGGAGGGCAAATCAGATCAACAGCATCTAGTTTGTCCTTAAGCAGGAATATAGAATCTAGAGTGGCACATTTGCTTTAGGTGTACAGGTTGGGTCATGGTTATGATGCATAAGACACACTTTTATAGACATGGGATCTAGTCAAAAGTGTGAGTTGATGTTTCTGTGATTATTCCAAATACAGGGTCCCAAATGTAAATTCCAACTCGTAGTCCCAATTAGGATATACCAATAGAATCCATGGGAATGTGTTCACACATATCAGTCCCATTGATTCAGAGGGTCTGCTTGTGCTGGTACTCCCAGCTATGCCAGGAGTGGATCCCATGGCTCCTGTTCCTGCCAATTTCACTCATTTTCCTGTGGCCTTGGTGTATAATAGGCCTAGCAGTTGTGTGGGGAATGTATGCGTAACTGGATTTTGCCTGGGAAAGAAGCGGTAATGATGCAGCTGCAATTAATGGTTTTCTAAAGCCTGGGACAAAGGTGGTTTCAGTTTAAGGAATGTTTGTGTCAGTGGATGAAAGATGACCTATGATCTTGTAGCCCACCAGATTTTGGTGATTGTAAAATGCTTTTAATCTAGAATGTATCCCTTAAGCTTCCATTCATAGCAACAACTTTGTATTGTATGGTTCCTGAATTTCTAGTAATAAAGTTTTCTGATGGACTCTGAGACTTGTGCTGTATGACTTTGGGAAAGCTGATACCTGACAAACTAACAACTGTATTTAGCCCCAAATAAGCCATGCTTATTAGAGAGTTCATCTAGATGTTGCACCATGCTAAAGTTATTTTGCAACATTATTTGTCAATTTTGCAATTTAAACATTACATTTTTAAAAGAAAAAAACTTTTATTATTAACTTTAGACCTTACCTTTCCATCCAAAAGGCACTCAAGACAGTTAATAACACTAAAATACAAGATTAAAATAAAATCTTGACAGAAAGATAACATTAAAGTCATTCTGTTTTTAAAAAAGAATTAAAAATATAACAATAAAGGATACAGCCCGCATGCAAGCAGTCACCCCCTTCAACAACAAAACTGTTTACATGCCTCTGTTAAAGGCCTGCCTGAATAAAAATTCTTTACTAGATGTGGAAGGAAAACAGCATGGCAGCCAACTTAGCTTCCCTCAACAGGGACTTCCAGAGTCTTGGAGTCTTTGTTGCTAAGTTTTTGCAAATTTACCTCTTGCACTTTTTTGGCCAAGTGTGTATGTGTGTTAATGTCTTGCTGGTTAAGTCTTCTTTCAGATGAAAAGGATTTATTGATAAATTGACTGATTCATTGTTGCTGCTGTTGTTGTTGCATGCATTCAACACATTTCCAACTTTTGATGATCCTAAGGTGAACCTATCTTGGGGTTTTCTTGGCAAGATTTGTTCAGCAGGGGTTTGCCTTTGCCTTCCACTGAGACTGAGACAGTGTGACTTGCCTAAGGCCATCCAGTGGGTTTCCATGGCCAAGCAAGGATTTGAACGCTGGTCTCCAGAGTCATAGGAGATTTTCACACGGGGCAAAAATGCCCCGTTACTGCCCCGCTACCTCCTCTCCCGTTCCTGCCACGGAATAACATAAATCTTTCACACACTCACCTTAATTCCGCAGCAGGAACGGGCTCCCCCTACCCTTGCTGGCTGGCTGTAAATGCAGCCGTCGTAAGGCTGCTTTTACGACTGGCTGTCTGAAACGTTCTCACGTTATCACATGATAACGCCGGACAGTAAATTTAAAAAATAAAACTCCCCCAAACATAAAATCAGTTCACCAAGCACAAAAACACTCTTTAAATCACATAATCAAAACAGGGAGGGTAAAATAAAGGGTGCCACTTACCTGGATGTCCAGATTGTACCAGGAAGTGCTCGGAATGGACCTCCCCTCCGTGGCTGTCATTTCGGAACAGGAACGGGGCTCCTGTTCGCACACCTGTGATTTCGTTATAACAACTGAACGGGAGGTCTATTCATGATGAAAAATCATGATTACTTTGTTCTGGAACAGTCACGGGAGTAGGATGGATGCAGGACAGAACGGGGTCAACGTTGTCCGAAAGAGAAAACCTTTCCCGGCCCTGTTCTGTTCCTGCCACGGGATATATAGTCCGTGTGAAAATCTCCATAGTCCAATGTTCAAACCACTATTCCATGCTGGCTCTCAATTCATTGTTACACACATTTAATTTATATCCTCAAAGCTCCATGCTTATACTAACTTACCTTAGAAGTCCCGTGGATCTCACTTGGCTTTATTTTCAGCTAAATTTATGGGATTGTGCTGTGAAAAATATTATAATAAATCTTTTTTAAAAAATCTACTGTGAAGTTCTTTAAAAAGAGATATAAAGATGTTATAATTAACAGTCACATGGACTGTGCTGCTGTCCAGTGCTTCAGCAGAAAGACAGGAAGGCTAAAGATACGAACATCTAGTAACTGAAAACATATTTATATCTCTGCATTCTGTTTGTACCTATGTTGCAATCAGGAATCCATGGATGAGGTGGGAGAAAACAGAAGGCTCAGACTCCTGCCAGAATAAGTATAATCTCATCAAGAACACTGCTGTGTTAATCCTGCTTTCATCCTGAGTTGCTAGAAAATATCTTGGTGAAGGTTGAGCTCTGTCAGTATAGCTCTGTGTTTCAAAGCTGCTATAGTTTGGTGTACAAAGCAGACATTCCACCTCTATGGCTGTTTGTCTCCAGATGAGGTGACACAAACCCCTAAATGGCATGCTTGTTAAAACAAAGCTAGTTGAAGGTTATGAGACTAACACAATGCAGCAGCACTATGCTTTGCTAGATATATAATCTTTTTCAGCCTTCAAGGCATATGATTTGTCTGATGAGTGGAAGTCAAAATGCTCCGTGTCAGCAAGACCATAATTTTTCTTCTCTTAGATCTTGAACTTGACCAAGACTTTTGCCTGCAGTGTATTACATGTAAACATTCAGACCACAATTTTATATGTTTGCCTATAAGCAGCTCCCACTATGTTAACTGCAACTTACTATTTGGATGCGTATATAGAACAGCATCCTTGAGATGTATCTGTAAGTAATCCCTCACAAGTAGCATTAGAGACTGGAGTAAGTCCAAGAAAATCCCACAGTTTGGGGCAGCTGACATATATTAAAAGGGGTTGCGGGCTGAGAGGGATACCCTCCCCTTCCCCTCGAGACCAATAAAGCAACAACAAGATACATGCACAAAATAAGTTTAATACAAAGATGGAAAAAATTACATTAGAACGTGTTGGCGAAAATGGCCACAGCTTTTGGTTATGGTGATATTTGCTTGAGGTTGGCTTGGGCATGGGTTGTGCAAACAGGGTTGGCTATCCGGTCACGTGACCGGAAACACGTAACCGGAACCCGTGACCAGAAGCACGTGACCGGAAACATGTGGCCAGAAGCATGCGCCTGGAAACACTTGACCGGAAACACGTGACCGCCCCCCCCCGTGAGTGGCCAGATCACGTGCCTCGCCCAGGTGACCGATCACATGCCATGATCCCCTAATGGGAACTCCAGGGGGGCAGGGAACTGGGCAAGACCAAGCCTAGTCTGCCGCAATCACTACCAGAGACCCCCCTTTTTCCTTGAGGACGTGCCATAACCCATGCCCCTGCCACCTAGAGAAAGCTATGACAAGAAAAAGGCAAAAGGGAGTGACAATATATACAGAACATACAAAGAGGGAGGGTGGGTGGGTCTTCGACTCGCAAGAGCCAACTCTTGGCCCCTTGCCGGACCCTGCCAGTTGGCTCTTGTGAGTTGAAGACCCACCCACTCCCTCCAGCCAATCAGGCTTGCCCGCCCTCGAAGGCCTCTGATTGGCTGGTGGGCCGGGCCAGTCCTCAACAGGGTCCGGCAGCTAGTGGGCAGGGCCAGTCCTCAACTGGCTGCCGGACCCTGTTGAGGACTGGCCCTGCCCACCAGCCAATCAGAGGCCTTCGAGGGCAGGCAAGCCTGATTAGCTGGAGGGAGCGCAGCCTGACCAACCAGGGAAGGGGAGCCCTTCCCTGATTGGTCTGTTTTCGATCCTCTCCCCAGTCTGCAAGATGCAGGCTGGGGAAGAGGATGCCGGCAGGCATGGCGGCGCCCATTCCTGCCATGCGGTCGCGGCGGGCCGGGGAGGCCACCAGCTGCAAAGCAGCCACCCGGGTAAGTACCGGGCAGCCAGCCATCTGTTTGAGAAGCATCAGTATTTGTGTTCAAAACATTTATATGAGCACAGTTCTTGATAGAAATCCCATGTGCTTTCTTTGTGACATCCATAAGAAAAGTCTACCTGCTTCCATCATATCATGTGGTTTTTGCAGCCAAGTACAAAAATCTAATGGGCACCATTAGTGAAATACCTCAAAAAGAAGTAGATTAAGATGATTTAAATAAAACTAACCTAATCCTACTTAAATAGGAGTATGATCTTTAAAAATTCAAATCAGATGCTCCTACACTTAAACTTACAACATAATGTAATAGTGAAAATATTTTTACCAAAAAACAGAAGTATCATTAGAAATATAGATTTTTCTATTTTTAACTGTTTCCCCCCCCCCCCCCAGAAGCTAGAATTAAAATTCAGTATTATTCTGACTAAAAGACCAACTGGGAAGAAGTGTAGGATGTGTATGCGTTATAGTATATGTTTTTGTTATTTCTATTTGTGTGTGTTTAGAGGTGAATTATGTATAGTAATGCTTTGTTGTTTTTGTATGTTGAATTTTGCGTATTTAAATTATCTTAAATTTTAGAATATATGTTTTGAAAAAATAATAATAAAAAGAAATTTCATGTGCTTATTTATTTAAAAGAAGAACTTATAATGTTTGATCTATGTCTTGAGAACAGTTCTCATTCAATACTGTTTCCAGGATTTCATGTAAAGAAAGTAAACCACATCAGCTCTTATAGGACTTACTTTGTACAACATACCTCATAAGTATAAGAAGGAAGGAAGGAAGATAGAAAAGAAAGAAAGAAAGAAAGAAAGAAAGAAAGAAAGAAAGAGAAAGAAAGAAAGAAAGAGAGAGAAAGAAAGAAAGAAAGAAAGAAAGAAAGAAAGAAAGAAAGAAAGACAGACAAAAGGAATTGGCCTGTCTGCGATTGCTGTTTTGCTGTACATTTGCAACAGATGAAGTTCATTGTTTGCCAACCAACCAATATAGTCTAACCATAACTCCACAAAAGATTCTGTACCTCCATGGGTTTGTATTGGCAGAAAAAAAGTCTATTAAATGGCAACAACAGCAAAAACTGTCAAATGAGCTTGCCTATATTTTTTGTTATCTCCAGATACATTTCCTAACCAGCTGCTATGTTGGCAACTCTCTCTGCTTGCAACTGTTCTCTGTTTATGGCACATTATTTATTGGGTGGTATAGTTTGATATGTGGAGGCTTGTTGGATGGACAACCCTAATTCACAGCAAAGGATGAATCAAGTAGGATTTGCTTCCTTTCCAACACCGAGCTATAGTTTTAAAGCTGAATTAATAGTTTAGCAATTTATATTTCATAGGGAACATGGCTGTCAACTTTTGATTTTTAAAAAGTCTGGCCAGTTGGGTAAGCCCAAGGGAATAGAGGAATGATTGACTTTGACTGAACAGACCCTGATGGACCAGGCAGAGACCTTAAATTATCTTGCAATAGTAGGAAGAGATCATTGACTTCATGGGGTATAAGGGAATGAAGAACACAGGACAGAATCTTCTGCCTTTCTTGGCTGAATCTGATGGGTCATGGATACAACTTGCCCAGATGTAGGACTGATTAACTTTCCGTACCCAATTCTTTTTGTTGTTGCATGCCTTCAAGTTGTTTCCCACCTATTTTGATTCTAAGGCAAAACTATCCTGGGGTTTTCTTGGCAAGATTTGTTCATAGGGGATTTGCCATTGCCTTCCTCTGAGACCTAGAGAGTATGACTTGCCCAAAGTCATCCAGTGGGTTTCCATGACTGAGTAGAGATTGTAACCCTGGTCTCCAGAGTCCTAGGATTTTATCACACCACCCTGCTGTCTTGCTGCAATTGTGTTAAATTTAAGAACATAGATACAATTTTCACACTTCTCTGTAACAGTACTATGGAGCTGCTTTGGCCATCTATGTTTCCACTCTCTCTCTCTCTACCACACAGCTTCCATAGCCCCACCTTCCTGCCCTATGCTCTACCTAGTGTCCCTTTCAGTTTATTTTTGCCACAATTGCGCAATTACAGCAATATGATGAAATAAAAAAAGAAAAAAGGAAAGGAAAGGAAAGGAAAGGAAAGGAAAGGAAAGGAAAGGAAAGGAAAGGAGCCTGCTTGGGAATAGCAAGGGGGAGGCAGGAGAGGAGGACAGTCATGCCCACTGTTGCCACATGATAGCTGGCATATCAGAACTGCAGTGGAAGGTTCCTATTGTACAGAAGGCAGTCAAGGAAAAGAAATTACTTTGGGAGCCATTGACAGGTTTTACTCATCAGTGAAAAGGTTCACTCCACTAACAAATGGAATACAAAGCAGCAGGACAGACAGGATGTCATGTGATACGTACCAGCCAAAGACACTATTACCCTGCTGAAATTCCACTTTGCCAGACTCATGTGATAAATTCCACAGTCCAAGGTTCAAACCACTAAACCATGCTGGCTCTGAATGTAGATAAATACTGTTTAGTGTCAGTTGCATACCATATGATATTGGAAGCTGCCCACTACATGAATGTAAGCAAATTTTCTCTCTGAGTTTCAGGGGATGTATCTGCTGAACAAGGTTTCCAAGCAAGCTGAACCATGCAGGCGCCTCAGTTGCTGTCAGATATCCAACAGTCACAGACAAGTTAAACCAGGAAGCCCTTGACTGTCTTCCAACACCATTCAGCCACTCACAATGATTAGTACAGAGGAAAAGCCAGAGAGTAACCGTAAGGCCCAAATGAGATAGAGATATGTTGAAGAAAACAGTTTGCTTAGACACATAGAATTTGGTAAGCTCCTAGTGATTTCAAATTAAGTTAAATATGTACAAAACATTCTGAATCATATTTCAAAACATCTTGACATGTTCTCCTGACAAAGCTAGCACACCACAACAAAATACAAAGAACAAGTGTGGCATACATAGTTTACTCCTTATTGGTGAGTTTGCATGTCATGGCCTGTGGTTGCTTAGTTGCTAGCACTGCATGTTTTTGTAAGAATGTTAAATAAACTTTTAAATAAACTTGGTTCAATTGCTTGTTCAGGGTTAAAAAATTTCTCATTTACTAGTAACTGAAAGGGAAAGTGTCAGTAATATGGGTATGTACACCAGCAAAAGAAGTGCCAGGCCAAGCTAGGCAAGCCTTTTGTCAGAAACCATGGAAATGCATAGACTGCTACTGATCATGAGATCAGGTACAGCAAGTAAAGTCATTTTTATCATTTTTAAGAATTTCACCTTCTCCTTCTTTTTAGAACTTTAAACACAAAGTTGTCCTGTAATCAGAGTATATTTCACACAAATATATTCAAAAGGGTTTATGGCCCAAGAGGTTTGGGTTTACCTCACATTGAGAAGGGTACAAATAATTATTGAGCCACTCATAAAATTCCACAAGTAATCTGATGAGGTATGAGCCTTGATCTGTTGCAACACCATCTGTACAACAGCTTTTCAGTCCTAGCATAAATTGCCTCAGAGAATATGGAAGATACAGTGAACACCTTTAGAATATTTTCAGGATGCAGAAACAATTATTCCCCCTTTCTGGGTGCTGTTCAGCAAGCACCCATTAAAAAGAATTATTCTTCTACTGTTTCACTAGAATCAATGGCACAGAAGTAAAGGTCGTCACACACATTTACATAACAGTTATCCAGGGCTGACTGGGATGTGATAATATGCAGAAGGCTTTCTTTCTTTCAAAGATGAATTGTGGGCTTATTTTTGGCTCTGTGCTATGATAACGGAGGCGATGCAATTATTATGCTCTCAGCTAGATCTTTTTAAGAGTGAAAATGTTCAGTTCTTTCCATGTGATTTTATTGTTGGCAGGGACAGTTGTATAAATAAGATGCAGTTGCATACACTTGATCAGAAGATTGTTCATTGACAGAACTCTACACAAGCATGATTGAATCAGAACTTGGCAGGAGCAGAACAGTTTCCAAAATAGAACATTTTCAATATCAGGCTGGACAAGCTGAAATTGTCACACTCCACCTGTGTATATTCCACATTCAGCCAGTTTAAGGTGATATTTCTGCTTCTAGCTAGACTCAGATGATATTATTGTGTGAAGTCGAAGGCTTTCACAGCTGGCTTCCATAGATTTTCCTTGTTTTTTTTTCTGGGCTGTGAGGCTGTGTTGTGGAATAGTTTCTTTCTGACGTTTCGCCTGCATCTGTGGCTGGCATCTTCAGAGATATTATTGTGCTTGAAACGGAAGAAAGGGGTGGTTAGAAATGTTTCAAAATGTACAAAAAAGACAATGAGATGTAAGAAAGCCAGACTCAGCAATGTAGGCCTATACCACCTCACACACCTCTCTCATTTCCCCAAAATGCTTTAGAAGAATGACCTAGAATTGAATTCTTTTGGAAGAGGGTGTGGTTCATAGGCCAGCATTTTGATATTGGCATACACATCCTTGTTTGTATGGAGTGCAGGGGACACTTCTCTTGCCCTTGTGCTCAGTCTTCAAACCTGATCTCCCAGACAGCTGATTTTTACTGGTGATAAGGGGTGGGAGGGAAGACGCAATCCAAACCATAAAGATACAGTTGCTCTGGGCTCCTAGGGGAAAGGAAAAGAAGGTACATTCCATCCATGAGTGCACCTCATTTCCCCCCCCCCAAGCTGAGTCCAGCTGCTACTTGAAGATTTACCTCCCCCTCCCTCCTCTTTTCATTGTTAAGCAGCAGCAACAGTAGCCCCTCTTGGGGCTTGACAGCTGCTGATGGGGAGGGAACTGCATGGGCAAAGCTATGTTCTGATGTAAGATCTTATCCATAAGATACCTTTTCAATATTTGCTTTAGAGCATGGGTGAACAAGAGACTTTCCTCCCAGCCAGCAGGCCTTCTACATGACACCAGATCCCTAGTGGGACATACTTTGCTAAGGTATTTGGCCTTCTGACTTCAATGAATTCATGGCTGTTCTCTGTCTTAGTCCATTGCAAACAACTACAGTCTGTTTCAAACTGCTATAATTATGTAGTTTAGATCCAGTCCCATAGGTGTGGAATGGTGACTGAAATGCCTACTGGGAAGCAGCTACTCTGATCTGGAAGAAATTCTTAAGAGCCAGTTAGAACCTCTCCCAAATCCTAAATAATCTGGCCAAGGGACAGTTGCATGAACCAACTGAAAGTCTGAAAGCCCAAGAGAGACAGTAAGTCACCTGTCACTGCTATGTGCATCTTCCCTGCCTGGTGGAGATCCAGGGCAAGGGAGTCCTAGGGCAAGGGCAGTAATACCATTTTCCCAAAGAAGTAAAAACAGGAGCCAGCCAAGGAGCTCAAAGGCTCATGCCCAAAGGAGCATATTGGATTGTGTAAAAATACACTGTTTAAAATATCAAGGTATGTGGTCCCTGTTTAAACATCCACACTGTACTTCACACATTAGTTCAGATAATACAGCCAACTTTAGCAGAGTTTAGAGTTAACACAGCAGCATCTAGCATTAGAATGTTAGCATACATTTAAAAACACTGCTTAGTAAGTAACCAAACACCCTTTGTCTTTTCCCAAGTTGTTTAACTACCAAAATAACCACTCAAGACTCAAAAGTTAGTTTAAAAAGTACAAAAGCTTCATTACTCACAGTTTAGAGAGCTCAATCGTGGCAGGAAACAAAAACACCATCAAAACAGACTAAAACTAGTTAAAAATACTTTAAAACTACATTGTTACAAGTCTATATTCAGGACACCCCTTTCGGGGTCCTCTCAGTTCAAAGGTCCATGAGGATTGTTAGATAACATGGCGTCTGGAACAAAGAAGAACCCTCAGACACTCCCCCTTCGTCCCAGATTGCCCAATAGTAAAACTTTAGGAAGCTACATCAGCTCATCTCATATGCCTTCTCAGTTAACCCTTCAATGGCAAAACCATTTCCACTTGTTGGACTGCAAACTATATTTTCCAACACAAGGGACAGTTGCATGAACCAACTGAAAGTCTGAAAGCCCAAGAGAGACAGTAAGTCACCTGTCACTGCTATGTGCATCTCCCCTGTCTGGTAGAGATCCAGGGCAAGGGAGTCCTAGGGCAAAGGCAGTAATACCATTTTCCCAGAGAAGTAAAAACAGGAGCCATCCAAGGAGCTCAAAGGCTCATGCCCAAAGGACCAAATGGATGAATTATGACAAAACTCTCTGGTGCAGAAGGAACTCAAAACTAGCCCTAGTGAGTGGTCTGGACCAGTAAATCAGTCACATTTTGCTCGAGTTAGGCTGTAGATTATTTCAAGAGTGAATAGAACATTTAAAAAAAAATACCTTAAACTGCATGTATATCTCAATATATAAAAATATATCTATCCAGGTCATACAAATCTAGGATGTACTTTCAAGTTAAGTTCATACCCTCAGCAGTTAGAGTCTCCCTCAGAACTGAGTGCAATGACACAAAAGGGATCTGCTAATTTGGATTCCTATATCAGGCACATTCCCAAGAGATTTTAGGGCCAGAACCTGAGACCTATGATTGGCCCTCCTGGTGATGTCCCAGCAGGCCGGGCCATAGTGATGTCATTAAGCAACAAGCAAAGTTGCTCACAGCATGCAATTCAAATGAACAAACAAATAAACAGCAGCAGAAGCAGCAGCAGCAACAACAGCCTAACAAATGAGAATACATTTCTCTGGTTGGAAAAGAAAGCAAGTTTTTCTAGTGGATAGGGAAGAAAAATTCTTTCAACACCTTTCATAGCACAGTTTGTGACAACATATGAGAACTGCAGTCTAACCAATAAAGTTTTCCAGACAAAAAGAAAGCGTATCAGACTTTGTATTTAATGCATTGCTCCCATTAACGAGTGCCCCTCATCAGCCATGTTTTTTTCTTTTTATAGTTAGGTTGTGAAATCTTCACATCCTCTCCCCTAATTTGGGGGAAGTAATGATGGCAATGATCATACACCAATAGAGCATCAGAAACCAATAGGGAGTGTCTATTGAGAAGCAAATCCTACTGAATTTAAGAGGAATTCTAATGGTAAAATGTTGAGAATCTAATATACCCCAGTCATGGTTCCAAGGTTTTCTTGAAAGGGGAAGATAAGATGTTGTAGTGATACAGGGAAGGATGGAGGAGAAGGAAGATGCCGAGTATAGCTAGGAGAAATGGAGGTAGAAAAAGAAGGCTTATGAGAGAGACAGAGGGATCATCTAAATGGTCAAAACAATCCTAATGGAATTCACTCAGAAGACCATCAGTCTTAATGGCATTTCACATTAATGCATCGTATTCAGAAGGGAGGCAGCAAAGCCTTAGAGGCTTTTCCCAGAGGTTTTAAAAAGCTTCATGGGAAATGAGCATTCCCATTCACTTTGGGGTCAAGCAATTCAATTTGAATCATTTTCCTATATAAGAGGAAGCACAAACCTGATTGGCTGGATGAGAGCAGGGGGTGGGGCTTGCTAACAGGGCAAGTGCCCACTGCCGCCATGTTGGATTTTCACCTTAGTGAGCGATCACTACAGTGATAAAATGGGGTGTTGTTCTTTGTGGGGGGGGGTTGTGTGTGTGTGTGTGTGTGTGTGTGTGTAAAGGCAAACTATTGCCTGTGTGCACCATGGAAATAGTTTTTGTTTTGTTTTTTAAAAGAAAAATTTGGTGGTGGCAGATTTAAAAATGCAAGTAAATCACTCATGGCTGCCATCTCAGCTAGAGGGCATGTGAAGTTTATGGGGGATGTAAAACCATTGAGACAAGTCACAGCTGCTGCAACTTGCTATCACTGAGAAACAACCCATTTTTTTTCAGGCATATAGATGAGACCAGAGAAAGGGTTGAGAAAGGATGTAGAAGACAAATGTAGCCAAGGTTACAGGAAAGGGGACAGAAGGAAAAAGAGAAGGTGGAGGAGGAGGACTAGTGAGAAAAAGGGAAGACAAGTGCAAATAGATATGGAAAGGGTGAAAGAAGACAGAAGGGAAGGAGAAGTTCTCTCAGGGGATGGCAGAATGAAAAAGAAGGAGGGGAAAAGCAATGCAGAGAAGAAGAGAGACATTCATACCACACTTTTTGCTAACAATGGCACAATATTCATCTGTCTCAGATGAAGAAAGGAAATTGTGCTGCAGCTTCAATCATTTAGAGTAGAGTGAGGAAGACGGAAACAGGTAGGGAAAGCCCCAAATCAGCAAGTGTGTAGTGCCATATTTAGTGACTCATGGGCCAGCTTAGTATTTCCCAGCACTGACTGCTCCCTCCTTCAGATTCCTTGTGCTGGCCGATAAAACACTGAGGGGGGAAGGAGGGGAGGGGTCAGGCAAATCCCCTGGACAATATACAGCACTCCTGCAAAGAAGCATGTAGTATTGCTTTTCAAGGTAGTTTTTTCAGCGCTCAGCAGCACTGAGATTTCTCCATCTCACTCTGAGTATCAGAGAAGAGGGGCCATGTCCTGAGACTCAAGGCCAGCGATTGAGATCTGGGAAGCCTACTCCTTATCCAGTTTCTTCTCCAAGTTAGATGTTAGGGCCTAAATCCAATTGTCTATCTCATCCAAATACATTAATTCAGATGTATTTAATTGCTACTAGTTTGGGGTTTTTTTTTAGTTGCTTGACAGTTCTTCCTTACCTGGCTTTGCTCCAGATTAAAATATATCAGTGTATGATATGAAGAACAATTATTCCTAACATTACAGTAACACCCCTGCATCCACTTATTCACCACCCGCAGATTTAATTATCTGCGAATAGTGATGGTGGGGGGAGGGGGAAAGGAGGGAGGTGACCTGAGGTTGTGTGGGGGTGGGCAGGCAGATAGGAGGGGGAGGAGAGAGGAGGCGACATTGCTAGGGACGATTCCAGTGTGGTGGTGTGGTTGAACTGGTGGGCGGGGGAGGGAGAGAGGGAGGGAGGAGGTGACCTTGCCGGGGGGGTGGCGGTGGGGTGGCAGCGTGCTGGAGCTGGTGGGCAGGGGAGGGAGATAGGAGGCAAGCTCACCTCCCCCTCCCTTCTCTGTGGGGGTGAAGGGTTCAGGATTGCGGGAGGAGGGTTCCGGAACAGCAGGTGGGGGAAGGAGGGAGGAGGCAACCTCTGGGGGGATTCTGATGTGGTGAAGCTGGCAGGTGGTTGGGGGGGAGGGAGGGAGGAGGTGAACTTCCCTCCCCCTCCCTTCTCCATGGGGGGGGGTTCTGGCATGGTAGGTGGGTGAGTGGGCGGAGGGTTTGGGTGCGTGGGAGGAGGATTCCAGCATGGCGGGAGGGCAGGGGATGGAGGGAGGAGGTGACCTTGCAGGGGAGTGTTCCAGCATGGTGGGGGGAGGATGGTTCTGGCACGGTGGTGGAGGTGTTCATTATTATCTGCAGATTTTACCATCTGCAGTGGGTCCCGGAACCAACCCCCCGTGGATGCGGGGGTCCTACTGTAATTAAATTGTATGCTTCTCAGAAACTGTCAAATGGGAAAATCAACTTAAATTATTGATAAAAACACCTCCAGCTTTCATTTTCCATTTACGTATTACCAAAGAACACACACACGCACACGCTTCTTGTCTGTCTTGTGGCTTTCTGATGGGGTAACATTAAAGCATCCAGTGAGAAGTTGACTAAGTCTTCACTCTTGTAACCACATTACCTGAGAATAAGTACAGATATGTATGACCTGTATGAGCCTAGTAGAGCTTTAAGATTGTCTGGATAAGTCCTTCTCTCTGTCCCACCACCTTCTCAGGATGGTGGGAACAAGGGAGAGGGCCTTCTCAGTGGTTCCTCCCAGACTTTGGAACTTCCTCCCCAGAGAGGCCAGGATGGCCCTTCCTTGCTCTCCTTCTGGTGGCAGTTAAAAACATTTTTATGCTGTCAGGTTTTTACAAACTGACAAGGGCTGGGCTTTTAAGGCTGTGCCATTCAGTTTTTAAGATTGCGAATGGGTCTTTTATACAGACCCATTTTTATTGTATTTTAATATTCTTACTATTTGATGGTTTTAACCTATACATTGTTTAATTCTTTTTAAAAATTTATATTTATGATGTAATTTTTACTTTTGTATTGCTTTTAACTTGTATTGTTTTAAAGATGTTGTTAGCCACCTTGGGTCCCATTGGTGGGAGAAAGAAAGATAGGATATAAATACATCATCATCAAGTTATTCCGGGAAGGCCTGCTGGACGAGATCCGTCTTATCACTACTCTTGATAGCTTCAAGAAAGCATTAAAGACGGATCTCTTCCAGCAGGCCTTCCCGGAATAACTTCCCGGCTCAAGTGGAGTTGACTACCCTCTCCTCTGCCTCCATTGCCATTCCCCCACCCCCAAAATTTGTACATTTTACTGTATTTGATGTTTGTTTTAATACTCCACCAGTTTAATTTAGTTTTAAGGGGTGGGAGAGTTAGGATTGGCAATGATTGTTTTAACTTCCTGTTGTTTTAACCTTGCTATATGCCACCCTGGTTGCTGAGCAGAGGGGCAGGTTAAAAATAAAATATCATCATCATCATCATCATCATCATCTAGATTTGACTGATTGAGTCACTAGAACTTTCATAAGCACTGGCTTACCAAGTTTTAATTAATTCATTGTGTTTACTCTAGTTGGGACTAGCAACTGGTTTTAAGCCTAGGTAGCACCTATGCCTAGGTTTGGAGAAGAGACTGGTTCCTCTTTTAAGATCATCAGGCTGCTACATAGAGGAGGGTGCAGGCTTCTTCTCTGCTGCTTCAGAGGGTAGAACTAGGTCTCATGGTTTTGAGTTACAGGAGAATATAGTTCAACTGAACAGTTCAAAGGAACATCTTGAGAGTAAGAGTGGTTTGGCAATGGAGTCAATTGCCTAGAGAGGTGGTGAGGTCTCCTTCTTTGGATGTCTTCAAAAAGAGGCTGGACAGCTACCTGCTGGGGATGCTCTAGCTGGAGATCCTGCACTGAACAGGGGTTTGAAGCTGATGGCCCATAGGGCTCCTTCCAACTCTATGAGTCTATGATGCTGTGGTGATTATCATCCTTTAACTCTCTCTCTCTCTCTCTCTCTCTCTCTCTCTCTCTCTCTTAAGAGAGGGAAAGCCAGAAAAACAGTCTGGGGGTCAGTGATTCTCTGTTTAAAGATAAGGAAGAGAATGAGAGGTGCCTTCAGGACACCTTGCCTACTCTTTGAGGGAATTTGCCCCTTGAGGGACAAAGGTTTGCCACTCCCATCCCAAGGAGACATGGTGCTTCCTGTATCTTCAGGGCCTCAGCACATAGGACAGCTGCACATTGAGCTCTTGGAGTGCCTGGCACTTCATAGATCAAAAGGCATTTGAAATTCTTATCTTTTAAAAAAAGCAAGCCCATCTACCACCACCCCTGAATGCCAGTAAACATGTGACACCAACAAAGAATTGTCAACGAGTGCACCAAAACATAGATTGCTATCCTCCATCGAGTAGGCATTGGGTAATGCTCAGGACACACAGTTCTGTTACCTCCTTTCACCCTGGCAAGCTCCAAGATGGGCCACTACTGCTGTTTATTAGTGTGAGAGCAAGGGAGGGTGGAGACAATTTAGATGAAAACAAACCAGCTGATCTCAGCTTAGAGGAGGAAAGAAATTAGACTGAGCTCCCAGTTAGAGTGCACTCTCATTTCCCTTTACCTCATAGCTTAGAACAATCACATCTGTTGGACTGGGTGCAGTGTGCTAGAGAATAGACCCTGTGCTTCCTCCCAAAAGACACAAATAATAATAATAATAATAATAATAATAAGAAGAAGAAGAAGAAGAAGAAGCCACCTCTCCCTATGGATCGAGGCGAGGAACAACACATCCATACAATATGATTAATATCAATTAAAATACATCTTGGTTAAAAATACAAAATACATCAAAACACACAATATCAATATAAAAGAACAAATAAAACCAGTACATATTAAATCAGCTTAAAATTCACAGTTTAAAAGTCATCTAGATAGGCCTGTCAGAAGAGATTTGTCTTTAATGCTCTTTTAAATTCAGACAGTATATGCAACGGTTGAAACTCTTCTAGCAGGTCATTCCAGAGCCTAGGAGTGGCTGGAGAAAAAGTCCTCTAGGTGACCTTTTTACCTATACATTGTTTAATTCTTTTTTAAAAATTATATTTATGATGTAATTTTTACTTTTGTATTGCTTTTAACTTGTATTGTTTTAAAGATGTTGTTAGCCACCTTGGGTCCCATTAGTGGGAGAAATAAAGATACGATATAAATACATCATCATCATCAAGTTATTTGCTAGCCTAGTCCTGGCTGACTGGAGTAAATGTCCCCCAAAGGACCTGAGTGTATGGGGTGGACTATACTGAAGTAGATCCCATAGGTAACCTGGACCCAAACCATGTAGGGCTTTAAAGGTAACAACCAATACTTTGTACCTTGCCTGGAAACTAATTACAGCCAGTGGAGTGATTTCAATATTGATATAATGTGATCACTCCTAGGTGTGCCAGTAACCAATCTAGCTGCCATGTTTTGAACTAATTGAAGTTTCTGAACTTGGTACAGAGACAGCCCAATGTGCAACACATTGCAAAAGTCCAGCTTTGAGGTTACCAGTGCCTGCACTACCATCTTCAGGTCCTCCAATTCTAGGAAGGGGTGCAGCTGGCATAACAGCCGAAGCTGATAATAGGCACTCTTGGCTGTGGCATCTATATGAGCTGTCATTTGGAGTGATGGATCCAGAAGCATTCCCAGGTTATGAACACAATCTTTCAGGGGGAGTGTAACCCCATTCAGAACGGATTGACACGCCTCCAAAATCAGATTAGGACCCTTGACAGTATGCATCTCTGTCTTGTCTGGATTCAGCTTCAGTTTGTTTTTCCTTATCCAGCCCATGTCCTTATCCATGCCTCCTCCCGGCATTCATTCAGAGGGGACACACTACCCTTAGCTGAGGCTGTGCCATAAGCTGTGTCATAAAGTAGACTTATGCACACATGTGTCACTAACAGGATGCTGTTCATCATTTCAGAGTTCTGCCATGACAAGTAGCTTTTGTTCATTTGTTGTTATACGATAAGTCCATGAAAACCATTTCCAGGTAATTTAATTTGATAATTTGACAACTTCATAAATCTAATAAGTCTGTTCACCCATCCATTTCCCATAAAACCAACCACAATTACAGTTCTATGCAAGTAAATGCTGGATGTATTGAATAAATAAATTATAATTTTATAGATCTCATTGTTGTTTATCATACATTTATACCTATTTATTAGCAAAGGAGAGTACAAAATGTTCTCTAACTCTATTCCCTCACCAAATGTAGCACAGATGTGAAGATGAAAGATAGAAGAAACACCACTCCCTAATTATATAACCCATGAGTTGTCTTGCACAGGATTCATACCAAGGAGAATGTGAAATTCTCCAATAAGAGATGGAAACAATAAATAATGAACTTGTATGCCCACACAAACCATTCAAGAAATGCATAGCAGCTATGTCATTAGTCAGATTCTTCAGAAGGGGGCAAACTTGTGCTGTTGCAAGCAAATCCATTCAGACCTGCTGACATACAGTGGTTTCAGCAGATACCAATCAATGAATGAAACATTCCTACTATGAAGGATTTGCATGCTTAACATAAAAGCTGATAGTTTTATTAATCAAGCTTGTGACACACAGTTTTAAAAAGAAGAGTCATCAGGACAAAATAATGCAGATATGTCTTAATATCTCCTGAAACACTTCAAACAGTTGAAATATTGTTTATTCATGATGTGGTAAGCACATCAGGGGGTGGGTGAATGGGTGGTGTGGAGACAATATGCTGATGATCATCCTGGAGAAAAATATATGGTTTTTAAAGAAGAAAAATATCAGCTGCCATGTGATGCACAATGCAAGAGTGTTTATTTCTCAAAATGTTATGCCTCTGCCTGCCTATTACACAAACAGACATTATGCATAGAATCTTCAGTATGAGAATCTGTGTTCTGGACCATACAAGAACTCATCTCATGTACAAGGCCACAATGTGCTACCCTAATCTGTTCAAGATGGGGACCTCCTGAATGTGGATATTTAAATGGCTTAGAAATGAAACTTCACTACATAATGTAGGAGTAATCTTGTTATAGTCATTCATGTTCTTTTTAATTACTGCAGTGAACTGTATATTGGGGAACTTGTGAAGAAACTGCTATTAGTACAGAATGCAGATGCAAGCTACTGAGACTGCCAGCTGGGAAAATGTCTCACTAGTTTTAAAAGAGCTTCACTGCCTGTTGATCTATTTATCAGCACAGGTAAAATTGTGGATGCTTATCTATGGAAGAGGTCGAGGCTCAGGGACTTAAAAGACTATTTTTTTCTTATATTGGCGTACCATATGCTGCTGGTGCCTTTCTCTAGGGGTCGTTTACATGGCAAAATAAATCCTCAAAGAATGCGACAGAAGCCTGATAGTTACCACGCATTTCAAAGCAACAGCGCCCTTTTCAGAAGGAGGGGGTGCAAAAAAAACATAAGTCGCGCAGTATCAGCTTTCGCTATTTTGCAGATTTTTTTGATTAAGTTTGCGAAAATGCGCATAATTGGTCATGGGAACTAACCATCATGTAAACTGGCATCGACCTTTTTGAATTACTGTGAGCAGAGCTGAATCCTGATTGGTTGGGATGACCATTGTGCTTTATCCAAATAGACTGAGGGGTTGGAGAGAAAAATCCACCGAGCCTGCCATTTGCCCCTTCTTCTGCTTGCAGCCCACTTTGGAAAATCAGCTCTGAGCCCTTCCTGTCTGTTTCAAAGGAAGGCTTTGGGGGTTGGGAAGACGATCGGGACTAGCCCCTGCTTCACTGGTGTGTGCATGTGTATATGTGTGCATTCGTGTGTGCGGGGAAACAGTCGATCGCTGTTTTCTTTTCTATAGCTATTAGTGCCATTGCTCCTTGGTCAAAATAGCCAGTCACTGCATGCATGCATTCCCTATCAATCCCTATCCCTCAAATGGGCTTTGCATAGCTTCTTTAAAGTTCAGAGTATACCGTGAAATGGATTTACCTCCCCACTGACATGGAAGCCCCAAGCTGCTACTGAAAACAATTACAAAGACCCCCCTATAAGAAATCTTATGCTTAAAACATGTATCATGCACTGTGTGATTCATTTGGCTCTTAAGGCAAGAATGGCTGTATTTAGTTTCAGGCAGCTCTTAACATCACACCAACCATTTTAAATATTTACTTTAAAAAAAAATGCATGCACTTTACTCTAAACATTAAGAGTACAGAAATGATGGAGCAGGTATGCTTTCTTGTTTCTTTTTTCTCCCCCACCCAACTCTTTCTGATCCAGTTTACATCCTCAAATGACACTCTTTGAATGGCAGCTCTGTGAGGTGATGTTCAGGTACAGATTCATCCTCCCTGTATGTTCATCCAAGGAAAGACAGCTGGGCTGAAAGCTTAACATCCTATTTCTGTCTTGCCTGTGTACCAGTAGTCCTAATTTCATACTGAAGGCATGCAAAGCATAAAGATATTTTGTAAGAAGCTGTCATTTTTGTACATTTTACTTTTTTCCTACTACAAATATTTAAAGCTGCTACATGCCTCAAAGGAGGGTGACATAAGCTTTGTGGAGCTGAGACCTTTGAAACCAGTGGGTTTGATCTGAGGGGAGGGGAAACACTGTCTGTGCATGGGAGTTAGTATTATCGGGCTTCTGAGTCCCTTATTACATTATCACACAAACAGCCAGTTAAAAGACAGCAAAAGAAGGAAACAGAAAGTGTGTGTACAGAGGGCAGGTTATGCCAGATCATATGCGGCTGCCTCACAAATGATACTCGTGAATAATAAATGCATTTTTTTTCACCAGCCTTCACAAAAATGGATGCTCAGGCTGCCAGCCACACCTTCCTGAGGCACTGACTGAAATATTGATCTATTTGTCATTCTAAAAAGGAGTGGGAGTTTTTTCCTTAACATTTTCACTGCTCTCTTGAGCATCAGCTGGCTATGTTGTGGTTATAAGGGCAGGTCCAGCCCTACCAATAAAGAAGAGTGAGACACCAGGCTCAAGTGAGAAAATGGTGATGGGTGAGCTTTTTATTCTCCTCATTAATGCTCCTCTTTAATAAAATTCCTTATTAATGCTCCTCTTTAATAAAAGTCCTCTTTCTAATGAGTACAGTCCTACCCAGATGAAAGTCCAACAGATTGGGGCTTACTCACAGGTTATGCAGGTATGGGCCTGCAGCCTTAAGAAATGTATTTGCATTTAGTCATGCTGATCCCTCTAGTAATGAGTACAGAGACAGATTGCCCTACAGGTCCATTTCACCAGCCCTCTTCAGTCTTTTTTTAGACCCTGTGGGAGAAGACTGAACAGCATTTGATTGCCTAGCAACTATACAATGCTTCCTACAAGCTCCTCTAGACTGAAACACCTCACCGGCTCTGGAGAAAAATGTTCTGCCTTTTAGGAGCTATATTTTGTGTTGTTGTTTTTTTGCTTGGGTACAGAATAGATTCCTGTACAAATTGTTCACAAATTGTATTTTTCTCACAGTGGCTAAAGTTGAAACTCTTAGTAAATGGAAACAAGCAAAGGGATATAAATTGAAGGAGTGAGGGTTGGAAGAAATACAAGGGAGATGGGGGTAGAGGTTGGGGAAAAAATACTGCTTTGGACTACAAGGTTCAGAATCCCTCATCCACCATGGTCAGTGAGGGATTCTGGGAGTTGTAGTCAAAAAAGTAATGTTACCTAGCTCTTGATGGCTCAGATTTTCATTCACTTCATCTTCTTGATAACAGCTTTCCAAACTTCATATATTTCTTCACTGTTTTGCTGGAAATAACTTTTTAGGAGGGAAAAATCAAGTGTGTGAGAGCAAAACTGATAATTTTTTATTTATTTATTTATTTTTATTTATTTATTTATACCCCCCCTCTTTAGCCCCAAGGCTATCAGAGCAGCTTACAAATTCTTCTAAGCAATAGCTATTTACACATCTACACTGCATTAAACAGTTTCCAATGTGTGTTAGCTAATTTAGTCATACAGCCAGAGAACAGTGTTGTTGTTGCTGTTGCTGTTGCTGTTGCTGTGTGCCTTCAAGTCCTTTCTGACTTATGATAACCCTAAGGTGATCCTGTCATGGGGGTTTCTTGGGAGGATTTCATCAGAGGAGTTTTGCCATTGCCTTCCTCTGAGGTTGAGAGCATGTGATTTGGCCAATGTCACTCAGTTGGTTTCCGTGGCTGAGCGGGGATTCGAACCCTGGTCTTCAGCATCCCAGTCCAACAATCAAACAACTACATCACATTAACCTCTAAGAAGCCTAGCTTTGAAGCACTGTGTCTTCAACTATACTGGTAGTGCTGAAGGCCCTCCCTCCCTCCCACAGTCTTCTAATCTAACAGCTACTTGGCATGCAGGCATTGTAGTATTATTTTCTCCATACTGAAAATGGCTTTACTTAATCAAGTGGACCAATGCAGGCACTCAAGATTTCTTTTTCATTATTTTTTTCAAGAATGTAGATTATTCATAAATTTCTTCATCCCCCAGGTATATGAAAATCTCTCCTCAAATTTGTTGTGTCTCTCAGTCCCATTTTTTTTTACCCATAATGTCTTTCTGTTCTCTTTCTGCATCAAAAATGGTTCTAATGTGTTTTTCTAATGCATATATTTATTCACAAATCTACCTAATTTATGCAACAACTCCCCCCTTGATTCAAATGTGTTTCTGTATGTATCTCTGTGTGTTTAATTATGCATATATTAGTTATTTGCACATTGTTTTATGTGCCCTTCATTTTTTTTAGAAAGGCCCAGTAAACCTTGCAAATGTGTAAATGCTTGAGGCAAGGTGCACATTTTCTCATTACAAGTCTTTGGGAGGTGTGAAAATTCTACTTCCATCAAGCCTGTTGAATCAAATAAAATGTATTTCCATCCCTAATCTGTCTGTATTGAGACCTGGTCTGGTCATTACCATGAACTCATAAATGAGAACAAACACTCTAATATTTCTTATACTGCTGCAGACTGAGTTTTTTCCCACCCTGCTGATAGGTCCCTCTCATGAATGAGTAACGCCAGTTTAAATGCAGAACAATAATCACTCACCCTGAAACATTGGAAATGATAGTGACTATTAATGAATTATTATGTTCTAAACTGCTACATTCTGAAAAATGGAAAATCACAGATAATTTTAATAGAATAAAATATACAAGGTTGATTTTACCCTGTGGTCATTTTTAGCTAAATTAACATGATTAATGTTTGTCTTCCCAGTGCAACATTTCCATATTCTATATTTGCAGACAGATTCTCTTAAGGGCAGCAACCAGTTCCTTATGCTATGTTGCTGTTGAATGAAAAATGAATTGCACCCAAAAGTAATTAGTGGAAAGGTGGTTGTTTATTTGGATTTTAAACTAATTAAACTGACCTAATTCCAGTCAAAAACAAAACCTGCAGTCCCCAAGCAACTCTTTCAGGCTGGAAAATGGGCAGAATAGCCTTTGATGCTTGAAGTGGATGAGACTGAGAATGTTCTGTGGTGTGAATGACAGGGACTGCCAGCTCCAATTTGGAAATCCTAATTTCCTGTTCTGCTGCATGATTCTCATCCAGGAATTTTCAAACTTAGGGAACCCTGAAGATCTTCTACCCTGAGGATCTGGGTTTATCACCTGGAAGATCAGTAAACATGGGCAAACCTCCATAAAAGAGATCTGTCTATACCAATACCACCTCTGTAATCTGCAAATCATCAAAGGAATGCCAGTCATCCATAGTGGTCAGTTGTGGCCCCACCAGAACTTTGTGTGAACGAAGATTTTTTAAAACCATTGGTATTTTACTTATCTGACACGCACATCAAAAGGGAAAATAAAGGAATGACAGGGATGAGTATCAGTATCTGGCAAAACTGTCAAAAACCATTAACAAATCAGGTCTCAGAAAATATGACAATCTGATCCTCATGGGACACTGGAAAGGAAGTACTAAGTAGTATGGATGAGCGATACAAAAGATAGAAGAATGTAAAGAATATATCTATGATAACACTTGATTATATGATTTGAGAGAAAGTTTTGATCGAGTTTTTATGTTTTTATGTATTAAATTTGTTTGTTTGGTAAAAAAAAAAAAAAAGAACTTTGTGTGAACAACATTAACATTGTAGTTCTCTTCAGTTTCTCCAGAATCCCCAGAAGCAGATGTGAAATGATTCCATTCTTGAGAGAAGGAAGATTCCTTGAAGATAGAAAGTTCACAAACTACAATGAAACTTTCTACTGCGGAAGATGCAATGGCTTCCATGTTGGCTCAACCTCCCATTCTCAGCTGTCAGAAGAATGCTGACCAATATTACTTGTCTGTTGTCTGCCTCTTGTTAGTTAAAATATAGTGTTACCCCAATCGCTCTGGGGTCTTGAGGACCATCAAAATATAGACATTAACTTTGGGAATTGATGTACTCACTTCGGCTATACAAGAGGTGGGTAATGGCAGAATCTTGTGACCAGCTATACCAACTGGTGGAAAAATCGACTCTTATCCGACAGGACTCATCATAAAAACTTGCTTTGGTCCTATCGAGAGGCAATGCATGCAGCGCAGAGATCCGTCTCCTCTGCATGCATTGTGTCTGCACAGTTCCGTCCAGCAGAGCTATTTAGAGTGGTAAGAGATGATGCAGGTTATACCTGTGCAGAATCCATTGCTTAACACAACAACAGCCTGCTGTGATGCATTTAACAACTACTTTGCAGATAAAATCTCTCAGATAAGATGCCAGTATTTTGAGAGAAACAATTGACGAGGTGTCCAGGAACTCCGTTGATGTAGGTTTACTGGATCAATTTCAATCCGTAAGTACCGAGAATGTGGACAAGCTACTTGGTAGAGTGAGGAAGACGACCTGCCCTCTTGATCCTTGCCCTTCATGGCTGGCCATCCAGGGGGGCAGTGCCTTGATGGTGTTCCTTAAGGACATCATCAATGCATCCCTCAGGGAAGGGTGTGTTCCATCCTGTTTAAAGGAAGTGGCAGTTAGGCTGCTCCTGATAAACCTTCCGTGGACCCCCTGGACATGAACAACTATAGGCCGGTTTCTATGTTACCATTCTTCAGCAAAGTGATTGAGAGGGCAGTTGCTCTTCAACTCCAAGTGGTCTTGGATGAAACTGATTATCTCAACCCATTTCAAACTGGCTCCAGGACGGGATTTGGAGTTGAGACTGCCATGGTTGCCTTGACCGATGACCTGCGTCTAAGCATTGACAGGGGTAATGTGTCCCTGTTGGTGCTTCTAGACCTCTCAGCGGCTTTCGATACGATAGATCATAGCATCCTTTGGGATTGCCTGAGTAGGCTGGAATCGGAGGCACTGCACTCCAGTGGTTCCGGTCCTTCCTCTCGGGCAGGTCCCAGAGGGTGCTGCTCGGGGACAGCTTCTCCAGCAGAAAGGAGCTTACTTGTGGTGTTCTACAGGGCGCCAGCCTGTCCCTGATGCTGTTTAACATCTATATGAAGCCGCTGGGTGAGATTATTCAGAGTTATGGGGCTGGTTGTTATCAGTACACTGATGACACCCAGATCTATCTCTCCTTGTCCCGATCATCGGCCTCGAATTCCGATGGCATCTCTCCTCTTAATGACTGTCTTAATGCTGTAATGGGCTGGATGAGGAAAAACAGATTGAGATTAAATCCAGACAAAACGGAGGTGCTCATGGTAGCAGCCCCGAAATCAGGAGTTGGGTTTCAATCTCCAGTCCTGTACGGGGTCACGCTTTCCGTTAAGGACTGTGTTCACAGTCTGCGGGTGCTCCTTGATTCATCGCTTCAGATGACAAGTCAGATGAATGCGACGGTCAGGCGCGCCTGTTATCACCTTTGGCTGATACACCAACTGTGCCCTTTCCTAGAAGTAAGGGACCTCGAGACTGTGGTGCACATGCCGGTAACCTCTCGTCTAGATTTCTGCAATGCGCTCTACATGGGGCTTGGTCCAGAAACTTCAGTTGGTACAAAATATGGCAGCCAGAGTGGTCTCGGGAACATCTCAGAGAGACCATATAAGTCCAGTATTAAAATCTATCCACTGGCTGCCTATCAGTTTCCGGGCCCAGTATAAGGTGTTGGTTATTACCTTTAAGGCCCTAAATGGCTTGGGTCCAACTTATCTCCAGAACCGCCTCCTCCCATACAATCCTCCCTGCGCACTCCGGTCCTTTGGGAGGAATTTGCTTCAACCACAAAAATCTAGGCTGTCTGCAACCTCCCAGAGGGCCTTTTCAGTAATTGCACATAATTTATGGAATGGCCTGCCGAACGAGATCCATCAGCTGACGAGCTTAAGCAGCCTTAAAAAAGCACTAAAGATGGCTCTCTTTTGACAGGCCTTTCCTGATTAGATCCCGGCCTCAGGAACTGCATCTCCTTGCCTTTTTTTTTTTTAGTCTTGTTTATATTTGTTTTTAAATGTGGTTTTAGTTAGGTGGTTTTAATTTTATACTGTTAAATACTGTTAAATGTCTTTTTATGGGGGAGGGTGGTGGTGGGTAGTGTTTTAGTCAGCATTGTAGCATTTTAGTTGTTGGAAGTCACCCCAATTGTTTTTAGCAGAAAAAACAATGATTATTATTATTATCATTAATAATGATTATTATCATTAATAATTATTATTATCATTATTATTATTAATAATGATTATTATTATTATTATAATTATCATTATCATTATTATTACCAGTACAATGGAGGAGACATAAGCTAGATAGAATAACAATAATCTTTATTTGGAAAAAGCAATAATAACCACATTCACACACAGATTCAGGTATATATTCATGCAAGACTAACAAATAAAGTGAGGAGTATTGGATAGACGAACAGTGAGGTGCATTTCCAATGGCTGATACAACAACTTTTCATGAAGAGATGAGGTCACAGAGGAAGCCAGCAGGGCAGGGGTCCTGATCTGGAATGACTACACAGATGGACAGAGTGTTCATAGGAAGGAGGTCTGTGCACCTGGCTACACAGTTTGACATGGAGTCAAGAGGAAGATGGGCTGTGCGCTTGGCTACACAGATGGGCAGAGTGTTCACAGGAAGGGGATCTGCATATGCTTGAGTAGAGTTTTGAAAGAGGTTTTATAATAAATATTTGCCTTCTGGGGATGTAACTTTGAGTAGAAGACAATGCTTTAGTTTGTTGCTCAGAGAGTGTCAAAGGTAGTCCAGATATGTTATAACAGCATTTTGATGGGTTAATACTTTGCAAATGAAAGGGAGGAAGGAACATCCTTTGTGTGGTGAGGTGAAGGAATGGAGAGTTGCTTGCAAGTTTTGTTTGCCAGCCTTACAAAATAGGATTAGCCTGGGGCTTTGGCAAGATGTTGCCTTCAGTTGCTTTGCAAATTAACATTTCTTTGTAATTTGGGCTTGGCCTCTCCTGGAGTGCATGCCTGACTTGTCTTTGGGTTTTTCTTCCCCAGGATTATGTTAATGGTTGCACTGCATCAAAGACATCATGTTTAAACAAATTTTAAATGTTGCCAATTATTAATATCAATATGGGGCTGGGGGTGTTAGGGTACGTAATAATAGCACCCTTAGTTCTTCCAAGTAAAACCAAAATGTTGCCCAGAATGATGCTTGAAATGAACATGCATGCTTCTTCTACACAGTTAAAAATATAAGAATTTCATGGGCATTAACATTGGTTTCCTTACAATAGGCAAAAATCATCAGGGACTACAGGGCATGTCCCAGATATTTTTAGATTACATGACATCAGACATATTTAGATTGCCAACTGTTACTTTAATTGTTCGGGGTCCTGAGGACCATCAAAATATCAACATTAATTTGGTGAAATAATGTACTCACCTTGGCAATGCAAGAGGGGGGGATAATGGCAGGATCTTGTGACCAACTAGACCAGTACTATGAAGGAGACATAAGCTAGATAAAATATCAATAAGCATTTGGAAAAGTAATAATAACCAAATTCATGCACACAGTCAGGCATCACACAAGACTAGCAAATAAAGTGGGAGAGACTGGGATAGAAGAATAGTGAAGGGAGTTTCCAGTGGGTGATATGACATCTTTTCCTGAAGAGATGATGTCGTGGAAGAAACCAGAAGGATGGGGGTTCCGATCTGGAACGGATGCACAGTTTGATGTAGATTTGAGAGGAATGTGGACTGTGAGCATTTGAGTGTAGGAAGGGTTTTTTATAGTAAATATTTGCCTTCTGGGGATGTTGCTCCGAGAGCAACAAAGGCATTCCAGATACGTTAATAGCATTTTGATGGTTGGATACTTTGTTAAAGAAAGAGAGGAAACAACTTCCTTTGTTTGAGTGAGGAAAACTAATTATGGTAGTTTACAGGTTTCAAGTTCCCAGCCAGTTACCCATGTGTACATGCCTCCAGTTGCCTTGTGAATTAGTATTTCTTTTAGAATTTAGATGGCCTCTCCTTAATGCATTCCTGACTAAGCAATGTTTGTCCTTGGGTTTTTCTTACTTCCCCAGTTCATTTTCCCCAGTTCCGCACTACGTAGAAGACCACGTTTGACCTAATTATTCAATATTGCCAATTATTAATATAGATATGGGGGTGGAGGTGTCAGGGTGGGTAACACAATCACTCAATGTGATATTTAGGAAAAGCATGTGGGAAAATGTTAAAAAGGAGGGAGTTTTATTAACAAGGAATACATGTCTCAAGCACATTGTGATAATGGGCCCTACTATTATCTGGGTAGCACAGCCAAGGGAGTAAACAAAAGGTTAATCAGATGTTGGGTTTAAAGTTTCATATTTCGGGGGGGGGGGGTCAGCATCAGGAGATAGCTGACCAGTGAAGATGACCAGAGACAGAGGAGAAGAACAAAGAGAAACAACAGCCAAGGACAACTCTTGTCCTAGTTAAGGGGGTGCTTGGTAGACACTGGGCCACAGAGCCCAGGCTTCCAGTCCACATGAACATGCAGAGTATCCAAACTGCATCTCCTTGTGAGTAGCTAGGGACTGTTTAGTTATAGTGGTGCTAAGAAATTGTGCTTATTTTGTAATCTTGGATGAATATGATCTAGAGAAACCCTTTTGCTGTGTAGATTCTGCTTAGAATAAATTTCCTTTGAAGTTCTCCTTTCTTCCACACTCTTTTCATGTGCTTGCTCAGCCTCAGTCCCCTACAGCAATAGAGTGGAAAGTACAAGTTGAACTCTGTAACTTCCCACTGCAAGAGGATTAAAGTCAATGGGTGGTAGCAGCTAGTATATATGGTCCTATTCTGCTCAGCAGAAGCAGGAGGAAGGAACTCTAGAAACCCCTGACACACATTGTCGTAGTTGTTGTTGTTGTTGTGTGTCTTCAAGTTGTTTCCAATTTATGGTGATTGTAAGGCAAAACTATCACTAGGTTTTCTTGGCAAAATTTGTTCAGAGGGGGTTTGTCTTTGCTTTCCTCTGAGGCTCAGAGAGTGTGACTTGCCCAAGGCCACTCATTGGGTTTCCAGGACCAAATCTTAGCATTTGTTTGACTTCCAGAATAAGCATTGTCAGTATAATGGTATAATGGTTCCAGTGCCATACTGTGATGTGGCATGTAGTAATACTATGGCAGAATTACTGATACATTGCTGTTCCCTTACTAGCCAAGGTAGCAAACAGCATCCATTTTTATCTAATCTCATGGTTCTTTTTCCCTAGGTGCTAGTTACAGGTTTGACATGGAATGAGAGAGACAATTTGAATTGGCTTGGAAATAAGTTGAGCTATTTCCTGATTGGTGGAGGAAGAAGATAGCACAGCTTATGTGTAAATCAATCCAATGTTGAGTCATGGAGATTTCACCCTTTACTACCTATTGAAATAAATCCAATGTGACAGTTTCTGGGCACGGTACAAGGTGTTGGTTTTAACCTTTAAAGCCCTACATGGCTTGGGTCCATCTTATTTCCGGGACCGCCTCATCCCATATGATCCCCCCCCCGCGCACTTCGGTCCTCTGGGAGGAACCTGCTGCAACCTATGAAAACTAGGCTGTCACAGACCACCCAGAGGGCCTTCTCTTCTACGGCTCCAGGACTTTGGAATGGCCTGCCGGATGAGATCCGTCTTATCACTACTCTTGATAGCTTCAATAAAGCATTAAAGAAGGATCTCTTCTGGCAGGCCTTCCCGGAATAACTTCCCGGCTCAAGTGGAGTTGACTGCCTACCCTCTCCCCTGCCGCCATTGCCATTTTTTGGGGGGGGGGCATAATTTGTACATTCTACTGTATTTTATGTTTGTTTTAATTCTCCACCAGTCTAATTTAGTTTTAAGGGGTGGGAGGGTTAGGATTGGGAAAGATTGTTTTATCTTCCTGTTGTTTTAATCTTGTTGTACACCGCCCTGGTTGCTGAGCAGAGGGGCGAGTTAAACATAAAAATTTATTATTATTATTATTATTATTATTATTACTTGTAGTGACATCTGGATTTGGGGCTCCTCCACTCTCCTTAGAGCCCCCTCCAGGTCCAAAATAGAGAAGGTTGTTGAGATTTATTATTATTTTATGTTTTAATTATTTAATTTATATCCCTCCTTTCTCATATCATAGGATTCAATGCACATAGAGCATTCAAAACACACACAGTACAATCTTTAAAGTTCTTAATTCAAAAGTTACAACACAATTAAACTAAATCCGATGTTTTAACACAAGTTAAAGATAGCATTAAAACATTAAAAAGGCATTAAAACAGAATGAAATAAAAAAACACTACACTCTCCCCCCCCCATTAAAAGCTCTATGTGTAATACTAAGAACTGAATGCCTCCTTATATAAAAAGATCTTTACCTGCTGGTGGAAAAGAACAGGGAAGAGACCAACTGGACCTCCCAGGGAAGAGGATTCTGCAACTTGAGAGCAGCAACTGAGAAGACTCACTCTCATGTCCTCAAGAGACTTGCCTAGGGTGGTGGTGGGGTGAGCTCAGATGGGTTGCCCTCAGGGAGTTGCTGTAGGGAGGAGAGATTCCACTCCCATTCCCCATGGCAATGGATTTTGTTGTTGCATGAGTGGAAGTCCCACATTGGCTAAATATGCCAATTATATATGGTCCTCTCTTTCCCCTTGCTGAGCTCCACACTATGGATGCCTGTGGCAGGAAAGAAGGTCCCAACTACCCAGCCACTACTCTGGAGTATTTGTCACCCCATATTGCAAGCAATGAAAACAGCAGCAGGATGACTCTGGTGGAGCCTCATCCTAGAACTTAGAAAGCACTGAACTAAATCCAACTGGAGCAGATATACTGAACCAATGAAGCTTCTTAAGTGTTGACCTAACAAGTTACACTCATTCAGTGGCTCTACTGTAACTGGAACTAGTAATTCTATTTGCTAATTCCACATGCATTACCACATTTGCTCACATTAACTTCAGGGAATGGTTTGGGGTTGGTCAGGCAATGTGAAAGGACTCTCTGGACTACTTTAACTGCCACAGCTCCATCCTACCGAATCCTGGGATTGGTAGTTTTGTGAGCACCAGCACTCTTTGGCAGAAAAGGCTAAAGACTTTGTAAAGTTACTAATCCCAGGATTCCATAGGATGGTACAGCACTTAAAGTGGTGTCAAACTGCATTATTTCTATAGTGCAGTTATAGATTATCTGCCTAGCTCTCAGATGAGGGGCTTATCTACACCAGCCAGGATATGCCAGCTCCCCGCTAGCATATTCTGGATGTGGAGGTGGCCTGTTCTACCCCCCAAACAGTCCAGAGTCCAAACAGGGCACTGGCCCATCACTGCAGCCGCTGCCACCACCATTTTCCTCACTCTGCCAGGTTCAGGGGAAGCTGGCTGCACCATGTGACATGCCCACTGCTTGTGACCAGTCCTGGTCACCTGCTGTGGGACTGCTGCCCAAACTGAGAAGAGTAAGGGTGGCTGGCAGCGGCAGTGAGGGCCAGAGTACTGGGACAGGCTCCTGTGGACATGCCAGTCCCAATCTGATAAATCCCAGTGGAAATGGTTTACAGCAGGTATTATTTTAAACCATGATAAAGGGCCCTACTCCAGTTTGCTCCCATTTGAGCCCTGTTTGAGCCCCAGGGTTCATAAGGACTGCCCAGAAGCAGACTGGGCAAATGCCCTGCATTGTTTGTACTGCAGGGCTCACAGACAGTGGCAAGCCAGGGTATTTAGCCCATGTAAATAACTCCAGATTCCCAGTAGCTTGATGACTTGTTCTATCAAGTCTTTGTCCTGACAACACTCTTATTTTATTATGCCAGTATCTTTAGCTCTCTGTTTGTGTGTTTTAGTTTCATTCTCCTCTTTTCCTGAGTTATACTTGTTTTAAATTTGATATTTTTTTACATGGCTTTTTAACAGTTGCCGGCTTGAAAGAGGTAAAGGCAGTGACAATTAAAACAAATAAATACATAAGCTTAGGCTCAGCTTTATAGACTATTTTTTGGCCTAATCCAAGAAGTTTAAAAAGCTTGCCACACTATTTCTTTTAAAAAGTCTTAATAGCGCAATGATATTAATAAAAACAGCACTGGAATGACATTCTGATACAAAAAGCCCAAAGACATTACTTGACAAGCCAGCTGAGATGATCTATGGCAGCAATGGTGCCAAATATCTTAAGTGTTGAACCTTTCTCCTCAACAGTTTATTGCTAATGCTTTAGTGATATTTCACTCTGGCCAGTAACCTGGCTCTTCATCATGTCAAAGGAAGTATGTCAGGTATTTTTTATCAAATGGCATAATTTCCTATTAACACTTTTACAACCACTATGATTCAATCTTTTTTAACCCTCCAGTAAGTTAGTTTCTAGGCAACCAGTAGCAAGAACTGGGTCTTGAAAAAATAATTTGATCTAAGCTAGTGCAAGAGTCTTCAGAATGCTTGCTACTTTTCTTCCTCCCCACCTTTCTTTAAACACACACACATATTTAATCTTTCTTGGCTTCCAGTCCAGTGAATCAATTTTTCAAGTTTTCAAATTGAAGCCCCTATACTTGATTCTCTTTTGTAGTCCCTTTTTCGTGCAACCCCTGTTACTTGTCGTTCAATGAAAAGATAAGTATGTCTGGCTTGGTAGAGTGATATATTTTTCAATGAAGTCATTATTTTTCACAAATTAATATTGGCCAGCTTAAAAATACAAATTCTCAGGAGAGTCCATGTGGCAAACTTGACAGTTTCACAGTTGGCCTCAATAAATCCAGGTTCAAATACCTGCTTAAGCCATAAAGATCATTAGATGGCCTGGATCAACTTATTATCTCCCTGTGTCACCTATTTCACTGATGAAAAAATGGAATGACCATATGCATTCACGCTCCGTTCCTTTGAGGGTTGATAGTATACAATGAGATAGACACAAAACGATAAAAAGGGGAACAAAGTCTTTATGAATTTGGAAGGAATGATACAGAGATGTTGTCCAGTATTCTAGATCACCTAGCTACATGACTACTTTAGTTACATAGACAAGGAGCGTCTCCCAGTCTAATCTTCCCACCAGTCCTGACTTACTGGGCAACAGCCTTTGTAAGTGATGGGAATCTGTTCTCCTGTCAATCAGGTTAATCAGCAGATTAGCATTCCCAACCCTCCCTCCAGTGATTTCCAGTGCAGCAGTCAGAAGCAGGATCCCTTTTGCAAGTCCTCGCACTGGAAATTACTGGAAGGAGGGGATGGCAACAACAGTCTGCTGCACCTCAGTTTACAGGGGAACAGACCTCTGTTCTCAGCAGCTGCTTCCTCATAAATCAGGACTGAAAGACTTCTACAATCCCCATATATTCCCTACCCTATTGAATATGTACATAGGGATCATTAATATGAACCAGTTATGAATGCATAACTTTGGGTTATACATTAATGACTGTGATCATGAATTTCACCCAGTTTTTGCAACTGTTTTAAATAATAATAATAATAAAATAATAAAATTTATTTATATACTGCCCTTTGGTAATCCAATCAGGGCGGTTCACAACATTAAAAAAAACATACAAGTAAAACAATATACTTCCTTCCACCCCCTTAAAAAGTTATTAAATCAATTTACAAATTAAAACAACAATTAAAACATTTGATAAAAACACATACCTACATTTGGCAATAACAGTAGGTCCCCAGTGATATTCAGTTCTGTTAACAAAGGAGGCTGTGGGGACTCTCCTGAAGGAGTGTGTGTGGGGGGGTTCCCGAGGCCAGGATAATCTATTTTGGAAAGGCCTGCCGGAAGAGATCCGTCTTGACAGCCTTTTTGAAGCTGTCCAAAGATGTCAATTGATAGATGTCATCCGGCAGGCCATTCCATAGTCTGGGGGCGACAACAGAAAAAGTCCTCTGGGAGGTAGCTGAAAGCCTCGACTTTTGAGGCTGCAGCAAATTCCTCCCAGAGGACCGGAGTGCGCGGGGGGGGGGTTTATAAGGGACGAGATGGTCCCTGAGATGGCTTGGATCCAAACCATTTAGGGCTTTAAAGGTTATAACCAACACCTTATACTGGGCCTGGAAACCAATAGGCAACCAGTGGAGGGACCTCAAAACTGGAGTGATGTGGTCCCTCCTAGATGTTCCTGAAACAAGCCTGGCCATCATATTTTGTACTAACTGTAGTTTCTGAACCAAGCACAAGGGTAGCCCCATGTAAAGTGCATTAAAGAAGTCTAGGTGTGAGATTACCAGCACATGAATGACGGTCTTGAGGTCCCTTGCTTCCAGAAAAGGGTGCAGCTGGCGTATCAGCCGAAGCTGATAACAGGCGCTTCTGACTGTCGCATTTACCTGATTTATCATCAGGAACGACGAGTCAAGGAGCACCCCCAGACTGCGAACACAGTCACTGGAAGAGAGTGAGATCCCATCCAGGACTGGAGGTTGCAACCCGATTCTTGGTTTTGGGGCTGCCACCGTGAGCACCTCTGTCTTGTCTGGATTCAGTTTCAATCTGTTTTTCCTCATCCAGCCCATTATGGATACTGATAACACCCAGCTCCATAACTCCAAATAATATTACCCAGAGGCTTCATATAGATGTTAAATAACATCGGGGACAGGATAGCTCCCTGTGAAACTCCCCAGGTGAGCTCTCTTTTGCTTGAATGACTGTCCCCAAGCAGCACTCTCTGGGACCTGCCTGAGAGGTAGGACCAGAACCACTGCAATGCAGTGGCTCCGATACCCAACCCCTTCAGGTGGTCCAAGAGGATGCCATGATCTATCGTATCGAAAACCGTTGAGAGGTCTAGAAGCACCAACAGGGTCACATTACCCCTGTTGATGTTCAGATGCAGCTCGTCGGTCAAGACAACCATGGCAGTCTCAACCCCAAAGCCTGTCCCGAAGCCGGTTTGAAATAGCTCTAGATGATCGGTTTCATCCAAGACAGCTTGGAGTTGAAGAGCAATCGCCCTTTCGATCACCTTGCTCAGAAATGGCAATAAAGAAACAGGCCTGTAGTTACTCATAACCTGGGGGTCCAGGGAAGGTTTTTTCAGAAGCGGCCTAACAGCTGCTTCCTTCAGATAAGATGGAACATGTCCTTCCCTGAAGGAAGCATTGATGATATCCATGAGGAATCTCCTCAATGCTTCCCCCCCTGGATGGCCAGCCATGATGGGCAAGGGTCGAGAGGGCAAGTTGTTTTCCTCATCCTACCAAGCAGCTTGTCCACATCCTCGATACTCACAGATTGGATCTGATCCAGAATAACTTCATCGACAGAGTCGCTGGACGTCTCTCCTATGGTTTCTGTTAAAACATTGGCGTCTAAGTCGGCTCTTATCTGCGAGATTTTATCTGTGAAAAAGTTATTAAACGCGTCACAGCAGGCTGATGTCGGGTTAATTAAGGGATTCGGCACAGGGGGTACCTGTGTTAGCTCCCTCACCACCTGAAACAGCTCTGCTGGACGGGAGTCTGCAGACGCAATACGTGCAGAGGAGAAAGATCTCTGCGCTGCACGTATTGCCTCCCAGTAAGACCAAAGAAAGTTCCTATGGTGAGTTTTTTTTTAATTTTAATTAATTTTTAAAATTAAATGACATACAATTTCTACATAAAACTTAACAAACATATATAACAGTGATTCCCTCCACCGAGGGACTTCCCTTTACATTCATCCCTCTTTCCAAAAGACCATTATTTCCAACTCAGGTTTGCTTCATCTCCCCTTTATTAATACAAATTCTAAAAATTTACTCGATTTTTCACCAAAAGCATTCTTATTTAGCCCTCCTTTTTTTCTTTAACCATATTTGTTAATTTCTCATTTATAGCTATATTCCATACTTCATCATACCATTCTTCTATTTTGTATTCACCTTGTATTTTCCATTTCTTTGCTATTATTAACCTTGCTGCTGTCAACAGATTTGTTAGTAAATCCTTAACAATTCGAGATTCTTGTATTTTTTCACAATATGATAATAATGCTATTTCAGGGCTTAAAGGTATATTTATCTCCAGTATTTCACTTATTTCCCAAAATTGCTGCACATATTTGCAATTCCACCACATATGAATATACGTTCCCAATTCTTGGCATCCCCTCCAGCACTGTGCTGAATATTTTTTATCTATTTGATTCAATCTTACTGAGGTTAAATACCATCTCTATATAATCTTATAATAATTTTCTTTTATTCTTACTGATAATGTTTTCAAATGTTGCATATTCCATATTTTTCCCCACTTAGATTGGTCTATTACAGTTGCTACGTCTGTTTCCCAAACATCTTTAAGATATTCTTGTGCTTCTTCATTAACCATTAACATTTTATATATTTTACTTGTAATACCTTTTATATTAATTTTCTCTTGAGTAGCTTTTGTAATTAATTCCTCAAATTTTGTATTTTTTCTACAACTTCCCTCCTTTAGCCATTTTTTTGTCCATCGTTCTAACTGCATCAATTTAAACCATGTGAATCCTTGCTCTTTTAATATTTTTTCCATATAATTCTTATTTTTCATTTCCCCCATCCATTCCTTCAACCTTATTATTTCTTGTCCTCCTAACTTTGCTTCCACTTCCTTTCTTAAATTTGCTGGGAAACCCTCTAACAATTTTACCAGCGTTAATGGAGATATTCCTGGAACTAATACTTTTTTATATTTATTCCATATATCTAATATATTTTGTAAAGAGACAGACTGTATTGTTTCCCTAAGTTTCTTTTTTAGTTTACAAAAAAGTATATTTCTTAATTTTAACTCTATCTCTTGTTTATTTATTTCCATCCATTCTGTTTCCTTCACTTCCGCCACACTTCCAATAATATATCTCAATTGATTCGCTACATAATATAGCTTTAAATTAGGTAGGCCTAAGCCTCCTTTTTTTGGGGGATTTATACCATCTATTTTTATTGATTCTTGATCTTTTGCCTCCATTACAATAATTATTCATCATATTTGCCACTTTTTTGCCACTTTTTAAATTCCATCTCTGATACTTTAATAGGCAGCATTATGAATAAAAAAATATTTTTAGTAATATTTTCATTTTAACAAGCGCTATTCTTCCAAACCATGACAATTTAATTTTCCCATATTTTTCTATTCTTTTCTCCACATCTTTCCTTAACATAGTAGAAAAAAAAATGCTCTAGATTTTCCAATTCTGCCATAATATTTATTCCTAAATATTTTATTTGCTCTTTTATTTTAATATATTTCTTTTTACTCTTCATATTTTTTTGCTCTGCTTCTGTATAATTAAATATCATCATTTCTGATTTATTCCAATTTACTTGTAAACCTGTCATCTTCCCAAACATTTCCAAATGTTTCTCTATCTCCTGTATTTTTTCCAATGGATCTTGTATTGTTATTAAAGTATCATCTGCAAACATATTCAGTTTGATCTCTTCAATATTTCCTATTCCTTTAATATCTTCATTGTTTCTAATTTCTTTAGCTAATATTTCTACTACCATAGCAAATATTATTGGGGAAAGTGGGCAGCCTTGTCTTGTTCCCCTAGTTAAATTTATTTGCTCTGTCTTACCATCATTTACTATTACTGTAGCTTTATTTTTTTATATACAATTGGTCAATCACGCCCCTAAATTTTTCTCCAAATCCAAATGTTTTCATTATATTTTTTAATGCTGGCCATTGCACACAATCAAAAGCTATATATCTATAGCTATAAGTCCTGCTTTAATTTTCTTTCTTCTAATTATATCTATTATATTTATTACTCTTCCCAGCCATCTGTCCTCCTTCTATAAAGTAGCCATCTGTCTTCCTTCTATAAATCCACATTGGTCTTTTTGTAGATATTTGTGCATAAATTTATTCATCCTTTTCGCCATTATTGCTGCTAATATTTTTGCATCTTGATTTATTTATGATGTTCGTCTATATGATTCTGGATCTGTCAAATCTTTATCTGGTTTTAGAATTAACATAATCAAAGATTGTTTCCATGATGGTGGGATCTCATCTCCTTTTAAAATGTTATTATATAATTCTTTCATTCTAGATATTAATATACTTTTAAATGTTTTATAATATTCAGCTCCCAAACCATCTTCTCCTGGGACCTTCCTTAGTTTCAATTTGTTTATAATATCTTCTATTTCCTCTTCAGTTATAGGTTTTTCCATTGATTCTTTCTCCTCTTCGCTAATTATATCCTTACAATTTTCCTGTATATATTTCTCTAAATCTTTTGGTGGATCACCTGCTGAATATAATTTTTGATAATATTCTTGAAATATCTTTAATTTATCTTTCTCAAATTACTTTCCCCCCTTTTTAATTTTTAATAATTCCAATCAAACTTTTAGATTTCTTTGTTTGTGTGGCTCTTGCTAACATTCTAGAATTTTTATTACTGTATTCAAAATAATCTCTTTTCATAAATAACAGATTTCTTATTGCTATTTCTATATCTTCCTTTTCTAACTCTTTTCTCTTTGCTTGTATTAATGCATGGATCTGTTTATCTCTGTTTCTAAAATATTCTTTGTCTAGACCCTGCTGAATGGGACTCTGCAGACGCAATACGTGCAGAGGAGAAAGATCTCTGTGCTGCACGTATTGCCTCCCAATAAGACCAAAGAAAGTTCCTATGGTGAGTTCTGTCAGATAAGAGTTGAGTTTTCTGCCACATGCGCTCTAGTCGTTGTCCAAACTGCTTCATTCTCCTAAGCTCTGGTGTGTACCATGGCTTACAGTTTGAAGCAGATTGGCAAGGACGCTTGGGAGCAATCATGTCAATAGCCCTGGCAAGATTGGTGTTCCAAATATTGACCAGAGCATCGACAAGGTCACCGGCGTTCCCAACCATTAAACCCTCTAAGGCTTTCTGGAATCCATTTGGCTCCATTAGCCTTCAAGGGCGGACCAATCTAATTGGTCCACCACTCCCGGTGAGGCGGATACAAACTCTAAGTTCTGCCTTGACCAGGAAATGATCCGACCATGACAATGCAGAGGTATTTACAACCTCCACCCACGGATATTCCTGTTCCGTACTGAAGACCACACCGAGTGTATGACCTACATAATGTGTGGGCCCGACGACCAATTGGGATAGGCCCATGTTAGTCATGGTCTCCATGAACTCCAGAGCCACGCCTGTTAGACTGGTCTCGAGCGGAACGTTGAAGTCTCCCAAAACTAAACATTTGGGAGACTCCAACAAAAGCTCTGAGACCAGTTGTGTCAGCTCGGTCAGGGAGTCTGCTAGACAACAGGGTGGTTGGTAGTCTAACAGAATCCCTAAACTATCCCTGGTCCTCAGGCTAAGGTGCATACACTCGAAGTGGACTGTGTTCCAGACAGATATCCTGGTCAAGATCAGGCTAAAAATTTATATACCGCAATCATATCACAACAAATACATTTCAATTAATATGTGTTAATGTTTTATAATTGTTACAAAATTCAAATATGCTAACAAAGATATTATAAATTACTGGTTTCAACAAATGCATCATATGTAGCAGTGGGTGTGGGCTTTTTTATCATGTCTATTCAGGGCAACATCTGAGGCTGTGGATGTCGAATTACTGAAGTAATCTAAGAACAGTGGGATTGCCATTCGCATGAGACATGGAAAGATGTTTCTTAAAACCAAGGTGAGTAGATAGCAATAGCACTTAGCAATTAAATTTCTATACAACTCAAGTTGTCCGTGAGTAAAAAACAGTGCGGCCTCCTCCAGTGCTGGACGCAACAGTCACGGACGACGCCAAGAGAGAAATGGCGTCATCCAAAATTGACCCTTGCCGCACAGCAGCCTCGGTACTGTTCCAGAGGCTGCTTGCGCAGCAAGAAGCTAATTTTGGGTGTCTGAAAATCTCCAAAAATTGACAAAAGCTTATGCTACCAACCTCTTTCTCTCAATTAGTCTCAAAGGTGCTGCAATATCCCTTTGTATACCATCCATACAAGTTCATACAACATTTAACTGGCTTTGGGGGGAGGAGTCTGGAGCATTCCAGGTAGACAGGAATTTGTTAGCTCTAGCAGTGGGGGAGTCGGTCCCATAGGCAGTGGATTTTTCATACAACATGGTTTAGGGTAAAACCAAATGCCTGCTTGGCATTGTTATCCTCAAGGGGCCTGCCCTCTACAATGTTTTTATGGGCATTTGGGAAGTATGCAACAGAGTACTAGTACTGGATATAGTACAGTCCCTTATGGTGCTATTCCATATTATTGGGAGTATTGAACATTTAGCAATGTTTCTCCCTGTGCTTTACTGGAAGCACCTTACAAGACAGGCAGCCATAAAACAGATAGCATTTAACCTCCTTAGAAAGTACAGTAAATCAGCAGAGTTTCTTTGTTTAAAATACATATGCAGCAGAGACGTATTGATTCCAGCATGCAAGCTTAAGATAACTACCACACAATTTCCCCAAGTTATATTTCTAGCATAAAAAGGACTCAGAAACACTTAAAAGAAGTTTAAAAGTATAAAAACATATTTAATCACAGTCTCAGAGTATTTCTCGCAGAACATCAGCAGCATAATGATAAGTGAAGTCTAAACTATTAAAAATGACTAAAAACTATGTTAACAAACAAAATATACAGGAACCCTGCAGTGCAGGTCCTGTCTCTAAAAAGGTATCATGGTGACTGGGCAACCTCATGGTAGTTTCCAGACAAAGAGAATGACTTGGACACACCTCTTCCTCTGGAAAACCAATTACATTGCAGTAGAAAGTTGCATCAAGCATTCTGTTTGCTTCTATCAGTTAACCCTTTAGCAGTCAAACATCTCAACTTATTGGATTGCAAATTACATATCCCAACACATATGAGGTGCAGACACTTCCTTTGGGGGACCATTTATTACAGGCCACAAGGGACAAAATCCTATGTGGTGAATATGTGGATATCTTCTCTCTTATTTGTCATGATTTGCAGGAAAAGGGTAAAGAAGAGTTGGATGACAAGGGACTTTTTCAGACCAGGGTAACCGCGCACAACAGATGTTACAACTTCTGTGAGTAAAAAATGGTGCGGCTGTCTTCAATCTGACATGGACGATGCCAAGAGAGGGACGGTGTCGTCCAAAATGGACCCACTGCCACACGACAGCGCCATACCTCTTCCACAAGCTTCTTTAGCGGTAACCCTTGTCTGAAAAAGTCCAAGGAGAAGGAGAAATTGTGTAAGTGAAAGGTAGCTAGAACCTGGTGGAATTTTTTCGATCCCCAGGGCTCCAGGGTATGAGGAGATGAGTGACTTCAGAATTCACAGGGTGCTGGAAGGTTGGTCTTGGGAGTGGGGCAGAATGTCTGACAGGCACAAACCATTGTCCCCTGAGATCTTTAGGAGGCCTTAGTTGGCCATTTGTACCTTGGATTATAAGGCCATTTTGTTCAACGCAGCATCTCTGACTGCCTTTTTTGGTGCCTTGCAAGTTAGTGAGTTGGTTGTGTTGGCTAAATGGGATATATCCACTGGAGTACTGGAGCTAAGGGATTTAACTCTTTTAGGACAAAAAAAAGTTCTGCAGATCCCTAACTCTAAGACAGAACAGAGGGGGAAAGGGGGGAAGGTAACATTGGATCATTGTCTTGATCTGGCTGTATGCCCTGTTCATGCTTTACAGATTTATGTACAGATCAGGGGGGAACCTAGGCTGGGTCCTTTATTTTGTTATGTTGACTTTTCACCACTTACCTCCAAGGGTCAGCAAGGGGTTAAATTTGGGATGTGTTTGTTTTGAATTGGGGCTGCTTCTGTAGCCTTTCTGAGTGTGGAATCAGTCCAGCATATTGGGCATTGGAGATCCTTAGCATATAAGAGATATGTCCGAACTCTCAAGTTCTGAATTATATTGTTCTGTTTACTAATGTTCTCTTTTCCAGATTCTAGGTTTTATCTAGAGAGTTGGCATGTCCGATCTGTGGCCATGGTATGGTTTACTGGGCAGTGCTCCAGGCCTGAAATTTCCATTTTGGTGCTCATATGGGGTTGAGCAACCAGGCCACAGAAGTGTAGCTTAGGAAAAGAAGCATATTTCAGCATTTTTATTTATGTATTTATTTGTGCAATTTGGGCATGGTTTGTTTCCTCTGTTCTTTGAGAGTGCAAGGGGCTCCCTTCTCATATTTTGATTATTCACCTGAGGAGGAATGACCTGGGCTTGCTGAAAGGCAAGACCCTTATCTTTCAGGCTCTGCATGACTTCTGGTTCATATAGAATAGATGGCCAGGAATAGTATTGATGTTGTCAGCTATTTTGCTCACCAAATTTGATAGGGTAAGGGTGATCCCCTATGCACTGATACAACCCATAGAATGCTAAGTAGGGAGATTCAAAATGCCTTTAATAAGGATTTAGATCACTTTCTTCCACATTCCACTGTAGTTTTTCAGCAGCCTGAGCTCTACAGATGTGATTGCATAGATTTATCATAGGAAGGTAATATGTTGTTCCTGTGGGATTTGCAATAGAGTGTGAGGGCCCTATTAGCCAGCCTGGTGGGGGAAGGGACTAAGCAGAAGCTTGTCCCTTGACCATGACAGGTAGTGGGGGGAGAAAATAAGAATTACAGTGAACACCTTGCCACCCTTTTGGTGAAGGGGAGGGCTCCTGAACTGCCTCTTTAGGTCCTGGGACTTAGGGGTGAGTGGAGAAGGAGACTACCCTTGGAGATGGCCTGGAGGCTTTGTCCTTATTTAAGTCCTGTGACTAGGAGGTGGGTTTTCCTCAGGTCTGTTTTCCAGTAGCTGGAAATAGACAGGAAGCAATCCAGTTATTGGGTTGCCCTCGGGATCAGATGGCTCACCCAGGGGAAGTCTGAGGAGGAAGGCGTGTAGTGACACCTATCTCAGCTGATCCTGCAATAGGTTGCTCCTCCCCTCGCTTCTTTCCAGGTTCAACACAATTTAAATAGGTTTTAGATCAAATAAAGTGGCCTTTATTCAACCCAGTTCTCTGTGTCTGGTCTCATTATTCCACGGGTGGTCAGCAAGAGACAAATAATGTAACATGTAAAAATGAAGGGCACAATCAAGCTGAAGGTAAGAACTGTTAAATCCATTAGTTTTGATATGCGGGTTAAGCACAAAATAAAATTTCAGGGACTCAGTTTGGGCTCAACAAGGGGTCCTCATGTACACTATCAACACATAGGGCTTGTCTATATGAGGCAATAAAATGTGTATTGATGAACACTAATGTCAGTTGACAGCAGCTTTCATTTGTCTGATCAATGTTTTGGCAAGATTGCAGGCACGCAAAGCTACCTGTATTTGTTGTCCAAATGGGCATGCCTGTGAATGAAGATGGCAGACATGAGTGAATTACTTGTGTTTTATTGTTGCCAGTTGCCACTGCTAAACAGTATTTTTTAAAAGCATATCCAAGGTGTGGAAGTGCAATATTCCATTTTTTAAAATCAGGGAAAAAAAAGTGGAGGGGGAGACTGTTCCGTTGCCTCAGTGCACAATTGTGATGGTAAAAATCCAATATGGCAATTTGGGGCACTTTCGTTGCCAGCAAGCTGCACCCCCTGCACATATCCAAACAATCAGCTTTCCACTTCTGCTCTTATGGGGAATGTGCACCAAAGTGAATTGGTTGTCCCAGCCAGCAAGAATGCACATTCCCGGCGGAGCTTTTTAAAAACTTCAGGGAAAGCCACAAAGGGTTTTCCTGCAAAGTTTTTGGTATTGTTGGCCCTCCTCCTTCTGCATAAGGCAAATTGATGTGGGATCTCATTCAGACAAATCATATTCTCCTCAAATTCTGTGAAGAGTATTTTTGCCATATAGACAACCCCATAGTTGTTTTTCTAAGCCATCTATCATAAATTTCTTCAATTGTTTCTTCCTTTCTTTGGTTCCTCCTTGCATTCATACTATATAAGTCAGCTTTATTAATTCTGTCCTTCCTCGTAGCTTTTTATAGTTATTCTCACATTGTCGTAGGTGGCATGTCACCCCTGGTTATTCTGTGGCCCTGAAGCCCCCTAAATTTAATTAAAATGAATTGGGAAGCAAGACTGTTTTGTCACTGTCTTAGAATAGAAATGTGCCCTGGAACCCTCTGCAAAGTGCAATTCCACTCTATAACAAGATGTGTAGCCCACATATAGCTTATTTTGTTGGGGAAAGTAAACCTTCCAGTAAACTGAAGAATGTAGTCCCCCCCCCAATTTCTGGTTTCCCCATACAGATACATTTCAGCAATGTGCGGTAGCAAGGGGAGGTGGCCTACAGAAAGATCCAGGAATGTGAAATTGGCTTTCAGATCTGCTTATGTTTCCCAACCCTGTTGAGGATGTATTTCTACTTCAGCAGTTATGTATTTATTACTCTGTAACTCTATGTATGGTTGTGAAAGCTAGACAGTGAAGAAAGCTGACAAGAAGTGAATCAACTTTTTTGAAGTACGATGCTTGAGAAGAGTTCTGCAGAAATCATGGAGTGACTAAAAGACATACCTAGAGCAAATTAAGCCTAAACTAGAATCCAAAATGATTAAGGTGAGGCTATTGTACTTTGGGGCACATCATGAGATGGCATAACCCATTGGAAAAGGTGATAATGCTTGGTAAGCAAAAGTGTTAGCAGGTGGAAAATAGGGAGACTACATCACAGAGGGATTAATTCAGTCAAGGCCCTGTGTTTCCTAGATCTGAGCGGGAGAGTTCTTCAAGGTCTCTCATTCATAGTGCTGCCATAAGTCAAAGTTGACTTAATAGCAAATAACAACAGCAACACATTTTGAATGTTTAAATTCCATCTTTCCAAGATTTCTGTAAATTAATCATAGACACTGAAACACAAAGCACTGTAATCAAATAATCATATTTAATGCATTTATCTAAATTCTTTTAATCTTCATATAAATTCACCAGAAATGTACATAAATGCAAACAGTTCCAGAATTCAAACAACTGTTATTTCCAAATATGAAAAAATACTTGAAAATGGAAAAAAGATACACATGTACACATACAAGGTCCCTGAAAAGACAGGAGTCTGGTAGCTGCTTTTGCAAAGTAAAAATCATTTTGTATTCTGATCATCTTTTCCTCTTCTGAGAAAGATTGTGTGTCAGATGTGAAAATGGATATGGCTAAGCTATGACATCGAAAAATGTTCATGCAGTATTTCGCTGCAGAACTATTTTTTCAAAGACAAAAGAAAACTATGGATTTTTTTTTAAAAAAATGGAAAAACAACTGAACACAGTAGGAAAGACCCAGAGTCAATACATACAGTTGGACCCCAATTTCCAAGTTTCAGTTATCCATGGGACACAAGACAGGAACTCATATCATAGAGTTGCATTGGAAAATGCATAGAAAGGCATATTCTCTTGGCAATTTCTAGGTCCTCTAACACAACTCTATGGTATGGTTTGCTGAAAGTCTTCTATTTTAATAAGGTTTGTTGTTGTCTGTAGTTTCCAGTATCCATGGTAAGTCTGGAAACCAAGTGTGGATACAGGGGTTCGACTGTATTATTATCATTTTATTTATTTATTCCTTCATTCATCAGTCTCTTACATTTATATAATGCCTTTTTACAAGGATATGCTCAAAGAGACTAACAACAATAAAATAAAAAGGCAATAATCTAAATATGTACAAAAATTGTGATAAAAATCAATAGATAAAACCAGGAAAAAATATATATAAATTGATAAATTTGTGCCTGGTAATCAAACTTAGTTAATGGTATACTGCAAACATCTCTTTCCAGAATAATATAGAAAAATGTATATTTTATATTCACAAATGAGATGACTAGATACATAGTAGTTATCTTTTTTTAAAAAAAAACAAGATTTTTCATTACACTAAACTACAGAAATTAAGAAAGAAAGAAAATAAAAAAGCGAGAAAAAGGAAATAGAGAAAAAAAGACTTTTGATCTTCTGTTTGACAGTTATACATGTGTATAAATTTTTCATTCTTTTTTACCTTATTTTGGTAGCTTACTCTTTCTAATAATTAAAATCTATGTTACCAAATCATTTCCTTTTTTTAAAAAAATGTAAAGACTCAATAAGGGTCCAGTCTTTGGTATATGTCACTAAAAGTCTCTAGTTAAATCATTCAGCTTGTCTATTTCTAGCAAAATTAACAACTTCAGCTGTTCCTCAACATAAATAATATTAAATACTACCCTCTTTCCGTTAAAACAGTTTTGCTAACATATTCATAATACATTCTAATCAATTTTTCCAACACCATACAACACAATACAACATTTTAAAAGTAATTTAAAACAAAAAAGAAAATGTCTTTAAGATTTTATGATAATATCAATTACTGACTCCTTTGTCCATATTTTCCCTTAATCCATCTCCATATTGTAACCAAAATACCTAATCAATTCTCTACAACAACTATGTATTTTTTTTAAAACATTACACCATCAGAAATATTTCATCTTAAAGGTACAGTTGTCCCTCCACATTCATGGATTTGGCATTCACGGTTTTAAGTATTCATGGCTTGAAAACATTCTTAAAAAATAATAGTCCAAAAAAGCAAACCTTGATTTTGCCATCTTATATAAGGGACACCATTTTGCTATGCCATTGCATATAATGGGACTTGAGTATTCATGGATTTGGGTATTCACAGGGGGACCTGGAACCAAACCCCAGGGAATGTGAAGGGACAACTGTATTCTCTTTTAGAGCATAACATATTGTAACTTTTATTTCCTTTTAGCCATCTTTTCCATTATTCAGTTTACATGTTGGAGCCAGAATTCTTAAACTCTTGTCCTACCTCCCCTGGATTTTTTCTTACTTGTGTTACCCAAATTGCATTCTTCTTCTGTAGTATTTGCCATTTTTCTAATAGTTATGTTCCTAAATCTACAACTCAAAAACACCAACTACAGGATTAATAATACTAATACTAATAATAATTTATACCCCGCCTCTCTTAAAACAATCGGGGTGGCTTACAAAAATTAAAATACAAAGACCATCACACAGACTCCACAGTTCCAGCAAAGCTGTCTAGTCTTATCTTTTTTTTTGGGGGGGGGACTTTCCATCTTCCCACAGAGGACTATCCTTTTAACTCTTTGTTTCCCACATTTTCAAGTCCAATAAATTCCAATAAGAAATCCTCACTCTTCTTTTAAAGTCATTTACCTTTATCCATTTAAATCATTCTTAAATCACCTTTACTGTCAAACTTTTTGCTTTTAAATAAAACTGTTGTAATAAAGCTATGTTTTCTCAGTTCTTATTTGGAAACATCACCCAAGGAGACCTTCTGCTGTGCTTTCTGCAACCGGACTTGTTTACCTCGGATTGGCCTTTTTAGACATCAGTGTGCATGCAGAAAGCATGGGATGAGTCCTTCCTGAATCTTTGTTTGCGAAGAAAAGCCAGAGAGAGAGAGAGAAAGAAAGAGAGAGAGAGAGTTGGCAAAAGAAGACACACTCACCAAGGAATCAGTATCATCACTGATGCAGAAGTTCTCTCTTCAAATGTAAATTAAGCAATTCCAAATTAGCTTGAGAAATTAGGTTAGCAGATCAAGGGTCCTTTAAGCCTCTCTTGGGTAGCTGAGCCTGGTGTTTTTCCCAGTGTTCCCTTCCCCGGAAGCTCACAGAAAATTTGGACCATGGTTCCTGCAGTTCTTCTCATGAAGAACAGTGGTTCTGGAGTCTGCGTAGGTGATTTCATGTCTCTCTCCTTGTCTGGAAAGAGTTTTTCTCCAGCTAGTGTTCTTAGTTGGCAATTTTCTCTACTGAATCTGTCTTTACCATAGAGTCCATGGAGAGGTGTCAACATGCCATTAAACCCTCACCAGAAGTCAATAGACAGTAATTATCCATGAAACAATTGGAAACAGAGTTGTGCTAAACTTTTTTAAATGGAGGAGGGGAGAGAACTTCAGCAACCCTGAGTAACAGTATTCTACCACTTTTGTGGGAGGGATGTGTTCAAAACAGCTATAGTTATATTTTAATTGCTTGGGGTCCATGGGGGACCCATTCATTCCACAAAAATTACATTATTAACAGGGGGAATTATAATTCAAGGAAGTATGGGCTGACTATAATTACCAGTACTGAAGAGCAGAGGTTCATGTAGCAAAGAAGACTCAGGTGTGAAATAGAGGGTGACACAGCAATCAGGCAGAGTGACAGTATCACAAGAACTGTGCGCACTTGACTATTATTTGGGACTGATATTTATACCAAATTTCATATCCTGAAGGGGCATTTGTGTGTGAAACAATGCTTAGATAAGTTGCTCACAGTTAAACAAAGGAAACCATGACTTTGCTAATTGCCACTAATGGCTGGGATATTAAAATTGATGGGTTTATGGTGGGTGGCCTCCTTATTATGGGATAGGAAAGGGTATGAGGAAAGACATTTTTTGGGATAATGGGTGTTCCAGTCACTGTTTTGGAATAGGACTCATTGCCAGGTGTATTCAAGAGGGGATTAGCACATTCTGCCTTGATGACTCTGATACTAAGGGCTCTGCATAACCCTATTATGAGCATGACTATTGGAAATTTTCATGAGATCTTCAATAGGTCCTTGGTGACCTTCACTTGACCCCACTTTCAGTCTGCCCTAGTCTATCTAGACCTCATGAATTGTGCACTATTGCCAAATTATGAAATATTAGAGGGATAGGGTGTAAGGCATGGTAATAACTGGAGACTACCCTCTTAGGTATGAGTTTTGAGACATTAATTTCTCAAATTCAGTTAATATGTAAGTAAGCATGGCTCGTTATTGTTCTGTTAGAAGAAAAAGTGGTGCATTTGAAGGAGGGGGCTCTAAAATTATTGGGGCTCAATTTTGTTAAGTTAGTTGTTTAAAAATCTCTCCACAAGAAAGAGAAATGAAGCCTTTATCACATATTATCTAAACATCTGATAGCTCCCTGCCCCCAAATGGTCTATATTTTTGTTGATCACAATTGGTGCAAAACTGGGATTCATAAAGACCTGATTGTGCTAATTTACTGTCCAAGTTTTCCCACCTTTATAGTTTCGCTACATGCAATGGTTTTACAAACTTACAAAGCTTCCACAAGTTTTCAGGGATAAAAGAGGCCAGAATCCTGTTGGTGGTTTATGTGAGCATAAACTCCAGTTCTGCCAACATAATAATTTTATTAGGTATTAGAGAAGGAGGCATCCAGCAGCTCCTTTTACAACAGCTTTGCATTGGGTGTGCAAGGGCAGCCAGAGAAGGTCCACCCCATCGTGGCCTCTGATTGGCTTTGAGAGAGGGTGCCGGAGCATGATCAGACTGGCCATGTGCACTGGAGGGGGCAGCCTTAATGTCCAAGTGTCTGGGTGTGGGTGCCTGGGTGTGGGGAACTTGATGGCTGTTCCTTCTTCCCTAGACACACAAGGACAGACAGATGGACTCTGAGTGCACCCATACAGCCAATCAATGGATGAGGCGGGTTTTTGAACAACTAGCTGGGAAAGAAAGAGTAGTCTTCAGCCCCAGAAAACCACCATAGCTATACCAGTGCAACTTATGCTCAGCCTGTGGCCCTACAGGATTATGCCCATTGTTCCCTAGATTGAGCTCCATGGATACCTGATATCATTTATCAGTTTTGTAAGGGGAGTAGGCAACTGGAAATCATGATAATGTCATTGTAGCTCAGCTATACCTAATTCCCCTAATATTGCTTCTATATAATAATAATAATAATAATAATAATAATAAAATTTATTTATATCCCGCCCCTCTGCAAGCAATCGGGGTGGCTTACAACGATAAAATGGTAGACAGTATAAAACAACCCAAAATCCCTCCCACCCCTTAAAACATTATTAAATTAATACAAATTAAAATCAATATATAATACAATATGTTAAAACCCTTTTAAGCAGGCAGCATCTGTTTGGAGGTCCAAAAGCAACCTCCAGAGGGGGTTCCTGAGGCCAGGGTTAGCTATTCCGGAAAAGCCTGCCCGAAGAGAACCGTCTTGACAGCCTTTTTAAAGCTATCTAATGATGTCAATAGGCGGATCTCGTCGGGCAGGCTGTTCCACAATTTGGGGGCGACAGCCGAGAAAGCCCTCTGGGAGGTAGTCGCCAGCCTAGGTCTTTGTGGCTGCAACAGATTCCTCCCAGAGGACCGGAGAGCGCGGGGAGGATTATAAGGGAGAAGGCGGTCCCTGAGATAGCTTGGGCCCAAGCCATTTAGGGCTTTAAAGGTGATAACCAACACCTTGTACTGGGCCCGGAAGCTGATAGGCAGCCAGTGGAGGGACCTCAGAACCGGAGTAATGTGGTCCCTCCTAGATGTTCCAGAAACTAGCCTGGCTGCCATATTTTGTACCAGCTGTAATTTCCGAACTAAGCACAAGGGTAGCCCCATGTAGAGAGCATTACAGAAATCCAGACGTGAGGGTACCAGCGTGTGCACAATGGTCTCAAGATCCCTTACTTCCAGAAAAGGGCGCAGCTGGCGTATCAGCTGAAGCTGATAACAAGCGCTCCTGACTGTCACATTTACCTGATTTGTCATCAGGAGAGACGAGTCAAGGAGCACCCCTAGACTGCGAACACAGTCACTGGAGGAGAGTGTGACCCCATCCAGGACTGGAGATTGCAACCCAATTCTTGGTTTCGGGGCCGCTACCGTGAGCACCTCCGTCTTGTCAGGATTCAGTCTCAATCTGTTTTCCTCATCCAGCCCATTACTGCCCGAAGACATTCATTGAGAGAAGAGATGCCATCAGAGTTTGAGACCGACGAACGAGATACGGAGAAATAGATCTGAGTGTCATCAGCGTACTGATAACACCCAGCTCCATAACTCCGGATAATCTTACCCAGCGGCTTCATATAGATGTTAAATAACATCGGGGACAGAATAGCACCCTGTGGTACTCCACAGGTAAGCTCCCTTTTACTGGAGCTACTGTCCCCAAGCAGCACTCTCTGGGTCCTGCCTAAGAGGAAGGACTGGAACCACTGCAAAGCAGTGCCTCTGATGCCTAACTCCCTCAGGCGATCCAGAAGAATGCTGTGATCTATCGTATCAAAAGCCGCTGAGAGGTCTAAGAGCACCAACAGGGTCACATTACCCCTGTCGATACTCAGACGCAGATCGTCGGTCAAAGCAACCATGGCAGTCTCAACCCCAAAGCCTGTCCTGAAGCTAGTTTGAAATGGGTCTAGGTAATCGGTTTCATCCAAGACAGCTTGGAGTTGAAGAGCAACCGCCCTCTCGATCACCTTGCTCAAAAATGGTAATAAAGAGACTGGCCTATAATTATTCATAGCCAGGGGGTCCAGGGAAGGTTTTTTCAGGATAGGCTTAACAGCCGCCTCCTTTAGACATGATGGAATATATCCTTCCCTGAAGGATGCATTGATGATGCTCACCAGGAACTTCCGCAATGCATCCCCTCCCTGGACAGCCAGCCAAGACGGGCAAGGGTCGAGGGGGCAGGTTGTCTTCCTCACACTGCCAAGGAGCTTGTCCGCGTCATCGGTACTCACAGATTGCAGCTGGTCCAGTATAATTACATCGGCAGAGTTGCTGGACACCTCGTCCATTGTTTCTGTTACAATAGTGGCATCTAGGTCGGCTCTTATCTGAGAGATTTTATCTGCAAAGAAGTCATTAAATGCATCACAGCAGGCAGTTGTCGGGTTAAGCAGGGGATTTGGCGCAGGGGTCACCTGCGCCAGCTCCCTCACCACCCTAAACAGCTCTGCTGGACAGGACTCTGCAGACGCAATACGTGCAGAAGAGAAGGATATTTGCGCTTCACGCACTGCCTCCCGATAGGACCAAAGAAAGTTCCTATGGCGAGTTCTGTCAGATAAGAGTCGAGTCTTCCGCCACCTGCGCTCTAGTCGTTGTCCAAACCGCTTCATTTCCCTAAGCTCAGGTGTATACCATGGCCTACGGTTAGAAGCGGGTTGGCAAGGACGCTTGGGAGCAATCGTGTCAATAGCTCTGGTAAGGTCGGTGTTTCACGTATTAACCAGAGCATCGACAGGATCACCGGCATTTCCAACCATTAAGCCCTCTAAGGCTTTCTGGAAACCCATAGGTTCCATTAGCCTTCGAGGGTGGACCATTTTAATGGGTCCACCACCCCCGGTGGGGCAGATGTAGGCTCTAAGTTCCATCTTGACCAGGAAATGATCCGTCCATGACAAGGCAGAGGTATATAGAATTGACTAAGAGCTGGTCTATTCTCTTGCCCTCACTCTTGTTGCAGCTGCTTCTCTTTTTCCTTGTTGTCAAATGTTCAATTGTTTAAATTTTGCCTAAATAGCAGAATACAGGAAAGAAGGAAAAGAGTTTCTGCTGCAATTTAATAACAACAGAACATGCTCACTGACAAATCAGGCAACATTTGTGTAAACAAAGCTTCTGTGCTTTAGCAGATGACTATCTCCTTCTGTCTAGAACAGTGGTTCTTAAGCTGTGGTCAAGCTAAGGTTTGAAGGCTTCTTGGCCCACCTCTTTCTTCCCTGCAGTGAAGTAGCCACATGATAGTAGCCAAGGCAAAGGCTGGCTGGCTGGCTTGGCCTGTGCATTGCTGTGCAATCCAGTCCAGCCACAAACTTGCAGGAAGAAGCAGGAGAAAAGTCTTCCCTCCCCCTCCAGTGCCTCTGAGAGAAGGGTTAATGGGTGGTATAATTGTATTATTATTATTATTAGTATCCTTTATGGGTCTGAAACATGGATCACCTATCGCCACCACTTACGACTCCTTGAATGCTTTCATCAGCGCTGTCTACGCACAATCCTAAATATACACTAGACTGACTATGTGATGAATGTTGCTGTCCTTGAGCAAGCAGGGATCACCAGCAGTGAGGCCATGATATTGAGAACACAGCTGCGCTGGGCAGGGCACGTTTCTAGGATGGAGGACCATTGCCTCCCCAAAATAGTACTCTATGGTGAACTCGCCATGGGTCAGCGTAAGAGGGGCGCTCCAAAAAAGCAATACGAGGACTCCCTGAAACAACATCTCAGGCTCGGCCAAATTGATCACCAACAATGCTCTGCCCTGGCCTCACATCGGGAGGCATGGAGACACATTATCCCCAATGCTGCAGCCTTATATGAGAACTTACGCCAAACAAGTCTTGAAGAGAAATGACAATGCAGAAAGAATCACAACCCAGAAACATCACCCAAGGAGACCTTCTGCTTGCTTTCTGCAACCGGACTTGTTTATCTCGGATTGGCCTTTTTTGTCATCAGCGCACTTGCAGAAAGTGTGGGATGAGTCCTTCCTGAATCTTCGTTTGTGAAGAAAAGCCAGAGAGAGAAGAGAGATTATTATTATTATTATTAGGTATTATTATTGGGGTTTAAAATCTTTAGTTAAGTCTTGGGTGCCCACGGCAAAAAAAATATATTTAAAGAGGGTCTCTGGTAAAGGAAAGGTTAAGAGCCACTGGTCTAGAACATCTTAAGATGGAAGAAAGGAATGATGATTGGTGGGTCCGTGCAAGGTGAGGAACCCCATCCTCAAAACTAGATAGCTACTTTAATGTTTGAACTAAAACCTGGAGGAGATTCACCAACCTAATAACTGTAGAGCCACCTCATTGCCACTGGATGCAGATTCATTGCTCTTGTCTCACTAAAGTTAGAATGATACATCTAATACTTTTCTTCTGGAGACAGGAAAGGAAAAGACTTGTGCACTTTCCTTAATAGGCTCACTGAACCCAAATTGCTCAAATCAGAAAAAAAAAACTCTCAATTTTCCCTTTTTAATTTATTACCATTGATTTCAGGCCTATATTTTTAATGAACTTGCATAATGGCTGGACAATTGTTCCCCATGATACTGTGATTTCAACATCTCAGGTGCTTTCTGGAGATACATCATCTCACCTGCCAATGCAGTTGACTCAAAGAGAGAAGGGAGTGCCCTTAAACACACTCAAAAACATACCCTTGCTGCTGCTTCATTTGGACAGCCTAGCATTCTTTAACATGAGAGATGAAGAAATGTTGCTTAAGCTTCCACAAAGAAAATGGAGTTCCTTCAAAAGAGGTGATAGCGTTGGAATGATTCTTCTGTAGATTCACATATAGATTTTAAGGGATGGTGAAGAGCAACGAAGGCTAAACTGTATAGTTATAACATAAAGGATGTGACAAGTGCTTACATAAAAATATCTAGGCCTCAGCCTTCACATATTTGTGCCAGAACAAAATGAAACTTAACAGCCTGATTAATGACAGACTCTGGAGACATTTATGACTCTCAACTGACCCCAAGGTTGCAGGTATGGTGAAAGGAGAAACACTGTGGGATCATTAACAGAAATAGCTGAATAGAAAAACTAAAGCAGGATAGGGAAATGTTCAAGAAGCAACAATTCTGCTACATCTACCCATATTTATCTAGAAAAAAAAGTAGATATTGTTCAAACCTGGTATGTCAAGACTTTCAGGTGCAGTACATTATATCATCTACTTCAGATGCATGAGAAAAAGAATGTTCTGCAAAGTCTTGGATACTTCCAAGATGTTCATAATGAGAAGCCAAATGAAGTTATACACAAACAACAACTGAATCCACCTGGAGATGTGTTTGCTACTGGAGTTCAGAATTCAGTATTCATGATTGTTGTTCTTTGTTTATACAGTGCCATGGAAGTAAATGGTGCTTTACAAGTAATATAATAACAAAAAACAGCCAGTCCTGCTAAAGGCATACAGTCTATAATATACAGATGTACACAGACAGGGAAGGATGGAGCAATGCAAATAGAAAACTATACAATAGAAATATAAATCCGAATATTCAGATACAATATCAAAAACAAAACAAACAGTATAAGTAAATATAGGTAAAGCAAAGTGACGAATACATGTCATCCAAATATAAGTAAAGCAAAGTGACAAATACTTATCACCCAAATATAATAGATACAAAAACAATATTAAACTATAACTCCAAAAGCTTTGAAAAACTAGAAAGTTTTCAAATTGGGATTTATTGATAGTAGATGAGTCTACTATGCAATCAAAACTGTAATGATAGCTTGCCTGGTAGATGGGGGGAAAATAGCCAGTGTGGAGTAGTGCTTAAATTAAGGGTGGAAAACTTCCAGAGATCCATGGGCCACATCTGCCCCCTCCCCACACAGGGGGACCTCAGAGGTCACACATCCCTTAAACACCCCCCCACACACAAACACCAGCAATTTGTTTTTCCAAATGGCTAGTCACATACTCTTCTGGCGAAGGGTTGTTCCCTATTAAGGCTTTGGTCCATTAAGGCTTTGTAGGCCTAGGACCTCCCCGCTCCCAAAAAGGGGATCACACAGTATTTGAGGGGTCACAGTGGGACCCTGCAGTTGCATATAGCTTTCAGGCTGTTCTTTGCCTATTCCTAGGTTCGAGTGTTGAACTGGGACTTGGAAGTTCCAGGCTTGAGTCATGACTCACCCATGAAACACATAGGACAATCAGTCTTTCTCAGCCCAGCCTACTTGGCAGGGTAGAGGACGGAGCAGAAGGAAGGAGAGCCACGTACACAACCTTGAGCTCACTGAAGGAAAGAGGGATATAAATGCAACATAGGAATAAAATAAAGGTATTTTTGTATGCATAAACTAAATGAGTCTTTTCTCACATTCAAGGTTTCATCTGCATTCTTCTTTCTCCACCTTGATCACTGATGCCTTTATCAGTTGAGACTGTAATCATTTAAAACACTGATCTGTTACATTAAATTTTGCACTGCACCATGTAAAGCAATGGCATTACATAAATAATAAGAATTCCATGCTTCTGGAAGACTTTATGCTGAAAGCAGTTGGTAATTAATGTTTTGCTTTAGGCCAGGAGAGCTGTAGTTGTTTGCCACATAATCAGGCTATCAAGATGCATTAACTCTAGTAGAAATAAACCACACTGAAAAGTGGAGGGGGGAAACAAACACACAGAGTGAAGGTTAAGGAAACACAGTGAAGTTATAATGCTCAAAACAACAACTGTGTCAGCTTTAAATCATTTATCTTCATAAAGCATATTAGAAGCAAACTTCATCCAAACGTTTTACATTACAGAGGTGATGTAGATGTTAAAAATGTGTAGAAACACAAGATATGCGAGTGAGTGCTGGTTCACATGAACTAGGGGTATATCTACACTGTGCAATTATGGCAGTTTGATACCAGTTCAACTATCTCTGTTCCATCCTATGGAATCCTGAGATTTGCAATTTGTTGAGAAATATAAACTTCTCTACTTCACTTCCCAGAACTATATCACTAGAATTTTCATGCAGAGAAATCTAAGTTCTTCCCCAAAATGGCTGCCCAGAAGCTGCTCTCCTTCTTGCCAGGGAGAAGAAGGAGAGTAGCTTCTGGGCAGCCATTTTGATGGGGTGAGTTTGAATTTTTAAAAAACTGTTGCTGAGGGGGTGGAGCTTCTGTGAGTCACATCTGTGAGTCACTAGGGGGTGGAGCTAGGAGCCTAGTTCTATATAACTCCTGACAGAGGCTTTCCAGGCCAGTTCCCTGCCAGGGAGAAGAAGGAGACCAGCTTCTGGGCAGCCATTTTGAGTGAGTTTGAAGTTTTTAAAACGGTTGCTGAGGGAATGGAGCTTCTGTGAGTCACATCTGTGAATCACTAGGGGGTGGAGCTAGGGGCCTAGCTTAGAGGAAGTGATGCAGTGACTTGCCTTCAGAACGAGCTTGCAGCAAGGAGATCTCTATAAAGTTATATTCCCAGTAAATTGAGCTCACTGACAGAAGTTGGTGAATACCGGAGGATTTTTTGAGGAGGAAGCCCCCAGTCCTGTTTCACTGATTACTTAAGACTTCTCAGCATGGACACTGAGGAAACTGCTGTAGTCACCTGCAACACATGTGGGATGTTTGTCTTCTTGTCTACAGATGTGGGGAACTTCACATGCACCAAGTGCAACTTGGTAGCCCTCTTGGAGGAGAAAGTCCAGCAGCTGAAGACCCAGGTAGCTATACTTCACCATATTTGTGAGCCAAAGGTTTGCCTGGACAGAACAGAATGAACAGTCTTGTATAGGGACCACACAGAGGAAGTTGCTGCAGAGGAGAGGGTCATTTCACACACACACACACACACACACACACACACACATACACATACACACACACACACACATGAGGTAGACAGCTGGAGGAATATCACACACAGAAGTAGAAAAATCAGGGATTGTTCTGACAGCTTGTAGCTACAGAATTGATTCAAAGCTCTCTCCCTTATCAAGGACAATGAGGAAGAACAGCATGGACAGACTTCAGGGGCAGAGCAGGGGACCATGAGAGCACCACTGCAAGGAACAGCCACTGCAAAGCCTCGGGGGAAATGTGTGGTGGTGGTGGTGGGGGACTCCTTGCTGAGGGGTTCAGAAGCAGTGATTTGTGGGCCTGACAAGATGTCTCGGAAGGTGTGTTGTCTCCCTGGGGTAAAGATCCGTGATGTCACAGAGAGGGGGATAAGACTAGAAAAGCCTACTGATCATTACCCCTTCCTTTTGGTCCATGTGGGAACCAATGATACTGCAAGGCACAGCTTTCCGGATATCAGAAGAGATTATCTGGGGAGGAAGCTGAAAGAAATGGATGCACAGGTTGTCATCTCGTCTCTTCTGCCAGTTGAAGGGAAGGGAAAGGAAAATAGCCAACGTAAACAACTGGCTCCATAGATCGTGTCACCGAGAACGATTTGGATTCTTGGATCATGGGCTGTGCTTCCATGGGGGGGGGGGGGCTTCTGGCAAGGAATTTGGTGCATCTCACACCAGTTGGCAGAAACGTTTTTGCCAACAGTCTCAAGAATTTGATCAGGAGGGTTTTAAACTGAGTCATATGGGGGAGGGAGACAGTATTCTGGAAGGCAAAAAGGCTGGAGAAAATAGTCAAACTGTTATAGAGGGAACAAGGCAAACAGTGCAAGGACCCAACAGTGGGGGGCAAAAAATCTTGCACAGGCAGCAAGTAAAGGGGACACATGGTCTTAGATGTCTCTACACTAACGCATAGAGCATGGGAAATAAGCAGGATGAACTTGAACTCCTAGCACAACAAAGCATATATGATATAATAGGCATTACTGAAACCTGGTGGGATGAGTCTCATGATTGGAATGTAGGAATAGAGGGGTTTAACCTTTTTAAGAGAAACAGGCCGAACAGAAAAGGAGGAGGAATAGCATTATATGTCAGGGATATTTACACCAGTGAAGAGACCCATGACATCAATACTGGAAGCCAGGTAGAGACCATCTGGATAAAAATTAAAGGGGAGGGAAACAACAGGGATGTTACTGTGGGACTTTCCACAGACCACCAAGTCAGATGGAGGAATTGGGTGATGCCTTTCTAGAACAGATGACCACACAAGCAGAAAGGAGAGACGTAGTAGTGATGGGTGACTTCAACTAACCTGATATTTGCTGGAAATTTAACTCAACCAAAACGTCAAGGTCTAGCAAATTCCTTACTTGCCTAGAAGACAATTTCATTGTCCAAAAGGTGGAAGAGGCAACAAGGGGGTCAACTATTCTGGATCTGATCCTAACCAACAGGGATGACCTCGTTAATGGGGTGCAAGTGGTGGGATAGTCAGACACGGATTCTAGACTTTTGGAGAGTTGATTTCAATAAACTCAGGGAAATACTGAGGGTGATCCCATGGTCAGGAATACTAAAAGAGAAAGGACTTCAAGACAGATGGGACTTTCTCAAAAGGGAGATACTGAAGGCACGATTTCAAACAGTACCAATGAGGAAGAAAAATGGGAGGTGTCTCAAGAAACCAGGATGGATGACTAAAGAACTTTCAACGGAGCTAAGTTTTAAACGGAACATGTATAGGAAATGGAAAAAGGGAGAAATCACCAAAGAAGAATGCAAACAGATAGCAAACATGTGTAGGAGTTAAGTCAGAAAAGCTAAAGTGCAGAATGAGCTCAGGCTTGCTAGAGAGGTTAAGAACAATAAAAAGGTTTTCAGGGGGAGTATGTCTGCAGCAGAAGGAAGAAGGAAATGGTAGGGCCACTACATGGAGAAGATTCTAACAGGGGACAGAGAAAAGACAGAATTACTCAACACCTTCTTTGCCTCAGTGTTTTCAGAAAAAGAAAAGGGTGATCAACCTGAGGAGAATGGAACAGAGGACACAATAGGGGAAATCCAGCACAGAATAAGTAAAGAGGTTGTACAGGAATACCTTCTTAATCTAAATGAATTTAAATTTCCAGGACCAGATAAACTACATCCAAGGGTATTAAAAGAGCTGGCAAATATAATCTCAGAGCCATTGGCAATAATCTTTAAAAAATGGGAAAAAAAGGGGATCCCAAAAATTATCATCCTGTTAGTCTGACATCAATACCAGGGAAGATTCTAGAATAGATCATTAAACAGAGAGTCTGTGAACATTTAGAAGGCGATGCCATAATCAGAAAAAGTCAACACGGGTTTCAGAGAAACAAGTCATGACAGACTAATCTGATCTCTTTTTTATATATATAAAATCACCAGTTTGGTAGATGAAGGGAACGCTGTGGATATTGCATATAGGATGGGGGAGACCTGGCTGAACAAGACTACATGCGAAGGGGATCTAGGAGTCCTAGTAGACCACAAGTTGAACATGAGTCCACAGTGTGATGCGGCAGCTAAAAAGGCCAATGCAATTTTGGGCTGCATCAATAGAAGTATAGTGTCTAGATCAAGGGAAGTAATAGTGCCACTCTATTCTGCCTTGGTAGGCCTCACCTAGAATACTGTGTCCTGTTCTGGGCACCACAATTCAAAAAGGATATTGACAAATTGGAGCATGTCCAGAGGAGGGCGACTAAAATGGTGAAATGTCTGGAAACCATGCCTTATGAGGAGAGACTTAGGGAGCTGGGTATGTTTAGCCTGGAAAAAAAGACGGTTAAGGGGCAATATGATAGCCCTGTTTAAGTATCTAATGGGGTGTTGTGTTGAGGATGGAGCAAGCTTGTTTTCTGCTGCTACAGGGACTGGAACACGGAGCAATGGATGCAAGCTCCAGGAACAGAGATTCCATCTCAACATTAGGAGGAACTTTCTGACAGTAAGAGCTGTTCAGCAGTGGAACACACTCCCTCGGAGTGTGGTGGGGTCTCATTTCTTGGAGGTCTTTAAACAAAGCCTGGATGGCCATCTGTCAGGGATGCTTTGATCGTGATTTCCTGTATGGCAGGAGGTTGGACTGGATGGCCCTTGTGGTCTCTTCCAACTCTACAATTCTATGATTTTATGATTCCCCAGACTACAAAGACCAAGGATTTCATAGGATGAAGCCATGCCAGCTAAAGTATCATCAAAGTGATATAACTGTATAGAATGAATGCACTCTAAGGACTTTATCAGACATGTGAAAAAAAAATTCATCACATGGATGCAACAGTTACACAAAAGGGTGAAATTATCAGATGACATCATTGTTCAGCTGTTCCGGAGGTGTAGCACAGGTGTGAATAAGATGTCACTTTTTATTGATGGCTTATGCCAGTCAATAAAACAGTAGTGCCGCATTTATGCCAGCACCCCTCCCCAAAAATGGGAGGGAATGGGTGAGGATGTGGGCATTTGATAATTTTGCCCTTTGGGCTATTGCCTCGTCCTTATTACACAGTTTTGAATGTGGTTTTTTTTGCCATGTTTCCCCATGTCTGATATAGTCCCAACTCTGGATTTCATCAAAATACAACAACACTAAAATTCCCAAACATACAAACAAACCAATGGAAAGATTTGCCTCATTCAACATTTTGTTGTTTCCACATGTACAGTGGCAATAACCGGAACTGAGAACTGTATAGAACACTTGTTTGCTTTTCTGTTTCTGTAATTCTAAATCAGACCACAAAATAAACTTATACCACTTCAGACCATATATGGGTCAAGCTATTCAGAAGTTCCCCTCTGTAAGCTCCTGGATAACTAATGCAGATTCCAGCTGTTTAGCATAGACTCTGTTGCTACATACAAAATCATAGATATTTGCACCAAGCAGTTTTTACTTCAGTTAATAACAAACTCAGGGAGAACAAGTGACTCTCACTGAGAATGTAGTGCTCAGGGAATGCAGCTTTTGTCTGTAGTGTGATTAGAAAGATAATCCCTATATCCCTCCAAATATACACACGCCTTAGAAATAATTCCCAATGGGAATTTTAGTTCTGCTGGGCAAGGATGTGCAACATGCCTGCTCTCACTGCATATTATGTACCAAGGAAAGAATGTGTGCTCCCCTCACCACCAGAAACAGACAGACAGACAGAGAAATGATCCATGTTATTATGTGGTGCACATTAAGTGTAACATGTAGTTTGGTCTTGGGTGCAGTAGCATTCCTTTTAGTGTCTGTTGCCCGCTATTTTAAGAATTTTCCAGGCATCTCCTGGGACTTCCACAATGTAATTACCCAGCATTATTCCCAGTGGGGCATATTAAAGATTAAACATGGGCCTGCTAGCAACACCACAGCTTTCAAACTGGTGACTGTGGAACAGGTGAGGTGGCAGCCAGGTTCAGGGCAATATTCTGTCAGGGTGTTGGGATGTACAGTCATTGGAAATCTATACTGTAAAGAGCTGGCATGGTATCATATGCTATAGCCTGCATGGGCCAGCAATAGGCAGGCTAAATGCAACTGGTAAGCATACCTAGATTATGGATATTTTCAGACAGGGACAAAAATAACATCCCTGTCTTGCTATCTCTTTTCCCGACCCCCTCCTGACCCCCTCCCAGCACAATAACAAACAGTTTTACACTTACCTTAACCATGTGACGCTCCCTCCCCCTCAGCAGCCCAGGAATGGATGCAGCTCTCCGGAGCTGCACTCACTTCCTGGTTTGAAATCCTGGGCTGTTCTCACAGGAGGATGAGCGTGCGGGAAATTCAAAGTTAAAAAGAAAAATACAAGGTAAAAACTGACAGCAAGCACAAAAACACAGTTAAAAAATGCCAAGTAACCCAGGGAGGGTACAAAAAAGGGTGTCACTTACTTGGATGTCCCGATCGCACCCAGAAGTGTTCTGGAATGGACCCCCAACTAATGCTGGCATCACGCTAGCATAACAGGGACTTTTTCACTCACCCATCATTCTGTGACAGGAACGGAATGGGTGATTTATTCACAGCTATGAATAAAAAGCAGCAAGGCTGAAACGGGACCATCACGGGAGCATAACAACACAGGGACAACATCATATGAAAAACAAACCCTCTTAGTATTTGTGTAATGCCATATTTAGGTTCTCTGATAATCTCCTATGTCTGGGAGACAGGCACGGGAAGGACATGTGAAGGAGAAAGCCTTACCTGTATGGGAAAATCTGTGTGAGAACTGCTAACTGTATAACCCATGACTGTATGTATAACTAAATCACCCCACAGTCTCTGCTTGGTTCTCAGACTGTGTGCTTTCAGTCTGGGATGTACAGTCCAGGACTGGACTGTACATTGTGCTGTGATATGTAGTCTGTATGCTAGGAGTTTCAGACACATTGTAAATATTACTGCAATATGCTTTAGTAAAGAGAAATAGTTTAGACACATGTCTGTGTCCTGATTTCTTTGCCTGATTATTGCAACTCTGCTACAACAGTTTTTGCTGTCTGCTCCTCTTGATATGCTCAGAGGTACCAGTGTGTGCTACTGTGACATGTTCATCCCAAAGTGATCATAACTTATAGCAGGACTCTAACAAATGTCTGAGGTATTTTCAGGTGTTACTTTTCATGGTCTCAAAACTAATGTGTCAGAAAGAAGGTTATTGTTCATATGTTCAGAGGCTGAGAATAGAAGGACCTTTGCACAGATACACTGCCTATTTTGTGGTGTTACCCGAATTACTAATGTCCGTGGAAATTGCACATGTGTCTTCAAAAAACTCAATATTTCTATGGGGAATTTTAACTAGCTCAAATAGTGCCTTGAGAGGTCGGGTAATGGGATCTTTTGGACCTATGTATACTGGTAATAACTGATGAGACTCCAAGCTAGGAGATAAAATAAAAATGTTTTTTAGTTAAAAAATAACCAGGGGAATGCACACATACATATACTCAGACTGCAAGCACTTAGACAAGGCTAGCAAAGAAAGTAGGAAGTATTGGGATAGAGGAATAGAGTTTGGGATGATGGGTCATACTATACCTATCTGACAAGCAGAGATTCATGCAGAGAAGAAGAATGGCTGGAAGTGCTGGGTGACCCAGGAAACTGACAGAGTAATGGCCTCTGGAAAACTGAGCACACTTTGGTGGTGTTTTGGGGTGATATTTATATTCAATATTCTCCCCCGAAAGGGTGTTTTATGTGGAATACAATATCTGCCAAAGTTTCATAGGGTTAAACAATGGATTCTCTGGATGTGTTAACAATTGCTAAACCCTGAAACATCGGAACAACTCTCTATTGTTTTAGGAAAGGTGCAAGGAAAAATCAGTTTGGCAAGGCAATGGTGTCCACCTACCTTGATTGAATTAGTGAATGACTCACTTCCATTTACATCCTGGAGAATCAGCTCACTTCCACTCTAACTTACCAGTCCAAGGGGTGTTTGCATAATTACTATTCAGGCCTGTCCTTTGGGAATTGGGGCTGGCTACTTCCCTAAGCTTTCTGAGCAAACCTTGAGTCCTTGCATTTGGGTGGCCATGGTCTATTACCAAGCATGTGGAGTGCCAATAACTAGCTACTTAATGCAATATAAAATGCAAAATGCAATATAATTCAATTATATTGCATTGTAATAAGCAATATAATTGCAATATAATAAGCTAATTTAAGCAATAATTGGTGAAGTTATTGGAAGAGTGGGAGGTATCAGGTCAGGTAACAATGGACAGAAGAATTGTGGGAGAAAAGGATCACTTTATTGAATTTTTCCTGCCGAGTCACTGACTTGGTTGTGGGAGGAGTCAGCAGCCACTAGTTTTATACAGTAGTCCCCCCCCCACCTACTGATTTGCCAACCCTCTCCTCCCTCCCTCTCTCTCTCCTCCCCTCTGGCTTTTCTTCGCAAATGAAGATTCAAGAAGGATTCATCCCACGCTTTCTGCAAGCGCGCTGATGACTAAAAAGGCCAATCCGAGATAAACAAGCCCGGTTGCAAAAAGCACAGCAGAAGGTCTCCTTGGGTGATGTTTTTGGGTTGTGATTCTTTCTGCGTTGTCATTTCTCTTCAAGACTTGTTCGGCGTGAGTTCTCAAATAAGGCTGCAGCATTGTGGATAGTGCGTCTCCATGCCTCCCGATGTGAGGCCAGGGCAGACCACTGTTGGTGATCAATTTGGCCGAGCCTGAGATGTTGTTTCAGGGAGTCTTTGTATCGCTTTTTTGGAGCGCCCCTCTTACGCTGACCCGTGGCGAGTTTACCGTAGAGTAGTATTTTTGGGAGGAGGCTTCCAGATGATCTCTGTGGCAGAAATGATGACAAAAGGGCAAGGGAGGGGAAGGGAGGGGAGGTCTCACCTCCCTTCTCTTCCTCATGGCTCTGGAACTCCGATGACAATGGGAGAGCAAAGGAAGGGAAGGAGAGTTTTCGCCAACCTTCTACCTTTGCCTCCCCATAGTTCCAGTGAGGGTGAAGGGAGGCGAAGCTCTGGTGAGAGCAAAGGGAGGGTGAAGGGAGGGGAGGGTGAAGCTCTGGGGGATCTGGGAGGGCAACCCAGGAGAGAGAAGCTCAGGCAGGGAGAAGCTCCGGAGCTCCAGTGGCTCTGATGGTGATGGGAGGGCAAAGGGAGGGGAAGAGAAGGTCTCACCTCCCTTCTCCCTTCCCCCCGCCATGGCTCCAGTGATGGAAAAAGGAAGTGAAGCTCTGGTGAGGATGAAGGGAGGATGAATGGAGGGGAGGTCAAAGCTCTGATGGCTCTGGGAGGGGAGGGTGAAGCTCCTGTGGCTCCAGAGCACCAGTGGCTCCGATAGTGATGGGAGGATGAAAGGAGGGTAGGAGGGATGAATTCGTTATCCACATGGCCCACTGGAACCAATCCTCCTTGGATACGGGGGTCCTACTGTGTAGCTGCTGCCTCTGTCTTTGGAGGGCTGTCTTTGTGTTTTGAGGGCCAGCATTGGTTGATTACTTGCCTGCATTGTTTAGGTGTGTGTGTGTGTGTTTGTTTGTTTGGCTTTGGCCATGTGCTTTTTCTGAGCACATGATCTAAGGGGGAATGGGGCTTCTTCCAAGTCATTGATCTGGTTGGGGAAGGAGCTAGCAGCCACGAGCTGGTAAATGCTAACAGAAAACAGAGAGAAGGGTGAACTGTTTTAATACTTTCTTTGCCTCAGTCTTCTCCCAAAAGGAAAACATTGTTCTACCTGGTGAAAATGGAACAAATTATGCAATAAGAGGACTGCAGCCCAGAATAGGCAGGGCCGGTTTAAGGAATTTTGGGGCCCCCTGCAATGCTTTACTTTGGGGCCCCCATATGTTTATCTCAGGTCAATGTAACCTAACCTATTCACTGTACAGGATGTTCAGATTATAGTAGGACTCCCGTATCAATGGATTCATTATCCATGGAACACAAAACAGCACACCTACCATAAAGTCTTCCTAGAAAATGTGTCTTCCCTAGCCCTTTTCTAGGCCCTCCAAGGCAACTCTATGGTATTTTAAACCAGAAGTTCCATTATTTTCAATGGCGTTCACTATTATTCATAGTTTTCAGAATCCACGCCCCCCCCCCGAACCAATCCCCAGTGGATAAGAGGGGCCTACTATATTACATAATTTGCCACCAATAATTTAGTTTAAAAATTATATTATAGGCACTAACATAATATTTTTTGTTTATTAGCAATTAATGTAATGGTGTAGATTTCCTCAAAGAAAATAAAGAGTAGACTACAAGCTAAACATGAGTTAGCAGTGTGATGCAGCAGTAGTAAAAAATGCCAATGCGATTCTAGGCTGCATTAATAGGAGTAGTGTCTAGATCAAGGGAAGTAATAGTATCACTCCATTCTGCTTTGGTCAGACCTCACCTGGAATACCGTTTCCAATTCTGGGCACAAGAAAGATACTGAGAAGGATGGTGTGAGGTCTGGAAGCCATTACGCCCTATGAGGAAAGGCTTAGGGAGCTGGGTATGCTTAGCCTGGAGAAGAGAAGGTTGAGAGGTGACGTGATAGCCTTGTTTAAATATTTGAAGGGATGTCATATTGAGGAAGGAGCAAGCTTGTTTTCTGCTGCTCCAGAGACTATGACATGGAACCATGGGTTCAAACTACAGGAAAAGAGATTCCACCTGAATATTGGGAAGACCCTCCTGACAGTAAGAGCTGTTTGGAAGTGGAATACACTGCCTTGGAGTGTGGTGGAGTGTCCTTCTTTGGGTTTTTTTTAAACATAGGTTGGATGGTTGAAGAAGACCAAGGGGGAAAGGGAGGGGAGAGGAACGAAGACATGTTAAAAGCAGCTGGAAAGATGGGCTGGAGGGGATCTATGTGCAAGGAAGGAAAGGGAAGAAAGAAAGAAAGAAAGAAAGAAAGAAAGAAAGAAAGAAAGAAGCCCTTTCTGAGGGAGACAACCCTCAAATTCCCTGTCTCTCTCTCTTACACACACACTCACCCTCTCCGACGTGCCTCTCCCTCCAGCTTCTGCCATGGAGGGCTGCTGTTTTTTTCTCTTTCTCTTTAGTTTTGGAGAGGCTGTTTTGTTTGTTTTTTTAAAAAAAGCCAGCAGGAGGTTTTTGGAGGAGGAGGGTAAGAGGGGGCTCCTCCCGGCTGTCTCCTGGCTGTTTCCTTCGTCAGATTAAGGAGGCCAACATGGGGACCTCTCTTGACCTCGGGGCCCCCTTTTGACCTCGGGGCCCCCTGCCAATGCTGATTTGACAGACAGGTTAAACCGGCCCTGAGAATAGGTAAAGAGGAAGTAAAAGAATGCCTAGCTACTTGAAATGAATTCAAGTCTCCAGGGCCAGATGAGCTGTATTCAGAAGTACGAAAGGAATGTGCAGATGTAATCTCAGAGCTACTGTCAATCTCCTTTGAGAATTCTTGGAGGACATGAGGGATCCCAGCAGATTAAATGAGGGCAAATATTGTCCCCCATCTTCAAAAAGGGCAAAAAAGAGAGAACTTGAGCAACTACCAACCAGTCATTTTTACATCAATCCCAGCAAATGTTCTAGAACAGATCATTAAACAGCAGTCTGTGTTCTTAGGAAAGGAATGCTGTGATTACTAAAAGCCAGCATGGGTTTCTCAAAAACAAGTCATGCCAAACTAATCTTATGTCTTTTTTGATGGCTCTTGCACAATAGTTTATCTCTTGTGTTAATTCAAATAAAATACTTCATTTAATTTCAACAGGAGTGCTCTCTACACTTAGTATAGGTGAAACATATATAGGTGAAACATACATAGGTGAAAAGATCCCTGAAGTTGCCCTCCTCTTGCAGGCCTCCTTTTTGACCTATAGTTCCCCCAAATCTTAACAAGATGCTGGCATTGCAGGCAGGACTCTAACATCCCCACAATCTCTTACAGTAACTCTGGTTTAAAGGATCTCAGGGTCTTAGTAGACCACAAGCTAAACATGAGTCAATACTGTGATGCAGTGGGGGGGGGACATGCAATTCTGGGCTGCTTCAACAGAAGCATAGTCCCTAGATCAAGAGAAGTAGCAGTGCTGCTCTGTTCTGCTTTGGTGAGACCTCCACTAGAATACTGTGTCCAGTTTTAGGAACCAAAGTACAAGGAAAATATTGACAAGCTGGAAGAAGTCCACAGAAGTTCAATAAAGAGGATCAAAGATCTGTAAACCAAGCCTTGTGAGAAACAACTAAGGGAACTGGGTATTTTTAGCTTGGAGAAAAGAAGCGAGAGGTGACATGAAAGCTATCTTTAAATACCTGAAGGAATGTCACATAGAAGATAAAGCAAGTTTTTTTTCCCCTGCTGGTCCAGAGACTAGAACCTGAACCAGTGGTTTAAAATCACAGGAAAAGAGATTTTACCTTAACATAATGAAGAACCTTTTTACTGAAAAAGCTGTTCAACAGTGGAATAGATTGCCTGGGGGAGAGGGGAGACTCTCCCTCTTTGGAGTTCTCTAAAATAGGTTGACTGGGCATCTTTCAGGAGGAATGCTTTACTTGTGTATTACTGCATGACAGGGAGCTGGACTACATGGCCCTTGTGGTCCCTCACAACTTTATTTCTAAAGTTTTTTTTTTTTTTTTAAATACACTACTGAAGCTGTCAGCAGTTTGGCCACCATGTTGTATCCTCTTCACTGTTTTAGACTTAATGTTATTACAGAGGATCAGGGCAGGGAGATGGAGCTGAGACACACACACACACATTTTGGGGGGAAATCTTCATAGTTGCCTTTGATTTTATAGGGTGGAAGTAAGAAGCAGAAAAATCTCAGATATTTTCTCTGAACCCCTCCCCCCCGCTGAGTTTACCCTCTGCTGTTTTGGATGGCCAATTTAAGAATATCCCTTGTAATTGCTATTTGCCATCAAATTGACTTTAATCTATGGTGACTCTCTGAATGAGAGACTTCCAAGATGCCTAGGGATCCACTGCCCTTCACAGATCTTGCACACTCTGGGCTGTGGCTTCCTTGATTCAATCAATCCACCTATACTGCAGTCTCTTTGTTTTCCTACTGCCTTCTGCTGGAGTTGCATGCTCCTGTGACTCAAGTAACACAGCTGCTGGTAGTAGGGTGTCCCACATCAGACAGGATTTTGCTGAAAAGCCAGACTAGGTGTGCCAAACAGCTACTGGGCAGCAACAGTAATGGGGTTAATATTGTTGGAGGATCTCTCAGAGATAATGGCAGTAATGCCATAGCTAATGCTAAAGGAGCTAGCACTGCACAAAAGAAGGCAATGGTAAACCACTTCTGAAGCCTTTTACCTTGCAAATCCTATGACGAGAATATCCCTTTCAGCAAATTTATCCTTGTGGCAGAGGGACTATCAAATCTTTGATTCATGTGTTTTTGTTTGTTTTAGAGGAGACTGTAGTTTTTATAAAGATGTCATTAGACTGATTAGTCCTTTTCTTTTGAAATGTCCAAGTAGGTCTTTTGAATGGTATTTGCCCACCTATCGGTAGCTATGAACAAATTAATAACAGAAACACTGGTAAGATTTCTCTTTTGGGCTGTAGAGAAACAGAAAGGGATTTCCCTCACTTAAATCCACTTTGCCTTGCTCTTGTTTTCATGCACTATATTAGTCTCTTTAATCAATTTGGTTTTCTCATTCATTTTTAACTTCTGCATTTTAAAATACTGCATTGCATGTCTCTCTTTAGGTGCACCTTAGATATTTTAATGTAGTTAATGTACCGTATGTCACTCTGTTTTTGAAAAGTGGTTGCTCAGATTTATACGTGTTCACGACAACATAATGAAGACTAATTGATTGACTGGCTTATTGACCAGATTGGGTGTGGGATTCTGATTGTTCCTCCTCTGATCATTCCTCTTCTGTTTCATTTTGGAATCTATATCAAAAGCCTTTTCTGTAATGGTAGGGGTGTCACAATCACCCCTAGTTTTGGGCCCTCTTCTTTTTTCATTATACACCTTACCTTTTGGTTTTTTTTTTTAAATTTCAGATTTGGGATTTTACTATCACATCTATGCAGACACACAGATTTTGCAGTGTTTTAAATTAACTGCTGCCTCTTTGTGGAAGTCTGTGATGGACTGCTTGTCAAGTGTTTCTTTATGGATGACCCACTGTCTTAAGCTGATTATGAAAAAGAGAAAAACAAACAAACAGAGATCTTGGTGTTTCAGCCTAATTGTCCTGTAGCCCCTCTTTCATGCCTTCCACTGTGTTTACAGGGTTGCACAGTGGTTCCTGTTTCAGTTGCCACTCAGGAACCTCGGAGTCCTGCGGGATGACTTTTTGTCCCTGCCCACCTTTATTGGGATTACAGCAAAAGCATGTAATTTTCATCTCTTGAACATCTGGAGGATCTGTAGGTTCTTGACTGTTGAGACTGACCAGGCTTTGGTTGTGTCATACCAGGATTATTGCCGGCCGATTGCGGAATAAAGAGACCACACACATGAAATGGGGTGAAATAAAATGATTTTATTAAATTCAACCTATTTAAATCCCTCTAATTTATTCAGCAGGGGGAGGCAACCTGGTGAGGGACCAGCTGAGGCAGTAGGTCTAAACCATACCACACCCCTCAGCCTTCCCTGGCGAACACCTGGGTCCTGGCGAGGAATCCCAGTTCCCTGGGGTTGCTCGCCAGCCGGCCCGCATCTGGAAGGTGAACCCAAAAGTCCCTCACCCAAGCCCCATGGTTTGGGGTGAAGGATTATCCTTCAGGCCAACCTCAAGGCGGGTCTCCTTCTGTCCACCTAGGCCCCAAGACCTGAAGTGGCCCTTCCAGAGACCCTACCTTCACCGAAAATTGGTGCCAAGGTGCCCACCGAAGCTACGCCTCCCCCTTCCCTGCCACAAAAAGGGGCAAGCGTCCGCTTAGTCCCTTTCCCCCACCAGCTCGTCCAAAAGGTCCCTAACCCCCTGCTGAAGATCACTCAAAAAGATTGAATTTCCAACGTCCGAGAGGTGTACCCCATCAGCTCTGTAGAGCTCGGGCCTCTTGGATACAATATCAGGGTGAGGGAGATAATAACCCAACCCTCCAAACATGGCGTTTTTAATTTCCCGATTAGCGCCCCGCCGGGCTTTGTCCAATGAACGGGGATCACCTTCCCCCCTCCAAAAACGCCTCGGCAATATGGCCGACCACATGACGGCAATATCAGGCCATCTTGACCTGATTACCCGCATGTCGTGGATTGCCTGAAGGACCAACGCCTTCCCTTTCAGGAGGCCCAAATCATTCCCCCCTAAGTGTATAACAAGGATGTTAGGTGGAGGCCCTTGGCGCTCCTCAAAAAGCAGTGGCAACAGGCCACGCCATCGTAGACCCCTACGCCCCACCCACTCAACTGTTGCCCCATTCCCCAGACTCAGGTGAGGCCCAAAGTGACACAGTCTGGCCTGTCGGGCCGCCCAGTACACCATACTGTGGCCACAAATCAGCACCCGCAGCCTCACCATCATCGGCCTAGAATCTGAAAAACAAAAGGGGAAGACAACAAGTTAGTAGGTGAGTGGACGCACGTAGCGCCGAAAGGAGGAGGACCTCCATCGGCCAATCCCCTGAATTGCTGATGTCGGCATGCCCATTGCCGCAGCCGTAGAAGCAGCTCCTATACGGAAGGAATGGGTAGCAAAGCGAACCCCATGGAGTCCCAACTTACCCAATGCCCTTGATGTCAGTGTCCAGAATTGGTACTTGGTCAGAGGAGAAAAATCAGCATGCACAAAGAGGGGTCCTGGTTGTGGCCCCCGGATTGCCAAAAATTGCTGTAAGGCCCTGACTGGGCATAACTCTGGGTCAGTGCAGGTTAGCAAACAACAGCGCTTGCCCTTCCCGCACTGATCCGTTTTCGAAAATCGCAACGTCAGAGTGACCCGTTGCCCTTCCAGATGAACATCCCGTAGCTCAAGAGCTCTGCGAGACACATCCCGTCTGGACGCCTGCACGAGCTCGCTGATACGTAGAGCCCCAAAGAAGGCTGTCAATGCCGCTGCATGAAAAAGCAGCACTTCGTATGGAGACATACAGACGCCTGCCCAGATCTTGGCCAGCCCTTTCAATATAGTGGGAGAAATTGGGGATCTACTATCAGTCCTACGTCCGCGCTCCCTGGACCAGCCTTCCAGGGCTTTACGGATACGGAAATCCCCCGTACAATCCTGAACTCCCTGAGCCTTAAGCCAAAATGCAATGGCTGAGAGTCTAATTTTTATAGATTGTGGAGATAAGCCCTTGCGATACAAATAGACGCAAAACTGAAACAGATGTTCGAAGGGCACCGTAGAGCCCTGTCTAAAACCTGAATGCACTCTAAATTGGAAAAACTCACGCAAAGCCCTAGTGTGCCCTTTCATGGTGCTTGGTGCAATGGACATACCTAATGCCCTTACAAGCTCAGCCTCCCAAGCCTCCACAGGCTTGCTGGCATCGGATCGCCCTCGGGTGCCGCGTCGGGGGCCAGCTCTCTGAAGCGCTCCATCTGCATGCGGGAAAGAGCGTCAGCAATGCCATTGTTAACGCCCGCCACATGCCGAGCGACAAACAGGATATTAAACTTTAAACACTGTAATGTAAAGGCCCTGACGAGCATCATCACCCGAGGGGATTTCGAGGTAAGAGAGTTTATTACTTGGACGGTTGCCATGTTATCGCACCAAAAGTGCACAGATGAATTTGCCAATTCCTTGGCCCAAATAGTGGCCGCTACCAGGATTGGGAAGAATTCAAGGAACGTCAAATTTGCCACAATATCAGAGGCAGCCCAATCGTTGGGCCACATACTGGCACACCACCGTCCACCGAAATAAACCCCAAAGCCCAAAGACCCAGCCGCATCTGAAGCTATCTGCAAATTGCCATGAAGCCTGCGTTCCTCATGCCAAAATGAGACACCATTAAAGTGTTGCAAGAACTGCTGCCAAACAAGCAGATCTGCCCTTACATCCTTAGATATCCGAATTAGGTAAAATGGCTGTCTCACCCCTTTAATAGCGTCACACAGTCGGCGAAGGAAAGCCCTACCAGGGGCTACCACCTTACAAGCGAAATTCAAATGCCCTATAAGAACCTGAAATTCGCGTAAAGAAGCTTTGCGTCTAGATAAAAACTGTAAAACCCTATCTCGAAGGTCAGAAACCTTAGCGGCAGACAATCTACACTGCTGGTTAACCGTGTCAATTTCGACACCTAAAAAAGTTAACACCTGGGCCGGGCCTTCTGTCTTCTCTGGTGCTAGGGGAACCCCCAATTCATCTGCTAACATTTCAAACTGCTGCAGCAGATAATTACACTGTCCAGATAAATAAGGTCCAATCATTAAAAAATCATCCAAATAATGTACCACACTGTGGAGGCTAGTCCTAACCTTAAGAGCCCACTCAAGAAAAGTGCTGAAGGTTTCAAAGGCGTTACAAGAAACCGAACAGCCCATGGGGAGGGCCCGATCCATATAGAACTGTCCTTCAAACTGAAAACCTAACAACTCAAAATCATCAGGATGAACTGGTAAAAGGCGAAATGCAGATTTTATATCACACTTCGCCATCTCAGCTCCCAAGCCTTGTTGTCGAACTGCCCTAATGGCAGCATCAAAAGAAGTGTATTTCACAGTACACAAATCGTGGGGGATAGAGTCATTCACTGAGTCCCCTTTGGGATACGACAAATGGTGAATGAGTCTAAATTCCCCGAGGGCCTTTTTGGGCACAACACCCAGAGGGGACACCCTCAGGTTGGGAACCGGAGGACTAGCAAAAGGACCCAGAACTCTACCCTCATCAACCTCTTTTTTAATTTTTTCCTTAACAACATGCTCCATGCCTAAAACTGATTTTAAATTGCGGGCCCAAAATGGCCGCCTAACACCCTGAAATGGAATCCTAAAACCAAACTGGAAACCTTCAAGCAAATACGTGGCAGCCTTCCTATTCGGATAGACTTTTAGCCAACGTCTCAAAACTTCATTGTTGATTGGGCTGGGGCCCTTTTTGAGGGTGAGGAGTGGAACCTCCCCCCCCGCCCACCTTGAGTGCCCCTACCGCGGGCGGGCAATCTGCCCCTCTGGCAGTTCCGAAAGGAATGCCCTGCACCACAAATGGAGCACTCGTGGCTATATCTGCAAGGCTTCCTATTGCAATATCCATGTGAACTAAACTCCCAACAAACTTGCTTAGTGGCCAAGGCGGTATTGGCAGGAAAGCGAACCGCAGGGGTGCTAGCTGCCTTGATCAAATGTCCACTATGGGTCCTTTCGCCTTGAATAGGGCGGGCAGGGGTCATGAGCTGCATCCATAACTGAGGATGCATCATGTCCCATCGCAATGAAGGGTAAATTGCAGCCCTCATCCTAAAAGCCTCATCGTACAGTAGCCATGCCGGACCCGCAAAATCACCATAAGCCCGGTGGATGATGTCCAAGTATTGGAACAGGGCCGCTGCACGATGAAGATGCGCCTTAACCAGAACTCCTGCATAAATGAGGAAACCGGAAAGCCAATTGGTCCAATTCCTCTCTACCTTTCTCTTTTTCAATTTTTCTTTCTCCTTCTCGTCCATCTCGTCTTTATCTTTTCTCTCCACTTCTCTATAAAGGAGAGAAAAGACGTCCACATATTCCCCTTTCACAATCTTATCCCTAGTAGCCGGAAGCAAATGGTCACCTAATGGGAGAGACATCTCACCAAAGGGTATGGCTGAGTAAGCCACTGCCTCATAGCCGGACACCTGAGGCATGCTAGGGGGGCTACACATAGAACCTGGACCATAAGATGTCCAAGGAGACCATTGTGGGTTGACCAGACTCAATGCCTGCTGATGCACTGGCCAGGAAGCTGGCAATGGCTGAGCACCCGGACCAGTGCATCCCATGTGCTGAACACCAGTGCCCCATGGCCCCCAAGGCCACGTCACACCGGTGGGGAAAGCATTTGCCTCAGAGGGCGACTCACCTGAACTTCCTTGGATTACATTCTCTGATGTCATCTGGTCTGGAGGAGCAACTGGAGGTGAGTCCGTGCCCATGTCATCCACAACTTTGGATCCCGAAGCTCCATCTGGATGCATGCTCCTTTCCAAAGTATCTAGGCGGGAGAGAATCTCATCAGCAATCCTCCTTTTCTTAACCGAGCGGTTAGGCTTAACAGCTTCCCCGCCCTGTACACCTTGTAACCTTTCTAAGTGCTGAATCCTGGCCATTATATCCCTCCAAGGGATCTGGTCCTCCTCCTCACTGGAGGACTGAGGGGCATGCTCCGTGGGAACAGGTGGCGGCTGCTTAGGAGCCCGCCCTTTGCCCTTTGAACCAGGTTTCCCCTTTTGGGGAGCCATGGGCCCAATAACTGTCAATCAGAATAATACAACGACCAAATGATGTAATGTAACCTAATAGTGACCACTATTATTATTATTATTATTGTCATTATTATTATTATTATTATTACTATCACTATGAAATTCAGGAGTTCCTATATCACCACCACTAACAAGTCCAATAACCTTATGGAAGCCCTAGGAATTGCAAAATGGCCTCCCCTTACAATTATGAACTTCAAAATGGCTGCCTGCCCAAGGAATGAAAAAAGGGGGGGAGGCAATGAGGGGGGGGAGACAAAGCCCTCTGGAGGCCCGCCAAAGGAACTAAATATAGAAACTCCCCTAATGATAGCCCCCTGGTGGCCCGCCAAATCCCTAAGATTGAATTACAGCACTGATAGCCCCCTAGTGGCCCGCCAACTCCTGAATAATGGTCAATTAACAAGCGTCCCAGTCAAACCCCCCACGCACACCCTCCAAATGCATGCAAACCGCGCGTGGTACTCCCTGTATTGCAGTCCAGTCCAATGCCAATGTGAGTTAAAACTGCCAACCAGGACAAGCACAGGCCAGGGCACGAGCACAAGCCACACACTTGCCCCGATAGTGTCCGCAACCAGGCACGGGCGTGCACGGGGGGGGGCGTGCAGACACCCCCAAGTATCCGGCGCGGCCGCGTCAGGAACCGGCACGCTCAAGAAGAGAGCACTGCCCAGGGGGGAGGAGCGCAAAAGCCCCTTCAATCGGTGGCCGCAGCCGCGACCGGGCACCAATGCGCTCAGGAAAAGAGCGCCGCTCGTGGGAGAGGGAGCCGCCCGGGAGGGGGGGCGCAAAAGCCCCAATGATCTCCGGTCGCAGCCGCGACCCGACACCAGCGCACCCAGGCAAGAGCGCTGCTCGGGGGGAGGTGGCGCCGTCCAGGAGGGGAGCGCAAATGCCCCCACGATCTGTGGTCGCAGCCGCGACCAGGCACCAGCGCGCCCGGGCAAGAGCGCTGCTCAGGGGGGGGCGCTCAAGAGGGAAGCGCAAATGTCCCCACAATCTCCGGTCGCAGCCGCGACCCGGCACCAGCGCGCCCAGCAGAAGAGCGGTGCTCAGGGGGGGGGAACGCCGCCCAGGAGGGGAGCGCAAAAGCCCCCACGATCAAGAGCAAATCAACACTCTTGCCAGCCAAGCCAACGCAGCGATCTCAAGGATCGCTTAGCTGTAAAGAGGGTGGAGAAAGGGCGGCAGGGCTTTATATTGCCTCTGGCCCCGCCCTTCACCCTCGGTCGCAGGCGACGCTGCCTGCGACTTATAAAGTGGTCTCCAGACCACAATTGCGGCGGCAAAGGCGGCTCCCCTGCCTCAACGGCTCCGCCGCACAGTGGGGAGCCGGATTGTAATACTTACTGGCAGGTTTGACTTCTTGCTCTCTTCTTCATCTAACCTTAATTCAGAACAGTACCATCCAGGTTGTTTTAAATCTTCCTAAATATTCACATTTTCTTCCCCCATATATCCCTTCCCTGGCTACCAAACTGGACTAGGATCCATTTCAAACTTTTGTTTCTTGTATTTCTGTGCTCTAATCTCCCCCTGTACTTGGCAATTCAGCTAGCCAGGTATGTACCATCTAGGGATTTAAGATCCACCAGCAAAGGATTATTCTCTGTTCCACCAACACACACAGCTCTGTCAAGGCTGTAACCCTTTCAAGACCTGGCTCCACATCTATACGACAGTCTTCCTTTGGACTTCTGGCTCAAGGAAGATCTCACCCACTTTTGTAAGGGGTTGAAGACCTTCTTCTTTGATTTGCTGGCTTAAGCTGCTGAGTTGTGTCTGAGGTTGCTGAGATGGGTAGTGGCTGGTGGGATGATAGGGGTTTTATGTATATTTGTAGTGTTATGTTTTATTGTCTTCATCTTTGATTGTATAAGTTTGAAGTTCCACCCTTTGGTAGAAAGGGAATTATAAATGAACATTATCATTATTCTGGAACTTGTAGCCCACATAAGTAATTTTTCTAAGCTCTAGAACACTCAATTGTGGGTTACAAAAAGTGTGGCAACTATAGACAGCCATCATGTATCTCATATATAGATCATACTTCACTAAATTATTACAATAAATATGATATCACAGTTTGAGTTCTGTAACATACAGCAATAATAGGGTGGGAAAACAGCCTTAGGCCTGAAGAAATGCTACTAGAAGAATAAAGATGTCTTGATCCTAGAAAAGAGCTACAGTTCAAATCCAAGGCCAAATGAATCCATGATTCGTTATTAAACTTTTAGATTTAAAAATTGCTATTTTGAGCTATGTTTTCATTTCTGAATTTTATAGATCAGTGATATCCGAAGCACAGGGCCAAGGTACCTGACTAAGGGGAATAAAAGTTAATATCTCTAAATAAAAAAAGGAAAGTTTTCTTCTAAAATGAATTGCAAAATTCAACTAGGCAAAGCACCACAATTATAAAACGTATGGCACATCCTTGTCCAAAAGCTATAAAGAATTTCACCTGACATCAACGGTGATAAATGAATCAAGAAGAAATCACCTTCTCCTTTTTAAAAAGGATGATGACTTGGCATATGTTTCGGTCTTTCTGCAAAATATTTTCCAACCCCTGCAGGCCTGTGAATCACAAAATAAAACAAGCACTGGCCAAACATTACATATGATCATGGTTTGTGTTTCTATATTAAACTTTTTCATCACTTTCAAATGCCATGCAGCAGATTTATTTTTATAATTAAGTGAATTGTTATTTACCAGGAGATAAGGCTAGCATAATAGACATCCTTTAATGGTAACATAATTCAAAGAGCATGAATTATTACTGAGATCTGATTAATTGAATGGTTATTTCTTTTGCTATAGTTTAGGGAACAGTAACTCATATGGGGGGAAATGTTCCATTTACACTTGGCATAGGCAATTTCTGCATGGATAGTTCTCAGGAGCTGAAGATATAGTATGGAACCATGCAATGGTAACCCAAAGACCTTTGTTCAACCTAACAATAATTTTACTTAAAGTTTTCCTTCTTGCTCTTCTTGCTCAAATGACATAATCTAAATCCTGTTGGAACAACTCTTCTGGCTGGCATCTGGCTGGCTCTAATCACAGCCTGGAAAAGTTACTCTTCCTGACTCTCAGAATTAACTGACCAACACAGCCATTGGGATTCTGTTATCTGTCTCCCCATTTTTTTAAAGGTACCTTTCCAACTTCTTGTTCTAATTAACGTTAAATATTAAGTGTTTCTGCCAGCAAAACTACTCCCATTTCACATGCAGTGTGAAGGACCCCATTCAAAATATGGATTAGTTGGTGTTAAAATCCATCAGGCATCTGGGAGATTTGCCAGTGGATTGCAGATTGTTATTTTGACTGGAGTTTGTGGCATTCACTCATCTCTAGTTAGCACTTAACAATACTTCTTATGTGATGTCTATCCAGCCAGATTTCCTAGGGCAGTGTATTATCTAAACAAGTGACTGTCAAGAATGAATTACATTATTAGTAACAAATACTGTTACATAAATAACAGTATGCTATCTACTGGGATAAGAGAAACAACCTCTCCCTGTAATACAAATATCATTTCTGCAAACAGAGTGCTTGAAAATGCTTGAATTAGCAAGCTAAGAATCTATTCTTAAAAGGTTTCCTGAAAAGCAAATTAAAGTCCATCTGTAACTGCTGAATGCAACACTTCTTAGATAGAGTTTAAATCTTACAAGAGCATTTGGTTGGTAATTGGTTGGTGCAAGAGAATCTGTAGAATGCAACAGAGATGGCTGAAAGTGTCATGCTGATCTAAGGATGTACATCTAAGGATGTTGGGTTCTACTGATCTCAGGATATATTGAGTCCTATAAAGGTCCTTCCCTGCCCCCATTGCCAAGCAGGACATGGATGACCCCCAGAATGGTCTTTAGCCTACTCTGCCAAAGCGTGCTGGTGCCTCACCAAACTACAAATCCCAGGATTCCATAGGAAGGAGCCATGCAAATAAACCAGTTTGAACCTGGATTATTTCTCTAGTGTGGGTGCCCCCTGGGTGAAAGTGATATTTCTGAAAGGGATATTTCATTTGTTTCTGCAGCAGTGAATTTCCACATCATCAAGGCCCAAAATGCCTTGTTTCAGAAATAGAGGGAAGGGTAAACTTAAAAGAATGGTCATGACTTTGCTTATGGTCTGAATTTAAGGTGCTTGTGATGACAGTTAAAGCTCTAAGTAGCTTGGGAAATAGATACTTGAAGCAGTGCCCCTACACACACACAGAGAGAGAGAGACTAGATAGTATACTTTTGGCATGCCCCAATGTTTTTTGGTTGTTTTATTGTAAAGCACAATGTACAGTACATTGAGGGTGCTAAATAAATAAATAAATGAGGAGGAAGAGGACTGAGGTCTGTTGGAAAGGCCTTCCGTGTTCTACCAGTGGGATTAATACACTGTATGAGAACAGAAGGAACTGCCTTCTCAGCTGTGGCACCCAGGTTAGGGAATGTTTTCCCCTTGGAGGCCTGATTCCTTGGCACCAGTGCTGGTGAATTATTCGCAACATAGCTGCTTATTAAAACTTGGCGGGGGGGGGGGCTAACCAATTTATTCCAAAATGTTTATGTACATGGTTTTAAACTGTTTTAACCTTTTAAACCTCTTTTATCATGTTTAATATGTTTTTGGACTATTTAATTTTTTTAAATTTGTTTTGATCTGCTTAAATCTATTATATTTTTGTGCCACCCTGAGATGTCATGATACAAGGTGGAATTATAAACATTTTAATTAATTGATTGGTCATTATTAAATATTAATGGATGTATTTGTAATTGAAATGGGCAACTTGGTAGAACAACACATCCCTTATGTGGCAGCATTAAAGCAAAATACAGTTATTCACATCATGGTTGCACTGGAACCATGGTATGGAATGTGGGACATGATCCAGTGGTACCTTGCCAAAATGTTGCAGAATTTTCCCAATTCTGCCTCCAGTGCAACACAGCTCTATGTCACTGGGTGTGCTCTCAAAGCCAATTAATGGCTAGGAAGGAAGGGAAGGTACTTAGGCACAATTGGCTATAGTTGTGCAGCCAGGAGGAACGAACAACCATTGCCCACTTAGACTTCCACCAATTACATTGTATTCTAAGTCTGGGAGAGTGATGGCTGTACAACTTCAGCCAGATGCTGTCATGATGACCTGCCAGTCATCATGGAATCCTCATCACAAACTCACAGTGAACAGCTAATGGAAAGTTTCACTCCTTATTTGGTCTGTTAAGGGGATGGGGACCTCATTGAATAAACATCACATCACCTGACTGGAGAGCCAATCACAGTTGGCGATACAGACCCAATGAAAGTGGCTCTGCAAAGACTTTAAAAAGTTCTGATTTCCCTTTCTTCTGGGCCTCATAGGCTCTGAGCCACATGGCCACATGGCCTAGACACCAAATGCTTGAAACTATGGCTTAACTATCTGCCTGGCCAGATGGAGAGAGCCACATGGAGAAATCAACAAGATGCTAAACTGTGATACCTAATGTTGGAAGAGCCAGCCTCTCTCAACAGCCTAATACTAATACTATCTAAACAGGCTTTAAAATGATCTCAAATTTCAAGAGGAAGTTCTTATTCAAACAGGACTCTGGACTCTGAATTCCATCATAGAGACTGCTGTATCCTGCCAGAATGTAAGTTACATTCATTTAGTAGCTTAGGGAACATCTAGATAGTTGTGTTAGTTTTTATGATTTTATTTGTAGTGCTCTGAATGAATTATAACTTTGTAAACTCCTAAGTTGGAGCCTGGGGGAAGTCCTGCTCTCTCTAGTAACATAGAACTCTGGAACTGAATACAGCTTTCTGTAATTTCATACTTCCCTGAATTGTCTGCCTTCTTGGTCAGCTATCAGAACTTCTCTAGGATAGAGAAAAGGTTTATTATTGTTTTCTTTAACATAGCCTGTCTAGTTCTCACTGCACTAGACATGGAAAGGGGTAAAGTCAGTGAGTGGTAGTGGACTGCCTTATAAAAGGGATTTCTAGACTAGAAAAACCCTTGAGAGTGTGTTTTCAGGTTGTACAAATAAGCTGGAAGCCTTCCCTTCCTGCTGAAAGAGAAGGGCCAGCTTATGACAGATGCTATCTGGATGGGCTGTAGGAACAAACCTGGGCAGCAATAAGCTGTGATGGCAGTAGGGAGGGGAGGCATTACTCAAGGAGGTACTGTATAGGATATCGCCTTCCACAGTGTCACAAATATACATATGCTGGTGTAACTCCAACATATGTCATTTACAGAATTCTGACCTTGAAAAATAAAATGTATGCACTCTTAGAGCAGGGTGTACCTGATCTGCGATGTGTCGCATCTCCTCCAGTAGGCCATTCCACAGTCTGAGAGCGGTAGCAGAAAAGGTCCTCTGGGTGACTGTGGCCAGCCTAGTTTTAGTCACCTGAAGTAAGTTCTTCCCAGAGCACCTAAGGGTACGGGACAGATTGTATGGGAGAAGACGATCCCGTAGGTAGCCTGGCCCCAAGCCATGAAGGGCTTTAAAGGTAATGACCAACACTTTATACCTTGCCCAGAATCTAATTGGCAGCCAATGAAGAGATTTTAATATTGGTGTGATATGGTCACCCCTTGTTGTTCCTGTGACCAGCCTGGCTGCCATATTTTGAACAAGTTGGAGTTTCTGGAGCAGGCATAAAGGTAGTCACATGTAGTGCGGATTACAGAAATCAAGCCTTGAAGTTATCAGCTCATGTACTACCATCTTTAAATCCTCCAACTCCAGGAAGGGACACAGCTGGCGTATCAGCCGAAGCTGATAATAAACTCTCCTGGCCATCACATCCACCTGTGCTGTCATCTGGAGCGATGAATCCAGGATCACTCCCAAGCTGCGAACGCAGTCTTTCAGGGGGAGTGTAACCCCATCCAGAACTGGTTGCCACACTTTCTGGTTTATTATTCTGTCATTTTAAAAATTGTTTTATGTCTTTTCTTATTTTAAGTTATTTTAATAGCGTTTTTATAGGTAAAATTTGAATTATGTACCATTTTTTAGTGGGTTTAATGATGTTATTTTAATGTTTGTAGATTATGGAAATGTTTTAAATGATGTTTGCTGCCCCGATCCTCATGGGAGAGGCAGGATATAAATAAATCATCGTCATCATCATCATCATCATCATTTGGCGCCTCTGAAGTTGCAGAGGTCACAACATCCTGTCATGGTGTCAATATTGTTGGACCAGAACTTTTGTCACTTTTAGCTGCTTTTTAAAGAGAAAATAAGGGTGTTTCAAGATGTCTCCTACAAAACAACTTGCAATGGCTTAAAGCGGACCAAACAAGTGTATGGAGGGGGGGTGCATTTTCCAGACCTTTTTTTGGTCAGATTCCAGGTGTGAGAGTGGGTACCCAGCAGGTCCGAAGCACTTAATGAGAGCCCCCCACCCAAAGGGTTGCATGCAGCCTGTGGAGCACACAGTTTCCATCATCACATCATATCTTTAGTAGGAACAGTCCTGATTAATCCTCTGCTGCCCCACTTCTCAGCTGCTTTTAAAATGTCCCAGTTTCTCTCTCCTCCTTCATCTTCAGCTTGCTTCAATTGCTGCAAATAAACAGAGATTGGAGTGAAAAAATTAATGTGCATTCAGTTAACTCAACTGGGAGGAGAGGAATGGGCAATCTTGCTCTTTCTGGCAGGCTCATTTATGGGGGTTTTGTGTTTGAATGGAGAGGGGAGAGATTCCTAAACTCAGTACATCAATTTCAGGCTTTCTCTGTTTATAACAGCAGTTTTGCATGTTCTTCCCCATTAATAACATTTGCCCTCATTTGCCTTGCCATGCTCTTTAACTACTAGACTCTGATGTTGCTCAGCTACATGTCTTTATCTGTGAACCATTGTGGAGTATGCTATGTTAGAAAGTAGGCCAGGAAGAGTGATAACTGGAGGAGAGAGGAATGGTCCTTAACATCATCTCAGAGGCAGGAAGCTGAAAGAAATCCTTCAATAGACCTTGGAAACATTTGGTCTTTTTGGACTATAACTGATGGGATCCCTCACTGTTAGCCACACTCACGTTCTGTGGGCTGAAGCTCCAAATAGTTAGAGGGTTTTTTCCCCACCCCTGTATTTGAAGAAAGACAATATATTAAGTTTACAGGAGAAATGTAAAAGTAACTTTCCCAAATCTGGTGCCCTCTTGGTGTATTGGTCTACAGATTCCATCATGCCCAGCCAAATTGCTATGCTGATTGGACGTAATGGGAACTGTAATCTGAGACATCTGGAGAGCTCTTAGCCTGAATTGCATAATAGATTAAAAACTACTGTAAGAGTCATAGTTTCTCCCCTCAAAGTCTGGTTAATTGTAGTTTGGTGAAGTGCTGAGAGAGATCTCTGTTAGAGGTCATTAGTCTCCCTGAGCCTACAACTATAATTGCCAGTGTTCCCAAGGGAGAGCCAACAACTGTTAATGTAGTGTAGATATGTCATTAGAGCACTCCTGAAAAAGAGGCGTAAAGCTCCCAAACTGAGCTCAGTGGCAGGAGAAAAGGCATTTTCCTGTTCCAACATACTACATCCCCCAATAGCTGTTAACTTGAAAAGGGCTGAAATTGAGAATGCAGGAAGTGTCCTCCAGAGACTCTTCTTGCTTTAGCTTTCTTTTGGCTCCATCCTCCCAACTTGAGAGCAGTTGCTTTACCTATTCATTCTCCCCACCATATCTGCCCTGGGACTTCCCCCCCCCAGTTCCCTGGTCAAAAACCAACAGTCTTTCCAATCTTCTCACATGAGAGTCTGTTCCAAATAGATATTTGCCAAGACGCTTCTGACTTGCTATTACAACAGCGCTAGATACCAGAATTCTTCATTATAACAACGGCTCCCAATATCATAATTTAATGACAGTCTTATGTTGTCACTTTATATATAGTATTGCAATGATCTGAATCTTCAGGGCATTTCTTAAGCTCTTTGAATAAATGAAAAGCTGTGAGACATTCCAAGGATTCAGAATATACACAGATTTCTCTATCCTTTAAGGAACCCCACTGGAAGCATACTGACAAGGATGCACAACTTAAAGTAAATATGGATGTGGTGCCCCTCATGGGCCATAGGGAACCCTTGGGTGAACAGAATGTGGCTCTCAATATTCTTTGGTTAATTCCAAAATGTTGGGCAAATGTTTCTTCAGAGCAACCCACAGTCATGCAATTCACTGCAAACTTAGAGGGAACTCATACCAGCACAGAAGTCTATGAAATTTTATTTCGATGGCATTGAAAATACAATACAGTCCTGGGACTTCTTCAGAGAAAATGGCTGAGATAATTACTCAGTTCATACTATGAGTACACAATATAAAATGCTAAGCTTGGGAAACTTCATTATATTTTTTTTCAGGACTCCTCTGATTAAGACACAAAAACTAGACCACTAAAGGAGAACCTTTGGACCTCCGAGGACATATCTAGACCTGCCAGAATATGCTGGCTTCCTGCTGGTGTATTCTGGCCCCAGATAGCCCCCCCCCCTCAATATCAACAAGAAATGGGAGGAAGTCCACATGGACACACCAGCTCATACCGATGGCTGCCACCCCCACTCTCACATGTCATTTCCTTTGAAACCGAGCAGGAGATGCTGAAAAAGCATTCAACAAGTTTAGATGGGAGTTTATGTTTAAAATAATGGAAGAGATGGCTATTGAGGATGTAATCTTGAAGTGGATACAAACCATTTATAGTAATCAAGTAGCCCAGATAATTGTGAATGGGGACAGAATGAAGCATTATAAGATAACTAAGGGGACAAGACAAGGTTGTTCACTATCGCCGCTTCTATTTATAATGATATTAGAGATTTTGAATAGAAAAATTAACGTAGATCCAGAGATTAAAGGAGTAAAGATACAAAAAAAATGAATTTAAATATAAGGCCTTCGTGGACGACTTGATCCTTTTTTTTGGATAATCCAAATATTAGCATTAATAAACTAATGAAGACTATTGAAGAATATGGAAACCTGGCAGGATTTAAAATCAACAAAGAGAAAACAATAATAATAACCGAGAACATGACTAAAAAAGAGGAGGAAGAATTAGAAAAATTATCAAATTTCAAAATAGAAAAGAAGGCAAGATACCTAGGAACAGGTATAACTAACAGAAATATAGAATTATATGAGAATAACTACATTAGAGTGTGAAAGGAAATCGAAGAGGATTTGGAGAAATGGTCGAAGTTACATTTACCACTGCTGGGAAGAACTTCAATGATAAATATGAATGTGTTACCAAGAATGATGTATCTGTTTCAGAATCTACCTATTTTGTCTAACGCATCGATATTCAAAGAGTGGAACAGGGATCTAGTAAATTTTGTCTGGGCAGGGAAGAAACCAAGAATTAAGAAAAAAGTATTAGTAGAAGCAAAGGAGAGGGGTGGACTCGGACTCCCAGACTTAGAGTGATATTATAATGCTAGTAGTTTAAATGACAATGCAGAAAGAATCACAACCCAGAAACATCACCCAAGGAGACCTTCTGCTGTGCTTTCTGCAACTGGATTTGTTTATCTCGGATTGGCCTTTTTAGTCATCAGCGCATTTGCAGAAAGCGCAGGATGAGTCCTTCCTGAATTTTCATTTGTGAAGAAAAGCCAGAGAGAGAGAGAGAGTAGTTTAACTTGGATCCTGGAGTGGATACATCTGCAAGATACTAGATTGTTACAGCTGGGAGGGTTTAATCTCAGACTTGGTTTCCATGCATACATGTGGCATAAAAAAGAAATGGTACACAAGGAATTTGGTCACCACTTTGTAAGAAAAGCCCTATGGAGAGTCTGGGAGAAATATAAAAAATGGATATATCCAAAAAAATACCATCAAGGGTTTCAAACCATGAAGCATTTTATCAAAGAGAAAGTTTATCCAAAGGGAAATGGTTAACCTATGAGGTATTATTAAAGAAACAAGGATCAGTATATGAAATAAAGATGCAGGAAGAATTAAGAAACGGTGGCATAGACAATGGTTCCTATTCAGACAGCTAAAGGAAAAATTTAAGATGGACATAAAACTAGAAGGAATAGAATTTGAGAAAATGGAGTTCGATCAGATAATAAAAGAGAAGGAGAAGAAAAAAATACATCGAAAATATACAAACTTCTGTTGAAGCTCAGTCAAGAACAGGAAGTAATAAAGCTGTATTTGGTGAAATGGGCACAATATTTTGGACAGCTTGGACTAAAAATATAAAATTTACAAAGTGCAGTAACTTGGAAGAAAATTATTATAAGATAATGAACTTATGGTACATGACACCAGAAAAATTAAATAAAATATATAAGAACATTAACAACAATTGTTGGAAATGTGGTAATTCAAAAGGTACCTACTATCATGTCTGGTGGAACTGTAAAAAGATAAATTTTGGCATAAAATACATAAATTAATAACTAAAACATTGAAAATAAACTATCCAATGGAACCCGAGGTATATTTGTTAAACATGTTGCATAATATTGATAGTAAAGCAAGGGGAAAATATAGGAAAATATTGTTATATGCAGTTACAGCTGCTAGACAGGTAATTGCAAAGAAATTGAAAGATGAGGCAGCTCCAACAATTGATGAATGGTTTAAAGAATTTTTTTGAAATGTATGAGATGGATAAATTATCCATTATTATAGATGATGAAAAGACATTAAGAGAATTACTAGACTGGCAAGAAATGTTTTTGTTATGGGAAAGCCAATGGGGAGAGAATTGGGTGATGGGAAGAAAAGTATGAGGAGAAAATTATTAATGAAATAATGTGAAAAACAGATGAAACAAGAGATTTAGTTTGTGGAGACAGAATTAGGAAATTATCAATAGCCAAGAGGAAAATGAGATGATGGAAGCTATTCGGTTTGTTCTATTTGTATGTTTGTTTGTTTGTATATGTTATTTTTAAATTGCATGAATAAAGATATTTTTTTAAAAAAAATCTACAAATCCTAGGATTATGTAGGATGGACTCATGGCAGTTAAAGTGGCGTCAAACTGCATTATTTCTAGAGTGTAGATACACAGAGAGATTGCTTCACTCCATCTTTTCCTCTGTGTACTGTACATACAATGAACAGAAAAAGTGTTCTTAAGGGTAGCAAGTCTGCTTTCTCAGAGTGTGCTCTCTCCCTCTCCCTCTCCCTCTCCCCCTCTCTCTGACCACTTCAGGTTCTAGTATACTTTCATTTCTAGTAATATTAAGAGCAAACATGAATGTTTGTGCTCAAGCAAAATGTTGAACAAATCGCTCAGGAATTTCTACAGAAAGAAAAAGAGTTTCTATAGTTCTAGTGAATTTTGGTTCAAAATGGTTTGGGAACAACCCTGTACCCCTCTTCCAAATGTATCCTGTTGTTGTTGTTTTGTGGTGTGTTTCTTTTAAGCAGTAGACCACAGGAAGTCTCACTTGTTGTTGCCAAAAAGATAAATTAATGGGTCCTAAAACAAATCAAGCCTGAACTCTCCCTAGAAGCCAAGAGGACTAAACTGAGACTGTGGTCCTTTGGACATATCACGAGAAGACACGCCTCACTAGAAAAGATGATAATGCTTAGTAAGAAGAAGGCAGTAGGAAAAGAGGAAGACCACATTACATAAAGATAGACTCAATCAAGGAAGACAATTCCTGGAAGACCTGAGCAGGGCTGTTGATGATAGGTGACTTGGAGGACTGTCATTCATAGGGTCACCATAAGTCAAAGTTGACTTGACAGCAGATAACAACAACAAATGCAAACCTATCACAGGTTTTTCTTCGCAAGATACATTCTGAGAAGGTTTGCCATTGCCTTCCTCTGAGGCTGAGAGAGTGTGACTTGCTAAGGTCACCCAGTGCATTCTATGGCTGAGTAGGAATTTGAACCCTGGTCCCCCAGAGTCCTGTTGTTCAACTGCAACTCCCATCTCCCTGGCCATTGACCATACTGTCTAGGGCTGATGGAAAGTGCAGTTCATTGAAATCTGGAAAACTAGAGGATCCCTACCTCTGCCTTACATGCAAACTTGTTTGCATATATCCCAAACCCTATTTTAGTCCTAACTGGAGGAGATCCGCTGAACCTATTCGATTTACTTACGTGTTGACTCACTATTCAACAATTTACTGAATGGAAATACTCTAATAGGGACTAATCAATATGATCCCAGCCTTCAGGTGGTGAAATCGGACCATTCTGGGTTGTTTTTCTTTCTTTTTTTAGTTTTACATTCTCTATTTAAAATAGTTCTGTTGAATTATATTCTGCAAGTCTGCAGGAAAAACTGATCCCTATATTTCTGTGCACCTGCAGCTCATGTTAAAAAGTCATTCAATCCAAATTAAAGATATAGAAACCTTTTTTTAAAAAAAATGTTTCCACTCATAAACTTTAAGCTCTATCATTTGCATCAGAATAGCTATCCTAAGTACAACATGGGCCATATTTTCATTATGAATAAACACAGAAAAATACCAGAGCCAGCCCAAGTTAGAATTAAGGTACAGTAGAAAATTAAGTATACATAATATCCTGTGGAACAGATTCAGTCCAGTTGTGATTATACTATTTTACCCAAGAGCATACATTTTAATTGTTCCCATTGCTAAAATCTAATTGTATTTTATGCATTATTGGGCATAAATTTAATTTAATGTAATCCATGTTCAAGGAGATAGGTGGGTATTTAAGTTAAGCCATGTCTGCTAATGCTAATGTGGAACACATGGCAATTGTCTATGAGAATCGACTCCAAAACTCATAAATGTCTGCCTTTCACTGACACTTATATGGGGCCTATTACCTTCCTTATCTGAGCCCCTCACCAGCTGTTAGTAGTTGCATTTTGCAACACTCCCTTATCCAAGAATGACATGAGGCTTTGACACAGAGAAATCAGGCAACTTGGTGAGAGTCCTAAGGCTTGGTGCCAGTTTTCACTGTGTGGTGAGAGAGAAAGAGATTTCAGTTGGCCAGGGAGTCACAGAAGGATGAGAAGTCTCACTTTTCAATATATTCAGTATTACATTTTCAAAAAGCACTACATTTCATGAGTATTAGGGTTGCTTTTGGGTTCCTTATCAGCATCTCTGGCAATCAGGTTCCCTTTTCCCAAGGAAAAATGTCATGTAAGAAAAATAGAGGAGCAATTAGTTGTAGAAAAAGCATCGAAAGGTCTGATTTCCAAGGTTTTCAGGAAAAAAATCTGCATCAAGCAGAAACATATATATTTAATAAAAATGTCTGCAGCATAGCAAAGTCACCCATTTTGTTATACAGCAAAAGAACAGTTTATTCTATGCAGCACTTTCAAAGGAACATTGACTTGTTTTGCCTTAATAAAAAGTTCCCCTGAATGAGCTGGAATGGTGTCAATCTGTCTTTGACTGGCAGAGGGAGGGAACTGCATGTACAGTAGTCTGAATCACACTGGCCAAAATCATGTTGATTTGTCCCAACTATGGCAAAATCAATGGAATTTACCTAGGCATTTACTCACCTTCTAATTATTGATTCAGTATGTCTACTCCAGTTGTTATTAACCAACAAAATTCAGGCTGCTATTTCCATCCTTTTATTCCTGGAGAGGTGAGAGCTACAATATGAGTGCTGGATCTTGCCCTTCCTGGTTTACAAAGGGAGCCAGGAAAGATTGGCTTTGTTGATAAAGGGGACAGTAAATGCCTTTTTACAGCAAGACCACCCTGCCCAAACGAGGCAGTGATAAGCCCTCTGCTGATCAATCTCTTCTTGAATCCCACCATGTTGGGCAATTACTACTCTTGGGAAAAGTACTGGAGCACTTAATGGCCTCCCAGCTGCAAGGATTAGGTGGATTATTTACAGTAGATCCATTGTGATCTGATTTCAGTGCTGGTTATGGATGGATATGGATTTGATCACCTTGGTGGATAACCTAGGCCAGGAGTTAGACAGGAGGATTATGTCTTTGTTGGTTGTCATGAACCTCTCAGCTTTCACTACCATCAACTGTAGTATCCTTCTGGGCTACCTTTCTGGGATGGGACATGGAGACACTGTTTTACAGTTTTTTCTTCAATGTGAAATCTGAGAAAGTGGTGATGGGGCATCCCTGTTCATTGCTTCCCCCTTCCCCTCCCCAGTTTGTTCCATTTCCACCTCCACAGTCGCCAGAATATCAACCTGTCTCAAGCATTGGAAGGCAGACACAACATACAGAGAAACCCTGGCTACACCCCCCTTTGTAGGAAACCTGCTTTTTGGTCAGGATGCTCTAAAAGACTTTCCCAGAGAGGCCAAGGATAAAAAGAAGGCTGTGCCTGCTATACAAAAAAAGGAGGTAAAGAGACAGACTAAAGAAACAGTCCTTTCATTCTTTCCCCCTCTTTTCCTACTACAGTCCCTGCAATGATAATTTAGTGGCCAATGGGGAGAGGGGGACATTGGAGAAATATCTGGATATGTTCTTGTAGTCAGATAACAGAATCACATCTCACTCCCAGAGAATGATGTCATCATTGTGTGTCTGGTTATAAGCACATAACCAGACAATTCTCTAATGCTCTCTGCTTTCCACCAGTCACTAAATGGCCATAGGAGGCAGGAGAAAGGTGAGTTCTGTAGGAGGGGAGAGGGGAAAGTTATGATAGTTGCACCTGAGCTGAACATTATATCTCCTTATGCAGGATCTTGGCCATTCACATAGATGCCTTTGGAAAACATTTTATTACTATTGACAGTTAAGGTTCGTGAAGAAATCAAAGAAAATAAAACACAAAGGAGAAGCAGCATGTTTTTACATATAAAAATGCATACAAGTGTCTTTGTGTTAGTGTGCCTGAGGAAAATATACACTTTCCTGGATATCATTTTCTGCCCCAAATCTACTAGGATTAAAAATAAATTCTGGAGACAGCATGCTACAAACTGAGTGAACAAGACTACCTGACTTGTTGAAACACAAGTGAGATGGATTATATTTGATTTGTGCATCATTAGTCACAAAAGCTTGTCTTGAAGATTTAAAGTTGTAATCCCCAACATACCTACATAAGAGTAAGTGGCACTGAAGTAAATGGGGTTTTCTTCTGAGTAGACTCACCTAGGATTGCATTGGTGATGTCTTTAAATATCTTCATTCAATTCCCACTAAGAGCAACAGACTTGATTCTACAGATCAAAGAACTTTAGAGTTCATTTCTGCATCGGTATTCATTAAAAAAGTGTTACTGTGATAACTTGAACATTTTCATTTCCAAGACATAAACTAGGGTAATGAAGAAAAGAAGAGAATAACTATTGATGCAGTGTATGAATTTACTGGGTACAAACTTGATGCATAGTAAATTTGATACTGACTACAGATTTAGAATGCTACATAGTTTAAAATGTTATGAGCTTATCTTAATTGCTGATCCCCAATACTTCTTGGTTCAGCACCTACTAATTTCAAAACACAAGAGCAGAAACATAATATGAAGAAATGAGTCATTTTACTAAAGAACAAGTCACTTGGCTTATGGACAGGCACTCCTTCTGAACTACCTTTTGTTGCCAACTTCTTTTGTGATTATAATTATCATGATGGAGATGTTACCTATAAGCTCTATTATGGAGATAAATGGTGATTTGTCAGATATTGCTCAACCCAGTTTAAAAGTAGGAATATAGGTTTGGGGAAAAACATCAGGAGATACACCACTGTGGGTCCTGTACTGGGAGAAAGGCAGGAGATTAATCAATTAAATAACTAAATGGAGACTTGCACCCTTGACCAACCATTGACATGATCACAAGCAAACAGTCTATAAATCTAAACCAGGGTGTGGCTACATAAATCTCATAGGCTACATCACCAAACTATTCAGATTGCCAAAGTCATAGTAGTAAAATTGCCCTCTTTTTACATGTAAACAATGATTGTGGGCTCAAATACAATTTTTAAGGAAAATTGTGCTTCCAGTAAAGTGAGTTTTTTAAAACACACACACACACACACACACACACACACACACAAGGTACTCAGTGCAATGATAAATTCAGTAATCTGGGTAAGTGCAGCCTCCAGTGGATTCCTGGGGTGGTGGCAGTACTACAGCCCTTTCCTTTACAAGCAGTTCACCGTAGTCTAAACTTTCAGCCATCATAAGCTTGAATCCAAGCAATAGCTTATGAACTTCTCAATGACATAATGAAAATCCTTGTATTCCCCACAACTGTCCCATGTCAGTAGGGTGGTATATCCACCCAGGTTTTCAAGGAGATAACCAAGGTGCTGAACCCATTCCCCCAAATAGGTTCATCACCTTGGACAGGTCTTCTAAAGCTGTCCAAAACCTGGAGAGGACTAATGCTCACTGACATGGGAGCCACCATTTACTCCTCTCATATACAGAACATTTGCTCTGCCTCTAAGATTTCAGATTGAAATCTTAATTAAGACATATCTGACTATCCTGATTTTCACTATATATATATATATTTACCAACATTATTGATATCACAGTATTACCAGCATTATTGACATCACACACAACTGCAAGAGAAATGTAGAGAGCAGAACAAGGGTCTCTATGTAACATTTGTCGACCTCACCACAAAGCCTTCGACACTGTGAGTAGGAAAGGTCTGTGGCAGATCCTGGAAAGACTAGAATGTCCCCCTAATTTCCTTAAAATGATTATCTTGCTACATGAGGGCTAGCAAGTCAGTTATGGAAATGCTCTTTCAGAGCCCTTTCTAATAACTAATGGAGTGAAGCAAGGTTGTGTTCTTGCTCCAACTTTATTTACAATCTTCTTCACCATGGTGCTCCAAAGGGCTACAGAAGAGCTTGAAGAAGAAGACAGCATCTGTTTATGTTACCGTACTAATGGCAGCTTGTTTAACTTAAGCCGTCTGAGGGCTCGCACTAAGACTCTAAACTATCTAGTCCGTGAGCTGCTCTTTGCTGCTGCTGCTGCCCTTGTTGCCCACACAGAAGCAGCTCTGCAGTGCCTAACATCCTGCTTTGCAACAGCTGCAGAGCTGTTTGGGCTGGAAGTCAACCTGAAGAAAATGGAAGTTCTTTACCAGCTTGCACCACAGGATGAATACCATCATCCCCACATTGCCATTGGCAAATCTGTGCTTAAGTCCGTTCAGCAGGTCACCTACCTGGGAAGCATCATCTCCTTAGATGCCAAGATTGAGAAAGAGATCGATTACAGATTAGCAAAGGCATATAGTGCATTTGGAAGACTTTACAAAAGAGTCTGGAATAATAAACACCTGAGGCGAAGCACAAAAATCAGTGTGTACAGAGCCATTGTACTGTCTATTCTCCTTTATGGGTCTGAAACATGGGTCACCTATCGCCACCACTTACGACTCCTCAAATGCTTTCATCAGTGCTTTACACGCACAATCTTAAATGTATACTGGACTGATTGTGTGACGAATGTTGCTGTCCTTGAGCAAGCAGGGATCACCAGCATTGAGGCCATGATATTGAGAACACAGTTGCGCTGGGCAGGGCACGTTTCTAGGATGGAGGACCATCACCTCCCAAAAATAGTACTCTATGGTGAACTCGCCATGGGTCAGCGTAAGAGGGGCGCTCCAAAAAAGCAATACAAGGACTCCCTGAAACAACACCTCAGGCTCGGCCAAATTGATCTGCAACAATGGTCCGCCCTGGCCTCACATCAGGAGGCATGGAGACACACTATCCACAATACTGCAGCCTTATTTGAGAACTCACACCGAACAAGTCTTGAAGAGAAATGACAATGCAGAAAGAATCACAACCCAGAAACATCACCCAAGAAGACCTGCTGTGCTTTCTGTAACCGGACTTGTTGATCTTGGATTGGCCTTTTTTAGTAATCAGCACACTTGTAGAAAGCGCGGGATGAGTCCTTCCTGAATCTTCATTTGCAAAGAAAAGCCAGAGAGAGAGAGAGTGATATCACAGTCCTATGCATGCTTACTCAGAAAGATTTATTCCCAAGGATTGTAGCTTTCTTCAAGTTCAGAATTAAACATGTAATGGAGTTATTGTATTTTTTAAAATCTGAACCTCTACCTGCTAGAAACAGAAAATATTTTCATGTGGATTATAATTTACATACAGCACACATATATTTCTTCCATCATGTCTACTTCTACTGAGGGCATTTAAGTGTAGAATATTTAGGTAAGAAAATACCTTCTGCAGGTAGCCTACAGATAGCTCTGCTCTCTAAAATCTGGCAGACTGGATCTGATTGTCCATACAGAATGCAGAGGTTGCAACATTTTTTGTATTTTGGACCCACTGCAGAAAAAACTACTGATAAGAAATTATAGTGACAAGTGATTTTGTGCATATTTGGTGACATTGCTCAAGTCCTGTTGGATAAACACTGTCAGCCATATTTTGTAACAAAGTGTTTGATCCATTTGTAGTCAGAGGGGATTTTATATGGCTATATTAACAAATGAGTTAGTGAATGCTATCTGGGTTGAGTACAAACTGTCTCGAAGACTGTATCTCCCAGTACAACCCTGCTGGAGTTTTAAGATCTTCTGGGGAGGACTTTCTCATAGTCTCACCATCATTAGAGGCACACTTCATGAAGACACGGGGGACAGCCTTCTTGGTAACTGCTCTCAGACTGTAGAATTCCTTCCCATGGGAATATAGGTTGTCCCCCTCTCTGCTCTCTTTCCACCAGCAGGCAAAGACTTTTCTATAGATTTTCCTTGGGTCTTTTCTGGGCTGTGAGGCTGTGTTCTGGAATAGTTTATTTCTGATGTTTCACCTGCATCTGTGGCTGGCATCATCAGAGAATGGTTAGGTAGTAGTGTGTATGTGGGGGGTTATACACTGTGAACCCCTATTGGGGAGGATATGTAAATTTGTGTATTTGAATGGCTAGTTTCTGGGTGGAGATATGCAAGGAGGATTAGTGTCTGTTTGGCTAATCGTTGGTTAATGGTCCATTATCTGCTGGAAATCCCCCTGTTCCCCGGGTGGAGTTCATTTGCAAGTGTTGAGTTCTGATTTTAGTGTTTTTCAGGACTGGCAACCAGATTTTGTTTACTTTTAGGGCTTTCTTCTTTCCTGTTGAAGTTGTCTGGGTGTTTGTGGATTTCAATAGCTTCTCTGTGCATTCTGCATGATAGTTGTTGGCCAGGTCCAGAATTTCAGTGTTTTTAAATAACGTTTTGTTTCCAGCTTGGTTTATAACATAATTTGTCGATCTAACAAGAATTTGTTAAAGAAATGCAAATTTAACCACATGAGAGAATGTATGTGTCCGTGCATGTGTGTGTAAGAGAGAGAAAAGGAATTGACCACCATAACTTACACAATATTATACAATAGATTTCCTGTAATTTGGCTGTTGGAATATTATCACATTTTCTGAAAAGTCTCTTCTCTAAACTATATCATTTATTTCTATTATGCTAATCTTTCACAAAGTACATGGAGGCTATAATAGAATGCTTATATAGCTAAAATTGCTTTTTAAAAAAAATGTTAATGGAAAATAATGATGACATAACTATTTTAAAATTCTCAACCCATTTCAGCTTTTCTATGTCTATGAATTGCCTTTAGCTATAAATAAATAGCTTTTATACCCATGGACTAGAAGTTTTGAACTGTAAAAAAGATGGGCACAGCTTAGCTCTCCATGGACATGAATAGAATAGAATCTTTATTACGGTCATAGACCAGCACAGGTAAAAAGGGGATACAGAATAAAGATAAAAACACAGGATAAAAACAGGCTAAAAGCAGTATTTAAAATATTAGCTCCAGTATAACAAGACTAGGTTGATACTATTCTACTGCTGAGGACATTGTCTGTCGAATTTTAACCGCAGCTGCGCAGAATCTGGCAACATTATAAGTTGTTCCTGGGTTGGTGTCTGAAAGCAACAAGTTTATGTAGAATTGTCCAGTGTGCCCTTGATATTTATGCAACAGGGGTGAAATTAGGCTGAGACGTATGTCCCTGTAGTATGAGCACTGGAGTAATACATGCTCTGTTGTTTCTATTTGGCCCGAATTGCAGGGGCACAGTCTGTCTGAGAAGGGGATCTTCTTGTATCGGCCTTCAAGGACAGCTGAAGGGAGCGCATGACACCGTGCAAGAGTAAAGGCCCTTCGATGTTTAGGTATTTCAAGTGTTGCTAAGTATGCCAAAGGAGAGGCCAGATATCTGTTGGAATCACTAGCAATGAAGGTTGGAGTACTGGCTAGATCCAGTTGTCGCTCTATATCTACTACCCGTTGTTTGATAGTAGCTTTCGCCCTATCATACCCCAGGCTAAGCAGAAGATCTGGAGAAAGGCCCAGCATTGAAATTTTAGTCATCACAAAACAGAGTCTGTCAGAGAAGCCATGGTGAAATGGGCGAGAGATGTGGGAGAAGTGATAACAATGGAGGAGTGGGAGACGGCCTGGAAACAAACAAAAAAGTTCACGGCATGCCAGGCATTAAAAGAAAACTATCTTAAAGTTAGTAATCGATGGTATCTGATGCCGGTGAAGATGAATAAAGTATTTGGTACTAAAGATAAGACATGCTGGAAGTGTAGCAAGGCCACCGGTACGCTGATGCATGTTTTTTGGCACTGTCCAACTATGACAAAATATTGGGAAAAAGTACATCAGATAATACAAAAAATTTTGAATATACAATTCGAGTTGAATCCGAAGCTGTACCTTCTGAACATTACAACGATGCTGGGAAAAGAACAAGAGAGGAAATATTGGAGGCTCGTATTATATCTTATTACAGCGGCACGTATCAACGCAGCGGCCAAATGGAAAAATAGAGAAATGCCACAAATTGATGTTTGGTTGGAAAAGGCTTTAGATATGAGAGATAGCGATACACTAACCCACATACTGAATAAAAAACCAAAGGAGGAATTGGAAAGGGAGTGGGCTCCCCTAACGAGGTATTGTAAAAAGAGGTGGAATATTAACATGAGCTAGTAGTTATAAAATTAAAACAAAAAGAAAAGCACAACAGAGTTAAACAAAAGATCCTATAGAAGGCTATAGGAGGCGGTAAGGGACGGAAGATGAAAGGGATAGAAACATCTCTATAAAATTAACAGCAGGAGAATACAAACTGGGAGAAGATTAAGGGAAGATAGGATAAAAACTAATTGTAGAGGAATCTCCTTGAGCTATGGTACTGAGGAAGCTGGAGATTTTAGGGAAAAGTCCACAGATAAGAAATGCATAAATTGTAAGATGTATGAAATTATGAAACTATGAAATGGACAATGTATGGAAAAACGGTTTTTAAAAAAATTAATTAAAAAAAAAAAGAAATTTTAGTCATCACTGTCTGTTTCCAGCTGGATTGGAAATCATCACTTAAAGTTAGTGGAGCAAGGCCAGTGGGAAAGAGGGATAGTTTGAGCCAGTAGCTGAGTATGGTCACCCACACTCTGGCCTCCACTTTCATAAATCCTGACTCCAGTCTCAGAGCTGCGTTAGAGACACATTTTGGAGTTTGGAAAGCTGATCTTAAAAATTTGGATTGGACAAGTTCTAATGGAGCAGGTTTGGGGAAGGGTCCCAATTGGGATCCATAAAGCAGTTGAGCTACTGGTTTGGCTTCAAAGAGTTTGAGCGCAGCAGGTAAATAGTGGTCTCCTCTTGTCTTAAGAAATTTGAGAATGGCTGTTGTACTCCTCTGCGCATTGCAAGCAGCATACTCCCCATGTGCTTTCCTACTACCAGTGGCTTGAAAAATTACCCCCAGGTATTTGAAGCAAGAGACCTGCTCAATCTTGTGGCCATCTATATTCCAATTGTAGTTCTTAGGCCTTTTAGTGAATGCCATGATTTTAGTTTTTTGATAGTTGAGTTCTAGCTGTTCCACTCTGCAATATTGTGTTAGTGTGCTTAGGGCTCTTTTTAGTCCCATGGGAGTTCTTGAAAGTACTGCTGCATCATCCGCATAAAGCAGCATTGAGATATGCCTTCCCTCTAATTTTGAGAGGTGGAAATTAGTGCTGTTGAGGTGATCCACCAAATCATTGATGTAGAAGTTAAACAGGAGTGGAGCTAGAATGCAGCCTTGCTTGACACCCTTCTCAGTGACAATGTCATTGGTGACATGTCCCTGGGGGTTACATCTTACTTTTAATGAGGTCCCTTCATGCAGCATATGAATTAGGTGGAGTAAACATCGGTCGATCGAAGAAGCCTCCAGTTTTTTCCACAGCTTGGTTCGGGATATAGAGTCAAAAGGTGCTTTAAAGTCTATGAAGGTAGCATAGAGTGAAACTGTGCTGCAGGTGGAGTATTTTTCAATAAGGTGGTGGAGTACAAGGCACTGATCTATGGTGGAGCGGCCTTCCCTGAAGCCAGCTTGCTCTTCTGCAAGTATGTTTTCTTGTTCCAACCAGGTTTGAAATTTCCACTGTAAGTGTCTTGCATAGAGTTTGCTGATTGTACTGAGGAGACTAATTGGTCTGTAGTTGACAGGATCATCCTTGCTTCCTTTTTTACATATGGGGACGATGATTGCAAGGCCCCAATCCTTGGGTGCTCCTTGGGTCAATACAGGTGAAAAGTGAGGCCAGGATAGGGGCCCAAAATTCAAGGTTGTTTTTAATGGCTTCTGCAGGTATTAGGTCTTCCCCTGGAGCCTTCCCCATTCTCAGCTGGGCTACAAGGTTCTTGATCTCTGTCGCTGTCACTGGTGGCCACCCTTGGATATTTTCTATATTTTGGCTAGTGTATCCACTTTCAATGTAGTTGTCCTTATAAAGAGCTTGAAAATGATCCTCCCATATCCCTGGAGGGATGTGACAATCCACTGTAGCTGGCCCATTTCTCTGGGAACTTGATGTAATATGCCAGAATAGAGCTGTGTTGTTGGATCTGACTGCCTGGATAAGTTGTGTCCAGTCATTCTTCATGGCTTCTTTTTTCTTGTTCATCAGCAGCTTTTTGTAGTCTCTTTTCTGCTGAAGCAGCATTGGTGCAGCATCTGGGATGTTATTAGGTAGGTAACCCTGATAAATATCACTGAGGGCTTTTTTAGCATTAACACATTCCTTGTCAAACCATGGTTTGGAGTGGTGCTGTTGTTGTTTCCACTGATCTGCGCTACTTTGACGGATTAGATATTGGTGTAGAGCTTGGGTAAGTGTATTGTAATTTTCCAAGATTTCATCAGGAGACTCAGCTGATATCAGGGCAGTCCTAAGATGCTGAAGTTGGTCTGAAGCCAATACCTCACTTATTGTTTGGTTTAGTTGGGGGGGTCCATTTAGCTCGGTGATAGGTCCTTCCTGCTGGTGTCACAGAGAGATGATAGTGCTCCCTGGTGTGTGTCTCCTGAGTGAAGTTGCTAAGATGTAGCCGAATTGGAAAATGATCACTTTCAAATCTGGGCATAATTTCTATTTCCTTGGCATAGGGAAGAAGGTCCCTAGAAATGATTATGTAATCAATGGCACTCATTCTGGACCCAGAGAGATAAGTGAATTTGGCTGGGCAGTCATTTTTCAGGGCACCATTTAGGATTTGAAGGTTCAGCCTAAATGCTGTTTGATCCAGACAAAGTCCTGCAAAATTTGATTTCTTGTCCTTTGAGCATCGGATGACGTGGGTTCCATCATCTTCAAAATCAGGAGGAGGGCATTTGTGCTGGGCATATAGGGTATGATTGTTGGGGCCCAGTCTGGCATTCAAATCACCCCCCAAAATTACAAATGCATTTGGGTTCTGCAACATGAGATTAGCAGTGTATGATTCCAATTCAGCCCACAGGCCTCTGATTTGGGATTTCTTCTTCATTGGAGGCATGTAGGCATTTATTATCAGCAAAGTGCAATGGTGAAATTGAATTAGCACTGCCATGGCATATGTTTTAAAAGTGGAAAGAGGCCTTGTTATGGCACGTAGGGTGGTGGAAACCAGGACGCCCAGGCTGCCTCTAGCTCTTCCATGCTTTTTCCCTGGCTCTGCCGGAATTGAGAATGAGTGAAAGCCATTTAATAACAGATCCTTATTAGTCCATGTTTCCTGGATCAGTATAATGTCATATTGGGTGAGGAAGTCACTAAGACAGGGATCTCTGTGGGCCGTCGGCCACCCAGCGATGTTCCAGGTCATAAGGGTAACCTTGTGCTGGTCTGTTGGAAGTCAGGCTGTCGCATTGCAGGCACAGGCTGAATGGGTAATTCATCTGATGGCAGTTGGTTAAATGACTGGGTTGACTATGGCTGTGTCCTCCTCTGTGGATGGAGGGGTAGTGAATCACATTCCTGTTCTTCCTGCCCTGTCTGTTCTGGAAGGGAAATTGGAAGAACCAATGCAGCATGGGAAGCGAAATGAGGATCACAAGCAAGCAAGGATCCTATCTCTTTAGTGAGGGGGGCATTCCTTGGCTTAGGAGATGAGGTACGTGGCAGTGAAGACTGTTTTTCCCTTGAACTAGGTTTGCATAGGGATGTTTGAGTCCCCTGGGGTTTAGTTGTAGATGGGGGTGCATCTGCAGTATATTGCATTTTTGAAGCGGTGTTGGCTACAACTCGGGACTCCAAGGTTTCCTTGATTATAAGTAGAGAGTCATCACTTTCGCTTTCATTGTCAGAGATATCAGAGAAATGCATTGACAGTTTTCTGCGAAGGGGGGCTGATTTCAGTGGGGCTGGATTGCTGTTAGATTGAGTCAGGATGGTATCTCTCATCAGCTGTATTGTGGGAGTGTGTTTCCAAATTTCTGTGAATTTTTCTCTCAGTTTAATTACTTCTTGATTTATAGCCTGAGCTTCCTTTGAGGTGTGTTTAGGTTCTCCCTCTTGGAGTGCAGAATTATTATTGCTTCTTTGTGTTTTTGTTGCTGTTTTCCCTGTGATGAGGTCACGGACTATCTCATCCTTAAAAACTCTGTTAATTTCTATACAATGTGCATTCCAGAGGAAATTTCTTTTCCGTAACAGCCTGTTACGTATATTTGCCTGGCTAAAGGTCAGAAAAATTCGCTTAGTAGCTCTTGAGCTGGGTAAAATGTGGCAGTCTAGTAAATCAATTGTTCTGCTGTGCATGTTTAAAAGTTGGGAAATATATCTCACAACAGACTTCTGCCCATTCCACAAATGGGCATTGTTATGTATTTTTATCAGAATCTGATTTTTCTGTAACACTCTGCAGTGATTAACTGCATCCTGTGACGTAGCAAGACTCATGTCCTCCAAATCTGCTACATTTTTAACCCCCTGTGTACCATATGGGTTTTGCCTTTGAAGATCTTGTTGGGAAAGCTTATTTGTAATGTCATTTAATTTTTGCAAAATAAGAATCAATGTCTTTATGGACAGTTTGCAGAAATCATAAAAGAGCGGAGCGCTGTTATTGTAGGGAATGCTGCCAAGCTCCAGAAGTTTGACTTTGTTATCAACTTTGTTATCAACTTGCTCTGTCCCATAATTTATATTTACACTTTGAGGAATTGAGGGGGCTGTTTTGTTTAGTTCAGGTGTCTGTGTTGGCTTAGGGAGTATAGAAGGAGCTGTTGTTACAGATCTGTTACTCACGGGCTGTGTTGTCTCTGCCGCTGGGAAGAGTGAGTCAATCCTCATCTGTTTTTCTGCTTTGAAGGATTCCTGATTGCCATTTTTATTACAGGGGCTCGTCCGATTTCTTTTCTTGCCTTTGGATGGCATTTTTGAGGTATATGTAGGTGGTAATGCCAGATGTTAGTGGGAGGACAATTCAGAAGTTGTTAGTCCGTTGCCATCTTGCCCCTCTTCCTATGGACATGTATCATGAAGCTAAACTGCATCTGCTCATCTTGCCCTCAATGCCTGCATTTTCAGTGGGATCTCAAAAAGGAGAGCTTGCATATATGCACATGCATACACAAACACATAAACAACACAATCATACATGTTACATGCATTATAGAGGGTATGCTTACCAAGTTTGCAGATGACACAAAACTAGGAAGGGTAGCTAATACCCCAGAGGACAGGATCAGAATCCAAATGTACCTGAACAGATTAGAAAGCTGGGCCAAAACTAACAAAATGAATTTCAACAGGGAGAAATGTAGGATACTACACTTAGGAACTAAAAATGAAATGCACAGATACAGGATGTGGGACACCTGGCTTGATGGCAGTACATGTGAAATGGATCTAGGAGTCTTAGCGGACCACAAGCTGAACATGAGTCAGCAGTGATGCAGCAGCTAAAAAAGCCAATGCAATTCTAGGCTGCATTAATAGGAGTATAGTGTTTAGATCAAGGGAAATAGTCTCTCTGGCTTTTCTTCACAAATAAAGATTCAGGAAGGACTCATCCTGTGCTTTATGCAAGCGCGCTGATGACTGAAAAGGCCAATCTGAGATAAACAAGTCCGGTTGCAGAAAGCACAGCAGAAGGTTGAAATAAATCTCTATTGCTAAAAGCTATAAGCCGTCGCAATACAATTACTTTAAGCAAGTTGGAACACACATACACAAACAATTACAAAACCATACAATAATAATAAAACCATGAATATCCAAAATATAAAACTATAAGGAATTAAAACATTAATGTACAAAGCCGTTTACATATCAGTACTGTGAAATGTTTATTGCTGGTTTTGATATCTGGCTCTTATCTTATTAGCAGCCAAAGCAAACTTTGCCACCATATCAGTGTGGTACACATTGTTGCCAGCTAATACGACACAAATTTGTTCAAGAGGAGAGTGATTAACAAAGGAATGAAGGATGTAACCTAAAAACTTTTGTCTTTGAAGTATGTATAGAGGGCATTTCAGCAAATAATGTTGAAGGTCCTCCACTTCCCCTCTCTTGCATATACAAAACCTTTGAGTTACTGGGATATCATTGTATCTTCCTTTCAAATAAGCAGACGGCATATTCTGAAAGCGTAATGCCGTATATGCTTTTTTTTAATGGAGGCAATGTAAGATCAAAAAAAAATATATCTCCATTCCAAAAGATGTTTTATACAATGGGTACCATAATGAAAATGCAGTTTGAGAAAGCATATACATATCTCCCCACTTAGAAACAAGATATATTTTCTCCTTGACCAGTTGTTTAAATTTGTTAGAAGTATAAATTTGTAGGCCTCTGGATTGATCCCATAGGAGAAAAGTATTGCATTAACTGATTTTGCCCATAAGCTTTGCTCAGAGGACAGTAATTGCTCTATAAAGCATTTTTTGGAAGACGAGAATCACTCATTCCAGCCAGCTTTATCCAATATAGAGCTAGGGCCATATGAACACCAGATTGTAAAGAGACTAGCCCCATTTCAGCTCTTAGAAAGGGAGCGGGAGTACCTTTTGGCACAACTAACAAGGATTTCAGGAAGGCGTTTTGTACAGGTTCAAGAGGAAAAACACTATTATGTCCCCATAGCTCGGCACCATATAATAATTGTGGAATTATCTTCTGAAAGACCTCAACAAAGGGGGCAACCAAATTTCGCCCTTGAGATCTATGGAATCTCAACAGGAAACTGACAGGGTAGGAAGATTTCAGCCTAACTGCTTGGAAGTATAGCTTCCAGGATAGATTTGATTGGAACCCTACACCCAGGTGTTTAAAATAAGATTGTTGATCTATAAGTTTTGTATTCAGACTCCATCTATGAGGTTTTCTCTTCTTCCCCAAAACTACCACTTTCGTTTTAGCGTGGTTAACAATTAGTTGTTCCCTTGAGCAGAAAACACTTAGCTTATTTAATAGTCTCCTCATCCCAACCATGGTGCTGGAGATCAAAACAATATCATCGGCGTATAAAAGTATTGAGAGATTAGTTTCTAGAATGGAAACTGGAAAATATTCTGAGCCACATACCTCTCTAGTAATGTCATTTATATAAAAATTAAATAAAAAGGGGGCCAAAAGGCATCCCTGCCGTACTCCTCTTACTGTGGATATGTTATCTGACAATAGTCCGTTGTACCCTAGTCTAACTCTAAGGGATATATCAGAATGTAATTTACTGGGCCAAAACTAACAAAATGAATTTCAACAGGGAGAAATGTAGGATACTACACTTAGGAACTAAAAATGAAATGCACAGATACAGGATGTGGGACACCTGGCTTGATGGCACTACATGTGAAATGGATCTAGGAGTCTTAGTGGACCACAAGCTGAACATGAGTCAGCAGTGTGATGCAGCAGCTAAAAAAGCCAATGCAATTCTAGGCTACATTAATAGGAGTATAGTGTTTAGATCAAGGGAAATAATCTCTCTGGCTTTTCTTCGCAAATGAAGATTCAGGAAGGACTCATCCTGCACTTTCTGCAAGCACGCTGATGACTGAAAAGGCCAATCCGAGATAAACAAGTCAATTTGCAGAAAAGCACAGCAGAGGGTCTCCTTGGGTGATGTTTCCGGGTTGTGATTCTTTCTGCATTGTCATTTCTCTTCAAGACTTGTTCGACATGCTTTCTCAAATAAGGCTGCAGCATTGTGGATAGTGTGTCTCCATGCCTCCCGATGTGAGGCCAGGGCGGACCACTGTTGGTGATCAATTTGGCCAAGCCTGAGATGTTGTTTCAGGGAGTCCTTGTATTGCTTTTTTGGAGTGCCCCTCTTATGCTGACCTGTGGCGAGTTCACCGTAGAGTACTATTTTTATAGTGCCACTCTATTCTGCTTTGGTCAAACCTCACCTGGAATACTGTGTCCAGTTCTGGGCACCAGAATTCCAGAAGGATATGGACAAGATGGAACATGTGCAGATGAGGGCAACAAGGATGGTGGGAGGTCTGGAAGCCATGTCCTATGAGGAGCAGCTTAGGGAGCTGGGCATGTTTAGTCTGGAGAAGAGAATGTTGAGAGGGGACATGATAGTCATATTTAAATATTTGAAGGGATGTGATACTAAGGATGGGGTAAGCTTGTTTTCTACTGCTACAGAGACTAGGACACAGAGCAATGGTTTCAATCTACAGGAAAAGAGATTCTACCTGACCATTGGAAGAACTTCCTGGCTGTAAGAGCTGTTTGGCAGTGGGATACACTGTCTCATAGTGTGGTGAAGTCTCCTTCTTTGGAATTTTGGAATTTTTTTATTGGAATAAGACCATTCTACTGAGAAATACACCCGACCGCAAAAGGCCATAACAAAAATGCAAAAATAATAATTGTTTTCCTCTTTTCTTACAAATACAAAACTAAAACAATCTATCCTAACACTATTATATTTTTCCTCTTAATCTAAACACACTATAATCACGTTATATTTACACATTATAATTATACCTATTTGGAAAAGAAAAAAATCAATAAAAGATTAATTAAAAAATAATAACACAAAATTATACAATAATACAATAATACCTTCTTCTTCTTTGGAGGTTTTTAAACAGAGGCTGGATGGCCATCTGTTGGGAATGATTTGATTGTGTATCCCTACATGGCAGGGTGTTGGACTAGATGGCCCTTGTGGTCTCTTCCAACTCTATGATTCTATGATTCTGTGAAGTGAATCCACAAAAGCTTATGCTAAAACAATAAATTCTCAGGGCGGCAAACATATAAAACATTGAACAATATTCCAGCACAAATGTTAAAATGAAATCATTAAAACAACTATACAAAAATAATTTTTAAAATATAAAATAGAGATATTAAAATGAACTTAAAATGGAGAAAAGCATAAAATGGAGAATACAAAGTAGCAAGTGGAGAGTACCAAAATGGCAGCTGAGCATCCAGCCTAATCTGGGAAGGCCTGCTGGAAGAGATCCATCTTAATTGCCTTCTTAAAAGCACCCAGGTCATCAAGGTGTTGGATCTCCTCTGGCAGGCCATTCCACAGTGTGGGAGCGGTGGCGGAAAACGCCCTTTGGGTGACTGTAGCAAGCCTAGTTCTAATTGTCTGAAGAGAATTTTTCCCAGAGGACCTAAGGGTACAGGGTGGATTATGCAGGAGGAGGTGAGCCCGTAAGTAGCCTGGCCCCAAGCCATGAAGGGCTTTAAAGGTAATGACCAACACTTTATACCTTACCTAGAAACTGATTGGTAGCTAGTGAAGAGATTTTAATATTGGTATAATATGATTCCCCCCTGGATGTTCCGGTGACCAACCTGGCTGCCATACTTTGAACCAACTGAAGTTTCTGGAGTAGGCACAAAGGTAGCCCCATGTAGAGTACATTACAGAAGTCAAGTTTTAAAGTTATCAGCACATGTACTACCATCTTTAAATTCTCCAATTCCAGGAAGGGGCACAGGTGGCTTATCAGCCGCAGCTGATAGTAAGCACTCCTGGCTGTCACATCCACCTGTGCTGTCACCTGGAGCAAAGGATCCAGGAGCACTCCAAAGCTGCGAACACAGTCTATCAGGGGGAGTGTAACCCCATCTAGAACTGGTTGACACACCTCCAGACCCAGTTTGGGAGACTTAATAGTAAGTACCTCCATCTTGTCCAGATTCAGCTTCAGTTTGTTTTTCCTCATCCAACCCATAACCATCCCAAGGCATGCATCCAGTGGAGACACACCATCCTTAGTTGCAGCTCTTGCCAGAAGCATAGAGGAATATATTTGGGTGTCATCAGCATACTGATAACACCCTACCCCATGCCTCCAGATGATCTCTCCCAGCAGTTTCATGTAAATATTGAACAGCGTTGGGGATAGCATGGCACCTTGTAGGACACCACATGTAAGCTCCTTCCTAGAGGAGCAGCTCCCCAAGTATCACCATCTGGAATCTACCCAAGATAGAGGACCAGAACCACTGAAGCACACCTGCACTATGTCTTTGAAAGGTGAATGTGTATATACTAAGTGTTATTCTGGTGTGTCGTTGGACACATTCTGTACAGTAGGAAAATGAAATCTAACAGGAAATAGTTTTTTGTGACATTGGCAACATAGATTTCATCAGGATTAAGGTAATTTCTAAAACAAATGGATGAGAAAAACAAAAAAGAAACAAAATTAAAAAGACTACTGCTATTTTTCCATCTTCATAACTTTATATTAATACTATATTGTTGGGACCAACATGCTTTGGATCAAACTGTACAACTGCAGGCATTGCCAACTGCATCCAGGACTCCAACACACGATCACTACAAGATTAACTGGAACCAAATTGTATTGCTTTTTATCACCGGAATTTGTAATAACTTTCATCATTCCATATGTTTTCATCACTTTTAGTTTGGTCACAGTGCCATCACACCTTCAGGACAATGGCAATGTATTTTCACTCAGTGTCTCACTGAGGTTGTCTCTGCCACTGTATGATGTAAAAAATAGAAGTTAACGTGGCAAAGGGCAGATCAGAGAGAGGTATTTTGGCTTCTTATGTAGTAGGAAAAGCTTAAAATGAATCTTGGTATATAGTCCACCCATTTGAGAATAATACATGTGCAGTGTTCTCAGTCAGGTGGCAAAAGTGTTCACATATTCTTGTATGTATTAGACCAGAGATAGTTATCACACAGCCTCTGGGCTGAATGTGGCCCCCAAGACTGTTTTTTTTCCAGCCCTCTATGACTTCTCAGGCCCCCTCCCCAATGAAAGATAGGTTTGGAGGGAAAAACAGAATCACTGCTTCTGAAAGAATCTGGGCATGTGATCTTCTTCTAAAGCAAATCATATGGCAGGAGAAGGGGTCTAGAGACTTACCAAGTGACTTTTAATCATATTTATGTTAAGGGAGGGGAATGAAAATAATGCATTTTGGGAGGAGTTATGTAGTCTGAAGCAGATCCCCAGAGGCTGAAATTGGTTATTTGACCCCAGGACTTGTTCACTCTTGATGTAGCCTCTCCTTTTAGGCATCCTGCCCAATATGTGGATGCCAGAGCTGGAGCTGGGAATGAACAACATGTAGAAGTGTCATTTCATTTTCCATGTCACATGTATGGCATTTAATTGACTTACTGAATTGATTGATTGATTTGATATATAAATTCAATCTCTACCAAGTTTGGGGAGGGGGGAAGTAACAGGTGAACATTCCTGATGTTGATGACTGGACACATTTGCAAGTGATGGTCTTCTTTTCCTGCAGGTTTCTCCAGACTATGGCTTCTTCAGTTTGTGTTCAATTGCCTTCTAATGTCTGTGGCAAATCTATTCATTGATAAAGGTCAGGTTTCTTAGAATGCCCTGGACTAAGTATAGATGGTCCTCCCAAGCTTTTCTATTGGGTATTATGGACGGCCTGTGGCCTTGGACATGGAAGGAACTATACAGTGATAAAGTCCACATCCTTTAAGTTTCTGGTGAGTCTACATTTTTACTTCAAAGAACCCCAGGCATCTATAAACCCAACATGCCTATAATGGAAAAAAAAATATTACGGTATGAGGTATATCAGAGAAAAGAAAAAAAAGCTTTTACCACCACCATCTCCACTAGCTTTCTGAGTGCTCAAAATTGCTTCCTGAAATATAGCCTGGGAAAACACCTTTCAATCAGTCTTGTTACTTTTGTGTGAGAGTGCCCTAAAAAAAGATGGCTTATTTTGTAACCTTTCTCCTTTTTGAATGGTAATAGCCAGTACAAATTACCTTAATTTAGAGTTAATTTGATTTGAGTGCTAATTGCAAAATGTAGAATTTTTTCTCTTCCCTTTCCCTCTGCTCCATGGATAACCCTGATTGGATTTAAAATCCCTCTCTAGGTTTTGGAAAGCTGCACTTTGGAGGTAAGCCAAGCTTATTAGTGAGACAATGTTACTATTGATGGGTGCAGTCCAATGCCTTGCAAAGGATTGTCCACATCACAAATAATTATGATGACATTTGGCACTGATTCTGTTGTTTGGAGTTGAGGGGCAGCTATAATTTAGTTAAGAATTGGAGGGCTAGCATCTAGTTGGCTGCTTCTTTGGAATACACTTCTTTAGTGCCCTGCCAATAGAGTTGATCTAAGATATTTTGCTAACAAAATGGTGCCCCCATAATGTGAAAGGCCTAATTGACTACCAACTGAATCTTAGGATTGTTCCCTTCTTTGGCTCCTGCTGCTGGGGTTGTGCAAGGCTTTACATCGCAGTGCCTTTCCATAATGGCCATTATCTACAAAGGTGGCCAAATGGCTGCTCTTTGGATAGCAGCAGGAGGGCAGTCTTAAGCAGGGTAGGCACTCCATGGACTGCACAGGCGGGGTCTAGTTCTTGCAGCTGGAGTATTTTGTGAAAGCTGGTTCAATACAGAAACTGGCTCAACAGAGAGGCGAAGAGTTTAGCTAAATAAAATAAATAAATAAGCCTAAGGACCTCATTTTTTAACTGATTAGAACTAACCCAGTTCCATGGTGATAGTACTGTAGTATAGAAATGGGGCCAAAGAAAATTACAGTTTTAGGTCAGGAGCTATAACCACCAGAAAGTATACAGGCTTGTAGCTTTAACATCAGAAGATATTCTGGGTTGGAATTCTGTTGATGGCATATGTGCATTTGACCTGGGCTTATGTGTGCCTATCTCCTTTTTCAGACTTTGCAGAAGCAGGTATTCAAGGGAGAGGACTTTCTCAGTGGCTGCTCCCAGACTTTGGAACTCCCCCCCCCGAGGCCAGGATGGCCCCATCCTTGCTCTCCTCTGGCAACAGGTCAAAACATTTTTGTGCCACCAAGTTTTTACAGACTGACTAGGGCTGGGCTTTTAAGACTTGTGGGTGCTATTTTTAAGATCTTTAAGGATCTGTGTAGACTTTTTAAAATGCATTTTAATATTTTTGATGTTTTTTAAATCTTATATTTACACTTTCATTTTTATATTTTGTATCTGTTTAACTTGTATTGTTTTAAATATGCTGTTAGCCACCTTCAGTCTCATTATTGGGAGAAAGGTGGAATATGAATGAATAAAACAACAACAACAATTTGATTTATATCCCACTATTCTCCCAAATGGGACCAAAGTGGCTACTAAAGCAGTCACCTCCCACAATGGAGGCTGGGGTCTCTTGGGATTCGTAGGTAGGAGCAGTGCCCCCCGCTTCTCCTCCACCTGACCTACTCCTTTGTCAGAAAACAGAACTGTGTCACATAAGGCCTGTTGAATGCCTTCTAAACTGCCCTTTTACTTCACCAGTCTTGAAATGAGCCTCATCTGCCACTTTTGGTAAAGGATAGAGGCATAGGTGACCCAAAATACTTTGCTGCTTGAAAAAAGGTTCAGATCCAGCCCACCACTGCACATACAGAAGCAGTCAGGACTAGCAGCTGAAACATGATGCTTCAGTGCTTGCCATGAGACAGTGTCCTGTCCCATACTTCCAGCTAGTTTTTTTGGGGGGGGGGCAGGGTTGATTCTGTGACAGGACTGTGTGCCCCATCTGTCAGAAATAACTTGAAGGCACACAACAGCAACATTAACATAAATAAATAAATAAATACTTGGTAGCTTTGGGTATATACGCCCAAAAACGACATTGCAAGGCCTACATAAAATCAGTTATAAATTTAAAAATAAACCTGTGCATCTGTGCTTCATTTTAAAAATAGCTCCACCACTTGGGCTCAGGCTTTGAGGCATATGGTTTGGAAAGGTATTACCTATCAGAACACATTAAATCAATTGTGCCTGCTGCTCTTGATGGGAAGATTTGTTAATAATAACGAATATATACAGAGAGAGAGAGAAAGAGCAAAAGAGGGAGAGAAAGAGAAAATTAGTTATGCAGTAGAATTACCTCAGAGGAGGGTTTTTTTTTCCCCCTTTCAAGGTCCTCTTCCCTCTACTTCAGCTTGAACAACCTATCAAGATACACATTTACCTCCTCCTGTCTATTTTCTGCTGTAGAGAATTTGCCCTTTTGCTGGAAGCCATTGAAAATAATTTCTGATCCATTTCATCCTCTTCATTAGAATGTAATGAAGTATTCTAAGGAATGTGAGGAGAACTGGGTGGGGGGACAAATCATAGGTTTCTTTGAAATACATTTTTGGGTACTTACTGTACAGCGGGGGGGGGAGATCTCAAGTGGAGGCAACCTGGGAGTGAAGAATTTCCTAATAAATTACCAGCTTCCCACTTGCAATGCAGAAGCCTCAATATTTGAGGGCCCACTGTGTGCTTAGCCTGCAGTGCACCTTTATTTTCAAAAGTGCTTTCAAATGTCTGTCTCAGAGAGTCAAAAATTAAATGGAAAAGAGAAATGTCTGGAGGCTTTTATCTGCCGGGGACATTTCAAAATGTTGTAGAAATTGAAATTATCTTGAAGCTGGAAGAATTGCTAGCTAACAGAACACCCACTTCTATCAGTTTCTAGCCTTCTAGCTCTGACAGTTGGTTTAAGAGGGACGGACACTCAAAGGATGATGAGAAATAGAAAAGAAAAAAAAACTGTTGGTGATTCCCTTCAGTGCAAGAGCTTCAGGGCCAGCCCTGTCATTAGACAAAGTGAAACAACTGCCTAAGTTGTCAGATGCTAAGTGGCAATGATCGTAGCCCTGGGCTGTTGCTTCTGAGTTCTACAGGTGTCCCCTTCAAAGAGGGATATAAATTGTCACTTATTTCATTCTTTGCATGCAAGAACCACTGGTTGAAAAAGTTTTGTCTTTGCTGGATGGTATCACATGTTTCTGTATATTTTTAAATTATTTTTGTGAAGAGGAACTTCTTTAGCTGGAGGGTGGGTTATCAGCAAATGTGTATCTATTTGTTTGTTTATTTTAAAAATTTTCTCCTGCCCTATACCATGGACTGTCAACAAGAAAAAAATTAAATTGATTTCACTAGAGATCAACATAACTAAACTGAGGCTATAGTCTTTGGATATATTGTGAGATGACATGACCCCGCCCCGATCCTGACGGGAGAGGTGGGTAATAAATAACTAAGTGTATATATATATATATATATATATATATATGTATATATATAGTATAATTATATATAACTAAGTATATCTATCTATCTATCTCTATCTCTATCTCTGTCTCTATCGATAGCGATATCGATATCGATATAGATACATGATTGACTGACTGGAAAAGGTAATAATGATTGGCAATGTGGAAGACTGTTGAAGAAGAGGAAGACAGATGGAGTGACTCAGTCAAGAAAGCCTCAGCCTTAAGTCTGAAGGACCTGATCAGGGCTGTTGACGATTGAGACCATGGAGAGCTCTCATTTGTAAGGTCACCATAAGTAGAAGCAAATAATAACAAATATCATTAGATCTCATGTTGATGTACAATAAAATCAATTTAAACAATATGAAGCACTGTTAAACATTCTAAAGAGCAAGAAATAATTTAAACAGTCTTAAAAGCATAAGAAACAATTTAATGAGTTAATACAAGTTAAAGCAGCTCAAATCATTAGGCTAATGGGCTTAGCAGTCGATGCTGTGTCCCTAGGGAAAGTGAAAGGTGGTTTTAAATAGAATAATAATCCATTGAGAGGCAGATATGAAGAAACCTGTTCTTTCAGTTTTCATTCAAAAGTACAAGGGCCTTTGGTAAACATAATGGGTCTTAATCACTGTAATATTCTGTTTCTGGGGGAAGTAAACCCACCCACCTACCTACAAACACCTATTGTGAGATTTTCCTTGGGTTTTTTCCAGGATATGAGGCCGTGTTCTGGAATAGTTTCTTTCTGACGTTTCACCTGCATCTGTGGCAGGCATCTTCAGAGAATGGTTGGGTAGGAGTGTATGTGGAGTTTGTATGCTGTGAACCCCTGTTGGGGAGTATATGTAAATTTGTATATTGAACGGTTATTTTCTGGGTATAGAAATGCAAGGCTCATTAGTGTCTGTTTGGCTAATGGTTGGTTGATGGGCCATTATCTACTGGAATGCCACCAGCCACAGACGCAGGCAAAACGTCAGAAAGAAACTATTCTAGAACATGGCCTCACAGCCCAGAAAAAACTCAAGGAAAATCTATGGATGCCAGCCGTGAAAGCCTTCGACTTCACACCTATTGTGAGAATTTTAGTTTATCTCAGACAGAATAGGGAAACATGAGAGAATTGGCAGATTATGTTACTGTCTTGATAATCAAAAAGTCCTGGTGCTCTGACTCCGAGAAGCCTGGCTCCACTATACTGCTCGTCCTAAGTAGCTGAATAAAGCATTGCATTTTCCTTTACTATTTGTTTGTGATTCACTTTATTGATACTAAGAAAGAAAATAAAACTAGTTCAATCCCTCTTGAACAAATTTATTTGTTTATCTATATATTTATGGGCTTATTGGGATTTTATTGGTGGATTTACAGGGATCTGTTTAAATTGATACCCCACCCTTTTCCTCACCAAAAGGTTAAAACACAAAGACAATTACATTAAAACATAATTTCAAGCACCTGAAGTAAAAAAAAATAAAATAAAAAGGAAACAGACCAGCCAGTCAGGTTTTTTTTTTTTTTTTTGCCTTCATTGGCAACAATACAGTAGCCAAAAGCCTGTTTCTAGCAGCAGTTCAGTAACTGGCTGCACATTTTGGTGTCTATTAGGATGGACTTTTTCTGAAAGTGTCTGAACAGAAATACCAAACTTTTCAGTATGAAGAGTTTATTTTTCAAGGGCTGATCAGTAATTCACTTGCTTAATCTGAAGATATTAAGGAACTGTCTGGCTTTTTAAAAAATGGCTGCAGAATATGCAAATATTATTTGCACTTGGATTTTTCAAAATGCTCAAACTCATTGTTAAAATGCATTTGTTTGTTACTTGATTATTTCTGTTTTTTTTCCCCCTTTATACAAAAATCTCATTGTAGGTTCAATGAAAACACTTGAAAATGTTGTTAAAACAATGTAAATGGTTTGAAACAAGTTAACAAAATCAATCAAGTAGATCAAAACCAAGCTGCCATCAGTGAGCCCCTCAAAGCTTGGGTGAACAGATTTTAGTTTGGTGTCCAAATAGGGTCACTGTTGGCGTCATCCTTCTTGCCTGGGGCACCAGTTGGTCTGTAGGGCATGGGTGAGCATCTGTGGGAGATTGGGGGTGGGGTCCGCATTGGCCCACTGTAGGGACTTGGGGGATGCAATTATACTGTGCCAATCATCTGACTCAGGAGATTATCAGACATGGAAAATATGGCATGATAACAATGACACAATACCACAAAAGGCTTCCCTATTGTAAGACATCATCCTCTTGCATTCTCCAAGCATTCCACTCCTGTGGAAAAAGGCATTCTTTTTTATTAACAAGCCAAGCCATCAATTGATCACCAATGGTGGTTTTTCCATGGTATTGCCAGTGTCTGAAACCATGTTCCATTATGCTCTTGTAAATATAGCATCAATGGGTCATCCCCGCCAGCACACTTCCGCGCGAGAATGCGAAAACTAGGTAGGAAACGCTGTTTTTATGAACCTCCCCATTTTGCTAGTAATTTTTAAAGTGTGTTTCAATGATTATGTGTTGGTCTTCTTTGTTAATTTTGTGTTTTTAGACTTTTAAGCACACTCACATCTTCTCCCGAGAACCACTGAGATCATGCGCCCCGGCGAACACAGAAGTAAACAGCACTTGCAATCATGCTCCAATAATTCTGGGGCTGCACTTTCTCATTATCACAGCAATATGTGACAAAAGGTTATTATGCCAGGACACTAAGGCTTTTAAATATTGTGAGGCAAACATGTTTTTAGATGCTCGTCTGATAATCTCCTCACTATACGGCAGCCTCTTGTGTTCCTCTGATATTTCCTTCCCTATGTGGGCTTCTTTCATGGTACACAATTGTAATGCTATGATTCTCCTCTAACTGTTATTATTCCATCATATGGAATCCTCATATTTGAGGTTTAGGGAGGGCTAGTAAGAATTCTCAGCCAGCAAGATGTAGTGCATCACCAAACTACAAACCCCAGGAGTCCATAGGATGCACCCAGGGCAGTTAAAGTAGAATCATAGTGCTATAATTGTGTAGTGAAAAAGGGCCTTTGGTCTTTATGATCTCCACAGATACTTCTCCAGGTGGCTGACAAATGAGGTATGCCATGTGGCCACCAGGGAGACTTTCTAGAACAGTGTCCCATTTGTACAATGTTCTTCCCAAAGAGCTTAGCTTAGGGCTGGTCTAGATGAGGGAATAAAAAGTGGATTGGTGCGAACCTACACCAATGGGCAGGAGGTTTCATCTGTCTCAACGATTTTTTTGCAAGGTTGCTGGGGTGCAAAGCTATTTGTTTTTATTGTTCACACGGAGGCATGCCAGTGAATCAAGATGGTGGGTGCGAGTGATTTACTCACAGTTCTATACTCACCAACTTGCCCCTGTCAAACAGTATTTTTTTTATAAAAACTAAATCCATGGTGCAGAAGAACGATCTTCCACTTCAACAATGAAAAAACAGAGGAAAAAAGGAAGGCTGTTTTGTCACCTCAGCACAAATCACTATGGTGACAATCCAACATGGTGGTTCTGGGTACTGCCTTCTTAGAAAGCTCCCCCCCCCCAAACATACATCTGACCAATCAGCTATCCTCTTCAAGAATGTATGGCACTGAGATTTGGTTGTCCTAACAAGTGGGAGTGCACATTACCCCCATAGTTTTTTAAAAAACTTGGGAAACGCCCAAAGACTCCCCCCACACACACACACACAATAGTTTTCCTAAATTTTGCTTCCCCTCCCTCCAAAAACAACAGAATTCTGAGGGATCCCATTTAGACACAGGATTTCTATGAGGATTTAATTCACTTTCTGGACTACCTCTCAGAAGACCATTTCTACCCAAGCTTTTAAGTTTAGTAATTTTTGAAACAGTATTTGTTTTCCAATGGCTGGTTTGTTCTGCTTTTATTTTGATATTATTTTAACTGTTCTGGATTTTTGAAAAAAAAAACTCTTTTATTTTACAAGATAGATTTAAATTTTCATTGTGAACTGTGGAGTGATTTTTTTTTTTTTATAGATGGTGGGAAAATGTAAGAAAGCAAGTAAGTTAATAATCAGTCCAGTTGTATGGACTATAAACTCCATAATGACCAAACATATTGTAACAAGACCATATGCCAGGAAAAAAAATGTGCATAGGCTTGGATAAAAACTTTCCTTTTTGTTAAGAAGTCATATGTGTGCTTTCATCCTGACATCAACTTAGTCTTTGGCTTAGAACTGCCTCAAAAAGAATAGTTTACAAATGAAACCTTTCAGACCTTTAATTATAAAGCCTTGCTCATCCCTGATACAATCTCTGTACAATCCATTATAAAAATAATTAATTTCCATTGTGACAATTGGAAATCTATCTGACAGACTTTAATGAAGTGAGTATTATTTTTCCCCATCCTCTAAACATTAATGGAATAGATAATACCTTCCACTTTTGTGCGGACAGAACAAAAATGCTACATTCGAAAGGTTTTATTTATTTTTTAAAGTCAAGAGATAGGAAGATACACCACAAAATACCAAGATATTTTTAAACAAGTGATAGCAAAAGAAGTTAATGGTGGATTACCTACGTGTTTACACTGTAATAATTCAATAACATGCCAGCATCATATGATCTAGCCTTGTTAAAATGAAGCCAGAATCAACCCACTTTTATTGGTCCTTACTCCCATGATCCCTCACTATTAGATTTTCTAGCTAGGGCTGATGGGAGGAGTGGTCCAATAATATCCGAAAGGCCCCAAGTTGGCAACCCTTGACATACAGAGAAAACAACTTTAATGTGTGGAATATATAAATGAGTAAATGCTGAGATTTCTCAGCACCTGGTTACTTTATAATTGTGAAGGCTTAAATACCACTTCCTGACCAACTATGGAAATAAAGAGACCAGACAACAGAGATTTGGTTGAAACAGGCCACTTTATTTTAACTATAAACTTATTTAATCTTTAACTTGTAAGAAATGCAAAAGGGGGAAGCAACCTAGCATAGGAGCAGCTGAGGCAGGTGATCTCACCCAGATTTCCTCCCCAGCTTCCCCTGGGAGAAATACCTGAGCCCTAAGGAGAACCCACCCAGCCTTCAAATGGAAGGCCAACCCAAGAAACCCTCCCCCAAGTTGTATGACTTAAGTTAAGGCTCAGCCCAGCCCCAAGGAAAGTCTCCTTCCTCACCCCTGGTTACATGATCTAAAGAGGCAGTCCCAGAGCCCTGCCCTTCACCAAAGGGTGCCATAGGTGTTCACCAAATTCCTACTTCTCTCTCCCCCACCCACTACAGATAAGTGGCAAGCATCTGCTTAGCCCCTTTCCCCCACCAGGCTGAATAAAAGGGCCCTCACTCCTTTTTGCAATTATCCCCAGAATAACAGATTACCTGCCTCTGATAAGTGAACGCCATCAGCTTTGTAGAGCTCAGGCTTCTGAAAAAATTATCTGAGGATGTCGCAAAAAGTGGTCCAACCCCTTTATTTCTAATTTCCCTATTCACCCTTCTCCATTGCTATCAATGAACCAAGAGTCTCCTATTCTCTGCCATTCCCATCCGGTCACGGCAGACCACATTTGGGAAACTTCAGGCCAGTTGTACATTAATGGCTTGAACAGTCAGGGCCTTGCCCTTCCAAAAGCCTAGGCCATTATCCCCCAGGTGAATGACCAAAATGTGTGATGGAGGCCCCATGTGCTCCCCAAACAACATTAACACCAGGCCATGCCACCAAGGGTCCCTCTTTCCCAGCCACTTGACCACAGCCAGATCACTCAATCCCAGGTGGAATCCAAAATGGCAACTACAGGCCTGGGGTACCACCCAATAGATGTCCACAGATCAGGACTCAATGCGTCACTGCCCATCACCTAGAATCTGCAAGAAACAACAAAAGCAATAGCACAACACATTTATATTGAAAAAGATGAGCATATTTCTGGTATACCAAAGACCTCCAGCACCCAATCCTCTGAATAAGTTGTGGACCCATGCCTATTGCTGACACAGTTGAAGCGGCCCCTATCTGGAAGAAGTGGGTACCAAATTTAACCCCTTTAAAACACAACAAGGATAAAGCCCTGCAGGTGATGGACCTGAACTGATATTTAGACAAAGGGGACAAATCAGCATGGTAAAACTGCATGGTAAGGCTGTAACCCCTTTACTCAGAATATCCTGCAAGGCACAAACCAGGCATAGTGATGGGTCACTGCAAATCTGAAGCTGCAAACAGGACCCAGACATGCACTGATCTGTTTTGGGTGAATGAATGGGTAGGGCCACAGGCTGCCTTCCAAAGTGAAGGTCCTGGAACTCTAAGGCCTTTCTTGACTTGTTGCCCTTTGAACCACCAGCTCACATATTCTAAAAGCACCAAAAAAGGCAATAACAGAATAGCATATTGTGAGGTGCAAATACCTGCCCAAAGTCCCCCCTCCAAAAAAACCCTTAAGGATATCTAGGGACAAAGATTTCCTCTTATCCACCACCATACCTCTCTCCGGACCAAACTTCCAGAATCTTACTAGTACAAAAGTCCCCAAGGCCAGGGATGGGCACTGCATTTGCCTCGGGGGAAAAAAAACAAAAAAAACTCACAGGCTTACTGAGCCTGCAGCATCTGAACATATCTATAAGGCATCCTGAATTTTCAGTTGTCATGACATAAGGATATCCCATTGAAAGCAGTAAGAAATTCTAGCCATAATTCAAGACCCTCCCTAATTCTTTGAATGATCTTAATCCTGTGATGTGGTTGGTTAACTCCACCTATGGCATCACAGAGATGCCCAAGGAAAGCATTCCCAGGAGTCACAACAAGGCAAGCAAACTTCAAATGTCCAATAAGCTCTTGAAGCTCCCTGAATGTAGCTTTCTTGAAGACTAAGAAAGCCTTTTTGTACTGTCTGTGAAAGTGGCCAGATGCTGGCAAAATATAAACACCTTAGAAGTGGGCCCTGATAAAGTCAACAGTCTGGGAAATCAGCCAACTCCTAGTGATAATGAGGTAAACACAGTGGAGCCCGATGACGTTCAGAACAAGCAGAAAAACACACAGAGAATAGTCCAGAATACAGTCCAAGGGGCAAGGTTTACAGAAGGCAGTGTGGTTGAGAAGCAGGCCTGTAGTCCAACAGGATAAGCAGGCAGTGTAGTCACAAGGAGGTGTGAGATCAAACAGGATTCAAGGCAACAAAGGCGAGGAGTCACAGATAACAGCCACGAAGCTTTTGCCAGGGTGATCAGTTAATAATCTCTGACAAAGGCTCCATAGCTCCCCCAGGGCATATATATTGTAATCATAGCTGTCCCAGGTGCTCCTTAATCACCAGGTATTTGACATAAAGTCTCAGCAATCTTCTTCTGGCTTCCTTTTGGGATCTCTGTTGGCTGAAGGATGGTATGGGTAAGTCCATTTCCTCTTCCTCCTCCTTCTCTGACTTAACAGGGCTCACTGCTGGGACTGGTGCCAATCCACTTCCTCTGCTTGGGACTCCAGGTTGGCAGAGTTCCCTGCTGGCACAGGTGTAGATAAACTTGTGCCAGTGTCCATAGGGCAATTCTCTGCCATGTCCTCCTCCTATGACTTCATACCCTCATTAGACTCACAGGGCATGACAGGTACCCATCTTGAGTCAAAGAAGTCCTGCACTTGATGGAATACATTATGGCCAGCATCCTGTTAGTGACATGTGCAAATACTGTATAAGTCCATCTTATGTCTTATTTTGCTATGTCTTGCTATGTCTTTTTTGTCATTGCAGAGGTTGGTGTTCTCTTCCCCCTACACACATACAACAACAACCAAAAACCAGCCCCCAGAGCTCACTGTTTCATTGTGTTTCCCCCTGAATGGCCATCCCATGACTGATGGAGAATGTGGAGGATTGGAGAAGCATCTGGCTATATTCCTTTAGCCAGATGCATAATGATTACATTATCTGCTGAAACCTCTGGAGGACCACAGCAGATTTTGGTTAAAGATACAATTGGTACATATCTGGTTATGGAGTATAACCAGGCACTTCACTAAGACCCACTTCTACTGGTGATGGAAAGGCCATTCAGGGGAGTTATCAGTAGAGCCTGGAAGGGGGGAGGTGAGCAGGGAGCTGTAGCAAAATTCTACCTGTGGAATCATATGTTTTATGTCTGACAGAAGTCTTTATTACTAAGATAAACTCTGATGGTTACCAAACATGTTAGCTATGTAGATTTCTCTTCCAATTCTGAATATTGAAATGGAAAGACCTTTGCTAACTCTTCTCCTTCTTGAGAATCATCTCTGCTGCTGACACTTGTGCCTCTATTGAATTCTTGCATACATAAACATTAATCACAACAATTTGAGCCCAATCGTAAAGGTTTAGTTTTGACAAGAAGGTGACTCAGAATCCACTTCTGTTGCTGTATTCTCATTGAAACCACTGCTGCAGTTCAAGTACTTGCTGAGTCACCTCCTTGTGTTCAGAAGTGACTTTGAAAATCTAATCTAGAAATACAACATGACCATTTAAAGTGCACCTTCTGACCAGGCTATGCCCCCCTGACATCGTCATCACCATCATCATCATCTTCATTGCTACTGTTGTGACTGTGATCATCACCATCACCATGGAGAACATGGGGATTTCTGTTTGCTTTTTTGTTCTTTGAGCACTTGTCAACCAATGACTAATACTTTGATTCCAAACATTTGTTTGAAATCAAGACTCAACATGAAGGATTGTGTGTCTCATACTGAGTGCCAGATTCACAACATTTTGTTGCCTTAGATAAAGAATAAGATGACACCCATAGCCCCAGCCTCCACTCCACATATAGAAACTAACCCAATTGACAATTAAAGTTTACTCCAACAAGAAAGCATGCTCTACTGAACTTGAGGTGGTGGAGACACTTTGGGAGCACAGGACAGGCTATTTTACACCTACAACTCTCTCCTCCAACACCATGCCACTGCGCTGTACTCCCCTCCCCATCTACAACCTGATGCAGATGTCTCACTATGCTTAATGACAGAGCTGGCATTACTCATTTCCCATATTATAATAGGAAGGTTACAGAATTTAAGACTACAGTTATCCCTTCATATTCACTGGGGTTTAGTTCCATATTCCATGAATGCTCAAGTCCCATTATATGCAACAGCATAGCACAATGGTGTCCCTTATATAAAATGGCAAAATCAAGGTTTGTTTTTTGGATTATTATTTTTTTAAGAATATTTTCAAGCCGTGAATACTTAAATCCATGGATACCAAATCCGTGGATATGGAGGGACAACTGTATTAATTATTGCCTCTCACCTCTCTCCACCAAGCCCAGTCAGGTCTATAATGTAATTTATATTTCTTTAAAGTGATTTGCTTTTTGTTTCTATGTGGTTCACCTTGGGGAGGGGACAGGTTTTTCTAATAATGAATTCAGATTCCCATTGCTGTCAGGATTGGAACTATGGCTAGAGACAAAAAAGGGGGGTGTCAGCATGCTTTAGAACAATGATAATGATTAAAAACGCCCTATACCAAGCCATGTTCATGCCTGAGACTCTGAACAAAATACTACCCCCTCCATGTATGAAGGCAAAAAGATAGATTTCTAGCTTAATCTTTTCTTCATAACTAGTATTTTCTACAGCACTTAACTGTATCAGAGTAGCTTGGGGATGCCAAGCAGGGTGGATGCCACACAGTTCTTCTTCGTGGTCTCTGTGAATCCACACATAAAGGGTTAATCCTGCGCCTGCGCAGTAGCATTCGGAAGTCGTTAGAGTCAATTAGCCATTAGATTGAGTTTTGGCGGTAATCCCGCCCACCATCCCCTCCAGGCTATATAGGCCCTCCTCGAGCCCGCCATTTTAGTTCCTTTTTTTCCGCCGCGTTAGCAGCACGAGGAACGTTGTTGGAGTCTTAGCCTTCGGACTTGGATTCTGCACCCACCCCTTGGTCTCCCTTTCCCTGGTTTTCCCACCGGATAGGATTCTCTTCAACTCGACAGACGGATCTTCCTCAGTACGACCCCGAATTTACCGTTGGACCTCGAAACCGTGAGTGACCACATTGCGCAGAATGGCGTCGACGGGCTTTTTCAAAGCATGCTTGACTTGCGGGGCTAAGATGCCCGAGTCGGACGGGCATTCCAACTGCCTGATGTGTCTGGGAGAAAGACACGATGTCCGGTCCTGCCGCCACTGCAGCGCCTTCACCCCCCAGGCGAGGCGGAACAGGGAGAAGAGGCTGAAGGCCCAACTTTATGAGCATGTGCTCTCGGGCTCGGCCACAACTACGGCCCCAAGGACCTCGACGTCCAGCTCAGTGCAGCAGCATAAGCAACCCGCTAAGGACAAACCGAAATCCCGGAACCGGGGAAAAGAGGTGGCCAAGGGTTCTTCCTCGAGATCGAGGAAGTCCGACTCCGAGACGGCGGACGGTACCGTCCCGAGAGATCACGGTACCGCTACACTACAGAAAGAGAGGCCTAAGACAGTGAGACTCACCTCCCCAAAGGCCATCCCACAGGAGGAACTGCCGAAGAAGAAAAAGAGGTGGTCCGACGATTCCCTCTCGAGTGGGACTCAAAAAGGCCGGACACCGATACCGGACCACTCTCCGGGTCGCAAGTCCCCGGTAGACTCTCCCATCAGAGTTAGCCTCTCCAAGCTTCGGTCGCCGCCGAGGGATACATCCCCGTTGTCAGTGGGGGATAACAGAGAATGAGAGCTGTTGGAAGGGGAACTCCAGGAACCGGAGCTGAAGATTGTCGAAGTATCGACGAGCTCGATAGAAAGAGAGGGACGGCACCGATCCCGCTCGAGATCGATCACCTCGGTATCTCATCGGTCCCGCTCGCCCCAGACGATCCCGTCGAGGTCGGCCTCCCGATCACGGTCCCGCTCACCGCAGCTCACCAAGCCTGCCACCCCGCGAAGGTCTCCGCGTCGGTCCCTCTCCCGCTCCCGGGATCGCCACTACTCTACGGAAAGATCTTCACGGGGATCACATACCCCACATCGGTCCCGTTCCCCGAAGGGGTCACCGCATCGGTCCCGTACCCTGCGAAGAACCCGCTCACCACGCCGGAGCCGCAAGTCCCGCTCCCCGAGACGCCGGCACCGGTCCCGCTCACCGAGACGTCCACGATCACGATCTGCATCATCGGTCTCGTACATCTCCGAAGTGGGGACATCGGAGGAAGAGTGGCTGTGGGAGCGGTACGGCCGTAGGTATTACGAACGCCCTCACAGGTACCACCGGTACCACCCGTTCGGGCACTACTGGGACCCCTACTACGAGGACGTCTTTGACCCCTCGCCACGCTACAGGGCTCGAAGACACAGAGACCGCCAACGGTCCCTAACACGCACCCCGGAAAAAGAACGCCAACCCATCACTACGCCACCAACGGAATCTACACCCAAGTCGGGTACCGGCACAGCCCCGGGTGACTTGGGCAAAAATAAGGGACCGGCCCCATCGAGATCGCCGTCAAGGTCGCCTTCCCGTGAGAGACCACTCCCACATAGCCCCCCACCTAGAGGCTCTCCATCCGGAGCGACAGCGCCCCCCAGGCGCCCGACACTACCGAGAAGACCGGTCTCAAGAACCCCCTCGGCCCACTCTTCAGACTCGGACTCGAGATCCTCTTCCCCATCACCGAGACCGTCCCCGGTACTGGGCGGGGCGCGACCGGACCCGCCGTCGCCTTCGGATGATATGAAGGCTTTCGCCGACTTTATGCACCGACTAGCAGGCACCTTGGGGATCAAAACCACACAGCCAGAAAAGGAGGTGGACGACCCCATATTCGAAGACCTGCAACAGAGGGCACCGTCCTTCCCTCCTTATCCATCTCACCATACCTACTCCAGGTATTGAAGTCATCCTGGGCTACACCATCTTCCACGCCGCCCACATCCAAACGACTGGACCATCTATACAGAGTCTGCACAGACTCTGCACCATGGCTTTCAATCCACCCAAAACCCAACTCGGTGGTAGTCAAGTCAGCTCAGATGAAGACATCTCAGAGACTACACTCCACCCCGTCAGACAAGGAGGGCAAGAAGCTGGACGCCATAGGCCGTAAATTCTACTCCTCCGCCTGCCTCCTCACTAAGATGACTTCGTACGCGGCCTGCATGGGAGCTTACCAGAAGTTCCTATGGGACGCCTTGTCGGTCCACATCTCGAAGTTGTATGAGCAGGACCAACGAATTGTCAACTCCTTCAGGGAGGAAGGTTTGGCTCTAGCGGGGTACCCGTGGCAAGTGGCTAAACACATTGCAGAATGCACAGGCAAGATTGTAGCCAACTCCATTGCGGTCCGCCGCCATGCATGGTTGCGATCGTCTGGGCTGTCACATACCGCTCGCTCTATCATTGAGGACCTTCCCTTCGACGAGCTGGGTCTATTCCACGCAGACACAGACTCGAAGCTACAGCACGCGGAGAAGATGAGGTCGACAGCCAAGAAGTTCGGCCTGCCCAGCACCCATCACCCTACAAGACCTCGCCTGCCCTTTCGCAGGACGGGATCAACATACCGCAAAAGATACAGCCCGCCACCCTCCAGACCACGACAGTCCTCCTCATACCAGCCCCACAGGAGATTCCAATCATTCAAGCCCAAGCCGCAGTTTCCCAAACGGAAACAGGAGTCTTCCAAACAACGCGCCTGACTTCGAAGAGCCACTGCCACCACCAGACACCAACGCTGCCTCCCCACCCCATACTACACCCTCTCCCGCAGACCGCCTCTCAGAGGCATTCCATTCATGGCAACTCATTACCTCAGACCGTTGGGTCCTGAATATTATAAGGAGAGGATACTACATAAACTTCGAAGAGCTTCCGCCCCCGAACCCACACAGAGGAACCCCACCGTCTCCACTCATCGTGGAAGAAGTCAACACTCTCCTACGAAAAGGCGCCATCGAACGAGTCCCCCGCTCTTATACGGGAGGCCTCTTCCTCTCCAGATACTTCATCATAGAAAAGAAGGACGGAGGCGGCCGCCCCATCCTAGACCTGCGAGATTTGAACTCATTCATCCGCCCACAGAAATTCCGTATGGTTACGCTCCCATCTATTCTACCTTTCCTGAGGTCAGGAGACTGGTTTGCCACCTTGGACCTGAAGGACACTTACTTTCATATCCCAATCGCGCCCCCACACAGGAGATTTCTCGCCTTCGCGGTCGGCGGCGCGGCCTTTCAGTTCAAGGTCTTACCGTTCGGCCTTTGTACAGCCCCAAGAGTATTCACAAAGTGCATGGCAGTGGTAGTGGCCTGGCTCAGACAGAGAGGCGTAGTGGTGTTCCCATACTTAGACGACTGGCTTTTTACGGCCCATTCGGCCGAAAAACTGGACAGAGACATCAAGATGACCATCAACTGGCTCGAGCGACTGGGTCTAATGATAAACTACGAGAAGTCACATCTTCACCCCTCGCGGCGCGTCAGGTTTATAGGAGCCTCCCTAGACTCCAGAGTAGGGAGAGCGCTCCTACCGGACGACTGGTTCCACACACTTCAAGCAGCAGTACTAAAGTGCGCGAACCGACGGAGATCCACAGTGAGAGAGGTGCAGCAGACTTTGGGCTACATGGCCTCTACTACAGCAGTCACACCCTTGGCACGACTACACATGAGACCTCTCCAGAGTTGGTTCATCGCAAGGTTCAACCCGTATGTTCACGGGCCACGCAAACGACTGACCATCCCCCGACCACTCAGAAAGTCCCTCCTCTGGTGGACGAACCCACGGATGGTCCAACGGGGCCTGCCTTTCAAACAGCTAAACCCCACAAGAACCATCACGACGGATGTGTCCCTATCAGGTTGGGGGGTTCACGCCGAAGGACTGTCTGTCCGGGGACGTTGGTCACGGGAAGAGAGATTACTGCACATAAACGCCCTGGAACTCCTAGCAGTGTTCAAAGCCATGAGGGCATTCGAACCCTCCCTGACCGGGCAAGTGGTCCAAGTGGCATCAGACAATACCACAACGGTCTTCTACATAAACAAACAGGGAGGAACGCACTCACCGACGCTCCTGCGACTCACCCTGGAACTCTGGCACTGGTGCGTGAGACGAGACATCACACTCCTAGCCATACATGTCCTGGGCAGGACCAACGACCTGGCGGATGCGCTCAGCAGATCAACCACCAGCAACCACGAATGGGCTATGGACAGACAGACGCTCGCCTCCCTCTTCTCCCAATGGGGCACCCCGACAGTCGACTTCTTCGCCTCCAAGAACAATGCAGTGCTCCCGCTGTTCTGCTCGAGAGGCCACCGGTCACGGGACAGCCGGGGGACGCGTTCCTATGGCAGTGGAAGGGTCCCCTGCTTTACGCCTTTCCCCCCTTTCCTCTCATCCCCAGAGTGATTTCGAAACTACACCAGGACAGGGCCAGATGCATCCTAATAACCCCATGGTGGCCCCGGCAACACTGGTTTGCCCCCCTCCTCAGGATGGCACGAGGACGGTACCACCGCCTCCCACAGAAACCGAACCTTCTGTCAATGGCAGACGGCCAGATTCTCCACCCGGACCTCTACCTGATCAACCCAACAGCATGGCTGATAACGCCGTGATCCCTCTTTCAGAAGCAGCAAGGGACATCATCAGAGCGGCACATCGGCCTTCAACGGCGAGGGCCTACGACTACAAGTGGAAAAGGTTCTGCTCCTTCCTAGAGGAGAAGAGGATTCCACTACACTTAGCGGACTCCTCTAATCTGATGGACTTTCTAGCCACCTTCTCAGACAAGAACTTCACAGTCTCTTCAATCAGGAGCTATGTAGCAGCAGTATCTTGGCATTTCCAACGCCTAGGTAAACCATCCTGCTTTAGAGACCCCAAGGTAAAAGCCTTCATCAAGGGCTACACTAACCTACATCCCCCAACACTGGGGCCTACCCCTGCTTGGAGTCTGGAGATAGTATTAGCGGCCTTAGCTAAGGCCCCCTTTGAACCAGTAACTACATGCGATCTACGCCTCCTCTCCATGAAGACGGCTTTCCTGGTAGCGATCACATTGGCGAGACGAGCCAGCGAACTGTGCACGTTAAGGGTAGACCCCCCCTACACACGCTTTCACTCTGACAAGGTGGTCTTGCGGCCGGACATTGCCTTCCTGCCCAAAGTGGTATCCTGCTTCCACCTCAACCAGGACATAATACTCCCTGCCTTCCCTGACCAAACGTCGGATGACGGCCAACAGTCGCTCCAATACCTGGACGTTAGAAGGGCGTTAACTGTCTACATCGACAGAACCGCGCAGATGCGAAAGTGCAACAGACTCTTCGTCTGCTATGCAGGCCCAAGGAAGGGCAAGCCGGTATCTTCACAACGATTCTCTAAGTGGGTAGCAACGACGATCAAGCTAGCATACCAAATGATGAATAGACAACTGCCGGAAGGCATCCGTAGCCACTCAACCAGAGCTACCTCCACCTCCACAGCATTCCTAGAAGGGATCCCGATCCAGGACATCTGCAGGGCAGCCACATGGGCGACACCCCTGACTTTCGTCAAAGTTTACAAGATAGATTCTACCTCGAGAGAGGACGCGGCTTTGGGTCGAGCGGTCCTCATGTCCTGCATTGCACAACGGACTTGACGGAGTCCATAGACTTTGGACATCACAGCGCAGCTACCTCTGATAAGTAAATAAATGACCCTACAGGGTCCCCTTTGGCCTTTTATTGGCTGGCGTGTGGTGTCTCTTCCTTTTACTTCTGCCTTGGGTTTTAGATAGGACACACCCTCCTCCTGAAGATTAGCTTGCTAATCTACCCTTTATGTGTGGATTCACAGAGACCACGAAGAAGAAGGACAGGTTGCTTACCTGTAACTGTAGTTCTTCGAGTGGTCATCTGTGAATTCACACAATCCCACCCATCCTCCCCTCGGGTGTCCTGGCTACCTCCTCAAAAAAAAAAGGGGGGGGGCTGCAACTGCGGCTATTCGGAACTAAAATGGCGGGCTCGAGGAGGGCCTATATAGCCTGGAGGGGATGGTGGGCGGGATTACCGCCAAAACTCAATCTAATGGCTAATTGACTCTAACGATTTCCGAATGCTACTGCGCAGGCGCAGGATTAACCCTTTATGTGTGAATTCCCAGATGACCACTCGAAGAACTACAGTTACAGGTAAGCAACCTGTCCTTCTGCTCTCCAATGCTGTGTTTCCACCTTCCAGCATCCAATAGCTGCTATGTGTTGCTGCCACCTTACTCTGATTAATGGTAGTGCCAGCCCTGTGTGGCAAGCTGTGAAGTTTGGGGTGAAATTAAAATTAAAGCCATGGGATTTGAAGTTTGTGAGCCAGGAAAATCTTTTTTGTTGCTGTGTGCCTTCAAGTCATTACCAACTAATGGCGATCCTAAGGCAAGTCTATCATAAATATTTTCATGGCAAAATTTGTTTAGAGCGGGGGATGCCTTTGCTGTCAACTGAAGTGAGAGAGGGTAACTTGCCTCCTCTTTGTGTCAAGTTCTGGGCAGCCCAATTTAAGAAAGGTGTTGACATGCTGGAGTGTGTCCAGAAGAGAGTGACCAAAATAGTGAAAGGATGGAAACTATGCCCTATGAGGAGTGGCTTAGAGAGCTGGGTATGTTTTGCCTGAAGAAGAGAAGGTTAACAGGTGACATGATAGACATGTTTAAATATTTAAAGGGGTGTCATATTGAAGATGGAGCAAGCTTGTTTTCTGCTGCTTCAGAGACTAGGACACGGAGCAATGGATTTAAACTACAGGAAAAGAGATTCCAGCTAAACATTAGGAAGAACCTCCTGACTTTGAGAGCTGTTCAACACTGGAATACACTGTCTCAGAGTATGGTAGAGTCTCCTTCTTTGGAAGTTTTTTAACAGAGGCAGGATGGCCATCTGTTGGAAGTGCTTTGATTGTGTGTTCCTGCATGGCAGGAGGTTGGACTAGATAGCCCTTGTATTCTTTTCCAACTCTATGATTTTATGATTCTATGGTCACATAGCAGTTTCCATGGCTGAACAAGGATTTGAACCCTGGTCTCCAGAGTTGTAGGACATTTTCAGACATGTCTTACCATGCAAGAAGACTCCGGGAGAGGTACGCGGTTATCCTGTGGCAGGAGGTCCTTTTTGGACACCGCCGTCCCTCTTGTGGCATCGTCCGTGACAGTTCCAGGTCCCATCTACAGCAACCTCACCATTTTTTAATCACAGACAACTTCCGTGAGTAAAAAATGGTGCAGTTGCTGTAGATGGGACCAGAACTGTCACAGATGCTGCTGCGAGAGGGACGATGACATCCAAAAAGGACCCCCTGCCACGGGATAGCCGCATACCTCTCCCAGAGTCTTCTTGCGTGGTAAGACATGCCTGAAAATGTCTGTAGTCCAACGCTCAAATCACTACACCAGGCTGGCTCTCTGAATCTTCCCTAGGAAGATCTCTTAGGGATGTGAAAATCTCCCAGACTTGTTTACATTGAGTTTCTCTGGACCTCACTTGTCTTTCTACCATTGCTTCATAACAGGTTGCAAGATTGCAGATGTTTTATTGCATGGATATTCACATACTTGTATGCATGTTTCCTAACCATGCACAATCATGTCTGCATTTTCCTAACTTACACATTTCCTCCATTGATGAAAATTTTCTACACAGCAGTCCTTCAGATATTTGAAGAGGGCTATCATGCCATATCTCAGTCTTCTCCAGGCTAACCAAACCCAACTCCCTTATTTGTCCCTCACAGGACTTCACAGCCATTTCTACATTGCTTATTATGAGGTGCTGCAGCTGTGATGTTGCTGTTATTATATTATGTTATTGTCATCTTATTCTGGATTAATCAACTCTTTTAGCTAAAAGGGAACAGTCAATAGAGCCTTCCCCAACATAGCCCTATAGTGCTTCCCTAGCTAGCAAAGCCTAGCTTTTAGTTTGGGGAAAGCTGTATGTTCTTTTTGTATTGGTTGAACAGAGAGTGGGAACTGGCAAAGTTACGGCTTGACATCACTTTGCATCAGATCTTTCCACAAACTACCAAGGAACTTAAGATTCCTAATGTTCTATCTTATCTTTGCTAATTGGAGATATTGTCTCAAATTGAACTGCCCTGGTTTAACCAAACTGGAATTGATATGGTAAATTGGAATTGACTGTGTCAGCTAAAGAGAATAGGAAAATGAACAAAGTATCACTTGTCAAATGTAATGCATATTCAGATCTATGCAGTACTAATGAACAATTCTTGGGTTGGACAAGAAAGATTACCTTCCTTGGATTGCTGTGTGCTTGATGATTTGGCTCATGTACTCATCTAATGTATCTGCCTATTTGAAATATTTGAACTCTCCAAGGAACCATTTTATAGTTTCCTTTTCTCCTGCATAACTTATTGATCCCTTTCTTTAAAAGGCCTGGACAGCTTTCAAAGTGATGGGACATACACTGATGTGACTTTGAGAGAAACCTCAATCACACGTGTGTGATGGAAGACTGAAAAACTTCACTTGAAAGATGAATATAGAGGACCTCATCATGTAGTCTGTGCAGACTCCCCATGAAGAAACATGACATCATTCAATCTGGGTTACAGCAAACTGCTTTTAAGAACAGGAATTGCCTTCAAAGTGTTGATGGATCAGGATGTGTTCATTTTGTTCCACAGATGCTGCCTTTGTGAAATTTATAGCATTCTCACTGTGGACCATTTAGGGATGTAAATCCTCAACTCTTTAGTCCTCACTCATGAGGATGAATAATTAATTTAATTTTCTCCCTACTGTAGGAAAAATTAATATTCCCTTGCAACATTCTCCCCATATTCAAACACCCTACCGTGTTGTGCAAGACCTATTCTGGGGAGAAAAACACATGTTTCCCTCCTTTCTCTTATAGATGCCATAACAAGATAATCATGCAGCCAGGTCAACTTGGTGGGTGTGAGGCTGATAAATAAGTGAGAAACAGATTAGGAGTCTGTGGATGAACATCTTCTAAGGGTGTGTACAAATTATTTCCCAAAGGGAAGACAGTTAAGCTTCCTTTGAGCTAATTTCCCAGGCAAATTTCTCAGGCCATCATTAGACTAGTCAGGTGATGGAAAGAGCTCCAGATTCTGTTCATATAAACCAGATCTTATGTATGTTTATTCTGGGTTTAATGTGCTTACTCTGAAGTAACAGCTCATAGGAGTGTCACAGTGGCCAATATGTATCCTTTATCCCTCCCCCCACCCCATTTTAGGGTGGAAGGATGATGAGACACAATCTCAGGACCCTTTCTAGGAATATTCCAGACTAAACATTTCTGCTGTGTTCCCCAGCATTTCCTTAAATGATTTTATCCTGATTCATTTTGTTAGGCTAGGTTGAACCAATTTGACTAAATGAATTTTCCTTTCTCATTGCGAACAAACAAACGCCTTGTCATCTGACTTGTCTTGAGGGAATACAGGCAGCAGTTCTTCACACCACTTTCAGCTGTTTGACAGTCTCTGTCCTCACACCACCCCAGCTTTGTACAGTCCTCCCCCATTTCATATGGCATTCCCCAACCACACTACAGGTCTGCATCCCCACCTCATTAGAATATATATCTCCTTTCAAAAGTAATGCCATATATGGACAGTGTACATTTGTTGACTAAGGTGTGGGAATAACAGGAATAGGAGAGCAGAGAGGTGGCTATATATAGATTCAAAACAACCACACGTATGAGACATAAATTACAGCCCCCTCACCTCCTAAAAAACTTTCCCCACCAAGTGCCTTGATTAGGGAAATGTAGTATTAAAGCAGGGTCCCCAAGGCCTAGTGGTTCAGTGTAATTCTTCTAAAGTTGGTTATCCATATTAAAAGAGCTGGCAAATATAATCTCAGAGCCATTGGCAATAATCTTTGAGAACTCCTGGAGAACAGGAGAAGTCCCAGCAGACTGGAGGAGGGCAAACGTTGTCCCCATCTTCAAAAAGGTGAAAAAAGAGGATCCCAACAATTATCATCCAGTTAGTCTGACATGAATACCAGGGAAGATTCTAGAGCAGATCATTAAACAGAGAGTCCGTGAACACTTAGAAGGCAATGCCATAATCACAAAAAGTCAACATGGGTTTCAGAGTAACAAGTCATGCCAGACTAATCTGATCTCTTTTTTTGATAAAGTGACCAGCTTGGTAGATGAAGGGAACGCTGTGGACATCGCATACCTTGATTTCAGTAAGGCCTTTGACAAGGTTCCCATGACATTCTTGCAAACAAGCTTGTAAAATGTGGGTTAGACAAGTTAACAGTTCAATGGATTTGTAATTGGTTGACTGGCAGAACCCAAAGGGTGCTCAGCAATGGCTCCTCTTCATCTTGGAAAGATGTGACCAGTGGGGTGCCACAGGGTTCTGTTCTGGGCCCGGTGCTATTCAACATCTTTATCAATTAGTTGGATGAAGGAGTAGAGGGCATACTTATCAAATTTGCAGATGACACCAAATTAGGAGGAGTAGCTAATACCCTGAAGGACAGGATCAAAATTCAAGATGACCTGGATAAACTGGAGAGCTGGGCCAAAGCTAACAAAATGAAATTCAATACGGAGAAATGTAAGTTACTGCACTTAGGGCGAAAAAATGAAATGCATAGATATAGGATGGGGGAGACCTGGCTGAATGAGACTACATGCGAAAGGGATCTAGGAGTCCTAGTAGACCACAAGTTGAACATGAGTCAACAGTGTGATGCGGCAGCTAAAAAGGCCAATGCGATTTTGGGCTGCATCAATAGAAATATAGTGTCCAGATCAAGGGAAGTAATAGTGCCACTCTATTCTGCCTTGGTCAGACCTCACCTAGAATACTGTGTCCAGCTCTGGGCACCACAATTTAAAAAGGATATTGACAAATTGGAGCGTGTCCAGAGGAGGGCGACTAAAATGGTGAAAGGTCTGGAAACCATGCCTTATGAGGAGAGACTTAGGGAGCTGGGTATGTTTAGCCTGGAAAAAAGACGGTTAAGAGGCGATATGATAGCCCTGTTTAAGTATTTGAAGGGGTGTCACACTGAGGATGGAGCAAGCTTGTTTTCTGCTGCTACAGGGACTGGAACACGGAGCAATGGATGCAAGCTCCAGGAACAGAGATTCCACCTCAACATTAGGAGGAACTTTTTGACAGTAAGAGCTGTTGGGCAGTGGAACACACTCCCTTGGAGCGTGGTGGGGTCTCCTTCCTTGGAGGTCTTTAAACAGAGGCTGGATGGCCATGTGTCGGGGATGCTTTGATCGTGATTTCCTGCATGGCAGGGGGTTGGACTGGATGGCCCTCGTGGTCTCTTCCAACTCTGCAATTCTATGATTCTATGATCCTTTCTGCTTCTCTACCCTCCTGAGCAATCTTACCATTTCTTTATCCCTTTGTATGGTAAATTTATGTAGGCTTACTCATGCTGGAACTATCACTACCAGCCTGCTTTTCACTGCACCAGTCAGTGGAAGTAGGAATGGAAACCAGCATTGTGAATGCATTTCATAGGGGAGTCACCCACAGTGATGAGGTCACACAGATGCATACCCCTCCAAAGGCATAAGACTCCATGCCACCAAAAGAAGTGAGAGAGACTGCTGTGAATCTGGCGCCTTCCTGTCATTTTTGTCTGTGTGTATGCTATGAAAAAAAAAAAAACAAGAAAAGAATTGGCTGACATGGGGGTGGTGGTAAAATATTACAGACCCTTTAACACTCCACAGTTATAATGCTATGATTCCACTTTGACTGTCTTGGCAATTTCCTATGGATTCTTGGGATATGTAGTTTAGGGAGATATTTAGAATTTGCAACCACAATGCTCTAGTCCCTGTACAAACTACAAAGCCCACAATTCCATAGGATGCAGCCAGGGCAGTTAAAGTGGAATCATAGCATTATAACTGTGGAGAGTTAAAGGGCTTAGCATGTACAAGTGGCACTCAACTTTCAGAGGGGTTAGGGCAGAGACCCCCCACCCACAAAAGTGGAAAAAAACACAAACACAGGCCCACTATTTTTTTTTACCTGAGAAAACAATTCTGTAGGCATTTGTAGGTCCTCCAGCACAATTCTATGGTCAACATCCAGCAGACGTTGACCATTGAATCTTGCTGGAGGACATAAAAATGCCTAGAAAAGTATTCACTCTAGGAGGTTCTAGGTCCTCCAGCACAACTCTATGGTCAACTTCCAGTAGAAGCACACCATGGAATCTCACTGGCTGTTCTATAAAATGCCTAGAGAGAACATATTTAGTAATGTGTTACAAATAATCAAATCCATGAAAGCTTAACCTGCAAATGTGGAGGGATGACTGTACATCATTTGGATTTTCTAAAGGAACTTGGGTAAGATCCTGCACTCTCCTCTTTGGAAATATGCCCATCTAGAAAATCCCTAACACTGAGAAGAATTAATCACCTGGTCTCTATTGCCTCACTCTTTTTACTTTGTTGAATTTATTATTATTTTTTGGATAAATCTGAGAATGATGGTAGAAACACATTTGATCTATCAAAAGTAAAGAGGGTTCTTAGTCATTGTTCTTTGCATAGGCTCAAGGTTTTACATTTATTCTTTTATAAACATTGGACTGGATCATTTTTTCCCCAGAATTTGTGGAAATTTCAGGAGGCTTGTGGGAGCTATATTAAAATAATTAAAGTTTTCCCAACACTCTTCAGAATCTAAGTGGAGTTATTTTGAATTTTGAGTGAGATCATTCGTCTGTTCTCTGAGCCAGTCCAACTTGACTTGTCCAACCCCAAAGATGGGAAATTAAATGTCAAACAAAATATAAAAGTAGAAAATACTTCAGAATAGCTGCTGTACAGTTCCACTATACTAATATGATACCCATTTAGTATGGACATTCTGTAACACATTGAGTCAAGTGGCCAAAAAGAAATCTGGCTAGCCATTGCTTCCTCAGAGACAACTTGCTGACTCTTCTGACTCTGTGGATTGTCATATCTACTATCCTTTAAAAGGAGAGCCTGTAAAATCTTACCATTTAAGTGTAACAGTATTTCCTTCCCTGCCTCCAGATAACAAAATTACATTATTTACTTGGAGCTAGATAAGCAGGAGCCCTGGCCCAGGACTTAAGGCTGGCTTCATCCAACAAATTAATTGCTTGTACCTCATCCATTAGTGTAGAATTAAAAATGACCTTAAACTGTGCCATGCATTTTCAATCATGTTCAGCCTTAAACATCTAATTTCTGGCACCTCTGCATTATTTTATTCAGCAATGACTGCACATCCCATCAGAAAACTACATTCCTGTGTGTGCAAACTTTGCCTCAACCACTGTTTTGTTAATGTTAGAAGTGTCCTCTTTCTTATGCTATTGGATGTTGCTATTAACTGAAATGGAGTTTCCTAATTCTGAATGGAACACTGAACCACACTGGCTTTGTATTCAATGCAGACATTTTCCCCAAAGTTATTTTAAATATACAGCTGTTCAACAGAATGCTATCCACTGGCTGACTGCCACTTGTCTCCTGACAGAACTAAGTATTGCTGACTATCTTCCACTTACACTTTTCTTGTTGATAATATTGTTGTTTTGTAGCTGGCAGTATGAAGTGTTGGGAAATAGGTTTCTCTGGTTTAAAACAATTTTCCCTCACTGGGGAAATAGCCAGTCAATCTCCTTAGCAGCAAATTTGTGCTAGGTTAAACCAGTATGAGCTAGACAAGGATCTTTTTGGTGTGGGTGAGCTTAAGAGTATTGCAGGTAAGAATGCAAAGAATATGCAAAATATAGTTCTCAAACGTTGCAAAAACCTGTTGGAAGGACTCTTGGACCGAAAAGAATCTTTGCACTTCAGGACTTATTCTGTGAAAAAAATCAAATGTTTTTTTTTTCTATGCAGAAACAACATTTTCTCAACAGAAAATAATATTTTTTCACAGGAAAAAAAAAATCCATATTAAAAAAATGATGTTTCATGCACAGAAAATGCTGTAGTTTGGGATTTATTTAGTGCAAAATTCACACATGCTTTTTCTGTACTGTCTGTTCAGAAAGTAATATTTTTTATGCTGCTTTCTGCACACACACACACACACACACACAAATTTTGTGTGGAATGAATCCCAAACTCCAAACTCTTTCTCAAACACTAGGGAAGAAAATCACTAAAATTACTCATTGCTTCCTTCAAACTAATCTAGTGCAGAATTACATCACCATCTGTATATTTGCTGGCCTCTTTCTCTTATTCTCCTGGTTCTCCTTGCACATTACACCAAGAGGTTTCTGTTTGGATATATCTACTTGCCTCTGCCCAGAAGATATTAAACTTGTTTTTGCATATCCTCTTCATATTTTTTTTAGTACAAATTCCTCTGGTCATACAGGAAAAACTCTTTCTAATCCATAAATCAGAAATATTAAAACATGCAGAAATCCATTCTTACAGCTGACTACAAGGATATGGAAAAATGGTACAAAATCTCTCTCCTCTATTCTCCCCCTTAATATTCTTCCCCTATCAACTACTCTAACCAAATAAACACAGACAGTATACAAACCTGGAGACTTACAGGACTCTATTGAATGACAGGTGTATGTTGAGGTGCTGTTCATATAAGAGGCCCACAGCTTTAAACGCCTTGGCTAGAGGTAGAGCAAATCATAGAATCATAGAACCATAGAGTTTGAAGATCCAGTCCACTCCCCATGCCATGCAGGAATACACAATCAAAGCATGCTCAACAAATGGCCATCTAGCCTCTGTTTAAAAACCTCCAAAGAAGGAGACTTCATCACACTCTGAGGTAGCATATTCCATTGTCTAACACCTCTTGTCTTCAGGAATGTCCTCCTAATATTTAGCTGGAATCTCTTCTCCTGTACTGTAGTTTGAATCCATTGCTCTGTGTCCTAATCTCTGGAGCAGCAGAAAGCAAGCTTGCTCCTTCTTCAATCTTCCATCCTTTTAAATATTTAAACATGGCTATTATGTCACCTCTTAACCTTCTCTTCTCCAGGCTAAATATAGCTCCCTAAACCCTCATACGGCATGATTTCCAGATCTTTTACCATTTCAGTTGCCCTCCTCTGGACACATTACAGCCTGTCACTATCCTTCTTGAACTGAGGTGCGCAGAGCTAGACACAGTATTCTGGGTGAGGTTTGACCAAAGCAGACTAGAGTGGCACTATTACTTCCCTCAATCTGGACATTATACTCCTATTGATACAGCCTAAAATCATATTGGCTTTTTAAGGTACCACATCATACTGCTGACTCCTGTTCAGCTTGTGAGCTACTAAAAGAGCTACTAAAAGACCCCTTTCACTCATAATACTTAATATAGCAATAAAGAGAATATCCCTTAATGTTCCTAGAAATTCAGCTCCACATCCATGCCAGTCCCACTAACGTGAAGATTGTACTTGGGTCATTACCTAGGTAAAAGTCTCTGAAAATCCCAGATTTTGCTCCAGTACAAATCAATTTTATTTTGGAGATCCAGATGTCAATTTCTTCATCCCAAAATATTTTGCATGCTTCTGGCATTACCAAAGACTTTTTGTTTCTGTTCCCCAAGTTGGTTTAAATTAATCCAAAAATGAAATGTGTCAGTTACTTGCCTGTTGGTTTCTACTCTCTCAGGCCCAGAAAAATGGCTGACAAGTAAATACAGCTACTATTCCAAGATGTTGATTCAACAGAGATCAAGTGAAGGAAAGAGGAATGTTAGCACTAAAACAAATGATCTTAATGTTTAGCTAGTATATTATTCCTAAAACACTTTAACACTTTTTAACACCCCGCCCCCTGGTGCAGCATTGCATGGAGGGAGGTGCTTTGATGGCCTCACATAATAAGAGACCCTTTAATTGGGTCACAGCACTTTGCGCCATGATGTAGGAGGTTTGGGGTGGAGAGGAGAGTAAGTAAAGGATGCCCCTTCCCTCCTCCTCTTTGTTTCAATTTGACCCACCCTCCTGCCTCTGTCACAGTCTGATTTTACTGGTTGTTTATGGGCCAGGTAAGAATTTTTTACCTTTTCAATTTTTATTTTATTTTATTTATTTATTTTGCCTACCCCACACTGTTACAAGGGAATTGGAGATCTGGCCTTAGGATGGTGACATAAATAGGTGGTCACCTGGCAGGTAGTGGGGGAGATGGGGATTAGTTTGGTGTACACCTATGGCACCTCTTTGCGGAGAAGGATGGCTCTACCAAACTACCCTTGCAGGTCATGCAACTGCGGGTTGGGGAGCAGACGATGCTTTAGGCTGGCCTGAAGGTTGAGCCCTCACCAGAAGTCATGCGACTTGAGGTGTCTAATCCTGGGGTTTTGCCTTCCAACAGATGGTGCCGGGGGGTAGCCAATTGGTGTGGGGGCTCAGGTGTTTGCCCAGGGAAGCTGGGAGCTAGGTCTGGGTGAGACCATCAGCTCCAGCTTTTCCTGCATTGGGTCTCCCCCACTAGTTTGCATATCCCAAGGAATAAAGATTAAATAGATGACAGAATAAATAAAGTGGCCCCTATTTTAACCCAAGCTTTCATGTGTTGGTCATCAAGACTATAATTCCTGAATAATAAAAACAATGGCACAATGGAAATTGATGAAAATCAATTTTTGAAAAGTTTCATGAGAGTGTATGTGGCATATGATCAATGGGTGCGGGAGGGAGGGAGGGAAAGTGACATGTTTCAAGAGGGTACTGGATCCAAATCCATGAATATGCAGAACAATCAAACCAAAAAGAATTCAAAATTCTCCATATTTTGAGGAAGTCTGGTTGATTGCTCATACTGAATAGGGAGGACTGAAGGGAGTGGCAGAAGATGTCACCCTCCACTACTCAGAAAACCCTAGCATTCCAACCCTGTAAGTCTTGACACCAGTACAACACCCATTATTTTACACTAAGGTGGCCTGGATTCTGCTGCTTTGCCATCAAAATGAACACAAGGACCCCCCCCCCCTCAAATTCCCTTGTTTCATGTGTATACTTTCCTCACCAAAAGTAAAATTGGAATCACTTATCCTCCCTTGATGTATTCTTGTAAAAGGATCAGAAAGATTCAATAAAGTGATTAAATATGAACAAAAGAAAACAATGAGCCTCTCATATGCACAACGTCTCATTACCATCCCTTCATCTTTCTCATTTTCTGGCAAGAGCACACTGTGTAATTAGTTCTCTGTTGTCCAAGGATTTTGAAGTTCCTGGACTCATTGTCATTGAATGGAGACACCTTGTTCTGGCCCTCCTCCCTTCCCCCCACTGATGTTTTCAGGTGGTAAACGGCTTTGCTGCTGTGAGGAACCATTGTCCTGAGGAGTCTTGAACCTATCCCTTTGATATCAAACAAAGGTATCCCAGGAGCTCATTCTCTTGGGGAAACCATCTATGTGAGAAGAGGGTTGCTGGACCTCCATGTGTATACCACACAGTAGATGAAGTAGCAAGGCTGGATCTGACCTTAATGCCATCCTTATCTCTTCACGTAGGAATAGAGGGGTATAATCTTTATAGCAGAAACAGGCCAAACAGGAAAGGAGGAGGAATAGCATTATATGTCAGGGATATTTACACCAGTGAAGAGATCCATGACATCAATACTGGAAGCCAGGTGGAGAGCATCTGGATAAAAATTAAAAGGGAAGGAAACAACAGGAATGTTATTTTGGGACTCTACTACAGACCCCCAAGTCAGACAGAGGAACTGGATGATGCTTTTCTAGAACAGATGAACACACATGCAGAAAGGAGAGATGTAGTAGTGATGGGTGACTTCAACTATCCTGATATTTGCTGGCAATCTAACTCAACCAAAACTTCAAGGTCTAGGAAACCAAACTATCCTGATATTTGCTAGCAATCTAACTCAACCAAAACTTCAAGGTCTAGGAAACCAAACTATCCTGATATTTGCTAGCAATCTAACTCAACCAAAACTTCAAGGTCTTCCCTTGCCTGGAAGACAATTTCATGGTCCAAAAGGTGGAAGAGGCAACAAGGGGGTCAGCTATTTTAGATCTCATCCTAACCAACAGGGATGACCTGGTTAATGGAGTGCAAGTGGTGGGATCCTTAGGTGACAGTGATCATATTCTCCTGGAGTTTGTTATACAATGGAAAGGAGAAGCCAAGCATGGTCAGACACGTATTCTTGACTTTAGGAGACATGATTTCAATAAACTCAGGGAAATACTGGGGGTGATCCCATGGGCAGGAATACTAAAAGAGAAGAGACCTCAAGATGGATGGGACTTTCTCAAAAGGGAGATACTGAAGGGACAATTTCAAACAGTACCATTGAGGAAGAAAAATGGGAAGTGTCTCAAGAAACCAGGATGGATGACTAAAGAACTTTCAACAGAGCTAAGTTTTAAACAGAACATGTATAGGAAATGGAAAAAGGGGGAAATCACCAAAGAAGAATTCAAACAGATAGCGAAGACATGTAGGAGTAAAGTCAGAAAAGCTAAAGTGCAGAATGAGCTCAGGCTTGCTAGGGAGGTTAAGAACAATAAAAAGGTTTTTTTTGGGTATGTCTGCAGCAAAAGGAGGAAGAAGGAAATGATAGGGCCACTACGCGGAGAAGATGGCAAAATGCTAATAGGGGAGAGAGAAAAGGCAGAATTACTCAACACCTTCTTTGCCTCAGTGTTTTCAGAAAAGGAAAAGGGAGACCAACATGAGGAGAATGGAACAGAGGACACAATAGGGAAATTCCAGCTCAGAATAAGCAAAGAGGTAGTACAGGAATACCTTCTTAATCTAAATGAATTTAAATCTCCAGGACCAGATGAACTACATCCAAGGGTATTAAAAGAGCTGGCAAATGTGATCTCAGACCCATTGGCAATAATCTTTGAGAACTCTTGGAGAACAGGAGAAGTCCCAGCAGACTGGAAGAGGGCAAATGTTGTCCCCCGTCTTCAAAAAAGTGAAAAAAGAGGATCCCAACAATTATTGTCCAGTTAGTCTGACATCAATACCAGAGCAGATCATTAAACAGAGAGTCTGTGAACATTCAGAAGGCAATGCCATAATCACAAAAAGTCAACATGGGTTTCAGAGAAACAAGTCATGCCAAACTAATCTGATCTCTTTCTTTGATAAAGTTACCAGCTTGGTAGATGAAGGGAACGCTGTGGATATCACATACCTGGATTTCAGTAAGGCCTTTGACAAGGTTCCCCATGACATTCTTGCAAACAAGCTTGTAAAATGTGGGCTAGACAAGTTAACTGTTCAATGGATTTGTAATTGGTTGACCGGCCGAACCCAAAGGGTGCTCAGCAGTGGCTCCTCTTCGTCTTGGAAAGATGTGACCAGTGGGGTGCCACAGGGTTCTGTCCTGGGCCCAGTGCTATTCAACATCTTTATCAATGACTTGGATGAGGGAATTAGGGGCATACTTATCAAATTTGCAGATGACACCAAATTAGGAGGAGTAGCTAATACCCTAGAGGACAGGATCAAAACTCAGAATGACCTGCATAGACTGGAGAGCTGGGCCAAAGCTAACAAAATGAAATTGAAAACGGAGAAATGTAAAGTACTGCACTTAGGGCGGAAAAATGAAATGCATAGATATAGGATGGGAGAGACCTGGCTGAAAGAGACTATGTGCGAAAGGGATCTAGGAGTCCTAGTAGACCACAAGTTGAACATGAGTCAACAGTGTGATGCGGCAGCTAAAAAGGCCAATGTGATTTTGGGCTGTATCAATAGAAGTATAGTGTCTAGATCAAGGGAAGTAATAGTGCCACTCTATTCTGCCTTGGTCAGACCTCACCGAGAATACTGTGTCCAGTTCTGGGCACCACAATTCAAAAAGGATATGGACAAATTGGAGCATGTCCAGAGAAGGGCAACTAAAATGGTGAAAGGTCTGGAAACCATGCCTTATGAGGAGAGACTTAGAGAGCTGGGTATGTTTAGCTTGGAAAAAAGATGGTTAAGAGGCCATATGATAGCCCTGTTTAAGTATCTGAAGGGGTGTCACGCTGAGGATGGAGCAAGCTTGTTTTCTGCTACTCCAGAGACTGGAACACGGAGCAATAGATGCAAGCTCCAGGAACAGAGATTCCACCTCAACATGAGGAGGAACTTTTTGACAGTAAGAGCTGTTCGGCAGTGGAACACACTCCCTCGGAGTGTGGTGGGGTCTCCTTCCTTGGAGGTCTTTAAACAGAGGCTGGATGGCCATCTGTCGGGGATGCTTTGATCAAGATTTCCTGCGTGGCAGGGGGTTGGACTGGATGGCCCTCGTGGTCTCTTCCAACTCTACACTTCTATGCTTCTATGATTCTTCAGACTAGCGTTGCCAGGTAACAAGCCAAACCTGCTAAAATCTCTCTTCTAAAGGGACAGAAGTCTTGCCCCTTATTTCACCTCAAGCCCTACTTCAAACCAGCACCTTTTCCCCCACTAAGTCAAACACGAGAAAGGGGAGCCTGGGCATTTACACCAGCATTGCTCAGAGGCTTTTCAAAAGCAGTGCATGTTTGTGGTTCATGATAAAATGTAGAGCCGAACTGCCTTCAGTTCTACTCTGCCAAGTCCCATATTTATGATATTCCACAGAATATGTAAGAATCAGTGCCAGAAGCAGAAACAGTTGGTTTCCACGAACCTCCTCCTTTTTTCACTTTCAGTTCCATTCCATGCAGCATCTTTGGAATGTATTTATTTATTTTTAATTTTTAAAATCTGTACATATTTCTGTGCCTTTTAAAATTAAAATGAATGAATTATTGGAAATGTGAATTGACACATGTCCCTATTGACTAAAGGATTTTGTGCACAGTGGTGGTTTTATATTGTTGTTCCAAATGTGTGTGTGCATGTTGTTGAACACATTCTTTTCTTTCACAGAATGCATTGGAAGCCCAGATATGTATGGATTTCTGATCATAAATTGCACTCTTGTTCGTCTTTAAAAGCGTACAATGGTATAAATCCATTTTTTAAAAAAGAGATCTGGACAGGGTGGATTTCTCACTCATTCCTAGCTGTAGCTAGAGGACAGATGGACATTGGTTTAGCAACTCCAGCCACCAAGCACACAGTATACACAGTCTCAAGTGTTGCCACATGCTGTCCCATGTGTTTGTTATAGGGTGGGGGGTAAACTTTGTCATCGATTCTTGCTATTCTACACACTTTGTAAGATTTCAGTATTGTGTTTTCACATCAGCAATGGTGGCTGGTATCTCCCACCTCAATGGGGAAGTGAATCCACTCTGGGTTTTACTCTGAACTTGAAATGACAGAGGATAGAGTTTAGTACCTTGAACAGCTCATTTGAAGTTTAGACTAAAACATGGAACAGATTCATGACCCCAGCAATATGGAAGCCATCATCCAGTATTCTTGCAGACATGGCTATTCACCTAGTCTCCTTAATTTACAATTGCAGGAGGGCTTTTTTGTAGGAAATTTGTAGGCACTTTAATTTATTGCTTAAACCAGTGTACTATGTGGCCTTTCAAATTTTGCCGAAATCCTGTCATCCCTCAACATTATCTATGCTGGCTAAGGCTGATGGGAATGATAATGCAACATCATCTAAATGGCTAGATATTCCTCACCTCTGTATTAAATTGAAGTTTGTTTTTTTAAAAAAATATTAAAAAGTGACATAATAAACAACAGTAAAATGCTATAAACAATGTTCTCAGTCTTTGGTTGTTTCCCCTTTCCTTTCTTGAAATATAGGCAGAATCTACAAAAAGTGGAATGCTGTCCTTTATGCACTGATGGTAGCATAGCACCCTGCTCTTTCAGATTATGATGTCACATTGGGGCACCCGGCAGGCAGGCGAGCGGGCGAGGAAAGTGCACAATGGGGCACTCCAGGCCTGGTCCTCTCCTATGGGCAGCACTGTGGCTTCGGCTTATGCCCCAAAGCCTCACACCTCACCACCAGCAGCAGCCCAGGATGCCCAGCCGGGGCCACTCCATCAGTTCACCTCGCTGCACTCCGGGTGGGTGGGTGCCTCTCCACAATGCGCCTCCCTCTGGGGCTGGCCCTCTCCTCCAGGCAGCACCATGGCTTTGGCTTCTCCCCCGGCAGCGTCGCTGGCGCTGAGGTGGTGGCTCGGATTTGGTGCATCGGGGCCTCTGCCACACTGCACACCTCACCAGCAGCAGCCCAGGATGCCCGGCTAGGGCTGGTCCGTTAGGACGCCTGGCCGGGGCAAGTGCCTCTTCCCACAGTGCCTCCCCTGGGGCTGGGCCCAATCCAGAGACAGCTCTGCCTCTCGCCGTGCTGTGCCACTGGACAGGGCCCCCTCTGGCTGTGCCCCCCCCACACGCAGATTTGGTGGTATGGTTAAACCAGCCCTGTCTTTGGGCATTATCCTAAGAAGGTTCCACAATCTGGATTCTGGAATCTGATTATGCGGCTATACGATCATAGAAAAATCCGTATGGGGGGCAAAAAATACGAACAGCCTGTCATTCGTATGCATACGAACCGGCTATACGATTTTTTAAACCCCCTAAACTCCGTATGACTCCCTCTTCCCGAAGCTGGCTGGAGCAAGCAAGCCAAGCGGCAGTTTTAAATCTCCTCCTGCTTTTTTTTTTAAAGGTTCCTGGTTTGCAGACAGTCGGTTTTCCGTATTTACAATATAAAATAAAAATAAATAAACATATAAATTCATGGACTTACCTCGCTAGCCAGGAAACCAACATGGCGGCCACTCCCAATTCCCCTCCATGCTAGCCCCGCCCCCTCTACTCAGCCAGCCAATCAAATTACACAGCCTGTTCGTATGTGTGCAAACGGACCGTACAGACCCGTCAGCCATCTGAACGGCGTACGGATTTCTCTTTGCGATCCGCTTTCCCTCCCGAACGCCACATGTGTGTATTTCAGGGTGGAAAACTGCCCCCCCTCTTTTGCATTCGTGTGCATTCGAACGGCCGTTTGTACCGAAGTGCGAACTTTCACACGCCGTACGTATTATTTAAATCGTGTAGACAGGACCTGAGTCAGGAGATTTTCTTTTAGCTCTAATGGCAAACAGATGTTAAAACCTGTTCTCTATCCATGTTTCCAGTCCTTTTTTACAATTGCAAAGATATGCATTCTTATTTGGGAGGCAGCCCCATTGGACACAGAGGGGTTTACTTCTAAGTAAACATAGTTGGGATTGTACTTAAAGTGATCTGACAGTGCAATCCTAATCCTCTACAGTCCTCAGAAATAAACACCATTGTGTTCAGTAAGATTACTTCTAGATAAATTAGTGTAAAGTTGCAGTCATAAGTGACCACATCTTTCAGATGTCAATTGGCATTTTAATAATAACATGGTGGCACTTTGTCCAGCAAAAATGCTAATTGAACCCAAATGAAAGCAGCTAGCACTAAGCAGAAGCCCAAGATAAAACGAACAAGGAAATACATACCATTGCTATATAAAACTGATCATAAAACTAACCCTTCCTTCTCCATAAAGCTTTAACCACATAGAAAGGAGTTCTCTGTGGGATCTGTCCACATAGGGAGATAAATGTTACCATATTGATATAATAATATTAGGTCACAAAAAATATCAACATGAGAAACATATGCATGCAATGCGAAATCATCTAAACTGAGAAGGCAATTCACCAGTTTTACAAACAAACCAGTATCTATAATTAATATGATTATTTGACTGATTTAAAACAGCAATTCCATATGATAAAGGATCAACAATGAAAAGATGATTACATGATAAATGCAGGGCAATATGACAGCTAAATAGTAAATACAGTTGATGGATATCTGGCCAAAATCCCATTTTGATTTACATCTTTGTTGTCAACTGTCCAGCTGCTCTGACATCCAGGGAAGAGGGAGACAAAGAAAATATCTTCTCATGATTAGAGCTTGAAAATGATTAGCATTCCAGGAGAAACAATTCACTTGGACTTTCTGCTGCATCCCATTTCAAATGCATGAATGAAGTGAAATGAATAGTACAGAACTTGGTGGTGGTCTTGTGTAGCAACTTCTGTCCATTCCCCATGAAAACTGTCATAGGAGAATTTGCCAGTGGTCGTTATACCATATATAGTGATGATAAGGATGTTACTGAGATGGTAAATCAAAATGGGTTTTAACCCAAATTGTAAAAGAGATACACATTGTACTTACACCAGAATAGTTTCAGCAGATAGATCCTTTAAAATGCTGACTAAAATCCAGAGCAAATTTCACCCAGCCACACTTACTGCATGTAGTTAGACCTTCTATAGACAAACTTTAAAAGTCCCACTGTAGAAAGTGGCTAATTAGTTCTGCTTGTATGAAAAAAACAGAGGCAGAAGGATAAACACACACATACACACACACACATGGGGGGGGGCAATTTGGTCTATACAGCAAGCAAACCCCAGAGTTTCAGTAGAGCCTTTTTGTTAGGACCATTAAAATGTGGTGAATAAATGGTGCAAGGTTTTTCACTGTCAGAATGTTTTGGTGACAAGAAGAGGTGGCTTGAACTCAGTTGAGCAGCAGCCAAGCCAAGTGAAATAATCAATAATGAGTGATAAGTGAGTGTCAGTAGTTTGTAGTTTGAGTGGAACAGGGCAGGATGCTGGTACATTTCAGTTGGCCTCAGGCAGGCAGCAGTTCATTTCCAACAAAAGTAGTGGCCTCATCTTCCCTCTGTTTCTACCATTGCGGGCAACCATTCTATTTATGCCACCATGCCAGGCAACCCTGCTGCCTCTACTTAACTTGACACTGTGTCCCAATTGTGTCAACATGATGCTAAGCACTCTTATAACTACACAGAGCAGAGGAAGAAAGGGTTGGAGAAGCCAAACCAAAACCATCTCACACCCTACCACCAAGGTATTTTGTCAGGGGTGGCAGTTTGTGTTGTTGTTGTTCTATTAACAATAGCTGAATTTTAAACAACAATACCTGTGCCGCTGAACCTGGCTTGGGTATAGCTGTTGAATATAGCTATACTTCAGTCCACAGACACTTTTTAAATAAGGACTTAGCCCCATTGAACACAGTGGACTTTTTTCTGGGTATATATATTCAGGCTGTTAACAGCTGCATGCAGTATAACTGTTAAAGATTAGAAGCCTGTCTGTAAACCAGGGAGGACTACGGCAACTCTGTAAATGTGGCTGAAAACAGAAGGATTCAGACCCATTCGAGTGATTTGTATTAAAAGGAGAGACAAGTTTCAGAACTCAGATACACAGGTCTCCTGTGTGTTGACCTATTTAGACAACTGGCCCTTTCATACTGCATAATTATAGCACTTTGATTTCAATATTTCAACATATCAACAAAGGGCTGTTCCAATAGACTACAGCATCCATCATCTGTCAGCTGGACAATTTTTCTCAGTTTGTCTAACGATAGGGCTGGCCCAAGCATTATGGAGCTAGATTCATTATATTTCAGTTCAGTGTTAAATTTCAGTAGGTTTGTGTGTTTCAGAGGCTGCATCTACACTGCAAAAATAGTCCAGTTTGACACCACTTTAACTGCCATGGCTCAATGCTATGGAACCCTGGGATTTGTAGTTTGTTGTGACACCAGAGCTCTCTGACAGAGAAGAGTAAATATCTCACAAAACTACAAATCCCAGAATTACATAGCATTGAATCATGGCTGTTAAAATGGTGTCAAACAGGATTACTTCTGCAGTGCAGATGCACCCTGAGTAGCACAATAGGAACTTAGAAGAGCAACAGTTATTTAATATGGGAGGAAACAAGCAAACTACCTTGCATCTTCAGATGAAATGAGGCTACCATTTAATCCTTTGCCCATCATCATCATCATTTTCATCATCATCTGTGGCAGCACTAGGAGGCTGTGGAGAGGCTGAATCTCATCAGGTGATGGTGTAGGAGGGAGTGGTGACATTGGCCTCACTAATACCACAGATGATGATGATGATGATGATCATCATCATCATCATCATCTTGCATTATAATCTTACATCAGACAAGTGTCTTGGGCTGGCCCTGCAGAATGCAGTTGGGAGAGAAGTGATTTTCCTAACAGCTCATTAATACACAAGGCAGACACAAGCAAACAACAGCAAGAGTAAATAAGTTCAAGGAACCAAGGGACTGGATTTTAGGAAAGGACTTGAGGGAAGGATTAATCTGACATGAAATAAGAAGGTCACACAAGTTAATGAGAACTACCCTCCACAACTCATTCACCCTTGATGCTCCTAGGAGAACCAGTTTACAAAAGAGTATTGAAAAAACTGTGATGGCTTCTGGTATTCACTTCAGCTTGGAGTTGTGTGGTCAAGTCACTTCCTGGTTGGTAAGCACCAGTCATAAATCTACACCCCTCCTCTTTCTTCTGCCTCCATACCTTTTGGTATTTTTTTTCTTTTATGAAAAGCTTGGAGAAGCTTCAGAAATGTATCAGTTGACAAGTGGGAAGAACTGTAAAACAGAAGATTCTGAAACTTTGAGGTGGGTCAGCCTGAAGTGCTCTGAACAGCAGCACAGTGGCCTGTTTCAGTTCAGATTTCATGCTGTTCCCACACTAGAACATGGAACATTTACTTTTCAGGAGTAAATTCCCAGAATTCCAGAGATAGCATGGCCACTGGCTGTGCTGACTGGAGGATTCTTCATGTTGCCATCCAAAAATTAACTTACCCATGCAGAATCTAGCACAGTTTGTTGAGGAAGCTGGGGTCTTTTCTGTCTACTCCATGCTGGGTTCTGAGATGTAAATGGGAAGCTGAATGGGAAGTAGAGAGGGTAAGAAAAAATAGAATTTGGCTGCACCTTTAAGTCTAATTCATTTTTTATTTCAGCATACACTTTCATGGATATAAACCCACTTCTTCAGATGCAGTTAAAAAAATAGTCTTAAAGGTGGTGCCACATTCTCTTTTTTCCCCCTCCACTCCCTTCATCCTTTTTAGGCTACAAGAGACGAACACAGCTAAGTACCTATTTAAAACACAGAGTATTGCATGCAACTTTTTAAATATACATTTATTTTTGGGTGCCTGTTTTTTTTAAAGATGCATCTTAAGTTCAGAGACGGAAAATAGAGTAGCTTAGCTAAAATATTTACCTGTGCTTGCACAATGTATAGATGTATAGAGTTAAGCCAAAATCAATCTCTTGTTTTCTACACAAATTGGTTTGAAATTTTGTCTGTTTTATTGTCACTGTTGTTGTTGTCCAGTGTTTGTCCAGATCCCAGACATTATATCAAAGCAAGCAAAACAAACAAACAAACCAACCACCAAAACACCCAACATCAACTATAATGTTGATTTTAAATGTTCAGCTTTAATTCAGCCAGTCAGACAAACTGAGAAGTTGCACTACAACTCTGTTCCCTATGCTGTTATCTGCAGACCAGCTGAGGGATTGCTTCTTACCAATGAGTTTTAGACTGCAGCCTTCATGACTTTTGCATAGTTTTTTCCACTTCTGATTTAGGACCAGTTGCCAGGTTGGGACTGAAAAACCGAGGGGGGAAATTAGTTTCATGAGCTGAGTTCAGGGGTTCAACAAAACATTATTTTTCAAACATTTAAACCTCAATATGAAATTCTGTCTCCCACACAGAGGCCATGTAGCATGCTGAGGGGGAGTGCATTTGCTGGCCTCGCATGATTGGAGGCCATGTAAAATGCAGGCAATGGTGCAGCATGCTCTGATGCAGAGCGTAGAAGTGTAAGCTTGCTGGTCGCATGTGGGATGGGTAGTAATTTCCCCTTTTCCACAGTTTTTTTTTTTTTTGCCTACCTTACACTGTCAAAAGGGGAGTTTGAAATTGGTGCAAAGGTGGTGTCTTAAACAGGCAGTCACTTGTCAGGTAATGGGGGGAGATTTCAGCTGTCGGTGATCACCTATGGCACCATTTTTTGGTGAAGGATAGATCTCTGGAACTGCCCAGCTGGTCCTGTAACACAGGGGGTGAGGAAGGGAATATCTTTGGGGTTAGCCTGAAGGTTTAACCTACAGCAGAGATCATGGAACTTGAGGGGACAATCGTCAGTTTGGCATTCCAGTAGATGGCTGCCCAGGGAGCAACCCACAACTTGTTGTGTTTTGCCCTAGGGAAGCTGGGGAGGGGGATCTGGGAGAGACCTACTGCCCCAGCTGCTCTCATGCTAGGTTGCTCCCTACTTTGTTGCATATCTTAAGGAATAAGAGTTAAATAAAGTGGACCATATTTTCATCCAGTCTGTGTGTAGTTTCATTATTTCATGGATTGGACAGCAATGGAATCTTATCTTACCTGTATCCTTTAACTGCAATCCATTGGCTCAAAAATCAGAATGAATAAAACCTTATCTTACTTGTATCTTTATCTGCAATCCCTTGGTTCTTAAAAATTCACACCTCTATCAGCTGAGAAGACTCTACCTAGAGCATTATATTTTTTGCTAAGGTACCTGATACCCACTCTTTGTCTTCAGCACATTTAGACTTTGAGAACTGCCTAAGCATATTTGGACAGAGAATTTCCTCTAAATGTGTGTTTTGGGTTAATCAGAGAGGTGTTGAAATCCCTTGGGGAGCTTAGGAAAACTCAATCAAGAGTTAATCATCTAGAACCACTCATAATTTGATCAAACACATCTGCTGGCCTACATCTTCTGTGAAATTGTAATGCTATGGGATGAAATTTGGTAGAATCTAGAAATATCAAGTTATCTCATCTTAGGTGTTCTTTCTTTGTTGCAGCTCAGTGCAATCAATGCAGTTAATCTTACACACCACTTACTATGTGATCCTCTGAGGCCTGGGATGGTTTCTCAGGAGCCATAAGTCAGGTGGAAATTCCTTTCCAAAGCCAAGAAGAAACAGTTCTGGTCTCAGAGGAAAAGTTCCAATATTGAAGCCTCCTCCCTGCTTTTGTGGCAAAAATCTATAGCTCTTGCCTCCCTGATACATCTAAAACAGTAAAATGTGGATGAGCTGAATGAGTGGGTGGCTCAGAGAGGCTCTGAAATGCTGTATCCAAAGCCCTTTCTATTACTAAACACATCCCAGTGTCCCTCAGCACAAATCCAGTTTCCTTCCCATTGTTTACAATAGGAGGGGAGTTGTGGCTATGTATTCAAATAAGCTGGCAGGAATCTTGGAGGACTTTGGAGATGTCAGGACACTCCATCTTTAAAGCTTTCCAGATTAGCCATAAAATTGCTTTTCCTTTCTTCTACCTTGGAACTAAAACTGGGGAGATTATCAGATGACCCCATTTAAAATATTCTTTTGCCGGCATAAGAAAACCATTTCTATGCTGGCAAAACAACAGTCCCCCTGCACTTACCTTCCTCTTCTGGCAAAGGCTCCCCATCAATAAAGAGGAAGTGAGTGGAGTACCATTCACTTCCTCACTTGAAATCCATCAAGATGTCATTGCACGGGAAATTTAAAAAGAAAAACAAAATAAATACATTTAAAGCTGCACAAAGCTCATACACACACTTTAAGGTCCCAAGTAACCTGGGGAGGATCATAAAAAGAGCAAAATTTACCTGGATGTCCCAATCTGACCCAGAAGTGTTCATGCCAGCCATTCTTGCTGCAGTGATGAAATGTAAATGGCCAGAGGATTCCCACACCAGCAATGCCAGCACAAAAGAAGCATGGGGGGCGGTTCTATTGATGGCTTCAGCCAGTGAACACCAGTGAACACAAAAGGACAACGTCATCTGATATTGGCATCCTTTTGCATTCTGCTGGCATCCTGTTGTGCCACATTTGATGCATCTGATAATCTCCATAAACACTGTCAATAGAAATACAGTGTTGTATGCCTATACTCTCCCCCCTTTCTCCCTCTCTCCCTCCAACATCAAAGTGTGTCTGTTGAGATTTTCAGACGCTCTAAAAAAAAAACCTGCAGAGGTTGTAGGAAGGACGGTGCTGTCCCACTTCCGGAGATCAATTTTGTATGCTCCGTCCTCCTCCTGTCCTTCCTCTGTCCTTCCTCCATGCTGGAGGGACAAGAAAAGCACCACTTTTCATTGATGGAAGTTTCCATCAATGAAAAGCAACTCCTTTCTTGTCCCTCCAGCATGGAGGAAGCACGAATGAGGGACAGGAGAAGGATGGTGTTGTGCGAAATTGATTGCCGGAAGTGGGACAGCACCATCCTCCTCCAAGGGTTTTTTTTAGAGTGTCTGAAAAAGTCATGTGTTTGCTGACACACTTCAGAAATAATCCAGTTTGGCATCACTTTAACTGCCATGACTCTATGCTATGGAATTCTGGGATTTCTTGTTTTGTAAGGTATTTAACCTTCTCTGATAGAGAGCTCAGGTGCTTCAGCAAACTAGAAATGCCAAGGTTCCATAGGAGCATAACTGTCATGTTAAAGTGGTGTCAAACTGCATTATTTCTGCAGTGTGTCAACAGCCTAAGTGTTCCTATGGCCTGCATCCTATCTGTAATTTGAACTAGAGCAAACCCATTCAGTCAGTGGGCTTTATCTATGTATTAATTCAACATTCAACAATTGGTCTACTCTAGCTGGAACAAACCAATAGGATTTAGCTTATAGCTCTATTCCTTGATATGCTAAGCTTCAGATGAATCCCACAGCTTCTGTCAGAATCAGGGACCTCTCCCTTCCCTCCTGCAACTCGCTGAGAATTCTAAAGGCCTGTTCTAGGGTTATGGGGATCCCACTGGAGCAGGCTTTTTAGAGTGCATGATGGATGCAGGGGGGGGTAGTTGAACGTTTCTCTGCTTTCATTTCAGCTAACGTATGCAATTGCTGATCTCCTTCCTTCATGTGTTGGACTTCAATTAGGGGGCACACCAGGTTGGGCAAGGCTGCTCTTGTTTGATTTCTGAGAATGAATCAGGCACACTTTGTCAGTCCAAATGTAGAAACTGGCATTCAAAGCATTCACAGCATTTGGCATGGTTGGCTCAGGTGTCAAAGATGTAATTTCTGCTGCTGTGGAGTTGGGTTAATTGGAACACAGATTGTTGCTATCAGATCTATGTTATGTTTTCTCCTCTTAATTCTTTGGGGGCTGGGGAGGACACATGTAAGGGAATGTGGTTTTCCTCTTGACAGCTCTGAATGATCCTCTCAGAGGACCATCTGCACTTTGCCTGCAGCCTTCCATGCTAGACAAACGTTTCCGTCTCATCAAAAGTCTTCAGAGCTTCCCACACCCAAGGAAGGAAACTCCACACGTGCTTCATTTTTGGTTCACTCCACTCACCTCCCAGGAATATGTTGACACTTCTCAAGAAGTGTCTCTAAAAATACCTATACCTAAAGACGGTGGAAAGTCTACCCACTGGTCCTAATCTGGCCTGTGGAAGTTCTCCCACAGAGGATATATGGAAACTCTTCCCTCTCCAAGCCCCACTGAAGCATCACTCCCATGGTGAAGAGGGATTCCCCAGGCCAAGCAGCTTCCCAGTTTGGGAGGGTGTACAAAACACAAGGTAATCTCGCTGTTACCTAATCATTGGTCAATTATAACAATGGGGAGGTATTCAAAATTTGAGCTGGGTTCTTCTTGTGGGGATTTTTCTCCTGACTGTGAGATACTAAGATCTTAATAATAATATAAAATAATAATAAAATTTATTTATATCCCGCCCCTCTGTGAGCAATCGGGGCGGCTTACAACAATAAAATAATACACAGTATAAAACAGCTCAAAATCCCTTCCCCCCGTTAAAACATTATTAAATTAATACAAATTAAAATCAATATATAATACAGTTATTAAAAACCCTTTCGAGCAAGCAGCATCAGTTTGGAGGTCCAGAAGCAACCTCCAGAGGGGATTCCTGAGGCCGGGGTTAGCTATTCTGGAAAAGCCTGCCTGAAGAGAACCGTCTTGACAGCCTTTTTAAAGCTGTCTAATGATGTCAATAGGCGGATCTCATCCGGCAGGCCGTTCCACAATTTGGGGGCAACAACTGTGAAAGCCCTCTGGGAGGTGGTTGCCAGCCTAGGTCTTTGTGGCTGCAACAAATTCCTCCCAGAGGACCGGAGAGCGCGGGGAGGATTATAAGGGAGAAGGCGGTCCCTGACATAGCTTGGGCCCAAGCCATTTAGGGCTTTAAAGGTGATAACCAACACCTTGTACTGGGCCCAGAAGCTGATAGGCAGCCAGTGGAGGGACCTCAGAACCGGAGTAATGTGGTCCCTCCTAGATGTCCCAGAAACTAGCCTGGCTGCCATATTTTGTACCAGCTGTAATTTCCGAACTAAGCACAAGGGTAGCCCCATGTAGAGCGCATTACAGAAATCAAGACGTGAGGTTACCAGCGCGTGCACAACAGTCTCAAGATCCCTTACTTCCAGAAAAGGGCGCAGCTGGCGTATCATCCGAAGCTGATAGCAAGAGCTCCTGACTGTCGCATTTACCTGATTTGTCATCAGGAGTGACGAGTCAAGGAGCACCCCTAGACTGCAAACACAGTCACTGGAGGAGAGTGTGACCCCATCCAGGACTGGAGATTGCAACCCGATTCTTGGTTTCGGGGCAGCTACCGTGAGCACGTCTGTCTTGTCTGGATTCAGTCTCAATCTGTTTTTCCTCATCCAGCCCATTACTGCCCGAAGACATTCATTGAGAGAAGAGATGCCGTCAGAATCCGAGACCGACGAACGAGATACGGAGAAATAGATCTGAGTGTCATCAGCGTACTGATAACACCCAGCTCCATAACTCTGGATAATCTTACCCAGCGGCTTCATATAGATGTTAAATAACATCGGGGACAGAATAGCACCCTGTGGTACTCCACAGGTAAGCTCCCTTTTACTGGAGCTACTGTCCCCGAGCAGCACTCTCTGGGTCCTGCCTGAGAGGAAGGACCAGAACCACTGCAAAGCAGTGCCTCCGATGCCTAACTCCCTCAGGCGATCCAGAAGAATGCTGTGATCTATTGTATCAAAAGCCGCTGAGAGGTCTAGGAACAACAACAGGGTCACACTACCCTTGTCGATGCTCAGACGCAGATCGTCGGTCAAAGCAACCATGGCAGTCTCAACCCCAAAGCCTGTCCTAAAAGCCAGTTTGAAATGGGTCTAGGTAATCGGTTTCATCCAAGACAGCTTGGAGTTGAAGAGCAACCGCCCTCTCGATCACCTTGCTCAAAAATGGTAATAAAGAGACTGGCCTATAATTATTCATAGCCAGGGGGGTCCAGGGAAGGTTTTTTCAAAATAGGCTTAACAGCCGCCTCCTTTAGACATGATGGAATATATCCTTCCCTGAAGGATGCATTGATGATGCTCACAAGGAACTTCCGCAATGCATCCCCTCCCTGGACGGCCAGCCAAGATGGGCAAGGGTCGAGGGGGCAGGTTGTCTTCCTCACACTACCAAGGAGCTTGTCCACGTCATCGGTACTCACAGATTGCAGCTGATCCAGTATAATTACATCGGCGGAGTCGCTGGACACCTCGTCCATTGTTTCTGTTACAATAGTGGCATCTAGGTCGGCTCTTATCTGAGATTTTATCTGCAAAGAAGTTATTAAATGCATCACAGCAGGCAGTCGTTGGGTTAAGCAGGGGATTTGGCGCAGGGGACACCTGCGCCAGCTCCCTCACCACCCTAAACAGCTCTGCTGGACGGGAATCTGCAGACGCAATACGTGCAGATGAGAAGGATCTCTGCGCTGCGTGCATCGCCTCCCGATAGGACCAAAGAAAGTTCCTATGGCGAGTTCTGTCAGATAAGAGTCGAGTCTTCCGCCACCTGCGCTCTAGTCGTTGTCCAAACTGCTTCATTTCCCTAAGCTCAGGTGTATACCATGGCCTACAGTTAGAAGCGGGTTGGCAAGGACGCTTGGAAGCAATCGTGTCGATAGCTCTGGTAAGGTCGGTGTTCCACATGTTAACCAAAACATCGACAGGATCACTGGCATTTCCAACCATTAAACCCTCTAAGGCTTTCTGGAAACCCATAGGTTCCATTAGCCTTCGAGGGCAGACCGTTTTAATGGGTCCTTCCTTTAGTTCCCCTCCCTCCCTTCTTTTCTCCTTCTCCTTCTCCTTTTTCTTGTTGGCAATCTTTTAACCAATTTTGTGCATTTTGATGCTCTCCATGCAAATTCTATTGATGTCTTAAACAGGTGTAAGTTCCCCTACCAGAAGCAGTTGGACATTTTTGACAGAGGCAAAATATCTGCATTCAGTTCAAGGATTGTGGAAGCAGAGTTATGCATATGGTGCCACTGTATATGTGATCCACCAGCACGTGTATGCTGGTGCATTAGGCATCTGTTTGTGCATACAGGTATGTGCTTGGTTTCACAACATTGTCATTCAACACAAGAGTCGTGTAACACAGTCAATGCATAACTCCACCTGAAGAGATTTATGTTGTGTAACCCAGAAGCTTTCCTGCACAGCAGGACAGGGAGACATGCACCCTCAGGGCATTTTACACAGCTGAGACCACATTCTACTCTTGACTATCCCCCAAACTCACACACTTCACCTTTTTTTCGCTAGCAAATGGAAAGGGCAGGAAAAGGGCAGGTTGCCTTTCCTGGAAGCCTCCACAAGTAGTATCTCACATTTTAAATAAATCATACTCTGTACTGTTTAATTTTAAAAAAAAATCAGAAAAGTTTTCCACCATATTCTGGGTTTTCCACTTCTGGGAGGCTCCATGCTAACCCCTGATCTACAGTTTCCTCACTCTGCTCAATGTGCTGCACACTGGATGTCTCTGTGTTGAGCTGGACATCTGCAGAAGGAGAAGCTTCACATGTCCACCTTGTAGGTGGGCTTTTCATGCAACTAGCAGCCACTGGGAGGTGGGCAAGAGTGCATGATGTTAGGTGGGAATTGGAAGCACAATGCCCTGTCCCAGCTCAGAGTACAGAAGGGTAGCAGCAGCTGGTAGTTTCCATGGCAGTGGTTTGGTGATCTCTGGCTTTTAGCCCAAATGTTAAAGAAGTTACTCAAGGCACTGAACTCTGCCCCCAAAGAGGACCAGCACCTTGGATAACCCCTTTAAAATTTGGACTAAACTTTGGAGAAGGTTTACTGGCATTGCCATGAAAACCATCAGTGTGGGTGTGATGTTTTTACCTTTTCTGATTTCCCTCCATATTTTGATAAGAGCAGCAGCCCTGTGTGAGAACCAGTGTAGTGTAGTGCTCAGAGCATTGGGCTATGGCTTGGGGAACAGGGTTTGAATCCCTGCTTGGCCATGGAAACCCACTGGGAGACGTTGGGCAAGTCACACTCTCTCAGCCTCAGAGGAAGGTACAGGCAAACCCCATCTGAACAAATCTTTTAGAGAAAACCCCCATCTTAGAGTCACCATAAGTCAAAAATGACCTGGAGGCACAGAACAACAAACAACAAGCAGCCTTACTCTGAATTTGCTCCCGGATTCATAGTTGATTCAGCCAAGAAACAGGAAGCAGTGCTGGTCCATTCTGGGTCCCTTGTGTTCTTTTGTCAATTGCTTGGCATTCCTCAAAATATGGTTCTGTTGGTTAACACTGAACGTGGATTATGTTAAACAGCCGAAAGTGGAAAGGATCAAATTGTCACACGGAGCAGTCTGAGGTGGTGAATTTGTATGAGGGAACCACAGTTTATCACACTACACTGTTATAGCACTATTATCCCACTTTAACTGCACTGGCTGCCTCCTGTGGAATCCTGGAATGCGCAGTTTAGGGAGGGGCATTTACACCTCTCAGCCAGAGAGATCTTAGGCCTCCCTAAATTACAAACCCCAGGATTCCACAGAAGACAGCAATAGCAGTTAGAGTGGAATAACAGCACTAGAACAGTGTAGGTATCCCCAACTAACAAGGTCGGAGTCCTTGTTCCAAAAGATCAAAATTTAAACTTGGAACAGTCTCAGCCAATTCTGGAAGGGTCAGGAGCGTCCCGTCGAAGAAACAGGAAAGGCGGAAGGAAGCGCTGCCCTTTTGCTTTTGGGGAGCTGAGGGGACAGCAATGAGCCAAGTCGCGAAATCTGGGGGCGGGGGGGGAGGAGGTCCACCCGGCTGCCCACGGTGCTGTCCGGGGTCCTAGTCTCCGAAGCACTGCCCGTCTCTTCGTCGCCGCCGCCGCCCTCCGCGGTGGGCCCAAGGCTTCCTCCGCCCCCTCTCTGCGTCAGGGGAGGGCCGTCGGGGGGCGGGCGGGAGGCGGGGAAGCGGCGGGCGAGCCTTTAAAGCGGCGGCCCAGCCTCTCCTTGCCCAGTGCTGGCTGAGCGGCGGCGGCGGCGGCGGCGGGACTTTCCCCTCCTCTTCCCTGCCTCCCTGCCTCCCTCGGGGATCCCCCCTCGGAGGGGCGCTGCGGGAGCCAGACAGACCCCCGGCCCGCCCTCCCTCCCGCCCTCCGGTGTCCCTCCGCCCCGCTCTCTCCGGCCATGCTCCCCCCGGCGGCCCCGGCATCCGCGGCGTCGGCGTGGGGGCTGTGGGCGCTGCTGTGGGCGCTGCTGTGGGCCTCGTCGGGGGCCCAGGAGACCTACGCGCCCCACTCCATCCGCCTGGAGGGGGACATCACGCTGGGCGGCCTCTTCCCGGTCCACGCCAAGGGCCCGCTGGGCGCCGGAGTGGGGGGCTCGCCGCCGTCGGGGGGCCCGTGCGGGGACATCCAGCGGGAGACGGGCATCCACCGGCTGGAGGCCATGCTCTACGCCCTGGACCAGATCAACAGCGACCCGGAGCTGCTGCCCAACCTGACCCTGGGCGCCCGGATCCTGGACACCTGCTCGCGGGACACCTACGCGCTCGAGCAGTCGCTCACCTTCGTCCAGGCGCTCATCCAGAAGGACACCTCCGACGTGCGCTGCACCAACGGCGAGCCGCCCCTCTTCGTCCGGCCCGAGAAGGTGCTCGGCGTGGTGGGCGCCTCCGGCAGCTCCGTCTCCATCATGGTCGCCAACATCCTCCGCCTCTTCCAGGTAGGGCGCCGGCGGGCGGGACGGGGCGGGCGGGCGGTCCTCGGGGAGCCTCGCAGCAGGTGGACGGCGCCGGGGGGGGGGGGAAGAGCCCGGCTCTCGGGGGGGCGGCGTGGCGGGGGGTGCCTGAACCCGCGTGTCTCTCGGCAAGACCGCACGTGGGAAGAGGAAGGGGCAGCCGGGCCCCCAGACGAGGCAGCCGGCGCTCCAGAGTCACCGGGAGGAGGAGGGGGGGAGGAAGGGGGGGAGAGAACGGAGCTATAGACACCCACCATGGTTGCTCCCCTTCTTCTGAGGAGAGTTACTCCGAGATGCAGAGTCTTCCTCCACTCTCCCCCCTCCCCGTCCAATCCTTCCAGTTTCCCGTAGTTTTGTCTCCCACCCTGTGGGTCTGTCTTTCCAAGGCCCCTTCCCTCTAGGCTCCCCCATCCCCGACCCCTTTGCTCATGCCTGGCGTTGTCCGCATTTCTAGTCTCATGTTCAAGAAATCTGGAGGAGGGGAGAAAGAGCGGAGGGGGGATGTATTGGAATGAAACCGGGCTCGGGGCCAGGCGTGGCGCCCCAGGCTTTGCTTGGAGAGGCCCCGTGGTGCACGACGCTGAAGGAGGGGTGCCCTCACCCAGTTGCCCGGGCGCGGCGGGCTCTCTCTGGCCAGCCGGGGCCACCCTTTGCCTTGACGTCTTTTTCTCTGCTCCCTGCAATCCTCTCTCTTTTTTGGTCAATGCGGGGTGTGAACTCACAGGAGATCCCAGGGATAGGGGCTTCGGTGCGTTCGAGCCACTGGCAGGCTGGGCATCCTTGTGGGCAGCAGAGGAGCCGGAGTGGGGTTTGGCTGGCAAGAGACCTTTGGAAAGGGAATCCACACCTTGCACTGAGCTGCCCCCGCCCGCCCCCCTCGAGCCCAGTAAAATAGGAAGCTGTGCGGGCCTCGGTGCCTCTGGCAAGCCTGGCCAATGTCCGCCGGTTGCGGGATCATCCGTGAGCCCCGGGAGGTCCGTGCGGAGCCTGCCATGCCTCCCTGGAGATAGGCGGAGGAAACGGGGAGGGAAGAATCGCAGGGGCGCCCATGTGTCGTCGTGTGTGTTTGGGTCGGTGCCATTCCTTGCTTCGAGTATGTGTGTGTGCGGAGGGGTGTGAAGGACAAGGAGGGAGACACAGGGCGTGTGTTTTCCTTCCCCCATCTCTTGGTTGCCTCTTTGTCCAAACTGCACCGACTGGAAAACACAGTTTGGCAGTTGCACCGATGCATTTCGCCTTCGCTAGCAAGTTCCTGATCGTAAGAGCTGTTCGGAAGTGGAATACACTATTGGAAGTGTTTAAAAATGCAGGGTTTCAATGTTCCCTGTTAAACACCAGAGCATATAACAAATGCTCCCTCCTCACTGCACTTCACTCCTGGGAAGTATAGCCAATTAGCAGAGTACACACGCGCAGCAGTGTTAGCGTAATAATCTTAGAGTACATGAAAAGAGATTGCTTATAGACGACCAACACCCTTTCCTGTCCCAAGTTATTTGTTTAGCCAAATAATCACTCAAGACTCATAAAAGTAGCTTTAAAAGTACAAACAACTTATTTACTCACATATTCAGAGCATTACATGTGACAGAACTTCAGTACAGCTTCAAAGTAGAATAAAACTACTTAAAAATGATTTAAAAACTACATCATAACAAAAGAATATGCAGGACTCCCTGAGAGGGAGGTCCTCTCTCTCTCAAAACATGGCAAAGAGTGGGGAAGAGGTAAAGACCTCGTGGCTGGCTTCCAGGCAAACGAGGAAGACTTAAGACACTCCTCTTTCCCTAGATGCCCAATAGCAAAACATTAGGAAGTTACATCAACACATACTGTTTGGCTTCTCAGTTAACCTTTCAATAGCAAAACATTTCCACTTATTGGATTGCAAACTGTATATGCCAATATAGACTGCCTCAGAGCATGGTGGAGTCTCCTTCTTTGGAGGTTTTTAAACAGAGGCTGGATGTGAAGTTGAAGGCTTTCATGGCTGGCATCCATATGTTTCCCATGGGTTTTTTTTTCCCCAGGCTGTGAGGCCCTGTTCTAGAAGAGTTTATTTCTGACCTTTCGCCTGCATCTGCGGCTGCTTTGATTGGGTATTCCTACATGGCTGGGGATTGGACTAGATGGCCCTTGTGGTCTCTTCCAGCTCTATGATTCTAAGTCTTTGGTACTAGGTTGGGCTTCATTAGCTGGAGGTGAAAAGGCCGTAAGACATGGACAGCAACAATGGCCTGCTTCTGAAGTGTGTTAAGTTCCCTTGGCAAAGGTAAAGGTCCAACAGGAGAGAATCCCGATTCAATCAAATCTAGTGGCCTCTGTATCTAGTGGTGAAGGGGAAACAAACCCTAGAGATGTAATGAATCCAAAATAAAACTAACTAGGTATTTAGTTGCTCCCCTCCCCTTTAAAAATAGTTTGGATGGTGTTATGATTTCCACCGTGGAAGTTCTTTTCCGTTTTGGTTTGGTTCCCCCCCCCGCCCTGTTTCTTTATAAAGCCTGATTTATAACCTTGAACCTTGAGGGAATTCCAACTAGGGCAGCAGAAGAACGATTCAGTCAGATGCTGCCAAGGAGGAAAGGAAGGAAGGAACAATCTCTGAAACTGCCTTGGAAAAAAAACAGGGAGAATCTTAAAAACTTAAAGAGATGGAAGGGACCACAGGGGCCTTCTAGTCCAGCCCCTTGCCCTGCAGGAACACACAAGCGAAGCACTCCCGATAGATGGCCACCCAGCCTCTGTTTAAAAACTTCCAAAGAAGGAGACTCCACCACGCTCCGAGGCAGTGCATTCTGATTGCTGAGAGAGGCGAGCTCCCTGAAGGGGAGGGGAGGCGATCTTCTCGGTGCGCCCTGGCCCACTCCTGCCCACTTGGGCGCTTCCTATTCAGCGGAGGGTGGAGCAGGCGGGCTTGGCTGGAGGAGGCGAGAAAGAGAGGCTGGGAAGAAGGCGGCTTTCGGGGCTCTTCCAGAGAGCGAGGAGTGGGGTGGGATGAAAGCTGATGGTGGTGGATAGGCAGCCAGGTCTAAGAGGGTGCGAGAGAGGCGCAGCCCCTACCCCACTGGGGGGTCTCCTCTGAGGCTGTATCCAGAGCCTGAGCGATTGGGGGAGAGGGGAGGGGGGCGAAAGACGGTGTGGAGACCCCTCCTGGCTCTTCCCGGCTGGCTGGCTTGGGCCCAGCAAGGAGGGGGGGGCTCCTGGGTCGCCTCCTCCTGAGCGCTGCCTCTTCGGAGTTTCCCTCCCTCGCCTCAGTTCCCCGAAGCGAAAGGGGGACTGGCTGCCTTTGCCCGGCCTCCTGGCCGTCTCTCCGGGAAAGGCTGCCTGGGAAAGGGGCGCTCCCTCCCCCCCCTCCCTGCCTCCGCAGGGCCAGTCCTCGCCTCGAGAAGCGCCAGAGCTGCTCCCGCTGAGCCCGGACCGCCCAGATGGGCGCACCAGCAGTTCCCCTGTTAGCAGGAGGGGGGGATGCTCTCTCTTTCTATTCCCCCTTTCCCGCTCATCTCAGTCTTCTGCAAAATGTGGGACTGCCTATGTTGACATTTCCCCCCCCCCCCCATAGACAATTGCCTGTCACTCTTCCATATCTCCCTTTCCCAATTTCCCAGTATCTTAACAAGGGCAGAAATCTGAAAGGGAAGGACTTACCAGTGGAGGTTCAGTACCCTGGACAGAGTCTTCCTAATCACTTGCCTCTGTCCACCGACTAAAGGAGATTGTATTGCTGCTCATCTGTCTTTACGCAGCTGCATTACCGTCCTGAACAGCATTTCTACTTAGGTCGTATTCTCTCATACATACATATATAAATATAATGTTGTGATTATTGGAAGTGTTTAAAAATGCAGGGTTCCAATGTTCCCTGTTTAAACCCTCCTCACTGCACTTCACTCCTGGGAGTACAGCCAATTAGCAGAGTACACACAAGCAGCAGTGTTAGCGTAGTAATCTTAGCATATATGTAAAAATAGACTGCTTATAGACAACCAACACCCTTTACTATCCTAAGTTACTTGTTTAGCCAACTAATCACTCAAGACTCATAAAAGTAGTTTTAAAAGTACAAAACTTCATTACTCACAGTTTCAGAGCATTTACACATGGCTGAAATTCAGTACAGCTTCCAAGTAGACTAAAACTGCTTAGAAATGACTAAAAACTACATCATAACAAAAGAATATGCAGGACTCCCTGAGAGAAAGGTCCTCTCTCTCTCAAAACATGGCGAAGAGTGGGGAAGGAACAAAATCCTTGTGGCTGGCTTCTAAGACAAAGAGAGCACTTAGACACTCTTTCCTTAGAAGCCCAATCAGAATCCAATAGGAAGTTACATCAGACATTCTGTTTGCTTCTATCAGTTAATCCTTCAATAGCAAAACATTTCCACTTATTGGATTGCAAACTATATATTCCAACAGTGATGATGAATATAACACACAGAGAGTGAGTGTGTGAGAGAGAGAGAGAGAGAGAGAGAGAGACAGTAGGACCCCATATCAGCTGATTCATTAGCCACTGATTCTGTTATCCCTGGGGGACACAAAACAGAACACCTACCAAAGAGTCTTCCTAGGAAATACCAAGAGAGAGATCCCCTCTAGATGTTTTCTAGGTCCTCCAAGGCAACTCTATGATACTTTAAACCGGAAGTCCCATTATTTTCAATGGTGTTCTTTGTTACCCATGGTTTTCAGTATCCATGCCCACACCGTGGAACCAATCCCCCATGGATACAGGGGTCCTACTGTATGTGTGTGTGTGTAATTTAGTGATGGTCTCTCTCTCTCTACACACACACACATATATTGACCATCACTAGATTGAAAGATAATTTTTCTGTTTAGATTCTAAGCAAACTTATATCCAATCAACTTATTGCTTATATTCAATCAATTTATTTCAGGCACCAACAGCTCATGCCTGGTCCACAGCAAATATAGTGTGGTGTGGGGGTTGGAGTATCCAACTAGAAATGAATCCTGGGTTCCACTCCAAACTTGACCATAACATGTGTTGTTAGGTGTGGAGGGGGGATAAGGGGAGAAGAAATTGGAGGGTGAGGAAAGACAGGGTGTTAATATATGTAATAGGAAGAGAAGGATAGTACTGTTGATATATTTGGCAGTCATCATACACTTCTTCCAATTAAAGAGATCCCTTGCATTCTGTCAGATCTAGCTTTGGCTGTCTCTCATGCTCTTTCTCTTTCATCCTGCATAGTTACACCACCTGGATACACCACTTTAACTGCCATGACTGAATCCTTTGGAATCCTGGAATTTATAGCTTGGTGAGGCACTGAAGATCTCTGGAAGGGATTTCTAATTATCTCATTGAACTACATATCCCAGGATTCCATAAGATGGAGCCAGGACAGTTAAAGGAAGATCAAACTGTGGTTCTAATCAGAATGGCATAAATATTAATTCTTAGAATTTCCAGACAGAGTATGTGTGTGTGTGTGTGCTATAAATGAGATCTAGTTGGAGAACTGAGTAAGTGATCTAATTCCAGGTTTCCATGGTTGCTGATGAGGAGAATAATGGTGCATTGTGGCTTTTAGAGGTGCCACATTTATGTATGAAATCTTCTGCTCCATTTCAGTTCATATTGAGGGATAACATTAAAATAGAGGCCGAAGTCTGGGTTCAGCAGCATTTGCTTTAGGTTTCACCACCCCAATTTATTCCAAGTTCATAAAACAAAATAAAGTAAAATAAAGCACATACCACTTATATTTATAGAGAACCTTCATTCTCATAACAAGTTCCTGTTCCATCTTCTGCTGCATCCTGAGGAATAATGAGAGAATGTCCTCTGTGTCTCCAGCATTTCTGATTTTCCATAAGGTTGCACAAAGGCGGGCCTAACCAGTTTTGACATTTATCCCTCTTTAGTGAGGATTCCTCATACAATAAACAAGGACATGAGCATGCTGAAAAAGGGCTTTGTTGTGTTTGAATCCCCTGCAGTTTAGTGGGACTCCAGCATACATGCCCAGTATCACCATAAGCTTCACAATAGTTGGGAATATAGAATTTGGGAATATAGAATATAGAATCATGTCTCTCTTCAGCCATGAACTCACTGGAAAGCCTTATTTACAAAACCTACTCCTTCAAAGGTCTGCTATTTGTAATATGGATGTAATGATACTGACTATTTCCAGGTTTTATAATGATTGTGGTGGTAGTAGCATGGCGATGAGCATGGTGGAGATGACAATGACAATAATGATTGATTCTTATCCTTTTGGTTATGACAGTGGCAGTGATAATCGTGCTCAGAACTGAAGTGTATTTGGATTCCCATCAATAGTTCTATATATTGCTTTGTTTCTTTCCCTTTGCAATATAGTGAGGATTGATGTTCCATATTTGATGGTCCTCTGTACATGGAATGATAACATATTTTATTGGAGCAATGAACTGTTGATACTTTAGAGCAGTGGCTCTTGACCTTTTCTTTACCAGGAACCCCCCCCCCTTTAAATATCTTTTGTTGCCATGGACCCCAAGACTTAACTCAAGATTTAAAATCCTAATAATAATAATCATAACAATATAACAACAACAACAACACAATTACACCATCCATTAAGCCTTCCCTAAGAGGCACTGGAGGGGGAGGGAAGACTTTTCTTCTGCTTCTTCCTGCAAGTTTGTGGCTGGAGCGGATTGAATGGCAATGTTCAGGCCCAGCCTTTGTGTGTGAACCGTGGGTTTTTTTGTTGAATAGCAGGCTATATGGAAGAATATAGATGTGTTTAACATATCTACTCCCCTGTTTTGGGTTGTTGTTTGTAAAAGTGAAACCACAATTTATTTATTTATTTATTTAGTGAACATATGTGTTTATGTGTAGTATGGCCATGTTAATCAAATCATGACTGGCATCCCGTTGCTTACTCCCAGCTAGAGTAGAACCACTCAGTCAGTTGTTGAACTAACAATTAGCTAACACTTAGGTAAATCTTATTGATTGAATGAGCTATTCTAGTTGGGGAAAACAACAGGATGCGTTCCTATGAGTTGACAGGTATGAAACAAATATGCTGTGTACGATTCTTGTACCATAGGAAGAATGGTTAGTTTTCCAGTGGGAAGCCACATGGGAAGCAAGGTCAATTGGGTTTTACTTGGGTCATTTTGAGGGTTTTGGTACATATCACTGCAAGTAATGCTGTGACAGACATGACAGTTCATTCACAAAATATTTAGTAGATCCCAAATTTCATAATAAATTTGGGAGTAAGAACTGGCATCACTCAGTTTCTGGCAGATTTCTATCCATAATAAAAAAGCTATGATTCAACCAAACATGTTTGAAGAATTCGGTAGTGTATAAGACAAGCCAAAAAAACCCCCCAAAGCTATCATACATTCACAAAGACTAAATATAGGAATGTTCACTGGTATTGAAGTGATTAAGGAAAATTATATGAGATTTTTAATGTCAGAACAAAGTGGTGATGCCAGGAAGTTTCCAGCATTGCATTCTTAAGAGAAGCTTCAGTGGGGCAAAACTTTATGGAAAGTTTACTTGTGAAAGAATAATCACAGCATGCAGCTATTCTGACCCCTATGGAAAAGGTCTTCTTGAAGCTATTTCAAGAGTCTACAGAATACAAGATTTAGATCAAGGACAACATTCTTGAGCTTTAAGAAGAGAGCTATCTTCTAGCTTGAAAAGAGAGTCATCATTCTCTTGAAAATTTGACTACATACTTACATCAGAGGCACTTGTGAAGTAGGAGTTCTCAGTTCTCAAAGATCTCTCTTCAGACCATATGGTAAGACATTTCTTCCATTAGACAAGCCAAAGCCATACATTCCTCAGAAGAACTTGTGAAACCCATGAACTAAACAGTAGATGTCTAACATGTCTTCAGAGTATGGAAGGTTGCTTTTATCCAGAATCACTATCCATGCTGACAGGATCCTAGGAGTTCTAGTCCCCCAAATAAATTTTCCCAAGTTCTGCATGTCCCCATGCTTGCAATGTCTCTGAAAAGGATTGTATTGCTGGATAGAATCACATGCAAAGAAATCAATGATCACATGAAGGATTTGGAAAAATTGTACTGAAAGTATTGCAGCAAGTCTTCCCCAGGTGTTAAATAGTTCTCATAAACTGAGACTGATATTTGACATGGTTGTACAATGATCTTTAAAGATAAAGGGAAAGGACACAGGGAACAGAGAGCTACAATCCCACCTGACCAATGGTACAATTAATAATATCTCAATGAGGCACTTCCTCTCTTAAACAGAAAACATAGCCTGCACTAACTATGTTTCTATTCTACTTCTCGGAAAACACCAGGACACACACTTTGTGGCTGCGTCAGGAATAACAGCACATTGCTACATGGCAGATTGTCTGAATGGCTTCATCAGCCCAACTAACAGGAAGATGACACAATAACTATTCTTAATGCTGTTGAAGTCAGTAAGAATTGTCCTTCAGAAGAATTGGATACAGTTAACCAACACTGATTCTCTGTTACTGCTGGTGCATTGGTCTCCATAACTCTTTCCAAACAGGAAAGGACTTTTGAAGGGATACTGTGCAAGTTCAGTCCATATATTGGGCCCTAGAGAGGAAGGAAATAGTCATGGTCCTTCATGGCTCTTTTGCCTTCACAGGTGCTGAAGCAACCAGAATATTTTCTGACACAGGGCACTTTCAAATCCCTCCTGACCTCCGAGACATACTTTCTTTGTGTGTTTCAGACATATTTTTGTAATGAGACAGTTGTGGCTCTTGAGATATTTGAATGCAGTCTCTCTATATACGAGCTATAAGGGATCACACAGAAAGACTTCAAAACTCCCTCTGTGCCTGTCTGTCATTACAGAAGAATACTGAAAGTGACAACCTACTAGCAAGTACCAGATCTCTATGGAACTTTATAGAGTGGAACAAGCATCATCAGTTATGCCCCAGTATGGTGTCTTGATTCTCCTTCTCTTCAATCTATCTGACATTACTTCCAGAATCCCCAGCAGAAATGACACAGCTCTGGATCCATTAGAAGCCTGCTTACAACCCCTCACTGCCCTTCAGCTGGCTATGAAAGAGCAGACATTAGGCTGAGATGGTGGTTGCATAATTAAAGAAGCCATACACATACTATCGGGAAGTGCCTTCAGAGGAAATTACAGTTCTTTAAATGAAGTTAAAACAAATGGACTTCCTTCTCCACATTAGTGACACAATAGGTGTTAGATGGGTAAATAATGAAAACTTGAGTTAGAAGACAGGAATTCTCTAGGTACTGATCTGGGCACTGTACATTCTAAGGACAACGCACCAGCCCCCCAAGACTGGTCAATATGAAGGTTTTTCTCTCTCTCCCCTTTCTTCCTTCTGTTCCTTCTTTGCACTTTCTTAAAACCCATTCTAGCCCCCCCCCCGCCAAACTTCACTTCCCCTCACCTTTACCTTTCTGTCTAGGTATATTTCCTTGCTTAAGTGTCCCTGCATAGCTGCTCCATGGCCTCTCCATTCCTTCTCTCTGTTGCTATCACCCTTCCTCCACTCCTTAGCCTCTTTGCTCTGTTTGTCAGGCAGATCCAAAATGTTTTGTTTTCTCTGTCACCAACACAGTCAGCTTCATTAGAGGCCCTCAAAATATGCACACACACCACTGACTTCTCTGCTTTAGCATATTTTCCCGACTTCTGTTTTATTTCACCGATGGTCTTGCACAGTTTCACAACTATTACACATTTGAGGGTTGTGGGCTGGCACAACTAGTTAGGTTTTCACTAAATACATAGGTATACTATAGGGACTGCATATTGATTTCCTTGAATTGGCTTGTTTACATATATTCATGGACTTACTGCTAATCCTTTCATAGTCTATTTCATTGGTATAATAATGTGGTTGTTTTAACACTCTTTAACTGGAAACTTATTCTCTTTGATTGAATGCCCAGGCCTCATTGCTTCACAAAATGTAATCCAGTAGTCCAGGTTTTAAAGCCAAAGGCCAGTCTTTGGAAGATGGACTTAAGGGTGTGAGATTTCTTTCCAGATTTATATTTTGGTAACCCCTATGTCTAAACAGATACTCATCAAGAAAGAGACACATAATGTCCCTTAATTTTTATGACAACAAAAGAGGAGGATGAGCTCCTTATCTTCTATTCTCTGCAAAATTTCTTAGTCCACTGATTGACAGAAGTAGAGAAAAATCAGAACCCTACATGAATAAATGGTTGAAGAGTATATTTTTAAAAATGCAGAATACATATGTACTGATTACCTACAATAGTTCATCTATTAGAGTTTTTCAGTGACATGGCTATCCATTGAAGATGGTGTCTGTGTGTTTCTCTGTGTTGTGGAATGGACTGTGCCTGTGGTTATGTTGCATTTCATGAAGCAGTGGTGCATAATCGCCAATGTCCAAGAGGATGTTGAGTGAAGTTGGCATTATTTCTCAGTTTTCAAATCTTAAGGCATGTTCAACTAGTTTGTGATTTAAGATTGCTGAATCAGTCTACACAAGAGAGTCTCACTCCATGATTCTTCAACAACTGGAGACATGGAAAGTACAATTAAGATGCTTACCTTTCATTTGCCATCTCTGGGGGTTAAAAAGGTGAAAGGAATCCACCTGTGGTCAAAAGAAATATTACTTTTTTCATCCCATCTTCTACTGGCGCTGCAGAGAATGGATGGAATTTCATATCAAATACAACCTGCTGTATTGGACACCAGGGATTAGAAAGCCATGATACTCCATCTCTTCTTTAAAGTAATAGAATGTGTTATGTCTCTTCTTATATCACAGGATCTCAGGATGACCTACAGATAAAATCAAACTAAAGCAATCTAGAAGAGTGCAATTTAAAACAGTGAGGAATATTTTAAACAGTCTAAAAACATATTAAACAATGTAAGAATTAAAACAGTTATGACAGATTAAAACCTGTACTGATTTGGGTAAAATAGTTAGACCCCAAGAGCTTTGATTCTAAGAAAAAAGTGCCATGTTTTAACCAGGTAACAGAAAGAAGCCAGCATTGGAGCCTATGGAGCTCCAATGAGAGGGCATTTCATAAACACGGTGCCACAGCAGAGAAAACCCTATGAATTAACACAGAAACATGACCAGCCTTCTTTCCAAGCCACACATTTACTGGAAACAATGAAAAAAATGGTCTCAAACAGTATAAAATGTATGTATAAAATGAGAAATGGCATCATCATTCTTGAAAAACCATTATTGTACATGAACATCTATAGGGATTGTACATACTGATCTGGTGGGTTTGGCAGCTGGGCTTGAAGAGCTGTCTGTCCAGAATTTGCCCCTTTATCCAGGGCTTAATCATAAATGGGAAGAGAGCTAGCACAGACTCACTGACCATTGGGATTTTTCACTTTAGGAGCAGGTAATTACTGCATATTGGGGTTAGAGTCATAGCAAATTTCTCTCTTTTACTCTTGATTGTATGTTATGTGTGTAGACCCTTGTTTTCTGCTTGCAACTCCTGATCTTACCCTATTAATAAAAAAAAGAGAGACTTGTACTGAATAGTGAATCATGTGGCATGATCTTAGCACTGGGAGGAGTGTAATTTGTATCTGTAATTCTGCAAGCTTCTCTTGGTTCATGTTTCCTCGAGTATCTGTAGGCTAGATGCCAATTGCAGTCTGGAATCCTCACAATGATTAACAGTTTCAGGCACATCCATAGCCATGCAACCCACAGCAGGATCATTTGAAATACTGGGAAAATCCATTTTGATTTAACAAGATCCATATCCATATAGGTAATAAAAATGGGCAAAACTGATATGTCACTAAGACATAATGGTATTGCTCTATTATTCTTATCTGTTTCTCTTGATACAGCTGTACTTCTTAAGAATGTGCTTTTATTGTAATTTCTGGATTGAAATAATAATTAAAAAGTTTAAAACAAACAAATAACCTTCAGATGTGTACTTAGAAAAAAAATGCACATTAGCAAAATTCCACTTTCCAAATACCTGCAAAAAACTGTTAAATATGCCTTTGCCAATGGAGGAAGTGCTCAATCAAAGCCTTTATTATAGGTGCATGTGCTGGGTGGGCAGCAAACATAGGGATAGAAAAAGAAAAATGAAAAGCAACAGAACCAAGCATGGATTAGAAACAGAAGTGGGAAAGGGGAGGACATCTGAGGATATGGATTTTATAAGGAGCCTATTCCTATTATAGAGATCACTTCCCCCCATAGAAAAGACCCTGTGCTTGACATCAGAAGATGACAGTGAAGAGCACAGGGCCTCTGCAGAGAGTTCAGATTGGCGGGCAGCTACCTGTGCTTTAGGACACATCCTGACTTACCTGAGAATAAAGCCCACTGCACTCAATACTTATGTCCCTCAATACATATAGGGTTGTGCTGTTAGATGCTGTGGTCAATTAGAGTGAAATTGTGGGTGTGTTCACTCAGATATCAGTCTTATTGAATTCAGTGGGGCGTTCTTCTGGGTAAATAACAACTCAGTTGTAGCCAGAGAGGTCTTAAGCCTGGGAGTTCTAGAAGTTAAAAACAGAACACAACACAATTCTAACTAACCAAAGTAGTGAAGTCATATGCTCATGAGTCAGTGCCATTTCATAGTCTGCCTAGGCAGGAATGCAGAGATTAATAAGAGGCAAATATGTCCATTGTGTGCATTCAATGTCTTTTGAAAGATACCACATTTTTAGTGAAAGAATATTGATTACACTTAGGATGGCCCAGTGCCCATAAGATACACCTGCAGATGGTACATTTTGTGTTTCCTTAGGTGAAAATTGGTTTTGCTTGGAATCATTGATCCATGCAAGAAAATATGCTGTATCATAGTATCAGATGATGCTATTTCTATTTATAGTAATATGTAAATTAACCTCAACAAGAGACAACACAGAGTGTCCTGAGGACTGAAATATTATGTATTTTGTTGCACTATTGAGAGATATGAAGTCTGTCATTAAAGCCATTTAATAAGTATGATATTTAATACAGTCAGCACAATGGAGGTGTGGCGGACATCCTGGACAGAACATGATTGAAAAGTAGTGGTTTTGGTAAATGCACTCATGGCATCATGAAAAGGCCCAAACTGCCTTTCTGTTAGCAGCCTAGGAGAGTCTGCATCTGGCAAGTCCATCACCATGGGCTTCTTCCTTTTCCCACTTTTCAGACCAGTCCATACTATGTCAGAGCTGTTCCTTTAAAAAAAAAAAAACCACACACCAATGGACAACATCCATCGCTTTTTGTTAATGCATGCATGTTGGTGCACATTCTTCAAATTGCAGGCATTATTTACAGTTTTAGTTTGCATCTCTTCTCCCCCAGCTGGGAATTTCTCTTAAATGTTAAATGTTATAGGTTCCAAGTATAACTGAGTCACTCTTTCTCTATAGACCTATTAGCAACTGATCTGTCCCCACACTTTTGGTCGTTTGACTGTTTGTCTCAACAGATCTCTTCTTCAGGTTCCCCTTACATATCTTATTCTGCAGTCTGGAGGGCCTGGTTTTCTCCTCTCCTTTAAAAAAATCACACACACACATCTGACTGTTCTTTAATTTGTCTTTTTAGTTGTTTAGGCCCAGAATTAAGTTCAAACCTAAGAGGGGTGGCATCTTAAAGAAGAGGCTCCAAGTCAACAATCTTCAACAAGCTACCATGAGAGACAACTTCCAGGCAAACCTACAAATGAAACTTGAAGACCATCCTACGGATCCTTCTCCTACAGTGCTTTGGCAACATATCAAAAACAGTATCCTCCAGTCTGCAGAAGAATCCCTCGGGTTCTCCCACAAGAAAAATCAAGACTGGTTTGATGAAAACAACCAAGAGATCCAGGAGCTGTTGGCAAGGAAGAGAGCTGCTCACCAGGCATACCTCGCCCAGCCAACCTGTCATGTAAGAAAAGCAGCTTTCCGCCTCACATGTAGCAAACTACAACAAAAACTCCGAGACATGCAGAACAAGTGGTGGATCAATTTAGCAGAAAAGACACAACACTGTGCAGATCTGGGTGATCATAGAGGATTTTATGAAGCTCTTAAAGCAGTGTTTGGACCTACTTATCAGGTCCAAAGCTCCTTATACAGTACAGATGGTCAAACATTAATTACTGATAAAGCCTCCATCCTGAATCGTTGGGCTGAACATTTTCAAAGTCTCTTTAGCGCCAGCCGAGTAGTCCAAGCCTCAGCTATCCAACATATGATACAAAAGCCAATGAAAAATGAATTGGACATAGCTCCCACTTTGGAAGAGACCCTTAAGGCCATACAGCAGATGAAAAACGGCAAGGCAGCTGGGATTGATGGAATCCCACCTGAAGTTTGGAAACACGGAGGTCATGCACTCCACGAAAAATTCCACGAATTCCTTGTGAATTGCTGGGAAAAAGGGGAACTACCATCAGACCTCCGAGATGCAGTCATCATCACCCTGTACAAGAAAAAAGGAGCAAAACCCGACTGCTCAAACTATCGAGGCATAACACTGCTCTCTATTGCTGGAAAAATCCTTGCAAGGATACTCCTGAACAGATTAGTTCCTGCTATTGCAGAAGAACTTCTCCCTGAAAGCCAATGTGGCTTCAGAGCCAATAGGAGTACTACAGACATGGTATTTGCCCTTAGGCAACTGCAAGAAAAATGTAGGGAGCAGAACAAGGGTCTCTATGTAACATTTGTTGACCTCACCAAAGCCTTCAACACTGTAAGTAGAAAAGGTCTGTGGCAGATCCTGGAAAAACTAGGATGTCCCCCCAAATTCCTTAAAATGATTATCTTGCTACACGAGGGCCAGCGTGGTCAAGTCAGATATGGCGATGCTCTTTCAGAGCCCTTTTTAATAACTAATGGAGTGAAGCAAGGTTGTGTTCTTGCACCAACTTTATTTACAATCTTCTTTAGCACGATGCTCCAAAGGGCTATGGCAGAGCTTGAAGAAGACGACGGCATCTATATACGCTACCGTACTGATGGTAGCTTGTTTAACTTAAGCCGTCTGAGGGCTCACACTAAGACTCTAAACTATCTAGTCCGTGAGCTGCTCTTTGCCGATGATGCTGCCCTTGTTGCCCACACAGAAGCAGCTCTGCAGTGCCTAACGTCCTGCTTTGCAACAGCTGCAGAGCTGTTTGGGCTAGAAGTCAACCTGAAGAAAACAGAAGTTCTTTACCAGCCTGCACCACAGGACGAACACCACCATCTCCACATTGCCGTCAGCAAATCTGTGCTCAAGTCTGTTCAGCAGTTCACTTACCTGGGAAGCATCATCTCCTCAGATGCCAAGATTGACAAAGAGATCTATCACAGATTAGCAAAGGCATATAGTGCATTTGGAAGACTTCACAAAAGAGTCTGGAGCAATAAACACCTGAGGCAAAGCACAAAAATCAGTGTGTATAGAGCCATCGTACTGTCTATCCTCCTCTATGGATCTGAAACATGGGTCACCTATCGCCACCACCTACGACTCCTCGAGCGCTTTCATCAGTGCTGTCTACGCACAATCCTAAATATACACTGGACTGACTATGTGACGAATGTTGCTGTCCTTGAGCAAGCAGGGATCACCAGCATTGAGGCCATGATATTGAGAACACAGCTGCGCTGGGCAGGGCACGTTTCTAGGATGGAGGACCATCGCCTCCCAAAAATACTACTCTACGGTGAACTCGCCACGGGTCAGCGTAAGAGGGGCGCTCCAAAAAAGCGATACAAAGACTCCCTGAAAGAACATCTCAGGCTCGGCCAAATTGATCACCAACAGTGGTCTGCCCTGGCCTCACATTGGGAGGCATGAAGACGCACTATCCACAATGCTGCAGCCTCATTTGAGAACTCACGACGAACAAGTCTTGAAGAGAAACGACAACGCAGAAAGAATCACAACCCAAAAACATCACCCAAGGAGACCTTCTGCTGTGCTTTTTGCAACCGGACTTGTTTATCTCGGATTGGCCTTTTTAGTCATCAGCGCGCTTGCAGAAAGCGCGGGATGAGTCCTTCCTGAATCTTCGTTTGCGAAGAAAAGCCAGAGAGAGAGAGAGAGGAGAGAGAGGGGAAAGTCAAGATTTGATTTACCTCAGAGAGGTTGCACATGAGTTTAACAGTCTGGACAGACATATCGCAGAAGGTAACCTATGTTGAGACCAGAAAAGCATCATTTTAGTTCTAGGCCTTTCCTTATCTTCCTCTAAGCCAGTATGCTTTAACTAGAATGTGTTTGTAGTATGCATTTTTCAAAGATCCTAATTTTTCTGTGCAGTGTGTGTGTGTATGTGTGTGTGGACCTTCAGATGCCCTTTTCAAAGTCCTAAAATGTTGCTATAGAAGACTTGACTGGATGAGTTTAGGCATCAGTGCAAGGAAATTCTATTCAGACATCCTTCCGTGCAAGAATACTCTGTGGTTATTGTGGTGCTATTGGTTTTAGTGAATTATCCTTCTTTCTAGGTGGGAGTCACCATAAAACCTGCCACTATGCTTTTAGGCAACTTCAAGATATCACAGAATTATGCCAGCTTTCCCTCTGGCTAAGGGCTGAGTTTCTCTTGGTTGATTGTATAATGTCAATATGCACTTGCTTTGTGATATATTCATATTGCTGGTTGGTTGGCCCCTCTCTTCTTCTTCTTTGTTGAGTGATTACCCTGAAAGCATCAGAAAACCTGGATAGTGTGGCTCATGTTTAGCCAGGGGACAGAGAACATAGTCAGAGTGTTTAATGTGGGGAAGAGCCTTTTGGTTTGGGTCTCTCTAAAGGGACAGATGCTCAGAGCATGAGAACTGTTCCATAGGTTGCTGTTCAGGTGAGGAAAATCCAGTCAATCCATGCTATGTCACATGCTGTTTCTGAAGGCAACAGCCCCAGCTGTATTGCAAAGCCTGTCTCATTGCACTGTCATTGTGCCATTCCACAGGGCTCTAGTTGTCTTTCAACAGGCTTCAAGAAAGGACTATGCCTTGAAGGAGAGAGGAAAAAAACTGAGAGAAACAAGGGGGGGGATGATGATTTCAAAGCAGTATTGAACTCACAAAACTATAGTCAAATTGTCAGTAAAATCAAATGGAATAGGCATGGCTAGAAATGTCTTTGTCTTGCTTCTTTCCTCCTCCGTTTTGCATGGCTGTTGCACACACCGGGCAGTTCAATTTGTTCTTCACTCTTGAGTGTCAGCAAAGAAATGCAGAATCTTTGCACAGATGGCACTGTCAAAGTTCGCTGAGGCTGTCCTGCTTTGACCTATTTAATTTAATTTAATTATTTATGTTCAAACTCCCAGCAATCTTGTATCATGCTTGGAATATCCAGACTCAGAAGTGTTGTGCTCCTAAGTAATTCTGTACCTGCCTTTTGACACAGATAGCAGACACCAAATCTGTTCCCTAAAGTGAAGCATAAGAGCAAATACTTGTGTAGAGCAGGATGAGGGGAGACACAAAACTAAGCCCAAATCCACACTACACAAATAATCCAGTCTGAAACTGGATTATTTGCCATGGCTCCTTCCTATGGAATCCTGGGATTTCTAGTTTGGTGAGCACCAGCACTCTTTGGCAGAAAAGGCTAAAAACCTTATAAAATTACCAATCTCAGGATTCCATAGGAAGGAACCATGGCAAATAATCCAGTTTCGAATTGGATTATTTGTGTACAGTGGATTTGGCCTAGAATGTTCAAAGATGAGGATTGGCTGTCCCACAAATAAATAGTTATGATTGTGGTCCCACCCACTTGTTTTAGCTAGAAAATTAATAAATCCTTTAAAAATCCTGATAAAAATAGGATAATATCTCATCCTTCTAAGTCTTCTCCTAGAATAGAACAAAGAACACTCAGGATGATCTAGCCAAATCCAGTCTAAGACATTTTGTCAGCTGAAGCAAATGGCAAGATGGCATCTCCTCCCTCAATCCACATACTGAACCTCACTGGACTGCCAGTTGAATCAGAGGGTGTATTATCACTACACAGTTATAGCAGTTTTATAGCCGTTTAACTGTCATAGTTCCATCCTATGAAGCTTTTTAGTTTCATCATGACATTAGAATTCTCTGTAGATAGGCATTGGATTGCCCAGCAGAGAATTTCTAAAGACCTCACCAAACTACAAATACCGTGGTTACATATGATGGAGCCATGCCAGTTAGAGTCCTATGAAACTGCTATTACTGGGTAGCACAGACAAATACACCTTTACTTCCAGGCTGTCAGTGGGATAACATCCTTCACCACACCTCATAGCAGCAGACAACTTCAGGGGATCAAGATAGGCCATGTGGCACACACAGCTATTCTTCAGCAGAGATGAACAGCTGTATTTTATTAATTATTCATTTGCTGACCAACCTCTGAAATAACAAGTCCTCACAAGGTATTGTGTTGAAATGTGGACCACTTTATTTAAACTAACCATCTAATTATGTTTATTCCTTGAGAACTGTAAGCAAGGGGGGAATACCTGTGCAGAAGCAGCTGGAGTAGGTGATCTCCCCCAGACCTACCTCCCAGCATCCCTGGGTGAAACACCTGATCCCTAGGGGAGATCCCAGAAACTGGGCTGTCCACCGGGCACCATCTACTAGAAGGCCAAACCCCAGTGTGAGACCCCCAATTCACATGACCTCTAAAGAGGGAACAAACCTAGGGTCAGTCCCAAGGATAGGCTCCTTTCCCACCCTTCAAATCACATGACAGGTAAAGGTAGTTACAGAGTCCCATCCTTTACCCAAAAGGGGTGCCATAGGGGAACACCAAAACTCATCCCTCCTCCCCACGCTCCCTGCCAAGTGATTGCCTATTTAGGACACCACCCTAAGGCCAATTCTCCATTTCCCATTGACAGTGTAGAGTAGGGAAAAAACAAATAAACAAAAACCCTCAGTGGAAAAGGGGTGGAGAGGATTTCCTACCTGGCCCTAATGCGACCAAATAACTTAAACCATGAAAGAGGTGTGTGGGTGGGTTGAAAATGACAAAAGTGGAGGACAGGGGCAGCATGGAATAAATATCCAATGTCTCTCTTTCTCTCTCTGGCTTTTCTTCGCAAACGAAGATTCACAAAGAATTCATCCCGTGCTTTCTGCAAGCGTGCTGATGACTAAAAAGGCCAATCCGAGATAAACAAGTCCAATTGCAGAAAGCACAGTGGAAGGTCTCCTTGGGTGATGTTTCCGGGTTGTGATTCTTTCTGCGTTGTCATTTCTCTTCAAGGCTTGTTCGGCGTGAGTTCTCAAATAAGGCTGCAGCATTGTGGATACTGTGTCTCCATGCCTCCTGATGTGAGGCCAGGGCAGACCATTGTTGGTGATCAATTTGGCTGAGCCTGAGATGTTGTTTCAGGGAGTCCTTGTATCACTTTTTTTGGAGCACCCCTCTTATGCTGACCCGTGTTGAGTTCACCGTAGAGTACTATTTTTGGGAGGTGATGGTCCCCCATCCTAGAAATGTGCCCTGCCCCAGCACAGCTGTGTTCTCAATATCATGGCCTCAGTGCTGGTGATCCCTGCTTGCTCAGGGACAGCAACATTTGTCACATAGTCCAGTGTATATTTAGGATTGTGTGTATACAGCACTGATGAAAGCGTTCGAGGAGTCGTAAATGGTGGTGATAGGTGACCCATGTTTCAGCCACCCCTGCATCTCCTATTGTATGTCACGGTGCACAGTGCCTTGAAGTTGGGTTATTTTGTCCTCTCCTTCAGGGGAGGTCATCAATGCACCTCCCCCATAAAATGCTGCACCATGCTGGGGTGTGTGGGTTATTATTTAAATATTTATATCCTGCCCTATGTTATACATGCTCAGGACAACTTACAAGTAAAACAATATAAACATAGACAAGACAGTATTTTAATTTGTAAGCCACCTTGAGTTCCAGTTTTGTGAAAAAGATATGGTATAAATAATATTACCAACAACAACAACAACAGAAAAAGGGAGAAGAAACATGAGATAAAAAGGAACCACACAATGGAGACATTTTTTCTTTAATTCATTGCAATTTGAGGAAATCCACTCGGTGCTATTGGGCAAGCCACACTCTCTCAGACTAAGAGAAAGGCAATGGCAAACTTCCTTTGAATATATCTTGCCAAGAAAATCCTTTGACAAGTTTTCCAATAAATTGAACTCAACTTTAAGGCACATAACAACTTGATTAATCAACTTATTTTACCCTTTTCATTTTTTCATTTCTTTTGTGATTATTGATGTAAAATTGTCATATGCAATGTTATGTGTAAAGGAAACTTTTAACAAAACTCACTTCTTCAAAACAAAACAAGAGAAACAGCTACTGCTGCCCCCTGGCATCTGGGGTGTGAGGTTGTTGTCTCCTTCTGCTTAACAGTAGAGAGCAGCCTGAAGGCCTGGAGGGAACCAGATAAATTGAAAGGCATGTCTGCGTTTTCTATGTTATTCAGCCTCAGTCAGTGCCATGGGACACAGCCCAAGGCAGCTCTTAGTCACAGATCCAGTCTGACTGATTAGACCATGACTTGGAATGGAATGGAAGCCACAACTGCACTGTGCAAGTGAAGAAACTGGTATATTAGTCCATGTATTGGCATTTTGACCCCACATACCCCAGGTGCTTCATGTTCAGCCTATTTGCTTTCACTTCTTTTCTGATTGAAATTGCATGACTCTCTCCAGGCCATTTTTCTGTCCACTCTTCCTCCCCACATGGAGGATAGAAGCTTCCAAAATTCCAATGAATATTGTATTCCCAAAGTTGGAGCTGTGTTCAGCTATCAGCTGAGCTACCAGCTATCAGGAGAATATATCTAACCATTATCTCCCAATCACCCGGGATTACCAGGCTATAAACGTAAGGAAGGACAGTGTTTATAAGAACAGATTTGCCATTCTCTGTTAAAATTCTACATTCCAGGAATCATTTGGAGTTTCTTTGCACAGTGCTGCAAGAGAAGGGGGTCAGCATCCTAACAGTTGCAAAATCTCGCTGGATCTCACCTCCCCCTTCTCCATGTAAAATTTGTGCCTAAAATGAAGTATTTAACTTATTACATTTCTATGCTACTCAACAGCTGATGCTCTCTGGTTGGTAGACTACATCTTGATATGGCATAGCTCATGCTATTTTTTGGTGTGCTGTATAGTGAGCTATCATGAAATAGTGAGCTTATTTCCTGTAGAACTGTTGCATACACACACATACATGCTCTGATAGTCATTCCATGCCTGGTTGAGAGCCGGGGGTGAGAGTGTAAAAGCATTTATTTGATTGCAGCCCCATTGCCAGGCATGAAATGATTACATCCTCCACTGAAAGGGTCCTCCACAGGTCTCAGCATATGATGTAACCATTTTGTGTCTGGCTATGTCCCACAGCCAGACACTTCCCCTTCCCTCTACCAGGCACAGAATGGCCATGGGAATGCATGTGCTCTAGAAGCTGTATAGTGAGCTTAATACATATAGGCTGGCATCCTGTTAGTCACTGTTAAACCTGGGTATGCCTTGTTTGTTCAATGTGGGAATTGTTATTCATTTCCTCCCTCTGTAATGCTCAAAGCCCCCTGGGCATACCATACAGCTTCTAGAGCACATGCATTCCCATGGCCATTCTGTGCCTGGTAGAGGGTGGGGGAAGTGTCTGGCTGTGGGACATAGCCAGACACAAAATGGTTACATCATATGCTGAGACCTCTGGAGGACCCTTTCAGTGGAGGATGTAATCATTTCATGCCTGGCAATGGGGCCTCAATCAAATGCTTTTACACTCTCACCCCCGGCTCTCAACCAGGCATGGAATGACTATCAGAGCATGTGTGTGTGTGTATGCAACAGCTCTACAGGAAGTCCAGGGGTCAGTGAATGGCTAGCTGGAGCATAGGTCCACTATGCTGAACTCTACAGGATTCTACCTGTAGAGTCAAGACAGAACTTTGTGTCAATCTGAAAACATTGCTTCTCTAGTCCAGGGCTACCCCAAAGCATTTCATTGTCTGGGACAAAAGACAAGATGATACTGCCATCCTCATTTGATATTCAAGAGAGAATGAGAATAACATCTTTGAACTTCACTTTTGACAGTAATTATGGTATAGCATCTTCTACCACACCTGAGGAAAGCATGGTTGCATTGGGGGGGGGGCAGGTTGTGTGACATCTACAGCTCTAAAGGACAGAGGGTTCATGAGGAAGATCCAGGAAGGTGTCAATTGCTTCTTGACCACAGCATCTAACTAAAAATAATGCTGGCCCTTCCTTAGCCCAGGTGCCTGGTGGCTGGCTGTGACAGTTCCAGAATGTCCTCTGTGCCTTCACTCATTTCTCTAGTCTAGAGGATCAAGGCAGGCAACATACACAGCTCCATTCGTTATTTATTATGTACTTATTTTATTCATTTATATCCTGCCTTTCTTGTTCTTCAGCAGGGAGGAAAGGATGGGGATGGTGCTGCTAAAGGAATAGAGAGCATGAGATAAAATGAATCATCTAATAGAAGGAACAAACTAACAGAAGGAACTTTTTTTCATGTCTTCCCCTCCCCTTTCCCTTTATTGCAATCTACTGACTAATTGAATTGCAGTGCAAGATTATTTTCCCCCTTCAATACTCTTTTTGTTGGTTCTTTCTTTTGATTCCCCCCCTTTCACTTATAGTTATTAATGTTTAGTTGCCATACAGAATGTTATGTGTAAAACCAAACTTAATAAAAATTAATTAATTTTAAAAATAACAGAGATGCCTACAGCATCCCCCCACCCCACATCTGGTGTCTAAGGTGTTGGGGATGAGCACTGGTGACAGTAGGACTGTATTCCCAAGTTCCTGAAGGCACTTAAAATAACTAATGGTTCAGCTGGAGTCCTGATACTAAAAACCAATGGTGCATTTAAACATCCCTGGTTCAAATTAAGTCTCAAATTAGCTCCAGTTACATTAGGAACATTTTTATTTTCTCTGGTTTCTCTCATTTTGGGAAGCCTTTAGATTCCTGATTGACAAGTCCTGATCTATCCCCCTTTCTAAAACATACAGTATTGGAAGGTTGTAGGAACTGAACTCAGAGACTTGTATGTACTGGAGAGCAGAGCTGCCAAGCTGTGTTTGCTCTTCCAACATAGCAAACAAAAAAGCCAGAAGAAAGCTGTGGTGGGAGCGCCCCCCAAAAAAAAAAGATATAACCAGGCCTTTCTCTAAATTTCTAGCTTTTTACTTGCTACCTGGCATGGCACTTGCCTTTATGCTTATAGAAAAATAAAAGGGCAAGTGATATAGAACTCCATCCAATTATACCATTAGAAACAGGTAAGGAAAAGGTGTACCCATTTATCTCTTATGGGCTACTGTCTTTCTATATAGTCTTCTTAGCCTAGCCCAATTCCTTCTTTCTTATTTGGTTCCTTTCCCCCTTAATGACAGCAGTGATGAGTGAGAGCACTGGGCAGAAAATTTGCATGTGATCTATACTATTTTTGGACTGTCTGCTCAGTTTGCAGTGAGGAATTTGTTCAGGAATAGGTTGAGTTGGGAGAGAGCTGGCAGACAAAGAAATACAAAACAAAAACAGGAGGGCTGAGTTTCATCTCCATTTCTAAATATTCATTTCAACCCCCCTTCTTCAGCATGCATGCATGGAGGAATAGATATCTCTAAGCATGCACAGGAAGGACTCTTCCCATGCTTTCTGCAAGCGTGCTGATGACTAAAAAGGCCAATCCAAGATAGACAAGTCCGGTTGCAGAAAGCACAGCAGAAGGTTTCCTTGGGTGATGTTTCCGGGTTGTGATTTTTCCTGCGTTGTCGTTTCTCTTCAAGACTTGTTCGGCATGAGTTCTCAAATAAGGCTGCAACATTGTGGATAGTGTGTCTCCATGCATCCCGATGTGAGGCCAGGGCGGACCATTGTTGGTGATCAATTTGGCCGAGCCTGAGGTGTTGTTTCAGGGAGTCCTTGTATCGCTTTTTTGGAGCACCGCTCTTACGCTGACCCGTGGTGAGTTCACCGTAGAATACTATTTTGGGGAGGCGATGGTCCTCCATCCTAGAAACATGCCCTGCCCAGCGCAGCTGTGTTCTCAATATCATGGCCTCAATGCTGGTGATCCCTGCTTGCTCAAGGACAGCAACATTCGTCACATAGTCAGTCCAGTGTATATTTAGGATTGTGTGTAAACAGCACTGATGGAAGCGATCGAGGAGTTGTAAGTGGTGGCGATAGGTGACCCATGTTTCAGATCCATAAAGGAGAATAAACAGTACAATGGCTTTCACTCCCTTATGAATAACAACTGTCAAGCCCTTTATTTTATCACGTATCTGGGATTATGGTTTAAAGCAAGGATGGTAATCCTGTAGCCCTCATGATATTATTGGATTGCAACTCCCAGCTGCCCTAGCCTAGTATTCAGCCATGAGGAATGCTGGGAATTAAAAGTTCAGTGACATTTGGTGGATTGTACCTCTGGATTAAGTCTTAAACCAGTGATGGCGAACCTGTGACACGCGTGTCAGCACTGACACGCATAGCCATTTCTGATGACACGCGACTGCTCAGGCAGCCGCATGCCAAGAAGGATGTTTTATCCTCGGCTCCTGCACGGCCAAGTGCAGCAGCCGAGGATGAAACATTTGCTGCTCCTGGGGATGAAACATTTGCGACTAGAGTCTTGGAGTTAGAGTCTAACTCTAAGGACATTTTCAGACACAAAAAAGTCATCCTGAGGGCTCGGGAGAGGTACGTGCCTGTTTCGCGGCAGGGAGCCAGTTTCTGACGACAACGTCCCTCTCGTGTTACCCTCTGTGTTCCTTCCATGTTGCATGGAAGGAAAAGGCACCACTTTTTGTTCATGAAGAACTTCCATGAGTAAAAAGTGGTGCCTTTTCTTTCCATGCAACACGGAAGGAACACGGAAGGTAACGCGAGAGGGATGGGATCGTCAGAAACTGGCCCCCTGCCACGAAACAGGTGTGTACCTCTCCCGAGCCCTCAGGATGACTTTTTCATATCTGAAAATGTCCTAAGACTCTAGTTGCAAATGTTTCATCTTCCCCTATTAGACAATAATTAGTTTTTGGTTTATTAAACATAATTATATATAAAAATTATAGTACATTTATGTTATTTAAACTATAAATATCGCGAAATAATGTTTTTTCCTCAAAGTGACACACCACCCGAGTTTTTTGGCTAAGTTTGACACACCAAGCTCAAAAGGTTGCCCATCACTGTCTTAAACCATAATTCCAATTGTTGGAGGCAAACTTTAAGAAATGAAGACAATGTAATGCTCACGAAAACTTAAACTCCAGAACCTCCCTTACAGAGAAGATTGCACTGTTTGATACAGAAAAGAACAATTCAAAAATTCCAAGTGGATATAATATTCAGACGTTTCCCAGTCTCACATATCTCTGAAGATGTTGTTGTTGGTTGCTGCTGCTGCTTTTGTAGTTGTTAATATCCTGCTTTTTTCCTAGCCTGGGTCTCAAGGCAGCTCACAAAGGTTAAAACAGATATTGCAGGAGGAAAAATCACATCATACAAAAGTTTAAAATACAATTAAACTAACAATAGAACTGAAAGCTGTCAAAAGCATGGCCATTAAAAAGACAGCAAAATAAACAGTATAGAACATTTTGAAGGCCCTTCCCCTGAGCAATCAGTCATTCTCTCTATCTCACCCAGTGGCGGCACTAGGAGTGTGTGGAGAGGATGAACCAGACCAGGTGACACCGTCAGAAAGAAGGGTGACACCAGCCTTAGTAATGCTACAAATCTCACCACTATCCCATGACATTTGGTGAGAGCACAAGAGAGCCTTCTTGGTGGCTGCTTACCAATTTCCCTGGGAAGGTCTGGTTGGCCTGTCCTCTGCTGTTTTTCTGCTGGCAGGCAAATATATATTAATTTAGAGAGGCATTTGGTTTTGTGGCAGATAGTTTTTATTTTCTTATATTTTAAACATCTTTTTAATGCAGTTTTTCACTTGTGTTTTTAACTTGCAATTTTTTTAGAAAGTCAAAGTTTAGTTTTAATGTGTTCTAACTTTTGTACTAAAAGTTCTTAAACTGTATTGTGCTTTTAAAACATTGTATGCCACCTTGAATCCAGTTTTACAAGAAAGATGGATTATTAAATAAATGAATGAATGAAAACAAAATTGTCATCACCTATTGAATGAAGGAGGCTGCCAGTTTAGCCTCTCTGGAAAGAGGGTTCCAAAGTCTGGAGGCAGCCACTGACTATCCCCTTTCCCATGTTCCCACCACACATACCTGTTAGAATGATGGAACAGAGGGAAGGGCCTCCCCAGAAGATCTCAAAATATGGGCAATTACATATGGGAGAATGAATACACTCCTTCACATAACCTGGGCCTGAGCTGTATAGCGCATGGTAGATCATAATGATAATACTGCCACTGTATTCTGCTTTGGTAAGATCTCACCTGGAATACTATGTCCAGTTCTGGGCACCACAATTCAGGAAGGATATTGAGAAGCTAGAACGTGTCCAGAGGAGTGCAACCAGGATGGTGGATAGTCTGGAAGCCATGCCCTATGAGGAGAGGCTTAGAGAGCTGGGTTTGTTTAGTCTGGAGAAGAGACGGTTGAGAGGGGACATGATAGCCATGTTCAAATATTTGAAGGGATGTCATACTGAGGATGGGGCAAGCTTGTTTTCTGCTGCTCCAGAGACTAGGACACAAAGCAATGGGTTCAAATTACAGGAAAAAAGATTCCACCTAAACATTAGGAAGAACTTCCTGACAGTAAGAGCTGTTTGGAAGTTGAATACACTGCTTCATAGTTTGGTGGAGTCTCGTTCTTTGGAGGTTTTTAAACCAAGGCTGGATGGCCATCTGTTGGGAATGATTTGATTGTGTATTCCTGCATGGCAGGGGGTTGGAGTGGATGGCCCTTGAGCTGGCTCTTCCAACTCTATGATTCTATGATAATCTACACTATAAATTGTCTCCAGAAACAGACCAGCAATCAGTGGAGCTGTTGCAACAGGGGAGTAGTTCTGTTCTAAATTCCAGCCATGCAGCCAACTAGTGAAATAATCCCCTGGGCATGTGCAGTATATGCCTATCTTGAACAGGGAAAGGACTGTAATTCAGCAGCAGAGCATCTGCTTTGAATGCACAAGGTCCCATGCTTAGTCCTTCACATTTCTGAAGGTTCTGAAGCCTACCCTCAAAATAGTTTCAGCACCTTGAACAGCTCCAAATAAAAAATGGGAGCAGGCATACCATGCCATTCAAATAGAAGCCTACAACCCCCACAGAGGTGATAGGGAACCCCCTTCCCCCAAAACCTAGATACTTGGGATGGTCTGTTGTCACAATGTCCAGAAAGACCTCAGAAACTTTAGAGGTCTACTCTCAGTCTGGTGATACATAACCCTAGGTAAATTGACAAAGAGGTATGAATATAGATTGTATAAAGATGCTTCCCATGTTACAATCAAAGGTGTGTGAGAGCTTGGTTTGCTTTTTTGAAAGAATTTATAAAAACTCATAAACTTTTTCATACATATGGAATGTGCTGCCTCAGAGTGTGCTGGAGTTTCCTTCTTTGGAGGTGTTTAAAGAGAGGCTGGATGGCTATCTGTCAGGAATGCTTTGATTGAGTATTCCTGTACGGCAGGGGGTTGGACTAGATGGCCCCTGTGGTCTCTTCCAACTCTATGATTCTATGATAATGTGATACAAAGAACAAACGAATGAATTGTAGAAGAAAGCAAAGCGGACTGATTCACCCGTCTAAGGAGGCTGAAATCCAGTGCATTCAACCATGTTTTTTTGGGCTGCATTACAGTTGCCACCTCCTTCATTCCTGTCAGGCTCCCCATTTGCAGCAACTGTATGACAAAAAGTTACAGCATCATCCTCTCCAACCTGGGCCTATCTGTAACTGTTTAATCTGACTAGTGCAAATCATTGAGAATTCTATGTGGCTTATATTTTTAATAAGACATTTTCCTTCAATCCACAAATTTCTCCATAAATATATAAACCCAATGTGGAAGACAGCGAAAATGGCAGATTTATCAGTCCCTAGCTCTAGAAGGTGGTGAGTGGCTTCCATTTCAGTGGGATGGTGAATCCACTCCTAGTTTTAATCTTAACATTAAATGATCTATCAAAGGCACTGTATCCATCACAGAGTTTTAGTACTCATTAACCCCATATAGCTACTGAACTGGGACTGAGTTTCTATATTGGAGCATGTGAGTTATGTTCAGGAGAACCTCCTACTGTTTTCATGCTAAAGCTGTGGCTAACAGTCATCTTTCTCCAATCTAATCCAAGCTTTCTTATTATAACATTGAGTCCTACCCCACAGACTGGCTCAGGCTCATACCTTGCGAATCAGCAACATATGCATAGGATTTAATAAAGGACATATTATAACATGATGAGGAATACTTCTCCTTGGATAACTAATGGCATGCCATGTTTACACACACACACACACACACACATATATATACATACAACTCTTGGGTATGCTGCCTTTCCCAGTGTGCGGATTGGCTGCTTAGGAAATACACCCAACCAATCACCACCCACATGTAAATTCCCTCTCCACCTCACAATCCACTCCTGCCACTCAGTCTGTGGCCCAGATTGGGACCCAGACAGTCAACTGGCAGCAGCAGCAGCAGTGGTGAGACAACAGAGTGAGTCACCCTCAGCAATTCCGGGGGAAATGTGGAACACTGAGAAGGGGAAGGAGGAATTTAAAAATCCACCAGCCTACCTTACAAGGTTGTAGTGAGGTCTACCAGCCATTTTGGGGGGAGTTTTTAATGGCATATGTTATGCCAGGTACAGTTAGTTGTAAGGAAAAACACAACACCAAATATGCAAACACAAAACAATCCCTCCTAATCTAGAATCATAGAGTTGGAAGAGACCACAAGGGCCATCTAGTTCTATATAATAGCTTCAAAATCTCCCACCAGCCAATTTTGACAATATTCGGATGTATCTTAAATCTACATATTAAAAAAATAAAGATTTTTTTTAAAAAAATAAGAAGACAGTAGCAAAATATGAGATCTAGCTCTTAAGTAAGGTATAATGATCTTGCAGGATGAAAGAAGCATAGTATATTTGGACACTATGCTGAAATCCCATGGTGATCACTGCTGTCCAATCTTTCCCCCTATTCGCATTGAAAGACCATGAAGGTGGTTGGGAGAAAGAAGATGAGGAACTGTTTTAAGATGATGATGTATCTATCTCTTTTCCCCTAGAATAAAAACACATTGGCTGGCATCCTGTTTGTGAGTTATGATGGTCTTAGTCTAACTTACGTCATTGTGACTCACTTGTTGTGGTGGTCAAAATTTGGTACAGACTGCATAACAACCAAAACCCCATGCCAACCCTTCTTTCTCTCCTTTACTTTAATCCCCGCCACTCCAACATGGGCATTTCCTGATCTGTGGAGAACAAGGGGAATGACAAAGAAGCATCCTGCTGTTTACCTATAGTGGGATACACAACAGTGACTTTGTTCTCCAGGACCTGTGGAAGACCCCCAGGAAGTCCCAAAGGATGCCTGTCACTATGCATCTAGCTATGTAGAGGGGATGATGATGACGATGAAGAAGATGATGATGATTTATATCTTTCTTTACTCTAATATTGAGACTCAATGCAGTGTACAAATTATTAAAACCAGTATGTCCCCAGGGCAAGTGGATTAAGCAAACATTCAGAAATTACCAATGCTCACCTCTGCATTACAGGCAGAACCAGCACTGCTGTAAGGGCAGGTGGGTTTGTCACCTCGGCCCACAGTTTTGGAGCATCTTGCTAGCTATTTTCTTTCTTATTATTGTGATTTTATGGTCAGAGAGGAGAGGTACTTGTCAGGCACTTGTCCTATATTACTTGCCTGACTTTACCTTTGAAGCCCCTTGGCTGGGAAAGGAGGTCAGACTTGCTCCTCTGCCTTAGGCTAGTCTTGGGCTAGTACTGTGGAATTTCTCTCCAGTGTTTTTGTCCCCTTCCCTTATTATTTCAGAGTGGCAATACCAGAGAGAGGCTACAAAGCTTCAGAGGCAACTGTGGGACGGATGGATCTCCAGCCACGCCAATTGCTTCAGGTGCCAAACCCTGGAGCAAAACGTACCTATTCCTTCTATGGTTTACAAGCCTTTTCCTGCTCCCCATCATCACAATGGGACAGCGCATTATTTACAGTCACTCCTGAGGCTGAAGTTTTTAAATCACCAGAAATCACCTCTCTCATAACAACAGGGAGGAATCCCATAGGAATCATCCCAGAATCTAGATTCCAGATTCCCACTTGGGCAGGGGGCATTGCAAAATCTAGTTTCACTGCAAAAGATCTTCCCTAAGTAAGTGTCAGGCATATTTGGAGCGTTGCAGCATCAGATCAACGGGCAATGCTTATAGGTTTGGTGGCAAATTCTGGGCGAGAGGCTGGTCGCCGTCCCAGCCAAGGGGGATGAAACTCGGGATCCCAGTGTGTGTGTGGGGGGGGGTTCTCGGAGGTTGGAACACAAGGGCCGGAATCGTTTCAGCCGCGGATAGATAACAGGTGGATGGCGATGTTTTCCTTCAGGCCGAGGGCGAAGAGTGTGGCGCGAGTCCGAGGAGGAGGAGGAGGAGGAGGAGGAGGAGGAGGAGGACCGGGAGCCGCTGCCCCTTCGCCCGCGAACACGCCGCTGTCCGTGGTGCTGCTGCCCAGGCGCTCCTCCGCGCTCCTTCCCCGTCTCTTCGTCGCCGCCGCCGCCCTCCGCGGTGGGCCCAAGGCTTCCTCCGCCCCCTCTCTGCGTCAGGGGAGGGCCGTCGGGGGGCGGGCGGGAGGCGGGGAAGCGGCGGGCGAGCCTTTAAAGCGGCGGCCCAGCCTCTCCTTGCCCAGTGCTGGCTGAGCGGCGGCGGCGGCGGCGGCGGCGGGACTTTCCCCTCCTCTTCCCTGCCTCCCTGCCTCCCTCGGGGATCCCCCCTCGGAGGGGCGCTGCGGGAGCCAGACAGACCCCCGGCCCGCCCGCCCTCCCGCCCTCCGGTGTCCCTCCGCCCCGCTCTCTCCGGCCATGCTCCCCCCGGCGGCCCCGGCATCCGCGGCGTCGGCGTGGGGGCTGTGGGCGCTGCTGTGGGCGCTGCTGTGGGCCTCGTCGGGGGCCCAGGAGACCTACGCGCCCCACTCCATCCGCCTGGAGGGGGACATCACGCTGGGCGGCCTCTTCCCGGTCCACGCCAAGGGCCCGCTGGGCGCCGGAGTGGGGGGCTCGCCGCCGTCGGGGGGCCCGTGCGGGGACATCCAGCGGGAGACGGGCATCCACCGGCTGGAGGCCATGCTCTACGCCCTGGACCAGATCAACAGCGACCCGGAGCTGCTGCCCAACCTGACCCTGGGCGCCCGGATCCTGGACACCTGCTCGCGGGACACCTACGCGCTCGAGCAGTCGCTCACCTTCGTCCAGGCGCTCATCCAGAAGGACACCTCCGACGTGCGCTGCACCAACGGCGAGCCGCCCCTCTTCGTCCGGCCCGAGAAGGTGCTCGGCGTGGTGGGCGCCTCCGGCAGCTCCGTCTCCATCATGGTCGCCAACATCCTCCGCCTCTTCCAGGTAGGGCGCCGGCGGGGCGGGACGGGGCGGGCGGGCGGTCCTCGGGGAGCCTCGCAGCAGGTGGACGGCGCCGGGGGGGGGGGAGAAGATCCCGGCTCTCGGGGGGGCGGCGTGGCGGGGGGGGGGTGCCTGGACCCGCGTGTCTCTCGGCAAGACCGCACGTGGGAAGAGGAAGGGGCAGCCGGGCCCTCAGAGGAGGCAGCCGGCGCTCCAGAGTCACCGGGAGGAGGAGGGGGGGGAGGAAGGGGGGGAGAGAGAACGGAGCACCTGTCCCTTCTCCTCGGGATTGCATCCCTCTGTAGTGTGTGTGTGTGTGTGTGTGTGTGTGGTTTGCGTGTAGACAGCGTGCAAGGCGAAAAGGAGGCAGATTCCGGCGCTGCGATGCCCGTTCCACCCTGAGCCCCAGCCCCGTCCCAGGTAGTTCTACTTTCCCCCACCACCTTCTCCCCACCACCCCCTCTCCTCCTTTCCCCCGGTCTTCCCTCTCCCGGGAGCCCCGAGAAGATGGAGAAAGAGGCTCCCTGCTCCCCCGAAGGCTTTGCCCCGGAAACAACACCGTCTCCGCCCGCCTGGGGCCGAGATCCTCGGGGGCTGGAGGGCGCAGGAAGGAGGGGGGTCCCCGAAAGGCCTGAAATTCGAGGGAACTGGGTCGCCCTCTCCACTGACGTCATTAGCCGCTCTCCTTTCCAAGCGCCCCCCCCCTTGGGGTGAATGGGGAGGGAGGAGGGAGGGGTCGCCGGAGACCCCGGGAGAGGCAGGGCTCCGCTCGCTTGTGCCACTCTCCGCCTGGGCACCCCTCAGCCCATCCATGCGGACCGCAGGGGAAACCCAGGGGGTGGAAGGCGGGCTGCCTCCTCGAGAGCCAGGGAGAGCCAAGCGAGCGGAGCCTTGCCTTTCAGAGGGAAGCCCTAGGAAGCATCTCTCTTGCCACGGCTCAGCCATCCCAGCCAGCCTATCCTCCTGGATGCCTGCTCCGTCTCCAGCGTCAGAAACAGCTAGAGGAGAAATGGGTGGAGAGGGAGAGGGAGCGCCCGGCTGCCAGAGCGCATCCCGCCAGTCGTGAGAAATGGGCGGAGAAAATGGGATTAAAGGCTTGCTCTGGGTGTGTGGATGTGTGTGTGTGTGTGTTGCCGCAAAGCTCTGCTTCCACGTGTGTTTTTCCTTCCTCTCTCTCGGCGTCCCCACCGTGCTGTTATGCTTTCTGCCCTGGCGTTGCAGTGGTTCCAAATATATATATATAATAATATATATATATATATATATATATATATAATAAAACCCCCATCCCATCCTCCTTTCAGTTCAAGTTGGGCTTCGCAGTCTAGAGTTCGTGAGAGGACTAACCCCCAACCCAAGCCTGTTTGGGGTGGGGGGAAGCAATACCAACCTCCCCTTTTCAAACCCTTTCTGGTGTTTCCAAGAAGGGAAACCCAGGGGGATGATCCCCAAACTGAGGACCATTCTGACTCACAAGGAGTCCATGGGTTTTTTCCCATACACGAGAGAGGGAGGTTTCCGTTCATCTCAATGATCAGCTTTCTCGTGGTTATGCTTTGGGTTGGCAGAGGGGAAAAGCTGGGGAAGGGGAAGACTCGTTTCCATGGCGGGATCCCTGTTTTTTCCGGTGCCTGTGTGCTTGATCTCGGTGGATAGCTTCGAACTGCAAGGGGGAGAATCTCAAGCAGGACCTAGGAAAGGCGGGCGAGCTCTCTAGTTCTCGTACACAGACACACAGGCTTGTGCGTGTAGAATCGGAGCCAGAGGAGCTCCCGGGAGGGGAGGGGAGGGGAGGGGAGGGGAGGCGATCTTGGCTGTCTTCTTGGGCGCCTCCTCTTCAGCGGAGGGTGGAGCAGGCGGCCTTGGCCGGAGGAGGTGGAAAAGAGCGAAGGCGGAGGCTTTGGGGGCTCCTCCAGAGAGCGAGGAGGGGTGGGTGGGAGCGGGTGGGCAGCCTGGTCAGGGAAGCTGCGAGAGAGCGGAGAAGCGCAGCCCCAACCTGTCGCTTGCCCAGTGAAGTTGGGCTTCAGCCTTGTCCCACTTGGACCTTCCCTCCTCCCTTCTTGGGGACCCCTTCCTTTGCCTTGAAGGCCTCCCCTCCCTTCTCCTCTGAGGCTGTATCCAGAGCCTGAGCGATTGAGGCAAGGGGGGGCTCAAGACGGCGTGGAGACCCCTCCCGGCTGGCTGGTTTGGGTCCAGCAAGGAGTGGAGGGGGGGCTCCTGGATCGCCTCCTCCTGAGCGCTGCCTCTTCGGAGATTCCCTCCCTCGCCTCAGTTCCCCGAAGCAAAAAGGGGACTGGCTGCTTTTGCCCGGCCTCCTGGCCGTCTCTCCGGGAAAGGCTGCCTGGGAAAGGGGGCGCTCCCTCCCTCCCCCCACTTCATTTCCCTGCACATCCCTATTTTCTCATCCTATTATTGTTCAAAGAGTGCATTTTTTCCCCCTTGGGTTTTTATTTCATTTCCTCTTCCTAGTGCAAGATTTGTTCTTCCTAGTTCAGAATGGAGAAGATCTCAGAGGGAGCATGTATTTTGCGTGGTGGAAAAAAAAAATAATGGCGGGGAGGGGAGAGAAAGAGGGCTGCCCCTGTTTTTACCTAGAACGGTCTCCAGCTGTTGTTCTTGCAGCTGATGTTCTCTTTCTCTTTCTCCTCCTCTTCCTTTCTTTTCTTCCCCCTCTCCCTTCCTCCTCCTCCACGTCTTTTCTTATTCCTCTTCTTCCCCTCCTACACGTTCTCCTCCTGTCTTTCCCTTCTTTCTCCTCCATCTCTCCTTCCTCCTCTTCTTCTCCAAAAGACCTCGGATAATAGAAGATTCCATCACTGTCCTCTCACGAGTGAGAACTCCATTTCTAGTTAGGAGTAATTTATCCATATCTACCAGCTTCAGAATCCCATGTGAAGTGTTTCAATTGCTGCTCTCCCTTGGCTAGTTGGGTAAATTGCCCCCTTCTTCCTTCTGGCATCCAACCCTCCTTTCCCTGCCTCTCCTGCCAGGTCAATAGTCCCCTCTGTTGCAGTCTTTATAATGGGATGAAGATTTCCAGCAGTCTATAGCCTTTGTTTCCCTGAAAGAGTTTGGTTGCAATGGAAGATATCTGCTACAGCTTCCTTTCTGATTCCTCTGAAGCTGACTTCTCTTGGAAGAGCTACAAGACAGGGCTCCATTCCTAGTAGTCACAAAGGGTGGAAAGTTCAACTCAGCCATCTTTCCTCTTTTGTGCGAATGGGATATAGCTAGTGGTACATTTGGGTGGGGAATGAACATATACGGGTACTTCTGTTTACAGTTTAATTCAATCTTGAATAGTAACACTAGCAGTCTGTGAGGCATCTCCTGCTCCCATTTCATTTCATGCTGAGGGATAATAAAGGATGAAGCCCTGGTTCAGCAATTTAGGGTTTTTCTTTCTTTTTTATAAGGTAAAAAACAAAAATTCAAGCACCTACCACTGACTTTTACAGAGAACCTCTGTTCCCACCCACAGCAGTTCTTTTTTCCCATCATTGCTCTATTTTGAGGAATAAATGAAACAATGACTTCTGTGACTCTAGCATTCTTGATCTTATATAAGGTGGCATAAAGTCAATCCTGATATGCCCTCTTTAATGGGGATTTTCCATGCCATAAATAAAGACGCCTACATGCACGCGCACACACACACAAATGGGCTGTGTTCTGTTTGAATCCCACATCACCTCATGTTAGCATCACTCTGACACCAAGACTGAAACTGCTCCATGATTTGTACTGACTGACTATGAATATTTTACAGATCAGATGTGTGTGACTTTCATTGGAGCTTTCTTTGCCCTGTCATTACTCTTACCTTTCTTCTCTTGAGTCTCCCTCCCAACATTTTTTTTAAGTGGCAAGAAACTGACAGGAGGCAGAAGACATGTAACACTACTGCCATTATGGTAGTGAGTGTTCCAATGCATGTGGGGTGGTATACTTAGTGGCAATTGGTAGCTTCCATGTCAATAGAGACTGAATCTGCTCAGGGGTTTAATCTGACCTTTAAAAGAGCTATCCAATGTTCAGAACTTGCTTTAGGGATATAATCCAGCACTTTGGATAGCTCCAGCAAAGTTCAGACTACAACACAGAGTGGATCACTGATGCACTGACATGAAGGCCACTAGCTGTGTCTGGTGGTTTGGGAGAAAAGCTAATGTTTCCTAAAACTGTTTTTAAATGGGCCTCCAGTAGTCATCCCTCCACATTTGTGGGTTAAGCATTCGTGGATCTGATTATTCTCAGATTAGATTACTGTATTTGCTGCCACATTTGCTGCTGTCCAATACATGACTGAAAAAATTGTTCTCTCTAGGCATTTCTAGATCCTTCAGTATGATTCTGTTGTCAATGTCTGCCAGATGTTGCCCACAGAATCACACTGGAGGACCTAGAAATGCATAGAGAAGTGCTCGGGTTAAAAAAAAAATAGCATACTATGTTTGTGGTTTTTCTACTTTCATGGGGATCCTGCATTTCTAACTTCCATGAAAGTTGAGGGCCAACTGTATTCCCAAGTACCACTTTAGGCTCCATGACACTTTGGAATATACAGTTCAATGAAAGATAAAGGGATGAAGGAGTTCCCCAGTTCAAGTCTTTTCTCAGCCATGAATGTGATAGGTGGTCCTATACAACCTCCTTTTCCTCATCCTCCTTCTCCATATGTAATATGGATATATTAACCTACCATAGAGGGATTTGTGGGGGCTCCTCTGTGTTCCATGTGTTGGGACATGGGAGAGGGCCTTCTCAGCCATGGCACCCCTCCCCCTGGAAGCCCAACTGGCACCTAGACTCACATCATTTAGGTGCCAAGTTAAAACTATGCTGTTCATCAGAGCCTTTGGACCTCTTATTCCAACCCAAATATGGGGGTACATAGTTTTAAAAGCTCTTAACTTTTTAAAATCTGTTTTTAACTTATTGTTGCTGTTTGATATGTTTTTAGCCTAATTAATTATTCTATTATTTTAAACTTTGTAACTTGTTTTAATGCTTTTTATTAGCTGTCCTGAGATCTTTGGTATAGGGTGGACTTTAAATCATCATGTTTCATGATGATGATGATGTATGTAAATGGAGAATGCCAGAAGCCATTTTCAAAATAATTCTTCCTTACAATATCAATAAAAATGGGATATTATTTAGCATCGTCTAGATGATTGATTTGTCTCCCTGCCCCAACTGAATCTGTTCAGGTCCCATCCCTCTACCTTTTCCCCAAATGCTGTTTTGTTTAAAGAAAAATGGGAGAAATCTACTGTGTACATATGTGCTATATAAATGCAGTGTGATTTTCCAGATGTTGCTGGACTGTAACTCCTATCAACCCAAGCCAGTATAGCCAGATGTTGTTGGACTACAGCTCTCAAGGGACAGGAATGCTAGGAGCTGGAGTCCAACACCATGTGGGAACTACAGATGCCCCACCCTGACATGTGAATGTGGAATGTTGGGATAGGAAAGAGGGAGCCCTGTCATATGTAGGGCAGAGGTTTGAAACTGTTGGACATTTTAGCAAGCTGCATCACTCCCTCCCAGGGCACCTTGAAGGACGACACTCACTTTCAGCCCTGGGAGAGGCCTAAAAACAGCCCGCCAATGGGTTACATGCTCTCCCCTTTCTGACATCAGGGAAACTGATGCTGTAGGATACATGGTCACTTCAGAAAGGAGGCTATGCATTTGTATGTCTATTAGAACATGGATGGGAAATGTGTGTTCATTCTTGATGTCATTCATTTGACCAAAGCTCACATCAGTTCTTGCTGGCTGAGCCAATGATAAGAGATCATAGGAGTTGCAGTCCAGCAGCATCTGGAAGGGTCCGTGGTTCCCATTCTTTGTTTAGGATAGCCTGCTCATGCACTTTACAATATGGCATGGATACATTGGCTTGGAGGTTTGAAACTAACTAAAGTGAGGGTTGATTTTTCATTAGAAAAGTTCATTATGATGCACATAAAGAGAGGAATAGTATTGGAATTCAACTTGGTGTTTGTCTATAGTTAAAGTTGTATCTTTGCAAAGAAATCTCTTCAGGGGCCTGTAAAACATAAATGTCCCTTTTTAGAATTTTTTCATTGAAAAAAATAGGAATAAAACACCTTTTATTACCCCCACCTCCCAAAAATAATTCTCAGAGTGGACATAGACTCAGGGAAGTAGAAGAGTCTTCACCCATTAAGAATATTCTGAAGATATGCTGACAATGAATATGTGCACAGCTATCTATTAATATTGGGTATTTGCTTCTGCATGGTGGGCAAGACTATGTCAGTGGTTGCAATGTATCTCAGGAAGCAGTGGCATATAGTGCCAATGGACAATAGGTTGTTGGGACATGTTGGCAGTGTTTCACCATTTTAAAATCTCATTGGCCATTCAGCCAGCTTGCAGAATTAGACTTAGGATGCTAAATCATGCTAAATGAAAGAGCCTCACCCCAGGATGAAAGTCAACATCCTTCATTCAGCTGCTGTACACAGAGACATGAAGGGATTAAGATTTTACCCATGATAAAATAGATCATGCATTAGAAATGGAAGTCAACTGATGTCATAAAGCATCCCCCAATTCTTAAGAATCTCACCTTTTCCTTTCAGTGGGACTGCAAATACTGTAATAGATGGGTTTGGAAGTAGGATGAAAATATGCACAGGCATTTTTATTTTTTTGTTTTAAAAATTTTGTTATACTTTAATGAAACAGAGAAAGTCTCTCCTTGATTTATATGCACAAACATAACAAGCTTGCCTTCTAGCTACACATTTGTGAATAATGTTGGTGGGGGGAGGGAAGCAGAATAATACAGAAAAAATGTATGTGTGTAGATGAGCAGTGAAACCATTATTTTTAAGAGGCTATTATTTTGCACTATAGGAGAATATGAGATAAGAGACAGGTTATGCATTGCCTCAAACAGTGTCTCAGTTAAACTGGAAACCCTCCCCCCCCCCAATGTGATTGAGGATCTGCTAAGAACTGAAACTGGTGTTTCCCTACTTTGCTTTCTCTGTGTTTGTGTGTTTACCCACTAGAGTGGGCAAAGAGATTGAGTAACTAATACTTAGGTATATCATTATAAGAAATGAAGTGCTAGCAGTAGTTTATGCCAGTGCCTCATTTAACTATTGCCCCAGTTTATCTGTAATGGGAAATTTTTAAACAAGCCAATGTTTCCTGATTCATCCAAACCTGGGGGAAAGTGATTTATTTAAATTTGTGTTTAGTGAAAAAACCAGGATCTGAAACCATGGTTTTCTCTCACTAATTAGAGCTTAAAGCAGGAGTGGGAATTGTGGAGCCCTCCAGAGGTTGTTGAACTGCAGCTCCCAGCAAGCCTAAGTGATGTAGCTAACAGTGATCAATGTTGGGAGCTGCTGTGTGGCTACATCTGGAGAGCTGCACAATCTCTACATCTAGTTTAAACAAACCACAGTTGTCTGAGTTCAGACATAATGATGACTAACAGTGGTTTGCTAAAATTATAATAGTCATAGTCATAGTAATAATACAGAGGGAGATGATGATGATGATGATAATAATAATAATAATAATAATATTTATTTATACCCCGCCCCTCTGTTAAAACAATTGGGGTGGCTTACAAAAATTAAAATACAATACAGATAAAAATCCCTAAACACCCCCCACCCCACCCTCCCCCATAAAAAAATATTAAACAAATATACATTAAAAAGCAACTGATCTAAAATCAAATTGAAAAACAATAAATACAATAAATAGCCAGTGGACTAAAAGAGGCCAGGATCCCCTGAGTCTGGGATCAAATTAGGAAAGGCCTGCCGAAAGAGATCCGTCTTTAGTGCTTTTTAAAAGCTACTCAGGCTTGTCATCTGACGGATCTTGTTCGGCAGGTCATTCCACAATTTGGGGGCGATTACTGAAAAGGCCCTCTGGGAAGTTGCAGACAGCCTAGATTTTATTTATTTATTGATTTGTGAAAGAACAAGAAGAAGGAAAAAGGAAAGATATGGGCCCAAAGTTTATGACGGCTTATTCCCATAGCAAGAAACAGATCAGGATCATTTTCAGATGGGGTTTGTAGAAGAACAAAGCCTATCTATTTATGTAAGGGTATTTATATATAAATATCACTGAAGGAAGGATAGAGGCATTATATAGGTCTGTGAGTCACAGCCTGCAAAAAGGAATGTTCTGCCAAGCCAGCAGGGCACCTAAGGTTGCGCATTCTGTAAGGGATGGTGAATGTGGTGTAAAACCTGCCCGTCAGTCAGCCTTGGGAATGGCTCACACTTACACATTTATAATGATTACTTTTTAATGTACTACCAGGCATATATGCATATATGATTTCATCAGTACAGATGAGATATTACACATAAATATCTTGGTATCATTTCAAGCATACAAGTACAGCTTTCCAGGAGAGCCATCTTGCTGTTAAGTTCCTGAGTGATGTACATGAATGCAAAAATTGGGCCTCTGGTTCTTGGCTGAACTAAAGGTGGTCTACAGGATGATTAGGGATTGCTGGCCATGCAGACTCCATCAATTGAGAACCTATTCAGAAAGGGGCTGCACTTGGGACTGGTGGAGGCAGATTTCTCTGTAGTCACCTTAGATAGTTGTGTAGCCTTAGATAGTTGCCCACAGGGAATTGTCTTAGATCAATTTGGCACCCAACAGATGTTCTGGACTATGATACCCCCAGCCAGCATGGACATTGAAGTCTAACACCTCTCAAGAGTGCAAAGTTGGGGAGGATTGTCTTGGATCTTTCATTAAACATAGCATTCTCTTCTATGGCTGCTAGGATACTTGAGTCCCAATTTTGGGAGTATGGCAGGATCCTACTACCACTACGTCTTTCACTACTACTACTACCAACAACTACAACTTGGTGGTCTTGCTGCTTTACATTACCTTAAAGGTAGTCTCCATTTGTGATGTAGTTATTGTCAATGTTTGTGTACAACAGAGGGTGCATTTACACTGCAGAAATAATACAGTTTGACACCACTTTAACTGCCACAACTCCACCCTACGGAATCCTGGGATTTATAATTTTGTGAGGCATCCAGCACTCTTTGGCAGAGAAGGCTAAAGACCTTGCAAAGCTACAAACCCAGGATTCCATAGGATGGAGCTATGACAGTGGTGTCAAACTGCATTAGTTCTACAGTGTAGATGCACCCATAGAGAATTACAGGGTCTCAAATCCTTTCTTGTTCCCTTCTCAGCCTAAATCCCTTGTTTTCTTGCTCTATCCTAGTTTAATGTTTAGTACAGATGCATTGATGATACGTGGAATGGGATGGTGCTCATTAGATCAGGGGTGAGCCACAAGAGGCAGCAACCCAAAGAGGGCTGTAACCCTCTTGCTTATCAAGGGTATGCTTATCAAGTTTGCAGATGACACTAAATTAGGAGGGGTAGCTAATAACCCAGAGGACTGGATCAGAATCCAAAATGACCTCAACAGATTAGAAAGCTGGGCCAATGTTAACAAAATGAATTTCAATAGGGAGAAATGTAGAATACTTCACTTAGGCAGTAAAAATGAAATGCATAGATATAGGACGAGTGACACATGGCTTGATGGCAGTACATGCGAAAAGGATCTAGAAGTATTAGTGGACCACAAGCTGAACATGAGTCAGCAGTGTGATGCAGCAGTTTAAAAAGCCAATGTGATTCTAGACTGCATTAACAGTATAGTGTCTAGATCAAGGGAAGTAATAGTGCCACTGTATTCTGCTTTGGTCAGGCCTCACCTGGAATACTGTGTCTAGTTCTGGGCACCACAATTCAGGAAGAATATTGACAAGCTGGAATGTGTCCAGTGGAGAGTGGCCAGGATGGTGGGAGGCCTTGAAGCCATGCCCTATGAGGAGCGGCTTAGGGAGTTGGGTTTGTTTAGTCTGGAGAAGAGAAGGTTGAGAGGTGACATGATAGCCATGTTTAAATATTTGAAGGGATGTCATGCTGAAGATGGAGCAAACTTGTTTTCTGCTGCTCCAAAGACTAGGACACGTAGCAATGGGTTCAAATTACAGGAAAAGAGATTCCACCTAAACATTAGGAAGAACTTCCTGATAGTAAGAGCTATTTGGAAGTGGAACACACTGCCTCATAGTGTGGTGGAGTCTCCTTTGGAGGTTTTTAAACAGAGGCTGGATGGCCATCTGTCGAGAATTATTTGATTGCATGGCAGGGGGGTAGACTAGATGGCTCTTGAGTTCTCTTCCAACTCTATGATTTTATGATTCTATGAACCCTGCTGCACTCCCTGAAAAAAATATGTTATCTCAAATACCTCCTAGGGGGACAATTTGACTAGATTTTTGGCCCTGTCTGGGCCATCATAGGCCCAGAAGGGGCTTTTTTTTTTTCCAACAGGAACTGACCCAAAAGTTGACTTCCAAGTCACCTCCAGTTGAAAAAAAGGTATATCCTGGGTCTAACATGGCAGGGGAGAGCAACTGTAAAATTGGAAGCGTTTGGGGCAAAAAATCCCCCCCCCCAAAAAAATTAATTTTCGGTAGGGCACTTGGAGGCCACAAAAATGGCCTTTGTGGGGCAGGTGAGACCCATGGCTCTCACTGTCACTATTCCTGCAGTAGATAAACTGACAAGTGCAACTTGTTGAGTGTATTTCTTTGAAAAGCAATGTTGCTTGCAGCCATTGATCCATTAAATAAAATGCCCCATGTGATTGTATCCATGGCTATTGTTTATATTGACAGCATTATGCAAATTTTATTCTTAACAAGTGTCAAGGCAGAGTGCCTCAGGGATGAGAATATGATGAAGTTTGTCATCATATTTGAGAACGATGAAGTCTACAATGAAATCCATTTGGCAAGCATAACATTTGATAGTGTCAGGTGAGATAAAAATCCTGGATAAATAGGGAAAATGCAATAGAAAGCAATTTGGGGCTGGGATGAAAAGTTGCACATGCATAAATTGGTCATGAACATGGGAAAGGTCTACACTGCCTCTGAATGAGTAAATTACTTTCCTTGATTAACATGCAAAAAGCAGCATGGAGACAGCAACAATGAGTGGTGGTTGTCTAGAAGCAACATTTCCCATTCTAGGGCCCTCATATGTTGTTGGGCTACAAATCCTATCATCTGCCAACACCAGTGGGAACAATGTGGGAACAAAAGAACTCCCCATTTAATATTTTTATTGAATTATAGTTGGAAGGTATTCCCTGGAGCCATCAGCTCCAGCCCCCCACCATGCAGGAATCCATTGCTAAAGCGTCCCTGAGAGGCTGCCCTCTAATCTGTAGTTAGAAACAGCTGACGGAGGAGAGTCCAAAATAAGCTATTTCTAGGATGGAGGACCATCGCCTCCCAAATAGTACTCTACGGGGAACTTGCCACAGGCCAGTGTAAGAGGGGCACTTCAAAAAAGTGATACAAGGACTCCCTGAAACAACCTCAGGCTCAGCCAAATTGATCACCAACAATGGTCTGGCCTGGTCTCACATTGGGAGGCATGGAGACGCACTATCCACAATGCTGCAGCCTTATTTGAGAACTCATGGCGAACAAGTCTTGAAGAGAAACGACAACGCAGAAAGAATCGCAACCCGGAAACATCACCCAAGGAGACCTTCTGCTGTGCTCTCTGCAACGGGACTTGTTTATTTGAGATTCGCCTTTTTAATCATCAGCATGCTTGCAGAAAGCGCAGGATGAGTCCTTCCTGAATCTTCATTTGCGAAGAAAAGCCAGAGAGAGAAAGAGAGACTGTTGAAGAGCTGTTCCGGTTGGGAAGTTCTTTCTAAAACATAGACAGGATCTCCTTTCTTGTAATTTAAATCCATCAGATTTGGCTCACTCCATCTTTCACCTGACATTACTTCATGTATTTAAGGACGGTTGTCATACTGTGTCTCAGTCTTCTCTTGACCAGGATAAGCATACTCAACTTGCTTAGCTGTTCCTCATAAGAATTGCTTTCTTTTTGCTATATCAATTTGTTTGCCTTCCTATGGACAGTTCAGGCTTGTCAATATCCTTCTTAAACTGTGGTGTTTATAACTCTACACAACATTCCAAGTGAGATCTGAACAAAGTAAAAAAAAACACAAAAAACCACTAGTTTCCTTGATCAGGAAGTTCCAGATAAAGAATTGTTCTGTTATTTCCCTTAGAGAATAGAACCAAAGCTTTTCTAATCACCACAATACTATTTTATGGCAATTCACGCCTTCTATTCCTCCTCCTACTTAAAACTATTATTAAAGGTTCACAAATTGTCCCAAACTGATCCCCCTGTGTCTAAGATGTGAAAATGAAGGGCCATTCAAATAGAAACTGGAAGCTATAGTTGCTCTTACCTCAGTGCTGTTCCTAAAGAGTAAGAAACTTGCTATCAGCTCTTATGGCTGATCCTAACCCAGAAGAGGATGAAGTCCAACACTGTACTTTGTAAGTGTAGGAACTGCCTCAGATAGCAGAATGTCTCCAATCAGCCTTGACATTATGCCCTATGCTTATAGTCCTTAAAGCCCCTTCTTCACCTTAATTTAAGGTGGTTATGAAAATACAGGTTCAGTATCCCTTATCCAAAATGCTGGAGACCAGAAGTATTTTTGATTTTTGATTTTTTCAGATTTTGGAATATTTGCATATACATAATGTGATACCTTGGAGGTGGGACCCAAATCTAACCACAGCATTCATTTATGTTTCATATATACCTTATACACGTAGCCTGAAGGCTATTTTATACACAATATTTTTAATACTTTTGTACATGAAACAAAGTTTGTGTACATTGAACCATCAGAAATCAAAAGTGTCACTATCTCAGCTTCCCATGTGGAAAATTTTGGATTTTGGATTTTCAGATAAGGATACTCATATGGCTTTGAGAAATCTCAATAGGCTGCATATGAACAGGGTTTCAAGCACTAACACTGTGAGTCTGGTTCCATTGAACAGCAGGACACACTAGGTGCATAGATCTTTGGCCTCTATCAGATTCTATCAGAATCAAAATGAATTACAAAATAAGCACATCTGTGCACATGTGTTTAATGTGGACAGTATGTACAGGTCTCAGAATTCCATTTTTGGTATAGAATTAGTGGTGGTATGTGAGTGCATGAGTCCAGACAATGATCATGCAATCATGATTTTATATATATATATATATAAAAAGCAAAATGAATTTGTAAAGGCTATGAAATATCTATTCAGAAAAGTTAGGGAAGGGAGGGAAGCTGGAGATCAAGAACCTGCATAACTAAAAGGAATTTTTAACAGATGATGATATTACCTATAGACTTGCTGCATTGGCAATGGGTTGGACTAGGTGACACTTGGGTACTTTCCAGCTGTACAGTTCTATGATTCTAACAAGCTGTTTATAGTATACAAGTAGAGAACTAAAGCGCTGGACATGGTGGAAGCGAAAATGTTGCAAGTCTAGTTGCCAAGATGATGCATCAATCACTTAGTTGTTCAGGGATGTGGCCAGAGATAACAGGGAGGCTACAGCTGCAGAAAGACTGTCTAGAATGTATGTGTGTGATGCTAGTGGTAGGAGAACAGTCTTCTCAAACACTCTTCCTAAGAAAGATAGAAGTGATAGCTGAGCGGGCTTTGCTCATTGTTTGAAGGCCACAGGCTTCTACAAGCCTTGGAAACTAAATCCTAACTGATATTCAACTGAGCTTCTGTTCCCTTGATGTGCAATTACTTTGTATGCTCTGAATATCTATGGGAGCCCCTGGAATCACATAGAAACATGAGGCCCTCATGACCTTGTGGCCATCCATTTTTCTTCTAACATAAAAAGCAATGGTCAAGGCCATATCTGAGGTGGAATTTTGTACCAGGACTCTCCAGGGTTTATACCGCCTGACAAGCCTATCAAGATGTGTTTAGAATAGACAAGGACTCTGTGTCATTTGGAGTTTGAAATGGAACAGTTTTGCATGGTTTGGTTCACAGAATCTTCTGATAAAGATGTGGTTTTAAAGCAAAACTTAATGAACAAAAAAATCAAAACCTGAAAAACATTTTTATTTAGGCAGGCTGTGAATTTTAATTATGGAATTATAGTGTGTGTGTGTGTGTGTGTGTGTAATTGGTGTGCTGGTTTTTTTTAATGATTTTAATTATGTTTTAATAATGGTAATATTTAATTCTCTTTTAACTTTTGTAATTAATGTTTTAGTTGTATCTTTTTAAAATTATTATAAGTCACTTTGAATCCCATTTTGGGATAAAAGCAGGATATAAATCCAATAAATAAATAAATAATAAACCCTTCTGTGCCACCTCTAGGAAAAAGAAGTAATTGCCTATTTTGCAATGAATATCTTGACCATGCTGTGTAAACGTATAGCAAATATTCGGGGGCCCTTTCACACTACATTGCTATAGTGCTCTGATCTCCCTTTAACTGTCATGGTTCTATCTTATGGACTCCTGGGGTATGCAGTTTAAGGAGGGAGCATTTAGCATTCTCAGCCAGAGAGCTCCTCTAGTGCCTCACCAAACTACCAACTGCAGGATTCCATAGGATACAGCAATGGCAGTTCAAGTATACCCTCTGAAAGCCCTGATTTTGCAGGGACAGTCCTGATTAATCCTCTGTCATACCACTTTTTCAGCTCTTTTAAAATGTCCCAGTTTCTCTCTCCTTCTACCAATTCCCCCCTTTGTCCTTAGCTTACTTCTGTTGCTGCAAACTGCAGAAATAGTAGCTGATGCTCAATTAGCAATTTGTGCTCAATTAACTCAGCATGGGGGTAGAGGGAAAGAGGGAGTAAAATCATGTTCTTCCTAGTAGGAAAAATCAAAACTGCTGCAAGCTTTCCTAACTTATGTATTCTTCCTCATTAATAGCTCTTGCCATCGTGACCACACTTTGATGTTCCTTGACCACATGAGTCATGGTTTACATCTATGAAATGTCGATGATTAAAATGTTATCACAGTGCTATAACTGTGTAGTGTGGAAGGGCCTTTGGAGTCTGAATCTGTTACAATGCTAAATCAGAACTGGGAGCAGAACTATGAAAGGAAAGAGGTGCCAATTAGTACAGAACTTCTCAATAGCTGTCATTCTTTTGGACAGTATTGTGCTTATTTTGCTAGCCTCCTGTCTTCCATTTAGTTGGGTAGGTGTCAGCTTGTGGCTTAACATATATCATATGCAACTTACCAGGTGTTCAGATTCAGAGGACTTGTCAGATGTTCTCAGCTGTTTCAGCAGGTCTGACTTGAAAAGCCTGAAGAGTCTCTTTCTGAAATCAGACTTTGTGTCACAAATATGTTATTTTTTAAAAATGCAAATTGCTTTTGTTCCCACAATCAAGTACAGAGGTGGGGAGACAAATTGGCTTGCTAGGAATGATTGGCCACAGAAGACAAACAAAATATTATAATGAAAGAATTCAGATGGTTTATTTTACATCATAGAACAATGTATATATTGTAAGATAAAGGATGTCTTTCTACCTGATTCTGTCTTAAGCAGAACATAGCGGTTGATTCAGAGTCCTGTTAGGGCCATTTTAGCTATGAAGAGCTGGGATGGAAGTAGTTTCCCTGAATCCACATGCAATTTAGTGGGCTCTCTAAGGAAAATTAGTTTCTCAGCTTCACAGAACCATCCTTTTCATTACTCTCTTCATTCCCTCATTCAGTTTAGTAAGTTTTCCAATGTACCCTTCTTTGTCCATCTTCCCCATCATTCTTTTATTTTAAAGAATACATAAAAGGAAAAAAAAATAGTCTTTCATTGCCATTATCCCCTCTGGTTTCCCAACAGGAGTGCAATATGATATGGAAATCATATTCAGTAGCTCTGTAATTTACTTCAAGTAAAAGGCCTTGCTAATGCATGGAAAGCAGCAGAATCTCAATCCTGTTCTCTAATAGTCCAGTAACAGTATAATAAGTAATAGCACACATTTGACATTGGCATATCTGTTGATTAAGTATATATGAACCACTGTCAGTCACCAGAGTTATTGTGGTTTTGGTGGTATCATTACTACATCTGGTTGCCTAGGAACGACTTGGTTTCCTTTGTGGCATGTGGACTTGAAAACCCTACTGTTGCTAAGAATAATAGCCTGAGACAGACCCCTTGGCATCAAGATGTGGCTTCTGGTGAATCTGAGAAGTCAAGACAAAGCTGTCTAATTATCCATGGTATATCAGCCAAATATGCTGGGGATTGAGTGGTGTAACTAGTATTGGCTGTTTGTTTTCACAATCTGTAAATTTGGCTATTTGAATGAATCTAGCCCTTAGGCTGTACTATGAAATTGTTTCTCGAGGATCAAATCTAATCCAGAACTGATGGCCTGAAGAGGCAGTTGGGGGCATTTGACTGTCTCACAGAGAACACAAAATAGCATTCCCACCAAAGGATGAAAAGAATATTCACTGCCATTTATTTTCTTGCTGAAAAATATATATCATGATACCTGTGGAACCTACAATGTATAGAGAGAACTGGTCAAATAGTACAAGAACTAAACAGTGAGAGGGGAAAAAAAAACTTAAATAAGAAGCTAGGGAAATGGTTCGTGGTCTTAGGTGTATCTACAGAGCATGGGAAATAAACAAAATGAACTTGTACTCTTAATGCAGTAAAGCAAATATGATCTAATAGGCATCACTGAAACCTGGAAAGATGAGTTTCATGACTTGAATGTACTAGTAGAGGGGTATACCATCTTTCAGAGAAATAGACCAAACAGGAAGGGGAGAGAAGTAGCATTATATGTCAGGGATGCTTATACTTGTGAAGAGATCCATGTCTTGAATCCTGGAAGCCAGGTTGAGAGCATCTGGGTAAAGATTAAGGGGGAAAGAAACAACAATGATATCATTGTGGGTGTCTACTACAACCCCCATAGCCAAACTAAGGACTTTGATGATGCCTTCTGGAACAGATGACCAGAATGATCAGACATTCTGAAAGGGGAGATGCAATAGCAATGTGAGATTTCAACCATCCTGATATTTGTTGGAAGTCAAACCCTGCCAGGAATATAAAGTCCAACCAATGCTTCACTTGCCCTGCAGACAATGTCATTGTCCAAAAGTTGGGAGAGGCAACAAGGGGATCAGCTATTTTAGATCTGATCCTAACCAACAATCATGACCTGGTTAATGGGATGAAAGTGGTGGGATCCTTAGATGGGAGTGACCATGTTCTCCTGCAGTTTTTTACACAGTGGAAAGGGGAAGCCAGGGATAGTCAGACATGCACTCTAGACTTTAGGAAAGCTGATTTCAGTAATCTTAGGGAAATACTGGGTGTGATCCCATGGTCAGAAATACTAAAAGAGAAGGGAGTACATGATGGATGGGAGTTTCTCAAAAGTGTGATATTGAAGGCACAATTTCAAACAGTTCCAATGAAGAGGGGAAAAAGGACATGCCTAAAGAAACCAGGATGAATGTCTAAAGAACTTTCAACTAAGCTAAAAATTAAAAGGGATATGTACAAGAAATGGAAAAAGGGGGAAATCAACAGAGGACTTCAAACAAAGAGCTAGCATGTGTAGGGAGAAAATCAGAAAAGCTAAAGTATAGATGTAGTTCAGCCTTGCTAGAGAGGTTAAAAAAAATAAAAAGGGCTTTTTGGTTATGCCCATAGCAGAAGGAAGAACAAGGAAATGGTAGAGCCACTATGTGGAGAAGATGGTGAAATGCTAACAGGGACAGAGAAAAGGCAGAACTACTCAACACTTTCTTTGCCTCAGTCTTCTTCCAAATGTAGAACAATGTTCAACCTGGAGCAAGTGAAGTAGCTGATGCGATAGGGGAAATGCAGCAAAGAATAGGTAAAAAATAGTGCAGCAATACCTGGCTACTCTAAATGAATTCAAGTCTCCTGGGCCAGATAAACTACATCCAAGAGTATTAAAAGAACTGGCAGAAGCAATCTCAGAACCACTGGTAATAATGTTTGAGAATTCCTGGAGAACAGGAGAAGTCCTAGCAGACTGGAGGAGGGCAAATGTTGTCCCCATTTTCAAAAAGGGGGAAAAAAGAAGACCCAAGCAATTATCACCCAGTCTGCCTGACATCAATACCAGGACTAATTCTAGAGCAGAACACTAAAGAGACAGTCTGTAAGCACTTATAAAGGGATGCCATGATCACTAAAACTCAACATGGGTTTCTCAAAAACAAGTCATGTCAGACTAATCTTATCTTTTTTTTATATAGAGTCACAAGTTTAGTAAATGAAGGGAATGCTGTGGATGTAGTGTATCTTGATTTCAGTAAGGCCTTTGACAAGGTCCCCCATGATATTTTTGCAAAAAAAAAAAAAGTAACATGTGGCCTAGATAATGTTACTGTTAGGTGTATTTGTAATTGGTTGACCTACTGAACCCAAACAATGCTCACCAATGGCTCCTCTTCATCCTGGAGAGAAGTGGCTAGTAAGGTGCCACAGGTTTCTGTCTTGGGCCCAGTGCTATTCAACATCTTTATAAATGACTTGCAGGAGGGAATAGAGGTCATTATTATCAAATTTACAGATGACATCAAATTAGGAGGGGTAGGTAATACCCCAGAGGAAAGGATGAGAATTCAAAATGAATTTAACAGATTGGAGAGCTGTTCTTCTCAAACTACAAGTGAAGTCATAATATATTACACAAGAATTTGCTGCTCTTTCATGACATCCCAGAACAGTTGCTACTTTGCCAGCCTAATGGTAGTTCTGGGAATTTCTCTGGTTTGCATGTACCAGGTTTTCAACCCCTGTCAGGTAACAGTGTGTGGCAGTATGTATCAAAGCAATATCTTTGCAGTCACTACAGATCCAACAACATCACTACCTCTTTATGCAGCTCATATTTGTGGCTCAGAGATTATTGAGATGGGATTTCAATTGACTCATAACATGGTGGAGTGAGCTGATCATTTGCATCATGCATAAATCATGCATCAGCATATTACAGTTTATGGGCCACTGCAGGTCCTTTCCCTCTGTTTGATCCTTATCATTATATTGAGTTTTAGTAGGAAATGGATAGGCTTGCAACATTCCAGTAGATGTGTTCAAGAGGCTATTCTCTTCCAAATAGTCTCCCATCTGGCATTTGGAGCTCAACCTCCCCCCCCCCACATCCTGCCATTGATTTTTCTGTGGCCTACAGTATGGCTGGCATCCTGTTAGTAACTTCTAAGAGTGTAAGTACAGATTGCATGAGTGTCAGGTAGAGTACAGAAGGCTGTTCTCTTGCCCTTGCACTTCATCTAAAAACCTCCCAAATCTGTCAGATGTCAAAACCCAGGAAGGACTGCTGCTGCTGTTCCTTCTTACCAGAAGGAAGGGAAGGGAGGGAGGGAAAGATGATTTATACAGGTCCAGATGCTCTGAGCTCTTGTGGGAAGCAAAATGCAGGTGCACTCCATTTGATAACACATCCTCATTTCTTTCGCTCCCCCTCCCCCACAGAGCTGAGACCAGCTGCTTCTTTATGGTCTGAACTGCCTTCCCTCTGCCTTCCCTCTTCATCAGTGACTGACAGCAGCAGGGACTCATCCCAAGACTTGGCATGGCTGGGAGGACATGGAACTGTGCATGGGGACCTGTGCACACATGCAGGATCCCAGCTTGAATTGTGGAATCTCAGGATGGTGTAAAGTAAAATCAAGATAACCAATTTAATACAATTTTTAAAAGGTAAAAAAATAAATAAAAGATATTAAACAAGTTAAGTTAAAATACAACTGTTGAAAACCAATTTAAAACAGTTATTTCTGGGTTAGCAAGCAAACATGGAAATGGTCTGCAGAGATCTAGGTGTGTGTGTGTGGGGGGGGGAATAATGGGATGGGTGCATTCCCAGACCTTCTGTGGTTGCCATTTGAGGTGGCAGGATATGATTGTGGCATGTTGGAAGACTAGTGTCCCCCACTGCATCTGCTACATTTCTTCTGTAAATGGATCATTCTCCCCCACCCACCCACACCCACACCCCAGGCAGCACACTGTCTTGGTCTAACCTGCCCCATAAGCATCAGGTTGGCCCCTATGAAGACCTAATGCTGGGTCTTTGACTGGACCAAGATATTTTGCTAAATGAGTTTTTTTAAAGAAACCAAACAAGCAAACCCCAAACAAGACAGCACACCATCCTATTCTTTGTAATAGTGGCCACCAGACTGGTTGTTGAATCCTTCTTTAACCCTGCCAGTGGAGAGAGCATCCTCGTAGCAACAGCAATAGCACTGATGTTTATATACGGCTTCTCAGTGCTAAAGCACTCCCTAAGCAGTTTACAATGTTTTTAGCTAATTGCCCTCAACTAGCCAGTTATTCATTTTACCAACCTACAGAAGGATAGAAGGCTGAGTCAACCTTGGAGCCCTCTGGGATCAAACACATAGGAGATTTTCACAGGGGAAATTATTCTCCGGGGAGATCGGGGGAGAAATGGGGCTGTTCTGGTAGCAGAGCCCTGTTTTGCACCCCCCTTCCTTCTCCCAATCTCCTGCCGTCTTCCCTCCGTGCTGCTTCCATTTCTCTTGTTCGTTAGTAAAAAAAGCCACGGAACATACCAGGAGAGAAATGGAAGCAGCATGGAGGGGAGATGACAGGAGATTGCGAGAAGGAAGGGGGAATGCGAAATGGGGTGCTGCTACTAGAACAGCCCCGTTTCTCTCCCGATCTCCCTAGGGAATAATTTCCCTGTGTGAAAATCTCCATAATGTTGTACCTTGCAGTACTGGCATTTAACCACTGCACCACCAGGACTCCCTAACATATTTCTTACATACCTGTAGCCATCTGATTGGTTTACAGGATGCAAGGCAAGTCACATGGCATACATCTCTCCTCTCCAAGACTTTGCTGCCTTTTCCTAGCTGTTGCCTGAGACAACTACTTTATTTATTCTGCTGGTAGACTCAGCCCTGGCTACACTAGATTAGCCTTTCATCTGACCCAGCATGGCTCTTCTTATGTTCAGTCTTAGGAGATTTTCAGACAGGGTTAATATAGCGAGAGAATATTAATTCAGTTTCGCAAGAGAACACCCGTTTCGGACGACGCAGAGAAGTATCTGACCCTATCTGGTTTCTATCCCACGTAACTCCGTAATATTTCAAACACGGGGGAAAATCATTAATGAAACTTTCTTCCGTTGCTGTTATGAGATGAAACATTGTCTGAAAGTATATTTGATTCTGTACCGCGATAATATCACATTCCGTCTGCCCTTACTTCCCGCCCCTTGTGACGAAACCTCTTAGGAGTTTGTGGGTGTGGAGTTGATTTCAAATTGAGGCACGGCAGCTGTTAATAGTGTTTGTTCCCTGCCGGCAGGCAGAAAAGGTGCCATAGTGACAGATAAACTTTTTTCCGCCCACCAATCACCGAAAGAAGAAGTTGCCACACAACAGCAGCAGCTCCTCCCAAGTGGAATAATAAATGAACGTAGTATCGCAAGAAAAAAAAAGGAGAAAACTTCCAGGACAAAAAATGGAGAACTGCATTCACAAGCAAACGAGTACGCATGCCCCCGTCTCCAACTTGTGTTGCTACAGCAGAATATTCTTCTCTGCAAAAGGGGAGAACGTGATAATGAAACTATGCTGACATGGTATGTAGCATTGCAGTATCGGAACGGATTGCAGTACGAAAGGGGAGTTCTGGGACTGTTACGAGAAAACAAGGCATCTGAAAAAGTAATGATTGTCGTGCTTCTGCAACACGATTTCTTATTCTATTACTGCAATGCTACAAACTGCTTGTCTGAAAATCTCCTTAGCCTGCCATCCTGTGTACATTCAACAGGGATTAATTCCTCGTTCAGAACATGCTTGCTCATGTATCAGCTCTTAAGTGTGGTTCAGCACACATGCCTCCCCCCTCCTCAGCATCGCTATGCTCCTTGATCCTCTCAGGTCCCTTCAAAGATTCCTAGCAAAGCCTTTAATAGATAAATAACCAATTCCAGCATTCTCAAGACCTCCATGTTGAATCAGGAATGGGATTCAGGGGAGAGGTAAAAAATTGGGAGGATGCACCCAACCGTGTTTATGAATCCAGAAGTGATTGGAAGATCTAGCTACCAAGAGAGCATCACCTCCATAGGAAGCCTGGCCTGTTCATCAACTGCTTTGGAAATTACTAAGAACGTTTGTCCTCTAAGAATTGACTAAAGTCAGGAATGGGTAACTCCAGTAGATTCAGGGACATCTTCACCCCTTCAGCCCCACTACAGGCTGCATCAGGGGCAAGTGGGAGGGCAGGGGGCAACAGCCATTGAACTGCCAAAGTTCAGTTGCCAATCACACTGCAACATTTGGGTTGCAAACTGGAAAAGGCCAATAAAACAGGCAGGAAATGTTGTTTGGAAAAGTTTTGGTGGTTTACTGCTAAACCTGAGTAGCTCAACTGTGGGTGCAAGCAGCATGTTGGTCACTTGTGGGTGCCTCTGCCCTAAATCCACCTCTCATCCATGGATAGTAATACGTTGTTTATCCACATTACACTGTGAATGAGATACTGTACCTCTACTAGTGCCTTTACTTTGATGTTAGAGATGAAGGTGGTGACAGCAGCAAAAAGAAAAAAAGGCAAAGATGCTAGGGATGGTATCAAAGAATACAAAAAGTATTAGTGATGAAACTAGAAGGCTGATGGTTCTGAGCTGCCTCTTTCTTGCACGCCTGGCATTTGTGGGCTGGGGGGGGGGAATGGAACCAAAACACTATGGATGGGGTGGCTTGGAGAATAGCCTGCTACATGATGATGATCCAGGCCAACCAGTCCTATAGCATTTTAACTTTGTGGACACCCTTCCTCCTGCGCCCCTGAAGCTAGGCATTAAGGAAATACTGTAAGCTGTTCAGAGACAGCAGTCTTTCCTTCTGCCACTGCTCCTGACACCTCTCTGTGACAGAAGGGAGGAAGGTATGCCACTACAGGAACATGGCATAGCTTTCATTTTATTTTCTGTAATCTGATTATTCTTGGTTCCTCTAGGAACCCTGTGGCCACCAGATGTTATTGGACTGCAGCTCCAATTATTATCCAACATAGCTGAGGAATTCTGCGAGCAGTAGTCCAATGACATCTGGAGGGCTACATGACACCCTCTGTCCTGAGCTAGCATTTTTTGGTAGTTCCTTTAATGTTTTGGAGCTGTCTCTGAATCCTTTTCATTTTTAATTTCAAGGTCCATCTTTGAAATGTGCTACCTAAAAACCCAGCCATTCAACCCAGCAAAGTTTAGCGTTCTTTTGGTGTAGTCCAGGGGTGTACAACTCTCACAGTGCCAATTTTGCCCCTGTGCCACCAAAGGGGGCCTAACAGCTCTGTTAGCAGTTGCTTTTCACCTGAAAAATGAAACCAGAAATAACTTCCAGTTTGCATTTCTGGGTTTCTGCAGGGGTGGCGGGGAGAGGGAGGAAGGGATTTTTGCTATTGCTGCTGTGCTTGTGGGAGTTAGGGGTTGGAGGGATGTAGAAGAGTAAACTGCTCTAGAAGTAGCAATTTGATGTTGGGTCCAAAAAAGCTCAACTCATTTTAAATCTTCTAAGGAAGTATCCAGGGGCTTTGGGGGGAGCGTGGGGTCATACCATTCAACATTTCCCAAATACAAATTGGGACACATGCAGCAAGGAAATATCAGAGTGTGGTCAAGATTTCAAAAGGCATTAATGAAGAGCATACAAGCTAGGAAATACTGCAGCAATTTGCAATTGCCTGAACCTACTGGGAAGGGCAAGATTCTGCTCCCTTGTCTCCTGTTCCCCAGTGGATTAATTAATTGAGTGCAATCTACTTTTGCACTTTGAACTCAGTTTGCAGCAATGGAAATAAGCTGAGGACAAAGAGGGAAAGTGGGAAGAATAAAGAGAAACTGGTCCATTTTAAAAGGAACTGAAAAAGTGGTATGACAGAAGTTTCATCAGGAATGCCCTTGCCAAATTGGAGGTATGGGCGGGGCACACAAGGGTTTCTAGAAGCCCCATGTTGCTCACAAGCTTCATTTTCCCCACTCTGGCATAATTTCTAAGATGTTAGGCCTCAATCCAAAATAGTAGCCCTTTTGAACCTATGGGATTTACATAATTTAGATTTGCCAAATTGTCATTGATTTAATGGGTCTATTTTAGTTAGGAATAACAATTGGATTTAGGCCTTAGATTTCAGTCATTGCTTCTAGTCAGCAAGGAGGTAAAAATGCCCCATTGCCTTTTTGTCTGTTTCCCAAAACTACACCCACTCTACTCCCAGATCTGTATCTGTCTCCAGATAGGTTTGCAGCCTATTTACATGGACTACAGTGCATGTGCTGATGAATGAATTATGCCCAGAAGAAAAAGGGACTTCCATTATTGCTTTGTTTCTTCAAAGCATGCATGGATTTCTCAGTAAGTTCAATGAGGCGAGTAAAGTCTGCAGCAGTAATTCAGCTGAATTTTTTTTAAAGGCTGTGAAAAGTGGTTGGATATCATTAGCATCTCTTTCCCCTGCAGTACAAAGAGGCATGCTTGGGAATCCTAAATTATTTGTCTAGATTTTAAAAATTGGGTGTGAATGTTTTGAGCAGTTTTTAATTCCAATTATCATAATCTTCAGGGTTTTTTTTTTTAAAGCTCTTTTGTTTTTTTCCTTTCCTACATGTAGATCAAATTCCTCCAGTTATTATTTTCTCATATAATGTCTAAACTCTGATTGAGAACTCTAAGTACCTCTCCCTAAAATGCAGATTCCACAGGATGTTGCCAGAGCAGCAGGAGCCACACAAGGACATATGGATAAACCTGTCAATCATGGTCTTCAACACTGGAATTATTTTAAATTTGAAGGACCATATTCTCCCATAGAAGTCTGCCTATGTCTTGAGATCTGCTTGGGAGGCTCTTCAATTTGTACCACCACCCTCACAGCTACACCTGGTGGGAACACAGGAGAGGGTCTTCTCAGTGACTGCCCCCAGGCTCTGGAACTCCCTTCCCAGTGAGGTTAGACTGGTGCCTTTCTTGCTGTCTTTTTGTAGGCAAGTGAAGACCTTTTTATTCAGGCAGGTCTTAGAAAAGTATGTTTTTAAGGGGAACAGACCTTGTATAATGTGTTAGAGTTGGTGCTGTGTTTTTTTTTAATGTTTATGTTTTTAACTGATTTTAATTTTCTGATGGTGTAGTTGCTTTTTAACCTTTGTACTGTATACTGTCAACTTTTAACTAAGTCTGTTTTAACTGTTATAAGTCACCTTGAGTCTCAAACTGGGGGAAAGGTGGGATATAAATATATTGTTATAATAATGATCATGTTAATAATATAATTATTTCCTTACACTTTTATTAAACCTTAGGTTATTTCCTAATTACAATATTAGATCTTGTCTACACGGGCAATATACCCTGTCTTGCCTCTGTCTCAGAGCCCTATAGTCCATACAATGCAGGGCATTTGCCCCGTTCTGCCCCTGGGCAGTCCTCACCTCCCCTGGGGCAGATACGGGACTCAGACGGGGGAAAGGTGGGGTAGGGCCCCATACAATGTTATAAGAAAATACCTGTTTAAATCATTTCCACTGGGAGGAAATGGATCAGATCCTGCGAGACCAGAGGAGCACATTCTGGCAGGCCAGCCCGTGCTGATGTTGCTGGTCTGCCTCACTCTCCTAAAAGCCAGGAAGGAATCCCACAGCATGTGACCAAGGCTGGTCACATATAGGGGGCCTTGGTCACATAGTGCAGGTCCCTTTCCTGCCTTCTGAGACAGTGAGGGAAATGGCAGTGGTGGCTGCAGTGACAGGCCAGCATGCCAATCAGGGCTTTCTCCCATTCTGTGGAGGCAACAGGGGGACAATGGGCCTGATCCGCAGCCAATGGGGAGCCGGTGTATCCTGGCTTGTGTAGATGAGCCTTTAGTTTCTCCACCAGCTCCATAGACAGAGCAATGCACTTGTTTTGTAGAGTATGAACCTAAGTACAAACATTCTTGCAAATGTGCCTATGTGAGAGATCTTGAGCAGTTGACTATTATTTGTCCTTACTTCCTAATCTTTAAAATGATAATAACAGCCTACTTCATTGTGTTCTTGTGATTTAAAACCCTATAATGAGATCTAGATTAAAATATTTTGCACATTAAAAGTGCTATAAAATTTAATTAAACCTTAGAGGATGCTGTGAAAAGCGTGATGTTCTATCTTTCTGTATGCTTCAGTTTTAGCCAATGCTCTGAAAGAAACACAGGAAGCTGCCCTATACCAAGGCAAGCTATTGATCTACCTAACTCAGTATTGTATTTATGGGTGGGCAGGGGCTACTTCAGTCTTGAGTACTCTACTGTTTTTAAATTAAAAATCCCATTTTCCTATGAACCCAATAGTGGTAGCTGGTGGCTCCCAAATCAGTGGAATGGTGAATCTCTTCTTGGTTTTGGCTGGAACTTGAAAAGAGCTATATCCAAGGTGCTGAACCCTATCTCCCAGTTTCATCTTCTTTTAAAGTTCAGACTAAAACATGAAGTGGGCTCACAGGCCACTGACATAGAAGGAACCAGCTGTCAGTGCAACCAGAGCTTGGTGCCACAGAATAAGCCTAGAATTAAAGAATTCCAAGCTCCAGAATTTGTTTAGAGTGCCACCATGAAGTGGAGCTCACACGCCTTCAATGCACAATCCATTCTTGATTACTCAAAGCTGTCTCCATTTGATTAGTACAGTCAAGGATAGGAAGGCCATTATTTAGGTTGTTGCTATTTGTTGAAAAATCTCCTACAAATCATTCAGCAATCTATCAGAGTATCCATTTGTACTAATGTAGAATTTATGCTTCTTGCCATTCCTGGTATATACTGAGGGCCAGTAAACCTCCAGGCTTTCTGGCAGGCATCTTTTCTAACTGTTTAGAGATGCCAAGGATAGAATGCAAGACCTCCTGTGTTCAAAGCATATGTTTTTCAACATTAGTCTTCCATCACCAGTGGAATTTTTTTTTACACACACTGCATGTATTTCTCTGAGGTCCTATGAAGTGTCCCGTGGGAGGTTGTAGGAGTGTTTGGTGTGGGGACAGATATAAATGAAAGAAGCTGAGAGTGCCAAATTTTCTAGAGGAATTGTATGAATCAGAAACATCAATAGGCAGCACGAGACTGGAAGCCAACTTGGCTGTAGTCACAAAGGACAAAAATCTCTATCTTCCTAGTTGGTTGGTCTCTTCTTGTTGCCTCTGTGCCACTGGCATTACCAGCAGTCTGACACACAGAAATCAAAGATGTGATGCTTTTCTGACCATTTACCAGCATGCAGGGAAAAAAAAGTTCCCTTTTTGTGTGTCAACCCGGAGTGAGGAGAATAAAATAAAGCTGGCAATGCTATCTGGCCATTCTCAGGGACACAGGTTTCATGGAAATGTGTATTGTAGAGCGTGATGCAATTGATCTATCCCCACTGCAGGTTCTTGCAGTGCAGTAACCCTGTAATTGTGGCAGCTCCCAGTGTAGTTGAGGTGTATATGTTTGTTGTCTTTTGGCTGGTGTGCTGCTATTGTTAGTGGCTGACCAGTCATAGAAGACAAACCTTATCAATATCTATTGATGATAAGGTGCCACTGTTCTGTTCTGTTCCTTCCTTCCTTCCTATTGTGCATAACAGAAGTGATCCATGTTCCTTCCATGCAACACCATGAGCATTGCAACTTTGAAGCATAACCTTGCATCCGACTGGATACTGTCTAGGGCACCGCTTGCTAATTAGTGTGAAATGAATTGAATTATGTTGATAAATGGCAAGGTAAAATTCATTTCCACTTTGTCCTGGCAATTCCCCCACCCCACCCAAAGCCTACAGTTAAATCACTGCTTTTAATATCCAATGCACAAGATTAATAAGTCATTTTCTTTCCTTAATTGATCATGATATCCAAGAGCACTTTGTAATAGAGTAAATGAAGACTGCAGTGATTTGCACAAAAGAGTTCCTGACTTGGGTCAAAATGTCTGCCTGGGTGCCAGTGCTACAGGAACTCCTTTGCTCTTTAGTAAATTAGGATGAATTTTGCCCTGTCCCTGGGCAGCTCTTGTGCAGCTGCAGGAAGGGGCCATCATTGCTGGGAAAGAGGACAGTGGGTGGGGTATCTTCCTTGTCATAGCATACAGCAGGAATGGACAACTTTGGGAGGCTAGGAGGCTGCATAAGTCCCCTAGGAGAACTCAGAGGGCCACATCCCCCCAATGGCACCCCCACAACCCCCCATTTCCTCTCCCTAAATGCCCCCAAATGCCTTCATGGGGGTGTGGAAGGTCATTTTTGCCCTTTTTTTTTTTAGCGGGGTCTAGGAGGGGCCTTTTTTAGAAATAAAAAGTGACAGGAAGTCATTTCCTGTTGACTCCCTGTTTTAGAAAATGGTCTTTTGTTGGACTTAAAGTGGCCCTGCCCCCTGCAAAATGTGGCAAAATGCTCCCCACACCCTCAGAAGGCCTTGGGGGAAAACATTTGACCTTTATGGGGTAGGGGCACAAAAATGGTCCTAAGGCACATGGCCCTCAGGGTACATTTTAACACTCCCCCCAAGCACAAGAGTGGAGTTTGGGGGAGCTAGAAAAGCCTTCTCTGCACTTGATGCTTCCTCTTTGCCCACTTGTTTTTGTTCAGCCTTTCCCTTGTCTGCCTTGTGGTTGGTGTGGGCTAAGGCTGGTTGCCATTGCGTCCAGGTAGGAATTTTTGCCCTCTTTAGGTTTGTTTGTTTGTTTGCCTCACTCTGCAATGACTCTAGGAGTAATTATGGACAAAATAAGCTCTGGGTGGCTTTAAATAGCTGGCCATACAGCTGAATGGCTATAGACATCTATTAGGCAAGATAGACATTTCCAGATTCCCCTAAGTCCTCCTTTAAATAACTCTATGGGGTCTTCCTCTCAGTAGCTGCCTGAGTGTATCCTATATAACCTTGAATTGTGCTTGGGGCTCAAGTGGCTCCTCATGGCTGAAGAGGATGTCAGGATGGACCCCTCTGCTTTGGTTGGAGCCCAAGCTGTAACAACTCCCCTTTCAGACCTCAATTGTAAGTACTTTAAATAAAGTGGTCCTAGTTCAACCCATGTCTTGTATCTTGTCTCATTATTTCCTAAAACGATATGCAACTCTCACCAGTGGTGGTTGGTGTCTCCAGATTCAGTAGCTTGGTAAAACTCTTGCAGAAGCCACTTAAGGTGCTAGACCCTATGCCCAAAAGAGTTTCAGCACCTGGGAACCTTGAATTTCAGAGTTAAACCCAGAACAGATGCAGTGCCTTCCCGACACTGGAGACACCAGCTACCACTAGTCCTCACACAATGAAGACTCCAAGCAGCAATGAGCAATTTAGTTCTGTTTTGCATTTTTGACTCCCCATGGAGACCAGCCTCCAATTGACTGTTGTGGGTGTTTGCTTTAGAAACCCTAGTATAGCATGAAGAATGTAGGCATAGCATATATTCATGTCATTTTCTGCTTGCAAGTTTTACCTACGCCCTCTCTCTTCCTGTACCAGTTAGTCTTCTGTTAGTCTGAGGTTTTGTAGGAGATTATCAGACACCCTTAATATGGCATGACAATGATGCCAGGAGATCACCAAATGGCTTTATTTTCAGGTGATGTCATTCCCTAGTCATTATGTCCCCATGCTCGTTCCGTTCTGCCATAGCTCCTTTCTATTCATGGGCTAAGCCGTGAATAGGTCACCCATTCCATTTCCATGCCAGAACAACGGGCAAGTGAAAAAGTGTCCCATTATGTTGGTGCAATGCCATGCCAGTGTCAGTGAGAGGTCTTGTCCAACAAAGCAGCCAGTTACCAGCAATTAATACACAGTTTAGGAGTTTGACCAAAATAAAGCTCAAAAGACTGGGAAAGCAACCAGCTCTCCATGATAGCAAGGTCAATTAAGTGGAGACAGATAAGATTTGAAACAAGGAAGGTTCAGTTTCTTGAGCAGCAGCAAAACCAGCAGGAAGGCACACAGAGAAGAGTCGAGAATACAGCCCAATGGTTAAACCTTATGGAAGGCAATGTAGTCCAGAAATAGGTCTGTGGGTCCACAGGATTAGGCAAAACAAACAAACATACACATGTATAGGTGGGACACTGAATTATTTTTTTAAAAAAATCTCAGCCTTCCTCCACCTTGCACATACTGGTCATAATATGGACTGGCACCATACAGGCTTACTTTAGAGTAAAAAGGTTCAAGATCATTGTCAGCGTCATATGTAACATAGACTAGGACATGGAGCAATGGGTTTAAACTACAGGAAAAGAGATTCCATCTAAACATTAGGAAGAACTTCCTGATAGTAAGAGATGTTCAACAGTGGAACACAGTGCCTCGGAGTGTGCTGGAGTCTCTTTCTTTGCAGGTTTTTAAAAAGAGGCTGGATGGCCATCTGTCAGGAGTGCTTTGATTGTGTGTTCCTGCATGGCAGGGGTTTGGACATGATGCCCTTGTGGTCTCTTTTAACTCTATGATTCTATGAGCAGGTAGTTTCACACAGCATAGGATTAACACAGCATGCTGTTTGACCCTGAGCTTCCCTTGTATCCAGGTTTACAGTTGTTACTGCTTTTATAATGATGCTCCCCATGTTTTTAACAACTACAGAATGTGTTGGAGATAGGCAGCTGGTTCCAGTGTGGGAAAGCAACTGTTTTCCATTATTGACTCTCCATAGTACAAAAAGCATTGCCTGTAGAACCTCTGTCCATTATATCTCCATTGAGACACATAGCTGCTGGCAGGAACAAGGCGGCAGCCCTAAATAGCATATATTTTGTAATACTTCACAATAAAGGTCACAAAAATATTGCTGTCAATTTTCTTTTTGAAGGAAGAATTTTTTTTTTAGTAAATTTCTTCTCACTGCATGAAAGTTTGAAAACTGCCATTTTCAATGACTATTCATAGTTTTGGCACTTATTCTGAGCAAAATTTGCATGTGGTTGTTTTGGACAGAAAACAGAAGCAAGAGTTTAATTTGTCAGTTATAATATGTGTAACCTAGAGTTACATACATGACTGGTTTATATTCATGATCTTTATATATTCACTAGTTTATGGAATACATAGGGACCATGAAAATCCCTAACCTCCACTTACTGGGCAATAGCCTATTACCCCCAGGTGTTAGAATGAAAGTGATAGAGATCATTAGGCTTCCAAACTCAGACTCACTCTTGGAGACTGTAAATTAGGATTTTTCCCCCCTGATTTGAAATCTGTACGATTTCATAAAACAAAGGCTTGTTGGTTGACTAAAGAAAGGATATTATGTTACTGTCATAGATAACAATATGGTAATGTAGAAGTTACAATTAGGCAAAGGAATGTTTTTACGTGTGTGTTGATAATAGATGGCCTAAAAGCTTTTGTGTTGTAATTGCTTATTCCACACAGAAACAGCTGTGTTTGTAGATGAGCTAGGATTACCAACTTCATAAATTCGAAAAAAGGCAATATAAAAAGTTGTTTTTTAATATGACTATCTACTGATTTTTTTAAAAAATGTATGTGGTATAAACTGAGCTTATTCCTTGACAGTTGAAAATGTCACATTTTATATTTCAATGACACTAACCAGAATTAATGTACAAAATGCATTATTTTCTTGCCCTTACAGAAATAGTTTTTTGATCATTTGTTTCTGGTTTATTTATTTATTTGGAAATGTTTTTAGTCAATGTTCATGTATTCATTTCCCAGCCAGAGCCAGCCACGGGGATAGTGGATTCATCCCTGCTTATTCTTCATTCGATCTCATAATGTGATGATTTCTTGTTCAGTTATTTGCAGATACAGGAAATTATGTGAACTGCCCCTCATTGAAGAGCATTGACTTTTAAGATACTGTCAAGGGATATGATAATTTTAACTGTGGCATTTGTTCTTCTGTTTCATACATACAGAGTTTATGGTAGATATAATGATACAGAATAATGATAATAACTATAAAAAATCATAGCGATTATCAGATCAGGCCTCATAGCAATGATCCTAGATGGTGGGTGTGGGAAAGGAAGCTTTGTTGCTTGAATGCTTCAGTACTTCATAAGCCTAATTTAGGCACAAAGGCATTGCCATCTATCCACATCCAACATAGTTATTAGGAACAGATAACTTACTCTGTTTTTCGATGTGAAGTTGAAGGCTTTTACAGCTGGCATCCATAGGTTTTCCGTGGTTTTTTTTTTTTTCTGGGCTGTGAGGCCGTGTTCTGGAAGAGTTTATCCCTGACCTTTTGCCTGCATCTGTGGCTGGCATCTTCAGAGAATGGTTGGGTAGGGGTGTGTGGGGCTTATATAGTGTGAGTCCCTGTTGGGGAGGATATGTAAATGTGTGTATTTGAATGGCTAGTTCCTGGGAAGGGGAGCTATGCAAGGAGGATTAGTGTTTGTTTGGCTAATGGTCCATTGTCTGGTGGCAATCCCCCTGTCCCTGGGTGAAATTGATTAGCATGTGCTGAGTTTTGATTTTGGTGTTTTTCAGGACTGGTAGCCAAACTTTGTTTACTTTAAGGGTTTCTTCTTTCCTGTTGAAGTTGTCCAGGTGTTTGTGGATTTCAATAGTTTCTCTATGCATTCTGACATGATAGTTGTTGGCCTGGTCCAGAATGTCAGTGTTTTTAAATAACATTTGTGTCCAGGTTGGTTTATAACATGCTCTGCTACTGCTGATATTTTTGGCTGGCCCAGTCTGCAGTGTCTCTCATGTTCCTTGATTCTGTTTTTCACCTGTATCTGTTTCACATATATTCAGTTATAGATCCATTCCCATGTCCACACCAGTCTGTTGTTTTAAAAAATGTAATTTCCCCCTTGTTGTGGTGGTATGCCTTCAAGTCGTTTCGCACTTATGTAAACCCTAAGGCAAACATATTACAAAGTATATTTGGCAATACTTTTTCAGCAGGGTTTTGCCCTCCTCTGATGCTGAGAGCATATGACTTGCAGAAGGTCATCCAGTGGCTTTTCATGGCTGAGCAGGGCTTCAGACCTTGGTCTCCAGAGTCGTAGTCCAATGCTCAAGCCACTACACCATGCTGGCTCCCATTTCCCCTTTGAATATTAATTTTTAACATGTTTTGGCTTTAGAATTAAATCACAACATTCATAGAAATGTACAGATCAAAAGATTAGGACATAACAACCCACCTGGTTTTCTTAAACACATGAATGAAAGAGAATATTCCACTGTCCCTAATGCTTGGGTAGTATTGTCATTTGCTGGTACAGACAGTTCTTCTGTTTGCTACCATGCATCCCCTAGACTTTGCATGTGTCATAGATATGATTCAGTAAGATGGCAAAGGCACCTGTTGTCATTGCAGTTTTATAATATCTTTTGTGCTGGGATGTGCTAAAAGAAGCATGAATAGATAAAATGGCATTTTGGTCCATGTAGATTTCACAATTTTGTTCACATCTAATGAGAGATTTGTCAGCATAATTTTCTCATTTCAAGAAGCTGTAGAGACAGATGGCAAAGATACCAATCATGTTCAGCCCTCTCCACCGTGGGAGACAAATGCAATGACAATAGGCAGCATTTGACTTATCTATTGTGTCTATTTTAAAATAAGTTGGCAAGTGAACCCATCAGCCTACTGAGTTTTTCCCCTGGTTTTGCCAATTTCTATTGATGCTTGTAACTGTGCTCAAACATAGTTGCATTTTTAATGTATAGTTCTTTTCCCAGAACCTTTTGCAATGCCCTGAATTATTTTTGTAGATATGTCGTTTTTGTAGCACTGCCTCCTCCCATTTATAATTTCAGTGGGCACATTTTAAATGATGTCTCCAGAAAGGCTTCAAGGATATCAATGACATCTTGTTATAGCTGTGAAGATTATTAAACATACCAAAAGGGAATGCTGTTCCTCAGAGTTTGCACATTTCAAATCTTCATATTCTGTGTACTCACAATGATCTAATTAATTAATTAATTAATTCCCTGCCTTTCTCCCTGTGCAGAAGAAAACAAGGTTCAGCCAAAAACAAACACCCCCCTAAAAAAGTTAAAAAAACAATTAAACAAACTGTATTGTTAAAAAGATAATGTTATAAATAATTTAAAGCACATTTAAAACATAATAAAAAAGATAAAAGCACAGCCCCATTAAAAAACCCTTCTTTTGTGGCTTGATAATAACTGTTGAAGGAATTGAATTAAACATCTGTAATTGAAGGTATATTTCTGTATCTTTACATTTGGTTTGTTTGGGAAGGGAGCCATTCATTTCTCCATAGGTATATCTGTTTGGAAATACTGGCTGGTGTTCTGCAGTGCTTTTACAGCTTTGTAACCTAGAATTACGGCTCTGTAACTGATCTGTACTAGGTAAATGCCTCCTCAGCCCACCTTAAGAGCTAGAAGCCACATCAGATGAAGGAAGTTTGTTCAGATGCCAATCGAGGGGCAAGGAGGATGCCATTTCCAACTCCCTCACACCAATGAGTGAGGCTGCGATAATCAGAATCAGGACCCGCATTTCAATTCCTTGTCACAGCCTTGCTTGCTGTTGGGTGGGGGCTGGAAACATCCTCCTCCTTGCTTCTTGATCATCAGCTGGACAAACCTCCTTCTGCCAATTTGGCTGTTAAGGTGGCCAGGAGGTGGGGGGGGGAGCAGGCCAGGAGACATTGTTTAGTTACACAATGTAACCAAGCAGTCAATGTAGAATACTGGCAATTAGTTATTATAGGAAGGATGATACCTCAGTGGTAGAGCCTTTGCTTTCCAGGTAGGGCTGGGAACGTTCCATCTCTGAAACCCTGGAGTCCTACGGTTACACAGTGTACACAACACTGAACTTGGTGGGCTAGTGGTCTGGCTTGGTATAATGCAATAGTATTATTTTGGAGTAATTTTGCTTTAGATATCCACTGATATCTTTCTCTACATCTGGAGAAACTGGCAACCCTGCCTCCTTTATTGTCAACCCAGAGTGAAAAAGGGTTATGGAAAGAGCAACATTATTGACACAATGTTTCAGTTGATGATGTTGAGCAGAAAGTGGAGGAGGCCTTCATCCCTCACCTCACAGTCCTCAAACAGCATTTAGGACTTTTTTGGATGGGGTTTTATAATGCGAACAGCCTCGTCCCCGTTGCGAGGCTGCTGTGCTGCAGGGCGTCCCTTTCGGATGACGCTTTCCCCTGCTGATCCTCTGCCGATACTGTTGCGTAACCACGGGGACGCTGCAGCATTATATTTGGTGGTTTTCTAATCACGAAAGTTGATCGTGATTAGAAAACCACAAAATATAACGCTGTAGCGTCCCTGCGGTTATGCAACAGTATTGGCAGGGGAGAGCGTCATCTGAAAGGGACGCCCTGCAGCGCAGTAGCCTTGCAATGGGGACGAGGCTGCTCGCGTTATAAAACCCCATCCGAAAAAGTCCTAAGGTGTGATCAAAAGGAAGACCCAGATCTAACTGTGGCAGTGCCAGATTCTGAGTGATATCTGAGCAATGATGAAGTGGATTTTGTCCTTCTTCTATGAAAACTGAATTGCCATTGTCATGCAAATGAAATTTCATGGACTTGTATTTTATATTGAAATAAAGTTGCAAATTATAGAGGGGGGAAATCACTGATTGTAATTCTTAGTCATTCATTCATATGTTAGAGGAGAATAGCCTAAGCAGAAGTTAACTATCTAATGAAATCATCTGTAAACTTTGTGCATATGTTGGAGGTAGTGGTGGGATATATTTGAGAGAAACAATATAGACAACTGTACTTGTCTAGAACTTAGGCAGAGCTTTGAAGGCCTTCCACACTGGGAATGAATGCAGCAGTAGTCACCTGTGTGTTAGATGATAGAGCTGTGTGTCCTGGGTAGGCTACCTTGTGCCTGCAAGCTAATCTGCTACTTTCAGCTGTTCTGGAGGAATCTGTTTCCTCATGTTGTTCAACTAAGACACAAATGTTTGTCCAGTAGGTATAAAGTATGTGCCTAAGGGGTTGGAAGCATCTTGACACTTCCTCAGGGAGCAAAATATCCTGGGCCAGCTCCAGCAACTTGTGCATCACTTTGAATCTTCAGATGCAAACATTTTTCCTCCCTAGTAGATGGATGAGTCTGTTTATTAACAGTTTCAGATTTTCTCACATTGGAAAAAAAAAAAAAGAAAATCTATGGATTTGGGGAATTTACATCAAAACCAAAGCAATCAGAATGCTACCCGTTTTTTCCATTCTTCTCCCATCCCTGTTGTGTCTCTCTCTTCCCCTTCCTGCTAAGCAACAAACCTGAATGCTTCTTGTTAGCAGCAGGCAGAAGACAGAAGGAGAGGTCAAGAAATGAAGAAAGTGCATCTGTCTTGTTTCCACTCTGATAGTGTTATTTAGAGATACAGCACAATTGTTTGGGTTGTACAAATGATTGTGACTCCTCAGATTTTGTCAGACAGGAACATGTGGTAATAAATCATATGCAGTCATATATGGATGGATGAATGTATTTCCTTGAGGTGATTTGGATGTGTGAGCGATTCTTTTGGCATGTGCATGTGATACATACTGCATATGTCTAAGAAAACGAGGAGGGAAGAAATCTCTTGAAAAATACAGTTGAACAACTTACCAAGCGATAAATGTTGGAGAAACTGTACTACTTCATGAGGTCCTCAACCTTTACCACGCATAATATATGGTTGGGGGAAAAAACAGCACATTTCCCAAATGGATATTTCCAACAAAAAAAGGGGTGGGGACCCCTTACCATTTGGTTAGCTGGTAATTTGTATGGGTCTCTCATATAATCTTCTCTAACTATCCATGTGTGAATGTTGAAGGTGTGGTTTTGTTGTTTGTTGTTCTGTGCCTTCAAGTTGTTTCTGAGTTATGATGACCTAAGGTGAACCCATTTTATATTTATGCAAAACTGACAGCTGTAATTTTAATGGAAAATTTAGAAGAGTGCAGACTGACAGAAGATGGAGACCAAGGGGGCTGTCTAAATGGTGAAAATACTACTCACAGAATGGGAGGAGAATCTTACCTGCTTAATGGGATCCCACATTGTATTGCAGTATTTGGAAAGGGGGGGGGCAAAAAGGTCAAAAACTCCAGGGGGAAAGCCTTCATGGATTTTCCTGGAGTTTTTTTTTAAAAAAAAAACAGTGAGGGGAATATGAATTCCTGGTCATTGGGAAAAGCTTTGCATTCAAGCTTTGAATCACTTTCCTATAGGTGAGGAAGCACAAAGGTGATTAGCCAGATGAGTGTGGGGGTGAGTCTTGCTAACAGGGCAAGTTCCCAATATCACCATGTTGTTTTTTCACCTTAGCAAGCAAGCACTACGGTGAAAAAACAGGGTGGCAGGGGTGGGTTTTTTTGTTTTTTTGTTTGTTTTGTTTTCTTTTTGCTTCTTTGTTAAATTGAAAAATTGCTCTATGGCATCTTGGATTTTTTTAAAAAAAAGTTTGGCAGCAGCAAATTGAAGTAAGTACAAACACAAGTAAATCACTCATGGTCACCATCTTGCATAAGAAGCTTATGGGGGCAAAAACATGGTTGAGACAAGTTGCAGCTGCTGTGAAATGCCGTTACTGAGGGGCATTCTGGGTTTTGGAGCTCGTATAGACAAACCCCAACTATTGTGCAATTAAATTCCTATGGCAAGAACTTTCTTCACCAGATGTGTGAAATGTACAAAGAAAGTTGATGTTGCTTTGTACCTTCAAGTCAACTCTGACTTATGACACTATCAGAGGGTTGTTTTTTTTGGCAAGACTTATTCAGAGGGGGATTTCCATTGCCTTCCTCTTAGGCAGAGAAATATGACTTGACCAAGGTCACCCAGAGGGTTTCTATGGCCAAGTGGGGATTCAGATCCTAGCCCAGCACTCAGGCCACTACACATGAAATGAAATTCAGATCTTGAACTGCAGTTCCCACAATCCCTCATTATTATCAACTAGCTGGACCCAGTGTACCTTATGCCATTAAAAAAACTCCCCCCAAAATTCCCAGTAGACCTCTCAACAACCCTGTAAGGTAGGCTGGTGGATTTAAATGCCTCCTCTCCCTTTTCAGCATTCCACATATTCCCCAGAATTGCTGAGGGTGACTCACTCTGTTGCCCTGCTGTGGCCACCACCAGTTGACTCCCTGGGTCCCATTGCAGTGGCAGCAGTGGTGTCCCACCTTCGCCACCAACTGACTGCCTGGGCCCCATTGCAGTGGTAGCACTTGTGTCCTGCAGCTGCCGCAAGTTGACTGCCTGGGTGCTGTCCCAGCCCGTGACTCTTGAGTGGCTGAGAAAGTGAGAGGCCCTTTTGTGGCAGGAATGAATTTTGAGCTGGAGAGGGAATTTGCATGTGGGTGGTGATTAGTTGGGTGTGTTTCCTGAGCAGCCAATCAACACACTGGGAGAGGAAACCTACCTAGGCTTATTGTACATACCCAAGCATTATATATATATATATATATATATATATATATATATATATGCTATCTAAGACTGATGGAAGTTGCAGTCCAATATCTTCTTGAGGTGGGAAGCAGCATTTCATGAATGGTGATGCAGCTGGTCTAGGGAATTTTCTGGGCCTGTTCCCCCTTCTAAATATCCTAATGGTTTTCTATGAATACTGGAATTTGTTGACAATTATAATGGGGATATTAAAAATCTTTTATGAGATGGAGAATTTTTTTCTTATAATTGCAAAGCAGCAAGGCAAATGGCAGGGGTGCATTAAAATAGTCTGTTTTAAATATTGACCTTTTTCCAAAGCTTTGATAGATGCTAGCAAGTAGAATTCATTAAAATATTTCTAATTTCCTGACATTAAAATAGGAAGGACTCTTCTCAATGCACAGCTACTCAAACAGCCATCATCCAAATGTCCTAGTTTAACAAAGGTCCCTTGACTCTATGCATGCCAATGAACCTGACTATTGAATTTATAAATCAGTGCTAATAGATGTCCTACAAAAGTCAGGGACTTCTGGCTGTGTATACACTGATGTCTTACAATTCATTAGAGGGGGTATAAATGCTTGAATGAGCATGGTCTAGAGGTGCACAAATACACTCAAATGAATTTCAGATTAGGACTTTGAAAAAGGATTAAGTGGGGGAAGGGACGAGTGCCCCTAGAAACATTTCAGGACAAAATTAAATTCTGGCCACGCACAAAATATGAAAGGCTAAATAAATATTAATATATCTACTTGCAGAGTGATTATATTTTATTTCTAATCTTCAAGCTTTATGACTATATGTGTGCATATGTGGACTGAATGGAAATGTCTATGATTTTTATCACACCCTTCCAAAGGATGCAATCTGGGGAATCCTCGCTTTGGTGAGTTCTAGTGCAAATGATATTTAGTCTTAATTTGAGTTAAGATTCAAGAAAATTTAGGCTTCATTCCTGCCAATAATGTAAAAAACATTCACAAATATTCTTGTTCTCCATGATAAATGGTCTCTCAACATTTCAGTCTACTCCACCAAGAGACTAGTCAACCTCCATGAGATTTTCCACACTTCGTGATGTGTGCGTAGGAAAAATTCATTTGTACAAAATTGTTTTGGGTATGCAAAAATTGGGTTTTCTCCCCAAAAAAGTCCCAATATTTCATGCATAAAACATGTATTTTGTTGAAAAAAATACCTTGTTCTCAGTACAAAATAGGAAGGGTGTTTTTTTTTTTTAACAAAAGGGTTTTTATACACATACACACACACACACACACAAAGAGGGGGAAATCACCAAAAATCCCTATAAATTCACCAAGCAGCAAACAGATTTGTGAAATTAGTTATTCTTGCAAGTAAGAATGAAATAAGCAAATATTAATAGTGGCTCCTTTTCGTCTTGGAAAGATGTGACCAGTGGGGTGCCACAGGGTTCTGTCCTGGGCCCAGTGCTATTCAACATCTTTATCAATGACTTGGATGAGGGAATTAGGGGCATACTTATCAAATTTGCAGATGACACCAAATTAGGAGGAGTAGCTAATACCATAGAGGATAGGATCAAAATTCAAAATGACCTGGATAGACTGGAGAGCTGGGCCAAAGCTAACAGAATGAAATTCAATACGGAGAGATGTAAAGTACTGCACTTAGGGCGAACAAATGAAATGCATAGATATAGGATGGGAGAGACCTGGCTGAATGAGATTATGTGCGAAAGGGATCTAGGAGTCCTAGTAGACCATAAGCTGAACATGAGTCAACAGTGTGATGCAGCAGCTAAAAAGGCCAATGCGATTTTGGGCTGCATCAATAGAAGTATAGTGTCTCGATTAAGGGAAGTAATAGTGCTGCACTATTCTGCCTTGGTCAGACCTCACCTGGAATACTGTGTCCAGTTCTGGGCACCACAATTCAAAAAGGATATTGACAAATTGGAGCGTGTCCAGAGAAGGGTGACTAAAATGGTGAAAGGTCTGGAAACTATGCCTTATGAAGAGAGACTTAGGGAGCTGGGTATGTTTAGCCTGGAAAAAAGATGGTTAAGAGGCGATATGATAGCCCTGTTTAAGTATTTGAAGGGGTGTCACGTTGAGGATGGAGCAGGCTTGTTTTCTGCTGCTCTAGAGATTGGAACACGGAGCAATGGATGCAAGCACCAGGAACAGAGATTCCACCTCAACATCAGGAGGAACCTTTTGACAGTAAGAGCTGTTCGGCAGTGGAAGACACTCCCTCGGAGCGTGGTGGGGTCTCCTTCCTTGGAGGTCTTCAAACAGAGGCTGGATGGCCATCTGTCGGGGATGCTTTGATTGTGATTTCCTGCGTGGCAGGGGGTTGGACTGGATGGCCCTCATGGTCTCTTCCAACTCTACAATTCTATGATTCTCATTCCTAATTATACATTCTTAGGAGTAAGTGTGTAAAATATCAGTGATTCTATTGAATAGATGCTGCTGCTGCTGAATGGATAAGACTAGCTGAGTCAGATCCTCTTTTGAGGACTAGGGAACAGACCTAATTAAAGGCTGATTTGGACTTTTTGAACTTGTGTGTCAACACTGCACCTAAATCAGAAGCCTTGCCAATTACTGGTCAACATGCAATTCCTTTGGCTGATACTACATTTCCCAGTACTGCATGTCACATTTCTGCATAACTAAAGCTTTATGTATTTTTGAAGATCACTTTCCTCAGTCCCTCTTGGTTTTCTACCACTTTGAACTGAAAACAATTTTAACCTCCTATTATGATTTGAGCATTGGAGTACAGCTCTGGTGACTAGAGTTTAAATCCCTGCTCAGCTTTGGAAACCCACCAGGGCAAGTCACAATCTCTCAGCCTCAGAGGAAAGCAAAGGCAAATACCCTCTGAACAAATCTTGCCAAGAAAACCTTGTCATAGGATTGCCTTGGAGTCACCATAAGCCAAAATTGACTTGAAGGCACATAAAAACAACAGATATGTAAAAGATATAAAAACATCAACAACAGTAAAAATGCACTGATGAATTCTTCAGTGGTTTGGACCCAGACTCAGTCATACATAAGCCAAGACTGCTTTCAGAGGATCTACTCTAATTTTGAGTAATTCCAGAACCAACGCATTATTTTTCCAGTAAATATATTAATCAACCAGGATCCAAAGGAGCATACAACTTCCTGTGCATGCATATGAGAGCTTTGGTTTGGAGTTTGGATTGCCTGCCATGCCATCGGGCAAATATGTTGAAACTTGGTAGACCTTCAAAACTCGTTGTGTTAACTGATGCAGAAGTTTTCAAGGCGAAGAAGTGGAGATTAAAAGCACTACACTAGGCATGTTCAACTCCCGTATCATATCTAAAGTACTGGCCCTAGAAAAATATATAGAAAATGAACAAGATAGACCATGATGAGTTTTTGTCATAAAAAGAGAGATAAAACTGTGTGTGCATATTGTGGGGGGGCATAGTCTATCTGAGCAATAGAAAAAGAACTGACAAGAAAAAGGAATGGATAGACAGATGGGGAATGGCAAAGCTCAGTGGAAAATAAATGAAACCATACACCTGATGAAATGTTCATTTGTTATCAGATGATCAATAGTGCATTGGACACACGATAATTGTGACTGGTGCACAGAGAAGATGAATATTCACAAATCGAAAGCTGAATGGCTTTTATGTTTCAAAGAAAGCTATAAAGGTGAAAGCAAGTCATACATTTTATTTTGTGCAGAATTGTTTCTTAAATCTCCTTGAAGGAAAGATTGGAAAGTATTTTTGCTTTCCTAGGACAGTTCGGTTTAATGAAAATATTCCACCTGTGTGTAAATGGTACTGTCTTTGAGAGATGAAGTAAGATCATAATGTGTCTTGAGCAGACTGGAAATCATTGGCAAGTTTGCTGGAAAATTTCCTATTGCTTTAAAGCACCAGAGGCTCATTGTGGTGCTATCTAATCCATTAAGACTTAAAGCAACTTTACATATTGTGTAGCTCTCTGGATAAGCAGAAGAAAGCTTTAGTTCCATGATAGTTTTCTTGCATTATATTTTAAACTATTGTGTAGCATCACTCTGCTGCTGCTGGAAAGTGCTATAGCTATATAGAAATGAGTTGTAATTAACTATATTCACATAATTCTGTTTCCAACTAAAACCTAACTTTCATATTTGTATCTCACTGGACTGCATGCAAGAACTGTTGGTCATGGAGCTAACAATGGGAATATAACTTCAGACTTAGTACTATGTGTGAGATGTAAGAAATGATGAAAAAGCTAGAATCAGTGGCCACAGTACTATCAGATTTAATTTATATATAAGGGGGACATTGTTAATGAAATCTACCACACTCAGGTGGCTTGAAGAAAATTCTAGTTAAAAGGAACTTGACTTGGAGCTTCCAGAGGGTCCAATGTTGAGAGATAGTTCAAGGAGAGGAAGCCCCATGAGCACCTACTAGGGAGAGCCAATGAAAGGCAAGCACCCTTGTGGACCCAGACCATACACCCTGTTCCCCTCCCTTAATAAAGACACATACTTACTACAGGTTGTGTTAAGAAATGTATTGGGTACAATATAAACATAAAGATTAAGTATAGGTTAGTATGAAGATAATTGGAAATAAAAAGCCACAACTTGCTGATGGCTGCATATGGTTGGCACTATTGCATGGGTCCGGATCCCTTCATTGCCCAACCCTGTGTTGGCCAATGGACCAATGCCGGTTGCTACCGACCCAACCTGGAGGGGAGAGCTCCTGGCCGACCTGACCCGCTTGATGCCCTCCCCTCACCTGGAAACAAGGGTTAATCATTAAGCGGGGGGGGGAGAGGTCTCTGTGAACTTGAAATTAAACTTGAACTTGACGGAGGCCCCCATTCCCCACCTACCCGGATCAGGGCCCATGCCATCCGCCTACCAAATTGTGAGAAATAAAGACATAAGCATACATAAGGAAATCAGGGAGGGTGGGCAGGTCTTCCGGCTCCTTGTGAGAAGGAACTTGACTTGGAGCTTACAGAGGGTCCAATGCTGAGAGATAGCTCAAGGAGAGGAAGCCCCATGAACACCTACTAGGGAGAGCCAATGAAAGGCAAGCACTCTTCCATCCAGCTGCTGCTGTAGTAACAGATGAGGAAAGGGTTTTGAGGAATACATTGCTAATAAATTTGAAAAGAACAGTTAAGAATTGCTTTAAGTACATCTAAAATAGGAAATGGCTTAGGCAGATAATTGAACTGTTGGGAGACAAGGAAATTAAAGAGTGCTAAAGGAGGAAAAGGAGAGTTTTGGGGAGCTGCATGAATTCTTCACTGTACAAGGTATAAGGTAGACAGCCATGTCTGAACTGGCATTTTCAAGAAAACAGTAATGGCAAAATATAGCGTCCTATAACTTATTGATAAATTAAGTGAACCCACAGCTCTAGATGGTATCCATCTTAAATATGAAGTTTCTGATCTTCCTGCAAAAATATGTCACACATCCCTAAGATCAGTCATTGTTCCAGAGGACTGGAAAGCAGTCAAAGTGACCTAGAACTTTATCAGACACAGAAAATATGGCATCATCACGACACCACATAACTGCAAAAGGGTGTGTGGATTAGATGATGTTGCTTTTGCAGTTAAAAAGAGCCTGAAATCCATTATTTTTAATTGACGGCTTAAGTTGTCAATAGATCCCCCTGCTGCTTTTCTGCTGGCATTGCTGGCATGCAATGCCTCTGTCCCTTTAAATCTTGGACTTACCCTGACAATGCCTTCTCCGGCACGAACACTTCTTGGTCAGATTGGGACATCCAGGTAAGTTTCGCTCTTTTTTCCCTTCCCTCGGTTACTTGTAATTGGTTGACTGGTCGAACCCAAAGGGTGCTCAGCAGTGGCTGCTCTTCGTCTTGGAAAGATGTGACCAGTGAGGTGTCACAGGGTTCTGTCCTGGGCCCAGTGCTATTCAACATGTTTATCAATGACTTGGATGAGGGAATTAGGGGCATACTTATCAAATTTGCAGATGACACCAAATTAGGAGGAGTAGCTAAAACCCTAGAGGACAGGATCAAAATTCAGAATGACCTGGATAGACTGGAGAGCTGGGCCAAAGCTAACAGAATGAAATTCAATAAGGAGAAATGTAAAGTACTGCACTTAGGGCGAAAAAATGAAATGCATAGATATAAGATGGGGGAGACCTGGCTGAATGAGACTACGTGCGAAAGGGATCTAGGAGTCCTGGTAGACCACAAGTTGAACATGAGTCAACAGTGTGATGCGGCAGCTAAAAAGGCCAATGCAATTTTGGGCTGCATCAATAGAAGTATAGTGTCCAGATCAAGGGAAGTAATAGTGCCACTCTATTCTGCCTTGGTCAGGCCTCACCTATAATACTGTGTCCAGTTCTGGGCACCACAATTCAAAAAGGATATTGACAAATTGGAGCATGTCCAGAGAAGGGTGACTAAAATGCTGAAAGGTCTGGAAACCATGCTTTATGAGGAGAGACTTAGGGAGCTGGGTATGTTTAGCCTGGAAAAAAGATGGTTAAGAGGCAATATGATAGCCCTGTTTAAGTATTTGAAGCGGTGTCACGTTGAGGATGGAGCAGGCTTGTTTTCTGCTACTCCAGAGATTGGAACACGGAGCAATGGATGCAAGCTCCAGGAACAGAGATTCCACCTCAACATTAGGAGGAACTTTTTGACAGTAACAGCTGTTCGGCAGTGGAACACGCTCCCTCGGAGCGTGGTGGGGTCTCCTTCCTTGGAGGTCTTCAAACAGAGGCTGGATGGCCATCTGTCGGGGATGCTTTGATCGTGATTTCCTGCATGGCAGGGGGTTGGACTGGAGGGCCCTCGTGCTCTCTTCCAACTCTGCAATTCTATGATTCTACTTGGACGTGTGTGTGTGTGTGCGTGCGCTTTGCTTAACTTTTTCATGTTTATTTTGCTGTTTATTTTTAAATTTCTTGCACGATGAAATCACATGAGATTTTGAATGAGGAAGTGAAGGGGGCTCTGTTCACTTCCTCTTTATTGCCAGAAGCCTTTGCCAGGGTTACAAGGTAAGCGTGAGGGGAAACTTTTTTTGCCAGCATAAAAGTGTTTTTTTTTTTAATGCCGGCAAAAGAACATTTAAAAGGATTGTGTGTGATAAAGTCCCAAGAATTTTTTTTAAAGGCTCCTGAGGGAATCCAAAGAGTTGTCTAGATGATGAAACTACTCCTCATAGAATTTGACTAGAATAGCTTTTGTCCCAACATGATGCAAAAGAGATTTGCTGTGTTCAGGAGGTTGCCAAAAACTCCATTTGCTATGGGGGGAAGCCTTGACTGGTTTACCTGAGGTTTTGTGAATAATGTGTGGGCTTGCACATTATAACAAAGGAAGTATGTTAATAATAAGATTATGTAACTAGTTTGTCAATACAATGCTATTTTTTGGTTTTTTCAATAAAATTAGTTCAATTTAATGGAATACAACCACCAAAAAAAAAAAAAAAAGCTTATTTCAGTATGAAAAACCAACTTATACCAGCAGAAAGTTTGACAATTATTTCTACACACACAAATGGCTTTTTCTACACACTCTTCTACACAAAGCCATTTGTGTGTGTAGAAATAATTGTCAAACTTTATGCTGGTATAGGTTGGTTTTTCATGCTGAAATAAGCTTTTCTTTTGTGGTTGTATTGCATTAAATTGAACTAATTATATTGAAAAAACAAAAAAAATAGCATTGTATTAACAAACTAGTTACATAATCTTATTATTAGCATACTTCCTTTGTTGTTTTGGAGTGCCAAAATCGGACACCCTCCATGAGAGTTATTTGGCTTGCACATTATCACATGTCTGGGCATCCAATTTTGGATACTGCACATTCTCCATGTGGGTGGAAGTGGAGAACGGATTGGTTGGCTGTGTGGGTGGTGGGTGGGCTTACTGGGAAGGAAGTTGCTAGAAGTGCCATTTTCAAGTTTTATGTTATTGAGTGTGTGCTTTTTTGCTGTGCTCAGGCAACCAAAGGGTTTTTTTTAATAAGTGGAAGGTCGCAGTTGTGCACATTTGATTTACAAGTAAAAAAAAACCCAAAAAACACACTGTGCAGTGGTGACAATACATGTGGAAAATAATAACATGTTGTGCTGTTGGCCACCATCTTAATTCTCAGGAATGGTGATCCTAAGGAAAACCTATCATGGGGTTTTCTTGGCAAGATTTCATATACTGCATTGATATATACTGCACATACATATGCAGGATATTTCTTTTAAAATAAATTTTGGCCAGAATCCTATTGGTACACTAAGATAATGTAATTACACCAGCATACATGGGAGTGTAGGGGAAATCTTTTCCTTGAGGGTTCAAGAATGGAGTTTGTAGTAGAATGGGAACAGAGTTTTATTGATAACAATGTAACAGGCAGACGCCAGCATTCAAGATAACAATCTATCAAGATAACATATACCTGACCATTTATAGCCGTTTTAGAAAACCTACCCAGCAACAGGATACAAGAACAAAATAGCAACTCATAGGAGTATATTGGCTATGTTTTAGCCAATCATTAAATAGAAATTATTAAGCCATAATAAGCCAAATTTACCAAGCAAGCACCAAGTGGAAACTGTTGAACCTTTCTCTTACATTTCAGATTGTTATTGTTATTAGTAGAAAACATTGGTTAGTCAATAGAAGGGTCAGAGTGCTCTGGAAAGCTTAAACTGCTATTCCTTGAAATTTGTAAGAGCTTAATAATGCCATAGCGTCTAAAATTTTCCTTGGTTCAGGATACCTTTCCTTATGGTCAAACACTAATCTTTCCCTTTAGGGGCAGCAGGAAGGGGGAAAAAACATGAATGAAGGAGACATGAAAAAAGTAAGGAATTAGAGAAATAGGCTAATAGCTGGCAGATTTTGTTCTTCCCTTACCACATCAATACAACCCATATGATTCCAATCTATATTCTCTTGGCTGGTGAACACGGATGCTTAGTGAAAGAGTGGATTGGAGGTGATATGGGAATCATGCACTGTCAACCAGTTTCCCTGTCTGGTTTAACCACTATTGAGGGTCAGGATAAATAGGGCTAAATATTGCAAAGGGAGTGAACTGAGCTCTTTGTCTGAAAAGCCTCTTCTCTGAAAAACAAATTTTGAAATGCATCTACTAAAAACAGATTCTTTCACATCACAAGCATCACATTGATTTTGCTCCCCACTGTTTGTCAAGGCTTGGTGTCTTGTCTGTTATATATTTGCACTATATCTAAAACTTTCAACAACTGGAATTGCTTTTAACTGCATTTTTCATTTTCTAATGGAAAACTTTATTTGAAAAGGTAGAGGAAATGGTTTATGATTAAATATTCCAATTGAGCGATTAAGAAAACATGAAATGTTTTACTAGCTCAAGTGCCACAAGGACAATGGTCCATAAACAAGATTAAATGGTTTTAGCCTGCCGTCAATCAAAACGGCACAGTGAATTTACTTCTCTGACAAGGCTATTGAAATCAGCATGCTATCAAATCATGAATTTCTAACTTATCTATAAGAAAAAAGTCTATCTTCTTCAAGATAACATTTCATCATAATGCCTCTGCACTCTGGAAATGAGGCAATAACTCAAGCAAATCTGAATTTACCGAGTAAAATAAAAATGAATTGGGCCTGATTTGTAATAAATATCCAACATATTCAGCAAGCAAGGATAAACAGCTCAGACTGAGGGACTAAAATCATGTGCTGAATGAGTTTTCTTTGCTGTGCATCAGGGTGGGGAACCTTTGGCCTTCCACCTACCTTTTGACCAACAGTTTTGATCACCAAATGACCTGTTCCCATCATCTCCATGTCAAAGGATAAAGGAACTCCTCTGGAGGACTAAGTTATGCACCCCCAACTCTGAAGCAGACAATATGCATAGGCCTCAGAAATAAATTCAGCAGTAACAATGAGGTGGAGTTTAAAGGAGAATCAGTATGAGTGGTAAAGGAGGAGCTATTCATATTGTGAGGGATAGTCAAGGAGAGGACATAGCCTCAATAACTGCTCTGTTGGAACTTAAACCAAATTTATTGATTGATTGATTTAGATTTGATTTCATTTACATCCCACCTTTCTCCTTACACAGGATTCAAGACCCAAGTACATTATTTATACTAAAGTGAAAGTTGTGCTTCACTTTTACAAACAGGGTCACATGTAATGACCAGTAGGCTGCTGGGAGACTTTGGATCCGCCAGTCTAGTGGCCAAAGCAGAAACAAATCCCCGCCCCTCATCTAAGGATAGTATACAGGGTGGCATGTTGGATTAGTACTCCAGGAGACCAGAGTTCAAATCCCCAATAAGCCATGGAAACCCATTGGGTGACCCAGGACAAGACACACTCTCTCAGCCTAAGAGGAATAATAATAATAATAATAATAATAATAAAATTTATTTTTACCCCACCCCTTTGTTAAAAACAAAAAGAGGAAGGCAATGGCGAACTACCTCTGAGTAAGTCTTGCCAAGAAAACCTTATGTTAGGGTTGTCGTAATTCAGAGTTGACTTGAAGGCATGTAACAAAAACAACTGGAATTTTGGGTTTCATGCAGTTCTTAGTGTTTTATCACAAATATCATATATTGAATGGAAGAACTGTTGCTGCTTGCATGAAAATCCAAGTTATCTCAAATAGTTGTCAAAATAAAGCCATAGTGGGAGATCAAAACTAATTCCAGCACAATTTATTTTTTTCTCTCCACTGGAGAACAAACCCAGATTGCTGATTGAAAGCTAAAGAAAGCAAACCCAAGGTTACTCTAGGGATGGATTGACCTTCCAGTTCTATGGCTATCTGCCATGTTGCTTTTTAAAAAACTCTCAACTTATTATACTTATATGAACTGTTTCTAAAGGTGTTGGCATATTTTGTTAAATTCCCAGACAAACAAATCAAATACCATTTCTCTCATAATCTAATGTGGGAGTTTTCATATTCTTGGCTCATTTTAGTAGTCTACCAATCACTAATAATAAAAGTGGTATTTACCATTTACGTTAGACACGTAGAGGATTGTGCCATAAAAACATAATTCTTCTTTTTGCCTCCATGAAGTTCTTGCTTAAAACAAGAATGATGGCAGCCTAAAGGTCATACAGGACCATTTTTAGCTGCATCACTCAGACAAACAGATTCACAACACAATCTGATATCACTCATTTGGAAAGTCCTGGATATCTGCCATTAAAGCTAAGAGCATGTTGGTTTGGGCTATTACAAATCATCCCAAGAGCAGGTTCCCAAGATGCGTTTATTTTAAAAACACATCCATTTCAATGGGTCTTATTTCCCAGGAGTGCCCTTAAGAAGCACAGCCTAATTCTGTTATGTTACATGATTTGGACCAAATTTCACTTAGTCATACAGTAGGACCCCTGTATCCACTGGGGATTGGTTCTGGGGTCCCCCATGGATACCAAAAACTGCTGATAATAGCGAACACCATTGAAAATAATGAGACTTCTGGTTTAAAATATCATAAAGTTGCTTTTGAGGACCTAGAAAATGGCTAGAGAGGACACATTTTCTAGGAAGACTCTGTGGTAGGTGTGCTATTTTGTGTCCTGTGGATAATTGAATCAGTGGATAATTAATCAGTGGATACAGAGCTCCTACTGTACTGTGTTATGGGCACCATTGCTTTCTCCTGTCTATTACATGAAAATGAAAAGACATATGAATGTTTAATTCAGAATTAAACATAATATCTGGGGATACTGGATGGATTCATAGCTGTTTATCCATAGCCCATACTTGAACATTTCAGTGAGACTATGGAGATTTTCAGACAGGCAAAAATCGCTCTTTGCCGCGCGAGCAGCCTCCCGAAACTGCTGCGCGGCAAGGGTCTTCTTCGGACGACGCTGTGCCTCTGGCGAAACCGTCCGTGTCACTTCCGTGAAGCTTGGGACGGCTCCGCGTCATATTTCAATCACGGGCAGCCTCCGTGATTGAAATATGACGCGGAGCCGTCCCAAGCTTCACGGAAGTGACACGGACGGTTTCGCCAGAGGCACAGCGTCGTCCGAAGAAGACCCTTGCCGCGCAGCAGTTTCGGGAGGCTGCTCGCGCGGCAAAGAGCGATTTTTGCCTGTCTGAAAATCTCCTATGATAACTTAAACTGGGGAGAGAGCACACCAGAAAGCCCTAGTAACTGTCTCTCGCTAAGACCTTCATATGTTCAGCACAGAGTTCCAAAGGGGTGCATTTAGAAGGCTCTGTGTGATCAAGAGCCCCAATATGAAGAGGTCTCATGATAGAAGCTGGATGATTCTGTTTTAGTGGTTTAGTGAATCCACTCTGAGTTTCAGTCCAAACTTAAAAGAACTATCCAGAGTACTGACTCTTATGCTCCAAAAGAACTATCCAGAGTACTGACTCTTATGCTTCAACACCTTGGATATCTGCTTTAAGATTTAGACTAAAACCTGAAGCAAAATCATCACCCACTAATGACTTTGGGGCCACTAGCTATGACTGTCGGCTCATATTTGTCTCTCCCCAAAGCTAGAAGAGCGGGGGAGAAGAAATATTGTGACAATAGGGAGCCTTGGACTTGGCCATTTCAGAGTATAATAATGAAAATAAATAAATAAAAGATTGAGTAAATATTTTAAAAAAAACCTGTTTACATTGCCTGTTGTTGTTTTCAAGTAGAAAGTGACAATTTAGCTGGATAACTGTCACTGATAAGATGAACCAATTGCAAGTATTCCTATGGCAGTATTTTTCTATCAGATTCAAGCATGGGAGAGGATGTGGCTGCTTAGAGTTCTTACTAAAACACCTACTTTAGCCAGAAGGAGACTCTGGAAACACAGAGATATCAGTGAGCTGGCTTTAAGCCTGGGATAACAGGGGGACTGTGAGTCAGTGACAGAGCAGGTGGATTTGGTTGTAGAGGGGCCCACATTCAATACCTGGTACTTCTGGTTGAAATTAGGGGTACAATTTTTCATTACATTTCTTCTCCAATAAAGCAATGACTAATTATAGCAATTTTCTTACCACTGTGAGAAGATTTTGAAAAGCCACATGTTATTCAAAGCCTGTTCACAATTCAGAACTTGTTCAGTGCAAAATTTGCATATGTTTATTATTTTGCATAGGAAACAATCTTTTCTTTGCAGGAAACAGCATTTGATGCACACAAACAACAGAAAATGCTGTTTCCTATACTGAAAATGCTATTTTCTATGTAAATCACCCATGTATGAATTTCTCATGGAGTAAGTCCCATATCACAGCATTTTCTGTGCAGGAAACAGAATTTTATGAACAGAAAATAATATTTCAGAAAGATCAGTTTTGGCCTAGAAAATGCTGTTTTCTGCATAAAGCAATCACATACAAATTTTGCATAGAATAAATCCTGAAGATTCTTGCCAGTCCAGGAATCTTCTTATCAAGGGTTTCTTGACACACTACAAGTATGTTTTTCAACATTTTTTGAATATTTTCTAATATTCTTTCTCTCCGTAATTATAATAGGATCAGCATCTTGGATAGCTATTTAAAGTTTAGACTGAACTCTGGAGCAAATTTATCACCCCACTGACTTTGGAACCACCAGCTTCCACTGCAAGCTCAGCTCTGTCCCTGGAGCCTAAGGGTTGGGTGCGGGGGAAGAAATACTATGATAATAAAGGGCCTTGGGCCAATCATTTCCTTTCATATGAAATGATTGGAAAATGTTAAACAGTCTGAACTCCAATGTCCTCTTGCTATCTGAGGTCCAGGGATCTGACCTGGCAGGGATGGCCTCAATGAGGCAGCAACATGTCTTGGTCCTTCCCTGTTCTCAGATAAGGTATGGTATATGGATTGTAGAATAGCAGACCCAGAGAGATGTGTTTTGCCCTGCCAGTGGCCTCATTTGGATGGGTGGCCACAACCGTTCTATGCAAGTATGGCATAGTGATTTGAGTGTTGGACTATGGCTCTGGAGATGAGGGTTCAAATCCCCGCTTGGTCATGAAAACCCATGGGGTGACCTTGGGCAAGCTATACATTCTAAGCCTCAGAAAACCTTGTAATAGGTTTGCCTTAGTGTCACCTTAAGTTGGAAACAACTTGAAGGCACACAACAACAACAACAACAACAACAACAAGACATGATTCAAGGGCTGCCTCATGCTCTGTCTCATGCTGTTTCCTTCGGCCAGCAGAAATGCTCTTTTTTGGGGGGGGGTTAGAAGTCCCCTTCCATCAGCTGATCTTAGACATCTGCTGGCAGAACAATCTTCATCCTTTGTTGTGGGTGTTGTGGCAATGAAAAGTGTATGAGAGGGGAATTACTATTTTAGTTACTTTTGAGGAATGCAAAAGGAAGAACTACTTTTTATATAAAAATGAAGTGATACAATATTAAACTAGGGGGAGTTGCAACTATAACACTTGGTGTGTACAAGGGATTGGGCCTACTTGACAGCTGCTCCCAAACCTGAGAACACGCTCCCTAGGGATGCTGGGATGGTTCCTTCATTGTTCTCCTTCCATTGCCAAGTGAAAACATTCCTTCTCCAACAGACTTTTAGGTATTGACTGAAGTGGCCTTTTCATGGTGTATTGTTTTGTTGTTTTTTATATCTTATCTTTCAGTGAACTTTTAAATGGCTTTAATTGTTATATATTTCACTGATGCTTTTCTATGTTTTTAATCACTTTTGGTTTTAATATTCTATAAAATGCCTTGAGTCCCAATATTGGGGGAAAGGCAGGATGTAAATGAATAAAACAGTAACATCAATAACAGTAATTACTTTTTAAAAGTAACCTTCTAAACCTGTATCTTATACAAGCTATTGTATACTTAGGATAGAGAAGCTATCTCCAAGGAAACCTCTTTTAATTCTTTGTATGAATGCATACAGGACCAGCAGGAATTTCCTGAGCTACACCAAATGAGCTTTCCTACCAGAAAATCTGGGTGCCACAGGAGCCCTTTGATCCTGAATTTATTGCACTAGTGATGGTAGGAGCAAAAGAGCTACAGAAGAAGCCTAACTCCCTGAAGGGCAGCAGCAATGGCAAATGTACAAGTGAATGGAATCTATTATTATTCTTAGGCCTAAATCCAATGCACTGCAGATTAATGTCAGATGAAGAGGATTTGTATACCTGAGGAATCCCCCCCGATAAAGAGACATTATATTTATTCAGCACAGCAGCCTTCTTGAAAGTGTACCAGTCCAGGCAGATTTGCATATATCAAAAGACATGCATGACGTCTTGACTGTTTCTCTCTGCCATGAAGTAATAATATAAAGCAATAACAGCTCTGTGAATACTGAACATTATGTCATCAGTTTAGAGCACCTAATAACTGACAAAGATGTCCAAAAGCCAGCTCAGCTGACCCAGGGCAGTAGGACTGTGCTTAATCCAAACCTCTCTCAGTCTGGAATGATGAAAATCTCTAGACCTATGCTGTCCTTGGCCTAACTTTGTGCCATCATTGTGGCTATTTCCTTAGGCTAGAAAAGGTTTGAATCTGCTTCCCTCAGTTCCTTCTTTCCCAATCCATTGTTTATCTTCTCTTTTGTTGGCCTTTCTGGTAGCAGATTATAGCCAGAAAAAAAAAATCTTCGCTGAAGTTGCTTGGTTGGTAGGTCTCTCAGATCAGCCAACAGGAAGGCGTTTCTCCCTGTTTAAAGGCACTTCTGCTGACAGAAAGTCATTTCTGTCTACCGAAGACTCTTCTACCTCATTGTAACCTACAGCTGATGTATAAGGTTTAAAGATATCAGGGCCTAGCTCCTTTTTTCTGGTTCTCAGGTTAAGGGGGAAGAATCTCAGACTAAAGAGATTTTCACATGGGGCCAAAATGCCCTGTTACTGCCCCGCCACCTCCTCTTCTGTTCCTGCCACGGAATAACGTAAATCTTTCACACACTTACCTTAATTCCATGACAGGAATGGGCTCCCCCTCCCCTCACTGACCAGCCATAAATGCAGCCATTGTAAGGCTGCTTTTACGACGGCCATCTGAAATGTTATCACGTTATCGCATGATAACAGCCAGGCAGTAAATTTAAAAAATAAAACTTCCCCAAACATAAAATCAGTTCACCAAGCCCAAAAAGACACTTTAAATCACACAATCAAAACAGGGAGGGTAAAATAAAGGGTGCCACTTACCTGGATGTCCAGATTGTACCAGGAAGTGTTTGCAATGGACCGCCCCTCCGCAGCTGTCATTTCGGAACAGGAACGGGGCTCCAGTTCACACACCCGTGATTGTGTGATAGCGACAGGACAGGAGGTCTATTCATGATGAAAAATCATGATTACATTGTTCCAGAACAGTCATGGGAGCAGGATGGATGTAGGACACAATGGGGTCAACGTTGTCTGAAAGGGAAAACCTTTCCCAACCCTGTTCTGTTCCTGTCACATGTACATAGACTGTGTGAAAATCTCCTAAGAGTACTGCTTAGAAAAGTAAGTGAGGAATATATAGCTTCCTCATTTGTTAGACTTTTTTTTTTTTTTTTTTAGTAGAATGGCATAATTTATGTAGCCATAGTTGGTGCTTAATTATCAGGCTTTATAACATCACCAGGGCCTGCTCTCTGTGACATCACAAGTGTCATTCCCAAGTCTCAGGTTTTGGTTGTGAAATGTAAGGGCCTTGGATATTCCTGATCTGGCAGTCGTACCAGTGGTGTATCTTTGAGTCAGTATTACACTATCCTTTTGCTGCATGAGAGATTAGTGAGTTTTTAAATGTATTTGCTGATTTTGTTAACTGCCCTCAGGACTGTGGCCTCAGGACTGTGGCCTCCTTGATGGAATCTATCCATCTGGCATGTGGTCTTCTTTTCTTCCAACTGCCTTCTACCTTTATTGTCTTTTCAAGTGAGTCTTGCCTTCTCATGATGTGGCTGAAGTACAACAACCTCAATTTTGTCCTCTTGGCTTCTAGTAGGAGTTAAGGATTGATTTGTTCTAGGACCCACTTCCAGGTGAGATCATGACAGCCAGATAGGGGACACTCTTTTTATGAACCTCCCTGGTGTACTTTGAACTTTTAAACGTGTTTCTGTGCTTGTGTGAATGTTTTATGTCTTTATTTTGCTTTATTTTTTAAATTTGCCACACTCCCATCTTCTCACAAGAATTGGTGAGATCTCAGTCCAGGAAGTAAACAGAACTCAGTTTGTGCTCCGTTTATGCTGGGGCTGCCTCTTTAAAGTAGGTCTGATAGAACAGGTTCTTTTGCTGGCATAAAAATGTTTCAAAATATATTGGCAAAAGAACCTTTCTGGAGGGTGGTCTGATAAAGTCCCTAGTCTTTTTCTGATTTCTTCATTGCAGTCTCCATTCTGATCAATTATTTATCCAAGGTATCCTTATAATCTACACTGAATTTATGTAAATCCTCTGTGGTCATTACTTTTGTTTTCTTAATGTTCAACAGTAAGTCTGCCTTAGCACTTTCTTGTTTTGACTTTCTTGAGTAGTTGTTCCAAGTCTTTGTTATTTTCTGCTAGTATTTTGGTGTCATCTGCATATCTTAAATTGTCAATATTCCTTTCTCCTATCTTCACCCCTCCATCAGAGTCAAAACCTGCTCTGTCTATGATATTTTAATCAAAGCCCTGCGCAAAGAGTGTAGTCAAGGTTCTCCATTCTGGTCTTTGCTACAAGGATTTTGAAAAGGTCTATTGCCAATCTAAGTGATGTTATGTGACAACTATACCAGTTTTAACCTCCATCAAAAGATACTTTTTGAAAGTGAGGAATGGTTAATTTAAAGCATTTAGTCTAGTCTAACAATGCTATGTGATTTTAACATTGCAGTCAATTTTTCTGGCATTCACTTTGTTGATTTGCTAAATTATGATACAAAGTTTCTGTAAAGTTAGTAGACAGATGATGTCTTCAGATCCTTTAAAGTTCCACTTTGCACCTGCCCTTTAAGAATACTCAAATTTAGATTTATTTATTTTTTAAATAGTAACAGAGTATGAAAACTTGCACAGAATGTCTAGGGGCTTGTCTAGACGGACCAGAATATGCTGCCTTTTGGCCTCTGTATCCTGGTCCCAGAGCTGCCTCCCCATCTCCCCCTGTTATGACCACATAGAGGTCCTTTTAATCAGGTAGTGTTTAAGATTTTCCCAGACAAGTGACAGGCAAAAAGGCACAAAGAGACCAAATTTGGTTTTCAGTCAGTATGCATGTAACATTTATTTAGACATAAGACATTAAACATTCAATTAACTATCAAGAGCTCTTTTCCATTCACACACACTCTCACACAGACATACTCACATACGACCCTCTTGAATCCAGTGATCTACGAAAGCTGGATGGTCCATTGCCGTGGGATCAGGAACCATGAAAGCAAGGCCGAAAATGTCCCAGCTCTTATACCTTTTCCATCTCCTTCCTTGAGAACTGCATGCTTTTCGAGCTGGCATGATCTCATGACAGTTCCTTAGACAGTTCCTTAGGCAGATCAAGGTGTGTTCCATGTTCAATCAGAACTTCCTCAATCATAACGACATCTGGTATTGTCTCTGTCATGCCTGGCCAGCAGTCCACTCACTTGTACAGAATGCTCCCAAACTAGGTTATCAGTTTCCATTGTGTTTGGTTATGCTTGGTCAGCACCTCATCTCAGCTTCCAAGTTTTCTCCTTTCCTCCGTCCGGTTTCCAAGTTACGCCTCAAGCAATGCTTTGCGCCGCATCCATTTTCTTGGTTCATTTTAAAGCCTTGTTTTACCAGGAACCCGTACATGCACACAATCATACATGCAAGCGTACTCTCACATATTCCCCCTCTTGATACTTAATTAATTCTATAATTGAGTATCATTGGCAATAATATGATAAAAAATTCAGAATCAAAAAAGAATTAATATCCTTCAATAGTCAAGAATAACCAAAACCCAAACAATAAGTGAAAAGGTTATGACAATGGTATAGATATCAAGAAAGAATAAAATCATAAATGGCAGCATTTTTTTTTAAAAAAATCTGTTTTTGATGAAACAGGTGGAAGTCCAGCCTGTACCAGTGGGCGCCTCCCCTTCTGTTGTGCATTGCAGTTGCTGAAACTGGGAAGGAAGCTCTCAGCATGTGACCAAGACTGGTCACATGCAGGGGGCCTTGATCACATGTTAGGGGACTCCTTCCTGGCTGCAGAGTGACTCCGGCAGTGGCAGTGAGCTATACAGGTCAGTATGCAGGTACAGAGCCTGCATTCTCACACTGGACCCATCTGGCTTTCCCCACATAATGTGGGTTTTCCTGGGCATTTTATTAATTTTTTTTTAAAAAAGGCTTTACCTTGGATTTGCCTCAGGACTGCCCGGAGGTGAAAGAGGGAAAGAGCCTTGTCGTTTGGACTGCAGCCCTCCAAGCCAGGGAGAAGCAAGGGTAAATTGCCCATCTAGACAAGCCCTCTGTCCTTTTCTTTCTAAAAGAGTGTGCTGTCAGAGCTACACTTGGATCTATCTTTAAAAAAAGGATGGTACACTTTGACATCCAGTTGTAGTTTTTATTTACTTCCCTTTATTTTACAACTGAGCTCCCACTTACAAACTGAACCTTGCCTGAAGGGAGAAGCAATTCTGATTGCATTTAGCAGGAACATGCTGTTTACTGGAACCAAGCTTCCTTTTCACATTGAGAGCTTTCCCAATGGGATGACCACAACACAAATGCATTGGGACAAGTTGTACTTTCTCACTAGCCATTCCTTTCAATGTCTGACTGCTCCTCTCTGCCTTTTCACCCAAGAAATCTCCATTTCTCTCCATTTGCCCTCCCCTTCATTACTTGTTCCATTTCTATATCTCTATAACTTTAGAAAATATGCAATTCCATTCATGTATCTTCTTCTTAAATTTATTTTTGTTCCTCCTTTCTTCATCAATCTCCTGTTTCCTTCAACTTGTCTCCCCAACTTACTTTACAGTCTGTTAATAGACATATTTGACCCTTAACTATCTTAATCAGTGGATGTATTTTGAACAGTTAATTGTGTTAACAGTTGGGCCAGCCAAAGATGTTTTCTTCCTCAGGCAAAAGATGAGATGGAATCCTATTCACAGTCTGTGTACAAGAACGGACTGAATTGACAGTTGAATGCTACTTGAACATTGGTGATTGTATAGTGTCCTTCATCACACCTGAGGCATCAAGCTACTTTTGGGCAGCTGGGGAAAGGACAGGACAGGATGTATAGCTTATCTGGTTCTCCCCAGAAAAGTGGAACAACTGAGAAATTCACAAGGAATAGCCAGGAGTCTGCCACTCTTTCCCAAACCCAGCATCTGCTGCCTAAGGCAGTTGCTTCACTCTGCCAGCAAGGCAGCATGAGTGAAGGTCTGGCTCTGATCAACACACATTTTAAAACATAAATAGCAGCTACTGGGAAATCTTAACAGGCTTAGCACTGTGGGTTTGGTGAAAGGAAGTAACTCTTTCTCTCCCCTGTCAAAGACATGATTAAACCTGGCTCTTTGAAGCTGCTATTTGCATTTCAAGGCAGGCTCCTATTGGTACCACTAGACCCTATCTGGAAGAGTCCTGCCTTTACAATATCATTGGAAAATTCTGTATATACAGTAGAATTATTAGCTTGAGGATTTTGACCTCTGAGCTCACCATTTTAGAATAAGGAGAATTTTGGATTGACCTAGAACAGCCTCAATAGGAATTATGAAGGTAACCTAACCATGCAATACTGAATTCCAAACATGAAAGGAGTATCATTTCATAAATATTAATCAGCTTAGCTTCTGAGGAACCTTTTCTATTCTAATTTACCCCAAATATTTAATCATTCATAGGCTCCAGTTAAAGAGGTGATGAAAGCCCTGTTCCCTACCTATAAAAATTTACTCTTGTGTGTTAAATGACTTTTTTGAGAATTGCTGCTGTGTGATGTTCATAATTGCATCCTTCTGAGGTATTTACTTTCCATCAATTCTCACTAAAAGGCCAATGCTGCACTGATAATAAGTGGTGAGATTATCAGTACCTGGTTATCAGTCATAGAGAATAAGGACCCTTTTGCTGAAATGCCAGCTCCCTGCTGGCAGATCCTGGCCATGGACCAGACCTGTTGTTCCCCATTACCTGTATGAAATAGGAGGAAGTCCTGACGGGCATGCTGGACCTGTCTAAATGGCAAAGCAATACAACTAACCACAGGTGTAAAGACTAAAAATTAATCATTTCATAAACTTTGACATGATTAGCATGAAATTATTGTCATTAGAAGTGGCATTAAGAGTCTTTCAAAATCATTGTACAAGATAATAGGTGTTGACTTTGGCTTCTTGGAAATACACCGTGCTAACCCTGCAACTCCAATATTGCTTTTTAAAAGGGTCCTCTCCTATTATTATTATTTTTTTGGGGGGTGTTATCACATTTCCAAACATATATTTTCCGTTTTATCTTTTCTGTGTCTATTTCCTAAAATAAATACACATGAAGTTGTTTGCCACAAAGGATGAGCTGAAAATTCTGCACATATGATGATAGGATTATGGTGGGTTCTCCTGTTATTTTGGTTGATTGTAAAGTTTCCCACAATGTTGGTATGATTAGTGTGAGAAAGACTTTGACATGCCTGATATTTTGGCCTACAACTCCCATCAATGATAGAATCATAGAGTTGAAAGAGACCACAAGGGCCATCTAGTCCAACCCCTGCCATGCAGGAATTCACAATCAAATCATTCCTAACAGATAGCCATCCAGCCTCTATTTAAAAACCTCCAAAGAAGGAGACTCCACCACACTATGAGGCAGTGTATTCCACTTCCAAACAGTAATTACTCTCAGGGAGTTCTTCCTAATGTTTAGGTGGAATCTCTTTTCCTGTAGTTTGAACCCATTGCTCTATGTCCTAGTCTCTGGAGCAGTAGAAAACTAGCTTGCCCCATACTCAGTACGGTATCCCTTCAAATATTTAAACATGGCTATCCTACCCAGCCAGGCCAATGGTAAGGAAATATGAGAATTGCTGACCAAAAGATCTGGAGAACCAGAATCTCAACCCCCATGGTTGATTGTCTTTCCAAAATAGCATTAACCATACATATATAAATGAGAAGATTGATGCCATAGGAGATTATAATTAGGACCTGTTCAGGTTGTCCTACACTGATGGTGCAGGTCAGTGTTACTTGAAACAAACAAACAAACAAACAAACAATAACTGTCAGGTCAAATACACTAAGAATACATTAGTATCACTCTTCAGTCAATTCTTGGTCATAAGCAATTAATGTTACTGTCAATTTCACCTCCCCTTTACTCTTTGTAGTGGGTAAAATTCCTCCAAAAAGAATCATGAACCACTGGGGAACATGTACCTGAAGACCTGTGGTTCATATAATAAATAAAAGGAAACCAGGTTTCCATAAATAAATCATTGTTACTGCTCTCTTCTATCTACTTTGATGTCTGTATTTCTGACAATGCTATTTTCCATTCTCTTAGTAACCAGTTGTAACTGTAGTTGTTTTCCAGTAGCTGGCAAATCTCTTGTCTAGCTGCTAGTAATGAAAATTACATGAGAGCCGTATGAAGAAGATGCTTATTATTTTCATTGGAGAATAGACAGAAGAGCTATTAAAGGTCTCAGTTGTACAGACTGATGAGTTATAGAGGATTTCAAATATAGCCTTCCAAAGATTTTGAACATCTAAACAATTGCTCCTCATACAGACCAGTGATTCTCCCAAACAGTAGCTTCTTTCCTACAATTGAGAAAGATTTTTGTTTACATGGTACAGCGTGGGGCTAAGTGCCATCCATACTTTTATTGAGTTCCTTTGTTGTTGCTGCAGTGACTTATTAATGGTTGCTTAGTCCATGTGGCTTTCCACTATTTTGATTTATAACACCTGCCTCCCACATGTCCTAACCATAAATACAGGAACCTGTGACCTTAAGATTTCTCAACATGTTTTCAGAAAGGGATATTGAATTCTTGCTAATGTTTGTTTTTATGGGGCAAAACAATGGGTCACTTATTCTACTGACAGTCCCATTGAAATTCCTGTGAGGTTTAAGTGATTTTGAAGCAGAGTTTGGAAAAATTATTTCTTTTGGACTATGACTCCCAGAATGGCCACTCTGCCTGTGTTATGAACCAGTGGTGCTACTTCATATAATTTAAGATTAGGATACAGAAAAATTCCTCTTGCTTTAGAGTATCAGTAAAATGTATTGCTGACACATATATTCTTTCTTTCTTTTCTCATACCCAGTAAGCTGCTGGGAAATGGAGAGATTTCTTTTGCCAGAGAACAAAATTGCTTGCTTGCAGCTTGCTTGGTCTGCATGTGATGAGGCAGGGCTAGCTTTACTGTTAAGAAGTGCGAGGCAGTTTCAGAATGGTATAGAGCTGTGTGTACCATGTGTTCTATCCTTTGCTTCCATAGCTAGCTGAATTCTCTCAGGTGTTCTAGAAAGAAGACTGTTCTGTTATAGGTGTAGAAGCAAAAATCCATTGCGAGTTTGGTCACATATCATACAGACATTTGAGACAAAGCCCTGTGGCTTCACTAAAGTTGTTGTCACCCTTCCCCCCGACAGTGTCACCTGGTGCAATTCAGCCTCTCTGCCCCTGCCTCCCCCAGTGCCACCACTGGAAGAAGCACCATCTTGTACTTCACCTCAGGCAGCAAAAGGTCTTGGGATAGCTTTGAAAAGAATATTTGGAAATATTCAAAATATAATTGAACATGGGTTTCTTTAGTTTTGGGAAACTGTAACAAGGAGAATCCTAAATGGGCAAGGATCTTTTGCAGCTTGAAACTTATTCTGTTTGAAAAATACACATTTATTTTTTTTCTCAGAAAAAAAAAGTTTCCAACACAAAGAATAGCTTTTCCTTGTTTTTTTCCCAGGCTGTGAGGCCGTGTTCTGGAAGAGTTTATTCCTGACAGTTTACCTGCATCTGAAGATGCCAGTCACAGATGCAGGCGAAATGTCAGGAATAAATTCTTCCAGAACATGGCCTCACAGCCCAGGGGAAAAAAACCAAGGAAAATCTATGGATGTTGGCCGTGAAAGCCTTCGACTTCACACCAAAGAATAGCATTCCTGCATGGAAAACAGCATTCTTTTGTGCAGAGAAAAAAAAAAACTTTTTTGCACAGAATTCTGTTTTCTATGCAGAAAACCTGCTTTCCTTGCAAGAAACCAAAACATTTTTTTTTTTTGCTCATATTAAGTCTCAATCTGTAAATAGTCTTAAAAAATGGAACAGTTTTTTGATAACTTCTCCCAGCAAGGGAGAAACCGGTAAAATTATTTGTTGTGGTCTGTGAGAATAAAATTTATTAAGATTAACATCCCTAGTCCTAAAATTAGTCCATGGGATTCATGTGGCCCCAAGTTGTGCACCTATGTTTTATTGGGTTCTCTCTTATTTGATCCATTCACCTTCTATTTCTGATACCTATCATTGTTTGATAAGAGTTGGGAAGTGCTCTGGGGAATGTTCTCTATAGTTCCCAAACCTATGTTAATACTAATAATTTAATTATCCTGTGCCTAACAAGAGATATAAACATGAACTTTTCAGTGACAATATATTGGAAAGCCAATATATGATGTTTAGCTTTTTTTTTTTAAAAAAAAAAGATGCAGCTTTAAAGGTTGAATCAACAGTGCAGTTGCCACTGCAAGTGGATGTTTTGCATTATACACATGGATTGGGGAACAACACTTAACATATTGCAGATGGATCAGCAGGCCTGAGAAATATGACAGCTAAGTGGCTTACCAACCTGACTGCACCCCTGAGTGTCTACTCAAATTTAATTTGGCGTAATACAGACTCATTGGACTGAAAGCAAAGACCCTTAATTGGGGAATGGTCCATTCCTGGAGTGACAGCCTGATTTCTTGGCAACTGCAAGGAATACTCTGCTGTAAGGGGGCTTGCCACTTGCCGGTGGGCCCATTTGTGGCCTGGCCAGCACCACCGCGATCCTCCCAGCAGCCTCCCCCCCTCCAGCACCTGGCGACCACATGGCCAGTCTCTGTGGGGGCTGCCATATTTTCCCCATCTCCTTCCTGGCAGGCTCAGCGGCTGGGAGGAGCTGGGAGGGCAGGAGCCAATCAGGAGAGGGGACACCCTTCCCTGATTGGCTCCTGCTGGGAAATAAAGTGGGACATCCGGCCGTGCTCAAGTCATGGCCGGATGGCGTAATAGGAGCTGCGATGGAGCTGATATAAGGCAGCTTCACTGCAGCTCCTCCCACATTTGGTTCAGGAGAGCCGAAGACCTGCCCACCCTCCCTTGGATGCTCCATGATTTACTTGTTGCAATTTGTAGGTGGATGGCATGGGTCATGATCAAGGTTAAGGGGAGTCTGTCAAGTTCAAGTCCAAGTTCAAGTTCACAGAGATTCCCCTCTTCCCCATGATTAATGGTTACTTTGTTTGCAGGGGAGGAGAGAGTGTCAAGAAGGGCGGCTTGACCATTACCTCTCTCCTCCATAGGAATCAGAAGGGTCCGATTAGCAGCCATTGACCAACATGGGTTGGGTCAATGATGGTATGACCCATGCCTAGTTGTCAACCATTGAGCAGCCATCTGCAAGCTGCGGCCATTTTATTGCCAACCATGTTTATCTACTAACCTGTATTTAACCAATTTTCTGAATATGAACTCAATACAATGTGTTAAGCTACCTCTTGCGTGTTTTATTGGTAGGAGGAGAGGGGTTGGTACGGTCTGGCTCCGCAAATTGAAGGAACTTCCCTAGCAATGATGGACTACACAAAGGGCTTTGAGTCTCTCATATAGCCAATGTCTATACTTGGGTTAAGGATTGCATGGGGAATGTTTGTCCTTCCAGATGTTTAAACTTGGAGAAGCTGCAGCCAGCATGGCCTGTAGCAAGGGGTTGTGAGAGTTGTAGTCCAATAACAACTTAATTGCCAAAGGCTTCCCACTCCTGGTTTAAGGACACCTTCCAAAATTTTCTTTGAATCCAGTTTCAATCCAAAAATAGAGAAGATGAAAAATTCTCCCTCCCACTCATCTGCTTGGCACCTAGCAACTTGCTTTTCTGCATTTTGAGTGGGGAGTGGGACTTTCACCTATGCAGAGTGATTCATTGCTACCCCAGTTTCATAGCAGTATAGGAGACCCATAGAAGTACTGATGTTTTTAAAAGTTTGCCTTGGTGTAGGGCACTATACACATGGTGGGGCTTCCCCCAAGTATGCAAATCTCTCCTTCCTGCTTGAGGATGACCTGATTTTGCTGCTTTTCATATAAGTACACACTTTACAATTAAGGGAACAAATTGTACACACCTTAGAAGATGGTAATGTATTTCTACCCCTTAACTGGCCACACCTTTCTCCAGCATAATGTAAGGGGTTCAGTCAAGCCAGTTCACAATCTTTTCCAGGGCCCTTTCACAATACACAGTTATATCACTGTGATTCCATTTTAACTCCCGTGATGGCATCCTATGGTTTCCTGAGGTTTATTTGTTTGTTGAGACACTAGGGCTTTCTGGGAGAGACATTTTAAACATCCATCCTCAAACTGCAAATACCAAGATTTCATTGAATGTTGCCATTGCAGTTTTAGTAGAATCAGAGTGCTATAACTGTGGATTGTGAAACAGTCCTCACACTACACTGTTATAGTGCTATTATTCCATTTCAACTGTTATGGCTGCCTCCTGTGGAATCATGGGATTTGCAGTTTAGGGAGGGGCATTGAGAATTCTCAGCCAGAGAGCTCTTAGGCCTCACTAAACTACAAACCCTAGAATTCCACAGGAGGCAGCCAGAGCAGTTAAAGTGGAATAATAGCACTATAACAGTGTAGTGTGATAAAGTCTTCAGCCTTTTCTTTTCCCACATTCAACATACCATGACACCTTCAGCATATTTAGCCCTCATTGGGCTCTTTTTTTGGGGGGGGGGTATTGTACTCTTTGAGTTATTGCTTGAAAAATATGTTGTGCTTATGCATACCACAGGCATTCACCTGAGTATATTGCTACTTGTTTCTTTATGGAGCCATTTGTGCTCCAAACCTCCCAACATTCAACCACCTAGTTTTTCTTACAAGTGGGGGTTTCCAGAAAATGTTGCAATATATCCTTCTTCTTAAAAGAACTGATTCTGTTCAGCGTCCCAGCCAACAAGTCATCCTCTCCTCCTCCCCCTATCCTGATATTCACAGATGGTTTTCCCAACTGTGACTGAACTTTTCTGTGACTCCTAAGCATGCTTGTTCTGTTTTGGATTGTTTTGAGCTCACTCCTTAGGTTTTCTCCTTATTTTTGTGCTTCTGTAAACCCGTTCTTGTGAGCTTACTGCTATCTCCATTTTGGCTACAGTTCTTGCAGAATAACCAGCCTGTGTTTGCTGTCAGAAGGGCTGGTGCTGATGTATGGGATTCAGTAGTTTTCCAGAGGTTAACAGATCATTGCTTTGATTGAGTAAAAAGGAATATTGGAACTTCTAGTATTTATGAAAGGGTCAGTTATATAACCAAGGTTTGCAGGAAACTAAAAAAAAAAAGATTAATGGAGGTTTTAAAACTTTTAAAGACTACATAGATACTTGTTTCACAGAAGAAGCTGCTTGATGAATGAATGAAGCAGATTTCACTAAAGCAGATTACACAGATAAGACACTTCCTGATTTATGTAACATAGTTGGAAATATCCTAAGTATGCAAATTAATGACTGAACACTGGCCCCCTGGAGGGAGATATCTTTCAGTCTCCCACTCTTAGAATTTCAAGGAAAAGTTAATTCTTAGAAAATATTAACTTGTGCCAGAGAGATGAATAATTTTCCATTGCTTCTAAGCATTTGGCAAACATATTTCCTACTTGCCTGGGAAGCTTCTTATTGAATAAGCAAATAAAATATGGAATAAGAGCAGTGTAAAATAAATAAATAAATAAATAAATAAATAGCAAATTCTGGTGCTCATAGATGTTAATGGACATTCTGGAAATCCTTACTATGGAGATTTTCAGACAGGCAAAAATCGCCCCTTGCCGCGCGAGCAGCCTCCCGAAACTGCTGCGCGGCAAGGGTCTTTTTCGGACGACGCTGTGCCTCTAGCGAAGCCGTCCGTGTCACTTCCGTGAAGCTTGGGACGGCTCCGCGCCATATTTCAAGCACGGAGGCTGCCTGTGATTGAAATATGACGCGGAGCCGTCCCAAGCTTCACGGAAGTGACACGGACGGCTTCGCTAGAGGCACAGCGTCGTCCGAAAAAGACCCTTGCCGCGCAGCAGTTTCGGGAGGCTGCTCGCACGGCAAGGGGCGATTTTTGCCTGTCTGAAAATCTCCTATGTATACTGGAACTCCAACCAGTCTTATTTATGACTTCTTTTGCCCGCTATAGTTTGTACACAGTGAATATTTTAGATTTACCAGCATTTGTAAATATGTAATATGTAAATATTTTTCTCATAGTGAAAAATCAATGAATATTTAAAGTGGATGGCTGTGGGGGATCATTGTCTTGTGTGTTGCCATTTTCGTGGGATGTTTTAAGAGCAGGAGGCTAGTAACTTTGGATCCAAAGCCCTGCCAAACAAGCAAGAGGAACCTATTCTGGAGCTGGTGAAGCAAAATTTCTCTCATCACTTACAGTCAGTCCAGGTCCAGTGAATCTGCCCTGCATATCTCTCACAGTGACCAGTGCAGGGCTTGGGAACCAATGGAAGATGTGTTACTTCATTTCCTCTGGGTCCTTCTGAGATTGCTAAATCCCTCTGTTCTAAGGTAGATGTAATATGGGAGATTCCATGCAGAAGGTCCCAGGTTTTGTCTCTAATCTTCTGTTAGCTCAGGGATGATAATTGTTGGGAGGTTAAGGCCATAAGGCAGCACTCTCACTCTGAGATTCTTCCCTTCACCATTGACAGTTCAGAAGACCTCAGAAAGATGTACCGCCACCTAAACAAACACATCTCCAGGAAAAAAATCAACGGTTTGTCCCCAAGTAGCCTCTAGGAGGTCTGGGGGCATTTTTTCCATATATATTTATATTTGATGCACTGGGCTGTTTTAGGCCTTGGGAGTCCTTTTCAATTTACAACCCAGAAGTGACCCAGAAGTCAACTTCCAGTTCACTTCCTGTTAGAAAAATGGCTGTTGGAAAAACAATGCCCCTAGAAGGAACTGGGATCATTTAGGGGCATTTTAAAATACAAATTGGACCTGGTGGTGGAGGGGACATACAAATAGCTCTGGGGGCTTGTATGTGGCCTACAGGCTGACCTTTACACCCCCCCCTTATGTTAGATGCATTTGAAGTAATAAATGATGGGAGAACAGGTGATGAGATCTCCAAAAGCTACTGCCAAGTACAGTATAATAATTTCTCCCCTCAAATTATTTATAGCTAGTCTTTGGAAGTAGACACAAAGTTGTTTCTCAGTTTTGTCAGCTGCTAGCTTTGTCAAATGGTTTTGGTGAGGTTTTTGTTTTTAATATCCTCCCTACTAGTTGCTTTGTTCCATTCAGTTTTGGGATAATCTGACAAGGCCAAACTACTTGTTCCCTGTGTACATCAATCATACTTCTAATTGTTTTTAAATGGACTGTTCACCAAGTATAATCAGATGCTTTCACAAGGTAAACTGTCAGAGACTACAACAGTGTGTGTGACTTAATGTTGTCAGTGTTTACCTTGTGTGCATGCAGATCTCTAGAGTAGAATTTATGGAGCCACCAGGTTATTTTTACACAGCATACTAATTCCTAACAACTCCCTCTAGTGATTGTCAGACTCTTAGTCCCATAGCTGCATAATATAGTGCATTCATAGACACAGATCTATTCATCCCTTGATTCTTAATTTCACTTTTTTCCTAGGGGACATCTTGATTGACACAACATTCTCTTGGTTGATTTTTAAATTAGTGAGTAGTTTTCCTTCCTTATACCTCATCCAAATTCCCTTGTATCTCCATCTCTTGAGCCTCTCTGTCTGAATTTCAACAGTGCATTAGTTTCTTCAGATATTCACCCCCTATTTCTTCCAGCAATGAAGAGTCTCAGGGGCATAAGGTTTCATTTTCTTTGGAAGAAGATCACTGGAGGGCTATGCTGTTTTATTTCAGTTTGTTTACAGAGATGCAGACTGAACATCTGTACATTAAGAAAAAATGAATTAAAATTGTGTTGATTTCAGTGCAAGAAGAAAACATAGGAGTCTATACTAGATACACCATTGGTTTGAATCATCATGGCTGCTTTTGTATTCTGGGCAGGCCTCAAAATCTGGACTGCCAAAAAGCTGCAAAGTTCTGAAGTGAGATGGTATGTAACTTCACCAGAAAAACTGCCTTTTGGGAGCGGAGATGCACTAGAAAAGTGCTAGCTCATTGGAGATTATCAGACAGGAATGCAAAAAGTGTTCCTGTCCCACAATCTCTACTCCCACCCCGTTCTGAAACAATCACCCTCCCCACTGCACTTACCTTCTTCTCTTACCTCCAAATTGCAGCCCAGGAGTGAGCAGAGGTCTAATGGAGCTTCGTTTACTTCCTGGATCAAAATTCCACCCGTTCTTGTGAGAAGATGCGAGTGCAGGAAATTCAAAAACAAAAACAAAAATACACATACAAAAGTTTTTAAAAGCACATACACACACTAAAAAAATCACAAGTAACCCAGGGAGCGTACAAAAAAGAGGGTAGCTTACCTGGATGTCCTGCTCTCACCCAGAAGTGTTCTGGCAGGGACTGCCCATTGACGCTGGAATCTTATCAGCAGAATGGGACATCTTCTTGCACACTGTCAGACCTGTAACAGAAACAGAATGGGAGATCTATTGATGGCTTCTTCCCATCAATAAAAAAAGAACATCCTCATAACCAGAGTAGAATGAGTGCATAAAGATGGGGCACGACATCATCTGGCAAGGAAGCCCTTTTGTGATCTCCTGGCATTGTTATAATGCCATTTCTGATGCGTCTGATAATCTCTCTGATTTCTCCTTCAAACCCTGTCTCCCTTGTTTATTTTCCTCAAGCCAGGACTAAATATGCAGTGTTTGCTATTTCCCAGGGAAAAACAGGTAATAGCAGGGAAATAAATTAGCCACTCTTGCTCGCTGCATATCTATAGGAAATCTCTCTCACACTCATTCACTCATAGATATTCAGCAATGGCCCAGTTCCCAGATCATAACAGTCTGCTGTCAAATCTGTAGTTTATTAGATGGGATGAGGGTGTATACTGTATGGGACATGTATTTTTGATGACTCTTAACCACTACAATGCAAGCAGAAAGGGGTTGGAGCCATGTCTGTCTGTCTGTCTATCTATCACTCCTGGGTATGCACAATGGCCGTAGGTATATAGGTATGTTGCATCCTGGGTACGTACAATGGGTTTAGCTATGTTGCCTCTTTCAGTATGCTGATTGGCCACTCTTGTCACTCCCTTAGCCAATCACCACCCACATGCAAAAACACCACTCACATGCAAATTCCCTCTCCACCTCACAATCCACTCCTGCCACTCATGGCCATATCTGCATACTGGGAGCAACCAAACAATGTGCTAGAGTGTTGGCTATAGTTATTAGCCACTGCAATGGGACCCAGGCAGTGAACTGGTGGCGGCAGTGGTGGGACACCATTGCTGCAGCTGTGAAGGACCCAGGTAGTTGGCTCGCAGTGGCAGCAGCACACCACTGCTGCCACTGCAACAGGGCCCAGGCAACTGGGCGTAAGGCCTACCAGGCATGTTTGGGGTGTTTTTTTAACAGTGTATGCTATCCATGCTTGAAGTGCACATGCAGCCCTCCCTGCAAATCGAGATGGTGGCTGAGTAAATTACAGTGTGTTATTATTCTCCACACACTGTCATCACTGCACAATATATTTGGGGGGGAAACCCCCAGTAAATCAAAGGTGTGCAAGTGTGACCTTCTGCTTAAAAAAGCTATTTGGTCACCTCAGCTCAGGGGAAAAAAAAAAGGCACACGATTGATAACACAAAACTCCAAAATGGTGCTTCTGGCCACTTTCTTGTCCGACTAATCTGCTTTCCACTTCTGCCCTTGTTGAGAATGTGCAGCATCCTGAATTGGATGTCTAAATGAGCGGTAATGTGCATTTCTATGCATTATTTTTAAAACTTCAGAAAAAGCCGTGAAGGCTTTTCTCATGCAGTAGATGGAGGTTTTCTTTTGGGGGGGAGTGCTCCTTCCAAATACCACGGATATCGTTTGCAGCATGTTGGGACAAAAGGTATTCTCCCCAAATTCTATGAAGAGTATTTTCATCATCTAGACAACCCCTCAGAAAGGTGCTACTTTCCAAGCTGACAGCAACACACAAAAAACAGAACCTAGGGTGAAAATTCAAGGTACTATGAAACTGAGAGGGAGGGGATCAGAGTGAATTCAAGCATAGATATATGTCTGGCTTCCTTTCTACTTAGCAATTGATATGAGACATGTGCTGGTGGTTAGAAAATGAAATGTTGGCTGAGTCACCAGTCCTCACCCTCTTCCATGCTTCATATGGTCTCTCTGTAGAATGGACTTGTATGTGTTTATCCACTCTTTTGTTGCCATTCATTTAAAAAAATCCAAAAGCGAGGGGGAAATTTTGCTCAGGTTTCTTGGTAATGGACTATAGGCAGATCCAAAAACTTTTAGCACCCAAGGCAAGGTTATACTACTCCTGTTTCATATGGGAGGTGGGCAACTGAAGTCCACAGAAGTCAACCAGACTGGCAGCTAAAATTTACTTTGACACTGGCTGCGTCAATTGTACCTTTGGCAGTGTTGTAGGTTTTTGTGTGGCAGATGCTGTGGTTCAGATTAGAGCTCTGTATACTCCAACACCTTGTTTGGCATTCCCCATCTCCCTGCTTCTCCCACCTGAAGCAGCTGCCTTCCTCTGCCAAATGAAAGGGCTGCTTTTGGTAGCAGCTGTTTGGCCCTGGGTAGCAGTCACATAGGTCTAGTTTTTCACTGTTCCTAGTCCCCCCCCCCCATTACAGCCTAATAAAAGAGGTCTTCCAGATCAGAAGTCACTGGAAGATCCTTTCTAGATCATACTTAAGATCAGGGTGTTGTGTGCCTCCTCTTCAATATTATAAACACTATACATGGTCCGATTCTAATTGAAGTGTTCATGAAAATAAATACATTTAAACTGAACACAGTGGAAGTGCTTCTTAATAGTCTTAATGCTCTAAAAAAGTTACTTGTTTCTTCACCATTAATAAACTTTTCAAGACTCTGCTGATAATTTTTGTTTCCCCTCTTACTCTCTCCTTTTCTTAGTACAATAAAATTGGGAATGCATTGTGTGCTTCTCTTTACAACCTGTAATGACTCTTTATGGCACTGCACATTTCTTGTGTTTTAATTCTTAGATAGATTATTCTGCTATGTGAAAATGCTGCTCATGCCTCACTCTTTTGATCATGAAGCAAGTATAACTCGCTGGATCCCCCAGATGGCTCACCTGCATCTCATTCTTCTGTTCCCTTGCTCATTGCTTAAGATGGTATTCATGTCCACAGATGTACATTACAGTGGAATGCTGGTAATGAAAAAAAGAAATACTGTAATCACTTTACAAATAAGACTATTTTAAAGCTGGAAAGGTATGTTCTGCTGTGCTCAGAGGGCCTCCAAGTGTTTGCTTTGATTATCTGTATAATGTTTTTATACAGTTTGAAATGAGCACTCTTAACTGATTTATCAACAATTTTAAGAGAGAGGGAGAAAGGAAGGAAGGAAGGAAGGAGAGGACTTTTATCCAGGAGCTGGAGAGGGGAGAGAGAAAGAGGAAAAGGTCAAGAAAGAGGGGGAAATGAAATAAAAGGGCACTTATAAGTGAGAATGAGTGTTTATACAAAGCTGAAACAAGAGATATTTTTACCACATTTTTGTTTTGCTCACAAAGGTGCAAAGCATGTGAGTCTCTAAGAAACAAAACTGTACTACATTTTCAGACATTTAGAGTTGGGTACAAGAGATCTGAAAAAATTAAGAAGGTAGGCAAAGCCACAAAGCAGCAGTCCTATAGTAATGCATTCACAATCCTGTAGCAATTCTGTGGTAATATATTCACAAAATCCTCTTTTCAAGGCAGCACTCTCACCCTGAGATTCTTCCACTCATCCTGAGCTTTGGAGGAGAGGATCTAGACACTGAGACTTTTTAAAATTAGGGCCAAGGCTTGATATCTGGGAATCCTACATACTTGTCATTCCCAACTACCATAGCTTCTGATGATAATAAAAGCTGTTCTGCAGCCAGCACAAGCTGGGAAGAGAGCTGTTTGGCGCTTCAACTGGGGGCAGTGGTAAGAATGGCAACTCAAACTGAACAATTTTGTTCTCTTATTTGCGATCTTATAATAATTTGTTCTGAGTAACAGCAATGATAATACACTCAGTACTCTCCAATCAGTTTATCTTAAAGACTATTTTTTTGCCCAAGAAAGCTTTTCCATCATGACTGATTATCAGGATTTTGACAAATTATTTTCTTGGAGATTCTCCAAGTCTGGCTGCTGAATTCTGCAGGTTGTAGTCAAAAGTAACTTTCCCAAGCCCTGCTAATTGCAAATGGAAGATCCCTTATCAGACCTGGTAGGAACAACTTGAGATCTGATGGGCCCAGGTGCCCTGCTAAGTCCATTAGGTGGTTATGGGTTCCCTGTACTTGGCAGTCAGGTCTCATAACTGTCCATCCTTTTAATTTCCCAGAATGCAGTGGGCTAATCCTAGTCAGGAGGTGTGGTAGAAAATTAAAATGGTATGCAGTTTACAGTTCTGTTTGCTTCTCAAACTCTGATCTTGATTCTTATCACATGGCCTTGTAACTCATTTCACTGGTCTAATCCTGTAAAAAAATCTCAGGGTTCAATTACATTGAATGTTTTCTGAATTGTAGATATTTTTTCTCTCTCCTGTAGCCCACAGAAATCTATTATTGAAAACATGGAGATAGGATCAGAAAACATTCATCACAAATAATTCTATTTGTATCATGGTGGGCTGCCAGCATTTTAAAATGATTTACATGAAGCTGTTTAGAAACTGTGCTTTTATCCATTCACAAGTTTCCAGTGTTTGTTCACCCCAAAGGATGTTGATTTTCAAACATTATGATAATGCATAACATTGACCTTCCTTGGTTATACTTGTGAAAAGGCCACCTTTATTTCAATGTAAAAATATTACTAAGGCCTTTCACAGCAAACCCCACTTCAAATTTTGGCTGCAACAGAATCTCTGGAGCAGCTGCTAGCAATCCAGCATTTACTGTTAATGTAAGAAATCCACTGGGTTTCCCAGGGGAAATATAGAATGGCAGTTCAATTGGCAGTAGGTGCCAGATTTCCCCAGGGGTTTGAAAAACAGAAATAAATGGAAGCATACAAAGGTGGTGCAAAAGAGGGAGGAAAAAAGCATGAGGAACCCAAAACTTGTCTCTTTGACCATAGTGTTACTTCCACCGTCATATATCTTGGAATGCTGAACTGACAGTCATCATTATTTCTGTTTCTGACCTTCAGGGGTGGATATGGATGTTACGAAGCCAAAATGACACCAATTACATATGAACACAGTTGGAAACATTATTTTTAAACTACAATTCCCAGAATCCCATAACTTCTGAGAACTATGATCCAAAGGGAACTTTTCCCATCTCTACACATGAGATAGAGAGGTATTAGTAGGCTCAGGAAAATTGACAGTTTGCAGAAATAATGCTTTCTGCTCTCCTGGGGAGGAGACCTTGAGAATAGTCAAATGAATACTGAATATGCTAAGCAGCCATAGAACAGTGGCCGTGGAACTATTGTAGGGGGAGGACAGATAGAAAACCAGATGGTAGGTGGAATGGAGGGGGGGGGAGAAAGGGCATGGCTGGCTTCAAAACTGAACAGGATCACTCCTCACTACAACATTTTGATGCCAGGCCCACTAACATATCTCAGCTCAAGTAAAATGAATTATGGAGGGCCCACTAGATGCAATAGATCTTAAGGGAGTTCATTTGTCCCATTTGTTTTCAGTGTGTTTCTAGAATGATATGTTTGTGTGTGTGGGAGTTTCATTTGTATCTTCTGAAGGAAAACAGTGTGCTTTGATCATGGACCAGAATATTTCAATAACTCTGCCCTACTAGAATTACAGTAGGACCCCCATATCCACTGAGTATTGATTCTGGGGGGGCCTCGTGGATACCGAAAACTGTGGATAACAGCGGGCACCATTGAAAATAGTGGGACTTCTGTTTTAAAATACCATAGAGTTGCCTTGGAGGACCTAGAAAATGTCTAGAGAGAATGCCTCTCTAGGCATTATCTAGGAGAACTCTATCGTAGATGTGGTGTTTTATGTCCCATGGATAATTGAGCCAGTGGATGATGAATCAGTGGATACGGGTGTCCAACTGTATACCAAATCTTGAAATGTCCATCTATAGTCAAGAGTTGTTCCTTCTCCTTAAAACAAGACTGGTTAATGCCCCCTCCCAATCATTTTATTGTGCTTTTTCTTAACATCCTGTGTGAGAAAGTTTGCTCTGTGTCATTGGTATCTGCCAGCTTTATGTGATAGGATCCTTGTTAATATTGCATGTGTATGGGCAAATATTGCATGTGTACGGGCAAAAGTCTGTGGCCTTTTCTGATGATCCAAAGAAGTTCTGTTCATAATGGGTAGGAAGAAACTTTTGTTTAAATGCACAAGTAACTGTTTTTCACACACTGGGCAATGTGCTGGTGTACACTCAGTGTAAATTAGACCCCCTCCCCAAGCATGGCTCCTGCTATGTTGTATATGGATTCTGCACTAGGTATGGAAAAATGATTTTGTTGGAATTACTTAATCAAAGTATCCACATTTCCTGAGGCTCATTGCACTTTGCTTCAGAAATGTGGGCATTTTCAAGCCTTGTGACATATTTCAGAGAAATAAGATATGCACAAAACTATGGATACATTTTAAAAATGGGAATGGCTAAGTGGCATACAATTTTAAAATACACAAACATCCACATAAACTTTAGGCAAATTTTAGGAGCCAAAATAAGTGTGTACATTGAGGGGAAATATGTATTTAAAATACTATAAATTTTCATGTGAACAGTAAAACCCAAAATTTCTCAACTTGATATGAGCAAAGGAAGGGATGTGACTACAGGTGGGATTGAGTGAAGTGTAAGAAATCAAGAAGAACTTTTGATATCCCTAGTCTACACCAGTATTGCAATAGTGTGAGGCCACCAGCATCTATGGTGTTTTTCTTGCCAAGAAGAATAGATCCTGTTGGTTCTGCTCCACTTCCCAGAAATGGGATTAGATTTCAGGTGCTGTTGTGCAAGCTGAACTGTAAATCTGGGGGATATGACCATTCCAAAGTCTCATACAAAGCCTCCTTAGAATCATAGAATCATAGAACCATAGAATTGGAGAGTTGGAAGAGACCACGAGGGCCATCCAGTCCAACCCCCTGCCATGCAGGAAATCACGATCAAGGCATCCCTGACAGATGACCATCCAGCCTCTGTTTAAAGATCTCCAAGGAAGGAGACCCCACCACGCTCCGAGGGAGTGTTTTCCACTGCTGAACAGCTCTTACTGTCAGAAAATTCCTCCTAATGTTGAGGTGGAATCTCTGTTCCTGGAGCTTGCATCCATTCCTCTGTGTTCCAGTCTCTGGAGAAGCAGAAAACAAGCCTGCTCCATCCTCAACATGACATCCCTTCAAATACTTAAACAGGGCTATCATATCACCCCTTAACCATCTTTTTTCCAGGCTAACCATACCCAGCTCCCTAAGTCTCTCCTCATAAGGCATGGTTTCCAGACCTTTCACCATTTTAGTTGCCCTTCTCTGGACACGCTCCAATTTGTCAATATCCTTTTTGAATTGTGGTGCCCAGAACTGGACATAGCATTCTAGGTGAGGTCTGACCAAGGCAGAATAGAGCGGCACTATTAGTACTTCCCTTGATCTAGACACTATACTTCTATTGATGCAGCCCAAACTCACATTTGACTTTTTAGCTGCCACATCACACAGTTGACTCATGTTCAACTTGTGGTCTACTAGGACTCCTGTATCCCTTTTGCACGTAGTCTCGTTCAGCCAGGTCTTACCTATCCTATATCTATGCTTTTCATTTTTCTGCCCTAAGTTCAGTACTTTACATTTATCCATATTAAATTTCATTTTGTTAGCTTTGGCCCAGCTCTCCAGTCTATCCAGGTCATTTTGAATTTTGATCCTGTCCTCTAGGGTATTAGTTACTCCTCCTAATTTGGTGTCATCTGCAAATTTGATAAGTATGCCCTCTACTCCTTCATCCAAGTAATTGATAAAGATGTTGAATAGCACTGGGCCCAGGACAGAACCCTGTAGCACCCCACTGGTCACATCTTTCCAAGACGAAGAGGATCCGCTGCTGAGCACCCTTTGGGTTTGGCCGGTCATCCAATTACAAATCCATTGAACAGTTAACTTGTCTAGCCCACATTTTACAAACTTGTTTGCAAGAATGTCATGGGGAACCTTGTCAAAGGCCTTTCTGAAATCAAGGTATACGATATCCACAGCGTTCCCTTCATTGACCAAGCTGGTAATTTTATCAAAAAAAGAGATCAGATTAGTCTGGCATGACTTGTTTCTCTGAAACCCATGTTGACTTTTTGTGATTATGGCATTGCCTTCTAAATGTTCACAGACTCTCTGTTTAATGATCTGCTCTAGAATCCTCCCTGGTATTGATGTCAGACTAACTGGACGATAATTGTTGGGATTGTCTTTTTTCCCTTTTTGAAGATGGGGACAACATTTGCCCTCCTCCAGTCTGTTGGGACTTCTCCTTTTCTCCAAGCATACTCAAAGATTATTGCCAATGGCTCTGAGATTACATTTGCCAGCTTTTTTAATACTCTTGGATGTAGTTTATCTGGTCCTGGAGATTTAAATTCATTTAGATTAAGAAGGTATTCCTGTACTACCTCTTTACTTATTCTGTGCTGGATTTCCCCTATTGTGTCCTCTGTTCCTTTAGCCTCAGGTTGGTCCCCCTTTTCCTTTTCTGAAAACACTGAGGCAAAAAAGGTGTTGAGTAATTCTGCCTTTTCTCTGTCCCCTGTTAGCATTTTGCAATCTTCTCCACAAAATGGCCCTACCATTTCCTTCTTCCTCCTTTTGCTGCAGATGTACCCAAAAACCCCTTTTTATTGTTCTTAACCTGTCTAGCAAGCCTGAGCTCATTCTGCACTTTAGCAAAGGGCTAAATGGGCCAGACTGGACTCCGCCCCTGCCTCCTCCCTGTTTTCTGTGTAGAAAATGCTGCAGTTAGGAATTTATACTGCAAAAAAATAACACATGGTTAATTTGCATAGAAAACAGTATTTTCTGTATAGAAGTTAATATTTCTTCATTGAAATATTATTTTCCATACAGAAAAGTCTGTTTCCTGTGCAGAAAATGTGTTTCTACACAAATTGACCATATGTGAAATTTACGAGGAATAAATTCCAAATTACAGCATTTTCTGTGCAGAAAACAGCCTTTTCTGTGCGAAAAAGAAATTCTGTTGATTTCTGAGCGAAACAACCACATTGTGATTTTTGTGCAGAATAAGTCCTGAACTGTAAAGGTTTTCGACAGTCCAGGATTCTTCTTGTCACAGTTTCTCAAAACTAGAAAAAAATGGGGTTTATTTAACCATTTTTGAAATACTTTTCTATATTCTTTCCATCTCTAATTTATTGACCTTGCATTTTTGTAGATTCTGTAATGTATCTCAATCTCTAGGGAAAGTGGAAGTTTAATGCGTTTTCAAGTATATGAAATATTGTTGTATTTGCTGTTTTCACATTCTCTTGGCCACTTTGCTTCCCCCCCCCTTTTTATTTTTTGGATGCCTAAACTGTATTTTTGCTTACTCAACTGAAGTTTTAAGTTGCTATAACGCTAGAAATTTCTCTCTCTCTCTGTCTCTCTCTCTCTGGCTTTTCTTCGCAAACGAAGATTCAGGAAGGACTCATCCCACGCTTTCTGCAAGTGCGCTGATGACTAAAAAGGCCAATCCGAGAGAAACATGTCCGGTTGCAAAAAGCACAGCAGAAGGTCTCCTTGGGTGATGTTTCTGGGTTGTGATTCTTTCTGCATTGTCGTTTCTCTTCAAGACATGTTCGGCGTGAGTTCTCAAATAAGGCTGCAGCATTGTTGATAGTACATCTCCATGCCTCCCGATGTGAGGCCAGGGCAGACCACTGTTGGTGATCAATTTGGCTGAGCCTGAGATGTTGTTTCAGGGAGTCTTTGTATTGCTTTTTTGGAGCGCCCCTCTTACGCTGACCCGTGGCGAGTTCACCGTAGAGTAGTATTTTTGGGAGGCGATGGTCCTCCATCCTAGAAATGTGCCCTGCCCAGCGCAGCTGCGTTCTCAATATCATGGCCCCAATACTAGTGATCCCTGCTTGCTCAAAAATTAATTGTTGTACTGTGGGGTAGAATTCTTATTTGGGGAAGGAATGCCCTCATTTTGCTGTTCCTTGTTCAGCAGTTTCACCCCTGAATAATATTCAAATGAGTAGTAAAGCAAAATGGACAAATATGTCCACCTCAAATATGTCCCTCCCTAATAAAATGTTGATCTTGCCTAACCGGGCCTTCTGTTTTAAATCATTGCTGCAACTACAGAGCAGTCACATGGCACATGTTCTTATGATATTTATGCTTCTATGTTCTAATATTTCTCAGACCCCTTATAAGGCTTTTAATAAATGTATTGACTATTTTGAGCAACATTAATCCAACAGCGTACTGGTGACACACTACTATAACCTGTACCAACAGAATCAATTTTTCAACATGCGTTCCCTGTTTTTATCTTTGACCAAGTGTGGGGAGAGGGAGGAAATTTGTGCTGGGTCTTTATTTCCTCTCATTTGGCAATGGAAGTGTCACCACTGGTCCATTTTAGGCTGATGTTCAACATCTACCTACCTGTACATTTATTTATAACCATGTAGACTTGTTCATTCCTCCAAAACCTTATGTAGTCACATGAAATAGCCCCTATGACTTCTTGAACCTTCCACAATTGCTTCTGGACAAAGATGTTGCTAAATATTGTACTGGCTGTTGTCTTCCACTTCATCAAGTTAAGTGTTTGTTTTTCTTTCACTGTTCTTGTCAAACAATAGAGTATGGGAAAGCGCTAGGTGCTGTAGGCAATATTTCAGAAGAAGGCTCTGGCAAAATCACTTCTGAGTCTTCCTTGCCTAAGAAAACCCTATGAAATTAATGGGGTTGCCTTAAGTCGACAGGAGAGTTGAAGGCACATACACAGACACAAAGAGCAGAAGGAAAGAAAAGGTGGAGGGCAAATGGGGACAGATGTTGCTCCTCATAGCCTTGCCAAGATCCTAGTTCTTCAGTATAAACAATGTGTGGGTGATGGGTGCTTGCTACATTCTAGGAAGGTCAATGGTTGTTTGCCTAACTGCTAAACATTTTCTCACCCATACAAAGACAAGATATTTTCTGGCACTCTCTATCACAAACAGTGAGAATTATTTCTGCACAGACTACACTAGCTGATGCTTTGTTGCATGGATTTTAAAATTAGATGGGTTTTTCATCAACTAGCCAGCCTTATATTTACTGCATGTGTGTATTGCTTTGCAAAAAGTCATTAGTTTAGTGGACAAACTTTCTGTCTGAAAATTTCATTTGGTGTATTGTGTGGTGGAATTCTTATTTGGGGAGGCAATGGCTCCCATTACAAAACCTTGATGGAAACTCTTCCCCCCTCCCCTGGCCTTCATGTCTCAGTCTTGCACTGGAGGTAAGAATTCTCATACAGATTGGTGATTTCTTGATGAGATGTCTGAAAGCATTAAGACAGTCACTCTCACCATTAGTAAGAAATCTGCTAATATTTGTCACATTCATACAACATACATTTTGAAGGTAAGGCGATTAAAAATCATACATCATCTTCTGATAGTTAATCAATATTCTGTGTGAAGTTGAAGGCTTTCATGGCTGGCATCCATTGATTTTCTGTGGTTTTGTTCCAGGCTGTGAGGCCATGTTCTGGAAGAGTTTATTCCTAAAGTTTCGCCTGCATCTGTGGCTGGCATCTTCAGAAAATGGTTGGGTAAGGGTGTGTGGGGTTTATATACTGTGAGTCCCTGTTGGAGAGGATATGTAAATTTGTGTATTTGAATGGCTAGTTCCTGGGGGGAGATATGCAAGGAGGATTAGTGTCTGTTTGGCTAATGGTCCATTGTCTGGTGGCAATCCCCCTGTCCCTGGGTGAAGTTCATTTGCATGTGTTGAGTTTTGATTTTGGTGTTTTTCAGGACTGGTAGCCAAACTTTGTTTACGGGTTTCTTCTTTCCTGTTGAAGTTGTCCAGGTGTTTGTGGATTTCAATAGCTCCTCCGTGCACTCTGACATGACAATTGTTTACCCAGGGACAGGGGGATTTCCAGCAGACAATTGACCATTAGCCAGACAGACACTAATCCTCCTTGCATATCTCCCCCCAGGAGATAGCCATTCAAGGAGATAGCCATTCAGGAACTAGCCATTCAAAGCACACATTTACATTTTGTAACATTTACAAGAAATGTTACAAAAGAAGAAGGGATCGATGCTTAATATCTATCCCTTCTTCAGTTCACTCTGTTTCCCAGAATAATTTGGAGAGCGTACGATCCTTTCCACAGCCCCTTACTCTGCTCCTTTGCAATGCCAGGTCGGTTAAAAATAAGACTCATATTATACATGACATGCTTTACCGAGACCTGGCTGGGAGATGCCAGCACTGCAACATGGGCACGGGCTCTCCCGGTCGGGTATACAGTCAGGAAGCAGATAAGGGAAAGTGGGCGGGGGGGGGGCGGTGTGGCCTTGGTTCATAGAAACAACTTAAACTTGATCAGGAAGCCTATCCGGAAAACAGCTTGCATCGAGTGCATGTACCTTAGCCTGAAAACCAGGGATAGTTTGGGGATTCTCTTGGTATACCAGCCACCCCGTTGCTTAACAGACTCCCTAACTGAGCTGACCCAGCTGATCTCTGAGTTGGTGGAGTCGCCCAGACTTTTGGTTTTGGGTGATTTCAACATTCCACTAGAGACCAGCGTATCGAATCGAACTGGTGTGGCTCGGGAGTTCATGGAAACCATGACAAACATGGGCCTATCCCAATTGGTTGACGGGCCCACACATTGTGCAGGTCATACCCTCGATGCAATCTTCAGTATGGAACAGAAATATCCGTGGGCGGAGGTAACAAAAACCTCCGCATTGTCATGGATGGATCACTTCCTGGTCAAGATGGAACTAAGAGCCACTGTCTGCCCCTCCAGGGGTGGCGGACCCATTAGAACGGTCTGCCCTCGAAGGCTAATGGAACCAATTGGCTTCCAGAAAGCCCTAGAGGGTTTAATGGTTGGTAACACCGGTGATTCTGTAGAGGCTTTGGTCAGCATCTGGAAAACTGATCTTACCAAGGCTATCAACACAATCGCTCCCAAGCGTCCTTTCCAGCCCGCCTCTAATCGTAAGCCCTGGTACACAGAGGAGCTTAGGAGGATGAAGCGAACTGGACAACGGCTAGAGTGCAAGTGGTGGAAGGCTCGACTCTTATCCGACAGAACTCGCCATAGGAAGCATCTTGATTCCTATCGGGAGGCAATACGTGCAGCCCAGAGATCCTTCTGCTCTGTATATATTGCATTTGCAGAGTCCCGTCCAGCAGAGTTGTTTAAGGTGGTGGGGGAGCTGACGTGGGCTCCTCCTGTGCCAAATCCCCTACTTAACCCAACAACAGCATGCTGTGATGCATTTAATATCCACTTTGCAGATAAAATCTCTCGGATAAGAGCCGACTTGGATGCCAATGTTCTGACAGAATCCATAGATGAGGCACCCAACAACTCCATTGATGGCACTTTACTGGATCAGTTTCAATCGGTGAGTACCGATGACGTGGACAAGCTCCTTGGAAGAGTGAAGAAGACGACTTGCCCTCTTGATCCCTGTCCATCTTGGCTGGTCGTCCAGGGGGGGTTCGCATTGAGGGGATTCCTACAGGACACAATCAATGCATCCTTCAGGGAAGGTATTGTACCATCTTGTTTAAAGGAGGCGCCGGTTAAGCCACTCCTGAAAAAACCCTCCCTGGACCCCCTGGACAAGAACAGTTACAGACCAGTGTCCTTGCTACCTTTTTTAAGCAAGGTGATCGAGAGGGCAGTTGCTTCCCAACTCCAAGCCATCTTGGATGAAACCGATTATCTTGATCCATTTCAAACCAGCTTCAGGACAGGATATGGAGTAGAGACTGCCATGGTCGCTCTAACCGATGACCTCCGCCTGAGCATCGACAGGGGTAATGTGACCCTGCTGGTGCTCTTGGACCTCTCAGCAGCCTTTGACACTATAGATCATTCCATCCTCTTGGACCGCCTAAGAGAGTTAGGAATCGGAGGCACTGCTCTGCGATGGTTCCATTCCTTTCTCTCGGGCAGATCCCAGAGGGTGGGGCTCGGGGACAGCTGCTCTTCCAGAATTGAGCTTAATTGTGGCATCCCTCAGGGTGCCATTCTGTCCCCGATGCTATTTAATATTTATATGAAGCCGCTGGGAGAGATCATCCGGAGGCATGGAGCTCGGTGTCATCAGTACGCTGATGACACTCAGATATATTTCTCCATGACCAGACCGTCGGCTCAGACTTCAGATGGTGTCTCTCCTCTCAATGACTGTCTTAGAGCGGTAATGGATTGGATGAGGAAAAACAGATTGAGACTAAATCCAGACAAAACGGAGGTACTGACAGTCACAGGCCCGAAACCAGGTCTGGGAATACAACTTCCAGTCCTGGATGGACTCACACTCTCCTCTAAGGACTGTGTTCACAGTCTGGGGGTACTCCTGGATTCATCGCTTCACATGACTAGTCAGGTGAATGCGACAGCCAGAAGTGCCTGTTATCAGCTTCGGCTGATACGCCAACTGCACCCTTACCTGGATACAAGGGATCTGGAAACTGTGGTACATGCTTTGGTAACCTCACGTTTGGATTACTGTAATGCACTCTACATGGGGCTACCCTTGTGCCCAACCCGGAAACTTCAACTGGTACAAAATATGGCAGCCAGGTTAATTACGGGTACATCTAGGAGGGAGCATATAACACCTGTGCTTAAATCTCTCCACTGGCTGCCGATCAGTTTCCGGGCACAGTACAAGGTGTTGGTTTTAACCTTTAAAGCCCTACATGGCTTGGGTCCATCTTATCTCCGGGACCGCCTCATCCCATATGATTCCCCCCGCACACTTCGGTCCTCTGGGAGGAACCTGCTGCAGCCTATGAAAACTAGGCTGTCGCAGACCTCCCAGAGGGCCTTCTCTTCTACGGCTCCCAGACTTTGGAATGGCCTGCCAGATGAGATCCGTCTTATCGCTACTCTTGATAGCTTCAAGAAAGCGCTAAAGACGGATCTCTTCCGGCAGGCCTTCCCGGAATAACTTCCCAGTTCAAGTGGACTGATTGCTACCCACCCCCTCACCGTTGTTGCTTTTATTTATTTATTGATTGATTGTATTTTATCTTTGTTTTAACTCTGCATTAGTTTAATTTAGTTTTAAGGGGTGGGAGGGTAGGATGGGGAAGGACTGTTTTAACTTGATGTTGTTTTAATCTTGCTGTAAGCCGCCCCAGTTGCCGAGCAGAGGGGCGGGCTAAAAATAAAAAATTATTATTATTATTATATACATATCTTGTATTCATTGATAATGGTAAATCATATCCTCATAGGGATAGCAGAATGAAGTGACATGCTTAATGGAGTACCTGGAAGGTGTGTGTGTGTGTGTGTGTGTGTGTGTGCTGGAGAGATAAACAGAACCAGGAATTGATTATGATAAGACAAGGCCATCCTCCTTAAGTTGCAAGATGATGTGATTTGCTTAAGGCAGCCTCAGGAAGATGACTGGTGTAGTACCTAAGTTGTGCATTTCATGCTTCACTTGTGGCCAAACAATGTCAGAGTGTGGTCAAGATGGCAAAATATATTAATGAGGAGAACAGACAAGCTAGAAGAGCCAGCATTACTTTGCTCTTACCTGAGCCTACTGGGAAGGGTAAGATTCCACCCCTTCTTCTACTCTCCCTCCTTCTGAATTAATGGAGTACAAACTATTTTACACTTGGAATTTGGTTTGCAGCAATGGATGTAAGCTGAGAACAAAAGGGGGAGAAGCTGAAGGAGGAGAGAGAAACTGGGATATTTTCAAAGCAGCTGAAAAAGTGGGGTGACAGAAGATTAATTGGGAAAGTTGGAGGTTGTAGATTGTGTAGCAAGACTTTTTAACGTCATGGTCTTGGCTTACTTTGTGTATGTGTTTTCAAAGTAATAGTCATACTAACCTGTTTTAGCATTAAAAGAAAAAAGGGAAGAGAACCAGTGGTACCTTTAGGACTAAATTATGTTTTTGCATAATCTTTTGTGGATATCAATTGTGGAAAATATTAATTCAGATAGTGCATTCAAGGAAGTGGACTGATATCCAAAAAAGCTCATGCTAAAAGGTAGTATTAGAATTCTGCTCCCTCCTTTTTTGTGCGGTGTGTTTGTGTGATAGAGATGTTTGGGCTCGATTACTAGCAGTTCCACAGTGGGCACTGCATCCACATAACTCATTTTAGTGTGTGTGTATGTGTGTGTGTGTGTAGTCCAACACTCAAATCATATGGCTTTCACTCATATGGCACAAGGCTAAAAATCATTTTCCTAGAGTTCATCTGTGTAGAACTGTCTATGGTGCTTTTCCAAGAGCTGTGCAGGAATGAAAGATGGTTTGATAAGAAAAGTGAAGCCATCATAAGGAGAATTTTTGTCAAAAATGCAAAAAAATAAAAATAAAAAAAAGGTGGCTTCAGGGTGGCTAAAATACATGCTAATTTTTTCTTCTTTCCCTCTTTGTGTAATCTCTCTCTCTGGCTTTTCTTCGCAAACGAAGATTCAGGAAGGGTTTGGGCTAGAAGTCAACCTGAAGAAAACAGAAGTTCTTTACCAGCCTGCACCACAGGACGAACACCACCATCCCCACATTGCCGTCGGCAAATCAGTGCTCAAGTCCGTTCAGCAGTTCACCTACCTGGGAAGCATCATCTCCTCAGATGCCAAGATTGACAAAGAGATCGATCACAGATTAGCAAAGGCATATAGTGCATTTGGAAGACTTCACAAAAGAGTCTGGAGCAATAAACACCTGAGGCAAAGCACAAAAATCAGTGTGTATAGAGCCATCGTACTGTCTATCCTCCTTTATGGATCTGAAACATGGGTCACCTATCGCCACCACCTACGACTCCTCGAGCGCTTTCATCAGCGCTGTCTACGCACAATCCTAAATATACACTGGACTGACTATGTGACGAATGTTGTGTAATATAATAATAATAATAATAATAATAATAATAATATTTATTTATCCCCCACCCCTCTGTTAAAACAATCGGGGCGGCTTACAAAAATTAAAATACAATACAGATAAAATCCCCAAACACCCCCCACCACACCCTCCCCCATAAAAAAATATTAAACAATTATAAATTAAAACCAACTAATCTAAAATCACATTTAAAAACAATAAATACAATAAAATACAATAAACGACCAGCGGACTAAAAGAAGCCAGGATCCCTTGAGGCTGGGATCTAATTAGGAAAGGCCTGCCGAGAGAGATCCATCTTTAGTGCTCTCTGTGTGTATGTCTCTGTGTGTATGTGTGCATAAACTCTGGTGACACCAAAAACAAATGCATTTTTTCTGCCTGTAGTGATCCCTGAAATTGAAGATGTTTAATGAAATACTTCCCACTGAATTTTGTCCACAAAAGGCATCCATATTGATGATAAAGAACTGCACACATTTACTTGCTTGGTAGCACTACAAGCTGTGTTCTACCCATGTGTCATTCCCTTGAAATCTACAAGGCTGGGAACACCCACAGAAATATATCCAACATGTAGAACAGATTGATTATCCTTCCACCTGTGTAACTTGAGGGGATAGACGTTCAAGCCTAGTAACAAATATCATTGATTTTTCTTTCCTCCCCTGGTTCATTTTGATGTTGTATTGCAAGGGTATGGAAATGTTTTCCCTTTCCTTTTGCATTTTTTATTTGGATGGTTTTGTAGAGAAAAGTGGAGGGGGGAAGGGGAGGGGAGAGAGAGGGGGGTTTGCTAGAAGATGAAACTGAGAAACATGTACAAGAGAGAGAACTGACACCATATTATTGACCACAAAGCATCCAGAATCATGCACCACAATTGGCTCGCTAGCTCTGTTCAGACATTGTAATATGTTGTATGTTCTACACATACAATGCTTATGAACATTATGTCCAAGAAGAGGTTTTTATAACACCTGAGTAGCAAGAGGGTGACATCTCTATAAAGGAATCAATTCTGGTAAATCATTCAAAACACATAGTTGTGTTAGTCTTGTAGCACCTTCGAGGCTAACAGAGAAAGAAGTTGGTAGCATAAACTTTCATAGCCTTAAGTCTACTTCATCAGATGCATGGAGTGAAGATCCATGGACAATTTGGATAAAATCCATTTTTCCCCAGAATATGTATTGAAAATTAAAAAAGGTAGGAGGAGATTTGAAACCATATCATCTATAGGTCATGGACACATTCTTGCTCGGCTGTAAAATGCTTATCTTTGGGATAGAAGGAAGCATCATAATAGCTATTCAGCATAAGATCATTCTATGTATTTGCTTCTTTAGCAAAAGAAACACAAATCTTGTGGGCAGATTAGCCGGCGCAATGGTGTCACAAGGCTAAGTATTTTATTGCAGTCTCAGAGGATTTTATGGTAATGCTCAATGATATTTGCATTTACTGTAAAGGTAATCTATCACTGCAGCATATGATTTTCTTCCTGATGGGGAAAATCCTTCAATTAATAATACTATTTGAGGGACTAATTTATTGCTCTTTCTTTCTTTCTTTAAGAAATTGGATCTTGGTACATCAACTCTGATCACTTAAAGAAATAGTGTTGGTTGTAGGAATCGAACTGCCAGATGCCAACTGCCAAAATAATTTAATTATTTTAAAAACATGGGGCTTGAATTTCGGACTTCCCAGGTCCACATTTTGAAGAGAGTGGTCTACATCTCCTTGTATAAGGAACGCAAGCACATGCTTCGAATCAACATTGCAAATGAGAATTGTTTTGGTTAGACATTATTGCTCACATGTTCCTGCATTTGTTTAATATAAATCTTTCAGAGCATTCTCGTGGGGAATCTATCTGCAAAATGGCTGTGCTTGGGTCATCCAGAGCAGGGCTGGCTACAGTCCTGGGACAGAAGTTAGGGCCTCTTTCATTCTACACATTTATATCACTGCAATTCCACTTTAAACACTATAGAATCATAGAATCATAGAGTTGGAAGTGACCACAAGGGTCACTTCCAACCCCCTGCCATGCAGGAATACATAATCAGATCATTCCCAACAGATGGCCATCCAGCCTCTGTTTAAAAACCTCCAAAGAAGGAGACTCCACCATACAGGCAGCACAATCCACTGCGGAACAGCAATTACTATCAGGAAGTTCTTCCTAATATTTAGGTGGAATCTCTTTTCCTGTAGTTTTAGCCCATTGCTCCATGTCCTAGTCTCTGGAGCCACATAAAACAAGCTTGCTCCATCCTCAGTATGACATCCCTCCAAACATTTAAACATGGCTATTACGTCACCTCTTAACCTGCTCTTCTCCGGACTAAACATGCCCAGCTACAGTTCTATCCTATGGAATTTTGGGATTTCCAGCTGACAACGGGATATTTAGGATTCTCAGGCCTCTAGTAGCTCGCCAAATTACAAACCCTAGGATTCCATAGGATGTTGCCACAGCAATTAAAGCAGAAGCACGGTGCTATAATTGACTTATGTGAAAGGTCCACCCGTGTGAAGCATTTTATCTGGCCTAAAGTAGCTCAGTTATTCCCTCCTCCTCCTTCTGCCAATGTGTCATTTGTTTTTATTCTCTAAGGAAATTGTTTTGAAAGGTTATGTGAAAGAGTATTATTTCATAATCTAATATTGCATCCCTAATGCTGCATACATTTTATATATAATGCCCAGACCAATGCAGCATTTTCTGTTTGGTATTGCATGAAATATATATGTGTGTGTGTGTGTGTGTGTGTGTAAGCGAAGGATAGAAATTTCATACCAGCTGATCATTTACCTCAATGTTCTTGCTGGGAACATAAAATTTGTGATTTTACTTTAAATCCCTAATTCGTGATTTTTGGGTATATTTAGAGAGCAAAGTATCATCATTATAACAATCAAGGCAGGTTCCCATCTTGTGGAGGGATGAGTATCTACTCTAGTTTCATACAAACCCATTATGGGTAAGTTTGATAAGAAAGACATTCCAGACCACTGAGATGATTTGAAAAGATCACTTTGTGGGATGTTGATGAGGATAAGGATGAGTTACATGATGATGGTGGTGATGCTGATGGGAATTATCGTTAACAGCCTCTGGAGGACCACATGCACCCCACCCCTACTTTAAGCTTTAAAGGTTTAAATTGGCTGTCTCTACTCTTGATTTTTAGGGAGATTTATCCTACCTAGGGAATAGTTGTAGCAGGGGAGGGGATTGTGAGCAAGAATGAACTGTGTTTTAAAATATTAATTTGAGTGAGTTAAGAACATTGCTCATATATTCTTTTCCTATAGGCCTAAATACCCTAAAGGCACCAGATCCCATCTGATGTTGGAAGCTAAGCAGGGTCAGCTTTGGTTAGTACTTGGGTGGGAGGCTGCCAAAGAATACCAGGTACTGTAGACTATATTTCAGAGGAAGAAATTGGCAAAACTACCTCTGAGTATTCCTTGCCTAAGAAAACCCTATGAAATTCATGGGGTCACCATAAGTAGACAGGCAACTTGAAGGCACAAACACGCACACACGTTTTTGTTGTTGTCGTAGGAATGAAATCATGTCTTGTTAAGCCAAAGATAGCTTAATGAAGTAAACTGTATGTGTGATTATGGGGGAGGGGCTGCCACTGATTCTTGGTCAAAGCCAACACTAGCTATTGTGTAACATGTTCTGATCTCATATATAGCAAACACCCATCTGTCACTTACTTTTATTTTCACTGACTGTTGTTTTCACACAGCATGAATTAGACTCTGCATTGCATATACTTCTTTTTTTGTTGTTCTTTTAAGATTTCTGCTTCCTTTTCAGTCCATTTGGTATACATTCAGTCTAAGTATCTTGTTGCATTTTCTTAATTGTGCTTTCTTAAAAATTGGCATTAAATAACATTAACTAAATATCTTGAGTGGCTACTGAGTGATGATTAGTCATTGCAGACTAATTTACAAACATGACAAACTTCAAAAGATTCAAATTTAATGTTTTGCTTGACAAGGCATCTGAAATCAGGCAATTGCACCCATATTCCTGTCTACTGTTTGGGCCCGAATATTTCACTGAACATCCAGAAAAATACATTTAATCAATTTATGATATTCCGTTCAAAGATTAAAATTAATATTTCTGATATTAACAAAGAATAAAATTTAAGGTTCTGAAATCCATCTTCTCTAGCACTGCAGTGAAGTTAATAATTTATAGTATAAGTTACAGCCAGTTCTCTAACTTTCCTTCACAAATTGATAAACAAGGAAGCAGAAAGCAAACACGTTTCTAATTCTTCCAGTGTCATTCACTATATATTTGCCCTTAGTGTGTCACTATTTGTACATGATTGGACCAATTGTCCTTGTTTCGGAAGTGGAAGAGATTTTTCCTTTCTCAAATGTCATTCTTTATGAATATACAGTACAAGTAAATCAATTTCTTTCTTATTTTCTTCTCTGTGTTTGAAAGACCCAGGACAACAATGAAACTTCAAGGGGAAGAATATCTAAAACACTGAACAAAGTGACCATTTATCGATTTACCAATGGTCAAACAAAGTGGCCATTTACCAACGGTCACTTTGTGTGATATGTTTATAATCACTTGCCAAGCCAGTCATGGGACTTTATCAGATGAGGCCAATTGCAGGGGAAAATGTGTCATTTAGGAAATGACAAAAGCACCAAGGGCAAAATTGTCAGATGTTCTCATTGCTTACCCATTCCCAATGTGTCACACTGGTGTGAATGAGGCATCACTTTTTATTGATGGGCTAAGCCTTCAATAAAAAGTGGCACCTCATTCATGTCAGTTTGATTCAGCGGGACAGGTAAGCAACATCATTGTCTGATAATTTCTGCTGTTTGTGCTATCATCCCATCCTAATGATGTGTTTTTTTTCTGCATCTGATAAAATCCATGGTCATTGTCTTGGCAAGTGTAAAGAGATCACTACTGTGACACCCAATCAAAAAAGTGGGAAAGCCCAATTCAAGTTCTTTTTTTTTTAATGCTGAAGATGCCACGTTTGATAGTGGGCATTTTCAGTTTAAAGGGACAGATTAGGTGGTAGAAGTGTTTGGATTTGAATCTGCTACAGAACATATACCATGGGAGGAAAAGGACTTGCAACAGAAGAAACCTCTGTCTCCCTGAGACTATGGAGATTATCACATGGGTCCCTAAAACTGTGTCTGTCCTGATACCGCCCACCAGCCTCACTCCCACCTCACTCCTGTCTCTGTAACAGTAAAAAAAAAAGAAAAACAAAATAAAACACACCTTTTCCAACACTTACCTTAAAGCAGGAGAGAAATGGTCCCCCCTCCCCTCAACTTCCCAGCAGTAAATGCAGCTGTCTTAAAGCTGCTTTTACTACAGTGAATCCAGATCCTGCCTGTTCTCGCAAGAGAATGATTGCATAGGAAATTTAAAAATAAAACCCCAACCAAATGTCAAAAAAGAAAACCAAGCCCCAAAAGAGAAAAATAAAACACCAGGTAACCCGGGGAGAGGGGGAAGGGTGTCACTTACCTGGATGTCCCGATTGAACCTGGAAGTCTTCGGCACAGACCTCCCACTGACATCACATTCACTTGCCTGTCATACTGTTATTATAATGGAACGGGCTTCTTATTGATGGCTTTTCCCCATGCATAAGAGGAAGCAGGGGGGGAACAGGAGCAGAATGGGAGCATCACAGGAGAGGGATGACATCATCTGAAAAGGGAGCCTGATAGTGATCTCCTGTTGTCCATGTCCTGGGATGTTTTGCCTGTGTGATAATCTCCTATGAAGAACTGGGGTAGTCAAAGTATGTGATCCTAAGTAAGGTGGATAAATAGTCTGAATTATCTGTCCATCTTAAAAACGGGGAAAATGATCTTAATCACTTGGCTGAATGCGACAAATGACCACTGATCTTGGCCAAAGAAAAGGAAAAGTCACTTGCTGGCATTTTCCATGTTTACTGATCTCTTTGCTAGCCTTCAAACACCATAATACCTCTGTCTATGTGAATTTTGTTACTATCTCTTTTTCTGATATCTCACGGAGACACAAAAGGGAGATGTTCTCAAACAGAGGCACATTTTCCTATGGATTAGTCAAACAGCTTGGTTTCACCTGGAAATGGGCTCAGGGGCATCCTTTATGGATAATATTGTTGCCTTTGAACACAACAATTAATGGAATTCCATCCCCCTGCCTTTAAATCTTTCTGGGAGTCCCTTTATAGGGCCAAAGAGCAATCTAGCAAACATCCCAAATACAAGACTTGTCACTTTTTTTCAGGATTACATTGATAGCCTTAAGAATCACTATATACATTAACTACATACACACAGGGAGGAAAGGAACAGTTACTATCAGTAAAGTTAGATTCAATTAGGCAGAGAAAGAGGCATAAGATGACTCTGTCTCATATCTTTTGGAAATTATTTCCAAGAAAAGGTTGCTATTGGCTTTCATACCAGGGGCTCCAATATTCCAGCTGGGCTTATTTCAGATTGGATGCTCTTTCATTCTTACAATAAACTGCTTATATTAATAAAAGACAGCCACTTCCTGACTATAAAGAGCTCCTTTAATAGAGATGGTGAGCACTTTCCTATTATAATTCAACAGGGGGCCCATATGGAATAACATGAGCATCGCTTAGCTTCCCAGTAGGAATAAAGAATTTCATTTAAGCTGCCCACCTTATCTCCTGCCAATAAAGAGAAATGGAGGCCAAAGCTAAAATCATGTTTGGAATGCTTGGTTAGAATTGATGCATTTCCCGGGTTGACATAATGTGAGAAAGGCTTTCACCTCCCACTACCAAAACTAATGTGGTGTAGTGGGTTAATCTGTGGATGTTAAGCAGATTTTCTGACCCAAAATGGAACTACTATCATTCCAGTCTCTGAACAAGATGAAACAGCCATATGAGCAAAACACGACATGTATGACCATGCTATCCTCTGAGCCAATGTGCACTTAGAATAAGAGTTCACATTGAAATGTAGGACATGCTGATTCCCTCTTAGCCATGAAACATCCTGGGTGATCATCATTCATTCCTAGCCTATTTGGCCTCATAGGGTTGTCTCTCTCTCTCTCTGGCTTCTCTTCACAAACGAAGATTCAGGAAAGACTCTTCCCATGCTTTCTGCAAGCGTGCTGATGACTAAAAAGGCCAATCCAAGATAGACAAGTCCGGTTGCAGAAAGCACAGCAGAAGGTTTCCTTGGGTGATGTTTCCGGGTTGTGATTTTTCCTGCGTTGTCGTTTCTCTTCAAGACTTGTTCGGCATGAGTTCTCAAATAAGGCTGCAACATTGTGGATAGTGTGTCTCCATGCATCCCGATGTGAGGCCAGGGCGGACCATTGTTGGTGATCAATTTGGCCGAGCCTGAGGTGTTGTTTCAGGGAGTCCTTGTATCGCTTTTTTGGAGCACCGCTCTTACGCTGACCCGTGGTGAGTTCACCGTAGAATACTATTTTGGGGAGGCGATGGTCCTCCATCCTAGAAACATGCCCTGCCCAGCGCAGCTGTGTTCTCAATATCATGGCCTCAATGCTGGTGATCCCTGCTTGCTCAAGGACAGCAACATTCGTCACATAGTCAGTCCAGTGTATATTTAGGATTGTGTGTAAACAGCACTGATGGAAGCGATCGAGGAGTTGTAAGTGGTGGCAATAGGTGACCCATGTTTCAGACCCATAAAGGAGAATAGACAGTACAATGGATCTATACACACTGATTTTTGTGTTTCGCCTCAGGTGTTTATTACTCAAGACTCCTTTGTAAAGTCTTCCAAATGCGCTATGTGCCTTTGCTAATCTGTGATTGACCTCTTTGTCAATCTTGGCATCTGAGGAGATGATGCTTCCCAGGTCGGTGAACTGCTGAATGGACTTAAGCACAGAGTTGCCGACGGCAATGTGGGGATGGTGGTGTTCGTCCTGTGGTGCAGGCTGGCAAAGAACTTCCGTTTTCTTCAGGTTGACTTCCAGCCCAAACAGCTCTGCAGCTGTTGCGAAGCAGGATGTTAGGTGCTGCAGAGCTGCTTCTGTGTGGGCAACAAGGGCAGCATCATCAGCGAAGAGCAGCTCAAAATAATGCAATAGGGTTGTAGTGACAATAATTTGAAGAGAAGAAGAACTGTATATGCCACCTTGAGCTCACTGGTGGAAAGACAGGATATTTCATTATTTTTATTGTATTTTACTTGCATCCTGCATTTCTCCCTATATGGATCCTGAAGGAGCTTAGAATATAAGTTAAAACAAAATAGATCTAAAATGCTATGTAACAGAAGAGTTTAAGAAATCTTTCAATAAACCCATTAAGCAAACTATTGTGGGGTAGTGGGAAAATGTACCAAACCAACATGTGAAATGGTTGCAAAAACATCTCAAAATGTGTGGTGTGTGTGTGTGAGTGCACAAAAACTTGTAATCTTGCTCAGCAGGAAAAAAAAACTCTTCTGAATTTTTTCATTGTGAGGATGAAATACTCTAATATTTGCATCCTTACATAAGTTTTGGTGCCCATGGGCTATATCCATGTTTTTAATAAAGATGTTGTTTTCAAAATACTGATATTGTGAACAAAATATATGAAAAGGTGTTACCCTAGGATGTGGGGGGGGGCATTAGGGTCCCACAAACAATTCCAGAGTCTCCTTTTGATTTGGGGGAATTATTAGCTCAGACAGGAGGCCTGTGAGAGGAGAGTAACTTCAGGGATCTTTTCACCTATGTATACCAGTACTAAATGTAGAGGACACTCTAGTTAAAGTAAAACAAAGTGTTTTATTGAAATAATACAGAAAGTAACAAACATACATGAACATAGTTCTTATGAACCACACAAGGCTATAGCAGGGTAAGGCAGAAAGATTGGACAGTGAGAGGTCCAGGAAGGTAGGGTGATAGTTACCAATCTATCTTTGATTGGTAGAAGGAGAGTTCTGTGCAGTGAAGATACTCAGTACTGAGGGTGGCACAGCGAAGAAGAAAATGAAGGGGTCTATCTGTGGCACACTTAGCTAGGGTTGGAGCTATGATGTTTGTAACCTATTTTGTGACTTGGAGGGCTGTGCTGGTTATAACAAAGCCTGGATGGCTTTCCCACAGGATAGACAAAAGAGACCGAAACTTAACTGATTGCTTTAGTTTTGGAGTACTAAAACATTAATGGTCTTCCAAAACCTCATTGAACGGGAGGGGATGTGAGGAAGAGATTTCCATAGGGTACGGATTGAGAAATAGTCACTTGTTTGCATGATTAGATTATTGCCTGAAACATCCACGTCCGGGAGAAAATGATTAACATATACCCCTTAATGACTGGGTTGTTAGCATAAGGTCATTATTACTTTCCACATAATCCTATCTTGGATTTCCCACCATTATATTTATAGACACATCTCAGGACATTGTGACTTTTGACTACCCTCCAGTCTGCCTAACCTTACAGCCAACGTAACCCCCAGAAGTGTCCAATATGTCCAATTATGGAATCTTGCAGGGGGGCGTAGCAGGGTGTGCTAACAAAGGTTTCTACAGCTTTTCCAAGATTCCCTTTTTCTGATATAATATGACAGTTATCTACATATTCATGCATAAAGACTGTGTCACGTGACAGCATTCATATCATGGTTTAGCCTTTTGCTAAACCACTAAACCACTTTTACTAAAGTACATTGACTTTCTAGCCCTGAAACTGGTTAAGAAGCTTGTGATAAATACAGTGAAGGTGCCAAGTTCTAAATTTTGTTATTCCTTTATGCTGTGCTTCAACCTGCCAGACCTACCACTAGCAGCATTTTAATCATTCCTTTCTCTATTTGTCAATCAGGGCTATTATGTTCTGTTGTTTTCTTTTTTTTAAAAAAAAGCTTTAATACTTGAATGTGTTTGTTGCATTTCACTCCAGGTGCACAACTGAAAATTAGGTGGTTTTGCTGTAGAGGTTCATTCTGTTGGTTTTGGTTTTGTTCCATATCTTGGTTTCTCAAATGAATCCATTAGCGACCCCAAGGGTCTAGCTAAAAGATATGGGGCAAAATGAGGGCATTGCCTCCACAAACATGAATTCTGCCCACCTATCCCCCATGAAATGTCCCTTCAGTCCAAATTTCCTGCAGTAACTCCGCTAAAACAATTAAAAATGTAGCTTAGGCATCCAAAGAAAAATGGAAAGACAAGGTTACCAAGAGAATGTGAACCCAGCAAATATAAGAGATCTAGATATGAATGATTTTCAATGTTTCATTCCTTGCAATGCTAGAAATTTTCAAACTGAACGAAAATTTCACCAGGGACAGAATTCTCACTTTGGGACAATGCTCTTATTTCCATTACCTCATAGCTGCACCCCTAAGGGAGACTTGATAAGTCTGAAATGTTCCAGAAAAGCAAATGGGTGAGAGCAAATTGAGGAATGGGTAAGAGGCAGGGTGCAATACATTAGTAAGACTGATGGAGAATAGCTGGCAAGAGCAGGACCTGGCCAAGCTCTGTACACAGTAAGGCATATGTGTTCCCAACTTGTACAGAGAAGAAGGGAAAGTAACCCATTAGGAAGAGCAAGGGTCATGGCAATGAAGTGTCTTTCCCTGCCTGAAGTCTCAGGCTGCAGAGCAAAAGGTGGCATGAGTAATAATTCTTAATAAACATCATACATACTGTTGGTGCACTACAGCAGCATAACTATACTGGTCTAGGTGGTGGCATTAATAGAAAAAGGCCACAGATGTGAAGGATGGGAGGAAGGTATTGGAGAATAAGTTGTTCACAGTGGGCAGATTTTGCCTCCCTTCCCCCACCACAACTGTACAACCCTCAGAAAATTGCAACCACTAACATAGCGCACTAGCAAAGGATCTTTGACTATATTTTATTGCATATTTGTGCAGTCATGCCAAGTGCATTGTAGGATCTCTGGAGGGAATATGCATATTCAAATAATAAAGCATGTAGAAAGGTTTCTATAACTTGGAATGGGCAGAAGCTGGATTTCTCTTAATGTTTTTCTGTATCATGTCATTTCTGTTTTCCCAATGCTGAACAATAGATTTCTGTAGGGAAAAGGAAACCTACCTCTTTGAATGTAAACAATTTTCATTTTTATTTCTATTCATTCAGTAATGCTACTTGGTCCCTACTGTTCCACTACATGACAGGATATGAAGTCTTGAGGCTGAAAAAGATTGTGTCATGGTCTGCTTATTTCCTTTAGAAGAATTGATATGGATGGTATTTTAGAAAATCAATGTACTGCAAAAGCGGACAAACGTGCCAATATGTAAATTTTGCTCATGTAGACTCACTGTGATGTCCTAGGAACACACACTCACATTTGCTCAATAAGAATTCTTTATTCAGCAAGGATACGTGTATCATGAACATAGGCAAAGCCAAAACTGGAGACAACCCAACACAATTCCCAGATAAACCCTTACAGTGTGAGAATGACATTTAGGGAGGATCCAAAGCAGCCAGCCAGCTCCAGGTGCTGTGACCTTGAGCTGCTTTGGAGAACAGTGTTCCCAGGCCAAAAAGGGCGGGCTGGCACCCACCCAAAGCCTGAGAGGCCCAGACAAGGAAAAGAGGCCAAAGCCTTTTGCTAGCCTCATGTCAGGTTCTTCCATGGAGTCTACTCTAATGTCCAGAATTCAGGGATGAACCTGACACTCATAAGGAGGTTCACAAACAGCAGGGTAGATTTAGAAGTGGCTGTCAGATTTTTATTGAAGAAGAATATGAAGAATCCTAAACACAAATACTGGTAGTTTAGGAAAAGGTGTGAATTCCGGTGACAACCCTATTTAATACTTTAGTCTTAAAATAAAATTTTATCTCTGTTTAATTAGGATTTTGTTTTTGTTTTTGGTTTGTTTGTTTTTGTGTTTGCTTCTAAAACTTTGAAATCCACAAGAAACTTAAATTTCTCTTAAACCTGATGGTGATGATGACAAGCTGAGACTCTAAACACAGTAGCAGAGACTTGCTGTGCCAAAGTGTTGAAGATGACTGGGTGAAGGGAACATTACTGCCTACTGTGAACCTTACGAACTGTACATTGTAAAAAAATAAAATAAATAATAATCATCAGCATCATCAAGGATTGGCTTGGATGTTTCTAGAATGCATTTTCCTCTACTATATCTTGTCATTTTGTATCTTAAACTATGTGTTAATATCATGCCCCTAGATAAAAATGGGATTGTCTTTGGTACAGTATAATAAGAAGCTGTCGTGGATGCTTTGATCGTGATTTCCTGCATGGCAGGGGGTTGGACTGGATGGCCCTTGTGGTCTCTTCCAACTCTGCAGTTCTATGATTCTATGATTCTATAAGCTGTTTCTGCTTCTTAAAGACTTGGCTTTTAAAATACTCAAGCATATGATGTAAAGAACTTGCTAGATAATATGAGTTATTGTGCAGAGTAAGGAATCCCACAGACTTTATGAGTTGTGAAAGTCAAGAAGATACTGCATTTCCATGTGGAGTTTTTTTAGGTCTTCCTACATTTTCACTGCTATTACATTTCATGAAGGACAAGATAATTGCAAGGAGTAGTGTTTAGGTTTTGAAAAATATACATACACTTTGTTGACCAACCCATGAAATAACAAGACCACATAATATATTGGGTTGAAATATGGGCCACTTTATTTAACCTAAAACCTATTTATGTTTATTCATTGGACTGCAAAGAAGGGGGGAGTACTTAGGCAGGAGCAGCTAAGGCAGGTGATCTCACCAGACCTACTTCCGAGCATCCCTGAGTGAAACACCAGCCACTGGGCTGTCCCCCGGGCACCATCTACTGGAGCCAGAGCCCAGGGTGAGACTCCAAGTTGCATGACCTAGTGAGGGCACACACATAGGGCCAGCCCCAAGGATAGCCTCCTTCCCAACTCCTTGAGTCACATGACATGTAAAGGTAGTTCCAGAGTCCCATCCTTCAGCCAAAAGGGGTGCCATAGGTGAACACAAAAACTCATCCCTTCTCCCCACCCATTTTAATACACCAACCTAAATCCATTTCCCCATTCCCCTTCAACAGTATAGGGTGGGGGGGGACATGGAAAAAGGGAAAAATCCTAGCCAGCCCTTACGCAACCAGAAAACTTACATTGTGAAAGAGGCAGGAGGGTGGATCAAATCTGGCGAAAGAGGAAGAGGCCAGGGGCGAGGTGGAATAAATATCGTATGCACCACCCCAGCATCTCTTACGTCACAGCACACAGTGCCTGATACACTTTACATGGGCCACTCATTCAAGGGAGGTCACGAAAGCCCCTCTTCCATGCAACACTGCACCATGCTGGGGTGTGTGGTTATTGCCTTTGGAGTTTCTTGACACAGCCATTACTGTTAGAATCATAGAATCATAGAGTTGGAAAAGACCACAAGGGCCATCTAGTCCAACCCCCTGCCATTCAGGAACACACAATCAAAGCACTCCTGACAGATGGCCATCCAGACTCTGCTTAAAAACCTCCAAAGAAGGAGACTCTGCCACACTCTGAGGCAGTGTGTTCCACTGTCAAATAGCTCTTACTGTCAGGAAGTTCTTCCTAATATTTAGGTGGAATCTCTTTTCCTATAGTTTGAGTCCATTGCTCCATGTCCCAATCTCTAGAACAGCAAAAAACAAGCTTGCTCCCTTTTCAATATGACATCCCTTCAAATATTTAAGCATGGCTATCATATCATCTCTTAACCTTCTCTTCTCCGGGCTAAATATACAGTACCGAGCTCCTTAAGCTGTTTCTCATAGGATATATTTTCCAGACCAGAAGTGTTCATATTTTCGGATTTTTTATTTATTTATTTATTTATTTTGCATTTTAGAATACAATACTGTATAAAATATCATAGGGCATCAGTGGAGGTGGTGGTAAGCCCCAGCCACCAGCCATGCATTCTTCAGGCTCCCCCACCTCTGGGGAGAGAAGATGAGCAGGAGGGAGAGAGATGGCATGGCTGAGTTTGCAGCCAAATTTGCACAAGCACCAACCAGGGTGGTTGCTGCTGCTGCTTCACTGCCTCCACCACCTTCAGCTGGAGTGAGGTCTACAGTGGGACATGGCAGTGGCTAGCAACTGTCTCCAGCCTCAAAGAGCTCTTACTGTCAGGAAGTTCTTCCTAATATTTAGGTGGAATCTATTTTCCTGTAATTTGAGTCCATTGCTCCATGTCCTAGTCTCTGAAGCAGCAAAAAACAAGCTTGCTCCCTTTTCAATATGACATCCTTCAAATATTTAATCATGGTTATCATGTCATCTCTTAACCTTGTCTTCTCTAGGCTAAATATACAGTACCCAGCTCCTTAAGCTGTTTCTCATAGGACATATTTTCCAGACCAGAAGTGTTCCAAAGCTTGGATTTTTTCACATTTTGGAATACAATACTGTATAAAATAGCACAGGACATCAGTGGAGGTGGTGGTAAGCCCCAGCCACCAGGCATGCATTCTTCAGTCTCCTCCACATGGTCATTTCTACCATAATGGTCATTTCATGGCCTAGAGGTCCATATTGGCATGGGCACAGACTCATAGGCTGAAGTAGTGTTGCCAACGAGAATTGAGCAGAGTCAATGTATAAACATGCCCAGCTCCCTAAGCCATTCCTGATATATCGAGCATGGATTCCAGACCTCCCACCATTTGAGTGTTCCTTCTCTGGACATGTTCCAGCTTGTCCAGCAGTTAGGTTCATCAGGTGCAACCGTTAGGACTTATTTTGTGATAATAATAGGTGGAACTACCAAAGTCCAACTGATGACTGAAAAATTGGTCTATTTATCCTAGTTGGCTCTGGAGGGGGCAAGAACCTTTGGGCCCGCCATGGCTTAGCAACAATGGGATATGTAGTATAGGGATATTAGAACCCAGAGAACCCATCACAGATACCAGTCAGTCCCCTGGCAACATTGAAGTGTGTTGCCATCAGGTGATATAAATTCATGTCTGAAATAACCATAATTATGTTTCCTCTTTGTTTTTAAGAGGGGGCAGGGATTGTGTTCAACAATAAATATTTAGCATGCTTGTTTAATCTAAAACATCTCTAGTATAAAGACTAAACTGAAAGTAATATAGAAGACCTCTGTTTGAGATCCTAAAGATCCACTGCCAGGCAGAGATTAGAAAATGTACTTTTCTGGATTGCAATTCTCAGAATCCCCTTGCCAGTATGGTTGCTGGCCATGTTGACTGAGGAATTTGGGGAGTTGTAAAAAAACACACCTTTTTTCAATTTCTGGAACAAACTGTAACATATTGGGCTAGATAGACAATTGCTTTGATCTGATATGAAGAAGGTTCTTAGGTTCCCTGTGCTGTGGTCCTGATTGCCTAGGTGGCACAGGGTTAGTCAGTATAGTGTCCTGATGTGGAAAACAGATCGAACTGTATAGATTTTTGATTACAGTTTGTGCAACTCTGTGCAGGTTTGCAACCTTCATGAATAATGCATACTAAAACGTTTTTACCACTGGAAGTTTATGACAAAAGGATATATGTTTAACAAAGGTAATGCCATAAACAGCTGATATGAAGAAAGATGAGCATGAACATGAGGTCAAGGAAAAGAAAAAGGACAGCATAAGGCAATTTTTCATTTTATATGGCGCCATTCTTCAAATATCTAATTTCCAAACATTGGCAGCAAGGGGCAAAATCCCTTCTATATTAATGATCCAGGTAAAATTAATGAGATGGTAATAAAATGATCATCAATAAAGGACCTGAATGAAAGCCATCAGACCTGGAATGAGTTGGAGGATTTATTTCAGACATATGAATTGATGGCCATTGAGCCGTCTGGAGCCGTGATGGAATGCTTTTCGCTATATTGGAAAAAAGCCACTTGGACAAAAAGAGTTCAGTAAAAAGATAGAGCATTGATTGGCTGCTTTAGAGGTTCTACCAGATAAGGGAACTCTCAGTGCCATCCTCATCCAACTGCCCATGCCCTTGCCATTGTAAAATATGCAGGATATTCTTGGGTGGGCAGATGGGGAAAGTGAGAGGCGTATAGCTTGTAATTTTTTAAAGAAATGCTGATAGAGAAATTGAAAACAAGCAATATCAATTTCATTGTTAAGTATTTTGGTCCACTGGACCAGACTAAACATCTTTGTTTCCTTTTGTTCTTGCAGCCATCTCATTTCTTTCTACTAAATTTCTTCATCTCATTTATCTGCCAATCTTAGTATCTGATCCTGGTGCCTTTGGGTGGGGGGGGAAAAACCCTCTCCCAACCAGGATGACCAACCCCCTTTAGGAAATGTTAAAATTATTCAGCAGGAAAAAGCACACACTGTACAAGAGTATAAAATGTGCAAGTTATGGTCAGGTGGGAAAAATGGTTGATTGGCTAATTCCTTCTTCTTTAACTTGTACAAAAAGGGAGAAGTTATGTAGTCCAACTTGTTTCTAAGGTAGGACCCTCCATTTGCCAATATAAGGCCACCTATGCAAGCAGGACCATGGGATCTTCACATACTTCACTTTTTATTCACTTGTGCATTCCTCAAGATCATATGATCTTTCATAGAAACATTTATCAATCAGCCCTGAAAATAAGGGGGCATAAGGAAGTTAGAGATAATCAATGAGAGCAATGCTCTTGTGAGAAAAGGTAATGACAGTTGGGGATTTTTAGGCTAGAAAAGAAAGGCAAATTAAAGGAAACATGTTAGAAGTGTATGCAATTATACATGGTGTAGTAAAGTCATTTCCGTTCCCTTTCTTCTGATACTTGGACCTAAAGTCATCCTCTGAAGTTGAATGATGGGAGACTCAAGACAGATAAGCAGAAGTATTTCTCCACACAGCAGATAGTTAAACTATGGAAATAATAAACACATAATGTACTGATTGGCTCCAGCTTTGATGTCTTTAAAGGAGATTAAGTCCATTCACATTAATCCCAAATATAAAGAAATTTGTGAGTTTTGGAAATTTCCTTCACCCCATAGTATACCAGAAGTACCAAAAGACTACACTCCTAGCCCTATTCAGATCTGTAATCCATATGTGAGGAGGAGATGTTTTCTAAAATCAATACATGAGGAAAGAAACATGATAGTCTCTTCTGTGATCATTCTTTTCATGTGAAGTGCAATACCTGAAGAGGAGAGCTTTCTCTGTTTGCAGAGCTTCCCTCTGTGATTGGGAACAGGGTGAGAGATAAGTTCCCGAGCCTTTTCCCATTGAAAATAAATTACAGAATGCCTCAATAGGGACTCTTCTGTTTTCAAGCATACATGTGCTGGTGCAGCCAAGTGGGGTTATACCTATAGATTTTATTATACAGTACTGACTTTCTTGATATATAGTTATCCTTTTTTAACTTGAGGAGGAGTAGATTGTATATATCTTGCTTTTAAAGAATATTTGATCTTTTATACACCTATGTGTGTTTGTGTGTGTTACTTGTTACAAGAATGGAAGAGGGCACAAGTTAAATAAGGAATCTGCTGATATTTGAGAGGGCAATAACACTGTTTGAGACTAGTATGAATGGCTGCAGAAACCTCATATGTACTAATATGTGCCTAAAGCCACCAGATCCTGTAGGATCTTGGAAGCTAAGCAGGGTTATCCCTGGATAGTACTTTAATGGAGACTGCCAATTAATACCAGGCATAGGCTATATTTCAGAGAAAGGAACTGGAAAAACCACCTCTGAGTATTCCTTGCCTAAGAAGACCTTGTAGTATTCATGGTGTCACCGTAAGTCAATAGGCAACATGAAGATGAACACACAGAGTATTTAATTCATAACTGCCTATGTTATTTTGTAGGGCCTAAGTACACTAAAAGCACTAGATCCCATCTGATCTTGGAAGCTATGCAGGGCCAGCCCTGGTTAATAATTGGATGGGAGACTGCCAGTGAACATCAGGTGCTGTAGGCTACATTTCAGAGAAAGGCAATGGCAAACTACCTCTGAGTATTCCTTGCCTAAGAACACCCTATGAAATTCATGGGGTTGCCATAAGTCAACAGGCAACTTTAAGGCGCACACACACATTAGTTGTTCAGTGTTTGAAATGATTTTATAGGCTACCATGAGTTTCTGAAGTAACGTTGTTAAGAAATAAATTTCTGTGATGAAATTAAAGGAGCTGCATGATCCTGAAATATAGTAGGAAGGTACTAGCTAGAGTACATTCAATGGCCTCACAGGTTTTTCTCTGTCTTATGAATATGATATTGCTAAACATATTTCACATTCTTCAAATTTAAGATATGTTTTTGGTGGCATTATAATTTAGTAGCCCTTATTTTCACTTCTAATTCAAATTCTTCCCACTTAATTTTAGCAGATAATTTTTTTCTTGAGAAGTCTTAAAATTCAAGTCATATACATGCTCTTAATTTTAGTGTATAGCACACTGTTCCGCTACCATCCCTTCTCCTTATTCAGTTTCCCATCTGAGGACCTACTAATGTCCTATATTCTGTTCCCCTTGCTTTTGTTTTTTCCTCTTCCCAGGTTCCCATACTTTCCTATATTCATTTACTCATTTGCCCCTTCTTCACTCTGATTTCAAGGCCCTGTCTTCTCGTCCTTTCCAGCTGAATTCAATGTAAGTTCATCAAGAGCTAAATATTTCTGATGGATACTGGCTGCTGACATCACCGTGACACTTAAGTAATCCACCCAAAATGGCCTGTCTGTAATTACTTTTCCAAGAATCAAGGGAGAGGGATTGTGGGATGTGGAGGGCTTTCTTTCAGGTGAATGGTCATTTCATGGTCCATATTAGCTTGTGCACAAAAACATAGGCTAAAGTAGTGTTACCAGTGAGAAGGTACCAGACTCAAGCACCACTGGAGAAGCTGAGACCCTGAGTCCTCCATGCCTGACACCCATGAACCAAGACCACAGCTATAAGCCCTTGAGCCTACCTCAGGGAGAGTTACCCCTCATTCAAGAGTGCCAGAATTCCTGGAGCCATGACAGCAGTGTGCCTGACATGAACTGTTGGAGAGATGGAGTATGAGATTTCAAGCCATAGACCTGTCCCTTTAAGGCTTGCCACTTTGTGGAAAGAGATTGAACCTAGGAGAGGCTTGGCCAATAGGTACAATAGGCCTCAGTTATGTTTCAGAACTTATTGAAGCAAGGTGCTCACCTGGAGCTCTCCCAGGTACTGAACTGTCTAGCCTGAACAATGGATCCCAGTACCAGCCTGAGTACAGTACACAGGCTTATTTAACACAAGCTACTGCTTCTCCCCCTCCCCATCATGTTTCTGGCCATATTTTTCTAGCCTGTCAAAGTGCTTTGGGAAGAAAGGACATGTACCTGCAGATACCACAAGTATTGACATGGGTGGATGGTATCTACAAAAAAATGGAAGCTAGGAAAAGCAGCCTGTTTTCTCTCACTTTCTAATTCTTTCTCCTTATACACTCTGAGTTTTCCATTTCACCTGGCTGGCTGAACAATCCGTGGAATTGACTTCCTTTCACTCTTCTGAATCCAATATCTGCCAAACCATTTTTTCTTACTGGTATTGAAAAGAAAGCTCTCTCTCCCACCAACGCTGTTTCCATTAAAATTAGAAACCTTTGTCCTACATTCATTCTTCAGACCTGGCTCTGTGGAGGTAAAGATTTCTGACCTCTCTGTCAGGAAGTAAAAGAATAAAAGGCTCAGCAGGATGCTCAGCAGGACATCCTCTTGTACTGTGTTTTCATCTTTCTGCTGCTCTGTGGTTGCAGGCAACCACCCATGGGGCAGATGCTAGATCTACTTTTTAAGAGGTATATTGATGGAAAAGACTATAGCTCAGTTGCAGAACATACAGGGCATGGTTTTCATGGAAAAGGTTTCAGGTTCAAACTCTGGTATCTCCAGTTAAAAGGATTAGGTACTAGATGATGGGAAAGATCTTTGCCCAAGACCTTGCACAGCACAGCTTGGAAGTAGTGTGTTAAAATAATGCAGATGCAAGCTCAAAATGGTTTCCCACTTCAGTGGGCTGTCACTTTTTGGACACCCTTGGTTGAGTTAGGGGATCTCACTTGGCTACTGTCCTTGTAATGGACCACCTCCTTGCTTTGGGGCTGGCAGCAGGCCATTGCATCAGACTCATTGATCAACAAGTGGGTTGGTCAATGCCTGGATCTGGACCAAAGTATATGCCAACCCTTCTGTAGTGGCTGTAATCAATAAAGTTGTGGCCAATAATTTTCCAAGTAGAATGACATCTGGGTGTTATTTGCTTAGCTGCTTTGGCCTTGGGCACTCAATAAAGCTTCAGGATTTACCCTCAAGCTGGTTTGAGGTCCAGGAAGGGAAGTGTGAGCTTCATCATCCTCTGGCATGGAGGCAGCTGATCCAGGGAAGGGGTGGGAAGTTCAGGCAATGAGTTTAAACTGGCAGTTTAAACTCATTGGCTAAGGAGGAGACTGGTGTGAGTTGCTGCAGGCTTCACCCTGGCAGGCTCCTGGGGTATTTCTTTGGCCTCCCTTCCTGGTCCTTCTCAGTGTGCTCCTGAGCATCTTCCCAACCTCCCACCCTCTGTACTTTGTACTCCTGGGAGGTGTCTTCTGTTTATGCTGTTGATTTTCTGTGTCTTGTTATTTGTCTGTCAAAACTTTGGGGCAGTTGTCATGGGTTCTGGGTCTGGGACATTGATTTACGGTGCCTGCAGTATTGGCATTACGGGGGTCATCTTAGGGGACTTGTGGGTGAGGGCTCGAAATGGTTTCCCACTCCAATGGGTTGTCACCTTTTGGGCACCCATGGTAGGGTTAGGGTATCTCATCTGGCCTTTGCCCTTGTGAAGGATCCCCTCCTTGCTTTAGGGCCAGCAGTAGGCCAGTGTGTTGTACTCATCGATCAACTAGTGGGTTGGCTGGTGCCTCGATCTGGATCCATGTGTATGCAAACCCTTCTGTGGCTGTAATCAATAAAGTTGTGGCCAATAATTTTCCAACTAGAATGGCATCTGGGTGTTCTTTGCTTAGCTGCCTCACCCTTAGACGCTGAAAAAGACCACATGCATTTTTCATACGGCACAAATGCAAACTGCAAAAGATTCTCACCCTGCTGGGATTCTCTGACTCTTGAAGAAACCCATTTTTGAATATTCTTTTTGTCCCTGGAATATTCTTTTTTTTTTCATTCTTTCCTGCTATAAGCACCCCTAGAGTAAAAGAAAATGCAAACAGAGAGTAGTGGTACCTCTGCGTCATAATCTCAGATGCATCCCAATCCTGTTCTATGTGTATTCTTGTAACTGTTACAACTCAAGTACTGTATGCTGTTGATGGACTGGGATAATTTAGAAGACAAAAACAATTAATTAAAAAAAAACAGAAGGCAGGTCATAGGAGGCAGAGGGTAGGGAAAGGATGATGCCAAGAGAAAATCCTAGAATGTGGAGGAGGGAGAGAATGAGGAAGGTAGAGGAAATTGTAGTGCTGAATATTTAAGCTTGTAAACTACGGAAATAACTGTACACATTTCCACTAATAGGACTTCCAAGTGGATTGATTTCCAATTGTCAAAATATTAATGTTCAATAGGCTTGTGGGACCATTATCAGACCTACCATTCAAAACAGCTGCTGTGCTACCAAATTCCTCTATGTTTGCAGATTCCTATATGTATCTTCACTAATCCCCCCCCCCTTTTGGCACTACCCAGCCAAATGTATGTTTCCAGAAATGTTACATGTCTAAACCCCCTTTTAAAAAAGAACTCCATTTTCAGAACAGATAGGTTGATGCCATGATCATGTACTCACAGTTTTGAAAGCCCGTTTCTTAGGTGGGATATATTTAATATTTGAAAGAAGACACATATGCCAGCTCCCCTTGCATCATAAAGTGGTACACTCCCAGAATGGCTGTAGTGTCTGAGAGTTCTGAGTTGTGAAGTCTGGCTCACAACCATTGGTTGGAAAGTTGCCACCTAGAAGCACGTGTGTGTGCATGCATGCGTGCACACACATACACCCCAAAGGCTTGGAAGGAGGTAGCTAAGCACCCTCACTTTGCAGCACATCTCCTAAAAATCGTTCTCTTCCATAAACTGCTTTTCATGAGATGAACTCATACTTAATAATGAAGTTTTAAAACAAATATTGCCTAAGAGAGACCAAGTGCTGTCTCCTGTGTAATAAAGACTTTCAGTTAAAAAAAGAAGCTAAGCTAGTATCTTCTTCCTTGGAGGCTACTCTTAGGCTGGAGATTCCCTACCAAGGAGGCTAAATTGTGTCTGGCCCTGTAGCCTTCCCATGGATGTAGAGAATTGGGCCACTAGGCAGATGGGTTTTAGAGTCCTTGTTAGTATCATGGCCAAACCTAAACAGGTGTCCAGTGGTACAGAAATAGTTAGTTTGTATTAGAGACTTTGATTTTTATTTTTTACTTTTTTATTTTTTGCATTAGCTTTGGCAGTTTGAGGCTGGGGAAAGATAACAAAGCTGAGAACAGGTTGGTGAAATGAATATTCCTCTGTTACTAACCTGCTCCCACAATTCCAATAGCTATTGGAAGGCAGGATGGGTCATACCTGCATACTTTGATTTTCTTTGTTTATTTCTGCACTGCTTTGCTTTGTGCCTTCAAGTTGTTTCTGACTTATGGTTACCCTAAGGTGAACCTATCACAGGGTTTTCTCAGCAAGACAACCAGCAAGACCATGGCCTTCCTCTGGGGCCGAGAGAATGTAACTTGCCCAAGGTCACCCAGTGGGTTTCCATGGCTGATGGGGATTTAATTACTGGTCTCCCAGACTCCTAGTCCAACACTCAGACCGCTATACCATGCTGGCTCTACACTATGTGTGAGATCTTTCATTGGCTTTGCCCTGGGGAAAGGCATCCCAGCCAAGAGGCCCCAGAGCCAGCCATTAGGAGTTTGCTTGTCCTCCAGGGATAGTCTGAGTAGAAATAGTTGTTTAGGAGTTCTGTTCTATCTTTGGATGTGAAGGGATTCTGGACTCCATAAATGAAAGGGCTGGAGTGCTTCTCGGCTGTAAACTATCTGCTGCATCATTTTTCATCAATAAAGCTTATCTTATAGCACTAACAGGAATCATTACCAAAGTCTGGGGGAGGCCTGGAATTATATTCAGTACCAGGATAGTATAACAGGCAAGCAAAGACTTCTCTAATTTTGGTAGGCCTTTGTGGATGGTCAAAATAAAGCATTACAACAAACAACATTAATGGTAACACACTACTTTTCAAGTAGCAATCTTATGATCACTGTGACTTTACAAAGTAATGCTGTGTCTAGTAGCATTATTTTAAAAGTGTAGCAAGTAACGTTTACTTGGTGCCTCTAAGAATGTTGCTTTAGGGTGGTGACTTGGGGATTTTTCCCACCTCTTATATTTTAAGGTGTATTTTTTCTTTTCTTTTAAAAAAGCTGAGATAGTGCTAATGCTCAGAGTGTTACTGTGTAAATAAAAAGTGATAAGTAATGATGACCAAGGTACTTTTAAAAAATCCCCAAATAACAAATTATTTTCTAATTATAGTCTCTCAGGAACCAGGCTTTTAGATTGCTACAGAAGGGCCTTTTAACTGAGCAGATAAACTTTTATTTCCTTATTTATATATATTTGAAAATTGTACTTATAATTTAAGGAAACTGTTCTGTGGTTAAATAGTACTTGTTTAATTTTTTTGCTGCCTGCCTTTAAGACTCATGTATTTGGGAGAAAGGTGGGATTGGAATTTAATAAATAAATTAGGAAGCAAAGGACCCAGTTATCAACCTAGAAACAAGAGATATATTGTTATAATATGCTTTCAAAGTCAGATCCAACTTTTGGTGACCCTATCATAGGGCTTTCTTGGGAAGAGAAGACTATGACTGAAATAATCCAACTTCCTGGCAACTCACTCAGTATGCCCCACTTTCTTCCATTCTACCTGCAAATCATAGAATCATAAAATTGCAGAGTTGGAAGAGACCACGAGGGCCATCCAGTCCAACCCCCTGCCACACAGGAAATCACAATCAAAGCATCCCTGACAGATGGCCATCCAGCCTCCCTTTAAAGACCTTCAAGGAAGAAGACCCCACCACGTTCCGAGGGAGTGTGTTCCACTGCCTAACAGCTCTTACTGTCAAAAAGTTCCTCCTCATGTTGAGGTGGAATCTTTGTTCCTGGAGCTTGCATCCATTGCTCTGTGTTCCAGTCTCTGGAGCAGCAGAAAACAAGCCTGCTCCATCCTCTGATCAGAAGTGTTGGGCTTCTGGGCTTCTGGTATGAACTTAAGGTTTAGCAAGGGGTTTCCATAGAGCCTGGAAGTAACTAGGTATAAACTACCAGTTAATTGTAACTCAGTTCTTTCCCTAACACCTAAGGTATAAGTAAGTTATACTACAATTGAGAGTGATAACCTCTTTTTCAGCATATAACATTACCTTTAGAAGTTACTTTTAAACTTACAGGGGCACCACCATAAACAATGGTACATGACTGTCCCATGGTTTAAGTGTTGGCTCATAGAATCTCAGAGTTGGAAGGGCTACAAGGACCATCTAGTCCAGCTCCCTGCCATGCAGGAATACACTACTAAAGCACTCTTGCAAGATGCCCATCCAACCTCTGTTTAAAAATCTCCAAAGATGGAGAATTCACCATGCTCTGAGGCAGTCCATTCTGCTGTTGAACTGCTCTTAAAGTAAAGAAGTTCTTCCTAATGCTTAGGTGAACTATCTTTTCTTGTTGCTTCTCCATGATAAGTGTTGAGACACCAATAAGGTGGATCAGCCAGTGGCTTATAGCATTCAGTGTCTGGGTTATTTTGAAAGAAACTTAAAGATAATTATTCTAGTTACATTTGGACAATGAGTAAGGAGTTTATTCTTTAAAATTGTAACCATAATGATAACTAAATATGTCTGGAGACCAAGCTCTGCTTTAAATTCCTTTAATGCCAAGTACTTAACTCTTAATGCAATAACTGCTGTATTGCAGACCTGATAGATGCAATTTTGTTTTTGTGATGTGTACCCCAGTTTTTCTCCTAGTAAGGCACACAATGTAGCCCACAAAAATACCATAGAAAATGAAGATTAAGTTTAGCATTTTTTTTAAAAAAAAGCAGAACATACACGCAAAACACTTGAGCCCTATGTTTATCCTCTGTTCACCTAAGGGAAAGGGATGATACAGTCAGCCCTCCATATCTATCCATGGCTTGAAAACAATTTTTTTAAAATTCAAAATGCATACTCTGAATTTGTTATTTTATATAAGGGACTACACCATTGTATATAATGGGACTTGAGCATGCACAGATGTTGATATCCACAGGGGGTCCTGGAACCAAACCCCAGCAGTTACCAAGGGCCCACTATATTTATCAACTCAGGTTTCCATCTCAAGCCCCCTCCCCCCAGACACTTCCATGTGAAACTCCAGTCTTTCCCAAGAATTTGCCTGTCCAGGAGAACAGATTTGGACGGGGGAGCAGATGAGATGAAGAGGGAAGCCTCTAACTTTTTATCTACAGATCGTGCCTATAAATGTGGATATTCCCTTCAGGCAAGATGGAGGTTCTGGTTAGTCAAACGGCAGATCAGAGAATAAGGATTCAGCCTGTGTGGATGGGGTTACACTCCCCCTGAATATGCAGGTCCGCAGCTTGGGTGTGCTCGTGGATTCAGCATTGATCCTGGATGTTCAAGGTTGCCTGTTTCAAGCTGCTTTGAGTATTGAACTGGGGAAGAGGTGGGAAATTAATTAATTATCAACAACAATAGCAACAAGCAAACAATTTATTTATTTGAACCACCTGGCTATATTCAACATAAAAAATTATTATTTTGCCTGAAAACACCTACAAATATGAAAAAGGGCATATTTTCACTGAGTTTCTCACCCTCCTAGGTCATTTTAGGCCCAGGACAATCTTCTGTTCACTTTTTGGTTTTCGTCCAAGGCTTCTCATGTGCCTCATTTTTTTTTTTAAAAAAATATCTCTGAGTGGCCCTGGGGCTATACAGGCTATACCTTGCCAACTCCTGCCTTATAGTCTTAGGCAGAGCAGACCTAACACCACTGATGGCTATCCAATAAAAATTACTATACTACTAAATCAAGATGTTTGGGGGATGGGGCAGGAGTAGGACCAAGTTAACCATGGATCCTCTAGATCTGAAGCACCTTTCTTGGCTAGGGAAACCCAGGGATCTCTCCCCCTTTCCATAAACACAGTGCACCAGCTTGCAGGTAACACAAATAATGTTCCACCACTAGAACTAATGGTAGGTAGTGGTAGAGAAAGTAAAGGGAAAATAAAGCTGAGGAGTAAGGATGATGAGTCCATCCTTTCTCACTTCTTTCCTTCGCTTGCATGAGTTTGAAGTTGAAGCCAGTCTGCCACTCTCTACACCTGTGCTTCATAGTCACACAGAACTATACAAAGCAGTGCCACTGGCTCAATTTGTCCTAGGTTGTCACAAAATAAGGCTTGACTTCCACAGATTCTCACTGGCCACTGGCCTCTACCCTGACCACATTGTTCCCCGGAGACTCCCACATGCACAGATCTTTCCAGGGGCACCTTGTAGGGGATCTTGCAATCCCTAAGCCCTCTTACTGGTCTTGTTCACTCATTAGGATTGGACTATAAACCGCTAAGCTTGGACATAGGATCATGTTGCCCAAGAGCAGTTGCTCAACTGCACCTGTAAATATTCATCAACATTGATTGTACTGGTTAGGGTAGTTGTGAGTTGAATTCCCACAACATCTGAAGGCCACATGATTCCTCTCTATTTTACTCTACTGATTCTAGATCAAGGGAAGAGATAGTGCCACTCTATTCTGCCTTGGTCAGACCTCACCTAGAATACTGTGTCCAGTTCTGGGCACCACAATTCAGAAAGGATATTGACAAATTGGAGCATGTCCAGAGAAGGGCAACTAAAATGGTGAAAGGTCTGGAAACCATGCCTTATGAGGAAAAACTTAGGGAGCTGGGTATGTTTAGCCTGGAAAAAAGATAGTTAAGAGGCAATATGATAGCCCTGTTTAAGTATTTGAAGGGGTGTCATGTTGAAGATGGAGCAGGCTTGTTTTCTTCTGCTCCAGAGACTGGAACACGGAGCAATGGATGCAAGTTCCAGGAACAGAGATTCCCCCTCAACATTAGGAGGAATTTTTTGACAGTAAGAACTGTTCAGCAGTGACACACACTCCCTGGGAGTGTGGTGGGGTCTCCTTCCTTGGAGGTCTTTAAACAGAGGCTGGATGGCCATCTGTCGGGGATGCTTTGATTGGGATTTCCTGTGTGGCAGGAGGTTGGACTGGATGGCCCTCGTGGTCTCCTCCAACTCTACAATTCTATGATTCTGTGATTCTATGATTCTCTACTCACTAAGCCATGTTTCCAGAACATACTCTAGTCGTCTGTGCAGATGGTCTATTACCATTGGGGACTCTAGGAAAATTAGTATTAGAACTTGCAACCATAGCATTGTAAGTGAAAACAGTGGTATACAGTAATTAGGTAACAGGCAATTCGTTTAGTGAATGCAGACCTGATAATTGGAAATTTTGCTACTGACTTCAAGGGAGACATGTTGAAAGCATAAGTGATTCTCTAGAGGCATGTGTATCCATATAAAAAATTACAGATAAAGATCTTTTTAACTGCACTTATTTTTATTTTCTTCTTTTTTCTGAGACACAGAGAGGAGGTTTCAGATTTGTTTACAAATTTATGCTGATGGATAGAGCTTTGTGTTTTTAAAGTTACAGCTTAAGGTGACAAACGGAAGAGAGAATTTTCTTGATAAAGAGAAATTTCCCTGAAGACACCTTTACTTTAGATATTTGCAAAGCACATTTGCAAAGAGTGTTTACTTTTAATTAGGGGAATTGCTCTGTAACTGAAAATTGTCTCTTTTGAAATCTCTATTGTTTAGAGGAAGGGGGAAACCTTGCATAAGCTAATATTTCAGAAAGCATTTTCCAGCAAAAGGAATTACTTAGATAAACTAATCCAAATGATGATTATCCTCTGGGAACAGACCTTCTTTTTAAGTGGGAAATAAATATATTTAGTTAAAAGGTGTGTGTAGTGAAATGAAAAAGATGAGATACTTGTATTAGAAAGAAGGATAACAAAAATCATAACTGATGGGGTGGAGAGCTTTCCAAAACACACACACACAGTCCGTTTGAAAAATAACAGCAAACACAAGCTGAAGTCTTCCCTAAATTAAGTCCTGATTTCTTCCCTTAAGCTCTTCTTAGTTCTTATCCCTTTCCTAAAATTCACCCATGTAACGGAAAAGGTATGTCAATTAATCATAGACTTGGAAGGGAGACTAATGGTCATCTAATCCAACTTCTAGCAGGAATTCACAGCAAAAGCATCCCTGACAGGTCGCCATCCAACCTATGTTGGAAAATTTCCAACAGAAAGTCCTCCATCTTCAGAGATAATCCATTCCTCTTGTAACCAGCAGGAAGCCCTTCCAAATGTTTATTCAGAATCTTCTTTTCTTGGGATTTGAATCATTTCTAAATTCTTGTATCTAGATGCATTTTCAAATTCTTGATTTTGCTAAGAGGTATTGATGATCATTCTCTGTTTCCCTGAGTTCCTGAGCAGCTTAGGTTTGTTATTCAGAATCTCTGTAATAGAAAGCTCAGGTTGTCTATGGGAGGATTCAGATCTTTAAGGTAAGCCCACTGCTGTGGCACACCACCACAAGCTTGCCACTGCTTTCATCTTATCTTTGCAATGGAACATTTGCATGAAGAGTGAGCAAACTGATGACCAGCCCCGAAATAACAAGACCAGACACAGAACTTGGTTAAAATATGGGCCGCTATATTAGACCTCAAACCTATTTAAAGCAATCTGCAGATGAGCAACAGAGGGGGAGCAACCTGGTGTGGGTCCAGATGAGGCCAGGTGTCATCCAAGTGACTACCTTTTCAGCCTTCCCTTGGGAGAAAACATCTGACCCTGAGAGCAGTCCCAAGTTAATGGGGTTGCTCCCCAGCCAGTCATTTTCTGGAAGGCAAACCCAGGTTGCTCTCTCCCAAGACACAAGTGTTTATAAGAGAGAGCAAGATCCCAGTCCAGCCCAAATGGCAGACCCCTTCCCCACCTCCTAGGTTGCAGAACCTGTGGATGTAGTTCCAGAGCCCACTGCTTCACCAAAAAGGTACCAAGGTGTACACCGAACTATAGAATGTTCCCCTTGCTACCTGACAGGTTGCTGCCTATTTGTCAGCCCCCCCCCCTAAACCAATAAACCCAGTCTCATAGATACAGTGTGGAGTAGGCAGGGGGGACCAGTAAAGAAGGGGAAAAAATCCTACCCAGCACCACAGTGACCAGATAAACTCACACTCCACAAAGGGCGAGTGGGCGGATCAATCCAACAAGAGAGAGAACACGAGGGGGAGACTGAGAGTTTTTAACTCCTTTGTCTCTGCCCTCCCTCATGTGGTTAGCTTAGCATGAAAGTGCCAAGCACAGAGGAGGCTGGTCTCCTAATGGGGAGGCCATCAAACGACCCCCACCCCCAAAGCAGCCTTTGACTGTGCAGCTACGGGGACCCAAACAGTGAGAATTAGTGACCATGCTCACTGGGATGCCTTAGCATTTATAAAATCCATGAATTATAAGCTGCTCTTATAACTATTGTTAACTTAAATTAAACATTTATTAATTATTAAAATAAATTTGTTATTTTTAAAATGCCACACTATTTTACTGCATAGTCTTTAATGCAGACTTCTTAAGTACAGGAGCACTGTTTGGTCGTTATGACCAAATGGGATGTCTAACAAGGCATGCCAGCAGGATGGAACTGTCTCATCATTGGGTTTTCAAGTTAAAAGATTTCAGGAGCAATTTGCCATTGTCATCTTCTGTGCAATAGAATATCCTTTAGATTTAGCTATGGTGCCATGGTCATTGTCTCCAAGAGAACGTCTGCCAGTACCGCTCCCATTGTTGTTGCTGCTGCTGCCCAGAAGCTGTTTGTCTGGAACTCTCACTAGAAGTGAAGATGACTAAACTTATTATGAGATGACATCATCAGTGGAAAAGACACTAATGCTTGGTAAAGTAGAAGGTGGTAGGGAGAGCACAGTATCTTGATTTAAACAAGGAAGCCATGGCTCTGAGTTTGCAAGACCTGAGCAGGGGAGTGTTGGAGGTCTCTCATTTATAGGGTTGCCCTAAGCTGAAGTTGACTTGCTCTCAAACAAGAACAAAAACAAGAACAAGAAGACAAGACTGTCCAGACCGTTCCTGCTCCATTTCTTCTATACTCATCACATTCAAGCAAGTGCAAGTAGCAACCCTTTTCAGATTTTGTCCTTTCTCCAGGGAGGCTTGCCACCCAAGGAAATATAGATAGGGGTCTACATTTTCTGGGGTGATCAGCCTCCCTGGAGCAAGCACAAAATCTGAACAGGCTGCTACTTGAACTTGCTTGAATTTGAGTATAGAACTCTGCATGGAAGGAACAATGCTTTATGATATGAATAATTTATTTTGTTGAGAAGGTATAAATAGAGGTAAGTGTGTGTGTTCGTTCTACACTTCTACACTTCCAAATGGGATGGGGGTCTAGAATCAAGTAATCAGTGTCAGATTTTATTTACACATACTGTTCATAGCTTTTGAATGGTTATATGAGAAAACAGGAATGGGAATCATGCTATTGGAAAACAATTCCCAGCAACCCTTGCCATTTTAGTCATTCTTAAGGAATGTTGAGAGTTTCAGTCCAGTAAGATCTGAAAGACTGTATGTGAGAAAATAATAGAGTCAATGTTCATGACAAGAGAAAAGTGTAGAACAAATGTGGACAATTGGGATAAAATGTGCCTGTATAATACCAGAGCTGCCAATCCAAGAGAATGAATTGAATACATTAATTACAATTATGTTGAAACCATTACCATATGGTATAGCTATTCCAAGTATTTTATCAAGGTATCAAAATTTTGCCTGTAACTGTCACACGTAATGAATTTTCTCAAGTAAGACAGGCATGTCTGTGTGTGTTTTGCTCCTCCATTTGTATCTTGAAACAATCAAATTAGGACCTTTTAATCACAATGTCTTATTTGATCCAAGATACTTAACATGGTTACTGGTTTCAGAACAAGCAAGGATTAAAATCTAAATAAAAAAGGATTGGTTTAATAACCTGGCTTGTTCCTAAACCATAAACTATATATAATATATGTTTTCCTGGCCTGTGCAAGATGTCAAACTGTGAGTGTATCTACACTCGCCATTATAGCAGTTTGATAACACTTTAAATGTCATGGATCCATAAATCCTGAAGTTTGTAATGATGGGATATTATGTGAGATACTTAAAATTCTGTGATAGAGAGCTCCAAGCCATTCCACTAATTTAAAACTCCCAAAGTACCTGGATTTAATCCTCAATCCTTCTTTCCAGGGTGGTTTAGAAACTGCAGTCTAGGAGAGTACACTAGATATCCCCCCTCTCTTTGAGGATTCTAAGTCCCATATCAAACTACAAATTTCAGGATTCTGCAGGAGGGAGCCGTTATGGTTAAAGTGATATCAAACTGCTATAACTGTGGGATGCAGGGACACCCTATGATTAATTACAGACTTCTTGGTTTAGTTGTGACTTGCATAAAGTGAAGAGTAAAGGTGTTGTGTCTTGGTAAGAAGTTCATACATCTTTCAGTTCACAGTTGTCCAAACTCTGCTAATGTGTGCATATAGATCTTGTTACATATGGACATAATTGGTTTGGTTTAGAAGTTGGCCAGCATTCTTTTCTTTTTGCATAGTTTTCCTTTTTGAATTGAACTGTCATTGAATTACTGTCTCTGAAAACCAGTGTTTTATAAAAAGTATTATGTTTCAGGATTTATGCTTTAATAGATGAGGCATAAATCTAATGTTCTTGTTTTCACAAGCCTCTTGGATGGTAACTACGGACTTTTTCAAATGGGAAATAAAAACCCTGTTGAGGGCAGGAGAAGCATGCTGCTTTTATTAATGGAGAACCCCTGTCAATAAAAAGTGGCATGTTTCTTGCTCCCCTGGCATGGGGGAAGGTCAGGAGAAGATCTGGAGGAGGGCGGAGTCATATGAAATGGAGAGCTGTAAGCGAGACAGCACTGTCCTCCTCCCAACCTCAACGGGGGTTTTATTCCCTGTTTGAAAAAGTCCTAAGACACAAACTCGTTGAAAGTGTTTGAAAGAGAGTAATACATCAAATTAATTTATTGCTTTTGTTTCATCCCAAGGAATGACTTACCTACCCCATGTCACCTATTACTTACAGGTAGAGCACTCTCGTGTACTCTCAAGGTGAAACAGGAGTGGGTCCAATACTACTGGGACTATGTTACTGGGATAGTCCAGCTCTTGAACATCTATAGGTGGAATGTGAAAATAAACAAGTAACACTTACCTGTTCATAACAGCTGCATGTTATGAGGACATTTTTGCACAAGTAACATATGAATAGGAGTATGGCCGCTCTTTGAGACTCATTTCAATTAGGATGGCTTAAATTTAAGAGCGTCTATTTTAACCTTCTTTTCTGTCTGTTTCATATAGAGAAAAAAGTGCAGTCTTTTCAAAGTTGTCTTTACTGCAAATGCTGAAAGTAGGCAAATCTTATCTTGTCTCAGTCAGTGATCTATTTTCAAGACAAAATGAAATAAAAATAAAAAGGTGGTTATTTCTGATAGATTTCTCTCCTGTAATTTTGAGAATAATGGGTAAGCCCATTGCAATACTAATTATTGGGACTTTTCAATTTACAGAAGTCTTGGGGAAAGTAATGCCAATATTCCTCTCATTGAAAACCCCATTATCTCCACAAAGAAGCAGTTAATTAGTCCCTATACAGCCCTCATAAGATCATTTTCAAAATTCAAGGGACATCTGCATTATAAAAGGGATATATTTACTTTGGCAAGAAAAGTCACCCTTCAAGATATTAATAGAAGCAAACCTGTATGTGGACAATAAAAAGAAAAAATGTATTTGGAAGCAAATTGGAAAAAGCTGTATAGGCTTTCTGAAAAGCATTCAGTTTGGGTTTCAGAAATAGATACTGCTTGTATATGTTTGGTCTGAAGAAATTAAAGTTTGGTCTGTCTCATCTTTAATACTGGGGAAAATGTGATGTTTTCTGCAAAATTATATTTCTGAATTAATATGATATTAACCTTACCTCAAAATATTAACTTTTCTTAGCCATAGTATATAGTATATATAGTATATGAATTTTTAAAGTTTATATACTGCAGGGGGGGGCATCACCAGACCTTACCAAAACTGCTTTAGGGCCAAACTACATATTTTATGCCAATACATATATTAAAACTGTGGTGAATTATTCTTAGGACTTTACCAGACCATCCAAATATGGCATCATAAGGATGTCTAATGATCACGAAAGGGAGCACGTACGACGTCACCCTTACGCGATCATGTCCAGTATAAATCCCATTCTTTTTTATTGATGGCTCAAACTGTCAATTGATCCCCAATGGCACTTCTGTGCCGGCACTGCCGGGGTCTGAATCCGTGCACTGTTGTACTCACATGAATGCAGAGTCAATGGGCAAACACTTCTGGTTGAGATCGCTACAGCCAGATAGGGGATGCTCTTTTTGTGACCATCCTCCAAGGTACTTGGGACTTTTTAATGTGTGTATGTGCGTGTGTTAACTTTTTTGTTTGTTTATTTTGTTTTGTTTTTTTAATTTCCCATGCAAGCGTTAGGTGAGATCTTAAACCAGGAAGTGAATGGAGCTCCATTCACTCCCCATTAGTGCCTGGGAAGCCTCTGTCATGCAAGCAAGGTAAGGTCTGGTGGGGGGAGTTCTTTTGCTGGCATAAAAACACCACAATTTATGCTGGCAAAAGAACTTTACAGGAGGGTGGTCTGATAAAGTCCTTAGATAAAAAGACCTTGAAAGGAAATGTTTTGGAGCATAGGAAGTAGAATATACCTGACTTTTGCATCTCTCCCTTTGTTACTCTCCCTATTTGCTTTCCCCCCTGTGTACTTCTACTGGTAAACCAGGGAACCTTTCTGACAGTGTCTTGGAAAGAATAGATTAAGTGGAATCCCACCCCCTTAAAGAAACTAATATCATTTTTTAAAAATGAGTTGAAATTGTGTGGCCTGCCACACAGTTGGTGGACTTCATTGTCCCAGCAACATAAGCAATAGCAAGGCACTCTGGGAGTTTGCGTTCAACAACATCTGAAGGGATGCACTATTCCCATGACTGTTTTAAAATGGGTATTTTCAGCCCACCCCCGACCATTTTAGGTCTAGGAAAGGCCCTTTATATTAATTTTTTTATAAAAAAAAATATATGAACTGATTGGCAGATGCTATTCTTTTAGAAACTACCTGGCTGGCATCATGCAGTCTGCGTGCCACACTTTTTCTATATGAGATGATGTACTATATAAAAAGTAGTCTGAGACATTTAGAGGAAAGAAAGCTTTATTTATTTAAATATGTTTATATCCCACCCTATGTTGTAAGATCTCATGTGCCATACTACAATTTAGATATTTTAAACAATAAAAATAATTTAAGCAATCTCCATGCATTCTAAATATTTAAGAATTTAAATGAAATTAAAACGGGCTTTACACTGGAATCTGAAATGCTGCATTGAGGAGATTATCGGACGTGGTGAAACGCAGCAAAAAACCCACATTCCAAACTGCATCAAAAGAATGCAACAGGAACAGAAAGAGCGACATTATCAGACATCTGCATCCTTCAGCCATCCCTGGGTTGTAGTGCTGCCACAGAGGAAGCTTCCGTTTCATATTGATGGGGACAAGCTACTAATAGAAAAGGATGCCTTACTCATGGCCGTGCTACAACCCAGGGATGCTGGAGGACATCATCGCCCAATAATCCCACTGTTTCCTGTTCTTCTTGTGATCTTCTGACACAATTTTTGCAGTGTCTGATAATCTCCTAAGAATGGAAACTTTCTCTCTTAATACTTTCTGGCTTGACAATTCTCCAAAGAGAATTTGATTTTGGGAGAGTGTTTCTTTCAGAAAGAGCTTTCCTTTACAGTCCAGCCCCGCATGTCTGGAACATCTATAGAGAGAGATGGTGCAATATTACAGTCAACACAGAGATGCTGCTAAAAATGTGGTGATTTTGGTCTTTCTCCTCGCTACTGCTAAGCTGTTCCAGCGGCAGCACGGGTGTATGTGTGTCTGTGTGTGTGTGGAGATGACACTGTCAGAGGGAGATATGACACTGTCCTTAGTAATGCCACAGCTCTGTTCATAATATGATATAGCATTATCCCATTCGTGAGCTTCCTCGTCCCATTAGTGGCAACCAATTAATGTGACATGTATAAAACTCTCATTGATGTTTGGTGAGCAGTCTTAGACACTATGATGGTGAAAGGAGGAAAGCAACATGGGCTCATTGATCCACATTTGATTCAAGAAAAGCTTTCACTCTGGAGAGTTCATCAAATGCCTTCTAGAGTGCTTCACTGGTGATACCATCATGTCTCTTTTAATTTAAGATGCTATCTATGTGGCAAGGAATCTATAAAAATAGTATACCCTCTTATCTCATTTATGAAAGGGAACAGGAAATGGACCTTCATCCTTGATTAAAGTAACATAACCCTTAGCTTACATTTTCTGCTTGCTAAGAGTAACAGGATCACTAGGATTCATTTTGCTGACACAGAAGTCTTTTAAGGGAAATCTGATTGACAGCTGGAAATCTGCATAGAGAGCTCTACTGCATTACAGTGCATAAGTGATATCCTCCCAGGAGAAAGTTTCCATCCTAACATGCTACCACCAGAGACCCCAATAGCCAAACAACTCAGTAAGGGATTTTGCTGCAGAATTAAAAAAAAAATCAAACCAAGAAATTCCTTTACTAGATACAGCAAGCAACATTCCCTTGCTTCTTTAAATGCCTCATCCAAATCTACTGCTTCTACAAGACCACAAAGAGTTACAGCTTGTTCTTTCCTCCTTTACCCAAGAGAAGAGCAGTGGTTCTGAAGGGTAGACCTATTGTTCATATGTTTAGGGATCTTAAGAACCAATCCTTAAAACCAGGACTTACTGCCTTTGAAAAAAGGAACAAATTTAGGATGGCAGCTGTGACTACAGTCCATTGAACATTTCTCAACATTTCCCTCCTATTAATTTTGTTGTGAATGTTCTAAAATTGTATTGCTGCATGGAGGATACAGATAACAAGCATTTTCATTCTGGGTATACCATAAAGATGTGGCTGATAGGCCACCTGAGCATATGGCATGTTTTTTTTTTTTTAAAGAAAACATCTTCTGAAAACAATGACTATTCATGATTAATCCTTTGTGTACTTTGTTTTCAAAGCAGTTGCTGATTTTATGGCATGCATCTTTGAGAAATAAGTTGGTGCTTTTATGTTTTCCACTTGAAATGCTGTACATCTTGTAGATCTGCAGTTTTGCTGTATCCAACATCTTTCTGGTGCATCTAAAGCAACATCAAAGCCATGAAATGCCTTTGAAGATGTGAGAATATCCATTAAGCACACAATGTTTATATTTCTGTTAATGCAGAACTAGAAGCTTTGCTTAGATTGGATGGGGCATATGGATAACTGGCTGTGTGAATGGAGCACCAATTGGACTTTGATTCCATGGCAAGTGTCACTGAACATTTGCCTAACTTTCTGCTATATTCTCTGATAGATGGTCATCCAGTTTGTTGCTGAAAGCTCTGTGGAAAGCAATCCTTCCATGTTTTTTTCCCCTTGCCTTGATCCTTAGGAAGCATTTCCCCTCTCTTGTCTAAAACTTACCTATTCCATTACAGTTTGAACTTATTGCTTATAGTTCTTTCCACAGAATCCTCATAAAGAATGGCTATAGTAAACCACAGTCACATCCTCTTGTGTTCAAGCCTAATACTTTGCCTTCATGGGTTATACCACTTCCATATTTGCTCTCCTCATATTAACTTTGAATTCTTCAAATATAGCATTTAAACTGGACATTTGGCTTCGTTGAGGCATGTTGATGCCTCCTTTGTTACTGTACTATATCCCAGAAACCATATGCTTCACATACCTTCATTGGTGCTGAAATTTTTCTGGGCTCCTGTTGGTCAGGGCTACATGTAAACATTTCTAAATTACTTCCTAATTTGTGCTTGACTAAGGCTGCATCTGCACTGCAGAAATAATCCAGTTTGACACTTTTTTAACTGCCATGGCTCCATGCTATATAATCCTGGGATTTGTAGTTTGTTGTGTTACCAGAACTCTCTGTCAGAGAAGGCTAAATATCTCACAAAACTACAAATCCCAGCATTTCATAGCATTGAGCCATGGAAGTTAAAGTGGTGTCAACCTGGATTATTTCTGCAAAGCAGATGCAGCCATAAAGATTACATCTTCCCTCTTTTTTCTGCTGTTAGCCATTTCTGGCTGGCTACTTTCTTGCTCCTGACAGGCTGGAATATAGCATACAGCTAATGGGGCAGAACTTTCAGAAAAAAGCATTATGGAACACTGGAAGTTACAAGGAAGAAGGTAATAGGAGACCAAAGACCTCAGTATAATACCCTTAGAGATGTGCTTACAGAGTTGTGATAGCCAGATAAATGACAAGTAACTTCCAGTGTTCCATAATGCTTTTTTCTGAAAGTTCTGCCCCATTAGCTGTATGCTATATTCCAGCCTGTCAGGAGCAAGAAAGTAGCCATTTTCTTTTTTAAAAAATAGATGTCAGGATCATAGAATCATAGAATCATAGAATTGCAGAGTTGGAAGAGACCACGAGGGCCATCCAGTCCAACCCCCCTGCCACGCAGGAAATCTTGATCAAAGCATCCCCGACAGATGGCAATCCAGCCTTAGTTACATCCTGTTTGGACTACTGTAACATGATCTACATGGAACTGCCTTTGAAGAATATTCAGAAACTTCAGCTGGTCCAAAGAGCTGCAGCCAGACTGTTAACTGGGGCAGGTTACAGAGGTCATATCACACCCCTGTTGAAAAAGCTCCACTGGCAGCTAGTCTGTTTCCAGGCACAATTCAAAGTGCGGGTTCTGACCTATAAAGCCCTATATTGCTCAGGTCCAGGCAATCTGGCAGACCATATCTCACTCTATGAACCAGCCTGGGCCCTGCAGTCCTGTGGAGAGGAGTGAAGTTGAAGGCTTTCACGGCTAGCATCCACATGGATTTTCCCTGTTTTTTTTCCAAGCTGTGAGGCCATGCTCCGGAAGAGTCCATCTCCGACATTTCACCTGCATCAGAGAATCTCTGAAGATGCCAGCCACAGATGCAGGCGAAACATCAGAAACAAACTCTTCCAGAACATGGTCTCACAGCCTGGAAAAAAAACTGGGGAAAATAGGATGTAGAGATTTAATTTCCTTTGATTTTCCAAGTCTTTCATTCCACTATAAAGTTGCAAAGAAGGGACTGACTTACTTCTTTATGATTAATTAATTAATATTTTTTTTGGGGGGGGTGGATATTGCATATCTCAATATCTGAAAGCACCGTATCACACTGAGTATGTGTAGAAACTAGGAATGGAAGGAATATTTAAAAATAGTTGAAAACAATGTTTTTGGAGTGTCAAGAAACCCTGACAAAAATGATCCTGGGTTGATTAGTATCCTTGGAGTTTGGGGACCATTCTGCACAATATTCATACATTGTTGTTTTGTGGCTAAAACAGCATTTTGTATGCAGAAAACCACTTTTTCTGTATTCTGCATTCTGAACAGAAAATGCTATAATTCAGTGGTGGTGCTGGTGGGGGGTGAAGAGAAGTTGAACTGCACCAGGTGACACCATCGTGTGTGTGTGGGGGGTTGACACCAGTCTTAGTGACACCACAGCTGTAACTGTAGCCTTCTGCACTAAATTTGCACGTAGTTGATTTGCAGAAAACAGCACTTCCTGCACAGAAAATAATTGCTCATATACTAGTGTTAAGTATACTTAACTAAGTAGTGTCTCCTGGACTGCCCCACCCAACTTGGGCAGCTTTGAGCAATGGGAATCTATACTTTTTTGATCAAAACACAGCAATAGATATTTCCACCACTTCTCATGAGCAATCTCTGGCGTGAGTGTCAGAAGCAAGATTCCTGTTGCAATTCCTCTTTGTACCAGAGATTGCTGGTGGGAGGGGTGGAAACATTAGCCTACCCTGACCCAATCAACAAGATAATAGGCTTCCCCATCATTCACAGCAGCTGCTGCCCAGCAAGGCAGGATTGGGGGACTTTTGTAATCCCTACACTATTCTCTATACTCTATTCCCTATGCTATTGAATATGTGCAGAGTGTGAATGTGAATCAGTTACAAAGGAATAACTGTAGGTTACACATTTGTAACTGTGATCATGAATTCCAGACATTATTTCTGCATCTTACGTTCTGTGCAGAAAATGCTGTTTTGTGCAGAGAATGGGATTTTCTGCACAAAACAATCACATGCAGATTTTGTGCAGAATAATTCCTGAATTGTGAATAGGCTTCTGGGAAGAAAATTGGTAATGTTATGCATTGCTTCTTTTGAGAAGAAAACTGGTACAGAATTACATTTCTAGTAGAAAAAGTAGTTAGTACCAAGATATACTATTAACACTAACCATATGAGAGATGGTAGGATGGACTGCAATGGGAAGGAAGGAAGGAAGGAAAAATGGTTTTGGATAATAATAATAATAATAATAATAATAAAAAAATATTTCTATCCCGCCCCTCTACAAAACGCAATCGGGGCAGCTTACAACAATTAAAATATACATCCAGAACCCTCAATCCCCCCCCCCAAATACAATTAAATCATTCAAGAATTAAAACATACTTTTTAAAAAATACAAAAAATAAAAATAAACAGTGGACAGTGGTCGTAGTGAGGTCGGGACAAGCTAGATTTTCTTTCTTTTTTAGATGGCCAGGTTTCCTATTCAGGAAAGGCCTGCTGGAAGAGATCCATCTTAAGAGCTTTTTGAAAGCTATTTAGGGTGGTGATATGACAGATCTCATCCAGCAGGCCATTCCATAATCTGGGAGCAATACCCAAAAAGGCCCTCTGGGAGGTAGAAGAAAGCCTAGTTTTTAAAGGTTGTAACAAATTCCTCCCAGAGGACCTGATTGTACAAGGAGGATTATATGGAAGGAGGTGGTCCTGAAGATAGGTTGGACCCAAGCCATTTAGGGCTTTAAAGGTGATAACCAACATCTTGTACTGGGCCCGGAAACTAATGCGCAGCCAGTGGAGTGATCTTAAGATCAGTGTTATATGGTCTCTTCTGGATGTACCCGAGACCAATCTGGCTGTCATATTCTGTACTAGTTGAAGTTTCTGGACCAAGCATGAGGGTAGCCCCATGTAGATTGCATTACAGAAATCAAGACAGGAGGTTACCAGAGGATGTACCATGGTCTCAAGATCCTTGACTTCCAGGAAAAGGCACAGCTGGTGTATCAGCCGAAGTTGATAACAGGCACTCCTGACAGTCCTGATTTGTCATCTGGAGCAATGGGTCCAGGAGCACCCCCAGACTGTGAACATAGTCCTTGGAGGAGAGTGTGACCCCATACAGGACTAGAGATTGTATCGCAATGCCTGGGTTTGGGACTGCTACTGTGAGTGCCTCCATTTTATCTGGATTCAGCTTCAATTTGTTTTCCCTCATCCAGTCCATTACTGCCTTAAGAAAATCATTAAGAGAAGAGGTACCATCTAAAGTCAGAGCTGAAGACCGAGGCATGGAGAAATATATCTGGGTGTCATCAGCGTACTGATAACACCCTGCCCCATGCCTCCGGATGATCTCTCCCAGCGGCTTCATGTTTATATTGAATAGCATTGGGGACAGGATGGCGCCTTGTGGGACACCACAATTAAGCTGTTTCCTGTCCCTGAGCATCACCCTCTGGAATCTGCCTGAGAGGAAGGAATGGAACCATTGCAGCGCAGTGCTTCCAATTCCTAGCCTTCTCAGGAGATCCAAGAGGATGTCATGATTATTGTGTCAAAAGTCACTGAGAGATCCAGTAGCACCAACAGGGTCACGCTACCCCTGTCGATGCTGAGGCGAAGGTCATCAGCCAAGGCAACTAAGGCAGTCTCAACTCCAAATCCTGCCCTAAAGCCAGTTTAAAATGGATCTAGATAATCAGTTTCTTCCAAGACAGCTTGGAGTTGGAGAACAACCACCCTCTCAATCACCTTGCTCAAAAAAGGTAGTAAGGAGACTGGCCTATAGTTCTTCATATCCAGAGGGTCAAGGGAAGGGTTTTTTTAGGAGTGCTCTAACTGCTGCTTCCTTTAAGCAAGATGGAACATGACCTTCCCTAAGGGATGCATTGATGATGTCCCTAAGGAACATCCTCAAGGCATTACCCCCCTGGACGGCCAGCCACGAAGGGCAAAGGTAAAGAGGGCAGGTAGTCTTCCTCATTCTACCAAGGAACTTGTCCATGTCATCAGTAGTTACAGATTGAAAATGAACCAGTATAACCTCATCAACAGACTTACTGGACACCTTGTCAATAGAATCTGCTACAACCCCGGTGTCCAAGTCGGCTCTCATCTGAAAAAAATTATCTGCAAAGAAATTGTTAAATGCATCATAGCAGGCCATTGTCGGGTTTAGTAATGAGTTCTGCACAGGTGGAACCTCTGTCAGTTCACTCACCACCCTAAACAGCTCTGCCGGGCGAGACTCTGCAGATGCAATACATGCAGAAGAAAAAGATTTCCTTGCTGCACATATTGCCTCTGTATAGGAATGAAGTAATTTCCTATGATGAGTCCTGTCAGATAAAAGCCGAGTTTTTCGCCAGACACACTACTAGTTGTCCAACCCGCTTTCCTAAGTTCTTCAGTATACCATGGATGGTGATTAGAAGCGGGTTGAAGAGGACGCTTGGGAGCGATTGTGTCAATAGCCTTGGTAAGATCGGTGTTCCAAGTATTGACCAAAGCTTCAACAAAATCACTGGCGTTACCAACCAATGAACCCTCTAAGGCTTTCTGGAATCCAGCTGGTTCCATTCTAATAGGTCTTCCACCCACAACAGGATAGACAGTGACTCTGAGATCAGCCTTGATCAGAAATTATCTGTCCATGACAATGCAGTGGTTTTAATCACCTCCGCCCATGGATATTCCTGTTCTGTACTAAAGACCACATCAAGGGTATGACCCGCACAATCACAACAACTCTTTAAAATGCAATCCTAATATTATTATTATTATTATTATTATTTTTAAAAAAACACACAAAACAACTAGAAGACATTGAACATTTACCTAACAGAGAGAGAGAGAGAGAGAGAGAGAGAGAGAGAGAGAGATTGGATGGAGTTTTGAATAGAGTTGAACTCTCCTTGAAAAACCAAACTTATAGTTTGAGATTACTGGACCCAATCTAGGCTGGGATGCAGAGATTTTCACTAGTCATCCTGATTCATGTTGGATTATTCCAGCAGTGAGACATCTTGCAGAGGCTGCATATGCTTTAGTAATAACTTCTTTCAGTTACTCTTGCTGGTGTAGGTGGTTGCTGCCTTTGTAGACTTTAGAATTTCAGTTGGTTTAGTAATCCTCAGATAGGGTGCAAATTAGGGCTGGTTTGCTTGCTTGTTTGTTTACTCATGTATTCATTTAAATAATTATTTCCCTCATCATATTCTAAGTTCTAAGGGCGGCCTGCAATAAAATCAATTTAGAACAATTTAAAACAATAACAATAATGGTAAAAGACTAATACTATATGAAATCATTTATCATTTAAAACAAGACCATTTGAAACCAGCTAAAAGAATTCAAAATAATGCAGAACATAGCACATGTACAAATTGGATAAAATCAATCAAGCCTCAAAGACATTAATGAAAAGCCATGTTTTGACTTGGCACTGGAATGACAGGGATGCTGGTGATAATTAGCCCTCTTAGGGGAGGGTATTCCATAACTGGAGCAGAGCAGAGCAGAGCAGAGCAAAGCCTCTGTGAGTTAAAAGCAGTATGTGACTCTTACGTTACAACAGCTACATAGGCTACTGATCTGGCTAATGACACAATTCAAAGGGCTGGTTCTGATTCATAACCCATACAATCCTGCCTTCCATCTCATGGATTCTGCTGTCATAGCATGTAACTGTTCTTATTTTCATGTATATTTTTTTAATGCCCAGGAGTTGAGGTCTTATAGAGAGAAGCTTTTCTCATTTTCTTACGATTACCAAGGAAGTGCATAATGACTGTAATGCATCTTTCAAGCACAGGCATGGGGTCACATCCATCCCTAGATGTACCTTGTGTGCAGTCATTCATGGTTAAATATAATTGTTAATCTCAACTAATATCTCTCTCTCTCTCTCTCTCTCTCTCTCTCTCTCTCTCTGGCAAACGAAGATTCAGGAAGGACTCATCCCACACATTCTGCAAGCACGCTGATGACTAAAAAGGCCAATCTGAGATAGACAAGTCTGGTTGCAGAAAGCAAAGCAGACGATTTCCTTGGGTGATGTTTCTGGGTTGTGACTTTTTCTGTGTTGTCGTTTCTCTTCAAGACTTATTCGGCGTGAGTTCTCAAATAAGGCTGCAGCATTGTGGATAGTTTGTCTCCATGCCTCCCGATGTGAGGCCAGGGCAGACCATTGTTGGTGATCAATTTGGCCGAGCCTGAGGTGTTGTTTCAGGGAGTCCTTCTATCGCTTTTTTGGAGCGCCCCTCTTACACTGACCCGTGGTGAGTTCACCGTAGAATACTATTTTGGGGAGGCGATAGTCCTCCATCCTAGAAACATGCCCTGCCCAGCGCAGCTGTGTTTTCAATATCATGGTCTCAATGCTGGTGATCCCTGCTTCCTCAAGGACAGCAACATTTGTCACATAATCAGTCCAGATTGTGGATTTAGGTTTGTGCGTAAACAGTGCTGATGGAAGCGTTCGAGGAGTCGTAAGTGGTGGCGATAGGTGACCCATGTTTCAGACCCATAAAGAAGAATAGACAGTACAATGGCTCTATACACACTGATTTTTGTGTTTCGCCTCAGGTGTTTATTACTCCAGACTCTTTTGTAAAGTCTTCCAAATGCGCTATGTGCCTTTGTTAATCTGTGATCGATCTCTTTGTCAATCTTGCCATCTGAGGAGATGATGCTTCCCAGGTCGGTGAACTGCTGAACGGACTTAAGCACAGAGTTGCCGATGGCAATGTGGGGATGGTGGTGTTTGTCCTGTGGTGCAGGCTGGTAAAGAACTTCTGTTTTCTTCAGGTTGACTTCCAGCCCAAACAGCTCTGCAGCTGTTGCGAAGCAGGATGTTAGGTGCTGCAGAACTGCTTCTATGTGGGCAACAAGGGCAGCATCATCAGCGAAGAGCAGCTCATGGACTAGATAGTTTAGAGTCTTAGTGTGAGCCCTCAGACGGCTTAAGTTAAACAAGCTACCATCAGTACAGTAATGTATATAGATGCCGTCGTCTTCTTCGAGCTCTGCCATAGCCCTTTGGAACATCATGCTGAAGAAGATTGTAAATAAAGTTGGCGCAAGAACACAACCTTGCTTCACTCCATTAGTTATTAGAAAGGGCTCAGAAAGAGCATCGCCATATCTGACTTGACCACGCTGGCCCTCGTGTAGCAAGATAATCATTTTAAGGAATTTGGGGGGACATCCTAGTCTTTCCAGGATCTGCCACAGACCTTTTCTACTCACAGTGTTGAAGGCTTTGGTGAGGTCAACAAATGTTACATAGAGACCCTTGTTCTGCTCTCTACATTTCTCTTGCAGTTGTCTAAGGGCAAATACCATATCTGTAGTACTCCTATTGGCTCTGAAGCCACATTGGCTTTCAGGAAGATGTTCTCCTGCAATGACAGGAACTAATCTGTTCAGGAGTATCCTTGCAAGGATTTTTCCAGCAATAGAGAGCAGTGTTATGCCTGGATAGTTTGAGCAATCGGATTTTGCTCCTTTTTTCTTGTACAGGGTGATGATGACTGCATCTCGGAGATCTGATGGTAGTTCCCCCTTTTCCCAGCAATTCACAAGGCGTTCGTGTAATTTATCATGGAGTACATGACCTCCGTGTTTCCAAACTTCAGGTGGGATTCCATCAATCGCAGCTGCCTTGCCGTTTTTCAACTGCTGTATGGCCTTAAGGTTCTCTTCCAAAGTGGGAGCTATGTCTACTTCATTTTCCATCGGTTTTTGTATCATATGTTTGATAGCTGAGCCTTGGACTACTCGGTTGGCACTAAAGAGACTTTGAAAGTGTTCAGCCCATTGATTCAGGATGGAGGCTTTATCATTACTTAATGTTTGACCATCTGTACTGTATAAGGGGCTTTGGACCTGATAAGTAGGTCCAAACACTGCCTTAAGAGCTTCTTAAAATCCTCTAGAATCCCCCAGATCTGAACAGCGTTGTGTCTTTTCTGCTATATTGATCTACCACTTGTTCTGCATGTCTTGGAGTTTTTGTTGAAGTTTACTACATGTGAGGCGGAAAGCTGCTTTTCTTACATGGCAAGTTGGCTGGGTGAGGTATGCCTGGTGAGCAGTTCTCTTCTTTTCCAACAGCTCCTGGATCTCTTGGTTGTTTTCATCAAACCAGTCTTGATTTTTCTTGTGGGAGAACCCGAGGGATTCTTCTGCAGACTGGAGGATACTGTTTTTGATATGTTGCCAAAGTACTGTAGGAGAAGGATCTATAGGATTGTCTTCAAGTTTTGTTTGCAGGTTTGCCTGGAAGTTGTCTCTCATGGTAGCTTGTTGAAGATTGTTGACTTGGAGTCTCTTCTTTAACATGCCACCCCTCTTAGGTTTGAACTTAAGATGAAGATTTAGTTTACATCTGACAAGGCAATCATCTGTCTGGCATTCTGCACTGGGCATCACTCGAGTATGGCGGACATCACAAATGTTTCTCTGGCATACTAGAACATAGTCAATGAGGTACCAATGTTTGGATCGGAGATGCATCCAGGTTATCTTCAAGCTGTCTTTCTGCTGAAAGATAGTGTTTGTAATAGTCAGTTGTTGTTCTGCACAGAACTCTAGCAAGAGGCATCCATTATCATTGCAATTTCCAACACCATGCTTACCTAAGACGCCTTTCCAGGCTTCGGAGTTCTTTCCTACTCTGGCATTGAAGTCACCAAGGATGATAATTTTATCTTCTACAGTGACTGTTTGTATGAGGTGGTGTGGGTCTGTGTAGAATTTTTCTTTCTCTACAGGGTCAGCTTGCATAGTTGTGGCATATATACTAAAGAGAACAACATGTGGGAGGCGTAAGGAAATAATGCGATCAGAGTGTCCTGTTGGCAAGGTTTCGAGTCTGGAGGCAATGGAGTTTTTAATCATGAAGCCTACTTCTGAAAGATGTTTTTCGGTTTTGGGTTTGCCAGACCAGTAAAGTGTGTAGCCAGCAACGTGTTCTTTAAGGCTCCTTCCTCATGGAGACGAACTTCACTAAGAGCAGCAATGTCAATATTAAGTTGTAATAGTTCATGGGCTATTAGAGCAGAACGACACTCAGGCTGTCCACTATCTTCAGAGTCTCGCATGGTTCTGATGTTCCAGCATGCAAGCATCAGTTTAATTACACCTTTGGAGGCCGGTGTGCACCTTTGTTTCTTTGCCTTGGTTTGACCGCATCAGAAGATTCCCGTTGGCCGCGGCTAGCCAACCAGGTAGTTGGGGATGAGCTTTCATTAGTCCAGCTTTTCTAGGCCCCTCTCCATATGGAGCAAGCAGTACTCTCCTTAAAAAAGGCTGCTTGGTCGTTTAGGATGCTGCCGAACAACACTGTCATCTCCCAGGTCACCCTTGAGCAACCAAAGTCCTGAACTGCCTGCATGCAGGGTTGGGTCTGCAGCTTCCAGTGCATCTTTACACCTGCCGTTTCGTCCCTTGCCTATCACTACAGGGTTTTTTTTGGGGGGGGGGAATTGGATTTTTCCTTTGAACCTGTGCAATGGATTTGTCTGGTGGAGCGCAGCGTGGACAGAACTGGCATCACACTTTAAACCAAAGGTTCATCTGCTGGCCTTGCAAGCATGGACAGTAGCAGTGAGGTCCTCAGGCCGTAGGTTTGATTAGAGTTTCCTTCTCTTAGATGGGTGACCTTACAGGGTTGGACGAGCACCATCTGCCCGGGTTTGTGATTAGAGTTTTCCTTCACATAGGACGGTTGCCATAAGGCTAGAGAGCCCATCCTGCCCTTTGACGCTCTTTGTCAAACCCTTCAGTTTTGACCTGTCTGGCATGGGAGACCCTACCGGTGGGTATTGTGCCACCGCCAGCATAGCTCAAAACATCATTAGGGTATGCAAGCCTCTCCCCCATGACAAGGGGGCATCAATGGAGAGGCCCACTGAATCAATGGGAACTCAGTAAGCAATGGTTACATAAATGTGAACTGTGTTTAACCATCATAGGTTAGTGTTTTTCTAATTGTATATTGATTAAATTACAGTAAAACACATTTTCAGATACAGGCCAGGAATGACTACATTTTACATACATCCAGGGAAACACTAAAGTTGGCCTTGGAGGTTTGATTTTATTTCTTGACACCACTTTTTGCTTAATTCCAAAAGTTCACCCAAGGTAGAGTTACCATATTTTGCAATACAGAAATGAAGATAGCTGGAGTCTGCTAGTGCCACATACATTACATAACTTTACCTACACTGAGTTACACAGCAGAGGAATAGCAGAGCACAGAAACCCCATCAGTGAATTGCAAAGATGTGTAACAGGGCACCAGCAAGAGTGTCCTGATATGTGGTAGCATTCCCTAGCTGATGTCCCCCTACACAATGGACCAATGCACAATGTACATCAGTCAAATGTGTATTGCTCCCACTGTGCATCAGTCACTTTGCTGGCTACTCTACATAGTAACATAACAGCAGTCCTTTACTGGATACTAATGTTATGGACCTGTTCAAATCTAATTCCTGCAGATGATGTAAATTCCAACAGGATTCCAGCTGACACATTGGCTGTTTCAAACCACTGACTGCTATGATGATTCTCACTTTGAATACCCCTACCATATAAGCTATCACAAATGCTACTAGAAATATTCCTGATCCTCATTGTATTTAAATATAACAACAATTTTGCCTTGCCTTCCCTGCCTGTTTCAACAGCTGCCTCACCTGCTCCACCAAGCAACCCTGTTCCATTTCCTCCATGTGTCTGGAGACTCCCTCAGGTACCTTGCTATGCCCCTCTGGGTTTGTCTCCCTTCTCCCCACCCCACTCCACAAGTCCCTTCTCTCTCAATCTGAGCACTCCACCAGACTGACCTCAGTCCCTTCTCCTAGTGGAGATCTCAACAGAGCTAACAAGATGGTGATTAAGAGGGCAGGAGGCAAAGTAGCCCACTTTTTAAAAATCTACCCAGATAGAAATTTTAGCTCTGAAAAAGAGGACCCATCCAGAAAAAGAATGGCATATGGTAACCCTAAACTAAATCATGTCAGCTAAGGACTTTTTCAGATGCCCCTTACTGCACAAGAAACCTCCGTAATAGCAACGAAGCTGCTGTGCAGCAGGGGGTCCGTTTCGGATTACGCCGTCCCTCTCTCGGCATCATCCATGACTGTTCTGGGTTGAATTGAGGGCAGCCGCTCTATTTCTTTACTCACGGAAGTTGTCCGTGAAAAAAAAAATGGTGCAGCCATCCTCAATCCTACCTGGAACAGTCACGGACAACGCTGAGAGAGGGGTGGCATCGTCCGAAATGGACCCCCTGCCACGCAACAGCTTCGTTGCTGTTACGGAGGCTTTTTGTGTGGTAAGGGGCATCTGAAAAAGTCCTAAGTCTGTCAATGGATAACAGCATAACTGGAGCCAGCAGAATCAGATGTATTTAGGTATATGAGTCACACCTATCAACTGCAGCTAGGCAAGTATGGAGTTTGTTAGAGAGCTACACCATTTGTACTTGGCAGGAATCCGGAGATCAATTGCTAAGTAATTAATGGATTCAGTTTAACAAATGCATTTGCTTTCTTTTTCCTTTTTGTAAAGACAAATGCAATTTAAAAAAAGCCTCCCATTTGCAGCCTGACCATGACTAGAAACAGGACAGAGCAAGAAACAAAAGCAAAATCCATGTTTGAATTGCTTTTTGTTCAAGAACTACGTGGACTTTGGGGATCAAGGAAACTTAATGGATTTCTGAAAGGCCCATTGTCAATTTTCTATTCTGAAAATTCTGTTTTGTTTGTCTTGCTTTGTTACATGTATATCACACTTTAAAAAAAATCCGAAGCCAACTAACAATAATATCTGCAGTAGAAAAAAAGCAATAATATCTGCAGTAGGGGAAAAAATGCTCAATCCATATAACATAATAATACCATAAAACTATATAAAGTCATTTAAGAGTAGCTAGAAGTAAAACGAGGGTGTAGGCTGTTTCTAAAGTAGCTGAATTAAAATACAGATCAAGACACAGAACAGAGAAGAACAATACATTCTATAGGCCAAACACTGAATTAAATAAAAAGCTTCCTGCTTACCAGAAGGACATTAACAAGAGGTTTAGAAAAGCTTCCTTTGGCAGGGAGCTCTGAATTCTTGGAGTAGTCACTGAGAAGAAGTGGCTGTCATATTCCTATTAAAACACACATCATAGCTTGCTAGGCAAAGAAAAGCAAATGTTTTCATAAGGTCTGAACACTTGAGCTGGTATGTATGGAAGAAGGGAATTCTTCACTTAGACTGGTCCCAAGCTGTTTAGGATTTTATAAGCACTGAAATCCTATGATCAGAGCAAAAGGCTGGTGGTGGTCACATCTCACCACCATGGAATGAGGTGACACTGTTTTCAGACCATGGACCTCCAGTGTGTGTAGGTTTTAATCAGCAAAGAGTTCTGCCTGGAAACAGACCTATGGTCAATGTGGTAATCTGTGAATCCAATGTTCCTTTTCTCTATCCCTAACATGAAGTATTCTTAACTAGCTGAACCTCTGTAAAATCTGCAGTCACACCCACAGAAGTCATGCTACAGTAATCCAAGCAAGATATAACTAAAGTATATAACTTACAAGCAATTGTTAGTGTTAAGTAAAATACGCACATTGAATCAATGAGAACTGAGTATGTCAGCATTGAAGTACATTCCACTGATTCAATAATTCATTCTTTTGGGGATTAACTATTGGATTTAGTCCAGTGTCACCATGACTAGATCTGTCACTGCTACAAATGGGCACAGATGGAATAAAAGCTCTTCTGGCCTTGGTAGAGAGGCCTCAATAAATAATGGAGCCATTATTCCTAAGCTATGAACCTCATTGTTCAACCTCTTTGAAAAATCCTCCAAGATCTCATGCTTACATCTGATGTGAACCACTACTACTTCCTACTTTCCCTGCCTTCACCCCTTCTTGCCCATTCCCCCCCTTTTTTGAGTGACATTGCTTAACAAAGCCTTTACCTTTCCTCTGATTGACTTGTTGTGGAGGAGGTGGCCATGCAGACCACCTGCACCACTAACACCTTGCCGCAACACTGGATTAAAGCATCTTTGCATTTAAGTGCCATCAGGTTACAACACTGGAAGTCTGCATGCTTGTGGTAACAGCATCTAAAGGAAAATACTATCTTAGGAAGAAATGGTTAATACCCAAGCCCCAAGGAAATGTTGGAAATTTGGACTGCTTCATAGCCATCGAAAGAACTCTGTACATAGTCTCCTTGAACTTGTGTTATCAGTTTCTACTCTTCTCTGATGATTAATATATAAATGTATATCAGTGTGATGAAATCAAGAAGCAGCTATGAGAAATTCAACCCCTGAAAACAGGACTGTATTACAGTTTACCATGTGGTGCACTTCATTTATTTATTTATCGATTTAACTTATATTCCAGCTTTCTTCCAGAGTTGGGATGCAGGGTGGCCTCCAACATATTTTTAAAACAATTTTTCCTATTTAAAAAACAGACAAACATGACAACGATGCATGTTTAAACAGAACAAAATAAATTAATGATACGATTAAAACTAATTGAGTAAGCACTGAATGAGGAAGGATTTTAGATGTTTTATCACATTGTATAACTCTTGCCTTCAGCAAGTTGTGAGGATGCCTATGAGGGTATATGTATTAATCTAACATGTAAACTACACCAGCCTTGCTGGGCCCACCAGATGGGTTGGACTACAGCTTCTATTAGCCCAACCAGGAACATGTTCACTGGGGCTTATGTGAGTTGCAGCAAAACACATCTGAAGGGTACCAGGTTGGAAAGTGCAGATGTAGATATAACATTAATACTGATTATTATGTCTATAGACATATAAGTTGCCCCCTGTATCCATGAGGAATACGTTCCCAGATTTACCATGGATACGTGAAACTTTGGATAATAGTGAATGCTACGGAACTGAATGACTTCCAGACCAATTTTCAGTGGAAGCATACCATAGAAGTATGCTGGAGAACCTAGTAAATGCCTAGAGAGGACATATTTTTTTGGATATGGATAAGTAAAACCATGGATACTGGTCCCATGGGTATGGGTGTTAACCTATATATATTTTATAGATATTTATCTATAGATATAGATATTTATTTTGTAGATATTTATCTAATAGCTCAGATATCTTTCTAATGGATATTAGGTAAGCATTCACTATGTGTTAACTCCCCTGTATCATGCAATCTGGAGTGTCAGAATGATGATAGAGTGGATTTCTTCCACTTTTCCAACATATGCATGAAATGGTTATTATTCTAATTCCTATTAGTAAACGTAAGTGACAAACCCCACAATAGTAGTTATTTGGGTTTATTAAAACAGAGAAAGGAAGTGTGATTTTCTGCATGCAACCTATAATCTTACAAATCTATGTGCACGAACATTTCAGAAAGCAAATTTAAAAGGAGCTGTGCTTGGAGTAAAATATGCTTGTTTAGGAAGATATTGGCAAGTTTATTTTTAGAATTGTTTAGAAAGACAGTTGGGAGTTATTTTTATCCCTTTTTGAACATTTCATTTTAAGGTGTTTGGCTTCTGAACAGGAACTTTATTACTCATCTAGAAGTCACTGTGGTCTAAAGAAAACTGAAATGAGTTGGTTTCTGGCTTCTGCCCATCAGGAAGACCAATCGAGGTTTTAAGCTTATAAATGTGCTGGAATGGGTGTTGGCAGCTAGGTTGTGCCCCTGTCAAATTGGAAGGCTCAGAATACTGATAAGTCAGGTAGTTGTTACAGCAGAATTGAAATGGAATTGTCTGAAATGAATGGAAATTAATGGAAATGGGTAATGGAATTCACTGCTGCCAACCAACAGAGAGTGATTTACTGTGCAAGTGTTTCAGTGGAAATTAATGATGACCATTTCAGATTTAATGGGATGCCTGCAGCCTTATTGGAATGTCAAAGAAAATAATATTCTGTAATTGAAAATCAATTCAAAATAATTCCAATTAATAATTAAGATTCCTATTGCAGCCTGGATTTGCATCTATAATTTACTACAAGAGGGAGGGGAGGTGTATTGCTGAGAGTTTGCTCATTCTGAAACTCCCAGAGATTCACTCTGGAAAGGAGACAGTGCGGAGCTTTCTGAGACTATTCTCTCTTTAATTTATTCTGTGCATTTCCATTGAGCACTTCTGAGGAGATAGACCCAGGCACATAGAGCAGAATAGACTCTGGAGATTATCAGACACATCAAAAATGGCATTATAATGACGCCATGAGATCGTAAAAGGGCTTCCTTATCAGAACAACGTAGTGCCCAAGTGTTATGGAAGCATTCTGCTCCTGTTACAAGGGAGTTCTTTTTTTACTGATGGGGAGAAGTCAAGAATTGATCTCCCATTGCGTTCAAGATTTCAGTGTGTGTGATAAGGATGCTGGCACGATTCCGAAAACAATGGACAGTCCCACCAGAACACTTCCACATGCAAACAGGAAAACTGGGTACCATATGCTCTTTTTATGTACCTCCACATCTTGCTTGCAAGTTTCTGAATGTGTACCTGTGCTTTACTAAACATTTTCTTTTTTTAATTTTGGTGTTTGGGGGCTTTTTAGTGCACTCATGTCTTCTTGCAAGACATGCCAAAATCACGTTTGCAGAGAAACACGGAAGTAAGCAGTGTGAGTGCTTGTATTGCCACATTCTTTGGGCAATTCTGTATCGTTATCACAGCAGTGTGCAAAAAAGTGTGTCAATTTGCCAGAAAATGAATGCCATAACAACATTTTTAGGCACTTGTCTGATAATCTCCTTTGTAGTGATATTAAATTATGAGATTTTATTTCTCTATTCAAATTTATTATGATGGGTGGGGATCATGGGCTATTGTGTTGGTTCTCTGTCTACAAAAGTACATTTTCCCCTACCTGTAGTAATCAAAGTGTCCTGTTAGTACTTTTCAATCTCACTTTTGTCTCATCAGATGAGGCAATATAATGTAGATTGCTGCACATTAATGCAAAATCGCAGCAGCATCCATTTGCTGACCGATTCAGGGAAATAAAGAGACCACACACAAGAAATGGATTGAAATAAAATGGTCTTTATTTAACCCTACCTATTTAAGACCCCCTAAGATCTTAAAGTGGGGGGAGGCAACCTAGTGACGGAGCAGCTGAGGCAGTTCGTACATCCCAGACTGATACTCCCCAGCTTCCCCTGGTGAACACCTGGGTCCTGGAGAGGCACCCCAATGAATGGGGTTACTTCCCAGCCAGCCAGCATCTGGAAGGTCATCCCAAAAGTCCCTCACCCAAACCACACAGATTAAGGTGAGGGATTATTCCTTAGGCCAACCCCAAGGTGAGTCTCCTTCTGTCCCCTTAGGCCACACAACTTGAAGTGGCCCTTCCAGAGGCCCTACCTTTACCACAGATTGGTGCCAAGGTGTACACCAAATTCTACGCCTCCCTCTTTCCCAGCTCAATAACACCAGAATTTACCTATTTAGACACTGCCCTAGCCAGTTTCCAAATGCTGCTGCCATACTATGGGGTAGGTGGAAAAACAACCAGGAAAGGGGGGAACAATTCCTACCCAGCTCTGAAGCATCCATAATCACACTATATTAGTGGCGGGAAGGTGGGTCAACGTTCAGAAAACAGGGGGAAGTGAGGTGTGGCAGGCCCTTAAGTAACCTCCAGCCCCACCCCTCACTCTATGACATCAGCACAGGTGCCTGACATCAGTGAAGTGGTCTCCATGCCCTTCACAGGGCAGCAAATGCAGTTCCCCCCTGGATGGCTGCACTGAATGGGGGATGAACTGGATTGCCAACCAATTCAGGGAAATAAAGGGACCACACACAAGAAATGGGGTGAAATCAAAAGGTCTGTATTTAACCCTACCTGTTTAAGACCCCCTAAGATTTTCAGTAGGGAGAGGCTGGGGCAGTTTGTCTATCCCAGACTGATACTCCCCCCTTCCCTAGGTGAACACCTGGGTAATGGAGAGCAACCGCAATGAATGGAGTTACTCCCCAGCTGGCCAATATCTGTAAAGTCAACACAAAAGTCCCTCACCCAATCCCCACAGATTAAAATGAGGGATTATCCTTCAGGCCAATCCCATGGTGGATCTTGTTCTATCCCCTTAGGCCACACAACCTGAAGTGGCCCTTCCAGAGATCCTGTCTTCACCAGAAATTGGTGCCAACGTACACACCGAATTTTACGCCTCCCCCTTTCCAGCCACAGATAAGGGGCAAGCGTCCACTTAGTCCCTTTCCCCCACTAACCTGTCCAAAAGGTCCCTCACCCTCCACTGAAGATCGACCAAAAAGATTAAATTCCCAGGATCCAAGATAGGAACCCCATCCACTCTGGAGAACTTGGGCCTCTCGAACAAAATGTCTGCGTGAGGCAGATAAAACCCCAGGCCCTTGTCCATGGCATTCCTAATTTCCATATTGGCACTGCATCGGGCCTTGTCAATCCGTCAGGGATCTCCCTCCCCTTGTCACAGCTGTCTGGGCAATATGGCTGACCACATGATGGTAACTGGAGGCCACTGAGACCTGATTATCTCCATGTCATGGATTCCCTGCCATATAAGTGCCTTTCCTTTCATAGAATCCAGTCCAACCCCCTGCCACGCAGGAAATCATGATATAGAATCATAGAATTGCAAAGTTTGGAAGGCCCAAATCAAAATTCAAAATTCAAAAGGCCCAAATAATTTCCAGCCAACTGGAGAATGATATCTAGCAGAGGTCCTTGGCACTCCCCAAAAAGCAATGGCATAAGGCAAAGACACCTCCTCCCCAACCACTCTACTGTTGTCCTGTCCCCCAAATTCAGGTGAGGCCCAAAATGGCACAATCGGGCCTGCCACGCCACCCAGTAAACAATACTGTGGCTGCAAATCAGCACCCGCTGCCACACTGGCATCGACCTAAGATCTGTAAGACAAAAGGGGAAGAAAACAAGTTAACAAAAGTGTGGTCAGACATAACACCAATAGGAGGAGGACCTCCAACGACCAATCTTCTGAATCATTGCAGACAGCATTCCCAATGTGGAAGCCGTAGAGGTGGCCCCAATTTGAAAAGAATGCATTGCAAACCTTACCCTATCAGACCCAATTTACCCAAAGCCTTGGCTGTCACTGTCTAGAACTGGTACTTGGTTAAGGGAGAAAAGTCAGCATGAACAAATAACAGACCTTGTTGTGGCCCCTGCAGAGTCATGTATTGCTGCAATGCCCAGATCAGGCAAAGCTCATGGTCACTACACATTAACAACTTGTGTTGATTTCGAACCCCATGCTGATCAGTCTGGGAAAAATGCGGCATCAAAATGACCTGGCTTCCTTCAAAGGATAAATCCCTAAGCTGCAAGGCAGGATTGGTCCTATCCATTTTTTAAGCCCAGACCAACTCAGTGACCCACAAGGTGCCAAAATGGGCCACCACATGGAAAAGCAGCATCTCATAGGGTGATATGCAAATATCTGCCCAAGTCCCAACTAAACCCTTCAGTATAGCTGGGGACAGTGTAGGCCTAGTATCCGCTCTTTCCCCCCATTCCCTAGTCCATCCCTCTAACGCTTTCTGAATGCGGAAATCAGATGTTATCTGATGCACACTGTGCCTTAAGCCAAAATGCTATGGCCGACAACCTGATCCTGATGGACTGAGGGACCAAGCCCCTCCTATAAAGAAAAACACAAAATTGCATTAACTGCTCCATGGGAAATGGAACGCCTTGCCGGAAACGAGATTGATCCCTAAACTGGAAAAAAAAATCCTGTAAGGCCCTAGTGTACCCCTTTTTTAGTACTAGGAGCTATGGACATACCTAATCCCCTCACAAGTCTAGCCTCCCAAGCCTCCACAGGCTTGCCAGGATCTTGTTGCTCTTGGGTGTCATGTCAGGGGTCAAATCTCTGAAGTGTTCCATCTGCATGTGGGAAAGAGCATGAGCAATTGCACTGTTAACACCCTGCCATATGCTGCACAATAAACAGAATGTTATGCTTCAGACATTGTAAAGTAAAGACCCGGAGAAGCACCATCACCCAGGGGGATTTAGAACTCAAGGAGCTTATTACCTGGACTGTTGCCAAATTGTTGCACCAAAAGTGTACTAGTGAATTGGACAACTATTTAGTCCAGATGGTAGCTGCCACTAAAATAAGGGGGGGGGATCCAAAAAGTTCAAATCTTCTGAGATACTCAAAGCTATCCAATTGGGAGGCCATCGACGGGCTCACCAGCGGCCACCAAAATAAACACTGAAACCAATTGAGCCTGCAGCATCTGGCACTATCTAGAGCGCATCCTGTAGCTTCCTCTCCTCGTGCTAGAATGAGATGCAATTAAATTTGGGACAAAAACTCATGCCAAATAAGCAAGTTGTCCCACTTTGCACATGTAATATGAATCCTGCGATGGGGAAAACCCACCGCCTTAATGGCATCACACTACCAGCGCAAAAATGCACACCCAGTTGTAACCACATTACAGACAAAGTTCAGGTGTCCAATAAGAACCTGAAATTCCTGAAGGGTAGCCTTATGCCTAGCTAAAAACTATGTAACTCTCTCTTGAAACTCAAAAACTTCAGCTGCAGACAACCTACATTGCTGATTAATGGTGTCAATTTCAATGCCTAAAAAAGTTAGTTGCTGGGCAGGGCCTTCTGTCTTCTCTGGAGGCAGGGGAACCCCCAGTTCCTCTGCCATCAATTCGAACTGGTGCAATAAATGACTACTTTGCCCAGTCACATATTGCCCAATAAAAAGAAAATCATCTAAATAATGCACAATGCCACCTAACCCTATTTTAATCTTTAACACCCATTCCAAAAATGTGCTGAAGGTCTCGAACACATTACACGAGACTGAACAGCCCATAGGAAGAGCCTGGTCCATATAGAACTGCTCTTCAACACAAAAACCCAACAATTCAAAGTTGTCAGGATGGACAGACAATTAAGCAAAATGCAGATTTAATATTGCATTTCGCTAGCTCTGCCCCAAAACCTTGCCTGTGAACTTCCCTAATTGCCGCGTCAAAATAGCACACAGTGCACAACTCAGGAGAAATAGTGTCATTCACTGACTCACCTCAGGGGTAAGACAAATGATGAATGCATCTAAATTCCCCTGGAGTCTTCTTGGGCATGAAGCTAAGTGGTGAGACCTGAATATTGGGCACTGGGGGACTAAACAATGGATCTAACACCCACCGCTCCAAAACTTCCTTCTGAATTTTATCCCTAATTATCTGTTCCCTATCTCAGACAGACTGTAAATTGTGTGCCATGTAGGAGTGCCAAATAACCTGAAAGAGGCTGGAATTCAGGCACCGTCCACTAGGCTGCACTAGGCCTAACTTAATTGCAGTGGCCATGTGGCTACAGGGCTTACAATTGGGCTCCCCAGGCCTAGACCTGTCTAGTGGGCCATTAGCTTAAAACAAATTATAGCAGATGCATGACCGCTAAACTAATCCCCTGGGCCTAAGACCTGGGCCTAAAACAAGGCATCAAGAGGCCCAGTAAAAGCCATGTGGCTGCTGCTGCCAACCAGGCAGGCTGCCGCCTAATCCCATCGGGCTGCCCTGCCTCCCAACACCTAAGGGGGAAGCCCATGGTGAGAAGAAAAAAAACAGGGTGTGCACCAGGACCATACCGGGCCCGATCAGGCTGCACCCTGGGCTGGACCCACATGGATCACAGCCCCTAGGCTGCAGGCACAACAAGCACACCGGCTACCATTTGTGGTTAAGCTGTGTTCCCCCCCGGATGGCCGGTGGCCGGCACAAGGCACAACTTCCCCTGTGTACAACTACACTGTTCAAGTGGTACCATCCGCCAATAGTGAAGACAAAATTATAAGCACCACCGGGGAGATGTAAACCACCAGTATATGGGTGGAAAAACGACTGCCCCCCCCCGGGGTAGAGGCCCCATCAGCTGGCCTAACGGCTGAAACCATGCCCACTAAGGACACCGGGTACTACTCCCTGCCAAGCCCATGTCATCCCTCAATGCATGCTTGTCTTGCCTCTGCTGTTGCCAACTCTGTCTCTGCTAGCTATCTGGCTTACTGAGAAACTTTCTACCAGTCAGTTTTGCTGCTGCTGCTGCTAGATCCCTTGATGTTCAGAAAAGAACATCCCTCCCCTCCCCCCTCCCCTCCCAGGGCCTTCCAAGGCTCTGTGGAGGCCTCCCTGGCCCTCCCCCTCCCTCCCAGGGCCTCTGGAGGGTCTCCCCATGTGTCTCCAAGCAATCAGCTTCCGACTTCTGGAATGTGCAGCGATGTGAATCGGTTGTCTTAATGAGCACTAATGGGCATTCCCACACATTATTTTGAAAAATACAGGAAAAGCCATGATGGCTTTTACCATGTAGTTTCTGCAGTCTTTGGCCCTTCTCCTTCCGAAAACAGCAAATCAACATGGGATCTTGGAAGAAAAGGTATTCTCCTCACATTCTATGAACACTTTTTTCATAATCTAGAAAACACCTTTGTCTTCTCTGTGTGAGGCAGCATGGTGTAATGGTTTTGATGCTGGCCCAGAAGACCTGGGTTATTTGGGAGATCCATATACATTTTTGTTTATTCTAGAATACTTTCTTTCAATTCCTGGTATGATCAGAGACTTTTTATACCAGGTCCCAAGGTTGGTTTATTTTAACCCAGTATAAAACCTGAAAGAAAAGAAACAAAAATCAGGGACTTTTCTATCAGTTTGGATGCCCCTTAAGACTCCAGGTGACCAAATCCCCACTCAGCCATGAAAACCCCATTGGGTGACCCTGGGCAAGTCACAGACGCAGAGGAAGGCAATGGCAAAACTCCTCTGAAAAAATCTTGTCAAGAAAACCCTATGTTAAGGTCACTATTTGTCAGAATCAAATTGAAAACACTAAATAATGACAGCCGTCTTTGTACTTTTCACACATCTGGTAAAGATGGTTTTTCCCACAGACAATTCATTGCACGATAGCTATTTTACATCTTATATCAGTCTGTACTCTTCTATTTTATTTTGTTTTTATTTTATTTTATTGCTGAAAATCATTGCTGAATACAGTATACAAATGTAAGTAAAAAAATTATGAATGAATAACTACTACCATAGTTCATTGCCTCTTTCCATAGATACTTGGTGAGATGCTTCTCACAGTATTACTTCATCTGTGCACACTACCTGACATTATGAAGTGTGGAAGGTAACACAAGATTTTCTCTTTAGTGGTGCCAAAGCCGTGAAACTCTTTCCTTAGATTCCTTTGCTTTTTAGATTCTGAACTCTGGTTTCCTGCTTCTAGAGAATGTTTGAGCCAGGGCAGTTGGGCCTTCCAGCTATGCTGGCAATAGGATAGCCTCAGCTAAGAGCAGCAGACTAGATTAAGGGAGTGCAATTCAAACCTCATACCTTTCATACCTTTGTCCTCCAAAAGAAGTGAATGACTAGGTGAGATGCTGCTCCCTGGTACTCCAGTATGTACACAACAAAGGCTACCTGTCATTGTTACCACATTCTGTCACATTTTCGCTTGGCCTAATTATTATTTTCTTGTGGGTTTGTTGGTTATTTATTTTTCTCTGACTAATATCATTTCTAATGAATGAAGGCAGACTGGGAATTGAGGTGGATTGCCTGGTGTCTCTACCCATCATAGATACCAAGTATACTAACAGAAAAGACTTGAAGTGACAGCATTTTCTTTTGACTTATGATTCCTTTTTATGGTGTTTGTTTTATAATTCTGTTGCATGGATTTTGAAATACATCAGAACTCTTACATTCTCATCTCTCCATCTGGCAGTCTATGAACAAATTGGATATATTAAAAAATGTTGTATGAATTCTTCCAACTGAAATCTATATAAAGGGGAACAATGCTCACTAATGCTACAGTGGGAATCAACAGGTATTGAAAATAATGCTTTCCCTACTATTTCACGTCCAGTGACCATGCAAAGCCTGTTTCCACTCATGCAAAGAAGTGAAGTGATCAGGGTCTTAATCTACCAAATGTCGAAATGAGGAAGGCCTTTCTTAAGAGCAATTGTGACAGGTTTTGCTGATTACCTTATTCGAGGGAAATCAACTTCTTCCCTAATGGAGAACTGGCATTTTAAAAATCCCTTTACCAAAGCTTTGGACATGCAAGAAGAAAGTTAAATATTCTTTCTGAAAAGTAATATAGCAGTAGAGTAGTAGCAGTAGTAGTCAACAGCTGGCTGTGAAGAATTTGCACAACACTTTGCAGATAAAATCACTCAGAATTTCTGTGATTTGGATGTTGCAGTTGATACAGTTCCAGTGAATGTAAGTTTGGCTTCTACTTCTCCGATGTTATTGGGTACTGTTCAGTTTATGCAGCCTGAGGATGTGGTCATGATCCTAGAGAGGTGAGAGCCGCTACTTGTGTGCTATACCGTTGCCCTTCTTGACTTATTAAACAGGACAGAGGAGGATTGGTTGAGTGGGTGAAAGGGATAGTCAGTGTCTCCTTACAGCAAGGCAGAGTTCTAACTTGCCTAAGGGGGACAATCATGAAGCCTTTGTTGAAAAAACTGTTCTTGTATCCCTTCATTATGGATAATTATCAATCAGTGTCTAAGACATCATTTTTTTTTTGGCAAGGTATTGGAGTGTATGGTGGTCACCCAGCTCCAGGGGTTCATGGATGAAATAGATCACTTGGTTCCATTTCAATCTGGTTTCAGGTGTTGTTATGGAACAGAGACAGCTTTGGTTGCCTTGGTGGATGGCCTGTTCTGGGAACTGGACAGAGGTAGAGTGTCCCTATTGGTTCTGTTGGATCCCTCAGCAGCTTTCCATGCCCTCAACCATGGTATCCTTCTGGGCCACCTCACTGGGATGAGACTTGGAGGCATTCCTTCCTGGAGGGGTTAACTCAGAAGGTGGTGCTGGGGAACTCGCTCAGGGTTCTGTTTTGTCCTCCATGTTGTTTAATATATATATGAAACCACTGGGATAAATTGTTCAGAATTTTGAGGTGGGTGCCATCAACATGCAGATGACGCCCAATTCTATTACTCCTTTTCATCTCGGTCTAAGGAGACTGTCTTGGTTCTAAACCATTGTCTTGTCATCAGTAATGATCCAGATGATGGCAAACAAACTTAAGCTTACTTAAAAGGTGCTCCTGGTCTTTTGAAAAAGACAGATGAATGAACAGGGACTCAGCCTATGTTAGATGGGGTTACACTCCCCCTGAAGATACAGGGTTGCAGTTTGGACATAGTCTTGTACTCAGTTTTGAACCTGTAGGCTCAGGTTTTGGTGGTGGTCAGGAGTGCTTTTGCACATTTAAAGCTTGTATGCAAACTGCACCCGTTCCTTGAGACACCAGATCTGGCCATGGTGTGATATATATGTTGGTTACATCCCCGTTGGACTACTCTAAAGTGCTCTACATGGAGCTACCTTTGAAGGGTGTTCGGAAACATAAACTAGCACAAAGAACTGCAGCCAGAATGTTAACTGGGGCAGGTTACAGGAACTACATTACACCCCTGCTGCAACAGCTCCACTGGCTACAAGTTTGTTTCGGGGTACAATTCAAAGAGCTGGTTATGACCTATAAAGCCCTATATGGCCCAGGCTGTCTTGTAGACTGTATCTGCCCAAATGACCCTGCCTAGGTCTTGAGATCATCAGGAGAGGACCTTCTTTCAGTCCCACCACTATCACAAGGATGGTTGGTGGGGATATCAGATAGGGCCTTCTCATTGGCTGCTTCTAGTCTCTGGAACTGCTTTCTGTGGAAGGCCAGAGCGGCCCTTTTTATTTTGACAGGTTTTTAATACAGAAAGTTTTTAAAGAACAAGCTGTATTGTTTTTAATAGAGGTTTTTTTTGTCTTTTTAAATTGCATTTTTATTCTTTTAAGTGTAGATATGAACTTTCAATACTGTAATTAATTTAATTCCATTTTCATGTTCACTTTTTGTATATTTTAGTTGTATTGTTCTTTTTAAGCATGATGATGATGATGATGGTGATGATGAATACTCATAACCACTTTTCCCAAACAGTTTCCAAAGATTGGCAGCATTTTTCATCTTGTAATTTTAACAAGTCCACATACTGCTATCTCACCCAAGATACATTCCTGCCTGAAGCAGACGAACAGTTGGAAGTCCCTCCACCCACTGAAGTCAAATTGCATAGTATCTAAAGCCAAACAGATTGTTCTGACAAGAGATGCAAAAAAATCTATAACCACTTGTGACCCCCACTGTAAAAATATAGTAACAACGAAGAACTATCAATTTGCTGTCTTTTCAGGACACCCAAATTCTGAGATAATCTCCTCACTCTGCTGAATGATACAGCTGGTCCTGGTTGTTTCTGAATTACAGATCCAATCTCCATGACAATTTCCTTTCTTTTACATAACTTCAGGTAGCCAGAGAGACAAGCCCCCCACCCAACCCCCAGCATCACATCTTCTCACCCCTTTGCCACTGTGTTCCTGGAACTGATCTTAAAATGTGTGTGTGTGTGTGTGTGTGTGCTTTGCACATGTTTTCTGGGATTTCAGTTTCACAGTTGAAAATCTGGAAAACCTGGTTAGCGTACACTGCTAACATCCATGGGCAGTTTGGATTAGACTGTGAATCACTGTCATAATTCTCCAGTTAACACCACACTTTGATGTGCCACTCTAAAATTGTTCACATTGAACACCTGCTTGGAGTACGGCATTAACAGAGTGTGTGGCTATTGCCCCTAGGTTCACCAGTTTAATATTCTACCATTGTTCTTTTGAGATCTACAGAGAATGAGAACAGATGGGAAATGGTTACAAGAAACACAGAACAATTGAGCAGGTAACTTTACTGGGCAAAGTACTAGAATAGTATTCTAATATCTCCATTAGATGTATCTAATCCTGGGAAACAGAAAACTTATTACATGTGCTGGCTGAGTGATGCCACATGTTCAGCTGAGTGATGTTACATGTTCTGGTTTGATTTTACATAGCAGATTGTTAGTGAGTTGTGTGCCAGACCACTTGCTCTATACCCTGAAGCTAGCCTGGAGATGTGGTGAATAATGTCCTCCCATCACCAGACTATCAAGAATTTAGCTGCCAATTTGGTTGACTTCTGTATGTGAAATTGGGAGTAGGGGGCATCTTGTCCATCCAGGCATCAAAATGCCTTGAGACAGACATTATATCCATTCATGTTGTATCTGTCTGTATGTTGCATCTTTCCACTAAAAAATAGTGCATAGAATAATTAAAGACCATTTTAATTAATAGAATCATGAAAATCTTATAATAAAATTATTTTTAAAATCCAAATAGAAAAATAGAGATCTCTTTCTATGAGTATTGGGAAGTGGCTAAGAATGCCATTGTGGAATCTCTTTTTCATGCCTTAACAAAAAAAGGAGGAGGAGAAGGAGGAGGAGGAGGAGACATCCAGTTGATAGATAGCTTTGCATCCCGATCCCAAATACTTCTGCATGGCCTTAACACTTATTCAAAATGGCTGGATTTCTTTGCAAGTCATGAGTTTAGAATCATGCTATGGTTCTGTCGTTGAACAATTTTTCATCAGATAACCCCATTCATCTGAAAACGTTGGTCTGAAATCTATATCCAGAAAACTATTTGGAGTTTATTTTGGAGCTAAGATTATGTTCCACCCTCTGGATCTGATCAAGCATGACTGTAAACTGTGAGAGGTGGTGTAATATAGCAGTGAAAGACTGAGCTACAAATCAGAAGCTCAAATATTATCTCTGTTATGATTTCACTAGGTGGCACTGGGCAAGTCATTTTCACTTACCTTTATCCCTTTGTCTGAAATAACAGGAAGATAATAATGCTAATGTACATAATAGGGTTGCTTAACTGATTTATGAATTGCACCCTGTATCTATTAAGTACTTGGAGTGATTTGAAATAAAACAATATTTAAAACCTTACCATCCTAAAATAACTACATCAAGGACAGGGATCCACTCATTCAACAAAATAAAGTCACAGAGTGTCAGTAAAGAATAACATTAAGGGCTTGTCTATACAGCAAAAATACTCCTCATAGAATCTGAGGAGAATACATCTTGTCTAAATCATTTTACCATATTTGGAAGGAGGGGGGCAAAAACTTCATACACTCCACAGGAAAATCCTTCACAGCTTTTCCCACCTTAAGAAAAAAAAACTGAAGGAAATGTGCATTCCTTCTCATCGGGACAACCAATTCTTTTTAATGCACTTTCCTGATAAGAGCAGAAGTGGCAAGCTGATTGGTCAGATGTGTGCAGGGGGCAGAGCTTGCTAGCAAGTCAGTGCCCAGAACTATCATGTTGGATTTTCGCCTTAGTGATCATGTGCTAAGGTGATGAAACAGCTGTTCTCTCTTTTTTTTCTGTTCATTTAAGTGGAAGATCACACTTCCACACCTGCTTTTTAAAAAATATTGTTCGGTGACAGCAATTGGTAACAATAAAAAATGAGTAATTCACTCAGGCCCACCGTCTTGATTCTCAGGCATGCCTGTTTGAGCAACAAACATGTATGGGTTTGCATGCCTGTGATCTTGAAAAACAACAACTGTGGAGACAAATGAAAGCTGCTGTGAATTGGCATTACTGTGTATCAAGTCACATTTTATTGCCCTATATAGATGAGCCCTAAGACAACAACAATATTAGATACCTGGCAGAACAGGATAGTCTTTATTATTCACAAAAAGGAGAACAGAGAACTGCAATAGGGAACTGCAATCTAACTGTTTTATAGAGAGTGTACCCAGCTGGGGTGCTGTTACATAAAAGGCTCCACCTTGAGAACCCACCAATCTGTTCAGGCTTTCAGATGGTTGGATGTATTAGAGTACCTCTGAGAAGATTGTAAATTACAGGGAACTTGTTGTAAGGACTGAAACTAGATCACTTATACCAAGTGCATTGAAGATTTTGAAGCAGTAAGCAAATGCTATGCATTATTCTTAGTTAATAAAGGTGCATACATTGTTTCATGTCTATGCTCTTAGTTATTGTACATTTTTCATGAATACCAGCTGCATGCATAGCTGAATCACCACTGTGAAACACTGTGGTTGAGATGATGTGATGTGGTGTCATTTCTTGGATGATTTAATCAATCAATCAATCAATCAATTAAAGTATTATATTCTACCCTGTATCACAGGGTCTCAGGGCAGTGTAATAAAAAATTTGAAACAATTTAGAATTTAAAGCATTTAAGGAATGAAGGAGAGTGAAGAGAATTCTATATAGAATCATAGAATCATAGAATTGTAGAGTCAGAAGAGACTACAAGGGCCATCCAGTCCAACCCCCTGGCCCGCAGGAAATCACAATCAAAGCATCCCTGACAGATGGCCATCCAGCCTCTGTTTAAAGACCTCCAAGGAAGGAGACCCCACCACACTCTGAGGGAGTGTGTTCCACTGCCAAACAGCTCTTACTCTCAGAAAGTTCCTCCTAAAGATGAGGTGGAATCATATGCAGCTACCTAAGTCTTCACTAATTGTTCCACTCCTTAAGTAATGGACATTATATATCAAGAACTAACCATTTCTTGGCAACTTGCACTTGAATGTGTGAACTAAAAATAGTGTGTGAGCACTGAAGATAATCACCTTGGAAAGGATGCAAGGTGATTTGAAACAAATGCCCTCTTGTGTTGGCCCACCTAGTCAACAAAGTCATCGCTTGAATCTGAAGTTATCCAAGGATGAACATGTCTGTGTGAATCAATGTGGTAAAGTCACATGTACAATTTGACACATGTACAATGTGCACCATTGTACATGTGTCAAAATTAATACTCCACATACCTAAGAAAATAAGCTTAGGGTGCCATGGATGTATAAATGCTGTAAGCTCATGTACTTTTGCAATACAGATTTCATGCTGGGTGCCATTCTAAAGAAACGAGTGCCTCTAGGAGACTGTCAAAAGCAAATTGATTTAGTTCTAACTGAACAGTTTTTCTAAGGATTTTCATTCATATATTCTACTGAGAAAATGGTATTTGAATGAGAGACACCATTTATAATTTCATTCATCAGTATGTAGAATCTGAAACCTTTTTATTAACAGGTCAATTAGTGATTTGTCCGTTCATCAAACTGAGATAAAGAGTGTGCTGCCTTTGGGTTGAGGAAGAGGTACTTCCCATCTATTTCAGTGATGTGTTACTTACAGTAAGAAGTGTGGATTAGGGTGCTTGATCTACTATTGTTTGAATTTACAGGATGGGGCAGAAGACTCCAAAAGCTTTAGTTATCTCTACATAAAAGAAAGAGGCAGGTGGGAAAGCTGGCTGAGCAAGAAAGAGACTGCTGCCATCCATAGTGATAGAAATTAAAAGTGAGATGAGCCATAATGGACAGGGACATGGAAAACTTTGCTGCCATCAAGAAGGCACCAGGAATATTTTCATTGTAGTTGCTACTAGATGTCTTTAATATAGATAAGGCCCAGTATTATGTTTTCTGCTTCATTGGGCCAGATCCAAACTTAGAAGAGACTCACTGAAATTTATTTATTTATTTATTTATTTATTTATACCCCGCTCTTCAGCCACAAGGCTATCAGAGCAGCTTACAAATTGTTTTAAGCAACAGCTATTTACACATCTACACTGCATTAAACAGTTTTCAATGTGTGTTAGCTAATTGCCCCCACAAGCTGGGTACTCAGTTTACCGACCTACGAAAGGATGGAAGGCTGAGTGAACCTTGGAGCCCGCTGGAATTGAACTTGCAACGTGGTGGCTTGCAGTACTGGCATTTAACCACTGCGCCACCAGGGCTCTGTAAGATAACTAAGTTGGGACTAATTCAAGTTCCATTGAGCTGTAGATCTAGTTGCAGTGGGACTAAGGGGTCGTCTATATGAGGGGGAAAACAGATTGCTCTGCAGTAGTAGCAATTTGCAGCAGCTGTGAACTGTCTTAATGGTTTTACAGCCCCCATAAACTTTGCATGCCCCCAGCCAAGATGGCAGCTGCAATTGATGTGCTCGTGTTTTAAAATCTGCCACTGCCTAACTTTTTTTTTAAAAAAATGTTTTTCATGTATTGCACAAGCGATATTTCACATTTACAATAGAAAAAAGAGAAAAGAGAGGAAAAGATTGCCGTTTTATCACCTTATCAATCGCTAAGCCCAAAATCCAACATGGCAGCAGCAGGTGCTTGCCCTGTTTGCAAGCCTCACCCCCAGTGCTCATCCAGTCAATCAGCTTGTGCTGCCTCTCCTGTGGAAAACTGCAGTCATGTGAATGTAACTATCTTAACGAGCCAGCATATTCATCCCCTAGGGAGCTTGTTAAAAATTCTGAAAAAAGCCACGAAGGCTCTCCCGTCGCAGTTTTGGGAGGTTTTAGCTGCCCCCCTTCCAAATACAACACGTTGATGTGGATTTCTGTTAAGACAGATTGATTTCTCAGTGAATTATATGAGGACCATTTTGACTATTTAGATAACCCCCTAAACCTGGATCCAACCCTCTGGATTTAGTAATATGACAGAAGCTCCCCACTAATGAAAAAATATTTAGTGAATGTTCAAGCCACATGGCAATCAAAAGGGTAAGAAATACTGACACTTTCTCCTTGAATATCATTTTGTTTTTTGATGAGTCCAGGCTCTATATTTTGTTCTTCAAATATCTATAGTCTCTTTTATTCTTAGAGCTGCCAAGATTGATTTTTCCCCCCTCCTAACCAATGGCTTCTTGTCATTCTTTTTTGTCACAAAAGGCTGCTTAATGAAGTTTTTTTTTAAATCAAACCAAAGATTTCTTGTCATTATCTCAGGAAAATGACTCTCAACATCTCAATGTGGGTACATCCAAGGGCATGGTGGTGGTGGTATATACCAACAGAGCTCCTCTATTATGATGGCATCCAGTGGAGCTCGGAAAAATATTATCTTTTTGGGCTATATCTCCTTGAATCCCTCATGTTTTTTCAGATCTAGTCTTTAGTTCTATGAAGTTCAATGTTATCAGTGATTGAATATGGGTTGGGCAGCTTCAGAAAGCAAATTTGTGTGGCTCATTGTGTTGTTTTCTTAGGAATCATTGTACTGAGTTTAAGAGAAGCTGTGTAGTATAGTGGTTTGATGGCAGTGATTTGAATCACTCCTCAGTCATGGAAGCCCACTGGTTGGCACTGGGCAAGTCAAATGCCTTCAGCCTTACAGGAAGGCAATGGCAAGCCTCTTCGGAATAAACTGTGTCAAGAAAATCTTCCACCCATAAGTCAGAGTCAACCTGTAGACACATACCAACAACCTAAGACTGAGTTTAAACAATGCTGACTTCTTATCATCTACCAAGATTTTCCTATGTTGTAGGCTATCCCTAAGCAATGTCCTGTCATAGTCACAACTTCTTTAGCATTTTGTGGCCCTGAGGGATGGGTGCCTATTTATGAGGAAGGACTGTAGTCCATTTGTAGGGCTAATGCTGTCCATGTAAACAGTTCCAGGCCACAGCATATCCAGCTAGGACTTGAAAACATACCTGTCTGCAATCCTGCAGAAGTCATCCCAGCATGTCTACTATATACTGAACTAGATCAACCAATGGCCTGATTAATTCTAAAGCAGTTTCCTGTGTTCCTGTGATGGACATCATGAACACATTTTCAAGTAAGATGCCAACTGTATCGATTGCCTACATTGCCTACCTTAGCCTTCTTAACCAATTGCTTTTAGCATCTTGTTTGAATCTGGTCTTCATCTTAAGGACCCCAGTATAATCATTTCTCCTCAGTAGTTGAACTGTTGTCTCCTCAGCCTAAACACATTGCCCCTTTAGAGTTAGATTGATGCAATGGATTTTATGTCAGGGACCTTGACACACAAGCCATGTGTGCACTTACATTCTGAATAGCTGACATAGTGCTCCTGCTTTTGTAACTCAGCTGTGCAGAGTAGCAAAACACTGGTTTCTTAAGACTTTTGTTTTCCTTTCTTCTTCTTCTTCTTTTTTTTTTTGCCCCAAGCATTATTAACCACAAGTATTTAAAAATTTAAGCATTTTAAAGCTTGGCCTTTGAAACTGTTCATATTTATTTCTTGCTTTACAAAGGTCAGTATTGATTTCCAAGAAGAAACTGTCTTTGGAGTAGGAAACAAGAAGAAATGATGATGCCAAGATGCACCAACCTGTAATCTGTAAATCAATGTCAACCCCCCCTTTTTTTTATTTAATGGTTTAGAAACTAAATGGATGCAATCTAATTAACTTGCTTTGCTGTGAAAGATATTTATGTGAATTAATTTTTAATACTTGATGCCGGGAGCAAAAGAACTGCTTCTCTCTGAAGTAGGGAGCAGAGCTTCTCCCATCCTCACACAACAAATAGAGAATTGAAACAGAGATGTCAAAAATGTTTGCTAATTATCTCATCCTTGGTGAGAATTGGTGTTCTTGATCAAAAAGAGAAAGACTAGCAATTTTTTTTTCTCACCATACAAAAAATATATAAAAACAAAGGTTTTGCATCAAAACAATGGTTTTGGTGCAAAATATTTTTGCACACACACACACACACACAAGCACACACATAACCAAACCCTTTGGAAAGAAGTTCCATTTTTTCATGATATTTTAGCAACAAAAAAATCCCTGTTCTGGGTAATTTATTTCTCCCAAGTGCTTTGAAAGCCTTTTCCACTTCATTTTCTAAGATTGTGGGCTCATCTTCAAATGGTTCTTCCCTGATAGAATTTGTCATCGTTTTTGTTTCTTTTATACAGCTCCTCAGTGTATTGCTTCCATCATTTTTTTAGTTTGTCCTGATCACATAATGTTCCCTGCCCTGGTCATAATACAGCCCTACACTTGGTTTTAATTTGCCCTTAATGAATTGGATCTTATAGAAGAGGTCTCTTGTTCTGTCTTTTTAGTGTCATCTTCTATTTCTATGCACTGATTATCATTATGGACAAGTCTCTGAACCCAACTGTTTCCATCATATTTTACTTTTCTTCTTGTTCATAACTGTTTGAAGTATTTCATCTATCATCCAATGAGGCTTTGCTTTCTTTTTGGCTACAGATAGTGTCTTCTTGCATTCTTTCCTCCCAAGGTCCCTGGTTTCAATCTAGAGTTCTTCTGGTTCCGTGTTCCATTAGGCTTACTAGTGCACAATCTGCATATGTGGAAGATTTTTGAGGAAAGGAGTAGTTGATACACAAAGCATCAGAGTGTTATGAACTAGGCAAATTCACATTCCAAGCCAGGTAATTGTAATTTTGGAAACATCACTAAACTTTAGTGCTAACATAAAAGAACACTTTGGAATATATTTTCATTTATTATATTTCTAAAAATTCTGCCGTTTGGGACTACACATAGGATACCACTCATTTTATCATCCTGACAACTCTGTGCAGTTGTTTAGTGGATAACTGGCCTGAAAGTCACCCAGTTTTTTGGTGGGCAGAGAGACAATTTGAACCTAGGCCCCTGGTTTGAGTTCACATCACATACCTGATAAAACTACTCAGGGTTCATGAGTCACCCAAGGGGGTGAGGGACCAATAATCTCAGGTGGGTTGGTGTAAATTCAGAGATCTGGGGCATACAATTGCTAGGGTCACTGAAAGCTCATGATAAAAAAAAAATTCTCTGTTCCTATGAGAAACTGCCTGTCCCATTATACAGAAAGGGGCAAGATAGAGCCCAAGCAGTCCCCCTCCTATTGAAAGCACCATCAACACATGTGGTAGTGTCATGGGGGCAGTGTTAACCCTACACATTCCTACTTCTCCCTTTACACAGTCCACACAATCCAAGGACTGGGTGGATTTATGTAAATCAAAGATGATTGAAATCATAGATGAAATCATGATTTCAATCACACAGAGAAAACCCTAAGATAAATCACTGATTTAGATAAAGTTCTACTGATATTCCCTCCCTTCTTCACTCACCCCTTCTCTCTCTCTCACTCACACACAATGGTATAAATCTGATTGCTAAACTACATTAGTTTACAACTCCATAGCACAGTTAACAACAGCCAGAAGGATATAGTTTGTACAAATTTTGAAACAACTTTCTTTTTCTTGGTTTGGGAAATACTAGCATATAACATACTCATTGCCATTAGAAATAAATCAAACATAAATACACTTGGGATCATCCTCTAGGGAGTAGAGAAGAGAGCAGACATAGCAGTAAGAAATTATTTTGGTCCAGATTGTGGTGAATCCTAAACACCACAACCAGAGGTCAGAAACTGCTTGGCCACCATATCCTTCTTGCTTTTTTAAAATTTAAAATCATACATTTTATCTTCACAGTAAATAAATGAACACTGTCTTTAAAACTACTAAATCATCTCCCACATCTCCACTGTCATTTTTATTCCTAGATTGAACAAAAAAGAAATGTTTTCTTGTTTTATTTCCATGTTTGATTGTGTGTACTGAATGTGTGTGAGTGTGACAGTGCCATTTATTCCTTTTTTATCAGACTGTAAAGATAGCTTTATGTAACAAGTTTGTGATCAGGTTGTTATTTGTAGGTGTGAGATGAGAGAAATTTAATATTTATTCAAGACACTATTAAAAATAAATTTCACAAAATCAATTTTAATATTTCTTTCAAAGATTAATTTTTATCCACTCTGCTCATGTGTCCCAGCTGCCTGAATAGGACTACAGTCAACTGGTAAGCATTAAGACTTCTCCCCTCCTTTTTTTTTTTTTTCTATTACAAATTCACACTACTGTACTGTATATTGTTTGGGATATGAATTTGTGTTCTTATACAGAGGCATATGTACTGCAACCCTCAACATCCCTAGCCAGCAATTGCTAGTGGTGAGAGGAATGCTGGGAACTGCAGTCCAGAAACGTCTGGAGGGTCACACAATTCCCACACAATTCCCACACTGGTATCATTGAACAAAGATTGCCATATCTGCCTTTTATATGTGGGCTAAGCAATCCTACACATCTTCACTGTGAAGCAAGCTCTTCTGAATTCAACATGGTGATTAGATTGCTGCCATAAGAAGCTAAGTACCTGTGATGTGACCAGCTCTGCTGGGTATGTGGTGTGGTTCATTTAGAACTGGAGTGTGGGTGGCCCAATGCATCAGCACATGTAATATGCCAAAGCTAATTTAGTGTGTTCTCTCTCAGAAATCCTACTGCCTTTTACAAACCCTGAACAAATATATGTTGTCTTGTCATGACATTAGGCTGTATCATGGATTCAGTTTTCTTTGAAACAGCTGCAGTCTTGTCAAAGTGCCTCTGAGACAAAAATTATACTCCATGTTGAGAAAAAAAGGGCAACGTTTGAGTCTCTTTCTAACTAAATGGCACCTATTGTTTTATGCCTGCCGGTTCCCTCCACCCACTACTCTTTTACAAATTGTTTCACCATCACAAGATGCTCTTGTGTGCATTCATTGAAAACACTTTCATTCCAGTTTTGTCAATATCTGCTCAAGCAGGAGATTTTGTGCATGCTTGCTCACTTCTCCCGGTTCTTTTATCTCAAAAAGGTAATGCTGCAGTTTCTTTTGAAAGGGAATTGTCATATTAAAACCAGGAAAGCACAGTCTTTCATTACTTCTGCATGCCCTCCAATATTTTCAGATGAAAACTGGGCCACATGTGGCCAAGCAATTTCAGAGTTTGGTCAAGATGGCAAAAGTTATTAATGAGAAAGTATAGAGAAGCTGGGAGAGGTTGTAGCAGTTTGTTTTTTGCCTGAGCCTACTCAGAAGGACAAGACTCTGCACTTCCTCTCCTCTTTCCCCTACTGAGTTAATTGAATTCTTTGAACTCGGTTTTCAGTGATTGAAGGAAACTAGGATAAAGGGGCAAAGTGGGAGGAGGAAAGAGAAATTAGGACTTTGTAAAAAAAGCATCTGAAAAATTGGGATGACGGAAGATTAATTGGGACTGTCCCTGCCAAATTGGAGGGTATGCTTTTGCCCATGTCTTATGAATATGACCATAATAATGTCAAAGAGTGTGTCAATTATGACACAGATGCCGTAGCTCCATGGCTCCAACCTGTGGAATCCTGGGATCTACAGTTTGGTGAAGTACTGAAAATTATCTGCTTGAGAGCTCTAGTCTACTCCCCTGAACCATAGCATTAGGGCTCTTTAGCAGACAATTCTAAATACCTGACCAAACTACAAATCCCAAGATTCCTTATGTTAGTCCCATGACACTTAAAATGGTATCAAACTGCTACAATGTTGAGCTGCAAATATATTCAAAGTCTTCTTGAACCTTGTCTGGATTTTTTCCCTCATATGCCTAGACAAGGGGTATGCGACCTATGACCCTACAGATGTTTTAGGTGGCAGCTCCCACAAGCCCTTGCATACTGGTTGAAGCTATGGAGAGCTGAAGTCTAAAGGTTCCCCAACTTTCCCTTAAAATCCAGGTACAGGCTATGTTAACAAGATATCATGGGCTGAAAAAGTAAATAAATGCCAGGAGGGTGATTTAACTGACAAATAAAAACATGGTGGGGGAGGTTAATTTCCCAATTTCAGATGTTTGTTCATGTGGCCATGGACTGCTACATTGCCTCTTTATACTAGTCACACATACCACAACAGAATTGTCTATCTTTCTGTACTTTTCTATTAGTTGCAGTCATAATTAAACTGTAATTGTTGGACATGCAACTATGTGTTATATAGCTAGAGGCAAATAAAAAAATGGGGATACAATGTATTCTTTTAAATGCATTTTGCTGATGTATATCCCTTGGAGCTTTATTCCGTAAAACCTCCAGCACTAAATGTAAATTGAATCATTTTGCTGTAGCGTAGCCGAGCTTTCTGCTTCTCCCATAGCTCCAGCTGACATTTGGTGCGAGGGATAGCTAGAAGATGTTAGGATGAAGGAACTACTTTCTGACTTCCATGTTCTCCCCTTTAGTGACAAAAGTAAGAGATATTAGATTATGAGAGAAAAAGTGTTTTTGTCAATTATACTGGTTGGTTTGTAAATAAAAGTATGAAGATAATATTACTTAGATAATGAAAGATGTGCTATTTTGCTGATATTTGGGGGGGGTTAAGGTATTGGCTTCAAATTTTAAAGCTGAAATGGCTTGGGTATTAGCTATGGGACTACTTGTCTTTCTGATAATAAGTCTGGTAGCTAAGAGGCCATCTAGGATAGTGCTACTTAAGGTGTTGGACCCTGAATGGGTATTGTTCCACAAGCCATCAGTTGCCAGTTCTGGAGTGTCTCTAAGAAAGAAAGAAACAATTGTATTGAATGGACACAAAGATGGTGCCAGTTCTTAGAACATAGAAATTAAATAATTGCCAGTCCTCTACATCAGATAGCCCAAGAAGCACAGATTTAGAGGAATGCTATTTAAAACGGTGGCCCTTGGACTGGTGACAATCTGTTACCTGAATTGTGTGGGATCCATGAGACCCACTTGTGACCTCTGAGTTACAATATTATATTGGGGAATTTTAATTAGCTCAAAGGTATGGTTGTGAGAGGCTGGGTAACTTTGGGATCTTTACACCCGTGTATGCCAGTATGCCAGTACTCACTGAAGAGATTCCCAAGCCAAAATGATATATATATATATATATATATATATACTGAAAAATAATCACAGAAACATTCACACATGCACTCACACTCACAAGCAATCACACAAGGCTAGTGAAGAATTAGGAGGAACTATTTGGATAGAGCAATAGATTTGGGGAATGGGCTATAATAACCTGTCCAGAGAGCAGAGATTCATGCAGTGAAAGGGGACTCAAACTTGATGCTGATGGTCACACAGCAGATTGGTAGAGGGACAGGATGGGAAGAGATGTGAACACTTTGGTTATGGTTTGGGGTAATATTTATACCCAATATTGTACCTTTAAGTTGTGTTTTGAATGTAGAACAATGCTTGAATTAGTTTCCCAGAGTTAAACCATGGAAACTCTGGTTTCACTGATTGTCACTAATGATTGGGACATTAAGATGGATGGGTTTAAGGCAACCTTCTCATTGTGAGCAGGCAGGAATGTGAAGGAAGACCTTTGTAGGATAATGGGTGTTCCAGTTCCTTGTTTGTTTTTGGAGTGTGACTCACTGCCAGGTTCATCACTGCCAGGTTCATCACTGCCAGGTTCATCCAGGGAAGATTAGCATGTTCCTTCCTAAAAACTGTCTGAGGGGGCTCCGCTTAATCACATCCTGGGCATGTCTGTTTTTGGGGAATTTCCAAGACCTCTTTGTAGGCTTCAAGTAACCTTCACTAGCCTAATGTTTGGGTTGTCCTGGTCTACTGAAAACCACATGAAGTGTCTAATAAGCCAAATTATGAATTATTAGAGGGAGTAAGTGTAAGCCCAGGTAACCAATCCACATACCATCAGTTGTCTCTCCTGGGGAATTTCCAAGAAAGAAAGAAATATATAGGCAATGGGAACAAACATAGTACTAGTTGCTGGCATATAGAGGGAAACTTTGGCAGTCCCTCCCATCAGGCAGCTTAACCAGTACTACTTTAGAGGATACCATCACTTGAAGCGGCCAACTTTGACAGGAACGTGGGAGACGGCTTTCTTCTGTGTTGCTCCCAAAGTGTGGGAAGAGTTCCCACAGAGTTCACACTTTTTAAGAAGGATGTGAAAATGCATCTTTTAACACTGGCCTTTAAAACTGTTTCAGTTATTATAATGGCTCTGATAGTGTGGCGTTTCTTTTTAAAAATAGTGACATATGTTTGCTACCTTAAGTACTAATTTTGGGGGTAGAAAGGGAGGATAAAATGTAATTGCTTATTTACGCTATTGTCAATTAAACATCTAGGGATTACAACAGCATGAAGGGAGCAGCAAGAGTGGAGAGGGAGCTCTTCGGGGCAGGGAAAGAAAGGTTGTGGGCTCACTTCTTTTTAATTTTTTTTAACAAAAACCTACCTAAGGACATAATCAGGGGAAAACTGATTTTCCAGGCTAAATGTGTGGAGAGGCAGGAGACTAGCTGTTCAGGGGTGAGAGAAAGATACTCTGCACATGCCAGATGTACTTCTTCCATATTGAGGACTCAGCCTTGATACTGGAAACTGATTTTGGGGTTATCCTTGTGAGATTCTGGGAACAAATTATGTCAGGGCTAATGGCCTAAATATCCTAAAGGCACCAGGTCCCATTTGATCTTGGAAACTAAGCAGAGCCAGCCTTGGTTGGTACTTAGATGGGATACTGCCAACAAATACAAGGTGCTGCAAGCTATATTTCAGAGGAAGGAACTGGCAAAACCACCTTTGAGTATTCCTTGCCTAAGAAAATGCTATGAAATTCATGAGGTTGCCAAAAGTCAACAGGTGACTTGAAGGCACACAGACACTCACACAAAATGAGAACTACAGTTCTCCCTTCATATTTGCTGGGGTTTGGTTCCAGGACCCCCCATGGATACCAAAATCTGTGAATACTCAAGCCCCATTATATGCAATGGCATAGCAAAATGGTGTCCCTTATATAAGATGGCAAAATCAAGCTGCATGGTATGAAGTAAAAAATCTATAGCCCAACCAAAAAAAATCCAAGAAATGCTATGCTCAGCGAAGGACAAAAGGGACCCTCTCACTGCTGCAGGAGTTTACCGCATACCATGCAGCTGTGGGCAAGTTTACATAGGGACCACTAAATGCAGTGAGCAAACATGAATCAAGGAACATGAGGGACATTGCAGACTGGGCCAGCCAGAAAAATCAGGGGTAGCAGAACATGTTATAAACCAACCTGGACACAAAATGCTATTTAAAAATACAATAATTCTGGACCAGGCCAACAACTGTCATGTCAGAATGCACAGAGAAGCTATTGAAATCCACAATCACCCGGACAACTTCAACAGGTAAGAAGAAACCTTAAAATAAACAAAATCTGGTTCCCAGTTTTGAAATACAATAGAATTAAAACTCAAAACTTACAAAGGAATTCCACCCAGGGACAGGGGGATTCCCAGCAGATAATAGCCCATCAACCAACCATTAGCCAAACAGACACTAATGAGCCTTGCATTTCTATACCCAGAAACTGCACAATTCAATTGCACAAATTTACATATACTCCCCAACAGGGGTTCACAGCATATAAACTCCATACACACACTTACCCAACCATTCTCTGAAGATGCCAGCCACAGATGCAGGCGAAAGGTCAGAAAGAAACTCATAGCCCAGAAAAAAACCAAGGAAAATCTACAAAAACACTTTGTTCCTCCTTCTGAAAGTCCATGTAGTATTTTTTGTAAAGTGAAATATGAACAACGTAAATCACATCCGTTTTCCTTATGCTGTGTTTTCTCATGGGTTAACCCCAAACAAACTGGACACAGTGAAGATATATTTGTAAAAAAACATACAAATCACCAAAACCTTTTTTTCCCAGTCTCAAGTGAGGAATGTTTTGTATTGTGGGTCAGACAGAAGCCAAGAGCATACAGAAAAGCTTTGTGATTAATAAATCTAGTCTGCTTTGGCAGTGTCAGAGTTTTGTAGTTTATGTTCTGGTCTGTTAGATTTGCAGTTTAATCCACTACTGAGCTGTGATTACAATCTCCACTAAGCCTCTCCTCAGCAGGAGATGGCAGCATCAGGGTGGCATTTCCTTCTCTGTTTCCCTTCTATCAGTCTATAGCAGGTCTCTGATCATGTTTCTTAAGGCTCCAGCCAGTCTTCTCAGAGATTCTCCCCAGCATTTCTGGGTTCGTTTCCAGGTTCAATCACTCTCCTGCTTTGAAGGATGGAAAAACATTGCACAGTCTTCATTCTTCTCTCTCCATCTCCTTCACCCTGGTGTATTCATTGTTAGTACAATGTCTTCTGTGTGAATTTTTATCCAATATATTAACAGAGAACTTTGATATTTATTTAGCCAATTAAAAACAATTAAAAACACCTTCAACATATATTAAATATTAAAAATACAGCAAACCCACTGACCATCCTTCTACACCTGTTTAATAATAATGGCTGAGATTCTAGATCAGCTATATCTCTAGGTCTGATCCCACCCCAAATTGTGACTTACTGGGAAGTAGCTGCTGTGAGTGACAGAAGTCTGTTCTTCTGTAGATTGGGGTGCAGAAGACTAACGTTTTCATCCCCTGGCACTAGTAATTTCTGGTGTGAAGAGAAATTGTGACAGGGATCCTGCTTCTAATTGTCAGACCAGAAATCACTCATGGGAGTGGGACATTTGTCTGTTGCATCTTGATCAACAGGAGAACAGGTCCCCATCACTTCCTGCAGCTGCTTCTGGTAAATCAGGATTGGAGGACTTTTATAATCCCTACGTATTCCCTAAACTATTGAATATGCATGGATCATAAATATGAATCAGTTACAAATGTGTAACTCTAGGTTACACATGCATCACTGCAATTGTGAAGTTCAAGCCAAGAACAATAATAACAGGAAGAATAACAATGACAATAATATAATGCTATTTTTTTAAAAGGGAGGAACACCCCGTCAAGAACAATCCAGTAAGAACTGAACCACTTCAGCACTCACCAGACATTGAATGTCTGGTAGAAATTGAGAAAATGATGGAAATGAAATGGAGTGCCATTGAAAAAGAGGTGTGTAGCTGGAATCCTGAACAAGATCACTCCACACTGCATTATTTTATTGCGGGTCACTTTTACATCCTGTAATTTTAGGACTTTATTGAAGTTTCCTTTGAAAGTCTGCCCCAGTCTCCTAAACCTTCATTGCTTAAGTTAGGAAGCTTTCTCTTTTTTCCCACACATTGGGCTTGTTGGCCACCTAATCCATCAGTTCCCAGTAAGATTTCCATCTCAAGTAGACTGTATGCATATATCCAGTTTCGATTTTTGATCTTCTCATCTCCTCTTCAGTGAGATTTAGATCATGGGAGCTTTAGATCTTGATGGATGTACAACTTGGGACTGCCTTCATGTACTGTGCAGATTGTCATAGTTGTTTCTGGTGCTACACTAGTAGTGGGGTTCTTTCCTTAGTTCACCTGTAAAAAACTACCTATTTCTTCATTTGTTAGCAGACCATTTTTGCTAATTCTGGGTGGATCCATATTTTCTAGATATCATACATTCAGATAGGCACGTGTCTGCATGTGCCACAAGTATCAACATGTGCTCCTCAGGTTAGGTGATCTGGCCAAAATTTTTATGTAGCAGTGTAAATAGAGAGCAACAATAAATTGGCAGCCAAGAGCCCTGCTAAAGTATTCAATTTCAATCAACAAGACTCTACTCCCTGCTCCATCATTGCTTTTCACACATGGAAAGCCACGAATCTGAAGAGGAGAAATTCCTTCCCTTATGATTGCAGAGCCAGATTTTGCAGCATCCTTGCTTGTGTGGAAGATCTCTATGGAAACAGGAACATCTTCTCTCTACTTTCCACATGCAGAAAACAATGACAGAAGGTTATCACTCCCCTGTTTATATGTTCACCAAACCAACCAGATAATGACAGGACAGGTCTGAAATAAGGTCACAACCAAATAGGCAAACATGAAATAGTAGCAAAAGCATCCACACTACAGTCCCTCATATTAGTAGGCATCATTGCTATGAATAATTATTGTTTTGATTTAGTTTTGGCCTTTTTTGCTTTATCCCTCTCTTCTGTCTGGTCTCTCAGACCATCATCATCATCATCACCATCACCATCTGTGTTATTACTGTTATTACTATTGCAATTATTGTTATTATTATCCCACTTTTTCTCCCAAATGCAGACTCAAAGCAGCTTACACATTAAAATAAATATAGCTTTTTTAAAGGTCAACATCAAAATAGAACTAAAGTATTAATAACACTGAAAGCAATTTAAAAATACAAATTTAAAGCTTAAAAAGCAGTTTTGCAAACAGTTTTGCACTCTTAAACATCCTTTCTTTAAAAACGTTCTGTTCTCAAAAGCCTGTTGAGTTAATGGTGAAAGGTCTGGAAATGATGCCTTATGAGGAGAGACTTAGGGAGCTGGTATGTTTAGCCTGGAAAAAAGATGGTTAAGAGGCGATATGATAGCCCTGTTTAAGTATTTGAGGGGATGTCACGCTGAGGATGGAGCAGGCTTGTTTTCTGCTGCTCCAAAGACTGGAACACGGAGCAATGGATGCAAGCTCCAGGAACAGAGATTCCACCTCAACATGAGGAGGAACTTTTTGACAGTAAGAGCTGTTCAAACAGAGGCTGGATTGCCATCTGTTGGGGATGCTTTGATCAAGATTTCCTGCGTGGCGGGGGGGAGGGGGTTGGACTGGATGGCCCTTGTGGTCTCTTCCAACTCTGCAATTCTATGATTCTATGAAAAGCCTGTTGAGTTAGATAGATAGATATGCTAATGGAAGGGCCAGAAGGAGGTAGCCGTTCTAGCCTCCCTAGGAAGGGCATTCCAAAGCCTAGAGGCAGCCACCAAGTTTGCACATTTTTTCCATACCAAACTCCATCCCAACTGTGTCTGAGATGAAGGACCAGCACCACAAAATGGCATCTTTGGCCAACTGGCTCATCCCAGGTAAGGCCTACTAGCCTTGATGCTATTACCTCTTTGGCCCTCACACTTATTCTTCTGGCTGTGGACCTAGATAACTGACCACAACTAAATCCGAGAGGTTTAACAAAGCAGAAAGCTGTCCCTGCCCTCCAACATTTCACAGATGAAAACTAGAACACGTGTGGCCAAACAATCTCAGAGTGAGGACAAGATGGCAAAAGTTATTAATGAGGAATAATAACATAAAGGAAATGGTTAAAAAGATTTTCCAGATGAGAGAAAAAGGAAGTTCCCAGGATGGGTGGGGGAGGGGATAATTATATAAAGGAAATTTGATGTATCTATATGTGAGATTAGCAAATAAAGAATCTATTGGGTAAAAAAAAGTTATTAATAAGGAAGAATACATAAACTATGAGTTTGCTTTTGCATGAGACTGCTGGGAAGGGCAAGATTCCTCCCGCTCTTCTCCTCTAACCCCGCTGATTTAACTGAGTGCAAACGATTTAGGTGCTTTACTTCACTTTGCAGCAACTGCAGTAAACTGAAGACAAAGAGGGAAAGTGAGAGGAGGAGAGAGAAACTGAGACATTTTTAAAATATCTGAAAATTGTGGGATGACAGAGTGTTAATCAGGACAAATTGGGACAGTTGAAGAGTATGCACTCATTACTCTGGATGTGGAATTAGCCTTCTTGGCATTGGGACTTGTGTGGTTCATAATCTATAGTACAGAGGTCAATTTTTTTCATCAGAGCGGCTTACAAATGATTAATTTAACATTTCCCTTCCCTCAGGCTTGCAATCTAAATAAGACATAACACATAAGGAGAAGGGAATGGCAGTGGGGTAGGGATTAAATCCAGCAGATACCGCTGGTTCTTCTCTCCCTCCAAGGGCAGAACAGTCGCAGTTGGGCTGTTAGTAGGTGATGGATGTTATCCATGTCTCAGAAGGATTCAAAGTGCTGGTTGTGATCTATAAAGCCCTATACAGCTTAGGTTAACCTGAAAGACCATATCTCCCTATATGAGCCTACCCAAGTTTTAAGATCTTTGGAGGGAGGCTTTCGCTCAGTCCCACCACCTTACAAATATGGCTGGTGAGGACCCGGAGAGAGCCTTCTCAGTGTTTGCTCTCAGGTTCTGGAAATCTCTCCAAAGGGAGGCCTAGTTGGCCTCCTCCTTGTTCTCCTTTCGCTGGCACGCCAAGAACTTCCAGTTTAAACAAGCCTTCAGGTTTTAATCTGGTTGGGATAGTGCAATAGGTAGGCTTTAATGTGCTTTTAATTGTTTTAATTAATGTTATATTCAAGAGGATTGTATTTTAATGCTTTCAATTTTTTGTATTCCAGCTTGTTTATTATTATTATTATTATTATTATTATTCACTAGCTGGACTCGGCTTACCATACACTATTAAAAAAACTCCCCAAAAAACTCCCGGTAGATCTCATGACAACCCTCTAAGGTAGGCCAGTGGATTTAAATTCCTCCTCCCCCTTCTCAGCATTCCACACTTTCCCAGGGATTGCTGAGGGTGAGTCACTCTGTTGCCCTGCCACTGCTGCCACCGCCATCACCAGCACTGCCTGGGTGCTGTCACAGGCAGCCCATCACCACCACCAGTTGACTGCCTGGGTCCCAATCTGGGCCACAGATTGAGTAAGAGGAGTGCATTGTGACGTGGAGAGGGAATTTGCATGTGGGTGGTGATTGGTCGGTGTGCATTGAGTGTGTTTCCTGAGCAGCCACTGGGAGAGGAAACGTACCCCACAGAATTATATATATATATATATATATATATATATATATTTCTCTCCTGCCTTTCTCCCACCAATGAGGTTCAAGGTGGCTAACATCATTAGAAAAACAATACAGGCTAAAAACTGTACAAAGTTAAAATCACATTATAAATATAAAATTTAAAAAGTAATTAAACAATTTACAAGTTAAAACATTACAGTAATAACTAAAATATCTTTTAAAAGACCCTTTATTTTATTTTATTTTATTTTATGGTATTGTTTTAACGTATGGTGTGACCTGCAGAGCTGTTTGGGCTGGAAGTCAGCCTGAAGAAAACAGAAGTTCTTTACCAGCCTGCACCACAGGACAAACACCATCATCCCCACATTTCTGTTGGAAAATCTGTGCTTAAGTCTGTTCAGCAGTTCAGCTATCTGGGAAGCATCATCTCCTCAGATGCCAAGATTGACAAAGAGATTGATCACAGATTAGCAAAGGCATATAGCACATTTGGAAGACTTTACAAAAGAGTCTGGAGTAATAAACACCTGAGGTGAAGCACAAAAATCAGTGTGTATAGAGCCATTGTACTGTCTATTCTCCTTTATGGGTCTGAAACATAGGTCACCTATCACCATCACTTACGACTCCTCGAACGCTTTCATCAGTGCTGTATATGCACAATCCTAAATATACACTGGACTGATTATGTGACAAAAGTTGCTGTCCTTGAGCAAGCAGGGATTACCAGCATTGAGGCCACGATATTGAGAACACAGCTGTGCTGGGCACGGCATGTTTCTAGGATGGAGGACCATCACCTCCCAAAAATAGTACTCTACGGTGAACTTGCCACGGGTCAGCGTAAGAGGGGTGCTCAAAAAAAGTGATGCAAGGACTCCCTGAAACAACATCTCAGGCTCGGCCAAATTGATCACCAACAATGGTCTGCCCTGGCCTCACATCGGGGGGGGGGGGCATGGAGACACACTATCCACAATGCTGCAGCCTTATTTGAGAACTCACTCCAAACAAGTCTTGAAGAGAAACGACAACACAGAAAGAATCACAACCCGGAAACATCACCCAAGGAGACCTGTTGTGCTTTCTGCAACTGGACTTGTTTATCTTGGACTGGCCTTTTCAGTCATTAGCACGCTTGCAGAAAGCACAGGATGAGTCCTTCCTGAATCTTTGTTTGCGAAGAAAAGCCAGAGAGAGAGATGTTGTGAGCTGCTCTGGGTCGCACATGCGAGAAAAGTGTGATATGAATTAAATAAAAGAAATCAATAAAATAATCCTCTGGCCATTTCTCACTGTATTTACAGGGATGAGAATATCATGATATGAAATATATGATTGTTATATTTACAGACTGTGGTTGGAGGCTGTATTAGAGCTCCCTGGACTGAACTCCCATAAAGCACCCTCTCAAAAGCCTCTGGAGGCACTGGTCTATACAACAGATGTGTCTGACTGCCTATAGCCTGCCTGTCTCCAGAATCTGTTGGCAAAACAGAAAGAAAAGGGTAAAGCAAAAACGCTTGCCTTACCAGCATCCTCCTGCGTGTTAAAAGAAGAAGAAGAAGAAGAAGAAGAAGAAGAAGAAGAAGTAGAAGAAGATCTATAAGTTTGGCCAACAAAACAGAAATCATCAGAAAATTGTAGGTTGGTGATCAGAAAAAGTGATCCCTGTATGCCTTTTGGAAGAAGTCAAGTAATCTGTAGAAGGTTCAACTTGATTTTGGTTACTTATTCAGGGCTTACCTGCCTTAGGGCTCATCTAGACAAGCCAGGATATGCCAGTTCCCACCAGTGTATCCTGGCCACACATCAGGCCCATTCCTCCCCAATTCCCTCCATGAATCAAGAGGGAGTCCTGACGGGCATACCAGCCCATTGCTACAGCCCCTGCCATTTCCCTCACTGTCTCAGAAGGCAGGAAGGGAGCCTGCAAGATGTGACCATTGCTCCTTGCCTGTGGCCAGCTCACATGCTGATCACATGCTGAAGGACTCCTTGCTGCCTTCTGGGAGAGCCAGGAAGATGGCAGTGGCAGTGAGGGCCAGCCTGCTAGAACAGGCTCCTCTGGACACACAGGGCCTGACCCGTTCTTTCCAGGTGAGAATGGAGTAAAACAGGTATTATTTTAAAATGTTATATTGGGCTCTACCTCCCCTTCTCCCCTTCTCAGCCCCATATCTTTCTAGGTGCAGAATGGGGCAAATGCCCTGTGAGGTCAAGATTGCAGGGCTCTGAGATGGAGGCAAGATGTGGTAAATATCAAATGTAGACAAGCCCTTAGGCCGCTGACACACTGCCGAAATTATGCAGTTTGACACTAGTTTAACTGCCCTGGCTCTATGCTACAGAATTCTGGGATTTGTAGTTTTGTGCGATATTTAGCCTTCTCTGTCAGAGAGCTCTGGTGCCACAATAAACTACAAATCCAGAATTCCATAGCATTGAGCCATGGCAGTTAAACCAGTGTCAAATTGCATAATTTTGGCAGTGTGTCAGCAGCCTTAGTTATTTCACCTCACATGCCCATATTGTTGATTTCAAATAAAATGTTTGCTGAACCATGTTCAACTGCTCTCCTTTTTTTATGGTGTAGGAACTTGTCTCTACTCTTTCCATGTTATTTCTACCACTGTTACCAAATTTTCAAAAATCAGTGCCCAAGAATTAGTCTACTTTGTTAATTGAGGTGTACCTGTATTATAATTATAGATGATGCTGAAGGATGTATGCACCTTGAACTCAGGAAAGGCCTGACAAAAATAGCAATATTAGAACGTTGCCTCAGAAGAGGGTTTTGTTGTGTGTGTGTGTGTGGGCATTGTACTCTTTTGTGGTGATCAGAAGATTAGTTCAGGTCATCAATGTTTCAGGAAAGTACTGTGTAACATTGCATCAGTATTCTGCTCATACTTTAATGGCTTGAAAAATACATTGAATGTGTGATCTTTGGGAATGAGGAGTAGTTTAGTGGCTGGTAAAATGATTCTTGACCATGTAAGCTATAAACTGAATTAAATTTTAAGCATTTCAACTAGTTTGGCCCCCATAGTTCAAATGATATGAATATGCTTGTGATATATTGGATCAGTTATATTCCTTTTTTCTTGTGATGGAATTATTTAGACTGTTCATATGTAGATGTGTAGATAAATGAGGAGTATTGTTTATGAGAGCTTGCCTCACACTGAGAGATGGAACAGAGTACTCACTTTGGAACCTCAAAAAAATGTTGTGATTAAAATGCAAATAATCTGTTCATTTGATTATGAATTATTTTGACAATAGAACTCTAGAAAGCCATGTTAATTAAATAAGAATGTTCTAACATGATTTATTGGCTGTCAGTGTCTCCAGAAACAAACAAACAAATAAATAAAGATGTGGCTTGCTATCTAATGTTCAAGATGAACATCTAGTAAAAACCAGGAGAATTTTGTACATCTGTAAGGATAATGTGGTGCTAGAGAATCCTGTACAATGTGGCTTTAGAGATGCTTGAATGAGTATCACATATCTGGTGGTCCAGACAGCTTAACCTGCCTAGAGTTTTAAACCATGTCATCAAGTTCCAGTTAGCATGGTTTTGTTTTGTTTTACAAACCAAAGAAAGATTAAGAAGAAGAAGAAGAACTGGGATAAAATTTGTCCCTAGAAGTATTTGTAGTTTTTTCCAACAGATGTTAATAGATTGCCCCCTCTCCCCTAAAAGTGCCCCATATGATTTTGTGGTTGAAAGATAATGATGGAAAGCTGGTATGTCTGCTGAGTTAAGAAATAATTTCTCTCCTTGCTCAAAGGTGGAGGCAGGGTTTATTCTATGCTTTTCCCCTACTTCCCCCAAAGCCAGATAGTTGGTTCCAAGGAGGTGTGTTATTTTGCTTGACTATGTCAATGTGGTCATGCTGTACCCTTGTCCACCCCCAGAAGCAGGGGAAATTGGGACTTTTCTGGCTATAACATGTATGTGCTTGGTGAAAGAAGTCACTGGAATCAATAGTGGCAATAGGATGCATGTGGACTGATTCTGGTGGTTACCCCTTCATGTGCTACTGCCAGAAAACTCCCAAATTCTCTTATTTCAGGTGAAAGGCTATAGCACAACTGTGTTGTGTTTACAGCCACACAGTTTAGGGTATGGTGTTAGGTTGATATGGTGTTAGGTATCCTCTGATCAAGCTCCAGTGATAGCACAAAATTCCCAGTCCTGTGATTAATTTCTTAACTTTTCTTATTTTTTTCTAATTGCCAAAAGAGAAAATCATGAAAGACATAAAGGAAAATGAGAATGAATCAAACAAAAAACAAGAAAAGAAGGAAAGTAAAATAGTAGAAGAAATAGAAAAGATAGTCTCCCTTTATGATAGCTGTAGACAAAGACTACCTGAAAAACTGAGAAGCTGAGAACCTACTCTGATGAGTATAACTGTGGGTTTATATTGTATACCAAGGACCAGTAGTGCTAATCTGGCCAAGCCATTGACTGAAGATACAGTATCTCTTGTCCTGAGATGTAATAATACTGTGCACTGAACCAAAACTGACAAAATGTATGTAATGGTGAATATGGATCTTCCTTCATTACATATAGAACAGTCAGATATGAAAGATAACACATGCCAATTTAATTTCTATTTCTCTCTCTTTTTCACATCATTTTTTTTAAAAAAACTTGTTCCGGATTAAAACCCATATTGCCAAGTACACAAAATCCTATTTCCTACTGCATATTTTATTTTCCTACTTCAGTCAATGGAACAAGAGGAGCTTACCAAAGTCAAATTGTAGCAGCCCATTGACATCGCTGAAGGTACCCATTGGCCTACTGTTTCCTGGTGGGGGTGTATCATGAGGAAACTATGATGTCCAATAGCAGAGATTCAGAGCAACAATGAGACTGAAGAGATGTTCTGCACTCATAGAAATTTGGCTTTATTCACAGGATACTTAATTTCATCACCCACAGAATACTTGAGTGTCCACATCAGTACCTTGAGGTAAATATCCATTCCAGTAGTATTTCAACCTTTCAACCACAAAAATATTGCATGAAGTGTGGAGATACTGCAATGTTAAGACATAGTATCCTTTAAAGGGAGATATTTACCTGTGCAGTCAGTCTGGTGCACCATAAAGAACCCAGCTTGGTTACACATAGTGACAACTTATATCTGAACTGTATTTACATGCTGGACAAAATGTTGTTGGATATATAATATATATATATAACAAGCAGAAGGTCTGCTAATTAAATACCTAGTGTATGTTAGCACCATTTGATAAGATAAGCCGTGCATCTCACACTGCCTGGTAACTGCTTTAGTAGGGCAGCTCATAAGAAAACCAGGGGGCTGTTTACATGACAAAATAAATCCACATAGAATGCGACAAGAAGCCTGATAGCTCCCATGCATTTCGAAGCCACAGCACCCTTTTCAGAAGGAGGGGGAGCGAAAAACCCATAAGTCGTGCAGTATCAGCTTTCGCTCTCTGACTTTTTTGATAAAGTTTGCGAAAATGCACACAATTGGTCATGTGAACCTACCATTCACAAATGTCTGTGTGAACTTGCAGTGACCTTTTTGAATTAGCATGAGCAGAGCTGAATCCTGATTGGTTGGAGTGACCATTGTACCTTCTCCGAATAGACGGAGGGGTTGGAGAGAGAAATCTACTGAGCCTGCCATTTGCCCCTTCTTCTGCTTGCAGCCCACTTTGGGAAATCTGCTCTGAGCCCTTCCTGTCTGTTTCAAAGGAAGGCTTTGGGGGTTGGGAAGATGATCGGGAATGGGGCTAGGCCCCGCTTGGATGGTGTGTGTGTGTGTGTGTGTGTGTGTATGTGTGTGCGTGCGTGCATGCTGCAGCCAGCTGATCGCACCGTCATGCTTTTGTTTGCGCTTCCCTTCAGTCCTTTGTCTTTATTCAAGGCTTTCAGGGCAGGGAAGACGATTGGGAATGGGGCTAGCCACTGCTTGGGTGGTGTGTGTATGTGTGTGCGTGCGTGCTGCAACCAATCGCTCCATCATGCTTTTGTTTGTTTGTGCTTCCATTCACTCCTTTCTTTATTCAAAGCTTTCAGGGCAGGGATGACGATCGGGAACTTGACAGATCGCTCTGGCCTTCTTTTGTTTGTGCTTTTCTTCCCTCTCATTATTTATGGTATATGACCCCTTCCTTGCTCCCTCCTTGCCTCCTGCCTGGCTTGAATCAACTGGAGGCCATGCCCCCGCCACCATTGCCTGTGTAAACTAATGAAAACTGAAACTTGGCACATCTTCCAAATAAGCCAGAATTTGTGTGAATTATGCACTCCTGATGCGAAAGAACGGTAATCTGGAATTTTGCGAACTTTAACCTGTTGTGGAACAGGCACCCAGGAGATAGTCCATCAGGTATGGGAAATTTATTTGCAGTGTCTAAATGACAGTGTCTAAATGACACACTCTGGTTCTCTGTAGAGTGGATGGCACAAATAATAAGTTTTAATTGAGGGACATTTCCCTCAGCAGATAATGGCAGTATTTTAAGTTAAGAAAAGTAGCTGATACAGAATGCTGATGTAGAATATCCTTGTTGTTGTGTGCCTTCAAGTAATTTCCAACTCATGATAACACAAAGGTGAACCTATCATGAAGTTGTTCTGGTAAGATTTGTTCAGAGGGGTTTTTCCTTTGCTTTCCGAAAGGGTGCTCAGCAGTGCTCAGCAGTAGCTCCTCTTCTCTTGGAAAGATGTGACCAGTGGGGTGCCACAAGGTTCGGTCCTGGGCCCAGTGCTGTTCAACATCTTTATCAATGACTTGGATGAGGGAATTAGGAGCATACTTATCAAATTTGCAGATGACACCAAATTAGGAGGAGTAGCTAATACCCTAGAGGACAGGATCAAAATTCAAAATGACCTGGAGAGACTGGATTGCTGGGCCAAAGCTAACAAAATGAAATTCAATACGGAGAAATGTAAGGTACTGCACTTAGCGCAAAAAATGAAATGCATAGATATAGGATAGGGGAGACCTGGCTGAATGAGACTACATGCGAAAGGGATCTAGGAGTCCTAGTAGATCACAAGTTGAACATGAGTCAACAATGTGATGCAGCAGCTAAAAAGGCCAATGCGATTTTGGGCTCCATCAATAGAAGTAGAGTGTCCAGATCAAGGGAAGTAATAGTGCCACTCTATTCTGCCTTGGTCAGACCTCACCTAGAATACTGTGTCCAGTTCTGGGCACCACAATTCAAAAAGGGTATGGACAAATTGGAGTGTGTCCAAAGAAGGGCAACTAAAATGGTGAAAGGTCTGGAAATGATGCCTTATGAGGAGAGACTTAGGGAGCTGGGTATGTTTAGCCTGGAAAAAAGACGGTAAAGAGGCGATATGATAGCCCTGTTTAAGTATTTGAAGGGGTGTCACATTGAGGATGGAGCAGGCTTGTTTTCTGCTGCTCCAGAGATTGGAACATGGAGCAATGGATGCAAGCTCCAGGAACAGAGATTCCACTTCAACATTAGGAGGAACTTTTTGACAGTAAGATCTGTTCGGCAGTGGAACACACTCCCTCGGAGCGTGGTGGGGTCTCCTTCCTTGGAGGTCTTTAAACAGAGGCTGGATGGCCATCTGTCGGGGATGCTTTGATTGTGATTTCCTGCATGGCAGGGGGTTGGACTGGATGGCCCTCGTGCTCTCTTCCAACTCTGCAATTCTATGATTCTATTAGTCCTCTGAGGCTGAGAGAATATGATTTGTCCAAGGTCACCCAGAAGGTTTCCATGGCTGGGCAGGAATCTGAAGCCTGGTCTCCAGAGTTATAGTGCAGTGCTGAACCCAATTTACCACCCTGGCTCCCATAGAGTAGCTTACACTACTGAATACATAAGGATCATGAATATAAATCAGTTATGAATGTGTTACTCTCACTTATGCATTTGTAACTGCAATCTTGAATTCCAGCCACTGTTTTGCTGTTGAAGTATAAAGTTATCCTACACGTTTCCTCCAAATAAAATAAAATTAATACTAGATATTTGTGCAAATAAATAATTAAAAATTAGTTTACCTTTAATATTTCTATTTATTTCCTACTGGGGGAGCGATGAGGGTGGTTGATTGTTGCTCTCAGTTTGCAATAATGATAGTAGTATTTTTAGCACAATTGTAGTGATTATACGTATAGCAGAAAAGGTGGTCTCTCAGCTATTCAAAACAAATGTTTTGCCTCATGTACACAGACATTTTGTGGTTGTGCTTGTTTGTGTTTTGTGGCATACCTTTCATTCTATGCCCACAAACACTCCTATGAGCCTGGGGCATTTTTATCCCTTGAAATAGACAGAGATTCCCATGGGGTCAGCCTCCAAAAGTCACTCATTGCCATTTTTTAAAAAAAATCAAAATAGTTGAGGGTTAACAACATAAGCTGGATGATGGTGTTTATTTTAGGTTTTATTCCTGAAATAGGTACTTAACATGGCCTAGAGATAAATGAATCTACCAGCTTCATTTTCTCCCATGTTATTTTCCTCTTTAAATTTATTAATTTTGGTGTGATCAAAAATAATTTAATAATTGTTTTAGTCATCTGCATTTGCCAAATTTATTAGGTACATTTCTTCTCAGTACAGAGAAAATCATACTCTATCTGCAAGAGTTAAAGATGAGGAGCCTGGCGGCAAGAAGTAGCAACTCTAACAGATGGCTAAAAGAAGAATTTTAACTGTTAAGCACTCAAAGCCCTGTTGGTTTCTTCCCATGTTTGATTTTTTAAAATTCATTCATGCCCCCCCCAATTGAATTTGTGGGGGAAAAAATCAAATTTGGAAAGTTATTTCAAAAATGCACCAAACAAAATTCTCACCCTTTCCATCCTGCTTCACCACAGAAATGTGCAATAATCAATCCAATTGCCACCCTTTCCAATGCTATGGATTATCACCAGGGGCCCTTTCATGCTACACAGTTATACTGCTATTATTCCCCTTTAAAGACTATGGCTGCATCCCATGGGATCCTGGGATTTGCAATTGGGGGAGAGGCCTTTAGAATTCTTAGTGAGAAAGCTCCTACAATGCCTCACCAAACTACAAACCCCAGAATTCCACAGCATGTTGCCCTGACAATTACAGTAAAGTGAAATTTTAGAGCTATAAGTGTATAGAGTTAAAAAGGCCCCTGGTTTGCCAGTGTCTATAACTGTGGCAGAGAGACACACCACATCTCAACTCTGGTAAGGGTTGCAAAGCCACTTTCCACCTATAAAGGTGAAAAGGAAAATGCACCTTAAGTTGTGTAGCCTGTTCCTATTTGTAGCAATACATTTTACTGTCTTCTATTGGATCATGATTTGATTGTAGCCCAATCTGTGTCTATAGCTGAACCAATCCTATCATCTTTTCATATGCCTAGGATTGCACTTTATGAAAAATGCCATCTTATTTCCATCCTCAGTTCTAAACCAGAACGGCAAGCCATACTTGAAAGCCGTTGCAAATCCTATATGAACTTAACCTACGACTTTAGCAGAAAAGTCTAGTAATGCTACACAATAAGATAACATTGCTGTCAGACAGGCAGATGCTCCCTTTGACAAATTATTTTTTATGAATCAGAAATGTCCTTGGAATGGACTCTGCATCTGTCTTTTGGCTGGAACTCACTGAGGCTAGATTAATTTCCCTTTACAGTTGGAATATATGAAATGATTGCTATCTTGCTGCATGTGATTTGAAGTGTGTGAATTTATTTTCTCTGCAACTGTAGTAAAAAATGCATCGTTCCTGGGACAATGCAGCACAGATCAGCGGGAAAGGGCAACAGCCTGATCCACAATCCACTTAAGCTGAAGTAATACTACTTAAGCTGATTTAATAGGACAGAGTTCCTTGTAACTGGTAGCCCAGTCCTATGGACTGGATGTTCTGCAGCAACACATCCCATGCCATCTTCACTACAGTAGTCCTAGAAAGCAAATGTTGTGCACAGCCAGAGACATGAACCACTTTTACATTATTGTTTTGTGAGGGAGAGGTACCTTTTCAAAGTGGGAGAAGTTAGAGGGTTTGAGAAGAAGACCTCACAAAATTAGTAGAGAGGTAGGAGGTCAATATGAAAGGGGGTCTTGAACAGAGGGGACTGACCAGAGACCCCTGAATAAGTGGGTAGGAGGTACACATCAGATTGTTTCAATTTTTGGAGTAGGAGAGTGCTTAAAACACAAGAACTCAAGCTTGTCACAGTTCCGTTTTTATGGATTTTCATGTATGGCCAGGTTCATTTGAAATGTTGTGCTGCAGGGGAATTCTACAGATACCATAGACTGCTAAAAAGACAAATGAGTGGGTCGTAGAGCAAATGAGATCTGAAATTTCAATAAAATCCAAGATGACCAAACTGAGGCTGTTGTTCTTTGGACACATCATGAGATGATGTGACTCAGGATTTTAACTATCGGACAGGGACAAAAACAGTGTCCCATCTCGCTATCTCCTCTGCTGCCTGCTCCCATCCCCCTCCCAGCATGAGAATGAAAAGTTATTACACTTAACTTTGCCACGTCCTCCCCCTCCCATCAGCAGCCATGGAATGAATACAGCTTGCTTCACTTCCTTATTTGAAATCCTGGGCTGTTCTCACCAGAGAACGAGTGCACAGGAAATTACCAAAAAAAGAAGAAAAAAAAAGAGAGAGAGAGAGAGAGAAAGCTTTTTAAATTGCAGCAAGCACAAAAACACACTTTAAACTTACAAAAACACACTTTAAACTTTTGTAACCCTCAGAGGGTACAAAAAAGGCTGTAAGTTACTTCAGTGTCCCAATAGCACCAAGAAGTGTTCAGCAGGAACTTCCCACCACAGCTGGCATCGCGCCAGCAGAACTGGGCACCTTATCACTGGGCTGTGATTCCATTTCAGAAATAGAACGGGCAATCTATTGATGGCTTAAGCTCTCAATAAAAAGGAGTGTGGACAGAACGGAAGCTGCATGGGGGCATGACATCACAGGATGACGACGTCTGATAGTCGAGCCCTTTGATGATATCCTTTCATCCCTGTGGTGGCATATTAAGGGCATCTGATAATCTCCTATCAGGCGCAGTCTTTAAAATGTTCTTTTGCCAGCACAAAAACACATACCATTTTTATGCAGGCAAAACAACATTCTCCCCCGCTTACTGCACTCACCTCCTTTCCTGGCAAAGGCTCCCCTGTGAATTAACAGGAAGTGAGCGGAGCTCCGTTCACTTCCTTGCTCAAAATCTCACACAGTTTCATCGTGTGGGAAATTTAAAAATAAAAACAATAATCAACCTTAAAAAGTGAAGCAAAGCACATAGACACAATTTAAAAGTCACAAGTAACCCAGGAATGGTCATAAAAAGAGCAAAACTTACCTGGATGTCCCGATCTCACCTGGAAGTGTTCAATCCGGAGCGGCCATTTTCGGGGTAAGTATGTGACCTAAATGGCCTGAGGTATCACATGCCGGCAATACCAGCAAAAAAGTGGCAGGGGGATCTATTGACAGCTTAAGCCATCAGTTAAAAAAGTATGTGATTTTGCCTTTTTAAAACCACAAAAGGGCAACATCATCTGATCTGCGTGCCCTTTTGCAGTTATGTGGCGTCCTTATGAAGCCAGATTATGTGTGCCTGATAAAGCCTTCACTGGAAAAGATTCTAATGCTCAGTAAAGTGGAAGGCAATCGGAAATGAGGAAAACTGCACTAAGGGTAAATACTGTATACTCAATCGAGAAGGTCACAGCTCTGCATGTGTAAGACCTCAGCAGGGCTGTTGATAACAGGGAGACTTCGAGGTATCTCAGTCATTGAGTCACCATATGCCTTGATGGCAATTAATAACAACATGGGCCAGGTATTAAATACTGTTTAAAGAAGCTTCTCAATCCCTCTGAAACATTTTTAATGCACAAGATTTGAAGCAAGTTCTCTGAACTGGAGAAACATGTCTTGAAGTTCCCATTAAATATTTAAAGATCAGCATAGGACAACCCACCCCCCCAAATATATCTTCCTACACTATATAGTTTATTTTCTCTCTGTCCCACATTTGATCTTATCATGAGATCTATTTGTGTTTCTTGCTCTTAAAAAGACAAATGAAATGCACAGGTTTGGCAATTAAAAACCACACTATTTCCAGTCAAGAAACGCCAGAGTCTTGCAAGTCTTTTCTGGAGAAATATCTTGGAGATTCTAATTTTCTGTGAAATCTCTTCTATACCAGACCTCTTCTTAGCCCCTAAGGCTCTAATTTGCTCCAATCACTGTAACTGTGAGCTATCCGCCTTGAACTTTTTGGGGAAATGTTGAGCAGTTCCATCCTCTTTACCATTCACTTAGCATTCTGAAAGCAGCTGCAATTGAAGATGTACTTTTGCCTCTGTTTTCCCAGGGAAGAGGGGAAAAGGAGAGAGATTTATTTCTCTATTCAGAAGAAAAACTGAAAACACTCCATTTTAAGTAAACTGGACTAGCTGGCGATACATTTATTACTGCACTAACAGACACTTGGCTTCTAGTATTTTGTAATAAAGCAGGAACTTTGTTCTGAATTATGGATGTGCAAGTTTAGTATTGAATGGAAACTGTGCGGCAGGCATAAAAGTGAAATAATTCCCAATATAGGGGGAGGGAAAAAGGGGAGAGATAAATAGGGAAATGACTTTAAATAAATATGTAATTTTGACCAAGACTAGAACGCTGTAGCTAGCAGTCTAAGTGATCAATGGGAGTCATATTTTTGCAATGTGCATAATCAACAAATATAAGTGTGCATGTCACAATTCTTAAACCCATCCATCTCATTAATCTCTGGAGTTTATACGTCCATGAATTCTGCAAGGGATGGCTCCAACAGACAGTTATTCTGATTTTTCTTTGTGACTGGAGATATGTGTGGTGGGATTTCACAGACAAGGTGGGAAGGCCCCAAAATGCAGTCCTAACAGCTGATGACTGACTTGTGGGTATAAGAGAGGGAGAGTTAATGTTGACTGGAGGCAACAAGATGCACTTGTCTGACGTGTTGCTGCCTTTGTTTTCAGTTTCAGCCATGTTTTCAAAATTCTCCTCTTCAAAGTTTCTCCTTAGGTTCTGGAGTTCTGAATTTCCTTATTTTGTTTCTGAGGTCTTGAGATCTGAGAACAGGGAAGTCTTGCCTTCAAAATATTGCTGGCAATAGCAAATGTGTGTGTGTGTGATTTTTTTTAATGTTTGTGTGTTCACCAAGCAGAATTATCTTCACATTCCCTTTTAAAACACACACACACATATACATACACAGACTTGGCACACACCTGAATTTGACATCTTGTTAGTATTATGGAATTTGGGTAGAATGAAATAACCAATTCTGTCATCATAATGGGAAATTATATTTCAAAGCAAGTTCCAAATCTTCCAATGTGGAGTCAGGGAAATCCATGAATAAATCTTTATGGTGCCAATAACTAACTTTAATACTGGGAAAGTGCCCACTCAAGAATGTTCTTGGACATTCTTGAACATGTGGATCTAACTTTTCAACACAATTCTAAAACAAAGGGACAATAAAATCTCAATTCTTTGCTGCATTAGAGAGGTATGTGTTTCACAAAATCCAATAAACTCTTAAGGAATTTGTATTTCTCATTACAAAGTCCAATTAACATTTAGGAAATTCATTGTCACAAGATGTGGAGATTGCTAGTAGTTCCAATAACTAAGGAGAACCCAACAAATTCATGGACGATGTTGGCTTTTACGGGCGGTTGTCTTCATGTCATGACTACAGGCTTGCTAGAATATATATTTTAGAGTACTGTATATTCCTGCGTATAAGACTGCTTTTTAACACTTGAAAATCTCCACAAAAGTGGGGGGGGTCTTATATGCCCAGCAGATCTTTTCCCCTGCTGTGAGAATGACTGCCTTGTCTTTGAAGTGGTAAATTCCCTGAGCAGTTTCCCCAGCAGATCCTTCCCCCTGCTGTGAGAATGACTGCTTTGCCTTTGAAGTGTTAATTGTCCTCCGTTTAGGGATTGTATTTTGGTAAACTTGCTAGGAAGATTTCCATTTGCATAGTTTTGGGGATTTCCTCTCCAGAAGTTTGCAAGTCTGCCAATGTGGCTCTAAAATCATTAATGTGCTCATTCAAAAATTTGGGATTTGATAGCTTCATATTAACCAACTTCATTATTAATAAAACCTTACTTTCTAAAGATCGAACACCACAGAGATCTTTCAAAGTATCCCCATGCTTTTTTAGCTGTTCTCAGTCCTTTAGTTTCACAGACTATTCCATGATATACAGCCACTGAGCTGACTGGCTGGAGGGAGGCAGGCTTTCCAGCCAGGTGGCTGGCTGGACGGGGGGGGGCAGTCTATATTTTAACTTAAAAATTGGGGGGGGGTCGTCTTATGCGCCCAGTCATCTTATACGCCGGAATATGGTATATATTTTTTGCACTCAGTATCCCAGATTAGTCCACATGTATTGTTATACAAATTGCTTTGTGTATCATACCAAAACAAAACAAAATTATTGTCTTGTAGAGTTGTTGATCTTTTCTGTAAAATGTTTATTGGACCTGTTTGAAATTGTGCCTTCAATTTCTCACTTGTAAGAAACTCCCATCCCTCATGATCTCCCTTCTTTTTTTAGTGTCCCTGACCATGGGATCACACCCAGTATTTCCTCAAGTTTACTGAAATCAGTAAAGAAATGAAGACCACTTCATGCTGAGAATATCTGAACTTGCTGAATTTGGATATTGTAAATGGGAGAGAATTCCATTTCAGTTCATTTTTATTTATCACATTTTCATATTTTGTCTCATATTTTGAATAGAAAGAATATATCATTTTAAAAACTGAATATGAGAGAAAGCAAAATGACAGATTTTCTTATTCTTATCCATAATCTTAGTTTGTTTCTCTTTGCCTCAAGTATGTTTTGCAAAACTGTTTAATTTGAATTTCTCTACAGAATTTGGAGCTTTGAGATATTTGGTTTTGTTTCCAAATATCTGATTCATTAGGAATTTCCCATTGTTCAAGCATATATATACATATATATATATATGAATTTTGAAGAGAATCCTGTGGGTATGCCATCTACCACTTTTTAGTTAAATCATGTATTTTGCTCCCTCTACATCTAGGTAAAAATGATGTAGCCCTGTAGATGTTGGATTATGAGTCTCATCAGCCATAGACAATGGTAAGGAATGCTACAATTGCAGTCTAACAACATGCGGAGAGTTGCACAAGTCTTACCCCTTCTCTGCATTTTTATTGTGCATACAGTGCACTGATAAAATATTGCTTCCAAACATCTCGATTTTATTTACTCGAAACTACATCAAGCTCATTTTTATGCAGTTTTACAAATGCACATCCTAAGCAGCTAAAATAATAGTACTCACAAAAGGTGCTAATAGTGCTATTAAAAATGTCTTCACTTTTTTAGGGATGTAAATCTTCATTTGTCTGCCTCTTGTGTATGAGAATGAAAAACTTTGGTCAAGATCCTGCATGAGACATGTAGCTACAGTGTTGTAGCTACACTCTGTCTCCCAGTCTGACTCCCCAAAACCCATCTTAAAAGCCAAGCAGCCATACTGCACAAACAAGTTTTGTGGCATTCGCAAGCTGAAGAATATTCCAGCCCCTCTTACTAGTGAGCCATGGTGTGATGAGGAGTTGTGACAGGATTTTGGATGGGTCCATGCTTCTGCTTGCCACACCACAACTCATGAGCAGGAGGTGGTGGTGAATGCATCAGCCTTCAGTATCCCATTCACCAATGCCACATAACTCCTTCACTTGGTTTTTAAGGTGGGTTTTAGGGGCATTTGCAGTCATGACAATGATGACATGATCATAAATGTAATTACAACAGAGTAACAAGGTTGCAAGTCTAGCTTATGATAACATAAATGCCTGACAGGATGTCAGGTATCATCCCCTCCCTTTCCATTGGTGAAAGGCTTCTGCACATTCTTGACAAGAGTGTTCACACCCATGTGACTATTTTTAATTAAGGTACACAGATGATTTCTATGCTGCTCCCTTATTGCATGAACAATAGAAGGATTGAATGGGTCGTTTGTAACTTTTTGATCAGTATGAGCCTGTCCTTCTTTGTTTGCTGTGTGTATTCTTTGCTTAACCAAGGGGAAAGAGGCTATTTGTTATATAGAGGCTTCTTGCACAAATTGCAGGGAAATCGACAGCAGAAAATGTGCTTCTTAGGTCATTTTTGGGGCACCAGGTGACAAATCTTGTGGTGATTGTTGATTTGTCAACAGAGTGTTTAATTGAGAATGATAACGTTTGAAGTGAGAAATGGGTATAACTTCCCAACCCCCAATTCCTTCTTATCTTTAATAATTACTGTCTCAGCTTCAAAAAGCCTCTGAGAATGTTCATACTATATTACATCTGCATGGTTTAGGTTTCAAACTCTGCTCAGTATCATACTGAATATATATATATGTTGTGCCTTTTCTCTGGAATTGTTTGATTTCTCTTTAATTTTGGTAAAATCAAGCTGTAAAACTACTACTCATTGTTCATGGGGGTTGTGGGGGAGAACAGTCTATAAGAAAACGTGGAAGCATATTGTTACATGAATAATAAAAGATCATTTGGGCATTGCATGTGAATTAAAATCAATCACACCATATGCTTTTAGATCAAATGCTTTTAGATAAATTAGAGCTGGGGGAAAATATTTTTTTTGGCTTCAAGAAAAAAACTAGATGTATTTCTCAACATGTTTGAAACAAGTTGAAGTTGGCTCCTTTGAGAATGCTTGCTTTGTTTGTTTTGTATGACTTGCCTTGATACCAATGTATGCCTTAACTACAAATGGTTTAGATGAATTCATTTGTCATTTGAGAACTGGGTTGTTTGTGTTTTGTTTTTTTTTTGGCTGAGGAGGTATCAGTGGGTTTATGGAGCTATCTTATTTGAGTGTTTCCTATGCTTGTATGTGTATGTGTGCACGTGTGTGTGCATTTGTAGTTCGATTTTATTTGGTTGGATCCAAGAGTAAGAACTGATTACAGGGGCACCAACAGGGAAAAGGTTGCAAAGGTCATTTCTGCTGATTTTTGCCATGTTCCTGCAGCCGTCTATGGTACCTAAAAAGGTTCTCTAGAGGACTGGGAACTCTCAAGGGGTTGGATGTGAATACTAGTGAAAAGCATGTCCAAGTATTGAATAAATATTTCAAAATATTTGAAAAAAGATTGAAAAATTGGTTTGTGGAGTATTAGGAAAGCCCCATGGGAAGGATCCTAAACAGGTAAGAATAATCAGAGGGCTTACTAGACACAAAATATCCACATGGATATTTTTTTTTTTTTTTGCATGGAAAATGGCATTTTCTTTACAGAAAATAACATTTCTCTACATGGAACAGTATTTACTGCACAGAAAACAATATTTCCATGCAAAAAATGTGTTCTGCTCAGAAAACAACACTTATTGCATATTTCTGTGCAGAAAATAAGTTTCTTACATAGAAAACAGAATTTTCTGCATAAATATGCTATTTTCTGAACAGCACATACCATTTTCTGTGACAAAAAAGTGCATTTTTTTCAGACAGAATAAGTCCCAGCAGCAAAGTCTTCAAAATCCACACATTTTTGAAAGATGTTCTCACTGCAAAGGGTAAAATGGCAAGAATGCCTGCAAGAATGAAATCTACAAAGATTTCGATTTCTAAAATCCATGTCTACCACCCATCCTCTGTTTGGGAGCCTCTGCTGGATGTTGGATCATTCCACAAGTGAAGCACCCCTTTCATTCATAGAAAGACAATATAACTCATGCTTTGTGTCTGCACATCACCTCTTTAGGAAGTAGGCATTCACTTTGAGGGGTTACATGGGATACAGGCAGGGACTATGAGCATAAGTTCACAGCATAGTGGCTTTGAGAAGACTGAGAAAAAAAAGACATAAAGACTATCTGAGGAACTACAGATCATAGCTGTAGGATTCAGGCAGCCTTGGCACAGTGAATCCAGCATCATAAAACTGTAAATAAAACCTTTAGGACAGGCATGGGCATATCTGTGGCCAGCACCAAAACGACATCACTGACTGACTGTGTGTTGTTTTCAATAGACCTGTCATGTACTGAATCCAGTACATGTACTGGATTCAGTACATGACTCCAGTACATTCTCCAGACTCAGGAGATTATCAGACATGGCTAATGTGGCACCAGAATAATGACATCGGAACACAAAAGGATGCTAATATCACATAGAATCATAGAATCATAGAGTTGGAAGAGACCTCAAGGGCCATCCAGTCCAACCCCCTGCCATGCAGGAAAACACAATCAAATCATTCCTGACAGATGGCCATCCAACCTCTGTTTAAAAACCTCCAAAGAAGGAGACTCCACCACACTACGAGGCAGTGTATTCCACTTCCGAACAGCTCTTACTGACAAGAAATTCTTCCTAATGTTTAGGTGGAATCTCTTTTCCTGTAGTTTGAACCCATTGCTCCGTGTCCTAGTCTCTGGAGCAGCAGAAAACAAGCTTGCTCCATCTTCAGTATAATATCCTTTCAAATATTTAAACATGGCTATCATGTCCCCTCTCAACCTTCTCTTCTCCAGACTAAACATGCCTAGCTCCCTAAGCTTCCAGACCTTTAACCATTTTGGTTGCCCTCCTCTGGACACGTTCCAGCTTATCAATATCCTTCTTGTATTGTGGTGCCCAGAACTGGAAACAGTATTCCAGATGAGGTCTGACCAAGGCAGAATAGAGTGGCACTATTACTTCCCTTGATCCAGACACTATACTCCTATTAATGCAGCCTAGAATCACATTGGCTTTTTTAGCTGCTGCATCACACTGCTGACTCATATTCAGCTTGTGGTCCACTAACCCTCCTAGATCCTTTTCACGTGTACTACCCTCAAGCCATGTGTCGCCCATCCTATATCTGCACATTTCATTTTTACAGCCCAAGTGTAGTATCCTACATTTCTCACTGTTGAAATTCATTTTGTTAATATTGGCCCAGCTTTCTAATCTGTTGAAGTCATTTTGGATTCTGATCCTGTCCTCTGGGGGTAGTAGCTACCCCTCCTAATTTGGTGTCATCTGCAAACTTGATAAGCATACCCTCTATTTCGTCATCCAAGTCATTGATAAAGATATTGAACAGCACTGGGCCCAGGACAGAACTCTGTGGCACCCCACCGGTCATCCTTTTGCATTCCAATGCCATTACTCTGGCATTTCTTTTTATTGAGGGGCCAAGCCATCAATAGATCACCCATCCCATTTTGGTGCCAGCATTGCCAGCATCTGAAACCTCGTGCCATTGTCCTGCCATGAATACAGCATCAGTGGGTAATCCGGCCAGAACACTTCTGGGTAGTATAGTAAAACCAAGTAGGCTACCCCCTTTTTATGAACCTCCCTGAGTTACTTGTGTTTTTTTTTAAGTGTGTTTGTGTGTTTTAAAAACTTTTTTCTTGTTATTTTAATTTTTATTTTTGAATTTCCCGTGCTCCTGTATAGTTTCAAGAATGGGTGGCATTTCATTTCAGGTAGTAAATGGAGCTCCATTAAAGCTCCATTCATTCCAGGGCTGCCTTTTGACAGAAGAGAAGGTAAGTGGGGAGGATTATTGTGCCGGGACAGGGATGGGTTTGGGGATTGTGGGTATTCTCTTCAGTGACAAGTAGTTTCAGGTTAAAAACAGAAAACTTTATTATTGCAGTAATACAAAGAGCTAGCCCTACAAGTTCGTTGCTCAGAACGAAACTTAACAACCAGTAAACTAAAAACATTCCACAATCTAAAATCTGGTGGGCTATAGAGGCATTGGCTATTCATCATCCCCGCTCTCAGTTCTCACCAAACCTGGGCTCAGCCCATTTGCCCCAGAGCTAAGTCCAGGTGCCAGCCTTATCAGACATTACAGACATAGAGCTCATACCCCCTTTTTACCATTAGACTATATACTCATTCATCATCAGTGCTGTCTACGCACAATCCTAAACATACACTGGACTGACTATGTGATGAATGTTGCTGTCCTTGAGCAAGCAGGGGTCACCAGCATTGAGGCCATGATATTGAGAACACAGCTGCACTGGGCAGGGCATGTTTCTAGGATGGAGGACCATCGCCTCCCCAAAATAGTGCTCTAAGGTAAACTCGCCACAGGTCAGTGTAAGAGGGGTGCTCCAAAAAAGCAATACAAGGGCTCCCAGAAACAACATCTGAGGCTCGGCCAAATTGATCACCAACAATGGTCCGCCCTGGCCTCACATTGGGAGGCATGGAGACGCACTATCCACAATGCTGCAGCCTTATTTGAGAGCTCACGCTGAAGAAGTCTTGAAGAGAAACGACAACACAGAAAGAATCACATTCCGGAAACATCACCCAAGAAGACCTTCTGCTGTGCTTTCTGCAACCGAACTTGTTTATCTCGGATTGGCCTTTTTAGTCATCAGCATGCTTGCAGAAAGCATGGGATGAGTCCTTCCTGAATCTTCGTTTGCGAAGAAAAGCCAGAGAGAGAGAGAGAGAGAGAGACTCATTAACAAGCACAGAGGAATTCAAATACAATCAGCCACAGAATGTTACAACAGAACTAGCTTTGACAGGAGAAGGTAACATCTGGGACCAATCCTGATAGAACCATACCATAGCCTGAAGTCAAAACAACTTGCTCCACCTGCTCCTCTGAAACACATAGGAAATCCATCCCCACAAACATCCTTTTTGAAGCCTTCTACTGTCAATATCATGCTTCTCCCTTCCTTCTTCCTAGTTCTGTACCACCTTAGACAATTGCATCATAAAGTGTTACTACAGCTGCCACCAAAATAATGGTTGCATCTGCTATAAGCAGTAGCAAGCATGGCAGCAGTTCAGGCCACAATGTGCTCTAGGGAACTTAGTGCAGGGTATCTCATCCCAAGATGCTGGGAACACTGTCTCAGAAAACTTTATCCACATTTCTCCATAAACACTGGTGTTCTAAACTACTTCAGCTCATGTGTGGTTGCATAAATTCAATAAAAAATAAACTGTATGTGTCTTTGTTTTCTTTGGGCTATATTAATCAACCTATTCCTGCTTAGTATGCCCCATCATAATATCAGGTGCTAGTACACAGGCAAAGCATTAGCTTACCAAATCACAATATGTAAACTGCAGAGAATACTGCTTCTGCATTGTGAGGAAAGAGCAGCACATGATAATAATGTACTGCAGTAATGATTTTATCTCAATGTGTGGAAAAATCTACAGCCGTCACATCAGCATTTGAGGGCTCAGATCTATCTTCAGACCTGGAAGGCTTCTCATGCAAGAGTGACAAAGCTAGATGCATTTTATTTGCAGTGTCAAAATCTCTGACCGCATTTGCACTCATCATCCCTGATTGAAGTTGTGTCCTTAGCTATCAAAATCCACTGGCTCATTTTACCTCATGCAGGCACTGATGTGCATGAAATCTACATTTTCTCACAAGGCTGTTGTATACTGAACATGCTGCATCAACATCTGTGTGGGGTCAGTTCTGGGTCATTTTCTAGCACACAGTTTGAGGTACAGTGTTTACTCTAACAATTTCTGTACAGCCAGATTTTCAGTTTTCTTCCTGCAACATGTTCTTAAACACTTTCCAAATGAATAGCCTCATTGCTGGCAGCTCAGCTTAGGTATCCAGTTTTGGAAATACATGGCTGTGAACTAACCAGAAAAGCTTATTACAGATCTGGAGCAATGGCTTTTCACAGTTGATACAGTTTTTCTCAGCTTGTAGTGTAATGTTCAGTGTCTAAAATGGACTGCAGAACCCTGCATTCTAGCATAGCCATCAGACCTCAAGGTGATATTTGAGTACTATTTTTATTACCTTCATTTCTCTGTTGTCTGTTGGGTCTTAAGTATCCATTCAGGTTCCACATTATATAACAACAACAACAGAAGAATTATCTGAATCCTGTATGCCCATTCATTGCTTCTTTGATAGAATTTGAATCAATGATGTTCCAAATCACCTGTCAATAACACCTGGTGGACTGTGAAACCAATACAGTAATATTTGTGAAGGTGCTTTATTTATTTATTTTTTAAAAAGAACCCAAAACAACACCCCCAAAACAGCTATACAAATAGTTTTTTAATAAATAAATAAATAAATAAATAAAGTAAATCTATTTATAAGGATATAGGCTGAAAGTTTTCCATGGTTTTTTTCCAGGCTGTGAGGCCATGTTCTGGAAGAGTTTATTCCTGATGTTTCGCCTTCATTTATGGCTGGCATCTTCAGAGAATGGTTGGGTACGGGTGTGGAGGTTTATACACTGTAAGTCCCTGTTGGAGAAGATATGTAAATTTGTGTATTTGAATAGCTAGTTTCTGGAGGGAGATATGCAAGGAGAATTTACCTGGGAAGCGTCATCTCCTCAGATGCCAAGATTGACAAAGAGATCCATCACAGATTAGCAAAGGCATATAGCGCATTTGGAAGACTTCACAAAAGAGGTCTGGAGTAATAAACACCTGAGGTGAAGCACAAAAATCAGTGTGTATAGAGCCATTGTACTGTCTATTCTTGTTTATGGATCTGAAACATGGATCACCTATCGCCACCACTTACGACTCCTCGAACACTTTCATCAGTGCTGTATACGCACAATCCTAAATATACAGTGGACTGACTATGTGACAAATGTTGCTGTCCTTGAGCAAGCAGGGATCACCAGCATTGAGGCCATGATATTGAGAACACAGCTGTGCTGGGCAGGGCACGTTTCTAGGATGGAAGACCATCGCCTCCCAAAAATAGTACTCTGCGGTGAACTCGCCACAGGTCAGCATAAGAGGGGTGCTCCAAAAAAATGATACAAGGACTCCCTGAAACAACATCTCAGGCTCGGCCAAATTGATCACCAACAATGGTCCACCATGGCCTCACATCGGGAGGCATGGAGATGCACTATCCATAATGCTGCAGCTGTATTTGAGAACTCACGCCGAACAAGTCTTGAAGAGAAACGACAATGCAGAAAGAATCACAACCCAGAAACATCACCCAAGGAGACCTTCTGCTGTGCTTTCTGCAACCGGACTTGTTTATCTCGGATTGGCCTTTTTAGTCATCAGTGCACTTGCAGAAAGGGGGATGAGTCCTTCCTAAAGTGGGATGAGTCCTTCCTAAATCTTCGTTTGCGAAGAAAAGCCAGAGAGAGAGAGAGAGAGAGGCAAATGGTCCATTGTCTGCTGGAAATCCCCCTGTCCCTGGGTGAAGTTCATTTGCATATCTTGAGTTTTGATTTTGGTGTTTTTCAGGACTGGTAGCCAAACTTTGTTTACTTTAAGGGTTTTTTCTTTCGTGTTGAAGTTATCCAGGTGTTTGTGGATTTCAATAACTTCCCTGTGCATTCTGACATGATAGCTATTGGCCTGGTCCAGAATGAAGAAAAACAGCCACCCGAAGGAAAGGTATTTTTACCATATATCAAAGGAGTCACAGACAGAACAGAACACCCAGAACCTTCCTTTGAGAAGGAAACTGATGAAGAATTGCATCTTCAGTGTCTCGCCAGAACTTGTAGTCTTGTATGAGATAGACCTCTTGAACTGTGCAGAAGTATCTGAATTGGCTTTTGTCCAATATAAAAGGGAGGAGCTGTGTCTTCACAACTACCCCTTTCTATGCAGTTATTCAAAGCAGAACATCACAGTCCTGCCTAAAAACAATCATTCCAGATAACTAGATGTGAAAGGGAAATCCATCTTTTGTATTTTGTTTGCTATCATTTCCCCTCTTTTTTTTTTCTTTTTTTTGGGGGGGAATATGCTTCAAGCAAGGTAAAGGGGAAGAACAAGAAACAGTAGATGTTGCAATGGTCAGTGACAGAGACCCAAATTCATATAAGCACTAGTCATCAGACTACTGTGGATGACTGTAAGCAAGTCACTTAACATACCTCACAGGAATGATGCACAGGTAAACTGATGTGAAGAATATTGTAACGATTTCCTTCAGCTCCCTGGAGGATAGGGTGGATATCAGTCTAATTAATTCATTAAAGGAGGAGTGTAGTTAACACAAATTGCCTGTAAACAATTAACTCCTTTATCTGGGAGATATGAATACTGAGCAAAACTCCTAGGGCAAAGAGAGGGAAAATGAGCAAGCAATTGCAAAGCACTCTGTGCTCAGAATGACCGATCAACAACCAATTTGTATGACATGCATCTCTGCCAATGCAGTTATAGTTCCCTATGCAGTTCATACTTGCACACGGGTATGACATAGAGAACAATCTGTGATGGTAACTGCAAAATCCAATCTCTAATTGCAGTTATGGTTTATGTGTCCCCTTTCTTAATTTATGACTCATACCCTCTTCTTCTCATCCTAGAAAACACTAATTGAGATGAGTACTAAAGAGTCTCCTATAACTGTAATGGGGAAAACAGCTGTCTCTGGCTGCTTGTGCCACTGTAATAGTATCCGAATACCTGTTACTCCTAAAACAAACAAACAAAAATAATTTCACCATTGCTCAGTTAACTGGACACAGTTTACATATCTTAATAGAGTTGGATTAACAGTCATGAGTGTTGTATTAATATTCATGTAGACTGGAAGAATGTCATCCTCTCCTCTCCCCACCTCCCTGTCTCCCTCGTGGAAATGCAGGGAAGAATGTAATTTCTTCAGACTAAAAGGATATTTAAAAACCAATTAGCATGGCATGCACAAAATAAAACCTGGAGAGGTTTATATTGAATTGGAATATCGTCTAGAGGCACACTGCTCTTTCCACCATTAGGTGATCATAGGAGGCAAGAATGCAATTAAAAATGATTGACCTTTGTCATTCCACATTGTCATAAGATAGCCCACTTTACTCTATGTGACACAGAATATACAATTTTTTAAAGGTCTGTTTTCTTATTTCATAAAGGTCACTAGCTGAAATAGTTTCTGCAAGACACCTTAGTGTCATTTTGGTGTTAGTAGTTTTCTTTCTCCTGCCTGGCTTCCTCTGTTCTTGCCTATTTTTCTAGTCTTGGTTACATTTCTTCTGAAATAGCATAAAACAATATCTCCGGACTTTATCAGAGGTTCCCTTTAAAGCATTCTTTTTCTGGCATTAAAAAAAATCCATTTTTACGCCAGCAAAAGAAGCCCCCCACCACCACATTTACCTCTAATCCTGGTAAAGGCAGCTCTGACAATGAAAGAGGAAGTGAACGGAGCTCTGTTCACTTCCTCCTTTGAAATCCCATGAAATATTGCAAGACTTCATCATGCAGGAAATTAAAAAAAAAAAAACTAAAAACACTTAAAAGTTTTTAAAAAGCACAAAAACACACTTAAAAACTTACAAGTAACCCGGGGAGGGCCATAAAAAGCGTGTCACTTACCTGGATGTCACGATCTCACCCAGAAGTGTTTGTGCCGGACTGACCACTGACAGGGTATGTATGGGGGGTGGGGAGGACAGAAGGTTTCACACGGCGGCTATGCCAGCAAAAAAATGGCAGAGAGATCAATTGTCAGCTTAAGCCGTCAGTTAAAAAGTACAGGTTTTGGTAGGGACATAACCATGAAAGGTCAATGTCATCTGATATGTGCGCCCTTTTGCGGTTATGTGGCATTGTTATGACATCATATTTTATGCATCTAATAAAGTCCCATATCAACCCTAGCCAGCATAGCAAATGGTGAGAAAAGCTGGGAGCTGCAGATCAACATCTGGAGGGCACACAATTATGACCCCTGGGCTACAGTAATTTGGAACTTACCAAACAGAAATTGTATTGCTATATCTGAACTTGTACTCCTGGTTCATCTCTATTCTGACCAGCCAGAGCTTGAAGCCAGGGTTTACAGTAGGCTTCAGATCCTGATTTCTTAGTGAAATAACAAGACAGGGTCTCAAATTAAACACTGTTTGTGCTTAGAGGTCTGGAGTTCTTGGTTTCTCAGATACCTTTTGTTTTTGTTTTTGTTTTGTTTTGCTCTTCTGTGCTGTGTTGGGGTTTATTATCACCTTTATCACCAGTGTTGTATTTAGAGACCTAGCGTTCTTGGAAGTAAGAATGTAGTCAACTCTGACACTTAAAAGATGCCAGCTTTTTTGTTCTGTAGTCTCTTCTCTGTCCGAGGCCATAAGCCAACTGTTCTACCCTTCTCAGACACACAATAGAAATCCTGGGGTGGATTGTCTATACTTAACCAAGATATTCTTTTTTAAAAAAAGGAAAAAAAGCCCAGGGTCAAAGACTAGATCTGCTGCAAACATCACAGGCACCATGCCAAACAAGTTGTGGCTGGGGAAGTCTTGCTTTTACTTGCAGAAAAAAACCAAGCAGGAGTGATCAGGCAGTGCATGGGAGCATGCTTCCTTAAAGTTGGGCCCTTTCACATCACGGTTATACAACTATGATTCCACTTCAATACTTACCCTCCAGCTGCCTCAATTTGACAGGGACATTCCCAATTAATTCTCTGCCATCCAACCTTTTCAGCTGCTTTAAAAATATCCCAGTTTCTCTCTCCTCTTCCCACTTTCACCATTTGTCCTCAGCTTAATTCAATTGCTGCGATGAGTTCAAAGTGCAAAATTAATTAATTAAAAGTACTCAATTAATTCAACAGGAGAGACAGGGGAGGAGTGGGAATTTTGTCCTTCGCAGTAGGCTGAGGCAAAACCAAAACCACTGCCACCTCTTCTAGCTTGTGTGTTCCTCCTCATTAATAACTTTTGCCATTTCGACCACATTCTGATGTTGCTTGGCCACACGTGTTCTGGTTTTCATCTGTGAAATGTTAGAGGGTATGCTTTCACTGCCATAGTTACATCCTATGAAATCTTACAGTTTGTCCTGGGGAGGCAGATAATTGTAAATACTCTTCCCTAAAATACAAAACCCTAGGATTCCATATAATGTTGCCATCTCAGTTAAAGTGGAATATAGCACTATAATGGTCTAGTGTGAAAGGGTCCCTGATCAACTAGAATTCTCAGCAAATCTGGCTTACTGTTTTTGTATGAAAGTTGCCAGTTCCTTTCAGTCATTTAGACTAACATAATGAATAACAAATGAAATTGGAAAGCAGCTTGTCATGGATTTCATTAGGTTAGTGTCTCACGACAGTGCTCTTGGTGTCTAAAGCTGAGCCTTCCTCCTCCCTTCTCCACCATGAACAAAGAAAAAGTGAAGCACAATACATTTGGTGTAAGTGTGTGTGCGCGTGTGTATATATATATATTAGCATCCTTGAAACAGGTACTTGACATAATGTGCTTATTTATAGCCTAGTGGCATTGGATTACACCAGCTTCCTCCCTCAAACTGACAGCTATGTTGGGTACTTAATAATGTCCCTGCCACTTAAGTAGACCTGCCAGTGAACAGTCACTGCTGTGCCTCAAATGTCAATGTATAACTATCAAAAGATACTCCCAGAGCAGTAATGTTGGGGGAGGTGGGGTAAAGGAGAGTGGGGAAGGGAGGGAAATGACTTGACTCACCTACCTGGGACTGTAGAATGACTTTATACAGAGTAAGGAAACTTAACAAACCACTTCTGTAAAAGGACATTGCTCATGACAGCCTATGATTATGATGTCTTGGAAAAATTTGTGTTTTCTTGCTTTCTGGATGTGTTTTAGGTAGGTGGGATTCAGAATAAACTGGTAGGATCATGTGGCCAGCTGTACCTCTGTGAATAAGATCAAATTTGATCTCCATTTTAACTTGTTTGTGAGGGTGTTGTTGAACATTGCATAGTGATTAATTAGTAGGCTATACATTTTGATAAGCAAATGCTGTGTCTTTCTTTCCATGGCATATGCATTGTAATGGGTAATGGGTAAAATGAATATATAATTAGAAGGAAGAAATCATAAAAGATAAAAATAACTCTATCTTAGGAGAGAGGAAGAAGAAGCTCATCCGTATGCTTTCAGTTTCTGGGCATTCCTAATTTTATTTCTTTATTTCCAGTTTATTTACATTTTTGAGAAATCACTATTCTGAATGCATCTTCCCAAGGTGGCATGCAATAAAACCAACAGCTATAATACATCATAATCAATTAATCAGAAGAAGAAGAAGAAGAAGAAGAAGAAGAAGAAGAAGAAGAAGTTGTTGTTGATTGAAGCTAGCAACAGACTAATCAAAGGCCTAGTAAAATCAGAAAGGTCTTCATGGCCTACTAGTGAGGGAGACAAAGAACGTTTGGGAGAAGCATGCCAAAGATATTAGGCCACAACTGAAAAGAGGGTACCGAAAGCTGCATTTCATTATGAGAAATCTCATAGGGACTTTATGGCAACAAAGAGTGGTGACCATGACTGAAGCATGATTTGTTCTCTTCTTCTCCCCCCCCCCACCTCTCGTTCTCTCTTTATCCCTCCGGCTTGGATCTCATTGCAGGGGAAAGATGGGATAGAGATTCAAGAATCATAGAATCATAGAATTGCAGAATTGGAAGAGACCACGAGGGCCATCTAGTCCAACCCCCTGCCATGCAGGAAATCATGATCAAAGCATCCCCGACAGATGGCCATCCAGCCTCTGTTTGAAGACCTCCAAGGAAGGAGACCCCACCACGCTCCGAGGGAGTGCGTTCCACTGCCGAACAGCTCTTACTGTCAAACAGTTCCTCCTAATGTTGAGGTGGAATCTCTGTTCCTGGAGCTTGCATCCATTGCTCCGTGTTCCAATCTGTGGAGCAGCAGAAGACAAGCTTGCTCCATCCTCAACGTGACACCCCTTCAAATACTTGAACAGGGCTATCATATCGCCTTTTTACCATCTTTTTTCCAGGCTAAACATTCCCAACTCCTTAAGTCTCTCCTCATAAGGCATCATTTCCAGACATTCGACCATTTTAGTTGCCCTTCTCTGGACATGCTCCAATTTGTCCATATCCTTTTTGAATTGTGGTGCCCAGAACTGGACACAGTATTCTAGGTGAGGTCTGACCAAGGCAGAATAGAGTGGCACTATTATTTCCCTTGGTCTGGACACAATACTTCTATTGGTGCAGCCCAAAATCGCATTGGCCTTTTTTAAATAAATGAATAATACATCTCCCATTTCAGTCTTCCATACTTTCTGTGTCTGGGGTGGGGAAGGGAGAAATTGAAATTAATCCTTTATTTCTGGTCTATCTCCTTGTAGGCTTCTCTGCTGTGACTTACTCTAAAGAGACCAAGTGTTCTTTCACTGCCTGTCATGAACTATGGGGGGGGGGGAGTCTGACAGAGGATTGGAGGGAAGCTATGGAATTGATGACCAACCCAGAAATAATAAGCCAGACACAGGGATCAGTTTAAATAGGGCCACTTTATTTGACCTACAACTTAATTAATGAATTGTACCTGGGAGAAAACCTAGGAGGGAGGAGCAACTTGATGCAGGTCTGTCTGAGGCCAGGTGTCAACCCATGACCACCTCCTCAGCCACCCATGGGCGTCACATCTGACCCCAAGAGCAATCCAACATTATTGGGTTGCTCACCCCAGCCGGTCTTAACTGGGAGGTAATCTGAGGCACTCCCTCCCAAGTCCCAGAACCCTATAAGAGAAAGAGAACTGCCTTGGTTAGCCCTGAGAGCAGGCTACTTCACACACCCCCAGGTCCCAGGACCCAAAGAGGCCATTCCAGAGCCCAGCCCTTCACCACAAGGTGTACACCAAGGTGTACACTGACTGATATTTAGTCCCCCCCCCAATACCTACCAGTGGCATCCTAGTTAAAGACACTACCCTAAGCCAATTATCCAGGTATCTGCAGATATAGCATGGGGTAGGCAAAAAACCAAAAACCCAAAACCCTTTTAAAAAAAGGAGGGGGAAATCCTACCTGTCCCCAAAGCAACCAGCAAAACTCACACTGCACTGAGGGTAGGAGGGTGGGTTGTGCAAAGATCCAAAGAGAACTGGCAGGGAGGAGGGCATTGCTTTAAATAACCCAGCTTGCCTCCTGCCACTGTGTGCCATGCCTCCATTAACCTTCTGGCCTCAATTCCTTGAGGCCATCAAAACACTCCCCTTCTGGCAATGTCCTTCAGACATGCCTCTGTGAAAGCCTAGAAAGATGGAAGAAGAAGAAGATGAATGAGGATGGAGGAAACCCAGGGGAATGGTGAAATAACGTTTCCAGAATAGTGAAAGGTCTGGAAACCATGCCTTATGAGGAAAGACTTAGGGAGCTGGGTATGGTTAGCCTGGAAAAAAGACGGTTAAGGGGTGATATGATAGCCCTGTTTAAGTATTTGAAGATGCGTCACATTGAGGATGAAGCAGGCTTGTTTTCTGCTGCTCCAGAGACTAGAACATGGAGCAATGGATGCAAGCTCCAGGAACAGAGATTCCACCTCATAATTAGGAGGAACTTTCTGACAGTAAGAGCTATTTGGCAATGGAACACACTCCCTTGGAGCATGGTGGAGCTTCCTTCCTTGGAGGTCTTTAAACAGAGGCTGGATGGCCATCTGTCAGGGATGCTTTGATCCTGATTTCCTGCGTGGCAGGGGATTGGACTGGATGGCCCTTGTGGTCTCTTCCAACTCTACAATTCTATGATTCTAAGTGTCCACACCCCAGCATGTAAGCAGTTTCCTAAGCAAGAATTCCCTTATTTTTAGATCAGTCACAAGAGCAGCTCTGTTACAATACCAGGGAGCAGAAATGTAGGAGCTAGTAGGATGACACATTCCCTTTTCAGCCCTACGTTTTCCAATTTCTGTACACTACATCTAGCTTTGTTTCTCATTGTGGTTTAATAGCTACAATAAAATCTTTGGCCTCTCCCCATTACAGTCCCAAACCAGAGAGAGAGAGAGAGACAGACAGACAGACAGACAGACAGACAGACAGACAGAACCTTTTATTCTGCCTTGAATATTTGAATTAGGAATTAAGAGCTCACACTGCCAAAACAGATTGCTTTCTCATTCAGAATTTTCAGTACTTCCAAAAGGAGAGCAAAGGTCATTATTTATATCTACCAATGGATAAACACTTGATAAGGTATCAAATAGGGCCCCATTGTGTCTGTCATGTCTACATTTTCATCTTCTTTTGTAAGCAAATTTGCAATACTAAATTCAGAGCACCACCATCACCCAACTTTCACATGCTGCCTGCTATGAAAAATATCTCTTGATTGATTGCAGAGCCTAAGAAAGTATTGCCTTCAAAAAAGGCACAAAAGAAGATGCAGGAAACTACAGACTAGCCAGCTTAACAGCAATACCAGGAAAAATATTAGGCTTGATTATATAGAAGTCTGTCTGAAGGTGTCTTGATGAAAATGTGGTGACCAGTAGGAGCCAGCATGGGTTTGTGAATAACAGATCCTGTTAAATTAATCTGATATCTTTTTTTTATCAGATTTTGTAGATGATGGGGATGTTCTGGATGTCATTTATCTGGGGAGTTTATCAAATGCATCAAAAACACAACAGCAGCACACGAGGATGATACTACTCTCCCATGAACTTGATGTCCCCGCCATTGTCGCGTGTTGCTTCTGTGCTGCAGCTGTGAATAAGGCATCACTTTCAATTGATGGGGAGGTCACATCAGTGAAAAGTGACAGCTTACTCATGACTGCAGCACAGAAGCAGCACACAATAATGTCGTCATTGTCTGAAACTGGGTCCCATTTGTGGGACAGTAATGTCGTCCTCATGTGCTGCTCTTGTGTTTTTTGATGCGTCTGATAATCTCTTAGATTTCAGCAAATCATTTTATAAGCCCCCCCACTAATATTTTGATTAGCAATCAGTATTTAAATGATTAAATATGGAACAGATGGTAACACCATCAGATGGATCCATAATTGGTTAGAAAACCATGCTCATCAATGTCATAAGGTCATCATGTAATCAATGGCTGCTCTTCAAACTGGAAGGATGTCTTGAGTAGAGTGCCTAGGGGTTCTGTTCTAGGCAATTTTTCTTCAACATTTTTTTTAATCAATGACTTAGATATGGGGTGGAGGGAATCCTTATCAAGTTTGCCGATGGCACAAAACTTGGAGGGGTGGCTAACACATTAGAAGGTGGGAACAGAATTCAGAAGGGCCGTGCTAAACTAGAAAATTGGGTAGAAATTAATAAAACAAAATTCAATAGAGACAAATGCAAAATTCTACATTTAGGCCACAAAAACAAAATGCAGAGGTATATGATGGGGAATACATGGCTCAGAAGTACCAAATGAGAAAAAGAATTTGGAATTATTGTTCATCGTAAGTTGAATATGAGCCTGCTGTCTGATGCTACAGTAAAGAAGGTGAATGCTATTTTAGCTTGCATTAGTGAAAGCATATTTTCCAAGTCAAGTGAAGTAATAGTCCTGCTATATTTGGTTCTGGTCAGGCCTCACTTGGATTAGTGTGTCAAGCTCTGGATGCCTCATTTTAAGGAGCATATAGACAAGTTGGAACAGGTTCAGAGAAGGGAAACAAGGATGGTAAAATGTATGGAGAATAAAATATTTGAGGAAAGGTTGAAGAAGCTGGACATGTTCAGCTTGGTGAAGAGAAGACTGAGGGGTGACATTATTGCACTCTTTAAATATCTCAAGGGCTTCCACAGAGAGGAGGGGGCAGGTTTTTGCTCTGCTGTCCCAGAGGGTAGGACCATGGTTTTAAACTACAAGAAGGTAGATTTTGATTAAACATTAGAAGGTACTTCTTGACAGAAAGAGAGATTCAGTGATGGAACCAATTGCTTAAAGAGCTGGTGGGGTCTCCTTCTCAGGATGCCTTCAAAAGAGGCTGGACAGCTACCTGCAGGAGATGCATTAGCAAGAGATCCTGCACTGAGTAGGGGGTTGGACTCAATGGCCAATGAAGCCCCTTCCAACTCTATGATTATATTAATCTCCTTCCAATAGCCAATAAAAGAAGTGGGGAAGACAACAGCATAGCTAGATTGTCCAAGTGTGGAACCAACCACATTTGTTCATCCAGACAGAGACCACCAGCAGCTTTAATACCAAATTGTGCTCACAGTTATACTAAGACATTTCACCAGTGATTTCTGCTGTTTATTAGAATGTCTTAAGATGGTCCCAAATACAGCATGGTCTAAATAACAATATACAGGTTTTCTACAATAATTTTTCAGCTGAGGCTGCAAGTTGAAACAGGCAATTACAACTTCCCTTAGCAGAAGAAGGAGCCTTTAGCCTCAACATTTCCAAGTGTGGCCTATGCAATACTTTCTGTCATTTCCATCAGCCTTCAAGAATGATATGGCTAAAAGGAGCACAGTATGAGGACTCCTGGGCAAAAACTTAGCACTGCAGCCAGTTTATTTTTGACCCTTTCCTCCTCTGTTCTTTCAGCCACAGGAAACCTGCCCTGTTTCCTAATTGTCATCTCTACTAGCATGTCAGGAAGTATGCAGCATATACTCACACATATAGTATGCTGATCCTCTTCACTGTTATCTGCATTTCAGCTATATGTCTGGCTACATGGTTTGTCTAGGACTTTATTTTATTGATGGAAATAGTGATTGTGATTAATAGGTCCCTTCTATGGAATTGGTTCACATTTTTAAGCAGTGAAAACTAGTACAGTCTGTGTAGAACAGTGCTGTTGAGAAGAGACATACCACACTTGATAGCTGAGGAATGATATACAATAAGATGGACACCCCACATAACGATGATTTCAGGGGCTACAACAGTCTTGTCTTACACCATAGGAAAGCTGAAATGTGTATTTAGATCAACAGTTTAGAATGGCCACTAGATGGTATTGATGGTAAGGGGGTTTCAAAACAGGAAAATGGAAAGTGAAAAAGTCAACCCATGTTTAAGTAGAACCTTATGCATTCTAAAATAGGGAGGGAAGGATAATTGGGTACTTCAGGTAGGTTACACTTGGCTATGAAGTACTTGTCACCTGTTTGGAGACAGAGAACAACAGACGACTTCAAACAATAAAAAGCTGAGCCCCATAATTTCGGTATTATGCAAAAGAGAATACAGCAGAGTCACTCTACTTGAAGAGATGGATGAATGTGTTCTTCAGTTTAAGTGTACAATCCAGAATGGAAGCAAATACTGAAGACACCATTATCCTATTAGAGACTCAATACAAATTGCTACCATAGTGGGTATTAGCCACCACCCTGACACATGGTTATGAAGGAGGTGGTGTAGCCTGAAGTCTTATACCAGCTAACTGGAAGTAAGTCCTACTGAACTCAAGTTCAGGGAGGAGAACTCTGCTATTAATAGTTTGTACAGGAAGCCCTCACCTTTCAGTGGTTCATTATCAGATGATTCGCTGTTTTAATGCTTTCAAATTAAGGACAAGTTCCATTCTTTTGACAAGGAATCCCCTCTTTAGATAGTTTTTGCCTACAGAGGCTTGCTTGAGACTGACTATGCACACTCATGATGCTTGCAAAACAAGCTGAGACAGGGGGGTCACTGAGTTGACTGAGAAACTTTGCAAGCAGTACATACATGGGTGGCCACAGGGAGTTCCAAGTGAGCCACCATAATTCCCTCATGTTCCCTACATGGGTTCTGCTTTTCAACCAAGTCCTGTTTCTGACACCACTGCAGTCTTTAACCTGTCAGATAAGCATGGGCTCCCTGTACTATTAATTGAGTTGGTACAACAGGGAAATTCATGGCCCAGCTGTTATTCCAAACTGCATGGAAATAATGCACAGAGAGGGTGTGGGACTGCATACACAAGCTACACATTGACCATTCACATCCTTATCAGCTCCAGACACCCAACTTTCACAATTGACATAAAGATCTGAAGGGAAAGGGGAAAATCTGTATGTGCACACTTAAAAGCCCATGGAGGACTCACTATGATTAGGAATCTGGATAATGCAGGGTTATGTGAATGTTCCAATAAAGTTCACAGTTGTGAGGAGGCTTCTTGGTGTATTTAGCTGAATGTGTTAAATCTCCCTTCAAATCTTTATCAAAGGCCAGGAGTGGAGCTGATAAGGCTGGGCACATAAAACATGCTGAGGAAGGGGCTGAGTTGCTGGCCCTGTGTCCAATTCAGGTATTATTTCCATGTGGTTTGGAGTAAAGCCCTCAGTAGAGTTCCATGCACTGCCCCATGATAAAGGATGTATGCAGGGTTTTTTTTTAAAAAAAAAAAACTGGGCCCATTCGGCAGGTGAATTGCACTGTTTCATTCTTAGATTAAGGAGATTTTCAGAGGCCTCTTGCCGCGCAAGCAGCCTCCGGAGCAGTAACGAGGCTGCTGCGCAGCAAGGGGTCCATTTTGGATGACGTCTCCTAAAAAAAAGAAAAAAAAAAGAATAATGAGTAATGTTAAAAGTTAGTAAGGAAGGCCATTTTTATTTCTGATAGAAGGCAGTCACCCACTGCAGGTGGCTGGCTACAAAGGCCGGTCAGTGAATCAAAGGTGGAGAATTCTTAGGACTTTCACAGTCACAAAATGTTTCAAGCACCTTTGAGCATATACAGAACATTTTTCTTCACAACTGAATCATTGTATCCTGTCTCTAAATGAAGAAGGTAGTCTGCAAATATCAGTGGCAAAGCATGTGTTTTGCAGGAAGGAGCCAGGGATCCCAAATTCAATCCATGGGATCTTCAGTTTAAAAGATCTCTTATGTAACAGGCCCACTATTTTATGCAAGCCTGTTACCTTATTTCTTCTTGCTGTTTAAATTTCCTAACCTTGTACTGTAAGGCTCATGAAATAAAGTGAGACATCCACTCCTTCAATTTGTTGTCTGCCTCTGTTTCACATGACATGAGAAAAGGTGACAACAAAGTTTCAGAAAGGAGTTGAAGCACCGTAGGGAGTGTGAACAACATGATCTTTAAAGCAGTGAAAAAATCTACTTTGGCATTTTGGTTTGAGAGCCAGCGTAGTGGTTAGAGTGTTGGACTAGGAAACTGGGAGACCAGGGATGAAATCCCTTCTCAGCCATGGAAACCCATTGGGTGACCTTGGGTAAGTCACACTTGCTACAACTCAGAGGAAGGCAAAGACACCCCCCTTCTGAACACATTCTGCCATGAAAACCTAGTGATTGGTTCACCTTAGGGTTGCCATTAAGTCAGAAATGACTTGAAGGCATATAACAACAACGTTCTGGTTTTGTGTGTCTTTTGTGGCCTAACACCTGACAACTCACCCTCTTGACACTTAAGAAAAAGTGACTTTCATCCTGTTAGTGATATATGCCAGTTCGATACCTGTGTTGTTGTTTTTTGGAGGGGGTTCATTATGGATGTAGGAATCATACAATGATCCTACCCCCCCAGCCCCCCCATCTGTTGTCTGTGAGGACGCTAAGAAGGAAGATGTCATTTGTTTTCCTGTGCCTGGCTATATGAGAGCTAATGTGGTGTGATGGTTTGAGCATTGGTCTACATAGCTTGAGACCAGGATTTGAATATTGGCCATGAAAACCAACTGGGTGACCTTGGGCAAGCCACACTGGTTCAGCTCAGAAGAAGGCAAAGGTAACCCGCCCTCTGAACAAATCTTGCTAAGGAGACCCCATGATAGGTTCACCTTAGGGTTGGCATTAGTTGAAACTGACTTGAAGCTGCACAACAACAAATAGAGACTTAGTCAGAGACTCTTCTGCCACCCCATCACTCTCCATCAGCCACCAAATGACTATGTTGTGGAGAGTAGAGGCAGCATGTGAGGGGAGGGGAGACACAGTGGTGTTCCACCAGGACAGAACTTAACATTTCATCTCAACAGCCAGGATCAAAGCCTTGGTCTTATTAGAAACAGATGCAGCAATTCTAGTCCCTAGCTTTCCCATGTTTTTTTTTTTCTGGGCTGTGAGGCCATGTTCTGGAAGAGTTCATTCCTGATGTTTCGCCTGCATCTGTGGCTGACATCTTCAGAGAGTGGTTGGGTATGGGTGTGGGGGGTTATATACTGTCAGTCCCTGTTGGAGAGGATATGTAATTTTTTGTATTTGAATGGTTAGTTCCTGGGGGCGAGATATGCAAGGAAGATTAGTGTTTATTTGGCAAATGGCCCATTGTCTGCTGGAAATCCCCCTGTCCCTGGGTGAAGTTCATTTGCATGTCTTGAGTTTTGATTTGGGTGTTTTTCAGGACTGGTAGCCAAACTTTGTTTACTTTAAGGGTTTCTTCTTTCCTGTTGAAGTTGTCCAGGTGTTTGTGGATTTCAATAGCTTCCCTGTGCATTCTGACATGATCGTTGTTGGCCTGGTCCAGAATTTCTGTGTTTTTAAATAACATTTTGTGTCCAGGTGGGTTAATAATGTGTTCTGCTACTGCTGATTTTTTCTGGCTGGCCCAGTCTGCAATGTCTCTCATGTTCCTTGATTTGTGTTTGCACACTGTGTTTAGTGATCCCTATGTAAACTTGTCCACAGCTGCATGGTATGTGGTAAACTGCAGCTGTGAGAGAGTCTCTTTCGTCCTTTGTTGAGCATAGCATTTCCTGGATTTTCTTGGTTGGTCTGTAGATCGTTAGGTTGTGTTTCCTCATCAGTTTCCCTATTCTGTCTGTGACTCCTTTGATGTATGGTAAAAATACCTTCCCTTTGGGTGGCTGTTTTTATTCTTCATTTCTGTGTTTTTTTCTGGGTCTGGCTGCTCTTGTGATGTCTGATCTGGAGTAACCATTAGCCTGTAAAGCCCAGTTTAGGTGCTTCAGTTCATCCTCCAGGTAGTGGGGTTTGCAGATGCTTTTTGCGCAGTCTACCAATGTTTTTATTGTGCTTCTTTTTTTTCCTGGGTGATGATTGGAGTTCTTGTGTAGGCATATGTCTATGTGTGAGGGTTTTCTGTATAGCAGGAAAAATCAGCAGTAGCAGAACACATTATAAACCAACCTGGACACAAAATGTTGCTTAAAAACCGAAATTCTGGACCAGGCCAACAACTATAATGTCAGAATGCACAGGGAAGCTATTGAAATCCACAAACACCTGGACAACTTCAACAGGAAAGAAGAAACTCTTAAATTAAAAAAAAAAAGTTTGGCTACCAGTCCTGAAAAACACCAAAATCAAAACTCAGGACATGCAAATGAACTTCACCCAGGGACAGGAGGATTTCCAGCAGACAGTGGGCCATCAGCCAATCATTAGCCAAACAGACACTAATCCTCCATGCATATCCTCCCCCCAGGAACTAGCCATTCAAATACAAAAATTTACATATCCTCTCCAACAGGGACTCACAATATATAAACCCCACACACCCCTACCCAACCATTCTCTGAAGATGCCAGACACAGATGCAGGCGAAATGTCAGGAATGAACTCTTCCAAATCACATCCTCACAGCCAAGAAAGAACCCATGGAAAACCTATGGATGCCGGCTGTATAAGCCTTCAACTTCACAAATTCTATTCCCATTTACCTGGCTGTAAACCTCATTGAACTCAATGGGATTTACTTCTAATTAACTATATTTTAAAAAATATAAAAAGGAAAGACATAGGTAAGGCAGAGAGAGCATGGGTTTAGATTTTTGAAATGAGGTGATCACCCCATGGACACCAGTGGGATATCAGTGTTCAGTGTTTCTGATGTTAGCTGAGGACTTACTTGTTATACCCATTTTCTTAACTGTTAATCCATAATTTTTAAATAATGATTTTATTTATTTTATGTTTCATTATTTATCTTTTAAAATACTGTTTTATTGTACCTGCTTATTGTGAGCCACTTTCAAAATTTAAAAATGGAAAGTGGGAGTTAAATTCTGGAAACAAATAACTGAGATGATATATGTGAATCAGTTTTCATATTCGTAATGCATTGTGGAAATACTAGCTATTATCTAAGTTCTGAAAAATGTACCTATGTCAATGCAGTGCTTTTTCTGAGATGGGGAAAATCTAGTCTAGATTCTCCAGTTAGTTCAATTTGTAAAGTTTAGTTCTTAAGCTCTCTTTCTGTAGGAATGGTATGGTTTTCCTTAGTTCTTTATCAACTCACAATTGGTTCTCTTTTGGCATTTAGTAGTTCTCTCTATGTTTTTGTTTTTGCAGTTAACCTTCAAGGCAAATAAATGTTACGCTTTAACAAGTTTGCAATGTCTGTTGAACACAGCCCAATTTTTAAAAAAGAAAAAAGAAAAAAACCAACAACTCTAGAAAGCTATTTTAAGCATTAATAGGAGAATCAATTTATATTTTCATCAATAAAAGGAAATAGGGCAATTAAAAGTGCTTAAAATGCTTTTAGTCGAATTATAGAAAGCTGCAATAGAAATAACATGAGAAAATGGCAGATATTAGTGAGTTATATGTAGGTCTATAAACAACAAACTTTCCTAAAAACAAAAATCTCACAACCTCTCAGTTCACATTATCGGTTCAAATAAAGTACTATGAGAATCCATAGCACCAGTCAGCTCATGATCCAATTTCTCTCTCTCTCTGGCTTTTCTTCGCAAATGAAGATTCAGGAAGAACTCATCCCACACTTTCTGCAAGCGCACTGATGACTAAAAAGGCCAATCCGAGATAAGTCCGGTTTCAAACTGGAAATAATATTGTCTCATAATAATTATTTTCTTTCTATAGTTGCTAGGAAGAGGAAAAAAAGTTCCTAGTTTTGCAATTTTGTTTTGTGTTTTTAGCAAAGGAAATTAACTTTATAAACAAATATACCCCCCGCAAAAAAACTTGTATCATTTTAAAGCAGATGTGTAAAGGTAACCTTTTTTCCTTGTCCTCTTTAGGCATCTTCTAGGTCATTCAATGAAACTCTATGGTATGTTTTTCTGGAAATACTTTATTTTAATAGGGTTTGCTGTTATCCATGGTTTCCAGTATTCCTGGTAAGTCTGGGAACCACCACCATCCTATGGATATTGGGTCCAACTGTATATTAAACAATAACACCCCTCTCTGGCTTTTCTTCGCAAACGAAGATTCAGGAAGGACTCATCCCGCGCTTTCTGCAAGCGCGCTGATGACTAAAAAGGCCAATCCGAGATAAACAAGTCCGGTTGCAAAAAGCACAGCAGAAGGTCTCCTTGGGTAATGTTTTTGGGTTGTGATTCTTTCTGCGTTGTCGTTTCTCTTCAAGACTTGTTCGTCGTGAGTTTTCAAATAAGGCTGCAGCATTGTGGATAGTGCGTCTCCATGCCTCCCGATGGCATATGGAGCAAGCAGTGCTCTCCTTAAAAAAGGCTGCTTGGTCGTTCAGGATGCTGCCGAACAAGACTGTCATCTCCCGGGTCAGCCTCGAGCGACCAATGTCCTGAACCGCCTGCATGCAGGGTTGGGGCTGCGGCTTCCAGTGCATCTTTACACCTGCCGGTTTCGTCCCTCGCCAGTCGCTACAGGGCTTTTTTGGAAATGGATTTGTCCTTCGAGCCTGTGCAATGGATAATCCCAAACCCGGGCAGATGGTGCTCGTCCAGCCCTGTAAGGTCAACCATCTAAGAGAAGGAAACAATAACAACATATAGTAGAAACCAATATAATCATTAGCAGAGAAGAAGTTTCTGAAGAGGAAGTTTATTATGCTTCTCACCTAGAAGAAACTAGAAGAAAACAGCATTTTCTGTGCTGAAAGTAATATTTCAATGCAGAAATATTAATTCCTGTGCAGAAAATGCTATTTTTAAGGAAAATATCTGAAAAAAATAGTCATGTATGAATTTTACACAGAACAATTTCCAAATTACAATTTTTTTCTTTGCAGAAAAACATTTTCTTCACAGGAGTTAATATTTCTACATTAAAATATTATTTTCCATGTAGAAAAAGCTGTTTCCTGCCTAGAAAATGTGTTTTCTGTACAATTTTTTGGCATTTTTTTCACTGAATAAGTCCCAAACTGTGAAGATTCTCATCACTCTAGGATTTTTCTCATCAGGGTTTCTTGATACTTGAAAAACATGGGTTTGGACCATTTTTCAAATATTTTCGAATATTCTTTCCATCCCTAATTCATAATTCAAGTTTACTATACTGCTCAACTCGAAGCAAATGTATATCTTTGCTGGAGGCTGTCAGGAGATGGTGGCAAAAGCAGTGGCAAATCAGTACCACACTAGTGAGTAGCTCCTGATTGTTTAGTAGCCTATCTGGACAGTCCAGGCACTTGATGTCATCAGAATATGCTAGCCAATCAGCAGTTGTTCGCTTGCTCACGAAGCTGCTTCCTGGATCTATCACTGCTCATAGCAGTTACAATGTGTTCCACCTCAGTTGTCCTTCAGCAGTGACAGCATATACATGCTTTCAAACCATCTCACCTGCTTCTATCCCCTACTAAACCATAAGAAACTGTATCTGAGGGATTCATATTAAATGGAATACAATCTTGTCTTTCATTTGGTTCCTCATTCTGCAAACTCTCTTTGCTTGTATCCGTTTGCATTTTCTTTCATTAATTCAGGACAAGTGAGGACTATATCCCTTTAGTTTCCCCCCTTCTAAATCCTTGTATACTGCTCATAAATCAAAATTATTCATGCTTATGCTTTTCTACAGCTCATTTATCTGCTCAAAAATGCCTTATGCATGAAACTTGTCTGGTTATGGTTTAATGGCAAGGTCTTTTTAGGGCTTGTAAGGCTGTCATTGTGGTAGCATATGCTGACTTTTAATACAATGCTACAGATTATTTATAAAGTTTGTAATATACAAAAGTAAATGGGAAAAAATGCCAAAGACCAAGACCTTTTTAAGAAGCATGAAAGTATTTGCATACTCTTAACAGACAGTTGTGCATTAGGTCGAAACTTCCAGTTTGTAGAGAACTGTGCAGAAAAATACTTTAAATATTTATATCTGAGCACGTGCTTTGCATGTAGAAGGTTCTGAGATCAGTCTCTAGGATCTCTGGGTAAGTCTGGGAAAGTCTTCTGCCTCCGAGCTAGAAGACTTGCCTGAAGTCACCATTTATTTTAATCATTTTAAATATTTATATTTTGCTTCGTTTCGGTTACTCGAAGTAACTTACAACAAACCACTTAATACTTCAACAAACAACAGAAACCTTTAAAAATCCCATCAAATTTAATAATTCAGAAAATAATAGAGAACAGGAAATAATCAGATATTCTTTTTGACTTGTTAAGGGGGGAGGGGGACTATTGAAGCTCCTCCATGCTTGATGTGGCTCAGCTCACACTTCCAGAGGACAAGAACAATGATGGTAAAGGATCTGGAAACCAAGACTTATGTATAAGCGCTCTCTCTCTCTCTCTCTCTCTCTCTCCCTGGCTTTTCTTTGCAAATGAAGATTCAGGAAGGACTCATCCCACGCTTTCTGCAAGCGTGCTGATGACTAAAAAGGCCAATCCAAGATAAACAAGTCTGGTTGCAGAAAGCACAGCAGAAGGTCTCCTTGGGTGATTTTCCAGATTGTGCTTCTTTCTGCACTGTCAATTCCCTTCAAGACTTGTTCGGCGTGAGTTCTCAAATAAGGCTGAAGCATTGTGGATAGTACATCTCCATGCCTCCCAATGTGAGGCCAGGGCGGACCATTGTTGCAGATCAATTTGGCCGAGCCTGAGATGTTGTTTCAGAGAGTCCTTATATCGCTTTTTAGAGTACCCCTCTTACGCTGACCCGTGGCGAGTTCACCGTAGAGTAGTATTTTTAGGAGGTGATGGTCCTCCATCCTAGAAATGTGCCTTGCCCACAGCAGCTGTGTTCTCAATATCTTGGCCTCAACGCTGGTGATCCCTGCTTGCTCAAGGACAGCAACATTTGTCACATAGTCAGTCCAGTGTATATTTAGGATTGTGCATATACAGCGCTGATGAAAGCATTCGAGGAGTCGTAAGTGTTGGCGATAGGTGACCCATGTTTCAGACCCATAAATGAGAATAGACAGTACAATGGCTCTGTACACACTGATTTTTGTGCTTCGCCTCAGGTGTTTATTACTCCAGACTCTTTTGTAAAGTCTTCCAAATGTGCTCTATGCCTTTGCTAATCTGTGCTGGATCTCTTTGTCAATCTTGGCATCTGAGGAGATGATGCTTCCCAGGTAGGTGAACTGCCTAATGGACTTAAGCACAGTTGATGGCAATGTGGGGATGATGGTGTTCGTCCTGTGGTACAGGCTGGTAGAGAACTTCTGTTTTCTTCAGGCTGACTTCCTGCCCAAATAGCTCTTTAGCTTTTGCCAAGCAGGATGTTAGGTGCTGCAGAGCTGCTTCTGTGTGGGCAACAAGGGCAGCATGATCAGCGAAGAGCAGCTCACGGGTAGATAGTTTAGAGTCTTAGGACTTTTTTGGACAAAGAAAAAACAATGCTAGCAGCCTCGCCACGTTGCGAGGCTGCAGCGCTGCAGGGCGTCCGTTTCGCATGACGCCCGTCCCTAGCAATACTGTTGCAGTACCGCTGGGACATTTGAGCGTGATATTTAGCAGATTTTTACTCACAATCAATGATCGTGAGTAAAAATCGCTGAAATATAACACTCAAATGTCCCAGCAGTACTGCAACAGTACCGCTAGGGACGGGTGTCATGCGAAACGGACGCCCTGCAGCGCTGCAGCCTCGCAACGTGGCGAGGCTGCTAGCGTTGTTTTTTCTTTGTCCGAAAAAGTCCTTAGTGCGAGCCCTCAGACGGCTTAAGTTAAACAAGCTTCCCTCAGTACGGTAACGTATGTAGATGCCATCTTTTTCTTCAAGCTCTGCCATAGCCCTTTGGTCTGTATCTAAAGTGGAAATCTGTAAGAAAGAGGAGATTATTGGACAGGAATGCTAAAAGCATTCCATTCCCACAGTCTCCGCTCCTGCTGCTGTCCCGCCACAATCAACATCCCACCACACTTAGCTCCTCTCCCCATAGACAGAGCAGCCTAGGAGTGTATGGAGCTCTAACAGAAATCTCTCCCATTCTCGTGAGAAGATGTGAGCATGGGAAATTCAAAGCTGAAAAAGAAAAATGAAATAGAAAAAGTGACAGCAAGCACAAAACACACATTAAAATTAACAAGTAACCAAGGGAGGGTCATAAAAAGAAGGTAGCTTACCTGGATGTCCTGATCTCACCTGGAAGTGTTCTGACAGGGAGTGTCCATTGACCCTGGAATCTTGCTAGCAACACAGGACACATTGTTGCAAACATGGAAACCTGGAACAGAAATGGAAAAGGGGATCTGTTGATGGGTTATCCCATCAATAAAAAGCAGCGCCCACTGAATGGGAGCAGAACGAGGGCAGAACAATGTCATCTGGTAAGGAAGCCCTTTTGTGATCTACTGCTGTTGTTGTAACACCACTTTTGATGTGTCTGATAATCTCTGTAGACAAAGGTATTTAGTCTTTTTTGTGCATTACTATAGGGACATTACTAGGGGGCATGGGGGTGCAGACTGCACCAGGAGACACCTTTAGATTGGTGTCACCTGCACCTTTGCCCCCACTTTGTTATTACTTCACTGTGCCACTCACTTGGGTGTCATCCCTTCTAGGCAGGCACAATACTCTGCAGCAGTTCATGCCTGCCTAGAGGGGTGATCCCCAAGTACTCAGCACAATAAGTAAGCATGGTGGTGGGCAGCACTGTGACAGTGGTGGTTCCTTTCTCTCCCCTGGGCCAGGTGAGAGAAAGGAACTGCCACCCTGCAGCAGAAGTCTTCAGCTGACAACATCCATGGATTTTGACTGCCCACCCGACTGCTCAATGTCTCACAGGAGTTTCAGTCCTGTGAGGCTTCCAATGAGATCTGGCAGGCAGGCATATAAGGGTCTGTCCAAACCTGAAGTAAGCATGGCAGCAGCTGGCAAGGATTTTACTGGGAGGTGGACTACAATGGTGGCCTTGCTGGCTGACTGGCCATTGTTATTCATTGTTTCCATTCATGATTACTGCTAAAAATAATTGTCTGTACTGGGTGTCAAATATACCAGGTACACCACTGATTTCTGTAACCTATTCCAGATTTTCCTAAATAACATGTCAAAAAGCATAAAAAGTAGTTGAATTTGACTCACTTTTCTATGGTAGCCCTGTTAGGCCTTTACTTAGCTGCTTTATTGGTTGTGCCTAATAAAATTGAACTTACTAGAATCTTTCTGAACTAGAGTATAACATATGCATTGGTTTTTCTTCTTATTTAGCATGGGGAAACTTGTATGTATGTGTCTCTGTTTATATCAATCTATTCATCTAGATTCAGGTACAAGTACAGATATATAAAATGTTCCATATTTTTTTAATGTAGCATAGGAAAAAGTTGTAGAGTTACCTTCAACTATTTGCTCTCCCATACCAAAACCACCTCTGAGTATTCCTTCCCTACAAAAGCCCAATGAAATTCGTAGGGCTGCCATAAGTCAACAGGTAACTTGGAAGCACATACACACAAAAACAAGGGGAAACAGCCAGACTGTTATTTTTCAGAATCTTTTTTTTTGGGGGGGGGGAATTATATGCAAATAGGAAGTGTGACAGAAACAATTTTCTTACAGTGCATAATTACCTACACTTTAATTAAACAGGTTGAGAAGGTTCTAGAGTACCTACATCCCCAGGTGGCCTTAGTTAATGATTGGTTTTCAAGCACCACCTCAAAAAATACAAATGAAATTGATGACCTAAGACTTCAAATACCATACAGCAAAATTACTTTCAATCCTATATTTTATCCATATTGACATATTCAGACGTATCTATTCACATAGCGTATCATTATTAAAACATTTACTGCTGTAGTTCAGAATGAAATGTTTGCTCAAAATTGTAAATTGCAATTTGAAGTGACTTATAAACTGACGGTAATACTAGTGACTATCACTAGCTGAAACAAAAACACAGTGTCTCCTTGAACAACAGCCTCCATGTTCTCTACCATTCAATAGAGAAACAATGTATTATGATGGGCAGAATGGTTGAATTTCCCTCACTTGGGAAAGTGCAGCATGTAGAAAACGGATGTCCTTGAGCCCCAGCACTTGTATTTAAAAAGCAAATGTTAGCACTGTGGCTGCTTCATTTTCAAAAGAGGGGGAGAAATAGAACATGGAGTTCTATTTTGCATGGCTTTGATTTTATGCTTGTTATCCTTTTCAGTTTCTTTGCAAATCCCAGTGTGAGTCAACTATGCATGATTATTCATTAGTCTTACAACTTGGACAGGTTGAGTGAGAAGTATCAAAACCCAGTATAGTATGCTCCAATTGACAGTTGTGCTCTAGATCTTACTGAGACATTTCCCCCCCCCCTCCTACCAGGCTGTTTTAACTGGAAATGTCAAGGATGAACTTGGAACCTTTTGCATACAGAGTAGGGATATTAAGAATACTTATTAATATTAGCATCCTTAACAGAAAAGGTGAATCATCTGGATTTAAAACAGCCTGCCAAAAAGCAAAAGCAAAAGCAGCACAGCTATGAAATTCTTTGCACTTCAGGACTTTCAATAGTGCAAAAATACATTTGATTCCAAATGCATGTGGTTTTCCTATTCAGAAAACATGTTTTGGGGCAGGAAATTTTGTATAAACTGACCCACAGTGGAAATGAAGAGTCCAGACAACAGATGTGGTATGGAAGAGCCATTTTATTTGACCTATTTTAACCATATTTAAACCACAAACTGTAAAGGGTGAGCAGCTAGTGTGGGATTTACCCAGGAAAGGGTTCAGACCCTGACATTATCCTCAGTCACCTGTGGGTGAAGTGCTTGAGCCCCAGGAGCACTCTCTGTTACTGGATTACTCCCCAACCTGCCCTATTTGTAGGAAGACCCACCTGGGGAATCCCTTCCCCTTCTATATACAGACTTTACACATTTTGCACAATTTGTGGGACTTAATTCAATGGAGGCAAGTACATAGAAACCTGTACAGAAGAAGCACCTATACTTTTTCTGCATGTGTTTTCTGTTCCGAAGAAACTTTTTTTTTTTAATTGGAAATAGTGTATGTTGTAGAAAATGTATATTTTCTTTCCCCAAACACCTTTTCAAAGCAACAAAACCACATATATTTTTGTAAAGATGAATTTCCCCCAACAAAGTCCCAGAGTACAACTGGTATGCAAAAATGGTGTAGAAACCATATTCTTGAAGAATGGGGTGAAAATTGCTGAAATTATTTGTTTTTGCATACATGAGCAAACTACACAAACCTTTACATCCCTAAGCCAAAACACATGCTCTGCCTCAGAATTACAATCTCCTTAACCAGGGCCGGTTTAACCAGTCTGCCAAATCAGCATTGGCAGAGGGCCCCAAGGTCAAGGCCCCCCCCCTGCTGACCTCCTTATCTGACAAAGGAGACAGCCAGGAAACAACTGGGAGGAGCCGCTGCTTTTGTAGCCCCCTCCTACCCTCATCCTCCAAAAACCTCCTGCTGGCTATTTTTAAAAAACAAAAAACAAGACAAAACAAAAAACAGAGTCTCCCAAACTAGAAAGAGAAAGAGAAAGAAGCAGCAGCCCTCCGTGGCAGAAGCTGGAGGGAGTTTGCTGCTGCAAAATGCAAGCCAGTCAGGCATGTTGGAGAGGGGCGAGTGTGTGTGTGTGAGAGAGGGGGAATTTGAAGGTTGTCTCTTTCCCTCAGAAAGGGCTTCTTCCTTCCTTCCTTCCTTCCTTCCTTCCTTCCTTCCTTCCTTCCATTTCCTTCCTTCCACATAGATCCCCTCCAGCCCATCTTTCCAGCTGCTCTTAACATGGCTTCCTGGGGTCTCTGCCCTCCTTCCCTTCACCCCTTGGTCTTCTTCAGCTGCCTCCCCTTGCTGCCAACTGAATTCAACCTGCAAAAGGAATTTGTGTGTGTTTGCCTATGTCCCTTCAAGTCATTTCTTACTAAGGTGAACCTACCATGGGGATTTCTAGGCAAAGTTTGTTCAAAGGGGGTGTGCCTTTGCCTTCCTTTGAGGCTGAGAGAGTGTGACTTGCCCAAGGTCACCCAGTGGGTATTCATGGCTGAGTAAGGATTCAAACCCTGGTCTCCATAGTTATAGTGCAATGCTGAAACTTCTACAGCACTCTAGCTCTTTTAACAGAAGAATATAAAGAATATACATTAAAATTTGGAGTAATATTACTGGGAACAATGGTTTTATTGTTGTCACTAAAACACCAGTATCCCATTAGTGTTATGTGAGAGGCATTGGCCTAGAGCAGTGGTTCTTAACCTTTTCTTTACCAGGGACCCCCTTTAAATATCTTTTGTTGCCCCAAGACTTAACTCAAGATTTAAAACCCTAATAATAATAGTTAATAATAATAGCTAACAACAACAACAATACAATTACATCATCCATTAAACTTTCCCTCAGAGGCACTCTTGCATCTTCCTGCAAGTTTGTGGCTGGAGTGGATTGAATGGCAATGTGCAGGCCAAGCCAGCCAGCCTTTGCCTTGGTTCCTGTCGTGTGGCTACTCCACTACAGGGAGGAGGTGGGCAATGCAGCCTTCAAGCCTTTGTGGACCCCCTGCGAGGACATTGCGGAACCCAAGTTAAAAACCACTGGGCTAGAGAATTCTGGAAAAGGAACAATGCAACCAGACCTTGAGAAGGGTGCTGGCAGGGGGATTCTGGGAGGTGTAATCCAAGAGTAACTTTCTCAGGCTCTGAATGCAGCCTAGAATCATAGGGCTGGAAGGGACCTCAACAGCCATCCCATCCGATCGGCTTCTGCCCTACAGGAACACACAATCCAAGCATTCCTTTGCTCCTTCCTCAGTATGACATCCCTTCAAATATTTAAACATGGCTATCATGTTACCTCTCAACCTTCTCTTCACCAGGCTAAGCATACCCAGCTCCCTAAGCCATTCCTCATAGGGCATAATGGCTTCCAGACCACCCACCATCCTTCTCAGTATCTTTCTTGAATTGTTGTACTCAGAACTGGAAACAGTATTCCAAGTGAGGTCTGACCAAAGCAGAATGGAGTGATACTATTACTTCCCTTGATCTAGACACTACTCCTATCATTGCAGCCTAGAATTGCATTGGCATTTTTTTTGCTGCTGCATCACACTGCTAACTCATGTTCAGCTTGTATTCCACTCTTTCTTTTCTTTGAGGAAATCTACACCATTACGTTAATTGCTAATAAACAAAAAAATATTATGTTACTGCCTATAATATAGTTTTTAAACTAAATTATTGATGGCAAATTATGTAATACAGTATGCCCCTCTTATCCACTGGGGATTGGTTCGGGGGGTGGCGTGGATTCTGAAAACCATGAATAATAGTGAACGCCATTGAAAATAATGGGACTTCTGGTTTAAAATACCATAGAGTTGCCTTGGAAGGCCTAGAAAATGGCTAGGGAGGACACATTTTTTAGGAAGACTCTATGGTAGGTGTGCTGGTTTGTGTCCCATGGATAATGAATCCATGGATACAGGGGTCCTACTGTAATCTGAACATCCTGTATGGTGAATAGGCTAGGTTACATTGATCTGAGATAAACATATGGGGCCCCCAAAATAAAGCATTGCAGGGGGGCCCAAAATTCCTTAAACCGGCCCTGTCCTTAACCTTAGTTAGAAACCTGAGATTTAAAGCAGGAGCTGTGGTCTTTAAAAAAAAAAAAAAAAAGAGTCCCCATTCAGATCATTTAGTAGAACTGTACATTTGTACCATGTTGGTACCATGATAAATTTAACTATGTTGTATAACTGGTCTAAACTGTAAATACTGTATGGCATTAATTACATACTTTTCATTATTAACTTTAACTGAAACATTTGAACAAAACCCTTTTCCCCCAATCAGGCATAAAACAAAAGCTTTTGTAGAACACAAGCTTGAGCAAGGATTCCAATGATTTTGAAATTGTTTCTGTGGGTTTGCATTCCATTGCAATGTACTGTACTGGTCTATGTCCATAGTACCGTAAATATTTACTACCACTATGGGCAGGAACAGGACAAATACTGTGATGAAGAGTGATGGTGAGCAACCCTGTCATGCAGCCTAGTATCGCCATCTCCACACTGCAGTGGTAGAGAGTGGGTTGACTGGTTTGTGCCAGCTCATATAAGTGGTGCAGTGTAATTTTTGAATATGTAGACCAGTGTTACAGGGTAGTCCCAGGATCAGTTCCTGCAATGAAAGCTCACACATTTCAGTTGACTGTCTGTCAGCATACATGATCTGAACCGAGAAACATTATTTATATTACTCATTTCTCTATTGAGCTGTGTCCTTTGCCTTGATGAAATATGAAGTGTGTGTGTGTGTGAATGAAGAGCTTGATGTCACTCACAGCTTCCTCCCACAAGAGAAACAGTTTATTACCACTGGTTTTATGGCAGAATTCAAAGGCCACAACCAGCTAATTGGTCCAGAGGGAATAGATTATAGAGGCTGCCATTGTAGTAAATGGAAGAGAAGTCCAGGGACTCAGGGCAATATAGCAGCGTGAAAGACATTTAGAAAAGGGAAATAATAGACATAACTCTACATAATCCTTGCCTAAACCAGAACTGTCAAATGAAAGGCCTTGGAGTCTTTTCAGGAACTCAGAGGCTGTGAATATGGTTCAGCCTAAATTAGCGAATAATATCAGGTTTTAGAAGCAGTAGTTTTAGAAGGGCACTGGTAGTAAGCTAGCTGGCATTACGTGCTGTAGCATCAGCCCCACCCCACCCCACCACTTTCCGTTTAAACTAATGGTACAAGTACCAAAGAGTACAGAAGAGTATCGAATCTATGAATTGATAGCATTGTCTGTGAGAAGTGGCATTTAATGAAAATTTGAGTGATAGAGATGTTTAGTTAGGTGAGATGGTTGAAAGCTGCTGTTTGGGGAGCTGCAGCAAAACCTGAAGGGAAACAACAACAGTAGAAGGGAAAGGGGTTTTTAGAAGATGGAGTTATGAGTTGGTGACCACATCTTGGGAGTGGCAGATCACTAGTGAATGGGAACATTGTTGATCATGTGAGGAGATTAGGAAAGCAAACTGTGAAAGATCAGCACACAGGGATGGAAGTACAAATTTAAAAGTAATTTTATAAGCAAATCACTGTTCATACTACTGGGACCAAATGGTTTTGAGTGAATAACCATATTTATGGTGCCAATGCAGAAATAAGGAGAGGATAAAAACAGTAAAAGTGTATAAACTTCTTTGGTACCTAGTGGTTTTGGCTGAAAGCATTGTGTTTGTGAGTTCCACTGATCACTTTGGATGTAGCCCTATAATAATTGCTTTTTTTATATGAAGCAGTACAGTGCTGTGTCACAAAAGTAATAACTGATCTCACAGCCATAAGAGGAAGTTCCACTCTATTTCAATTCTCACTGAAACAGGCATTGTTTCCGACCCCTATTTTTTTTTAATTGAGGGTCCTTTGTCATTTGTCAACTAATCTGCTTCTGCCTGGGATCACCTTTATCCCGTTCTAGCTGCCTAGACATCTAACATGTGATGGTGTTTAAAACAAGATAAGCAGAATTGATCATAAGTTGAACATGAGCCAGCAGTGTGATGCTGCAGCAAAGAAGGTGAATGCTATTTTAGCCTACACTCCTAGAAGTATAGTTTCCAAATCAAGGGAATTAATAGTCCCACTATATACTGTGCTTGTCAGATTAGGTTTGTCAAGCCTAATCTGGAGTACTGTGTTCAGTCTGGGCACCTCATTTTAAAGAGGATATCGACAAGTTGGAAGAGGTTCAGAGAAGAGCAAAAAGGATGATATGGAACACAATTTGAAGGAGCAGGGCATGTTCAGCTTGGTGAAGAGAAGTCTGAGGAGGTGACATGATAGCATTCTTTAAATACTGTACCTCAAGGACTGTCACAGAGAGAATGGGGCAGGCCTGTTGTCTGCTGTACCAGAGGGTAGGACCAGGTTTTATGGTTTTAAGTTACAGGAAAGTAGAGTTCAGTTGAACAATTCAAAGGAACTTCTTGACAGTGAGAGAGAGAGAGAGCAGTTTGACAATGGAACCAATTGCCTAGAGAGGTGGTGAGGTCTCCTTCTCTGGATGTCTTCAAAAAGAGGCTGAACAGCTACCTGCTGGGGATGCTTTACCTAGGGATGCTTTATTCTGCACTGAGCAAAGGAATTGAATGCAGTGGCCCATGAGGCCCCTTCTAATTCTATAATTGTATGAGTTAACCTCAACGCTTCACTTAAGTATCCTTAAGTCTTGGCATTGCAGGATATTTACATGGGATAATGAGCATCTATAAGTTTTAGGGCTATTTATTAGATCTCTCTCTCTTTCTCTCTCTCTCTCTCTCTCTCTCTCACACACACACACACACACACACACACCCCTTAGGGATAAACATAGACATGGCGATGCCTTTCTTCTGGGTATTTGGTTTGTATTACATTCCATTGCATGGCATACAGGATAGCCCACATTTTATAGCATCATCATGTTCTTTCATACTTTACATAGTGTCTGTTAAGGCATACATTACATTACATGGCAAGTCAGCAGTAATGCATGCATCTTAAACCTTACAGCTTTAACCATTTGTCACTTTTATCATAGTGAGAACTTCATCTTTCTCACATAGCTTAATTAGTGCTTACCAACAATAGGTATCAGCATGTCTGGGTAGTTATCAAGTAGGAACAGCATTATCAGCTGGAGACTGTGGCCAAATCTACATTACACAATTAATCCTGTCTGAACGTGGATTATTTGCCATGACTCCTTCCTATGGAATCCTGGGATTTGTAGTTTGGTGAAGCAACAACACTCTTTGGCAGAGAAGGCTAAAGATCCTATAAAACTACAAATCCCTGGATTCCTTAGGCAGGAGCCATGACAAGTAATTCAGTTTCAAAGCCTTTGTGTTGCTGATTTTTTAAAATGGGATGGGGTGCTTTGGGACCTTTTGGCTCCACTTTACCCACCCTTGCTATATATAGCTCAGCTGTGCAGCAAAATATTGAATTGTGAGTGCTATATACTTGGAAGCATTTAGCTGCTTCAGTTACTAGCAAATAGCTAGAGAACAGTTGTTTGTTTGCTTGTTCATTTCTCTCCAGTAGAGGGTAATGAATATACTGGAAGCCAGATATTATTGTTCATAACACTATTCATCAAAGAGTTGTTTTTTATGAATAGGGAATGTGTGATTTCTAATGCCTAAGGCCAGGATTAAAAATGGCTCAGTCACCTACTGACCTTTCTTGCAAAGATAGTTTGTAGTACTCACATGCAACAGTCAAGTAATCAGAATATGTTTTTCTTGTAAGTATTTGGCATAGCACTTTTCAGTGTAGAAACATTCCTGATTCTTACCACTTTGCACCTCAGTTTTTCCCCCATTTTGTTGCCCTTGTTTATATTTGTGTGCTTATCCTTACAAAACATATCCACATTTCCTGTCCTCATAATCATCCAGGTCTGCTAATTCATCATTACAAATTCAGTGCAAAGATAACATAGGACAAAGGCTGTGAAGTGAGCAAACAGGATCATGTTTGAACACAAATAGCTTTACTGCTTGTCAAACAGAGGCAGGCAAAGTATATGTGAACTGTAAACAGCTTAAAGCTTTAGAAAAAGGAAGAAAGTATATGTGAACTGTAAACAGCTTAAAGCTTTAGAAAAAGGAAGTCTACCTAATAAGAAGGGTATCTTAAAACAGGCTTGTTTTGTTTGGCCATTGCAGTTTTTTTTTTCACTGTGAAGATTTCTTTTATAATGATGCTAAATATCTCCCAGCAAAGTCATGCTATCATTACAATAGCTAGGGAAGGCCATCACTAAGAACAATCTGGTATGTTAGTATTTTAAATGTTATCCTGTTGTATTGCAGTCACCAGTGGCTTTATAAAGAAACTATTATTAGACTTCTGCTCAGGTAGTGGAATTTGCCTTTTGTTGCTGTTTTTCTTTCCTGCAGGTCTCAACCCCCCCCCCCCAATCCACTCTGAAAGAGGGCAAATCTCCCCCTCAATACTCTACAGAAGATTAAAAATTTTATCAGACCACCCCCCTAATGCTTTTCCTGGCATAACTTCTGCCATTTTTACTCCGGCAAAAGAATGCCCCATACCTCACTGACCTTCCATTGCAGCAAAAGATTTCCCTGGCAATGAACAAGGAGTGAACAGAGCACCATTCACTGCCTTGTCTGAAATCCAACAGATTCTCGTGAGTATACCTAGTGTGGGAAATTCAAAAATAAAACCAAAAATAACACATAAAAAGTTACACTAAGCACATAAACACACTTTAAAACTTCTAAGTAAACCAGGGAGGGTCATAAAAAGTGCATCACCTACCTGAATGTCACGATCTCACCAAAGTGTTCTGACTGGTCCAGCCATTCATGTGAGTACAATGGTGTGTGGATTCAAACGCTGGCAATGCTGTCACAAAAGCACCATGGGGGATCAATTGACAGCTTGAGCCATCAATAAAATAGGATGGTTTTTAAACTGGACATGATTGCGAAAGGGCGATGTCATCTGGTACACATACCCTTTTGGGACCATTAGGTGTCCCTATGATGCTGTATTTACATGGTCTGATAAAGTCCCGGAGCTGAGCGGCTCGCAGTGGGTGGTGGTGGTGGGACAGGAGCGAGCGGGGGACAGGAGCGAGCGGGCAAAGGCGCGGGCGGCCTAAAGACATAGGCCGGGCCCGGAGCCAAGCGGCTCGCAGGGGGGGCGGCGGGACAGGAGCGAGCGGGGGATAGGAGTGGGCGGGCAAAGGCACGGGCAGCCGAAGCATGTGGGCGGCTGGGCCCGGAGACGAGCGGCTCACAGGGGGGGCGGCGGGAAGGGAGTGAGCGGGCAAGGCACGGGCGGCCGAAGGCAAAGGGCGGTCGAAAAAAGTAGGCGGCCAGGCCCAGAGCCGGATCGCAGCCAGGGGGGCAGCGGGAAGGGAGTGAGCGGCCAAAAGCGCAGGCGGTCGGACACAAGTTAAACACAAAGCACAAACACCACGTAAACACAAAGCACAAAGAGGGGGAGGGGGAGAGGCGACAAAACGCGAAGGCCCGAGACCAAGAAAGGCTTTGAAAGTAAAAAAGGCTTTGAAGGCAAAAAGGAAACGAAAGCAGGAGAAAGGGAGCAATGAGACACTACACCCCCAACCTAACAGACAAACAAAGGAACAAAGAAACTTATCCTTATCCCATGAAACTGCTCTCCTGACGAACTGCTGGAAAAGAGGAGGAGACCAGGGAGGCAATGGGTGAAATAGGCCCTGCTTTGGCGCCTCCCCTGACTCCTCCCGGCCGGGGCGTGTCCACGCCCAGGCCTGCCCATGGGTTCGCCTCCCTGCTCATCATTAAAACACCTCCCCCGGATCCACCATTCTTCAGGATCCGTGGGGGTGTCTGTTCTGAGAGTGCAAGGAGTATAATGGTTTTCAGAGGGAAGGTGGAATTCCACACTTTTTTTTTCTATGGATAGACATCCATCAAACATATCTCTAGCTGGTGTTTGTCATTAAAGCTTAAACCTTATTCTGTTGATGAAATAAAACTCTGTATTTTTCAAACCCATAATTTTAAAAATCATTGCTAGACTGAAGTGCTTTAAAAATAACCTTTTTTGGGGGGGGGGAGGGAATAAAGTATATCTTTTTGAAAAATATAATATAGTAGGCAAAGGATTTTTACAGATACCCTTGGATTAGAATGGTTGAACATTTTGTTTCAATTTAGTGGGGCTTGCAAGAATTTTTTTAAAAAAATTGGCACATTTCTTTATATTAAGAATGGAAAGAAAACAACAACAATAGATGAGGAGGAGGAAAAGGGTATTCTAGCATTAATAGGAGTAATCATCTAATGTTGGAGAAACCAAAATGGACAGATTTGTTTATCCAAGGTTATGCCTTTATGTTTTTAACTCTTAAAGGTCTGACAGCGAAGGCTTGGAATGACTATTGAAGAAAGTCAAAGAAGAAAGTGCAGAATCAGGGCTTCAGCTGAATGTTAAGAAAAGAAAAATACAGTCGTCCCTTCACATTTGCGGGGGTTACGTTCCACGGACCCCCGCGAATGTGAAAAAACCGCGAATACTGTTTGCCCCCCCCTTCCCTGCTATAGCGACCATGGGGCCTCCAGAGGCCCCATAGTCGCTTTCCCCCGCCTCCCCAGGGCCTTCGCGGGGCCTCCGGAGGCCCTGCGGAGGCCTTCCCTGCCCTCCCCACTCCCCCCCAGGGCCTTAGTGGGGCCTCCGGAGACCATCCGGAGGCCCCACGGAGGCCTTCCTTGCCCTCCCCACTCCCCCTAAAGGGCCTTCGCAGGGCCTCCGGAGGCCCCGCGGAGGCCCTCCCGGCCCTCCCCACTCCCCCACAGGGCCTTCGCGGGGCCTCCGGAGGGTCTCTGGAGGCCCCGCGGAGGCCTTCCCAGCCCTCCCCACTCCCCCACAGGGCCTTCGCGGGGCCTCCGGAGACCCTCCGGAGGCCCCGCGGAGGCCTTCCCTGCCCTCCCCACTCCCCCACAGGGCCTTCGTGGGGCCTCCGGAGACCCTCCGGAGGCCCCGCGGAGGCCTTCGTTGCCCTCCCCACTCCCCCCACAGGGCCTTCGCGGGGCCTTCGGAGGGTCTCCGGAGGCCCCGCGGAGGCCTTCGTTGCCCTCCCCACTCCCCCCAAAGGGCCTTCGCAGGGCCTCCGGAGACCCTCCGGAGGCCCCGCGGAGGCCCTCCCCACTCCCCCAAAGGGCCTTCGCGGGGCCTCTGGAGGCCCTCCGGAGGCCCCGCGGAGGCCTTCCCTGCCCTCCCCACTCCCCCCCAGGGCCTTCGTGGGGCCTCCGGAGGCCCTCCGGAGGCCTCGCGGAGGCCTTCCCTGCCCTCCCCACTCCCCCACAGGGCCTTAGCGGGGCCTCCGGAGACCCTCCGGAGGCCCCGCGGAGGCCTTCCCAGCCCTCCCAACTTCCCCACAGGGCCTTTGCGGGGCCTCCGGAGGGTCTCCGGAGGCCCCGCGGAGGCCTTCCCTGCCCTCCCCACTCACCCCACAGGGCCTTTGCGGGGCCTTCGGAGGGTCTCCGGAGGCCCCGCGGAGGCCTTCCCTGCCCTCCCCACTCCCCCCACAGGGCCTTCGCGGGGCCTCCGGAGGCCCTCCGGAGGCCCCGCGGAGGCCTTCCCTGCCCTCCCCACTCCCCCCTAGGGCCTTAGCGGGGCCTCCGGAGACCCTCCGGAGGCCCCGCAGAGGCCTTCCCAGCCCTCCCCACTTCCCCACAGGGCCTTTGCGGGGCCTCCGGAGGGTCTCAGGAGGCCCCGCGGAGGCCTTCCCTGCCCTCCCCACTCCCCCCACAGGGCCTTCGCGGGGCCTTCGGAGGGTCTCCGGAGGCCCCGCCGAGGCCTTCCCTGCCCTCCCCACTCCCCCCACAGGGCCTTAGAGGAGCCTCTGGAGACCCTCCGGAGGCCCCAAGGAGGCCTTCCCTGCCCTCCCCACTCCCCCCCCAGGGCCTTAGCAGGGCCTCCGGAGACCCTCCGGAGGCCCCGCAGAGGCCTTCCCAGCCCTCCCCACTTCCCCACAGGGCCTTTGCGGGGCCTCCGGAGGGCCTCCGGAGGCCCCGCGGAGGCCTTCCCTGCCCTCCCCACTCCCCCCACAGGGCCTTCGCGGGGCCTTCGGAGGGTCTCCGGAGGCCCCGTGGAGGCCTTCCCTGCCCTCCCCACTCCCCCCACAGGGCCTTCGCCGGGCCTCCGGAGGCCCTCCGGAGGCCCCGCGGAGGCCTTCCCTGCCCTCCCCACTCCCCCCACAGGGCCTTCGCGGGGCCTCCGGAGACCCTCCGGAGGCCCCGCAGAGGCCTTCCTAGCCCTCCCCACTTCCCCACAGGGCCTTTGCGGGGCCTCCGGAGGGTCTCCGGAGGCCCCGCGGAGGCCTTCCCTGCCCTCCCCACTCCCCCCACAGGGCCTTCGCGGGGCCTTCGGAGGGTCTCCGGAGGCCCCGCGGAGGCCTTCCCTGCCCTCCCCACTCCCCCCACAGGCCCTTCGCGGGGCCTCCGTAGGGTCTCCAGAGGCCCCGCGGAGGCTTTCCCAGCCCTCCCAGGGCTTTCACGGGGCCTCTGGAGGCCCCGTGTCGCGGTTTTGGGGGGGCCCTGGGGGGCCCTCCCAAAACCGCGAATACTCGAAACCGCGAATGTCGAATTCGCGAATGTGGAGGGACAACTGTAATGACCACAGATAATTTACATAACTGTAAAGTGGGTAATGTAACAATATGCTACATTTTTTGTTCCATTATTAACCCAAATGGAGACTGTATTCAAGGAAACAGAAGAAGACTAAGAGTTGGAAGGGCAGCTATGAAGGAACTATAAATAAGATCATCAAATTGAGAGGTACAGTATTAAATACCAAAGTCAGAATAATCTGTGCCATAGGATTTCTGTTTTCTATATTTGACTGTGAAAGCAGGACATTGAAGAAAGCTTAAAGGAAAAAAAATGAACTCCTTTGAAAGGTGGTACCAGAGGAGAGCTCTATGGATACCACAAATCACTAAAAAGAGAAATGAATGTGTGGTGAAGTCAATCAGGCCTGACCTCTTCCTAGAAGCCAAAATGACACAATTGAGGCTGTTGTACTTAGGACATATCATGGGATGACATGTCTCACTGGAAAAATCAATAAAGTTTGTTAAAGTGCAAGGCAGTAGGAAATGAGGAAGACCACAGTACAGATAAACTGATTCAATCAAGGATGAGCTTGAGTTTGCAAGACCTGAGTATGGCAGTTGATGACTGGGGCCCTCGGAGATCTCTCATTCACAAGGTCGCCATAGGTTGAAGTTAACTTGACAGCAAATAAGAAGAAACAAAAATCTAGACTTGAATCAGATATGTTTTGTACAGTTGGCCCCCACGTTTTGCAGGGGTTAGGGGCACACTCCCCTGGTGAAAGCAGACAAACTACAAATGTCTCTAGTCCCCCTCTCCCAATCCAAATTTAACGCATACAAAAAAGTACCTGTACCGGTGGGGTGGCAACACACACAGTCCCTTACTTGCTCAATCACTCATGTGGGCAGGTGAGGGGAAGAGGATGAGACAGGGGATGGAGCAGGAGGAGGGAGAAAGGGGACGCCTGACCCATCCCTTTCCCCCTCTCATCCATGCAAGCGAGTGAGTAAATGTATGTCACCTCTTCCTCATGCTTCCCTGTCCTATCCCCTCCCATGAGAAAATGAGGGAATGCACACACCCTCCCTCTTCAGGCTCCCCACATCCCATCCCCCACCCACAGTTTCAATTCCTCCCAGCTGCACCAGTGTTATTGAAGCCCCTATTAAAAATGATATAGGCTACTGGCAGCAGTAGTGGCAAATCTGCAAATAATAAAATCTGCAAATGCTTGATCTGCAAATGGGCAAGGAGGACTGTATTCAGCTATGTAAAAGCTGAATTAAGGTTATTGCCTCTCTTTGTTGTTGTTCTGAGCCTCCGCGTCTTTTATACATGTACGGCATGCAAGGAATATCTATATCTACTGAATTTGTAGGGATGTGCTTCTTCACTGATTTCATTCTTGAGGGAAACAACAAGTAATTTTAGTAATTTTCTTCCTTCTACAAGAAATCCTTTGAAAACTTCACAGTTTATGAAAACTATTCACAGTTTAATAATTATTCTGCACCATTTCCACATATGAATTTTTGTACAGAAAAGTAAAGCATTTTTAATATTATTTTCAGTGCAAAAATGCTGTAGTTAGGAACTTATTCTACACAAAATGAAAACTTTTTTCACAGCAAATAGTATTTTCTGCAGAGAGGAAAAATAATGCTACATAAAAACATTGCATTCCACACAGAAAATGTTTTCTGTGCAAAACAAACAAACAAACAACTTGCAAAATTTGTGGAGAAAGTATAATGTACTGTGAAGATTCTCATCAGTCCAGGATTTACCTTGATAGGTTTCCTGCCAAATGTATTTTTCACCTTTTAAAAATATTCCCAAATATTGTTCCCACCCTAATTTGGGCAGTGTGTGTTGATGAAAATTTCTTTTCTATTAGTTTTGTGAGAATTTTCAAATGAGAAATGTAGAGCTGAAAGAGCTTGAGGTTTGAAAATATAAATGTGGGAGAAAACAAAATTGACAGATTTTCCTATTCCTGCTTTAGATGGAAATCCCTTGTATTATTGGGTATAGTCTTTCAGAGATTGGAAAACAATGTTTTCTCTCCCCCTTATATCCTTTTCTTATAAACAGATGACATCCTTTTCTTATGAAAAGGTAGACTGTCCCTCAATATTTGTCCTAAAGAGAAAACTACTTTAAAAACAAATACAGACATCCCCCACCTTTCAACTCACTCTTTTGAGGCTTGTAAATTAAAAACAAGTTCAATTCATTCAACAAAGAATTAACCCTTTCAACAGTTCTTTCCTACAGAGGCTTGTTTGGGACTGACCACACACATGTGTGATGCTTGCAAAGCAGGGGGGGTGAGTAAGTGACTTTGCAAGCAGTACAGGGGTCCCCAGACACCTGCAGGTGCACTCAAGCAGTCCTAAGAGAGCCACTTTAATTCCCTCATGTTCTCTACATAGAATCATAGAGTTGGAAGAGACCACAAGGGCCATCCAGTCCAACCACCTGCCATTCAGGAATAAACAATCAAAGCATTCCTGACAGATGGCCATCCAGCCTCTGCTTAAAAACCTCCAAAGAAGGAGACTCCACCACACTCCGAGGCAGTGCATTCAACTTCCGAACAGCTCTTACTGTCAGAAAGTTCTTCCTAATGTTTAGATGGAATCCCTTTTCCCGTAGTTTGAGTCCATTGCTACGTATCATAGGAGATTTTCACATGGACTATATATCCCGTGGCAGGAACAGAATAGGGTCAGGAAAGGTTTTCCCTTTCGGACAACGTTCTGTCCTGCATCCATCCTACTCCCGTGACTGGTCCAGAACAATGTAATCACGATTTTTCATCGTGAATAGACCTCCTGTTCCGTCACTATAATGCAATCACAGGTGTGTGAACAGGAGCCCCATTCCTGTTCCGAAATGACAGCCATGGAGGGGAGGTCCGTTCCGAGCACTTCCTGGCATGATCTGGACATCCAAGTAAGTGGCACCATTTATTTTACCCTCCCTGTTTTGATTATGTGATTTAAAGAGTGTTTTTGTGCTTGGTGAACTGATTTTATGTTTGGGGGAGTTTTATTTTTTTAAATTTACCATCCAGCATTATCACGTGATAATGTGATAACGTTTCAGACGGCCGGTCATAAAAGCAGCCTTACTACGGCTGCATTTATGGCTGGCCAGCAAGGGGAGGGGGAACCCGTTCCTGCTGTGGAATTAAGGTGAGTGTGTGAAAGATTTATGTTATTCTATGGCAAGAATGGGAGAGGAGGTAGCAGGGCATTTTGGCCCCGTGTGAAAATCTCCCTAGTCTCTGGAGCCTCAGAAAGCAAGATTTTTCCATCCTCAGTATGATATCCCTTCAACTATTTAAACATGGCTATCATGTCCCCTCTTAAACTTTGGGTTCTACTTTTCTACTAATTCTGATTTCTGACACTGCTGCAGTCCCTAAGCTTTTGGATAAGTGGGGGCTTCCTGTAATATTCATTCAAAATTATTTACCACTTATGGAATGACTTCTTTGCTCTGTAATTAGTGAAGAAATTGTTGAATAATGAACAGTTGTGAGAACTCATCTTTGATCTCTGACAGGGGGACATTTGCAAGTTAGTACAACTGAAGTCTAAAACCAATTCAAAGTGGCCAATCACTCATCAGGCACTTTAGATTATTTACAGGCAAGCTGCAAATTTCTTCACAGTCTTCTTTGTATGCTATATGTATTGTGGCATGAGGAAACTGATGTTGAACTATGGTTACCAAGTAACTGGTTCATAAGGTTGTGTGTCTGCTTTCTGTAGCATTTTCCCCCTGTTGTCTGGAATCCATATCAATAAAACTTAATAGGAGGTTGAAAGTGAAATTGCAGCAAACTGTGCACTTAATAATACCCCAGTGGGAGCTCATTAATATCTCACCAGGTACACTTGTGCATTATCTTAATCGCACATGATCCTTAAAGAAATTGTCTTTTTATTTAATAAAAAGTTTTCTAACAACAGCCTTTTTGAAAGATGTTTCAGGTTGGTCTCATATTATTGCATTTTACCAGGATAACAAAGGAGATGAATAGCAAAGTTTACTTAGTAATTTAAAGTAATATAAGTTTAGACATTGCATTTATATTACGGTTAATGCCTATGGTTCTTTACAGGGTGAGGAACAAAAGCAATAGGGCAAAGGAAACTTAGTCAGCAGCCACTATGACAGATGTCACAGTAAAGCAGGTTATATCCTTGTCAATTTGCTGTCTGGCATATTCTAAGTGAGATGTAGTGGCAACAATTGGACCAACTCCAGCTGTTAAGTATGTATTGGATTCTGCCTGGAAACTAAAACACAAGATTGGTAAATCTAAATTGCCAGGCATCCATGGATTATCACAGCTAATCATCTACTTTTTAAAATGAAACTACTGCCTTTAAAGTCACATTTTCAAATATGATCAGTAGAGTGTAGGGCTTTCAGTTTTATTTTGTTGCAAAGAAAAAAAAGATCATAGCACAGACCTTTGAAGCACAGACTTTTAACTTTAAGATATTCTACATTTCAAATTATCTTATGAAATTCACATTTCAAAACTAGAATTCTGAATATGTTTCCAAATTACTTTGCCTGTGAATTTGGTCATGCATCTTTTGACACTATGAGCTTAGATAAACTAATGGCGTTGAGGTGAGTGTAAGGCAAGAATGGGGAACTGTGAAACTGCCCTCCCCCATTATGTCAGACATCAATTCCCATAATTCCTCAACATTTACTATATTGGCAAGTGCTGATGGAAACACCACTGGTAAGAGGCTGGGAAAATTATTTTGGGCAGGATTTCAACTCCCAGGACCTACTCCCAGCCATGTGGCCATTGGATATGCTGGATGAGGGATTCTGAGAGTGGTAGTAACAAATGTAACTTTCTTAAATTCTGCTGTGCTCCCAGAGCTTGCTTTTCTAACTGGGTGGGGCTCCAAAGTTTTATCACTACTGTTATGTCATTCAGAAATAAAATCTGCAATATTTGGTGATATTTTCTCAACCTTTCTTAGCACTTCCCTTAAGAAATATGTTATTTCAAAGAAGGAAACACCTCTATATCATCAGTGTTCCAACTAGGGATGGATCATCACACTTCTCCTTAAGTCTGCCAAGTGAGAGGGCAGGAGTTAATTTCCAAGACAACACAACTGGCTAATAAAATATGTCAACCATAGCATGTTATGGGAAACTAGGCTGATTATGGAGATTATCAGATGAGCTTCTAAAAACACCCCCCCTATTGTAAAGCGTAGATATCCTGGCATAATAACACTTCTTATCACACATTGCTATAATTATGAGAAAGAGCCACTTCAGAATTTCAGAAGTGTTTACTTCTGTGTTTTCTCATGGGTGAGACTTTGGCAGATCTCACGTGAAGATGCAAGTGCATTTAAAAGTCTAAAAACATGTAAATTAACAAACAAAATGAACACACAAGCACTGAAACACACTTTAAAACTTTCTAGCAAAATAGGGAGGTTTATAAAAAGAGCATCCTATACCTAGTTTTTGTGTTCTCACCTGGAAGTGTTCTGATGGGCACTACCCATTGACATGGAAGTCACACCAGCATAACGGGACATGGTTTTGTACATAAGCAAGACCAAGAAACAATGCCATGGTGGATCAATTGGTGGCTTTGGCCTGTTAATAAAAAGAACACCTTTTTGACAGCAGCAGACTGTGAGAGGATGATATTGTGCTGTAGGGGGGCCCTTTCATGGTATCCTGATGTCGTTATCATGCATTTGCCATGTCTGATAATCTATATTTTTATGATGGGGGAAAGGAATTCACCCTGTCTTCTTTGCCTTTGTGTAATCAGAAGGGCTATAAATTCTGTATCATGTCAGGGTGCTGGGATATACAATCACTGGAAATTTACACTATAAAGAGCTAGTATGATATGCTACAGCCTGCAGAGGCCAGCAATGAGCAGGCTAAATGCAGCTGGTGAGCATATCTAGATTATGTCTAGGAGATAGGCATGGGAAGGAAATTAAAGCTAGAGCCTTATATATGTGGGGAAATGAGTGTGAGAACCACCAACTACATAACCCATGAGTATACTGTATGTATACTGAATAACTATATCATCCCACTATCTGGCTCTGCCCTTGACTTGGATTTGGCTCTCTGACTGTGTGCTTCCGGTCTGGGATGTACAGTGCAAGACTGCACTGTGTATCGTGTGTGATATGTAGTCTGTATACTAGGACTTTCACACTCATTGTAAATATTGCTCCCACATGCTTTAGTAAAGAGAAATAGTTTAGACACATGTTTTTGTCTCTGTGTTCATTTCTTTGCCTGATGAATGCAACTCTGTTACAACATGTTTTGCTGCCTGGTCCTCTTGATATTCTCAGAGGCACCAGTGAGCTACCATAACATCTACATGCATACTTCTCACTGGAATTTTTGTACTTAGAGCCTGCTTTGACCTTTTGGTTAACAGGCTATGGAAAACATTTGTTTTCTTCCATTTTTGGCTCAAATTCTATTCCTCCAAGACAGAGCTGTTTTGCCTGCATCTATTGTGAAGTATTCTCTCTCTCTCTCTCTCTCTCTCTCTGGCTTTTCTTCGCAAACAAAGATTCAGGAAGGACTCATCCTGCACTTTCTGCAAGCGCGCTGATGACTGAAAAGGCCAATCCGAGATAAACAAGTCCGGTTGCAGAAAGCACAGCAGAAGGGCTCCTTGGGTGATGTTTCTGGGTTGTGCTTCTTTCTTTCAAGACTTGTTCAGCGTGAGTTCTCAAATAAGGCTGCAGCATTGTGGATAGTGCGTCTCCATGCCTCCCGATGTGAGGCCAGGGTGGACCATTGTTGCAGATCAATTTGGCTGAGCCTGAGATGTTGTTTCAGGGAGTCCTTGTATTGCTTTTTTGGAGCACCCCTCTTATGCTGACCTGTGGCGAGTTCACTATAGAGTACTATTTTGGGGAGGTGATGGTCTTCCATCCTAGAAACATGCCCTGCCCAGCGCAGCTGTGTTCTCAATATCATGGCCTCAATGCTGGTGATCCCTGCTTGCTCAAGGACAGCAACATTCATCACATGGTCAGTCTAGTGTATATTTAGGATTGTGTGTATACAGCTATAGTATTCAATCAAAACATATTCCACAAGAATGCTAGAAAAAATGTCCTCCATAGGTCTAAAGAACTGTTTTGTACAAAAAGAAAATTATTTTGTTTAAAACTAATATAAACATGAAAAGAATAATAACTAATTGATACATTCTTTTTGACTTCAGGATCTATTATTTTGTGCATCATACATTTGGAAAATATAGATATTAAAATATGCCTATTTTAAAAGAAACCCTCACATTGCATTAAAAAGTTAGGGTGCTACAGCTCAAGCATAGATGAGATATAAATTATGAAAACACAGCATGTCACTATTGTATAGCTCTGCTGATCTCCACAGAACTCAGTTTGCACCATAAACACACCTGCTTTGCTCTCGGCCCTTTTCCATTTTTCCCTTTTATGATTGAAATGCTAATGAGAAACACTAGACAGAATTCTTTGAATTTATTTTCATTTCAAGTGGAAGCATGTAATGTCAGACCTACCAAAATCTTTTCCCTTTCCTTTCCCTTGCAGATAAATTCCCAACACCATCATATTGCAGGGCATTAATGCACATCTTCCCATACCCATTCACAGATGAAAACCAGGAGATATATGGCCAAGCAACATCAGACTGTGGCTAAGATGGCAAAAGTTATCAATGAGAAAGAACACATAAGCTTAGGCGAAACTGCAGCAGTTTGTTTTTGCCTGAACCTATTCTGCTGAGTTAATTGAGTACAGACGACTTTTGCACTTTAGATTCAGTTTACAGTAATTGAAGTAAACCGGGAACAAAGGGGAAAGTGGGAGCAGAAGAGAGAAATCAGGACATCTGAAAAGCATCTGGAAAAATGGGAAGGTAGAGGATCGATCAGGGTTGGTGGTGGCTTTCTGCCGCAGCTGATGGAACATCTCATGCCACTGGTCAATGCAAGAGCCTTCTCCCTCTTCCCTCCTTTTCCATATGTTCTTTGGAAGTATGTGGGAAATAACACCCATATAGGACATATAGATATTCCTGGTTCTAGGGAAAAGTGGGGTCTAGATAATGATGATACACTGCAATATGAGGTTGTGTTATCCTCCATGCTCAGGGGTCTTAAGGGCCCTCTAAATGTTGATATTAATTTGGGGAATTATTATACTCAGCTTGCCTATATGAGAGGAGGGCAACAAAGAAGGACCTTTTAACCGATGTACTCAAGAGGAGATGTAAAGACAGATAGTACCGCTAATTAATCTTTATCTAAGAAAGCTATAATAACAATGTGCGCACACACATTCAGGCTTCAAGCATTCATGCAAGGCTAGCAAATAAAGTAGGAAGGATTAGGAGAGAAGAATAGAGTAAGGGGTTGTTTCCAGATGATACTGTACTTATCAGAGGTGTTGAAGTTGCAGAGAAAACCCGCAAAGTTGCGGTGCCAAAGCAGGAATGGCTACACAGTCTGATGTGGTGTTTAGAAGCAGAGGAACTGTGCACAGTTGAGTGGGGTTTTGAAGATGTTTTTATATCCAGTAATTCCCTTCAGGGTGAAAGACAATGGAGATTATCAGACTCATTTAGAGTGGTATTACAGGAATGTCAGGAGATTGCAAAATGGCTCCCTTATCAGATGACAACATCATTATGCACCTGTTCTGCTCCCGTTCTGCCAGCACTGCTTTATAGTGATGGGAGAAGCCATCAATAGATCCACCCATTGTGTTTCTACCATGGATTTCCATGCATGCGACAAGGTGCCCTGTTTTGCTAGTGAGTTCCCACCATCAATGGGCAGTCCCTGCCAGAACACTTCCGGGTGAGATCGGGACATCCAGGTAACTGACACACTTTTTTATGGCGCTCCCCAGGTTACTTTAACATTTTAAAGTGTGTTTTTGTGCTTGCTGTCACTTTTTGGAGGGTTATTTTTATTTTATTTTTTTGGATTTCCCACGCTCACATCTTCTCGCGAGAATCCACAGGATTTCAATCCAGGAAGCGAAGGGAGCTCTGTTAGAGCTCCATTCCCTCCTGGGCTGCTGGAACGACATTAGAGAAGGTAAGTGCAGTGGGGATGGTGATTGTGACGTGTCAGGGACGGGAGAGGGGTTAAGTGGAGATTGTGGGACAGGAACACTTTTTTCGTTCCTGGCTGATAATCTCCAATGTTTCTCAGAGGTTCTCAAAATAAGATAATGGACACTCAGTATATGTTAACAGCCCTTAATGTGTTAATACTTTGTAACTGAATAGAGGATACAATCCTCTTTTTGCAGGAAGGTAAAGGTAAGGTAGCTCTTTACAAACCTTGGCTATCTCAACTAGGTGTGATTGGATTAGCCAGATATTCAAGAAGGAAGCTGCCTTTCAGATTACCTTTCTTTGGAATTTGTAATAGCCCCTCCCTAGTGTATATGTGACTTTGTCTCAGCACTAGTCCTTGGGATTCCTGGTTTTGGGGATTCTTGGTTTACTTCGTACACTCTTGGAGGACCACAGTTGGCCAAATTATTAAATTTTGCCAATTATTAATAGATAAGGGGCAGGGGTGTCAGAGTAGGTGACAGCTGCATATCTGACTTGCAAAGGTGTCTAACCTGATCCCTGCTTAGGAGAGTTCTTGGTGGGAATTGCTGTTGACATCTGAGCTGAAACAATCGAGTATTAAGACTGGATGGTCAGGCCAGGACACCACTACATACTAGTCCTACAGTGTTCATATATTAGATTCATGGTTCATGGCTTCTTGCATCATTTTAAAAATGTGTGCATTAGCCAAGAACACCCCCCACCCCTTCTCATGTTTAAACATATTCTGTCTCCTTCTCAGCCTCTCTTTTCTTCCTTCTTTAATCCTTTAGCAAAGTCTTGGTAATGCTGAAATTGTTGATGTCCCTGACATTCCTGTGTCAGCAGGGTGTGATGCTTTAAACATAGGAGCTCTGCAGAATCAAACACAGAGCAAAAGTATTTGAAGAAGCCTCCCCTCAACCTGAATTCTATTGTTGGTATTGTTTTAGAAAGTAGAAAGTATACTGGGAGCTTGTTGAAACAAGCTACCCTCCCCCCTTTTTAGGTTTAAGGTTTGAAACATTCTTAAACTTTGGGGGAAAAAAATAAATGGTGTGGTATATTGTTCAAGTAACTTGAAAGACTTTCAAAGAAATTGTCCTCCACTGTGTGGTAAATGGATTTTAACCTTAATGTTGAAAGATGTGCACCACATAAAAGGGACTCTGGCTTTAAGAAGAGAGCCAGCTAAGCTTCAGAAGTGGTTTTTTTCTGGTTGCCTCTTTTGTGTTACAGATAAAGGCACATTAGGAATCAAGTGATTGGTACAAACAGCTAATGGGAATAGAAGTAACACAGCAGTAGGAAGGAGAATTTGGGCTGCCTCTTGTGACCTGTAGAGTTAAAATAAAGTTATTTTGAAATGGTTTTCCTAACAAAACAGGAAGTTGATTTTTTTTGTTGTTAAAATTGATTAAAGCTTTATGTGGGAGTATTCACATGTAATACTAAACATGGTTCTAGTTACATTGTTTTAAAAAGCCAATTATAAATTATGTGTTGTTTCCCACGCTTGCTTAGTAAACTAGTTTATTTTAACCACAATTCCTGGTACATACGTACAATCAAGCTGAGAATCTACTAAAGGAAGGCTGAATTCCCTGCTTCTACCTCTTCTTAGTCATGAGAGCCTAGTACCTTTTATTGGTTCCTTTCTGCCTACATATGTAGTGCCAAATTAGTAGGTGAGTTTATGTTGCCCATGTGTATATGGTATTGGATTATTACGGTAATAATGTTACTTTTTTTTTTGTTAGCTTTCAATGGACAGTAGGTATCTTTCCACATTTTTAAAAAAGTATTCTCAGCTAGGGATGATGCCAGCATTTGGATCTGGGGTAGCATAGAAACACTTTCTTCCTAGAGAATTAGGAATGGTTATGTACCCTGCCAGATGCCCAATGAAGTTTGACTTAGCTTATAATTAGCTCAGTTTAGCAGTAGCTGTCCACAGTCTTCTCTGCCCCACTACTACTTGCCTTGGAAATGAAAGGACCATGAATGCCAGCAGGTAAGAACAGAGTAGGTATGTCACCTTTTCATTGATGAAGACAGGCCACACTGAAATAGTTTTAGTATCACAACAAGGATCAGTGTTTGATCCTGTTTGCCTTTATTGTACACAATTTGGGATATTACATAATTTACCGTGAATTAGTCAACCCGTGGCTTTAAAACAAGTAAGCACTTTGGTTTGGTTTTGCTTCATTTATTATAGAACATTTCCTTTGATATCAGTTGCCTCATATTTCTGGAACTTCCGTTCTGAAAAATACAAGTGTTGATGACATTCCCCCATTCCTCCCAAGACTCTTTCTTTGCATTGATCTCCATGACTCTTCCTATGTTTTGGTTGAATTCTGTTTTATTGTTTGAGCATAAATTTTATTTTGTCATTGTAAACCTCTTTGATGTCACCAGAAAAGTAGTATATAAATCCAAGTTCAATCTTGAATAAAAGAGTGCATGGATGTATAGTGTTTAACCCTTAAGTCTCTCCCTCAATCACCTCACAGGAAGCACAGTAAAGTAATGACACAAGTAGTCTTAACTAATGAATAATGGGTTATTTTATACCTCTCAGGGGTACTTTAGTAGCTATAAACTTCTGCATTGCTCAGCTTTTCCGAGTAATTCTGAACCTCTTTTTTATTAAGAACTCTCCCCTTCTTACCTCCAGCTTGATCACCATGGGTCATTCAAGGTTAGCATTAAAAAGAATGACAAATATTTTTGATAAATGTGTACATAAGAATATTATGTATTCTGCACACTCCAGCCTTCTAGGCAATGATGTCAGCTCCTTAGCATCATGTTGCCTGCCAAATGCTTGTGCTAATGTTTCAGGAGATTTTCACACAGGGCCAAAATGTCCCGTTACTGCCCCGCTAGCTCCTCTCCCGTTCCTGCCACGGAATAACATAAATCTTTCGCACACTCACCTTAATTCCGCAGCAGGAACGGGCTCCCCCTCCCCTTGCTGGCTGGCCGTAAATGCAGCCGTCGTAAGGCTGCTTTTACGACCGGCCATCTGAAACGTTATCACGTTATCACGTGATAACGCCGGATAGTAAATTTAAAAAATAAAACTCCCCCAAACATAAAATCAGTTCACCAAGCACAAAAGCACTCTTTAAATCACATAATCAAAACAGGGAGGGTAAAATAAAGGGTGCCACTTACCTCGATGTCCAGATCGTACCAGGAAGTGCTCGGAATGGACCTCCCCTCCATGGCTGTCATTTTGGAACAGGAACGGGGCTCCTGTTCGCACACCTGTGATTCCGTGATAGTGACGGAACGGGAGGTCTATTCACGATGAAAAATCGTGATTACATTGTTCTGGAACAGTCACGGGAGTAGGATAGATGAAGGACAGAACGGGGTCAACGTCGTCCGAAAGGGAAAACCTTTCCCGATCCTGTTCTGTTCCTGCCACGGGATATATAGCCCGTGTGAAAATCTCCTCACAGTCTCATCTCTATCTGAAAACTCCCTTAAGAGCTTAATTTACACATTCTCTGAGGTCTCAGGCAGATGAAAGCTCCAAGGTCTCTACCTTTCTTCTTCATATTGACATTTATTAACAGCTTTATTTGCAGGTATGGAATTTCCTCTTGAAAATGTGTTCCAGACTACCATTCACCTGCAGCCTAATTGCTCTAGAGCTGGACTTTTTTTCTTTTACTTAAATGAATAAGTCTATTGAACAGCATCTATCTATCTATCTATCTATCCATCCATCTATCTATCATCTTTGATGAAAGCAGATGTTGCTTGCTTTTGTGTAGCTGAGATAGTAACTATTTGCCTGGGAATAGAAAGGATCCTTTAGAGAACTGTTGCAGAAATCATGTAACAGCAGACCCACGGATTGGAAAGTGAGTTTTACTACACTGGTGGGCCTGACTGGAATATCTTCCGAAGAGTCAGAACCCAGAGCTGTAATTACAAAATACTTTTATACAGTGATGACAAGTATGTAAAAAGCCATTCCATCCTCCTTCTCTCTGGTGTCTTTGGTGCCAGCAATTTCTCTTCCTTGAAACAATTGTTGATAGTTCAAGGCAAGATAACTTAGGAACATTTGGGTACAGTTCGACCGCTATTAGAGAAAGAATTTGTTTACATCAGCATATCATATGTTTCTGGAACATAGAGTTGATTAGTAAGGAACATTGACTAGGCCTAACTGTTAAAGGAAAAAGACCCAGAGTCTCATGGGCTATCTAGTCTGACCCCAAATAGTGATTGTAAGATTGCAGCATTCAGCAAATAGATATTAGAGTCGAAATGGCTACTACAGAACAGAGATGGTGGAGGGCCTTTGACATAGCTTGGCAGAAAATATTAGACCAAACTAGTATCACTATCTCCCTCCCTCCCTCCCCCCCTCTCTATATATAGAGAGAGGAATACCATGCAGGAATACACAAGCACATCATTCCCAACAGATAGCCATCCAGCCTCTGTTTAGAAACCTCCAAAGAAAGGGACTCCACCACACTCCAAGGCAGTGTATTCCACTTCCAAACAGCTCTTACTGTCAGGAAGTTCTTCCTAATATTTAGGTGGAATCTCTTTTCCTGTAGTTTGAACCCATTGCTCCATGTCCTAGTCTCTGGAGCAGCAGAAAACAAGCTTGCTCCATCCTCAGTATGACATCCCTTCAAATATTTAAACATGGCCATCATGTCACCTCTCAATCCTCTCTTCTACAGACTAAACATACCCAGCTCCCTAAGCTGCTCCTCATAGGGCATAGCTTCCAGACCGTTAACCATTTTGGTCGCCCTCCTCTGGACACGTTCCAGCTTCTCAATATCCTTCTTGAATTGTGGTGCCCAGAACTGGAAACAGTATTCCAGGTGAGGTCTGACCAAAGCAGAATAGAGTGGTACTATTACTTCCCTTGATCTAGATACTATACTCCTATTAATGCAGCCTAGAATCACATTGGCTTTTTTAGCTGTTGCATCACACTGCTGAGTCATGTTCAGCTTGTGGTCAACTAAGACTCCTAGCTCCCTTTTGCATGTACTGCCATCAAGCCAGGTGTCACCCATCCTATATCTGTGCATTTCATTTTTACTGCCCAAGTGTAGTATCATACATTTCTCCCTGTTGAAATTCATGTTGTTAGTTTTGGCCCAGCTTTCTAATCTGTTGAAGTCATTTTGGATTCTGATCCTGTCCTCTGGGGTATTAGCTACCCCTCCTAATTTGGTGTCATCTGCAAACTTGATAAGTATGCCCTTTGTTCCCTCAACCAAGTCATTGATAAAGATGTTGAATAGTACTGGGCCCAGGACAGAACCCTGTGGCACCCCACTGGTCACTTCTCTCCAGGATGAAGAGGAACCATTGGTGACTACCCTTTGGGTTTACAGGCATAGAAAAAAGGGATTAGAATTTTGCTCACCTATCCTACAGATTGGCAACCTGATCTCTGAGTTTCCCTGTGCTTTTCTTTTATTTGCTTTTCCTCACCTTTTCCCTTCTGGGTACTATCTGTGAATTATACAAAGCTATCGAGAACAGACAAAAGTATGTGTTGGTGAAATTAACTTATTTGCTGAATAGGAAATATCCTTATGTTTTTGTTTCTGGTGGTTCATTCCAAGTAAATACAAGGAAGAATATGAACAGCACCAGGGAATGGATTTATCTTAAATGTAGAACTGCTTCTATAGCTGTGCCTGAAAGTTTAGGAATGTCTCTTTGGTGAATAAGTTACAGACACACTGAATTATGTGGGTAGGGTACGGGATAACACAGCAGATTCTTCCAGTGTGATGGGGTCACTTGACAAAGCAAAAACTTGATCAACTTTTTTTTAACCAAACAAGGTTCAGTAAGTTGTGAGATGCTGCAAAAGAAAGAGATTGTACAATTCTTAGAAGCTTTGAGGGATCTTTGTGACCATATAAATGGTGATGAAAGCATGCACAAGTGTGAAATTTAACATCTTTCCTTTGTGAAAAGAAAAGAAATCTAGCCCTTAAATCTGTATAGTAAAACCTGAATACAAATAGGCACATTTGGTGTAATCTCAGAAGCTAAAGGTGATCTGTCCAGGATTTCATGGTTTGCCAATCAGTATTTCAGTGCCTTTCATTGCTCCTTGGGTTTGTTCTATCCTCCCAATAAATTTGTATTCACAACTGGTAGAATGTTTGCAGGTTACATCACTCAGAGGTAGAAATTGTCACAAAGCTTATCATTAAGGACATTGCTGAATAGGCTATTGTTGATAACCCTCTTGGAAAACTTAACCTGTCAAATGAAATATAACAGGCAAGGGGAAGGAGGAGATGCAGACAATTTTGAAGTGGTTTTGTTTTGTTTTATTTAATGTTTTAATTTAGAAAGAAGTCATATGTTCCCCAGCAGCAGAGTAATAAGTTGACAGGACACATTGTGACTTAGCTGATGAATGATGTATGTAGACCTGTATTTAGCAGCTGAAATGCCTGAATGTATATGATTGTGTCCCCTTTTTTTGTACACCAGACTACTGTTTTATATAAAATGATTTCAATGAATTATAAAAAATTGTTTGTAAAAAATAACATCTTTTTTTAAAAAAATATTTGAGATGGTAATATCTGATTAACTGAGGTCAGCCTTCTTATTAGTCCTCTCATAGGGACACAATGTTTATAGCTGAGATACGTGAGAACAAAAGTTACAGATGCAGTGATATGGTGGTATGGTTTAAGGATACAGTAGCCAGGAGACAGATCAACAAAGATGTTTGTAAAGAGAGCAAACTCAAATTATCCAAGAAGTCTATGATCAAATACTGGCAACCATCAGACATCACAATTTTTTCTTGTAGGGCTAAACTTACCTAAGGCTTATACTTGCAGCTAGTCACGGGCATCTTAACTTATTCTTTATCAAAGAAGTCTGTTAAAGTTTTGGATGAGGGCAGGACTGAAAATAGTTTAATTGGCCAATTAGTATTCACATAATGAAAATCATTTGAATGATGGCTTCATTGACTTTCACTTAGGCACTGATGGAGATAGAAAGTAACAGATGGGCATTGGGAAGGCTAATTGTATTACAGCTCAAGCTAATTGGTGTGTGTGTTGCATTTATCAATGTATAACTCCAGATAACTGTTCTTTTCCCTGCAGATACCCCAAATCAGTTATGCTTCAACTGCTCCAGAATTAAGTGACGACAGGCGCTACGATTTCTTCTCACGGGTGGTTCCTCCAGATTCCTTCCAAGCACAGGCGATGGTGGACATAGTGAGAGCTTTGGGGTGGAATTATGTCTCCACATTGGCTTCTGAAGGAAGTTATGGAGAAAAAGGCATGGAATCTTTTATACAACTTTCCAGAGAGTCAGGTAGGTGAGGAGTAATATTGCAACAACACGATTCATTTCCTCCCCTGAATGAATGTTTTTGTCTTTAAAATGGTTTCACACCTTCAGAATTCTAATTTCTTTTCTCCCCCAAACTCTTCTTCTCAACTTATATAAATCTTTTCAAGAAAAAAAAAAGTGTTTATGGGTCTGAACACTAAATGGCATTAATGCTCTGCTGGAGGAAGATATAACAGAGAAATTGTATCAAGTTTCTGGTGCCCCACTGTTAAAATACGATACTATGGTGAGATGGTACAAAGCAAAACTTTAACATATTGTGTCCTTATCTCTTCACAGCCAGGAACTGTTCTGAAGCTAGCAATTTCTTAGATATAAACCTTGCTCCAGAGAATTCTTGTCTGTCTTTCAAGACATTTTTTTTTCTTAAAAAAAATCAGATGGGACAATGAGGGGATGGAAGTTTGAGGGATCAAATTTTATTATTTCTGAAGTGGCAGGATATAATGTGTATGGAATTTTCATACAATGTGTGTGGAGGCCTAGAGATATCTAGTCTTTTCATCTTTTATAGCCTAGGATTGCCTATATATATCTGAAGACAACACTCAGCATTCTAATATTTCAGATACATCAGTGGTTTTCACATGTTTACTTCTAGGGAATCCTTTCTGCTATGATAAGTCTGCTATAAGGAATTCCTGTGTCTCTTTTGCTGGAATGGTAAGGTGTAGTGGAAAATCAGGTGACATGTTTTAGGGTTTTCATCCATACCCATCTGGGATGCAACACTGCCAACTTCAACTAAGATAAAGGAATATCCATTGAAAATAGTCTATAGATGGTATTCATTACATCTAAAATTTCACAACATATACAAAGCATCTTTTTGCTAATGATGCTGTAAATACGAGTCATATTGTCTATATGCTGAAATGTTAATGTTTTTTAAAAGTAATATTTTTAGACATCAGTGTCATGTGCATCAAATGAAGTTGGGCTTTAACCCCCGAGTTCATTCCATAAAGAGAAGAAAATGAGAAAAATACATGGGCATACCCCATCTAATGGGTTTCCTGAAGTTTCTTTCTCAAGACAGACATGGCACTTTCATCCTTAACTAGCCCAGATTATGTAGTGATGTCAGAATGATGGGACTGAAAACATTTGGTTAAAAGGACCCTGGCTTTGGTTCTCAGCTATAAGTTTGCCTTATTGGCTAGTATAGAAGCTGAACATTGTTCTGGAAATTGCCAAAAGATGAAGTTGCATCATAAGGGGAGATTTGTGACATGGATGCCACATGCAGCACAGGCCGTAAGAGTCGGTGACACTGCTTAGATAGGAACAGAAGATACCATGATCCTAGTTCTAGAGCAGAGTTTATACAGCCTGCCTCTCCAACACAGTAATATTGCCTGTCCCTAGACTTAGGACTTTTTCAGATGCTGTAAAAGCCCTCAGCAGAGCTCAGGAGAAGGACTCAGCCGCCTTGCTCCAGCCAGTCAGTTTTGCATGACACCGTCCTCCTCCTGTCCTCCTTCACCCTTCTCCCATCTTCCTTCATTCTCCTTCCATGCTGGACGGATGGAAAAAGTGCCGCTTTTTACTGACATAGGTTTTTCATCTGTAAAAAGCAGTGCCTCTTCCATCGATCCAGCATGGAAGGAGAATGAAGGAGGATGGGAGTGGGATGACGTTGTGCGAAACCGACTGGCTGGAACGGGACACCTGCATCCTTCTCCTGACCTCCACGGAGGGCTTTTACAGTATCTGTAAAAGGCCTTAGTGAATGAGAATCAAAATTATACTCAAGTGAAGAGCAGGATTCACTCTTTGATAGCATTTTTAGCAAAATGCAGTTGTTTTACATTTTGGCAATTAGGCATTGGCTTTGGCTATTGTGCAAATGACTGAGTTTGAAATCCAAATTATCATTTGGCAAATGAAACTGTCATTTGTGACTGTGTTGGCTAATGAATTTTTTAAAAAAGAGCTAGAGTAAGCTACACACATGCTGCAGAACACACGAGACTGACAGTATCTCATACTGTGATTGTGACATGTTGTATTCTTGCTAAGCATATTGTAGATATCCATGCTAGGTCAATAGTTCATCTAACACCTCATGTTCTTACGTCAAAGCTAATCATATTAAATAAATACATAAGACTACGCGCAACCCCTCAGTATTGCTCAAGGATTTACCATCCTATGAGATTTGTAGACCTCCTATGAAATTTTAATCTAAAATAGGTCATGGAAAGGATAGACTATGCTCTGAAGCAGCCGCATGAAGTTTGTATCTTAACAGATTAATTAGTTAGTTCAATAATAGTAGTGGTGGCAGCAGCGACTGCATCTTTGCAGATTGTCTCTGTATTATCCATTTGTCAAAGAGCATCTGCATGATTAGAAATGATTACAAATGCCCTAAACTCTCTTTGAGTAATTAAAAGCACCACCATCATCAGTATAATCCATGTAACAATGACAGTGGTGGTGATGCTAAACTTTGAAAGAGAGCTCTTTAGAAATAAGATTCAATATGTTGACATTCCAGAAGATGCTGGTATTTGCATAACTTGTCTCTCTTTGCATAGATGTGTATTTATATGACTTTGAGGGGGGAAATATATGTTTGGGATTTAATGTCATAGGAACTGAGGAAATGTAAGTATGGATTAAGAATGGAAAACACAACATCATTTGCGAAGTTGGCATTTTGCTATATTTGCTGTATCAAATACAGAGTATAGCTTTTAAAATGTTGGGATAGTGCTGATGTGTAGTTATGGTATGTGGAACCAAGAAAGGATCCATAACAAGGTTTTAAATATGGCTGTGATCTACAGTGTCAATGAGAGCCAGTGTAGTGTAGTGACTCAGGAAACCAGGGTTTGAATTCCTGCTTAGCCATGAAAACCCACTGGGTGACCTTGGGAAGTCGCACTCTCTCAGCCTCAGAGGAAGGCAAGGGCAAAACCTCTCTGAACAAATCTTGTCAAGAAATCCATGGTAGGTCTGTCTTAAGGACTTGAAGGCATATAGCAACAAACAGTGCTGACAAACAACATCCAGGAAAACTTTTAACCTCTCCCCAAATTTAAGAGCAGAAAAAGTTCGTCATTATCAGAACCCTCAACAGGTATAACTGCACATTGCTAAACATGTTTTAATCATGCTAGTATGCAAAACAGAATATTAAAATTTACAAAACTAGGTTAAAATATCTGAAAAGGATTTTATCATCAGGTTAGCCAACCAGAAAGGGGGGGGGAATCTGCAGAATCTGCAGAACTGAATTAATATTATTATAGTGTACAGTAGGTATGGGGGGATCTGGATTGCCCCAGGGCCCCCTGTGGGGTAAATGATATCATTGCCCAGGTAGGTCTAAAAATGTGGCAATATTGAGGACAATTTTTGGGGGTTGTTACCCTATACACTTGGGGATCTTAAGGACCCTCAAAATATCAATATTAATTTGAGGAATTAATATACTCAGCTTGGCTATGTGAGAGGATGCAACAGATAGCAGAATCTTTTGACTTGTGTTTACTGGTACTAAAGAGGAGATGTTAAGCTAGATAATACAATGATTGATCTTTATTTGAGAAAACAATAATAACAACATGCACACAAACATTCAGGCTTCAATCATTCATACAAGGCTAGTGAATAAAGTAGGAAATACTGGGATCGAGGAATAGAGAAGGGAGATGTTTGTGGGACATACAACACCTATACTGTAGAGATGAGGTTGTGGAAGAAACCAGCAGAGCAAGATTCCAGAACAGCAACAGCTACACAGTCTGATGTGATGTTGAGAAGCAGGGGGACTTCTGTGAGATTTTGGAAGGGTTTTTATAACTGCCTTCTGGGGATGGGATTTAGAGTGGAAAATCAATGTTTCCTGGAGTTGCTCAAGGTGAGACAAAGTAACTCTGGATATGTTAATGACATTTTAATGTTTGCAGCTACTTTGTGATTGAATGGAGGGAACAACTTCCTTTGTCTGGGAGAAGGACAAAGGTATGAAGATTGTTACAGGTCTGAGTAGCCCAGCTTCCACTAATAGGATTAGCCAAGTGTTCGGACCTTCGGTTGCCTTGCAGGTTAACATTTCTTTGGAATTTGTTCTGGCCCCTCCTTAAGTGCATTCCTTGTTGAGTAATGTTTATCTTTCAGATTCCTAGTTGGGGAATTTCCAAGGTTTGAATGGCCATGCTACGAGGAAAGCCACATTTGACCTAATTATTAAATACAGTTGTCCCTCCGAATCCACGGATTTGGTATCCATGGATTTAAATATTCACGGCTTGAAAAAAATATTTAAAAAGGATAAACCCAAAAGCAAACCTTGATTTTGCCATCTTATATAAGGGACACCATTTTGCTATGCCATTGCATATAATGGGACTTGAGTATTCATGGATTTTGGTATCCATGGGGGGTTCTGAAACCAAACCCCAGCAAATATGAAGGGACAGCTGTATTACCAATTTATTACAGATAGATATGGGGCAGGGGGTTTCAGGGCAGGTAACAGGTTTGGGGGGCAGCAACCCTCCAACATTCCTTGGGGACTCATCTGGCCTTCTGACCCAAAACAACACTCCAGCCATGGTGTAAATGATAACCTGAAGTTTACCCTTCCATTTTAGATTTCTGGTCTCTACACCCTTCCCAAACTCACTTTCTGCACCCAAGCTGTTATGATTCGGGCAGCCTTGATAGACACAGAGATTTAAACGAAAATACAAAAGTGCAGTGCTTTGCCTCCTGCTTTGATAACCAGTCACTAGGCTTAAACTTTTGAGACATACATGTTTGAAATCCCTCCAAGTTGATTTTTCAACTGCTTTGTAAGTGTTGTTTCACTTACAAGTAATTTTATCTGACCCAATATAATATTTCAGAATGATTGTATTTTCTATACAAATCAACCTGAGGCTTGCTTGCTTGCTTATTTATGTAAATAAAAAAAATTCTTCCTTATATCATGAGATCTCAGGGTGATGTACAAATAAAATCAATCAAAAGCAGATTAAAACAATAAATTATACGGTATTCAAATTAACAATGTAGCTGCTGGATTTTATGCTAACTGAAGCTATCAAGTCATCATGAAGGTCAGCCTCATATAGCGTGCATTACCATAGTCTAATTACCAGTGTATGAACTAATTCAGATAAGTTATATCTGTCCAAGAAAGGCTGCAGCTGGTAGAGCAGTTGAAGCTGGCACCAAGCACTTCTAGCCGACTCCACTTGGGTCAATAGTGACAAAGATGGATCTGGGACTACTACCAGATATATACCTGCTCCCTGAAGGATAGCAACTACACCCAGAACAGCCTTTACCCACAATTCCAGACCTGAGAACCACTAGCCCACCATCTTACTAGGAGCTTCAATTTATTAGCCTTCATCCAGCCCATTACAGCACTGGTCCAGCAGCTTTACATTCCCAGCTGAGCCCAATGATAAGAAATAGAACTGGGCATCATCAGGGTATTGATGGCATCCAATGCCTTAAGTCCTAGGTCTTGTCTGTATGAGGCTAAAAAATGTGGATTGATGCACACTAACACTAATTAATGATTGACACATGAAATAACGAGACCAGACACAGAAGCTTGGGTTGAAATACGGGCCACTTTATTGATATCTCACCTATTTATTGTGTATTTTCTTGGGGTATGCAGCCTGAAAACGGGGGAGATACTTTCGCGGGGGCAGCTGGGCAGTTGTTCACCAAGACCTAACTCCCAGCTTCCCTGGGCGACTCACCTGAGCCCCATTTGGGGATCCCGGTGTTCGGGGTTCCCTCTGGGCACCATCTCCTGGAGGACCCTGTATCAGGCAGCAGATCCCTAAGCCATATATCTTCTGTGAGGGATCACAACCTGATGCCGGCCCTAAGGATAGGCTCCCTCGCTGCACCCCATCCATTGGGATGCCGATACAGCTCAGTGATGGCTATCCTTCCACTCAAATTGAGGTTGCCATAGGTGATTGCCAGATCATTATCTCCCCACTCCCTGCCACTGATAGGGGCAAGTGTCCACTTAGCCCCTATCCCCCACAGAGGCTAAAACAGCCTGCACCCCCTTCTGCATACCCTCAAGAAAAAGCTGGATCCCCATGTCTGATAAGTGGACCCCGTCAACTCTATAAAGTTCCGGGCGTTTGTAAGAAATGTTTGGGTACTGGATGAAATGGCCAAGGCCTCCATCCATTGCCCGGTGTACAGCCTTGTTCACTTTTTTGCGGGCGATGTCCAGCAGCTTTCACATGTTTAGGCTACACATGCACCTCAGTGAGATAAGAGCAAAAGCTTGTGCTCTGAAGACTGGTGACCAAAATCATTAATGTATTCAGAAATCTGATGTCATGGTATGCAATAAGTTGGCAGCACACAACATTTCAGTTCATCACAAAGGCACAGAAAGGGATGTATCAAATTGTGGAATCTGAGACCACTGAAATGTCTTGCATTCTCAAATTGTTTGTTTTGTGGCACTTGGGTGATATAAGATTTAATCTCAATGAAATGCATACCCTCCAACTGTCCTGATTTGGCAGAAACAATTCTGATTTATTTTCTGACATTCCACTTTTCCAGCTCCTTTTAAAATGTCCCAGTTTCTCTCACCTCTTCCCACTTACTTCCTTTGTCCTCAGCTTACTTCAGTTGCTGCAAACTGAGTTCAAAGTTCAAAAGTAGTTTGCTCTCAATTAAGTCAGTGGAGTGGGGGGAAGGATGAACTGGAGTCTTGCCCTTCCTAGTAGGTTCAGGCAAAATCAAATTACTGCAGCAACTCCTAGGTTGTGTGCGCCTCATTTATAACTTTTGCCATCTTGGCCACACTCATATTGTTTGGCCATACATGTCCCAGTTTTTATCTGTGAAATGTAGGAAGTTATGGAAATGCATGGACTGGCTATGATCTGATTGCATTCTGTAGCCCTAGGCCTGTTCTTATAGTGCTTCTGGTTCACAGAAGCTGCTGAAGTGCTGCTAAATTGTCCACAAAGCTGAGGTAATGTAAGAAGTCCAGACCATGGAGGCAGGTTTATAATGAACCTGTTCCCATGCTAGCATTGTCCTGGTTTTTAGAACTAACTCTGCCATAATCAACACCTTCTTACTTTTTACCATTAGCTCAAAAAGAAGCCATATTGTGTTTGTTCTTGTGCTGCCATGGTAACATAAAGAAGGACCCTAAAATAACAGGCACAAGCACTGCATAATATAATATATTTAATTACACTAAAGTACTGTACTACTACTAGTAGTACTTGTTTAGAACCACCATGGTATAGGGGTTATAATGTTGGATTAGGGCTGGAGAGTTCTAGGTTCAAATCCCCATGCAGCTGTGAAGTTTGTACAATTTTTTAACTCTGTAAATGGCCAAGGTTTCATGTGAATTAATGAATTAATCTTGTTGCTCTATGCAGGGCATAAGATCTAGGATGTATTGATTCTGGCTTCAATATTTCCCGTTCTCGCTTTGTCTGACGTCAATATATGATGTATTATGCATAGCTTACTGAAACATCTGTATAGCTTCTAAATTGCCTTTATATATTGTTGTTTTTGCACTGTGGTAAATGTTGAGGCATGATGGATCCATATGGTACACTACACTTCACTACACACAGAGGCACATACATATAAACAAAGGCATGTTAACTGTATTACCACAAGATGTTTCTGTATTGTACTGTTGTACTAGTTTGATACTACTTTAACTACCATGGCTCCATCCTACAGAGTGCTGGAATCTGTAATTTGTTGAGGTACTTACATGTCTCTTGCACAGTTCCCTTAATTATAGCATTATTGTTCTCTGGCTTCACAAAACTGTAAATGCAATGATTCTAGTTAAAGTGGCATCAAATTGCTATAATTGTGCAATGTGGATACAGCCTAGTTCTCATATGGAGCTGCCTGGTTTTCTTTTCACCGACATTATTACTGGGCATGCACAATACTAGGCAGACACAGATGATCCAGCTACTGATATTTGAACAGATTTGTTAAGTAACTGATGTTCCCTCACACTCTTTGAAATTGATTTTTTTTAATGTTACACTCTTCTAAAAGAGCTGTATAGTCTCAGACTTTATGCTTCTGTCCCCCTTTCTCTGTTTTGAATCCAGTTTGGTTGCAATTAGTCAATTTTGGATTCCCGAAATGGGTATTTTCTCAGTTCCTACTTTGATTTTCATTCTTCTTCTTCCTCTTCTTCTTCTTCTTCTTCTTCTTCTTCTTCACCTTTTTACATCATGCTTTGGAGAGACTGGGAAATGAAAGAGAGAAAAGATTGGATGGGAGAAGATACTCTCACATTTCAAATAAGATTATCAGGCCCCATTTCTGTTTGACTTTTTGCCAGAATATGGCACCTTCTTAGATGACCTATAGCAGAGACTGTGTAGAGGAAATATCACTCTATTCGTTCTCTTCAGCTTCTCATCAGCTTTTGCTATAATCAGCCATAGGATCCTTTTGGAACCACCTGGCTGGATTGGGTTTTGGATGGTATTGCAGTGGGCTCACTGTTTTGCACTGATTCAAGTCTTTCCTAGCCAGTTTGTATCCAGAAGTTGGTCTTGGAGGATCATTATTTGGCACCATGGTCTTTAGTAAGTATAGTCCTACTTGATTCTATTATTTCCTCCATGTTGTTCAGTATCTATATGAAGCCACTGGGAGAGGTCATTCAAAGCTTTCAATTGAAGTAACACTAATATGATGATGATGCTGACCTCTCTCTGGCTTTTCTTCGCAAACGAAGATTCAGGAAGGACTCATCCCGCGCCTTCTGCAAGCGCGCTGATGACTAAAAAGGCCAATCCGAGATAAACAAGTCCGGTTGCAAAAAGCGCAGCAGAAGGTCTCCTCGGCTGATGTTTTTGGGTTGTGATTCTTTCTGCGTTGTCGTTTCTCTTCAAGACTTGTTCGTCGTGAGTTCTCAAATAAGGCTGCAGCATTGTGGATGTTGCGTCTCCATGCCTCCCGATGTGAGGCCAGGGCGGACCACTGTTGGTGATCAATTTGGCCAAGCCTGAGATGTTGTTTCAGGGAGTCTTTGTATCGCTTTTTTGGAGCGCCCCTCTTACGCTGACCCGTGGCGAGTTCACCGTAGAGTAGTATTTTTGGGAGGCGATGGTCCTCCATCCTAGAAACGTGCCCTGCCCAGCGCAGCTGTGTTCTCAATATCATGGCCTCAATGCTGGTGATCCCTGCTTGTTCAAGGACAGCAACATTCGTCACATAGTCAGTCCAGTGTATATTTAGGATTGTGCGTAGACAGCGCTGATGAAAGCGCTCAGATTACTCTGTAAATTAACACAACAGAAAGAGTTAATGCCATTGAATCTGCATGGGTTTGATAATGGGTTGGATGAAAGTGAATAAGTTGAAATTAAACCTTGAGAAGATGGTGTTTCTGCTGGTCAGGAGAAAGTCTGGCTTAGGGATTCTGAAACAGGATGCCCTTCTCTGAAAGGTCAGGTTCATATTCTGGAAGTCTGTGCTAGTGCTACACTCCCTGGTGGTAGCAGCAGTGAAGAATGCTTTTCCACAACTCTGTCTAGTGTACTCGCTTCAACCCTTCCTGGCATGAAAACCTTCTCCAGCTTTAGATGGATTACAACATCACTACTCTGGAAAGACAAGCTGGCCACCAACAGTTTCTGTTTTCAGTTTCCCAGTTCATTAGTTGTCATCCAATCCATTACTGTGCCAGACACTGATTAAGCACTTAACACTGCAGCTCCTGGATATAATAAAGAAGAGAAGAAGAACTGTGTCTCATCAGCATACTGATGGCACTGTACTCAGCATTTTCAGATCTGTTTGTTTGTTTGTTTATTTGTTTGTTATTTCAGCCACAAGGCTATCAGAGCAGCTTACAAACTGTTTTAAGCAATAGCAATTTACACATCTACAATGTGTTAAGCAGTTTCCAATGTGTGTTAGCTAATTGCCCCCACAAGCTGGGTACTCATTTTACCGACCTACGAAAGGATGGAAGGCTGAGTCAACGTTGGAGCCCTCTGGAATTGAACTTGCAATGTGGTGACTTGCAGTACTGACATTTAACCACTGCGCCATCAGGGCTCCTGTGCAGATAGTTGCAGAATAGCACAAGGGACAAGGCAAATCTTTGTGAGACCCCACCTGGTTAATGCTAAAGAATAGAGCACTACTTTGTGAAAATAGTAGAGCCACTGCCATACCACCAACTCCCAATTTAGGAAACATCCTATCTAGGATATCATAGCTGGTAGTATTGAAAGCTGCTGAGTGGTCCCAGAGAATCAACAGGGTTGCACTCCTCCATCTCATTACCATCATAGGTCATGCAATAAGATGGCCAAGATAGTTTTTGTGCCACATTGGCCTAAAATTGCATTAAAATGGATCCAGAAAATCTGTTTTCTCCTTGACGACCTAGGTTTGGCTTGTCACCACATTTTCTCAGTACCTTTCCTAGGAAAGGGATAATAGTCCCTGAACTTTTGTCAAATTATCTGTGTCAAATGAGGTGCCTTACCGGGTTATTGTAAAATAAACTTCTATTGTAGTTATATGGAGTATTTTTGAAATGTTAAAGGACAATATATAGGATTAGTATTAACGATTCTCCTACATGGCATGTGATGGCATAGTACAGGTACATTCTCTATGCTTCCTTGATACAGTTCAACAAATCAATTTCTGAGCTAAAGAGGAGCTACAGGCTGGCTAATAGTGCCTTGCTTCTTTCTAATACTCAGTTTTCCTTGGCAGACAAGGAGCCTTCATAGGTGATAAGATGTTTATTATCATTACACTGAAGTCTGTGCCAAATTACCTGAAATTCTGGGTTGTTTCCCAGAATGGCTGCTAAAGTGCTAAGTTCACAAGGTTTGTAACAGTAACTAAAGAGTATTATTCTTCCTGTAGTGTTTTAGATATGCTTCCAGAATCAAAAGACTACAGCCTGTCCTTTTGGAGTTCATGATTCTTCATAATGTGACTTTTATTATGGGTACTTGGGGTGAATTTAGATCTGTCTTTGTGACAGGAGATGGAGATTTGAACTGTGCTCTGCAGTCCATGGAATTAATAAATTAGAGACATTTGATAAAGATGAAAATGCTAATTGATGATTTTGAGTTATTGATGATACTACCAGACACAGTTCCTAATGACAATTTCATATGTGATTAATTAATTTTGCTAATTAATAAAGTTGTTTGCTGGCTAAAACATTAAAAAGAAGCATGTGAATATAATAGAGAGAAACTGCCAGTCAAAAATATACCTCCTACGTACAGCCATCAGCAATACACTTTGTAAATATTTTTACACGAAGGGAGAGATGGGGTTATCAAAAAAGTCTTTGATAAAGCATTAGGGAGAATCCAAGAGTGGATGTGTGTTGGCAGAAAAGTAGATTCCACTGGAATCAGAAAAGAAGTAGGAGCCTTCCCCACTGGGGTATGATGAACGTCTCCAAAGTTGTTTTTGGGAGGGCTGGTTTTAGTAGTGAAAACATCTTCAGAAGCCCAAAACTTAAAAGAGAACTTTATCAAAATGTTTTATAGATGGCACCTCACACCGGTCAAGCTGGATAAAATGTACAAAACAGGGGAGAAAAAATGCTGGAAATGTGAGGAGGGCATGGGGACACTAATTCATATGTGGTGGAAATGCCCCAAAGCGAAAAAGTATTGGAAACAAATTCATATTAAGATTAAAGAGACTCTAGGTGTCTGTTATCCTCTAAAACCAGAGATCTATTTGCTAAATATGTTAGGAGAGGTTAAAGGAGATAACCTGAAACATCACTGGAGGATCATACTTTATATGATATCACTGGCAAGAACCTTATTTGCAAAAAAAAAAAAAAAAAAAAAAATGGAAAGAAAAATCAACTCCCACGATAGAGGAGTGGAAGATCAAATTGTGGGAAATGATGGATGCAGATAGACTGACAACATTATTAAAAGAGAAATCTGTGGAGAAAACTGAAAAGGAGTGGGAACCCATTCTATGCTTTTTGGAAGAAAAATAATATTAATAAAAAGGGGAGAAAAGAATGAGAGAATTTGGGATCAAACCTAGAGAAAGCAAAGAAAAAGGATAAGGTCTAAAAATCAGACAGAAAAATTTAGTTTGTATGGTACGATGAGATAGCTTAGAAGTAGCAGTGAAGATAATCAAATAGGCAGAAAGAATAAGGATAGACAAATAAAGAGCAACCAAAGCAATAAAGGTTAGAGGAAGGAAGTGAGGAGGGGGGGGGAAGGGTTTTTTTTCTTTTCTTCTCTACAACTCCAAGGTTTGAATAAAAAGAAAAATAAAGTTACAAAAGTAAGTTGGAAAGTATAGATAACGAAATATGGCAAGATTTGTGAAACAGATGTAATATGTGTAATATATGTAGTATATGCAATACGGAATTGTATAAAACAAAATGTGATAAATGACATGGATATGGATAATGTGTAACTTCAAAAAAATATAATAATAATAATAAAAAAAAGAAAACATCTTCAGAAGAAGGGGAAGAAAGTTCCAAGTGTCTGCCAGTGGGGTGCTAGATTTAGCCCATGGAGACTTGCCATTCATTAAAGATAACACACATCTTGTTTCCAAATATTTGCATATGGCATTTGTGGTGAACCGAAATGTGAATTAACATGTATCTTGCAAAATGATAGCTATGTTGGGTGGGTGGGAATTCTCAGTCACAAGGAACTTATAAACAGTCTTTCTGTATCTATATAGATCAAGAGTGGGAATTGTGTGGCGCTCTGGATGTTGCTAACTGTGATTCCAAACAGCCCTAGGAAGCATAGCCAAAGATGAGGAATACCAGGATTTACAAATCAACAACATTGGAATGATTCCCACCCTTGGTATAGGCCAGAGTCCTACTTTTTATTACTACTAAAAGGAAACTCATTGAAATAAGAAGGAAATATTAGCCATACCAAAGTCCTAGGAGTTTCAATGGATCTATTCTAATTAGGACTTACTTTGGATTTAGCTCTAAATTTGTAAATGTGCAGTTTGTAGTCATGTTCAGAAGTCTGAATATAAACAATGAACATAGTTTATAGACTGAACATAAACAATGGAAATAGACAAAATACAGTACTGTGTTTTATCCTCTGTTCCTTTCTCACAAGAAACAGAAAGAACATGAGTTTCAAGCAGAATTTTCTTGGGTTACTTTGACCCCTACTAGCTGCTAATGTATGTAGTTTTTTTCACTTCTTGAAGACACTTCAAAAGCAATAACAGTAGGAATAATATTCCCTCCCTCTCCACTATACTAGATTTGGTAAGGTGCAGGGCTGCTGAAATTCCACAAGGCAAGTCATGTTTCATCATGCTTGGGGAGTAGCTGGAGCATAGAGATGTGGAAGATTGACACCCAAATGTGTTAATCCTACCTCAATGCTAGTGTAGTATATCCAACCCCCCACATCAGCTGATAAAAGTGTAACACCTCTCATTTCTATAATGTTTTTAATCAAGTAGCTCATACATCAGCATTGCTTTATTCAGTGTATGCTGACAAACAGTTTTGCTCAGAAATCTCTAAGAATTGCTTGGCCTCTTGTATATATACCTGGGGACTGACTTCAGTCTTAGGAGATTATCATACAGGACCCTAGAAACTGTTCCTGTCCTGCTACCCCTCCACCGCTACACTCCCACCCCACTCCCATCCCTGTAACAAAAGAAAAAAAAATGTTTCAATTGCTTCCCTTGCTGCGCAGTCAGGAGTGTCCCTCTCCCTTCGACAGTCCAGGTGTGAATGGAGCTGTCACAAAGCTCCATTCATGTCCTGGAAAGCAAATCCTGCTCGTTCTCACGAGAGAATAATTGGCGGGAAATTTGAAAAGTAAAAAGTAAAAGAAACTAAAATGACAGCAAGCACAAAAACACTCTAAACACTTAAAAAGGAACCGGGGTGGGTGGGCGGGCGGAAAGGTTGACACTCACCTGGATGTCCCGATCGCACCCAGAAGTGCTCTGGCAAGGACCTCATGGTGACATCATGTGATGCTGGCATTGCACCAGCAGAGCAGGTCATCTTTTCACTCCCCCATGCTTCCGTTTCTGTAATGGAATGGACTTCTTATTTGGGGATTTTCCCCATGAATACGAGGAAGTGGGGGGAACAGGAGCAGAACAGGAGCATCACGGGACAGGGACAACATCATCTGAAAGGTAAGGCATTTAGCAGTCTCCTGTCATCCTGGGATGTTTTCACCGTCTGATAATCTCCTTAGCTTCTTCTCAACCTTGATTAATTATTTTGAACTGACATGGAGTTTCACACCAAATTAAATATAGTCTTGTGGTAATGAGAAGTGTGTTTGTGCACATGTGGAAGAGATACAGTCTCAGTCAAAAGTCTCCGTCCATCAATTATATGCTGAACACATGAATGTAATGAAGACATCTCTTAACTGAAAACATTACAATAATCTCCACAGAGGACAGAACTGTGTTTAAAAATTGAAATCAGCACAAATGAAATGGAAGAGTAGACATTTGGTACACATGCTAAACCTCTTAATGAGAGACATAATTTATACATCTTTAGTTTTCACTATATTGCATGATTCCACCCGCACCCCCCAGTTGAATACCTTCTAATGGACTGTACTTCATTTCTCTCATGGGTTAAATATAGTGCTTGGCAGAGTATGAAATGTTAATGACACAGAATCATTTTATGTACAATTCTAAATGCAGTTTTCAAAGTGTATTTTTCTCCCTCTTAATCATTGAGTCCTGTGGTCATTCATATGAGTACTTTTTATGTATTACAATATTAACTGACAAGCTTCTCTATAATCCAACATTCCTTCTTAATTACATTTCACGTTGAAACTACTGAAACCTTCAATATATGTATTCACCAAAGTTTTATGTCCATTTCCTGCGAGATGAGCTATATTGCAGAGTTGTTTTTCTCAGCTGGCATGGTAAAGTCACATAGAAATATTTAATGAGATTTTTATAGCATTTAAAAGAACACTAGCAGTAACATTTTTTTCCTTGTATTCCCCCAACAAAATTTTGTCACTCTCATGAAAAATACCAGTAAGACCATTAATTTCTGAGACTGACCTAGACAGATATTTATCTGTCCTTAAGAAGCCATAAAATTCCTAGCAATGTGTGTTAGATGTGCTTGTTACCTGAACTCATAAGCAGCTGGTAGACCCCCACAGGGGTGGTAAATCCACCAACTACCCTTGCTAGACCTATTGTCAATGGTTTCCCCATCCTTAGTGGATATTAATCTGATAGAAGATGAAGCATAAGATGTCTCATGAGTGTCATCTCTCATATATGTAGCACTACTAAATACCCGAAAGGAAAGAGATCATGTCTGCTCTTGGAAGCCAAGCTGTGCCAACCCTGATTAGTACTTGAATGGGAGACCACAAATAAATACCAGGTGCTGAAAGGTATATTTCAGAGGAAGGAAATGGCAAAACCACCTCTGAGTATTCCTTGCCTAAGAAAACCCTATGAAATTAATGGAGTCACCATAAGTTAACCGGTGACTTGGCGGCACATATTGTTGTTTAACAGCTCTCAAGTCAACTTTAACTTATGGTGACCTATGAATGAGAGACTTCCAAGTCACCTTATCATCAGCAGGTCTTGCAGACTCAAGGCCATGACTTCCTTCATTGAGTCTATCCATCTCTAACACAGTCTTCCTCTTTTCCTATTGCCTTCTACCTTACCAAACATTATTTTTAGTGAGTCATATCTCCTCATGATATATCCAAAGTATGTCAGTCTCAGTTTAGTCATGTTGGCTTCTAGGGAGCGTTCAGTCTTAATATGCTCTAGGACCCATTGATTTGTCTTTGTAGCAGTCCAGTTTCCCTAGAACTCTTCTTTAGCACCACATTTCAAATGAGTTTATTTTCTTCCTATCAGCTTTTTCATGTTCAGCTTTCACAAACATACATCAAGATTCAAAATATGATGGCATGAACAATCCTTAGTATTCGATGATATATCTTGACACTTGAGGATCTTGTCTAGCTGCCCTTCCAAGTCCTAGTCTTCTTCTGATTTCTTGACTGCAGTCTCTGTTCTGATTAGTGTTTGAGCCAAGGTATGGAAAATCTTAAACTATTTCAGTGTCTTCATTGTCTGCTTAAAAGTAATGTAAATCATCTGTGGTCATTATTTTCTTAATTTTAGGTGTAAACCTGCCTGTGTACTTTCTTCCTTGACTTTCTTCAAAAATTGTTCCAAGTCTTTGCTATTTTCTGCTAGTAGTATGTTATCATCTGCATATCTTAAATTGGTTATGTCTCTTCTTTCAATTTTCACACCTCTTGTCTCCATGTCTAATCCTGTTTTAAATATAATATATTCAGCATACACATTAAACAGATAGGGTGATAAAATGCAGCTGCATCTGACCCCCTTGACAATTGGAAACCATTCCATTTCTTCATAGTCTCTCCTGATGGTAGCACTTATCCTAAGTACAAGTTATGCATCAGGACAATCAAATGTTATGGCACACTTATTTCTTTTAGAGTGACCCATAGTTTTTCATTACCTACACAGTCAATTTTTGGCTATAATCTATACTGATTTACTTCTGAAATTCTTTGGTGTGCTCTGTTATCCAATGTATGTTTGCAATATGATCCCTAGCGCCTCTTCCTTTCCTGAACCCACTTTGGACATCTGGCATTTCTCATGCCAAAGATGGTGAAAGTCATTGCTGTGGAATTTTGAGCATCACTTGGCTTGCATGCAAAATTAACATAATGGCCTTGTGGTTACTGCAATCCCTGGTCCCCCCCCCTTTCTTGGGCATTGGAATGTATATTGAGTGTTTCTAATCTATGGGCTATTGTTTTGTTTTCCAAATTTATTGACAGATTTTGTTAGAACAAGAATAGATTATGTCTCTATAAACTGAAATAGCTTTATTGGTGTGCCATCCATTCCTGGTGATTTATTTCTCCCAAGTGCTCTGAGTGCAGCTTCCACTTCAATTTCTAAAAATTGGAGTTTCATCTTCATGTGATTCTTGAATGAATCTTTTGACCTTTCATCTCTTTTGTACATTGTTCTTCTGTGTATTTTTCCAACTTTTTTTATTAATACTTGGTCATGTAATGTGTTCCCCTGCTGGCCATAGACCATCCCCATTTTTAGTTTAAATTTCCCTTTGATTTTTTCAGATCACGTGGAAGATGTTTCCTGTTTTTCCTTTTTTGTTGTCAACTTCTATTTCTGTATTGATTCATATTGTAGTTCCCTTTTTTTTAATACCACACATTTAAGAAATGGTTCTCAGTTAAGAAGAGTTATTATTATTCTATACCACTGCTCCATTGCTTAGAAGAAAAACTTTTTAAAAAGCTACTCTATTTAATATATAATTAGAATTCAGTACACAACCACTATATTGTCATTACTAAAAGAATGGGAAGCTATAATAGGTGAAAAACAAAGCAGAACCCTTTCTCCACATACATTTGCTGAAACATAATGGGCTAGTATTTTGGCAATGACAAGAGAAAGTGAAGGTGAAGATAGAACTCCAGAGCTGATTTCAAGACTCTTCGGATTCATGGATGTTTCCTCCCAGATTCCGCCATCTATGTAGCTTTTGAATTGCTTCCTACTTTGTACTATAATCTGAAAAGCAACATAAAGCCTGTGAGGCATTCCAGGGGATAGCATGCTATTATGGTAATCTTTCCATCCATGCTGTGAAGAAGGAATGGAAGAGGCAGCGGGGAGGATGGACTTTGACCTAGGAGCTCTCAATAAAATGGCTTATTTTGATGAGGGCTCAGCCACCATTACAGAGTCTGAACAGCATTCTCATTGAAATCAAGAGGGAATCTTTAACTGGATTTTAACAGTACTTGCTGATAATGAGAGCCCTCAAGAGCCTCCTCCCTGTGATGATAAGAAAGGGGTTAGCTTTTGTGGAAAGTATTCTACTAAGCCTCTCAGCTCCCTGAAGACACATCTCCTTTCTCTTAAAGCTCGATTTATGGAGGGCCATGCAAACAATCACAGCAGAAAAGAAAGTGTGCTTATCTGACAGGCAATGATGATAAGTTGCTGTCCAGGCTCCAAGTGCTGAAATGACACATCCCAATACTCAGAAACTTCTCTTTCAACATCACTTTACCCCTTTTTCTTTGCATCCATTTTATACTTAATTCCCTAAACGAATTTTGTTCCTCCCCCTAATGTCCATAATCCTCATGCTTAATACCATTTCTAATTAACTAGCTTTATAATATAGCTATATTTCTTTTATTCTCTCAGCTGATGATTCTGACTTAAGTAATGTTGCTTCCATTCTTTTGCTCCTTCACTACCTTTATGGATAATCTGAGCCTTGTTTTGCTGCTGCAGTCTTTACTTGGGCAATTAGTCTAATGGATATTTCAAAAGAACAAAGAAATCTCAAGGAAGCCAGCTGTGCCTCACTTCAAAGTGAAGATGACCAACTGCACAATATGCATATTACAGAACCCCAAAGCATGAGAAAGTTACTTTGGGGAGGAGGAGGAGGAGGCAGTGGAAAATTCTGAAAGTTGTAGTCATAACAACAACAACAAAAAAACCTCAAGGTTTTTATAAACCCACTACAGACATCATATACATGCACTTCATCCACATGGACAGTGGGGCTATGGCGACTAACCCCACAGACCTCACATTTGCATATACAGTGCAGAAGGCACCCTTAACACGTACAAGTGTTGATGCAAAAGCACCATACAACTGGATGCTGTGTATAAAAATATTTCCTGATTACATGGAAACTTTGTGTGTACACTTGCTTGCACAAAGGGTCCTTTCTTGAAGTTGTTTACACTTAAAGTGAAAATACCAAGAAAAAGAGCTCGTCAGCCTGTCTGCACCCTACCAATGTACTGAGTGAATGTATGAGCATCATGTCTGAAGGTGGCTATAATGGAAGTTGGAAATGGTGTCCATCAAGGTTGGGCAAGTGTTACAATTACAGTGTTTGAATGTTACAATTATAGTGTTGCTGTTCCAGCAGACAATGCTCTGCCCCCAGGACCCTCTGGGGCCACATAGACTGCCCAAAATTCAAAATAATGGAAAAATAATACCAGTAGTGGCCAGAAGTTTTGAAAAATTGATGTTATTTATGTTAAACAGCATGTGGGGGGGTCTACTCAAAAGATACATTGTCCCTCTAGGAGGTTTCCAGAAGAGGCAATTTATCATTAAGGTGGAGGACAGGAAAAGAGCATTATGTGGGGAATGGATAGTTTAAAGTAATTATAACAACAACAACAACAACAACAACAGGATTCTTGGGATTCTTGTGGCTCCAGGGTGGCTCTTTGTACAACCTTGTTCTATCTAATAAATTAACTACAACAATTTCAATGGGCATAAATCCATCCGTTAGTTGATTCTTCTTGGCATGTTTTTTCCTCATTCACTCTGCTGCCAGGAAATTGATATGACTACATGCTCTGCTTCAGGATGCTTGAAGTAGAGGCCATTTCCAATTACTTTCATGTGTTTTGTAGATCAAGACTAAATCTGATTGTGGGAGAGGCATTCTTTCCCTTTGGCAAGGTAGGCAATGTGCCACCAGCAGGCTTCACCATTTTTACTTCCAGCTTCTCCAATAATTCAAAAGTGACTCTCCATTGGTAAAATATGGCTGTGTTGTGGTGGTTAAAATGCACAATTTTGCCTTTAAAAAGGCATTTTGGGGAGCAAACACGTTGTTTATAAGTCCACTATGGATCCTGGAAACCTTTGAGAAGTGCCAATTGACTCCCAAACAAGACACACAGTCCCTATGTGCTTTCTTTTAGTACGGAAGTGCATTGTTTAAAAACAAAAATGACACTTTTGTAGTGGTGTGCCCAGGTGTACCTCTCTGGTGAACAGTGGGATGCTTTGGGTTATGGTGGCTGGGGATACATTTTTTTCCCTCCCAGATCAGGCTGAGAAATGATTTCTTTAAAGTAGATAACATTTTGTGGATTTTAACAATAAAGTCACAGGACTCACCTTGACCACTCTTATGCTCTGCTTTTCGTAATGGTGTAGATTACTTTTTAGAAAATGTTGAGAAGAGTTAGAATTTTAGTGGCATGAACGTGAGCACAGTACTGCAGCAGCAGTGGGATCTCAAGAGACATGAACATTTCTATGTCACAACATGAAAATCTTCCTATAGAAATAATGACATGATGCCAACCAATAAACGGTGAAGTTGGGTAGACAAAAATACCTGCAAGAACAGTATCACTTCATTTTTATGATCCCTCTGAGGTTTTCCAGTTGAAGAATTTCAGGTTGTTGGGTTCACAGAAGATATGTCTGTCTTCTTTACATATCACAGAATCACATGAACAATGCCTATTGTTTTCAGCCATGATTCAGTTTGAGATATCGATATGGCATGTATAGTTCAGTTTTTATGATCACAGATAAGAGACAGAACATTCTGCAACTTGTGGACCCAAAGATTGAAATGGTACACTGAATGCAGGCATAGATTGTCAACTACACATCTTAAGAAACTTTGCAGTGTGTTCTTATGGCAAAGGAAAAATTTGTTGTGTTTGTTTGTAAATTAGTCTGGTATCTATAGAAACTGTCTCCCATTATAGCTGAATGCGACTAATTTATGAATATTTTTGAATACTGAATTAAAAAATGTAGCCATGTTAGTCTGGATCAGCTTGCAGTTAGTCTCAAAGGTGCTACAAGATTCCTGTGGACTTCTGAATGTTACAAATGTGGGGAAATGATATATTTCAGTGTAGAGATGCAATGTGAGGTAGTGATTATAATGTTGGCTTGGGACTTAAGAGAGTCAGGTTCAAGTCCCTAATGAATTGTAAAACACACTGCAGCTGGTCAGTGTCCCTTTCTCAGCCTGGCCTACTCACAGGGGTTTTATATGGATAAAGGGGGAAGGAAGAGAGATTTCTATATCTCTTTGAGGTCACAAGAAAAAGGCTAGGATGGATGGATAGACAGACAGATATAAATTCAGAGAGCTCATTTCAAATATCCTGGAAACAGAGTATGTCAAGGACTGGAGAGATAAAGGGAAAAGAGAACATGAGAATAGCATGCCAGATAGTCTTGTCTGGCATACATTCCCACCACCTGTGGCCCATAAGTGCTTCAATAAAGTGCACAGGTGGGGCTTGAAGACAACAGCCAGCATGATGTTGCTCCCCTTCCCTTGAAACCCTGGGGTCCTATCACACTACACAACTGGAGTGCTATCATTCACTTTGACTGCCATATGAAATCCTGGGGTGTGTAGTCTGGTGAGGTAGTAGAACTCTAGGAGAAAATTCTAAACACTCCTCTCTAAACTGCAAAGCCCAGGAATCCACAGGATGGAACCATGGCAGTTAAAGTGGAATCATAGTGCTATATTTATGTAGTGTAAAAGGGCACCTGGTGAGATCTCCTTCCTGACTCTGCTGATGGACATGACAACCAAAGTATGGCGTTTCCATTCAGCCATACAAAATAATCAGTGGTAAGCACTAATAACTGTACTATGTTTTCTTTTTCTTGACCTCTTTCAAAGCCACTTAAATCACTGGTCATTTTCACATCTTAGGACAGCAAACTCCATAGTTTAATTATGCATTATGCACATCTACTGACAATCAATTTCTCTCTTATCTTTCTTTTTTCCATCTGCAAAAATTTACCAGATTACTTGTGGAGAAAATTCAATGCCAATTAACTAGGTAAATAGATATTGCACAAATTATAGATTTATATACAGATTACGTCAGCGTAAGAGGGGCGCTCCAAAAAAGCGATACAAAGACTCCCTGAAACAACACCTCAGGCTTGGCCAAATTGATCACCAACAGTGGTCCGCCTTGGCCTCACATCGGGAGGCATGGAGACGCAATATCCACAATGCTGCAGCCTTATTTGAGAACTCACGCCGAACAAGTCTTGAAGAGAAACGACAACGCAGAAAGAATCACAACCCAAAAACATCACCCAAGGAGACCTTCTGCTGCGCTTTTTGCAACCGGACTTGTTTATCTCGGATTGGCCTTTTTAGTCATCAGCGCGCTTGCAGAAGGCGCGGGATGAGTCCTTCCTGAATCTTCGTTTGCGAAGAAAAGCCAGAGAGAAAAAAAAAAATAACCTCTAAGTGAATACACATAGACTGCTGCCAGTGTGTCACTATGGTTGATCTTTTATAGTATAAACTTTTAAAATATTAAATGTTATACCTGTAAAATATTAAGTATCATGCTTTTTACAACACCCTGGCTGGCCTGAAGATGGAAAAGAAAAGATCAAGGAATAGCAGATCAGTGCTTTTATACTGGAGTTCTAATTATGCAGTAAATCATGAAGTTTTTATTATGTTTTTGTCTCTAAAGAAAATGAAGCAGTGAGGTTGAATATAAGCTGGGTTTTCTTGATACCAAGATGAGAAACATATATTGTTTGGTTTCTTTAAAGCCAATCTTATACCAAAAAAACAGGAAGTCTAGACTGAGTGTCTAAACATATTTATTAGTTAATTGAATTTACATTGTTGACAATTTTCAGCTACTTGCTTGGTTGCTAAGCAACTGCTTTTTCATTTTGTGCATGTTATTGTCATAATTTGGTAATTAATATGACAGTTGTATAAATACTATTTTCTTCTATTATATCAATTTTCGATTTTTCTGTCGATGTTGGAAAGAGCCATAAATAAATAGATAGATTAAATAAATAAATCCCTGTTGTCTGGAAATCAGTAAACTTTGTACAACCAATTTTTACTGATGTTGGAAACTAGTACATTATTGGTTTAGCAATGATTACTATTTGTGTCTCTTCATAAACTTGGCATGGCTTGATGAATCTTTCAAGTTTTACTTCTCCACAGTTTTTAAAGCCAAGTTCATTCAGAGAATCAGAGTTGGAAGAGAGCACAAGGGCCATCCCAGTCCAACACCCTACCATGCAGGAATAAGCAATGAAAGCACTCACAACAGACAGCCATCCAGCCTCTGCTTTAAAACCTCCAAAGAAGGAGATTCCACTATACTCTAAGTCAGCGTATTTCACTGTCAAACCACACTTAAAGTCAGGAAATTCTTCCTAATGTTTAGATGGAATCTCTTTTCCTGTAGTTTGAATCCATTGCTCTGTGTCCTTGTCTGTGGAACAGCAGAAAACAAGCTTGCCCCATCCTCAATATGACATCCCTTCAAGTTTTAAACATGGCCATCATAACACCTCTTAACCTTCTCTTTTCCAGGTTAAATATACCCAGCTACCTAAGCCACTCTTCATATGGCATGGTTTCTAGGACTTTTACCATTTTGGTTGCCCTCCTCTGGACACATTCCAGCTTATCAATATCCTTCTGGAATTGTGGTGCCCAGTATGTTACACAGTATTCCAGGTGAGGTTTGACCAAAACAGAATAAAGCATTACTATTACTTCCCTTGATCTAGACACTATACTCCTATTGATGTAGCCTAAAATCACATTGGCTTTTTTAGTTGCCACATCACATATTGTCTCACATTCAGTTTGTGGTGTACTAAGACTCCTAGATCCCTTCCACATGTACTGTGGTCAAACCAGGTGTCACCCGTCCTATATCTGTGCACTTCTCTCTTTTTTTCCTGCCTAAACTGTACATTTTTCCCTGTTGAAATTCATTTTGTCAATTTTGGGCCAGCTCTCTAATCTAATTCAGATTTTGTAACTTCATCTTGAGCATTTAGAAATTGAGTTTTTGCATCTGAAGAAAAGAGATTGGCAAAGTTACAAAGATGTGCAATTACAGAAGATATAAGTACTCTAGGTGTGAATCACCTTCAGTGTTTCACTATCTGCAATGGTTGAAATTTGAGGAGTGCTGGAAAATTCCACCTAGCGCAGAAGAATTCTTATTTGCAGGAGCAATGACTTCATGCCCCCCCATCATCTACAATTGTATAAATACACAAAAGCACCAGATCATGACTGATCTTGGAAGCTAAGTAGGGTCAGTCCTGGTTAGTACTTGGATGGGAGACCACCAATGAATACCAGGTGCTGTAGGGTATATTTCAAAGGAAGGAACTGGCAAAACTGGAATCTGGGTGTTCCTTGCCTAAGAAATATCTATGAAATTCATAAGTTTGTCATAAGTCAACAGGTAATTTGAAGGCACACACCAGACACATAACCACACATCTTTTTCATTCATTTGTTCAATGGATCAATGTACATCTGATGCCAGCTAGAATTTTAATATATGGCTGGGTTTTTAATGGAAATGTTAATACACACAGAGAGAGAGGGGGTCACTAAGTTTAACCAATGAGATATCTTTGAAAATTAAACAGTTGTCAGTTGGTCCTCAAAGTTCTTTAGCTTTCCCAAGTTGCTTTCAGGGAAGAAGAAATGGTGTTTATGGGTTTCCATCAAGTCCTCAGTGGTTATAATCAAATAGTTCTAGGATGGCTGAAACCTTACAACATACTGCTGTTCATGCCTATTAAGAAGTCCCATTGATTCTACTGAAATATAGTCCCAGGGAAGTGTGCATAGGATTTTAGTCTGTAAGTGGTGTAATGTTTGATATGATCTAAATGAAAGTAAAATATAAATTGTCACTGATGAAGCCACTTTAAATAAGCATCTCTACAATAAGGACATAAAATGCAGCCATCATCATTCCTTATAACTCAAAAGCCTATTGTACTAGCGTTTCAGAATACATCCTGAAAAGCAATTAACACATGTGAGTGTTTTGCAAAATTTTATTAGTTCAATGCCTCAAATAATTATTTTCAAATAATGCTGTTGCACTGAAGATCTCTTTGATGTGGCATTCCTCTTCTTTGCTTTCTCTGGTATAATAAAGTGGTACTGTTAAAATGCATTAAATCTAGCACTTTCTTTTCAGTGCTTCCGCTTATGAATAATATATCTGAACCCATTAATTGTGCTACACTATAAGAAAATAGCTATTAGGGTTCACATTGCTTGAAACAGGCCATTTTACACCAATAAGTAATACAAATACTAGGAGGTAGTAATGGATGTGAATGTTTCCATCCCAGAGCGGTCCCTTCAGTGCTAGTCTTCTATCTTTGGTGGATTTATGTCATCTATGTATTTACTGATTGAATTTGTTCATTACATTTATATTCTTCCATTCCTCTAATGAGCTCAAATATGGTCTAAATGGCTCTTTTCCTTCCCACAGTATCTTCACAACAACTCTGTGAGGGTAGATCAGGCTGTCACACATCACATTTCATGGTACAATGGAGTCTTGAGTCTTCCAATCCCCTGCCCACCTACTCTATCTATCTATCTATCTATCTACCTATTAATTGAGCAATACAGTATAGACTTTGCAGTTTAAAATCTGCCATAGTGCAGGTTAAAAATTCTTGGCATGGTGATCATTAAATTTAATATTTTGGGCTTGTCTAGATGAGCAATTTACCGCGGATCCCCCCCCCCGCATGTTGGAGGCCTTCGGTCCAAATGACGCAGAGCTCTTGCCCCAGTTCACCTCCAGAAAAGCCTGACAACATCTAAACTTAAGCCAGAGGGAAGCTGGAGTAAACCCTATTTAAATGTTTCAAAATAATTCAAGCTATTGCTTGAAACAATTTGTAAGCCGCTCTGCTAGCCTTGTGGCTGAAGAGCGGGGTATAAATAAATAAATAAAAATAATAAATAAATAAAACCCCTGGGAAAACCTATGCCATGCAGGGAAAACCTAGATGGGTCCAGTACGGGAACACAGCAGTCTGTGCCAGCATGCTAGGTTGTATCGCTGAACTCCTCTGCCTCCACCACTGGTTGTTGCTCTAAAGCTGGGAAGGAGTCCCCTAGCACATGATCAAGCTCACCTGCATGTGACCAGCCTTGATCACATGCTGAAGGCATCCTTCCTGGCTTCAGAGAGTGTGCTGCATGACAGCAGCGGAGGCACCCACCAATACAACCTGGTGTGTGTGTGTGTGTGTGTGTGTGCAGACGTCTGCCCATTTTGTCACAGTAACAGGGGGAGGGGGATCCGGAGCAGCTCCAGAGCCAGAATACTCCAGCCAGAAGGATTCTCAAGGTATGAAAGGTGTCACCAAGCTTGTCTAGTGCTTGAATAACTTAGTTTTGTGCATTCTTATAATAATGATCCAACTATCAAAGTCCCCACCTCTGTTCAAGACATAGGTTGTTTTCCTCAATAGGGATATATCAGGCATCTGCTTTCAGTCCAAGGGCTAAGACTGGGCCTTTCTTTCATACTTGCTGGGCTACCTACAGGATGGATGCAATTTTCAATCCAGAGTCCTCACATAGATATCATAGACAAACAAACAACACACATTTGAAAAGTGCACAAAGAAAAATGTGCACACTTGAAATGTGTGCAAATCTGCTGAAATATATTTCAGTCAATGGGGGAATGTATCCAAATATAATAGGCAAGCTTATTATTATAAAAATATTTCTTCTTCTGTATAGTATCTTCTGACAGGAAGGAAGGATGGGTAGTGACAGCAGGGGAAGGGAAACTTAGCAAGTAAAGTTTTTGTGATGCACAGAAGAGATGTAATTCTTGGTTGCAGTTTCCCCTCCCTTATGGAGTATAATGATATTAAAAGACAAATTTAACCTTTTAGAGGTCAGAAAAAGGGTATCCAGTATAGAATGTGTAAAAAAAAAAATGGAGGGAGAGAATAAAGGTGGCTAACTAGGCTGCAAACCACCCCTCCAACTGCTTATTGGGAAGATTTCATTATGCACTGGGTTAAAGACAAGAACATCAGCAGGGAATTAATCTAGTAAAAAGCCCAGATGACAGCTCAGATTATGCAAATGACACCATCACTCCAAAGAAAAGGCAAGGGCAAAATAGATGCTGGATCAAAAAAAAAAATTAAAAGATTTAGAATCTTAAGTGTTCAGAAGTAAGATGTATGACAATGACATGATCAGACATGACCATATTATTTAACAAAGATCCATATTTAGAGAAGCCTCCAGAGACCAACTTCTAAGAAGCTAAAGCTTCATGTGTAAGAGGAACTAATTACCCTCTCGGCATTTCATGCTCTGTGATCAAATGTAGAATTGCTAAGCAAAAGCTAGTACTGATGGAGCTTCCATGAGATATATCCTAAGTACACAATTAAGTCTTGGGTGAAAGAGAACCCGAGAGAGAGCAGGGAGAGAGAAATATCTGATAAGAGTGTGGGACAAAAATAATAGGGAGAGACATCCTGGTCCCCTCACCTCTTTTTTCCAATATTCAGACGTACTTAAGAGACTATAGAGATATTCACATGGGGACAAAAATAGCATCCCTGTCTCGCTATCTCCTCCCCCGCCCCTCCCTTCTCAGTAACAAAAACTTTCACATTTACCTTAATCACATGTAATTCCCTCCCCCTGGCTGAATTCACTTCCTGTTTGATATCCTGGGCTGTTCTCGTGAGAGAATGAGTGTAGGGGAAATTCAAAAATATGAAGGAAAATGAACATATAAAAGTGACAGCAAGCACAAAAACACACTTAAAAAAAAAAGTAACCTGGGGAGGGTACAAAAAAGTGTGTCACTTTCCTCGATCTCCCGATCACACCCAAAAGTGTTCTGCCACAGACCTCCCAGTGATGTTGGCATTGCGCCAGCATAAGGGGGCACAGTTTCACTTGCCCGTTGTTCCATTTTAGAAACAGAACAGGTGATCTATTGATGGCTTAGCCTGTCAATATAAAGAAGCAATGGCAGAACGGAAGCAGCATGGGAACATGATGACTCAGGGACATCTTCTGTAATTCAAGCCCTTTAGTGATCTCCTGGCATTGTTGTCATGCCATATTAACTGTGTCTGATAATCTCCTATGTGTTCTGATAAATAACTGTGGCACAATCCCAGGGAATAAGCACTTCCAATTCCCTTTGATTTCAATGGGTGAGTCAAACATATGCTTTTTTTTTTTTTTGGTCATTTCAAATCAAAAGGACTGAATTTTATCACATTGTACCCAGTATTTTATATTTTGGGTTACATGAAATAAAGTATGGGGCTCTCTCCATAAGTCTGCATATAGTATTGCATGAACTTATCTGGGGATTGATTGAGCAGGAGGAGTTTTAAAAGTTGAATGCCCTTGTTCAGCTTCTCAGAGAAGAATTACAGCAGAAAGTGCTACCCTGATTCTCCTGGTGCACATCCACTCATTTTTCCAAGGATTTGAATTCAAAGACATAGGCATGTTAGTCTGGAATATCAGGAAGCAAGGGGATCTTGTAGCACCTTTAAGACTAACTGATAAAGAAGTAGTAGCGTAACCTTTCATAGACATGGTCTATTTCCTCATATGCATAATGAAATTCACTGTGAATTTAGAGATACTTGCTGGTTTTCCTATCAGTGTCCATGGGAGTTATGTATCTGAGGAAGTAGACCAAGTCAATGAAAACTTAGGCTATTATTTCTTTCTCTTAGTTAGTCTCAAGGTGCTACAAGATCCCCTTGTTTCTCTAAGCACCTTGGGGACTAGGTGACCAGTGACTATTTTGGCAACACAGTAGCTCCTTGAATAAAGGGGATCCATGTGACCTCACCTTTCTGCCCCCATGTTTCTTTCAGGAATAAAAAGATTTCCTGGATGAAGGCATTAGCATCTCCTTCCACTTGGGGTGTCCAAGAAAGTAGCAATATGCCAGCAAAGTATAAAGAAACAGCAAGATCTGGGAAGGTAGCCAACTGTGAATTAGAACAAAGCAGTGGAAACACAGCTCATACAAAGAAGAGTCTGGCAAAACAGTAACAAAGAGTCAGGAGTTTACAGAATTCAGCGTAGGTCCAGAGCAAGTCCGTAGGTCACAGGATCAGGCAAACAGAGTAGTCAGAGTCAGTCCAAGGTCTAGGCAGGGATCAAGGCAACAGGAACACAGAGTCAGAGAGATATCAGACATGAAGCTTTCTACAAGAAGATCAGTTGATCTCTGACAAAGCCTCCATAGCTCCCCAAAATGTATATATAGTAATCAAGGCTTTGCCAGGTGCTCCTTGACAAGCCGGTGTTTCTGATAAAGCCTCAGGGATCTTCTTTGAGCTTCCTTTTGGGATCTCTGTTGGCTGAATGATGTTGGAGGTAAGTCCATCTCCTCTTCCTCTTCCTTATCTGAATTGGCAGGGCTCTCTGCTAGGACTGGTGCCAACCCACTAAGGCCAGGCTCTTCTTCTGCTTGAGCCTCCAGGTTGGCAGGGTTTGCTGCTGGCACAAGTGGAGATAAACCTGTCCCAGGGTCCAAAGGGCAGTTCCCTGCCATGTCCTCCTCCTCCTTTAATTCTATACCCTCATCAGACTCAGCATGACACGGGAGCCATATCATAACTCCCACAAACCCTGATGGGAAACCCAGCAAGTATCTTAATTCACAATGAATTTGATTATAAGTGAAATATTGGTGGGAAATCTTGAAGAAACAGGAAAGAAATTTATTAACCAAAATCCATGAAGGTTTTCTATCAGGAGGAGTAATTATGGTGTACAGAGGAATTATATTTGAAAATTGTAAAGTGGCTGAGACTATGATTGTCACATGCTTGATTTCTATTTTAAGTAATGTATCATCACCATCATCCCACCTTTCTCCCAATAATGGGACTCAAAAATCTTAAAAATAGCACTACAGAGCCTTAGAAGCCAGCCCTTGTCAGTTTTGTAAAAACCTGATGGCACACACAAAAAATTAACCTGCTACCAGAAAGAGAGCAAGGACAGGGCCATCCTGGCCTCTAGTTCCAGAGCCTAGAAGCAGCCAGTGAGAAGCCCTTCTCCCTTGTTCCCACCAAATGAACCTGAGAAGGTGGTGGGATGGAGAGAAGGGCTTCCCCAAATGATCTTAAGAGCGTTGTTGGGCTCATACTGGGAGATACCTCAAATAACCTGGACCCAAGCCATATAGGACCTTATAGGTCAAACCAGCACTTTGAATTGTGCCTGGAAACTGTGGGAAGGTAATGAGTCTAAAAATAAAATTGTATTTAAAAAAAAATTCCAGGATCTAGTCCTTTTAAAAACAACAAGAATTATTTCCTTTTAAAAAGAGTTAAAATCATGCAGTCACTTTTGACTTCATGTTTATGCAGAATGCGCTTAGGAAGCAGACTTAAGCTCAATTATCATCACAGGTCTGGGATCCCCCAGTTAAATTAGACTCATTACAAAAACAAAGGAGCCAGTTTAAAATGCAAATCAAAGTTTACTGAAGGTATCTCAATCTCAATCTACATACTAAAACAAACAAACTTAAAAAGAGGTTCCTAAACTGACTAAGAATAGGGTAGGAAAGACTCACCAGCCCATAACGATAGAAGGCTGCATGGTGAAACATCATGGCATTGTTTCAGAAAAGCTTAAGATGGCTAAGATACTTCCATCCTCATAGAGAGTCAGACTTAGAAGGGAACTTACACAAAAGCAATAAAATTCAAATTAGGTCATGTGTTGGCTGGAAGTGCCCAGTGAAATAAGAGAAAGGGAATTTTGGGAGAACAAATGCATGCAGGGAAAAAACCCTAGACTTATCTAAGATTGTGAGTGAGGTACATAAGATTGCTTTTACATTACAATGATTATTTCCCCACATACTACAGAAACAGGCTGGCAGCCAGTGGAGCTGTTACAATCTGGTGGCAGCTCATTGGACCAACTGAAGGTTCTGAGCACTTTTCAAAGGCAGCCCCATGTAGAGTGTATTACAGTAACCCAAACAGGGTGTAACAAAGGCATCATCATCATCATACAATGCAGAGGAACTGAGTTCTCTGAACTGAAAAGGAAGCAAACTGAATAGGTAATTGTTTTTGAACTGTCAATTTACCAATTTGTTTGGTGTATGACATTTTCAGAAACAGGCTGCTTAGGTAGGATCTATATCATAATAAGAAAAACCCTGCTGAATCAGACACACACACACAAAAAAAAAAAACCTTGTGATAATGGGGGATTGCATCCCATTATCCTGTCATTCAACGATCAGGCAGCTGCAATCTCAACAATCAGGTAAATAAAGAGTTAACAACTTTAGGCTTAATTAGAACTCTGGAGGAAAGGTAACATCTCCAGGTGAATGTCAGCAATGAGGTAAGATCACCAGAGACAGTAAGTGGCCAATCAGAAGGCCAGGGAGTCAAATTCAAATAAGGACTATAATTTTTTTTGTTCTGAGCTCATGGCTCGATTCAGACCATGAGGAGGGACAAAGGAGGGTCTGGGATGCAGACACCAGGTCCAGAGCAGAACAATGGAGGCAGCTGTTGAGCCAAACCTGAAATGGCCCAGCTCACAACCTCCTTGGAGTTCAAAGACTGGATCCTGCATACTAGACTTCACAGTCTGTGAATAGAATCTTTAGGGACAATGTATTAGTTAGTTGCAACAGGGATTCTCTTATTTTCTTTGGCTGTATGTAATTCTTTACTTTTGCTATCACTGTAACCTTAAGCTGTAATTTGAAAGGAAGAGGCTTTCATGAATTGATTTACCTCTTTAAGCTTGCTTGAATAAAATAAGTTCTTTTCTATTTCTAACAGCTGACTTTCATGTGTCCTTAAGGTCTGGGTCATACTAGGTCTTCTCTTGGGGACAGAGAAGGAGGGTGAAAAGTAGTTCCACTGGTTAATCATAGAACCTTATCCAGTTTCCCAATGGGCTGGTTATAAAGACTTCATTGGGTGGTGGCAGCATTTTTTGGCCTCTAGGGGGCACTGTCTGAGGAAAGATGCTCATAATTGCCTCTAGAGGAAACTGAACTCTGAAGGTTCCAGGTCAGGTCCCCCAGGGTGGACTGAAAGGGCAGCAGCTCTCAGGCTAGAAGAGTCACCCAGACATCTGTAGCTTTTCTCTTGGGCTCCAGTCGCTTTTCCTGTCTCTATGTAGAGAAGGGGGGTGGACAGAAAGGGGGCTTGGAATTGTTCCAAGAGAAGAGGCTTTTTATGTGACACCCCTTTGAGAAGAGGCTTTTTATGTGACACCCCTTTAGTAGGGCTGTGCAAATGTCCTAATCTTGATTTCATTGTATTTCTTCAAACCCCGCCTATATTTTCTTCTTTTTTTAAAAAAAAAATGAGTTGTGAGACTATGGGCTTATCTATATGATGAAAATACTCCTCATAGAATTGGAGGAGAATACGTTTTGTCTAAATGGGATCCCACATCAATCCACTGTATTTGGAAGGAGGGGAGGAATGCCAAATACTCTGTAGGAAAAGCCTTCATGGTTTTCCCCATAGTTTTTAAAATAATGTGTGGGACAACCAATTCACAACACAGCACATTCTCAGAGTGGACAGCTGATTGGTCGAATGTGCTCAGGGGGTGGAACTTGCTGGCAAGGCAAGTGCCTGGAACCACCATGTTGGATGTTTGCCATGGCCATGTGCTGAGTCATCAAAACACCCCCCCTCTGTTTATTTATGTAGAAGTTCGCACATCTGCACATTGGATTTGCTTTTTTAAAAAATAAAAAGAAATACAGTTCAGTGGTGGAAACTGGTGGGAATAAAAACATGAGTAATTCACTTGCACCTGCCATCTTGAATCGCAGGCATGCCTGTTTGAATAACAAACATGGATAGCTTTGCATGCCTGTGATCTTGCAAAAAAAAAATGTGGAGACAAATGAAAACTGCTGCAAATTGGCATTTCTGTAAATCAATTCACATTTTATTGCCTCATATAGATGAGCCCTATGATTGTTTAGCCCGCATTGTATGAGCATTTTTAAATATGAATTTTTTACACATTTTCCTAATGTTTGCATTTATTTATTCATTTTTCTTATTTAGCCCACTGACTAATGTATATATTATGTAATTTTTACCCATTCATATTTTATAATGTATGTCTTGGTTTGGTTTCTCCTGAAGACTGTGTAACTATGGTAAATGCATCATTTCTTAAGGCAAGGTGTGTATCTTATCACAAGAAGACTCAAAAGGTCCAAAAGGTACTTTTTGCTGTCAAAGGCACTTAATTTGCCATTTTTCCATCTCAGGCTAAACACTTTGGAAACACTGTAACCTTTCCTCATGAAAAACCTTTCCATCCTTGATCATTTTGGATTATGTTCTTTTGTACATTTTCCATCTTTACAATTCCCTCCTCCTCCTCCTCCTCTTCTCAAACATGGTAGCCAGAACTACATACAATATTTTCAATTATGATAATGGATATTACATTGAATTTGTTTGTTTATTGATTTAGTCATTCTCTTTATTACTAGCCCACCTCCAGCTCCCTTCCCTGAAATAAGACACAAAGTGGCTTACAAATTAAACCAGGTACAATATAGACATACAAAGGATTATCATTATTATGCAATTAAACTATAAAGAGCATTAAAACAATGTAAAATAAATATTTCACCAGTCAAAAGTCACATTTAAAAATGCTATAGCACTCTGTTAAAGCCCTTTATTTAAAACCAGTCAATTTCTGAAAGTCTGTGCCAAAAAGAATACATTATCTGTTGATGAAAGGACAGCATGGGGATAGCATGCTAGCTTCAACAAACTAGGAACAACCACTGAGAAGGTCCTCTCTCATCTTCCCATTGTGAGGGTGATGGCAATGTGGGAAAGACTCCTCCTGGTCATTTCAGAGCCAGGGGAGAATCATATGGGAGAATATGATCTGTAAGATTGCCTGGACCCAGTCATATGTAACCTATAAAGGTTATACAGATTGAGCCTCCCTTATACAGAAATCTGAAATATGAAAAAAAAACTCCAAAAAGTGAAACTTTTGCCACCAGCTGCTCTCTTCTGCCTTTGAGGCTTCTGCTCATTTATCTTCCTTTCAATTTTCCAGTCAGGAGAGAACAGGAGCCTGGAAGGGATTTCCTGCAGGGAGAGAGAGAGAAAAAAATCCTGGTTCATGTGGGGAGGGATGGGGGAGGCCAGAGAGGGAGAGAGACAGAAAAGACAAAGGCCATGGTGGTAGTTACTTCACAGAAGAGTTTGCAGGAACCTTCTGAAACTAACTAAACCATCAATTTAAGCTAGAGTTGGTTCCCCTGGGAAACAGAAGAATGGAAGAGCTGGAAAGGGGGAAGAGGAAGAGGAGGGGGATGTGGGTACAAGCTTTCCTCTGCTTGAAGTCTCATGTTCTCTAGACTTAGTTGAGAGAGAGAGAGCACATATACACAAACACCTCTCCCTCCCCCCAGCATCAACAATCCTGCAACTGGGAAGGCAATACAGTGTTTGGATTTCTTTCTGGCTTGGTGTGTGTGTGTTGGATTTTAGAAGCAGAGACACTGACCCTTTGAGCTGTTACTTCTCCAGCTTGGTTTGGGGAGAAAGGAATGAAGGCAAGCATTGCTGCTGGTCACAGAACTCGGCTTTTGGGGTTGCCACTTGGTGTGCTGGTGTTTGGTATTTCATGTGCAAATGAACAAGACATGAGGCTATTCCAAAAAGATAGTATATTCCAAAAAAAAATAAAAAAAATTCCAAAATACAGAAGGCATCTGGCCCCAAGCATTTCAGATAAGATAAGGGATACTTGACCTGTATGAGCTTTATAGGTCAAAACCAGCAGTTTGGTTTGTGCCCAGCCAACAGGTACATTGTCCCACTTGGGTCATGATGCTGTCTGGAAAATTTCCTACAATACTGTTTTTCATGATTTGACTACAGAATTGAAAGATAGCAAAGAAATGCAATGGAATGAAGTCCACTGTATACATTCTACATGATTTTATTCAGAAAGTAATGTGTGACAAATGTTTTATGAAGATTAAATGGTTTCTCTTCAGATTAAACATGCTTACTCTCAAATGATTTTCTGATGAAAATGTCCATCCTTGGAAACACCCAATAGCTTGATCCTTCTTTCTTCTGTGTTTTCCAATGTTCATTTGGTGTAGATCCTAGTTTGTAGTTAAAAATTAAACTACAGTTTGTCAGTTTGAGTGTAACATGAAGATATAGTTTTCTATGCCAATGTGAAAATGAAGCAGGGGGGAGAGAAAAAAGGGAAAAACCTGAAGGGACAACACTCAATGGTTTAATAAGCTCCATGGTTTATGAAACTGAGATTGCACACGGCTTCAAAACTATTGAGGCTGGCTTATCACTTGCAGTAATGCCTATAGAAATATGCTAGTAAAAATGTTCTACTGTAGAAATATGATTCCTTTCAATTATACCTGCATCATACACAGATTCAAATGGATCTGTGCAAAGAGAGCAAAGTAACTAAAAAGCTGCACTTTTTAATGATGCCTTGCATGAATAAACTACTCATATAGAATTGTTTGCAGTATGTCTACAAATTAAAGAATGTAGCAAACCCATGAATCGTTATAGGAGTGACACAAGAAAAATCCTCTTTACCTTTAAACCATAGTATATTGATTATTTTGCAGAGCTGAAAATAGCAGTGTGTCATTAGTAGGTATCATGCTGCCTGCTTCAAAAAAGCTGGGAACAGAATCAGATCAACCAGGTTATATAGAGAAAGTTAACGTGCTAGTGAAAAGAAGTGGGTAGAAAAGAAGTAGTTATTTTTTTCTTGCAGCTGAAAATGCATTCCTAATACATGACTTACTAATTTCTGGAATAGATCAACATTAATGTGGAAGTAATAATCATCATTTGGGGTTCATAACCTCAGGTCTGCTGGCTGCTATATAATGCTGTGCAAAATGGATCTTGAACCATTGTCACACATGTCCGACAGTGCTTATGAATAATACCTGAATTGCAGAATGTGTGGTCTGCATGGGTAAGATCCTAGGTTTCATGTGATATAGCATAGCATATAAATACTTCTGTTGTCCATTGCTTTATGAAAAGAAAAGCACAAGGAATTTTGCTGTGCGAGGCAGAATAGCAAATAGCGACCACCTCCCCACAACCCAAATTAAAGTACCAATGGCTGACCAAGTTATTGGCACCGAAGATGTCAGTACGTACAAGTGCTTCTTCCTAATATTATTATCAGAGTTTGGAAAGATTACTTTTGGGGAAGTAGAGTTCCCAGTATCTCCTACCCAGAATGTCCACTGACCTTGCAGCCTGGAGGGTTTTTGGAGCTACAGTCCAAAAAGTAACTTTTTAAACCCCTGGACTAAATACAGCAATAACAGCACACAATGACGACGATGGTAATGATAGTGATGATGCCAGTGAAGTGTAGTGGCATTGGACTATGACTCTGTGAGACTAGGATTCAGATATGTGTTTGGCTATGGAAATCCACTGGGTAACTTTGGGCAAGTCACAGACTCACAACCTCAAAGGAAGGCTATGGGAAACATCATCTGAATACATCTTGCCAAGAAAAGCCTAGGAAGAAGATTCCCATAATTCAGTGTCAACTTGAAGGCTCATAAGGCACAATCTGCTGCCCTTTCCTGACAACCAAGATCAGCTGCCTGAGGCACCCTCCTCACTCTGCAAGGCAGGGGTGGCCCAGCCCTATCTTGCTGATTTGCTGCTAGATTAAACAATACTGGGCAAGACGTATTGAGCATTTTCCCTTGAACAATGTGTTTCTTTCTTTGGAATAAATCCTATTGCATCCCAGGTGTATGGTTTTTGTTTTAAATAATCTGCCAAGAGCCAAGCTTGACAGCTCCCCAGAGTGAGTGGTATGCCAGTTTGAGGCTATAGGCTACAATACTCTTTAAGAACAACATGTCAGCTATATGGCATCTTGATGTATGACATCCCCTCTCCAGTGGCACTGGCCACAAAACGCTTGGTCAAAAATAACCATGGAGGAGGGGGATCTGTAGCAGCGAACGTGGGGGAAAACTGCCAAGCTATGTCTGACTTGGCTTTCCCCCTTGTGGGGGGAAATGGATTAATTAAAAACCAGAAGCTGCATCAGTAAAGTTATGTAATGTCATAACATGATTTAGGCTGACATTTTGATTTGTTTGCTTCCTCTTTTTTTCTCTTGAAAGGCAATATCAAGAGAGAGATGTTGGTAAGCTGGAATGCTCAGTGTAACCACCTCACCACTGGGAGGTGTGTATTTTTTTTTAAAAAAATGGATGTGCAATGTTGACACTTTCATATGTGTCAAATGAAGTTGTGTAATGTTATGTGCCTTTAAATCAACTCCAACTTATGGTGACCTGTCAAAGCACTTTCTTGGCAAGATGTATTGAGAAGAGGCTTGGCATTGCCTTCCTCTTAGGATGAGAGAGTGTGTCTTGCCAGGATGATTCAATGGGTTTTCATAGCTGAGCATTGATTCAAACCTGCTCAGCCACAGTCTGCTAGGCCTCATCTACATGGCCCCATTTCTCCCTGCTACTGGCACAAAATAAGATGGAGTCCAGAGCACCAAACCAGTCCATACTTGTAACTATCACCACCACCACCCATGTCCCACTCTCGAAAGCCAAGAAGCCAGCCCACAGCACGTGAGCAAGACCCCCTGCATGTGACCAGCCTGGTCACATGCTATGGGCCTTCTTCCTGGATCTGGACAGTGTGATGCAGAGGGCAGCTACAGCAATGGGCCAGCATGGCAGTAGGTACTTCTGTGGTCCTGCAGGGCCTGATGCATTTCAACCAAAGAGAAATAGTTTTTTCAGGTATTTTAATATAACAATCTATCAGGCTTTACGCTTTCTTAGTCCCCTCATAGCCCTGTCTTTGCCCCAGGCATCATGAGGACTGCCAAGGGGGAAAACAGGGCAAAAGTAATTTATTTATTTAGAGTATTTATACCCTACTCTTCAGCCACCAAGGCTCTCAGAGTGGCTTAGAAATTGTTAGCAAAAGCACTTACATTTCTATACCATTTTATAGTGCAAGCACTTTCTAAGCGATTTTATAATGTGGTAGCTAATTGCCCCCAACAAGCTGCGTACTCATTTTACCTCCTGCAAAAGGAAGTAAGGCTGAATGAACCTTGGAGCCCTGCAGGATTGAACTCCCAACCATGTGGCTGCAGTACCAGCGTTTAACCACTGTGCCACCAAGGCTCCCTGTTAGAACTGCAGGGCTCAAGGATGGGTCCAAGTCCCATCTAGACAATGCCCTAGAGTCCTACTCCAGCACTCAAGCCACTACACCCTGCTGGCTCTCATTAAAATGTAGGCATTTTTTGAATTCAATAGGGAAATTGTTCTTAGGCTTGGAAACGGTCCTCACAAGGATGTAATCTAATGAGCAGAAGCCTTCTGTTCTGCTGCACATCTCCCAGTGGATAAAGAAATGATGATTCACTGATTAGTTGCATCATGTCCAAAGGTACGCAGTGCAGCTATTCCAATGCCTTCAACAACTGGTCAGCATGTTGGTTGTATCTTCTTATGTTTTGTGATTGGACCCGTAGCTACCAAGCAATCATGTTTTACCCAGTACTGGAAGAATGAGGAATAAAGCAATGGATGTTGGTGGGTTTAATTGAAGACCTTTCCCAATTCTTCTTCCCATAATGCCAGTATAATTTGAGCAGCTATATTGATTTTTGGATCTTTCTCCTAATGTATGCTTACTTGCTTTAAAGGGAAATAATAGCAATGTGTAAAAATATTAAAGGAAAGATGGCCATTAATAACAGCAGTCTTGTAATGGAATATTTGTTGGAGAAAGAGTTAAAAGGTGGCAGCCACTTTTTAGCTGTGTGTGCTGTTGAGACACTTTGTGACCCTGCCAATAGAAATCAGCCTAGGCTCTTTGCACTTTTAATGTGCCAGAGGTAATCCAGTTAAGCTGTAGGCATTTTCCATATTCCTTGTAGACATTGATTTAAGGATATTGGAACAGAAAGCAAATTCCCTGACATTCTTAAAGTGCTACACAGATGAATCTGTCTTCTTACCAGTTATTAAGCTTGTGGGAAGAATGAAAAGAAAGTAGTTAGACTCTGATCACCAAAGTAGCTCTTACTGTATTGGGGACAATAAAATGACTCAGTCAAATTCCAGAAAAGTGCAACTCAAAGTATATTTTCAGATCTTAGCTCATTGCAGCAAAAAGGAGTCTTGTAGCATACTTAAAAGACTGGTACATTGTATGTTGCATGAACATTCATGGGCTGCAGCTAGTGGGTTCTTTGCTCTAAATCCAATGGTTAGCCTCCAAGTAGAGTAGAACCATTAGTTAGTTAGTTAGTTAGTTAGTTATACCCCGCTCTTCAGCCACAAGGCTATCAGAGCAGCTTACAAATTGTTTTAAGCAATAGCTATTTACACATCTACACTGCATTAAACAGTTTCCAATGTGTGTTAGCTAATTGCCCCCACAAGCTGGGTACTCAATTTACCGACCTACGAAAGGATGGAAGGCTGAGTGAACCTTGGAGCCCGCTGGAATCGAACTTGTAACGTGGTGGCTTGCAGGACTGGCATTTAACCACTGCGCCACCAGGGCTCCATTGTAAGTCAACACTTAATGCAAGTCCTACTGATTCAATAGGTCTGTTCTAGTTAGGACGAACTATTGTATTTTGGCCTTGTTTTCAAAGTATTGTTGTCTGAAGGCTCAGACATTTTTTAGGAAAAAAAATGTCTTCACAATTGAACTAAAACAGAGTTTTAGCACGATAGGCCTTTAAGAATGGTTCATCTATTTTATTTTATCCCACCTTTCACCCAGTAGGGGACCCAAGGCAGCTCACAATATAAATGAAAGACTAATATAGTTAAAACAATGGCTCATACAAAGGTGTAAAAGCAATTAATAAACACCCGTATTAAAAATTGAATTTAAAAGCTTAGAAGGCAGTTAAAACATAATAGTAATGATAAAAATACAACACACAACAGTTAAAAGACATCTACAATGGCCAGTTAATAATAATAATAATAATAATAATAATAAAATTTATTTATATCCCGCCCCTCTGCAAGCAATCGGGGCGGCTTACAATGATAAAATGGTAGACAGTATAAAACAACCCAAAATCCCTCCCTCCCCTTAAAACATTATTAAATTAATACAAGTTAAAATCAATACAAGTTAAAATCAATATGTAATACAATATGTTAAATACCCTTTTAAGCAGGCAGCATCTGTTAGGAGATCCAAAAGCAACCTCCAGAGGGGGTTCCTGAGGCCGGGTTTAGCTATTCCGGAAAAGCCTGCCCGAAGAGAACTGTCTTGACAGCCTTTTTAAAGCTGTCTAATGATGTCAATAGGCCAATCTCGTCGGGCAGTTCCACAATTTGGGGGCGACAGCCGAGAAAGCCCTCTGGGAGGTAGTCGCCAGCCTAGGTCTTTGTGGCTGCAACAAATTCCTCCCAGAGGACCGGAGAGCGCGGGGAGGATTATAACGGAGAAGGCGGTCCCTGAGATAGCTTGGACCCAAGCCATTTAGGGCTTTAAAGGTGATAACCAACACCTTGTACTGGGCCCGGAAGCTGATAGGCAGCCAGTGGAGGGACCTCAGAACCGGAGTAATGTGGTCCCTCCTAGATGTTCCAGAAACTAGCCTGGTTGCCATATTTTGTACCAGCTGTAATTTCCGAACTAGGCACAAGGGTAGCCCCATGTAGAGAGCATTACAGAAATCCAGGCGTGAGGTTACCAGCGCGTGCACAATGGTCTCAAGATCCCTTACTTCCAGAAAAGGGCGCAGCTGGCATATCAGCCGAAGCTGATAACAAGCGCTCCTGACTGTCGCATTTACCTGATTTGTCATCAGGAGCGACGAGTCAAGGAGCACCCCTAGACTGCGAACACAGTCACTGGAAGAGAGTGTGACCCCATCCAGGACTGGAGATTGCAACTCGATTCTTGGTTTCGGGGCCGCTACCGTGAGCACCTCCGTCTTGTCAGGATTCAGTCTCAATCTGTTTTTCCTCATCCAGCCCATTACTGCCCGAAGACATTCATTGAGAGAAGAGATGCCATCAGAGTTTGAGACCGACGAACGAGATACGGAGAAACAGATCTGAGTGTCATCAGCGTACTGATAACACCCAGCTCCATAACTCCGGATAATCTTACCCAGCAGCTTCATATAGATGTTAAATAACATCGGGGACAGAATAGCACCCTGTGGTACTCCACAGGTGAGCTCCCTTTTACTGGAGCTACTGTCCCCGAGCAGCACTCTCTGGGTCCTGCCTGAGAGGAAGGAGCGGAACCACTGCAAAGCAGTGCCTCCGATGCCTAACTCCCCCAGGCGATCCAGAAGAATTCTGTGATCTATTGTATCAAAAGCCGCTGAGAGGTCTAGGAGCACCAACAGGGTCACACTACCCCTGTCAATGCTCAGACGCAGATCGTCGGTCAAAGCAACCATGGCAGTCTCAACCCCAAAGCCTGTCCTGAAGCCAGTTTGAAATGGGTCTAGGTAATCGGTTTCATCCAAGACAGCTTGGAGTTGAAGAGCAACTGCCCTCTCGATCACCTTGCTCAAAAATGGTAATAAAGAGACTGGCCTATAATTATTCATAGCCAGGGGGTCCAGGGAAGGTTTTTTCAGAATAGGCTTAACAGCTGCCTCCTTTAAACATGATGGAATATATCCTTCCCTGAAGGATGCATTGATGATGCTCACCAGGAACTTCCGCAATGCATCCCCTCCCTGGACGGCCAGCCAAGACGGGCAAGGGTCGAGGGGGCAGGTTGTCTTCCTCACACTACCAAGGAGCTTGTCCACGTCATCGGTACTCACAGATTGCAGCTGATCCAGTATAATTACATCGGCAGAGTTGCTGGACACCTCGTCCATTGTTTCTGTTACAATAGTGGCATCTAGGTCGGCTCTTATCTGAGAGATTTTATCTGCAAAGAAGTTATTAAATGCATCACAGCAGGCAGTCGTCAGGTTAAGCAGGGGATTCGGCGCAGGGGTCACCTGCGCCAGCTCCCTCACCACCCTAAACAGCTCTGCTGGACGGGACTCTGCAGACGCAATACGTGCAGAAGAGAAGGATCTTTGCGCTGCACGCACTGCCTCCCGATAGGACCAAAGAAAGTTCCTATGGCGAGTTCTGTCAGATAAAAGTCGAGTCTTCCGCCACCTGCGCTCTAGTCGTTGTCCAAACCGCTTCATTTCCCTAAGCTCAGGTGTATACCATGGCCTACGGTTAGAAGCGGGTTGGCAAGGACACTTGGGAGCAATCGTGTCGATAGCTCTGGTAAGGTCGGTGTTCCACGTATTAACCAGAGCATCGACAGGATCACCGGCATTTCCAACCATTAAGCCCTCTAAGGCTTTCTGGAAACCCATAGGTTCCATTAGCCTTCGAGGGCGGACCATTTTAATGGGTCCACCACCCCCGGTGGGGCAGATGTAGGCTCTAAGTTCCATCTTGACCAGGAAATGATCCGTCCATGACAAGGCAGAGGTACTGATTACCTCCGCCGACGGATATACCTGATCCGAACTAAAGACCGCATCGAGTGTATGACCTGCACAATGTGTGGGCCCGTTGACCAATTGGGATAGGCCCATGTTTGTCATGGTCTCCATGAACTCCCGAGCCGCACCTGTTAAGCTGATCTCGAGCGGGATGTTGAAGTCCCCCAAAACCAGAAGTCTGGGGGACTCCAGCAGCAGCTCTGAGACCAGCTGTGTCAGCTCGGTTAGGGAGTCTGCTAGACAACGGGGTGGCCGATAGACTAGCAGAATCCCCAAGCTATCCCTGGTCTTCAGGCTTAGGTATATACACTCGAAGTGGGCTGTGTTCCGGATAGGTATCCTGGTCAAGGTCAGGTGGTTCTTATGGACAAAAGCCACTCCACCCCCTCGCCCACTTCCGCTCACCTGCTCGCTAACAGAGTACCCAGCTGGGAGGGCCTGTGCCCATGTGACAGCGCTATCCTCTCCCAGCCAGGTCTCCGTGAAGCAAGCCAGGTCGGCGTCCTCATCCAAGAGAAGGTCCTGGATGATATGAGTCTTATTCCTCACCGACCTGGCATTGCAGAGGAGCAGAGTGAGGTTCTGTGGAATGGTTGGTCTGCTCTCCAAGCCATTCTGGGCAGCAGAGGGAACTGAAGACGGGATAGCTTTCAAACAGCGATCCCGTCTTCTCTTGCAACATTTGTTCGCTCTGTTCCCGCCATATCTCCCATTCCCCAACACTACTCCGATTGCTGCCCCCACCTCCTTCCCAGTCTCAGGTAAGACGGAGGAGCACTCACTCTCCACCCCCAGCTTGAAGCCACGCTGCTGCTGCTGCTGCTGCTGCTGCCGATGGTCTGGCTGGAGCTGGCTTTCAAGGCACTCAGAGGCCAGGTGTTCCTAGGGAGGAGGGAGAGGGCAAACACTCACTCACTCTCCACCCCCAGCTTGAAGCCACGCTGCTGCTGCTACTGCTGCTGCTGCCGATGGTCTGGCTGGAGCTGGCTTTCAAGGCACTCAGAGGCCAGGTGTTCTCACTCTCCACCCCCAGCTTGAAGCCACGCTGCTGCTGCTACTGCTGCTGCTGCCGATGGTCTGGCTGGAGCTGGCTTTCAAGGCACTCAGAGGCCAGGTGTTCCTAGGGAGGAGGGAGAGGGCAAACACTCACTCACTCTCCACCCCCAGCTTGAAGCCACGCTGCTGCTGCTACTGCTGCTGCCGCCGATGGTCTGGCTGGAGCTGGCTTTCAAGGCACTCAGAGGCCAGGTGTTCCTAGGGAGGAGGGAGAGGGCAAACACTCACTCACTCTCCACCCCCAGCTTGAAGCCACGCTGCTGCTGCTACTGCTGCTGCCGCCGATGGTCTGGCTGAGTCAAGTTAAGAGTCAAGTGCCTGGGTAAATAAGAATATTTACTGTCACCTACCAGCAGAAAGAACAGAGGGGTGGTGGCGGCAATATAGCCTCCAATGGTAGTGAATTCCATAGCCTGGGACAACGACTTAAATGGCTCTGCTCATCAACCATACTTGTGATTACGGATGGAAAAATATTTGAACATTGTAAAATAAAATAAAATAAAAAAGCATGCTTTTCAAGTGATGAGAAACCCTGACGAGAAGACTTTTGGACTGGTGAGAATCTGTTCAGTTTTGGACTACTTCTGTACACAATTGTTGTGTGATGCAGAAAACAGCATCTTTACATAGGAAAAAGCTTTTTTCTGCACAAAATGCTGTTTTCTATGCAGAAAATATTATAATTGGGCACTTTTTTCTGCACAAAATTTTCACATGGGTGATTTGCACATAAAACAGCATTTTGTGCACAGAAAGCAGATTTTTCTGCACATTAAATTGGCATTTCTCTGTTTCCTGCACCAAAAAATGCTGTTTCCTGCACCAGAAATGCTGTTTTCTGTGCAAAATAACCACATGCAAATTTTGCACAGAATTTGTCCCAAATTGTTTATAGTTGCATAGTTTTCAGAGACTTTCTCACAGCAGGAAGAAATGTGCTAAAATTACTCATTGCTTCCTTCAAAAAGAAACTTAGTGAGGAATTGCATCCTTACTTGTGATGGAGGTGTAATGGAGAGAAAGCCTTTCCTGTGGATCTTCAAACTTGGGCAGGCTCAGATCAATTTCTAGTGCTAACAAAAATTAATTTTCTTAGGGCTCATCTACATGGGCCAGAATACTCCAGCTTCCCACTGGCATATTCTGGCCATGGATCTGCCCTGTTCCTTCCCCATTACCAGCACAAAATGAGATGGAATCCATCTCTACACCTACCTTTACCCGCACCCCACTCTCCAAAGCCAGGAAGCTGGCTTGCAGCATGTGACCAAGTCCCCTTGGGTGTGACCAGCCTGGTCATATGCTGCAGGCCTGCTTCCTGGCTTCAGAAGAACAATGGCAGACAGCAGCTGCAGTGATGGACTGACAAGGCAGTGTGGGCACCTGCAGTCACGCAGGGCCTGCTTTTTTATTTTGTTTTATTTTTATTTTTTTGCTGGCTTAAGCAGTTTTTCCCAGGAATTTTTGAAAAGTGGTGTAATGGGCTTTACCCCATCATGGCCCTGTCTTTGCCCCATGGGTCATGCAGACTGCCCCAGAGCAAAATGGAGCAAATGCCCTGCATCATCCAAAACAGGGCCAAGTTGGGATAAATGAAGCCCATATAAACAAAACCTTAGAGTGTCCATACAGTCAACCAATACAGTGGCTGGAAAGGACTACAGGACATACTTCAAGTATGATGTGACCTCTGCTTTTTAGAAGCAGGACAAGGATGCTCACAATATGTTGGTTTTACAAATACACCCACACACACCCACATTATCCTGTGAAAATATCTACAGTTACATTAACAAAAAGAAATGCTTCTTACGGTTATGTAGAGAGAAAAGAGATTTGTCAAACTCTAAATATGGCACGATAACGACACCAGGAGATAGCTAAAGGGCTTGCATTTCAGACAATGTTGTTCCCGTGTTGTCATGCTCCCATTTGATGGTCGTTACACCTGCACTTCTTTTTATTGCTGGGCTAAGGCATCAATGAATTCCCTGTTTTGTTTCTGTAACGGAATGCCCTGTGACTGAAATGGTGCCCCGTTATGTTGGCACGATGCCAGCATCAATGGGAGGTCCGTGCCAGAACACTTGTGGGTGAGATCAGGATATCGAGGTAAGTAACACACTTTTTTGTACCCTCCCTGGGTTACTTGCAATGATTTAAGTGTGGTTTTGTGCTTGGTGCTACTTTTACTGTAATATTTTTGTTTTTATTTTTGAATTTCCAGTGCTCTCATCTTCTTGTGAGAGCAGCCTGGATTTCAATCCGGGAAGTGAAAGGAGCTCCATTCAAGCTCCATTCACTCCTGGGCTACCCTGCCAAGGGATCAAGGTGCAGTTAAGGTAGGTCTGAAAAGTTCTCATTTTCTGGGGGGAGGGGATCGGAACACTTTTTTTCGTTCCTGTCTGAAAATCTCCAAAGAATCATTAATACTCTTGTGACCATGACAGCATGACTGATAGAGCCCTAAATCTTTGCCTATAGTATAAGGAACCCTGATTAATGACTAAAATAAGATGAAGCAGTCAGTGCATGTCTTTTTGCTCATCTTTTAAAAAAACTGCCATAGGATGTCCTAATCTAGATCAAGATTACAGGAAGGGGTTGATCTGCTAGAAATTTGTTGCAGCTTGAATATGAAGAGAGGAGATAATTTATTTGAATGAAGATAGCCTTGCGTGCTACAGGGTGACTGACTATTGTTCTTATTTTGTTCTCTGAATACAATACTAGTCATTGAGGTATCTATTCTTAGAATATGCTTCATTGCATTCTGGTTGTATATTTGGAAATAAATGGATGTTGACCATTCATTCACCAGGAGTCGCCAGTGCTTTCTTAACCTTTAAGACCTTGGCCAAGTTTTCAAACAGGCCAAAATTGGTGGAACACAGTTTTGGCACAAAAATCAAGTGAGGACTGAAGGGTCAAGAAGCAGGTGATGTGGATGAAATCAGGTCCTAGATCAAGTACCGTACACAAAAAGGTAGATCAGAATTTTATTTGTGTAGTTATTTGATAAGATGGGTTGTTTGGTGAGATGAGTTGTTCAGCCTGAAGAGCCAACTTCAATTAAGGACTATAATAGGTGGGTTAATGTCCTCCCATTGGTTCACATGAGCCAGGCCCCTCTGTGTGAGTTTGGACTGCAGTCCAGAGGGCTACCCTTGAACTAAGCTTGCTGTTGTTGTGGGACAAGAGCACTGATAGTATACGCAGTCAAGAGCAGAAGACTGGCTGCTGGATTACCTAGTCAGAGGAAATAAGTTCTATACTGCTGCTCTTGGACTTCTCAACATTCAGAGAAAGGGAGGACATCTGAATTGCTTACTGTCACCAATATAATTGCAAAGCGCTTACATTGTTCTCAGACTATTAATACCTCAATCCAATTGTTAGTCTCAGATCAACTAGATTAAGACCTATTGAACTAATGGAAATGTGGTAATTCAGCACATGTGTAAATTTCATTGATTTAATGGCTCTATTCTAGTTCAGGGCTAACAACTGGATCGCAGTTTAAGGAACCTCATAGTATAAATAATTAAATAAAAATAACAATATCCCTCTTAGCCTTTTCTTCATATGTCTTTCCTGTGAGAACTCTGTTTTTTCAACTTTGCTTCTGTTAAAAGCTGTAATGGGAGCTAACTTCCAAATCAGTTCCCACACTGCCAGATATTTATGAAAAACAAACAGAAAACATTTTCTTCCTTGCTTATGTAGGATGAAGAAAACAAATGAAATCCTTTTTTTTTCAGAATCAAGTGTTTTTGAGTATGTGATTTGGCATTTATAGAGAGTATTTGGTTTTGCCTGTGATCCATTCAGAATACTGTTTGTTTAGTTTGATTTTGTTTTCCCAGGTGCAGCCATTTTTTTATTTTTTTGCATTTGCATTACATTCATTTTTGGCAGTTCTTTTACTCAGCTTGCCCTTCTCAAAAGGAACAAGCATTTGCTTCTCTCCCTCTTGCTTTAGAAGTAGTGCAAGAATAATGATTCTCAAGTTGGTTCTCTTTTATGTCCTGCAAGGCATGCAGCAACAACTACAAACACTAGGCTCACTGAGAAGCCAACTATCAGCACTGTCTGAGGTGCTTGTCCTCAGTAGTAGCTAGTACCAGAGTGTGGAAGCACAGAACCCTTTAGCAGTACTTGGCAATATGGCACTGACCAACCTTGAAATGATGCACAGACACAATTGGCTTCTTCCAAAGTCCTTGGAGGCTCTTTATCTCTTGTTGCAAGATATATCACCAACATACAATGTCTGAAGTAATGCAAAATACTCACAGTAGTCAATCCACTACTCTCAGAAAACTTTGACAGCAACAACTCTGACCCACTACAGCCCACTACAACCCACACCTGCTCGGGGTCTTAGCTCACTCATATACTGTGGTGATTACTCAGGGCTGACACCTGGTGTTACACACCCTTCACAGCCATACAAAATATTTTACCTTGTCTTAAACGAACTTTGTTCCCAACATCTCACACATATACTGCAATTCTGTAGCAGCCACATTCTTATAGTCAGACTACACTGACCTGTGGATGGTGCAATTGTTCAAGAAAAAGCTATTCCTGCTACATCCTACCACACTATAGATCAGTCTTTGGCAGTCAATTCCAACAGTTGTTTTGAACCATTGCAGCAAAATAGAACAAACCAATCCAGGTGTTCAAAGCAAAACAAAGGTCATTCTGTGGAATCCATGCCCAGGGGGTGACTTTGTCATGTGAAGAAGAAATCTGATGATTAGCACTTGTGCACCTGTGTGTGAGATAGCAACACTCATCTAAATTTGTGAAGTCAAAGGCTTTCACAGCTGGCATCCATAGATTTTCCTTGTTTTTTTTTCCCGGGCTGTGAGGCCATGTTCTAGAAGAGTTTCTTTCTGACGTTTCGCCTGCGTCTGTGGCTGGCATCTTCAGAGAATGGTTGGGTAGGAGTGTGTGGGGGGTTTATACATTATGAACCCCGGTTGGGGAGTATATGTAAATTTGTGTAATTGAATGGTTAGTTCTGGGTATAGAAATGCAAGGAGGATTAGTGTCTGTTTGACTAATGGTTGGTTGATGGGCCATTATCTGCTGGAACTCACCCTGTCCCTGGGTGGAATTCCTTTGTAAGTGTTGAGTTTTGATTCTATTGTTTTTCAGAACTGGGAGCCAGATTTTGTTTACTTTTAGGGTTTCCTCTTTCCTGTTGAAGTAAACAAAATCTGTTTACTATCTAAAAAATCTATACCCAAAAACTAACCATTCAATTACACAAATTTACATGTCCTCTCCAATAGGGTCTCACAGTATATAAATCACACACACACACCTACCCAACCATTCTCTGAAGATGACAGCCACAGATGCAGGCAAAATGTCAGAACGGAACTCTTCCAGAACATGGCCTCACAGCCTGGAAAAAACCCAAGGAAAATCTACTCATCTAAATTATTTAAAAGATTTTCAGTCTGCTTTCATAAAATTTGGTTGGATGGCAGAAATGTTTCACCAGTTGATTCCTGGGTTCTGGAGTGATGTTCCACTGCCAGATTTACAGGTCTGCCATAGAGACAGTGAAGAATTTTTCAAATGGGGTAAAAAAAAACCGAGAAGGTTGGGAGCAGAACGGGGCTGTCGCACTTACAGAGCCCCATTTCAGACGATGCAGTCCTCCTCCATCCTCCTCCCGACCTTCCCCCATGCTTCCTCCGTGCTGCGGGCACCACTTTTTATTGATAGAAAACCTCCGTCAATAAAAAGTGGCACCCACAGCACTGGGGAAGGTCGGGAGAAGGATGGTGGTGTCTGAAATGGGGCACTGTAAGCGTGACACCCCCATTCTGCTCCCAACTTCCTCAGGTTTTTTTTTGTTTTGTTTTGTTTTTTGTTTTACCCCATTTGAAAAAGTCCTGAGACTGAGTCTTCAGAGTTGTTCTCAGGAAAAAGTCCTGAGACTGAGTCTTCAGAGTTGTTTATTCTCTTTTCAGATTTACCAATGACCCTTTAAAACACTTACATTTCTTTGATACAATTGTAACCCTGCCAACTGTGTTGTTGTTGTTGTTGTTGTTATTGCGTCCCTTCAAGTATTTGCAGACTTATGGTAACTTCATAGGGTTTTCTTAGAAAGAGTTGTTCAAAGGTGGTTTGCCTTCCTCAGAGGCTGCGAGAGTATGACGTGCTCAAGGTCACCCAGTGGGTTTCCATGGCCAAGCAGGGATTTGAACCCTGGCTGAGTCCAATGCTCAAACCACTACACCTCACTAGCTCTGCTTACATTTGGTCTATGTCTGATTAACTATTTACTTCTGGGTTTGTACGTATGTTGTTTTTCAATTTATTATTTATTTTTGGGGGGGTTGGGGTGATTTGGCTGTCCAGAAAATACACTGAAGAGCAATATTAAAATGCCTTAAATAAAATAAAAACAAATTTGGCCTTGTGGAATAGCTATTTGAGCCTGTATCCCATGTGAGACATCTTTTAAAAAAGAAATTAAGAGACTGTATATGTGTGTGTATATATATACATCTCTTTGGCTTTTCTTTGCAAACGAAGATTCAGGATATACATATATGTGTGTGTATATACATGTGTATATGTGTATATGTGTATGTGTGTGTGTGTGTATACAGTATATATATATATATATATATATACATACACACACACTCTCTCTCTCTCTCTCCACCCCCTCCTGCCCTCTGAATCCTAGCTAAGAAATACTGGTGTGAGCAAATGAAAATTCTTTCGCTGGTTGTAGAAAATGTTCATCATTTGGGTTTGGGGAACTGTTGGTCCTGTAGGTGGCCCTCATTACTTTGTGCCACTATAGTTGAACTGGGTTGTTGGTGTTATTCTTAAGAGGAAGCTTCTGATTAATCAGTTCCCCACATGATTGTGGCCTTACAAGATGGAAAACAAAGAAATCCTTTGAATCCAAAGAAAACAAAGTAACACTTTTGAGACTGGGAGAAAGAAATTTCTAGCATAAGCTTTTATGGACTTTTGTAGCATCAGCTTCATCAGGAGTCAACTAGAGTCCACAACAGCATATGCTAGACATTTCATTTTCTCCATCTCAAAGGTGCTCCAGGATTCCTTTATATCAGGGTGACAAATTGCAGCCTTTGCAATTTGTTTCCATTTATACCTCCAGAATCCCAAGACTGACCTTTTGTGAGTCAGAAAATGTGCTGCTACTGAGGACATCCCAGCCCATCGCAGACTGTAAACATGCGTGTTCAGAAGCTGAAGTGGATCTTTTCCCATAATGCAGATCCCATCCTTGAACCATGTGTGACTTTGGGTGGCATTGTCCTCCTGCAAATTCAACCACAAACTTCCCATGATGGATTAGCTCAGTATAATCATTCAATAATACAACAGGACATGCAAAGAGGTCTTTCTTTCAGTTTCAGTATAAACTCACCCTTCAACTTGGGTAATGAGGTTTGGTCTTTTTTCCCTTCCTTCTTAGTTATATCAATACTGAGAAGTGATCTTAGTTTCAAAGACCTGAATTTATCAACTGTGTTAGCCGCATGGATTTGGACGTGAATAATATCCATAATCTGAGTATTCACCTTCTATGAGCTCTTGTCTCAGATAATACTTCTTAACATTTAAGGGCACTTCAGATTCTTGTGGATATGAATTAGAAAGGACCATTGCTAAGACACCAGTTGTGTAGCTTCCTATCTTCTTTTAGACTTTTATTCAAAATGCACTGTAGGTATCAGCTGTCTGTAAAAGACAATATGCCAGTGTGTTCTCTTTAGAAATGATTTGACACTGTTATTATTAGCAAATTTAATAACCTTCTGCAGGCATAGATACAGCCAGTACTGTAAATCCACCCACAGCTGAAGCAAGTGTGTGAAAGTCACAATGAAGCTAAAAATTTCCCCTTCCCTTGTGTATGCATTTGCTAGCTGTGGTTGAGTGCTGGCAGAGCTGGCCTGGGAGCATCAGTCCTGCCTTGTCTCATTTTTCAATGCAGAAAAAAGAAACTGCAAAATATTTCTCCTTGTGTGAAAGTGAGATCTTTTCTTATGGATTTTGGAGAGTTTTTTCTCTCTCTCAAATTGCACCAACAGGGTAACTAAACTATAATAGCTGCCATCTTCTTTATGGACTTTAAGGGTGTAATTCTTTGCTAATGGTCCTCTCAAAGGAAGCAATGAGTAATCTTAGCAATTTTCTTCTCACTGAGAGAGAGTATTTGAAACTCTGCAGTTTTTGAAGACTATTTGCAGTTTAAGACTTATTCTCCACAAAATTTGTACATGGTATTTTTACACAGAAAAAAAAAAGGATTTTCTGCAGAAAAAAAGATTGTATCTGTGTAGCTTTAAGCAGCTCTATTGGTATGCCATTTGTTTCTAGTGATTTGTTTCTCCCAAGTGCTCTGACTGTAGCTTCCACTTCACTTTTTAAAATTGTGAGCTCATCTTAAAATGGTTCTTCCTTGAGTGAATCTGTCATCCTTTCATCTCTTTTATATATTTCTTCAGTGTATTGTTTCCATTGTTTGTTTTTTATTTCTACTAGATCATATAATGTGTTCTCCTGCTGGGTGTATAGCATCCCCACTCTTGGGTGAAATTTTCCTTTGTTTTTTCAGATCTTGAGGAAGAGGTCTTATGTTCTTCCTTTACTGTTGACATCTTCTATTTCTCTCCATTTATTATTAATAGTAGTGCTCTTTGTCTCTGCACACAAGTCACTGAACAGTTGCATTTTATGTTCTGATTCTATTTCTGTCTCCTTTTACTTTTGCTTCTCATCTGTCTTTCTTGAACTGTTTCATTTGTCATCCATTAGATTCTCTTTCTTTGTGACTCCCTTCTCCCCTGACAATGTCCCTGGCTTCAGTCCAGAGTTCATCTGGCTCCTGGTCAATTGGTCTTGATAGTGCAAATCTACTTTTTTACATTGACTTTAAATCTATGGGGGTGTTCTTCATGTTGTACTTTGGTACAATGATTGGGTTACTGCCCTTCTTTAGCTTTACTCTAAGTTTTGATCTTAGGAGTTCATGGTCTCTGCCACAATCTTCTCCTGGGCTTGCTTTGGAGCTTGTGAAGTTAAAGACTTTCATGGTCGGCATCCATAGGTTTTCAATGTGTTTTTTTTTTTCCTGGGCTGTGAGGCCATGTTCGGGAAGTTTATTTCTGATGTTTCACCTGCATCTGTGGCTGGCATCTTCAGAGAATAGTTGGATAGGAGTGTGTGTGTGGTTTATATACTGTGAGCCCCTGTTGAAGAGCATATGTAAATTTGTGTATTTGAAGAGCTAGTTTCTGGGTGGAGATAAGCATATCTCCACCTAGAAACTAGCTATCCAAATACACAAATTTACGTATCCTCTCCAACAGGGGCTCACAGTATATAACCCCCCTCTTACCCAACCATTCTCTGAAAATGCTAGCCACAGAAGCAGGCAAAACATCAGAAATGTCTTCCAGAACATGGCCTCACAGCCCATAAAAAAACATGGAAATAATGGAGCTTCTCCATCTCCTGCTTTAAGCCATGTAGTCTATCGGATTTCTATATTGGCTATAAGGTGATGTCCATATATATAGTCACCTCTTTGGTTGCTTGAATGATGATAAACTATTGGCCTCACAAAATTTAATCTGTTGCCCTCCTGCTTCATTTCTTGATCCTAGGCCAAATTTTCCTACAATCCTTGATTCTGTTCTGTTTTCTATTTTTGCATTCCAATGGCTTATTATTAACAAGAAGTCCTGTTTTGGTGTAGGAACAATTTCCTCCTGTACTTCAGCATAGAATCTTTGAATTTGTTCTTCTTCTGTCTTTTTTGTTGGAGCATAAACTTGGACTGTGGTTATATTTATGGATTTTCCCTGAAGTCTTATTGATGTTAGTTGGTCAGCCTTTTCATTATATCCTTTGACTATTTTCATAGAATCATAGAATCATAGAATCATAGAATTGCAGAGTTGGAAGACATCTCTCCTCATTATTAATGCTACCCCATTTCTTCTTAGGGTTTCATTTCCTGAGTAAAACACTATGTAATTATCTGACTTAAAATGATCCATTCCTGTCCCCTTTAGCTCACTCACCCCAAGTATCGCAATGTTAAGACATTCCATTTCTTGTTTTACTATGTCTAACTTCCCTGATCCAGGCTTCTTACATTCCATGTTCCTATAATATGTTTTGTGCAACTTTGTACTTTCTTTTCACCTCTGAGCAGGTCAACAGCAGAACATCCTTTCAACTTGAGTCCAGCTGTGTTATTAGCCACAGTGCTACTTGTAGTTGCCCTCTGCTGTACCCCTGTACATGGTTGAGTGCCATCCAACCTAGGAGTTTCATCTTCTAGCACTATCTCTTATTTCATTATGTATTGCATAATCGTAGGGTTTTTGTGGTAAAAAACATTCAAACAGGGTTTACCGTGCCTCCTTCTGCTCAGTACTAATAACTGTTAGCTATTGTGCCACTGCTATTGTCTCTGAGACAGGCTCCACCAATGTTACTCCCCACTACTGCTGCTTCCCAGTAATGTTGGCACATTTAGTCTGGCACATTTCTGTTGGCACGTTTAGTGTGGTTCCTTAGCAGAAGCCTGGGAGACCCTACCAGCAGCACTGCTGCCATCAGCATAGCTTCTTGATTCACAGGAGCCACCACCACTGAGATATAGTGCTATTGGATACAAATGTTTAAACTGCAAGTTGAGGTTTAAGGGCAAGAGAGTAACATTGATTTTCGTTCATTATAGTAGTTTACTGAACCTCCTCCCCAATTTTCCATAGGACCTATGGGTATAGGTAGTATATCTCATTGAGTTACAGCAAGGTGAACATAAATTGATGGCAAAATATTTTAATAGATCTAAATTAGGACCCACTGGGGATTGGTTCTGGGGGGACGCATGGATACCAAAAACTGTGGGTAATAGCAAACACCATTGAAAATAATGGGACTTGTGGTTTAAAATACCATAGAGTTGCCTTGGAGGGCCTAGAAAATGGCTAGAGAGAACAAATTTTCTAGGTGTGCTGTTTTGTGTCCCATGGGTAGTTGAATCAATGGATAATGTATCAGTGGATACGGGGGTCCTGCTGTAATCTGAAGAGGAAGATGTTTTCTTGGACATATTTTACAATTGCAAGCCCAGCAACTATCTCTGAAATCATTCTTAATGAACATAAAATGGATAGCTTTCTTCTTATAGATCTTTTATTGTGCAGGAGCTATATGAAAAAAAGAAAGAAAGATGGGTCAGCAAAGGTAAACAGCTCAGTTACCATTATTTTTGAGTTTCTTAGCTAGGTGGCCTTTTAAGACATCACTTCATTCTGAATTTGTGAAATGTGAAACCAAACATGGGGAGAGATGAGCTAATCCATAGAACTCTGCCCATTTGTGTATCATTCAAGTGTAGAAAGATGCATCTGCAAGGTTTTTGTTTTTGTTTCTTTTTCCTTCATTAAAAAAATGCTTTACCACTGCAATTTGTTTAAGAAATTATTGGATCTGGCAGCTGCGAAGGATACACTGAAGATATTTCCTTGCTTCATACAAAGTGGTTCTTAAAGGGAATGGATAAGAAGGCATATGTGATGGGGTGAAGTGAGCTGTTGAGCTGTTTGTGTGAACTAAATTCAATCCCTTTTTACATCTTGCTGGCAAGAACCTTAGCAGGGCTTTTCTGCAGAACAGGGAGAGTAACAGGTTGTTGTGCCATCAGCAACATGTTTGTTTTAGCCTCCAAGAAAATCACAGGGTGAAGACATTGCAGACTATGCCCTGCATGTGATGGGAAAGGGGAATGTATATTGTACACAAAAGTATCTCAATCTCGCTGAATCATGCAGTGAGTGGTGCTTATTGTGCCTAATAAGAGCTGGTACAATGCAACCAATCCATCCTGGTGCAATAGGCGAGAACACTGGACTCAATTGTGGTTAGCCAAGTGTTAAAATCCTTAATCAGCTGTGAAACTCACTGCTGTGTGGGGCCTCGAGCAAATCATTATCTCTCAGCCTAACACACATCGCAAAGTTGATATGAGGGTATGAGTGGGATTAAGCATTACAACCCCCACAGGCATGTCACTAAGAACAGCTTCTTTCTGATTAATTTTCCCAGTTCCTTCCATAAATGTGGTATTTCCCCCTCACTTCCTTCCATATGTTTAGCTATACTCTCTATTGGCTTCCTTCCAGTGATGGAGAAATTCATGATATGAAGCTGCTGTATGAAGCTGTGAGCTTACCTATACCTGTGGGAGTGGGGCCAATCTATTAGTTTCAGTGGCACTGTTTTTGCAATACTGGTAAAAGAAAGGAAACTAGCAATCTCTGTGGCAGCTTTCTCTGAAGACACAGCAAACATAGTGACTAACAATAGACTAGGACCTCAATCTATCAGTTAAAGAAGACCCATTGAACTGATGGAAATTACATAAGTTGTTTTACCAAATCCCCATTGATTCAAAAGGTCTGCTTTCATTGGGACTAACAATTGGATTTAGGGCCAATGTTTAAGTAATTGCCTTTGTATCTTATACAATTTTAAATAAAATAATTAATACATTTTTAAAGAAGTGAATATTTTTTAAGCTGCAGACTGGGCCAGCCAGAAAAATCAGCGTAGCAGAACACATTATGAACCAACCTGGAAACAAAATGCTATCTGAAAACACTGAAATTCTGGATCCGGCTAACAACTATCAGGTCAGAGTGCATAAGGAAGCTATTGAAATCCACAAACACCTGGACAACTTCAACAGGAAAGAGGAAACCCTAAAAGTAAACAAAGTTTGGCTAACAGTCCTGAAAAACACCAAAATAAAAACTCAACACTTGCAAATGAACTTTACCCAGGGACAGGGGTCTTCTCAGAAGACAATGGACCATGAGCTAAATAGATGATCATCTCCCTCGCATATCCTCCCACCCTAAAAACTGGACATCCAGCAACTGAATACACAAATTAACATGCTAATCCTCTCTAAAAGGGACTCACAGTATATAAACCCCATACAACTCTACCCAACCATTCTCTGAAGATGCCAGCCACAGATGCAGGCAAAATGTCAGGAATAAACTGTTCTAGAACACAGCCTCACAACCTGGAAAACCCCCACAAAAGACCCTATTTTTAAGCTGTTTGGATTTTTTAGTAGACACTCTCAGGTTCAATCCATAGGATCCATATTGGTATTTTAATAATAGAGATTCACTGGAACTGTGCAAATATTGCATGAAATAACATGGTTGTGTGATTGCTTCAGTATGCAATCAGATGATATTCCAGTGTCTTCGTGTATAGGTCCATTGCTCAGTGTATTCTGTGCAATTTCCCCCTATTATAAATACTTGTGGAAGAGAAGGGGCTAGAGAACAGGAATGATGGAAAGCAAGGAAGTCAGACATTCCCCCTGGCAGGAGCTCCTTCTGGATAGAAGATTACATTGCAAGAACTAAAATGTATACATTTTCATATGACAACAATGCTGAGAGCCATTTATTGGATGTATGGGTTTTGTGGTTATTTGCTATCAACTTAATGTTGACTTAGGGTGACTGTATGGATGAGAGACCTCCAAATCACCCGGTCACAACAGCCCTGCTTAGGTCTTGCATACTCAGGTCAGTGGCTTTCTTGATTGATTCAATCCACTTGTAATGTGGTTACCTCTTTTCCTACTGCCTTCCACTTATCCCAGCATTATAATCTGTTCTAATGACTCTAATTGTATCCTTATATGTCCAAGGTATGAAAACCTAAGTTTAGTCACATCTGGATACAGGATACCAAAGAAAATATGCACAAATGCAAAATAGCAGTTGTGCAGTGGGTAGTTTTCTTGCTTGCTTGCTTTCCTTATTTGTATCCCATATCTTCTGTTTATGTCTGAGGATCTCAGGGTCATGTACAATAAAATCAGCTGAGAACAATTTAAAACAAATAATATGCTTAAAGAATAAAAAAAAACTGTTTGTCACCTAATACAAGATAATTTAAAACCAGTTAAAAGAATTAAACATAATATAAACCATGGCACATGTGCAAATTGAATAAAATCAATTAGGCTCCAGTGGCTTTAATAAAAGGCTATGTTTTGACTTGAGATCAGAATAACACCAGGGTTTGCACCAATTAGGACTCTGTGGGGAAGGGTTTCCATAAATGGGAATACAACAAAATTGAATTGTCCATTGTATCCTGAATCTAGAGGGTTATTCTGGAATGGACTTCCTACCAGCATGTCTAAATGCCAATTTGGGAGCTTATTCTTCACTGCACAAGTTCTTGTTTATAGACAGTCAGCCTGAGCAAGCAAATGGTGGACAGCCAGAGTATTTAACTTTAGATTTGGGAAAAGAAATTAGGGTTTATTTGTTGTTGTTGTTAAAAAAAAAACCCTTTAGGCATATTATACATGGACTATAGAGACCACTTTATAGAATCAGTGGGTGGACAATTCCATAACATTATTGCAGCTGCAAAGAAATTGTAACCATTGGATTCTGCTCTGAACTTAGAATCACAGAAATAAAAGATACCCCAAGGACCTTCTAGTCCAAACCCCCTGCCAACGCAGGAAATTCACAGCTACAGAATCTGACAAATGACCACCCAATATTAGTTTCCAAAATTCTAACAAGGAGAGTCCATCACTCTTCACTGCCTAACCACTGTTACCATCGGGAAATTTTTTTGTTTGGTAAGGTTTAGTTAAAATCTCCTTTCTTGTGGTTTGAATCAGTTGGTTTTTGTTTTTCCATGTGGCAGTCCTTCAGATATTTGAATATGGCTACCATGTCACCCCTAATCTTCTTTTTTTCTAGGCCAAGTATACCCAACTCCAAGTATACCCAACTCTCACACTGTTCATAAGGCATATAACATTTTGGACATCCTGCTCTGGTGCTCCAGCTTGTCAGTATCCTTCTTAAACTTAGGTGCCATTTACACGATGAAAATGCAGTGAGATGAATTTGTGTTGATCTCTGGTTGTTTATACGTACAGCGTGACGGTCTCAAGCTTTTCGGAAGGGGGGCCACCTTTTATCCCTCAACCAGTGGGACTTTCCGTCTCAAGGTTTGTCCCGTTTTTTTAAAAAAAAACTCACGGGAGGATTTGGAAAATTGGAAATGTAAACAGCCCGGGACAAGATATCACAGGACTAGCTGATGGCCGGAAATTGAGGTGGGCAGGGGCAGGCACAGAGTTCAGAGAAGGAGGGCTCAGTCACCCATTCAATTGATTCAGCCTCACCAGCTGAAAGCAAAGGCTTCCCTTCCAGCTGCATGTAGGTTTATGTGTGTGTGTGCCATAAGTCACCCTGTTCAATGGATTTGTACACTGCAAACCCCTCAGCTTTAACCTGTCCCTCCCCTGCATGGTGGGTTTACTTTTTAAAGGGACAGTCACACTGCAAGCCTCTGGGCTCACAATCGCTCATGCATTCCCTCCTCAGCATCCCCTGCTTAGAGGGTTAACTTTTTAAAGGGACAGTCTTACTGCAAGCCTCTGGGCTCACAATCGCTCATTGTTTGATTTTTAAAGGGACAGTCACACTGGGCTCACAAAGGGACAAGTCTCTGGGCTCACAATCGACTCATTCAATTCCTCCCTGCCCCATCCCCTGCACTCAGCTTCCTGGCTGAAGGCAAAGTAGGCATGGGGCGCATGTGTGTATGTGCGTGCCTGGGGCTCCATTCGGCTCTGCTTTTGACTTCTCTCACCATCCCCAGCACCGACTGAGGCTTGTCTTTTAAAATGCCTTGTGTGTCTGTACTGACATTCTCATTTTAAATGGATGTTAACATTTTTTGGGGCATTTATCTCTGTGGCAAGCCCATCAGGGTTTGTTTTTTTAAAAAATGAAATTGTGCAGAGGGGGTTGCCTTTGCCCTCTTCTCTGACCAATGCAGAAGTTTGAACAAACATTCGTGCCAGCCAATAGCATCACTCGTGGCAGGAAACTCTAAAGGAAGTACGTCACCGAGGTTGTGAAAAAACGAGTAATCACACCCTTGATTGACAGCAAAAAACAAACAAACACAAAACCCTGGGATCTTAAAAGCATATAAACAAACAAACAAAACACGGGATTCTTTACCACGGGAGACAAAACATATATCGGGATGTGATGCAGTGTAATAAATGATCCCGGGATATCCAGGTAAGAGTTAAAAATCGTTTAAACAACAAGGGACAAATTCTGGATCAAGAAATCCTGGGACGCCCCATGACCATAAATAGTGTTTTACCGGCACCTTAGTTTTCTTTGTTGCTCTCAGCAAGGGCCCTGTTCATTTTAAATGGGCATTGAGATAATCTAGCTTGTCTGAGAATTGCTGTATTGACAAAAGAAACAAACAGCCCTATGAATCAAAATGATTAAAAGCATTAAAGAATTGCTTGCTGGCATCTTCCAGAAAGCAGAACACACAGTTATGTCCATTATTCTTTCCTTTCACTTAGAACTTGACCTAATGATCATTTTAAAAGTCTCTCTTTCATTGTAGACTATAATTATTACCCAAGTCTTCTCAGAGGATTTACTAGCATATGCACAGTTTCACTCTGTCTTTTCTATAGGAAAAAAATTGTCTTCTTTTGTTGTACAGTTGATAGAATTTCTCCAACTGTCAGTTCTTCCTTTAGCTCATCTGCAGGGGAGGTGGTTTAGAAGTAGGGCCTGTGAAAAGAAAAGGAGCTCAGCTTGAAAAACAGGGCTGGAGATGATTACAAGTAAAGCATGTACGTTGGGTCAAAACTGAGATTAGCACAAAATGATTATGAAGCCTGAGACATGAACTAAAGCAAGATTAATTTTTTTTCATGTGTTTTTAAATCTTAACAGTAGAAGAGAGCTTTGTAAATCAGTATAACCACCAATTGCCATCATATTTTTTTTAAAAAAGATCTGTACTGGTCCAAACTCTTCTGTGGTACTGTATTATTATTTTATATATATAAAAAAATAAAAATAAAAATTAGACCTTTTTGTCTCATACATGGATATTTCCAGCACAGAGAGACAGCATGGTGTAGTGGTTTCGGTGCTTAACCAGGACTCTGCTCAACCATGAAAACCCACTAGGTGACCTTGAGCAAGTCACACTCTGTCAGCCTAAGAGGAAGGCAATGCACTTCCCTGACTGTGTGGCAAACAACGCTGCAAGGAGGGGTGGTGATTTGATGGCCTCCATGAATAGAGGCCAGAATCCCCTGCACTTGGCATGTAATGCCAAGTACTGGCTCACATGACAGGGGAGGAGACAGAGGTTATTTAATATCCTGACTCCCCTTCATGTGTCCTCTTTGGTGAAGGGTTGGGTGCTGGAACTGCCTCTATGGCTCGTGGGACCGGGGGGGGGGGGAGATAGAGAAGGAGTCTGTCCTTGGGGCCGACCTGGGGGTTTACTCTCTCTTATAAAGTCTTGTGACTTGGGGGGAGGGGATCCCCCTGGGTTTGCTTTCTAGTAAACAACTGTCCAGACAGCAACAAATGGTTTTTGGATTGCCCCTGGGGTCTGATATTTCACCCAAGGGAAGGCTGAGGAGTCTGGTCACAGGTTGACACCTGGGCCTCAGCTGGACCCACATCAGGTTGCTCCCCCTCACTTTGCTTATGCCCAGGTCCACATTCAGTTATGTAGGGTATAGGTCAATAAAATGGTCTTCATCCAGCCCATATACTTGTGTCTGGTATCTTTATTTCATGGTTGGTTATAAATGGCAACCCCTCTCTGATCAAATCTTGCCAAGAAAACACCATGATAGTTTTGCCTTACCATAAGTCAGAGTTGATCAAAGTCACAAGACAACAAGTGGGTTTCTCCAGAGCTTGGCAAAGTTATCCTTTGAACTAGAATCCCAGAATCCCCTAAACAGCACAGCAAGTGGACATTCTGGTTACTGTATATTACGGCGTATAAGACGAGGTTTGAGCCCTGGAAAATAGGCTCCAAAATCAGGGCTCGTCTTATATGCCGGATACACTTTGCTTCACCCCGCCGTCTGAACTCCTGCCTCTTTGCTCCCTTCGCAAATGGAGCAAAGAGGCAGGAGATCAGGCGGGGGGTGAGGCAAAGTGCTTACGGTTCATTCCCCCCCTCTGCCTTCTCCCCCTTTGAGGAGCAACTGAGGACAGAGTGGGGGGGGCGAATGTTGCTGGAAACCCCCCTCCAGCCACCCTTCCACCCTCCCCAAAGCTGTGATCTGGCTCCCGACTCTGGCTTCGGGGAGGGGGTGAGTGGCTGGGAAGCCCCCCCTTCCAGACACCCTTCCAACCTCCCCAAAGCCCCCTCCCTCCAGCGTCCTCCCTCCAGCCACCCACCCTCCTCAAAGCCGAGATCCAGCTAGAGATCGTGGCTTCGGGGAGGGGGTGGGTGGCTGTGAAGCCCCCTCCCTCCAAACACCCTTCCACCCTCCCCAAAGTCCCCTCCCTCCAGCATCCTCCATCCAGCCACCACCCTCCTCAAAGCCGTGATCCGGCTGGATATCATGGCTTTGGGGAGGGGCTGGGTGGCTGTGAGGCCCCCTCCCTCCGACCACCCTTCCACCCTCCCCAAAGCCCCCTCCCTCAAGCATCCTCCTTCCAGCCACCCCCCTCCTCAAAGACGTGATCCGGCTGGAGATCACGGCTTCAGGGTGGGGGTGGGTGGCTGCAAAGCCCCCTCCCTCCAACCACCCTTCCACCCTCCCCGAAGCCCCCTCCCTCCAGCATCATGCCTCCAACCACCCCCCCTCCCCAAAGCTGTGATTCCACTCGAGATCATGGCTTCAGGGAAGGGGTGGGTGGCTATGAAGCCCTTCCCTCCAGCCACCCTTCCACCCTCCCTGAAGCCCCCTCCCTCCATCCCCCCAGCCAGCTGGCCATCCAGCATTCCCCAACCCACCCCTCCTCGTGGGTTGGGGAATCGCGGGAGGAGGGAGACCCCCCCCCGCCAGCTGGCCATTCCTCATTCCCCAACTCACAAGGAGGCTGGGCAGCCTCCTTGTGGGTTGGGGAATCGCGGGAGGAGGGAGAAACCCCCCCCCCCAGCCAGCTGGGCATCCCTCATTCCCCAACCCATGAGGAGGCTGGGCAGCCTCCTGTGCGTTGGGGAATCGCAGGAGGAGGGAGAACCCTTCCCAGCCAGCTGGCCATCCCGCATTCCCCAACCCACGAGGAGGCTGGGCAGCCTCTTGTGTGTTGGGGAATCGCGGGAGGAGGGAGAACCCTTCCCAGCCAGCTGGCCATCCCGCATTCCCCAACCCACGAGGAGGCTGGGCAGCCTCTTGTGGGTTGGGGAATCGCGGGAGGAGGGAGAACCCTTCCCAGCCAGCTGGCCATCCCGCATTCCCCAACCCACGAGGAGGCTGGGCAGCCTCCTGTGGGTTGGGGAATCGCGGGAGGAGGGAGCCCAGAAGGAGGAATCAGGGCTGTGGAGTTAAACCCCTAGATTCGCTCCCTCTTCCTTGACGGTGGGGAGAGGGGGCGCATCCTGGGGTTTAGCTCCACAGCCCTGTGTCCTTCTTCTGGGCTCCCTTCAGAAGGGAGCCCAGTAGGAGGGATCAGGGCTGTGGAGCCAAATGGGGCATGTTAGCCCCTTCTCCCCACCTTCCTTGAAGGTGGGGAGAGGGGGGCGAATCTAGGGGTTTGCTGCGGCCACCCCCACTTCCCCTGCCTTGGTCCCCTTCGGAAGAGCCAAGACGGAGGGAAGGGGGCTGCTGAGGCAAAATGGGCATTTTCGCCCCTTTCCTCCACCTTCGAGTCCAGTTTGACTGGAAGGTTGAAGAGAGGGGTGAATGTCGCCCTGCCAGCTGATCTTGTTCGCTTTCCCAACTCACAAGGAGATCCTCATGAGTTGGGAAACAAAGAGGATCAGCTGGCAAGGCTCCCCCAGCCAGTCAGCCAACCAGCCAAATTGGGGGGGGGATTATCTGGCGAATATATGCCTAAGCCTAGATTTTTGGCTGGAAATGGGGGGGGGGGTTATACGCCCAGTCATCTTATACGCTGGAATATATGGTAAATTATTCTGGGAACTGTAGTCCCCAAAATAACATTTCCACATTTTGGGTTTCCTCCTCTGTTTTCTGACAGTTATCATTTGTCATGCTGTTTCTCTTACTGTCTTGATTTTGACAATTTCCCCCTCCTCCTACATCCCCTAAGAGCAGACAATGTGAAGATATTTAATCAGTACCTTGTTTTCAGCTGTGCAATGCATCGAAACTACTTTGTTAAAAGACAGAGTAGGATCAAGAAGGGTTGATAAAACATTATTGTTTTGCACGGCACACAAGCCGTTTTCATTTCACCACATTGATATTGAAAATGCTAACAAATGGACGGACTTGTTTTCCACAAATGACAAGATAATTTCTGACCACTCAGATCCTGGTGCAATGTTTCCATTTGTGCTTTCCACTTTGTGCACAAAGTGACTGGTGACTTGATTGAAAAGAATCCCATGACCTCTGGCAGTGGGTACCCTCATGACCAATAGAATAGTGTCCATTGTCTATGCATGGCATCCTGTAATATTCATGGCAAAACTACTTGGACAAATGACTTGGCTATTTTTAAGTAGAATGAGGATACCCATGGATGTCCCCCCCCTTCTTTCTTCCCTTCTGCCCCCACCCTTTTATTTGTAGTATGCTGTTGATTCATCTACTGACATATACATGTTGTCATACAGTACAAAGAAGAAGCAATATGGTGGCTTTCCATCTCCTGAAATAATGAAGTGGGAACAGTGGGATGTACCATACATTTGGGAGGTGGTGGGAAGTATATTTCTCCTACTATAGGCACTGGTGTCATTGCAACAACACACCAAGACACAGCTTTTTACTAAAACGTTGGGTTCATACTGAACATAAATTTGTTCTAATTTACTAATTTTTGATGTTATACTGGACTATACTGGATTACTAACATTTTACCATGGTCAGTTACTTGGTTACAGAATTACACCATCATTAGCACAAACAGAAGCCATAGCATACGATGCCAACAAGAGTCGGGTGGTTTGGGTAGCTGTCTAAAACATCTCTTTGCCAATGTGCTGCCCTACAGAAACAGAGTCTTGTCTCTGATGTGATGCTGACCTTTGGAAGTGTAGCAACTTCAGCATGCAGCAAAGGATGATGTTCTGTCTTTCCCAGATCCAAGCTTTTGTCTTGTTTCATGACTCAGTATGGATAAGATTTCCCAGCTGTGGGCAGCTGTGGGGATGATCTGTCATTCCCCATAAATCTGGAAAAAGATGGGTTTTCAGCACATTCAGGAAAGAGGGTAAGGACTTTGAACACAGAACATGTGAGAGGCAGTGTCATATAGCAACAAGACTTTGGGCCTTGGAGTTGGGAGATCTAGGTTCTAGTTTCTACCAAGCCATGAAACTGACTGGGTGATCTTGACCAGTCATTGTCCTGAAACTTTATTGGGTAGATTAAACTAGATTAAACTCATAGAATCAATTATTGAATGTTGAGTTGGCACATAGATAAATCCCATAGATTCAATGAGTCTACTCTAGTTGCGACTACCAATATGTTTATGCCTGACTGACCTTATAAGCTTGTTGTGAAGATTATAGTTGGGAGCCATATTTGCTTATATGAGCTCACTACAGGAAAGATAAATACTACACATCATAAATACTACATATAATATATGAATAAATGTAGTAGGAAAATGCTGTGCAACATTCTTTTCATCCCTTGGCTTCAGGCAGGAGGAGTGACACCACCGCAATCAACAAAAAGTGTCTCTATGAACTGTTGTCACACCCTTCAATCCAGGCTGAATTTCAATGACTGTGTTATAAACAGCTTGGTTTGTTGTTGGTGGTGGTGGTGGTGTTGGTGTTGTTTAAAAAGGAGGGCACATTTGTAATGGTGACTTGTGCAAACCGAAGCAGGACAGATGGCAACAGCTTTATAGATTGTGCATGAACAAAGATATTGTTTATCTTCTTGAAGTATATTTCCAGCCCTGTCATTGTACATGTAAGAGAGAGCTTAAGCAGCTTGTGTTTCTGACTGTGAATGCTATCTTGAAGCGCAACCTTCATAATTTTCATAAACTTGAACTGAGATATTAGGGACACATTTGAAAAGTTAGATTTGATGAGGCTTTAAAACATGGTTTTATCATGTGGCATTAAGGATATGAGGCTGAAGTCTTGTGAGATTATTTTCTCTAATACTCTGCTCTATTTTGTGGCAACGAATCATGTAAACCACTATCTTTTAAAAAAGTATTCCATTTGTCTTAGGGGAAGTAAACATTCTGAAATAAACATTCCTACCATACTTTGTTTCCAGAGAGGCTGATGCTTATAAGGTTCAGTGGGGAGGAATCAGAGGATTTGGGAAAGGACCGAGAAAAGATGATAGATTTTCCTTGTGTTGTTTTTTTTTTTCCTGGGCTGTGAGGCCATGTTCTGGAATAGTTTTTTTCTGATGTTTTGCCTGCATCTGTGGCCGGCATCTTCGGAGAATGGTTGGGTAGGTGTGTGTGTGGATTTTATATGTTGTGAACTCCTGTTGGGGATTATATGTAAATTTGTGCAATTGAATGGTTAGTTTCTGGGTATAGAAATGCAAGGCTCATTAGTGTCTCTTTGGCTGATGGTTGGTTGATGGGCCATTATCTGCTGGGTATCCACCTGTACCTGGGTGGAATCCTTTGTAAGTGTTGAGTTTTGATTCTATTGTATTTCAAAACTGGGAGCCAGATTTTGTTTACTTTTAAGGTTTCTTCTTATCTTATTATCTGCTGAGAATCCCCCTGTCCCTGGGTGGAATTCCTTTGTATTCCTGTCCCACCCATCATGGCCCATCAATCAACCATCAGCCAAACAGACACTAACGAACCTTGCATTTCTATACCCAGAAACTAACCATTCAATTACACAAATGTATATATACTCCCCAACAGGGGTTTACAGTATATAAACTCCACACACACTCCTCCCCAACCATTCTCTGAAGATGCCAGCCACAGATGCAGGTGAAACGTCAGAAAGAAACTATTCCAGAACACAGCCTCACAGCCTGGAAAAAACCCAAGGAAAATCTATGGATGCCAGCCGTGAAAGCCTTCGACTCCACAGAGAAAAGCTGTTTGAACTTCGCTTTCTTCCTTTGCACTTTCTCTTTTTGACAGTGTGCTACATCAAATTTGTGAGAACATCCTGTCATTAAACCTGGATAGATTGCAGGAATAATCCTAGAAACAGTGACCTATAACAGTACAGTAGTAGTAATTGTTGCCATTGCTATTATTCACTGACACTCTGTTGGTTAGTCTTAAATAGAGAAGGCCTATTCTATCAATTGTTGAACAGTGAGTCAACCTGTAAATAAATCTAATGGATTCTATAAGTCTACTCTCATCAGAATTAAAAGAGAATTTAGGCTGTTATTATTATTTCCATTTTTGAAAAGCATCTGTTTATGTTTTAGCTGAAAATATATTGGTTATGTTCTGCCTACAACATGATTGGCAACAAACTTAAACACAGTAGCATTAGTTGTATTCATTCTAAAGCTTGTGGAACAATCATTATACCACAGAAACATCCTACGAGTGTCTTGCCTTTAACTGCAGTAGCCTCAATTGTGCAAATACAACAACCAGTAACAGAGATTGCTTTAATATCTAGCCAAAAAAAAAGAAGGAAAAAAAAGGCTTTGCATTTCTCCTTTGCAAAATAACTGAACAGCATGTCTTTAATCCACCAACTTTTTTTTTAACTTTAAAAGCTTATTTTCTTCTAAGAAGGTAAGAGCCAAAAAATTAGAATACAGCAAATATTTAATTAAAATATCTTATCTGCACTCTGGCTTTTTGCTCACAACATCAACATGCAAGCATTAAATACCTGGAATTTTAAAACACATATGTATTTGTGTTGTTGCTCAGAATGCAAACCAAACAAAATAATAGGGTATATCCTGTAAGGACTATAGAAAAATGACACTGATTTTTTTTTAATGATTTGAGTCTTGGCTAGCAGTAGTCCCCTTCACTCAATAAAGGGACAATTTAGGAATTTGAATTAGTCTATAATAATTTATAGATGTTAGCTTTAATCATCACATAATTGTCACCGTAGTTAGTTAGAAGCCTAACTTCAATTGATAGATCCATCCAGAGGAGATTCACTGGATCAATGGAAATTTTGTAAGTGTCAGCTTATCAAGATCCCATTGATTCAGTGGGTTTACTCTAGTTAGGAGTAGCAATTGAATTTAGATCTCTCACTCTCTCTCTGTAATATTGCCAAATTGGTCACTCCAGATGTATATCTAAAGCTACCAGCATGGAAGCCACAATCTACCAACATCTGGATAACTACACTTTCTACCCCCACCCCCACCACAGTTTATATAAAATCATTCCAGATGGAGTTTTGGAGTAAAGTGTTTGTAGATAGTAGATTTGCTTTATTCTTTTCTACCTCAACTCCAGTGACTTATGGTTTCTGAAATGGCCTCTGCAATTTGTTCTCACGTAGCAATGGGAAGAAATATGCAGACAGGCAAGGGAGACAAAATTAACAAGGGAGAAAATATGTGCAAATATATTTTTGTAGCCTTTGGCTCTCAGTTATTGACTTGTAGACTGTCAGCAGAGACCATCAGCGACAGCAGCACTGGGAACATTGCTTTTACTGTCCCTCACCTTCCCAATTTTATTCACTATTTCAAGAAAAAAGACAAAATGTTACAATTTTTGGACTTTGTTGAGTATTCTTGTACTGAGGAAGCAGCTGTCATACAAAGGGTACACCCAAAGCTGGATTATCAATGGTGCAACTGGAGAAAAGGTCCCTCAGTGTGTAGGGGCTCCATACTACTGCAGATACTGCACACCCTCATGGTTTCTGTGGTGCACAGTTTCTGTACTGTAATGCTGCCAAGACAGAAAAGCTCATAGGGAAAGAGGTCTAGATCTCTCTCCCCATGCCATTGCCAAGAGTTGTTGGACATTCATCCTTGCTTGTTTCCCAGCTGCAATGTACCCAAAGAGTAGGAGTAGAAAGAATATTCAATATATTTGTGAAATGGTGCAATGCCTAGGTAGGCAAGAATCTTCCCAAACTGGGACTTATTCTGTGTGAAAAATGCATGTGGATTTTTATTTTTATTTTTGCACAAAAAAGAACAATGGTAAAAAATATTTGTTCCTGCCTGTGAAAATGAAATTTACAAAGATTTGCAACACTAGTGAAGAGGCAGGTTGCTATTTCTAAGTCTCTGGCCTTGGTTGTGCCAGGTAGGACAGGTAAAGGCCTAAAGCCACTCCCTCCATTAGGGCTTACAGGGTCTGGCTGTTACCCCAGGGTGGGGTCTTCTTGGCCCAGCAGCACCAACAAGTCTGGTTTAACACAATGCAGAGCCAACACTCCAAAGAGGAGCATGGGCACAAAGAAGGCAGGTGTTCATAGAGATGCTCTTTGGCCCTAGGCACTTTAATCAAGCCTTGAGTACACCAAAAAATCATTGTAGATGCCTTTAGCTTGGGGTTTTGTACTAAGAAAAAGTAGTAAGGGAAATATTGTTTCATCCATTTAGCACTTACATTGTGATAGCATTTCCATCATATATGCATATATGTGATAGCATATATACACACATATAAACATATAAATGTATGATTCAAGGAGAGGACTTTAATCTAAGTGCAACATTTTTCAGCCAGCTCTGAATCAACCATTCAGCTGACAAGTATGCAGACTTGGTAAGCTTCCATATGGTAAAGAACCACACTCATTCCAAAATCAGGGCATATATATATGAGAGAGCAAGAGAAAGAAGGACAGTGAGAGAGATTACCGCATGAAATCATGTCCTACATAATTTAGTTTTCCTATCAATTAGGCTTGCAGTCTAAGGTTCTAATTGTTACTAAACATTTTTAAAACAGTAGTCATAAACAAATATATATCTATTTTTCATGTAGATAATGAGTGTTTAATTAATGCCTTTCTCAAAAATCCTAACTCAGAATATAATAACTTCTAATGGTAGGTATATATTCCTGAGAACAAGTTTCCCCTACAAAGTTTTTGATAAAGAGTGATGAGGGATGTATTTGTTAAAATTATTAATTTATGCTGTATTTTTCCCTCTACGTGAATGTCTTCGAGATGTCTCATGGTGTGTGTGTGTGTGGGGAAATCTCTCTTCCACTGAGTCTCTCACCTTTTTCCTGCCCGCTCTGTCATGTATTGGTTGATGGGAGGGGACAGAGGGAACAGCCTAGCCAGAAGCCTGTCCTATTATTACAATAAGTGTTCCCCCCCACTCAACTTGCCACACTCCTTCTCACCCTCAATAGCCATTTAGCTGGCTCAAGGTGTGTTCATGTGTCAGAGGGGGGTGTTGACTGCCAAGCAAGGAGTCTCACCTAATGCCTGCTGTTATAGCTCATGCTGTATGAACCTCAGGAATTTATCAGACGCTCCCCTTTAAAATGTTCTTTTGCTGGCATAAAGAAACAATTTCTATGCCAACAAAAGAACATCCCCCCCTGCACTGACCTTCCTTTCCTGGCAAAGGCTCCATGGCAATAAAGAGGAGCCTCGGAGACTTCAAAATTCAAAAATATAAACAAAAACAAAGCCTAAAAGGTTGCACTAAGCACCTAGGCACACTTTAAAAGTCCCAAGTAACCCGGGGAGAGTCCTAAAAAGACAGAAACTTACCTGGATGTCCCGATCTCACCCAGAGGTGTTCATGCCAGACTGGCCATTCGCATTGCAGTGATGAGATTTAAATGGCCAGAGGTTTTGCATGCTGGCAATGCTGGCACCAAAATGGCAGAGAGGAATCTATTGATGGCTTAAGCCATCAGTTAAAAACTACGGGATTTGGACAGGCCATAACCGTGAAAGGATGACATGGTCTGATATGCACACCCTTTCACACTTATGTGGCATTGTCATGACACTGTATTTGATATGTCTGTCTGAAAGCAACTCCAAATTGCCAGCAAGTTAAACAAGAGCTGGGAAAGCAGCCAAGCTCCAGTGATAATTAATCAGGAAGAGCAAGCAAAGTTCAGTTTCTTGGAAAGACAGTAATACATGCAAAAAGCAAACAGAGAAGAGTCCAGAATACAGTCCAAAGGTCAAGGGTTACAGAAGGCAGCATAGTCCAGGAGTTGGTCCGTAGGTCAGTAAGATCAGGCAACAGGTTCATCATAAACAATCCAAGGTCAAGGCATATGGCAAGGCAGCAAGGAATCAGGCACCGAAGGCAGCAGGAAGCTTTCTCCAGGGAGGTCAGTTGGTCTCTGACAAAACATCCTTTGCCTCTCTCAGCCTATATAAAGCAATTAAGGCTTTGCCAGGTATTTCTTAATGAGCAAGTTCCTCTCATAAATTCTCAGAGATTTCCTGTGATACTCCTTTTGCACCCAGTGCTGTGTATTTGATGGTGGAGGTAAGTCTCTCTCCTCTTCTTTGCCCTTATCCGGGTGGGCAGGATTCTCTGCTGGGACTGATAACAACCCATGCAGACCAGGCTCTTCCTCTGCTTGAGCCTCTAGGTTGTCAGGGTTCCCTGCTGGCACAGCTGTAGATAAACCTGTGCCAGGGTCCCTAGGGCCATTCCCTGCCATGTACTCTTCCTCCTCTGACTCTACAGCCTCATCAGTCTCCTGAGGCATGACAGCATCTGATAAAGTCCTCAGTCAGATTCCCTCCCCTGTCCCCCTCCAGCCTGCATGGTGGTAATGGTGGGTGACTGAGAAGGGAGAGTCTCCCATTGCAGCTTATCATAGGTGGTAATGGTTGATCCTCCTCACTCAATTCTCCCACCCTGCCCCCTTCCTTGCACGCGTGCACACACACACACAGAGCAGAATGTCTAGTTGGAGGGAGGGGATGGGCAGCCAAATGAGGAGGCTCATCCATCACCACCTAGCCAGGGATGGACAAGCCTTAGTTGGCTATTTCCTCTGAACATAGCCATGCAGGTATGAAGGGACAGGGTCAGCTGAATGAGGAGGATAGCCTATGATAGCTAGCACATGCCAAATGTCCTCCAGAGGTCCTGCATGATGATGCTATCATGGTGCACATGCTACACTGGTGGCAATCCCCCATGCTTGTATGTTCCCGCCATCCTTCTAGCCACTATATGGCTTTTCCGGGGCAGGGAAAGAAAAAGGAAAGAGTGTGTTTGGGCTGAAGTGGGAGGGAATAGTCCTTGACTCTATTCAACGGCTGGGGAAAAAAACAGAGGGGTGAACTCTACACTACATGGAAAAGTGAGCAGGAAAGACATGAGTCTTGATGGGGAGGGGTGTTCTCCCCCTGTGATACATCTTCCAAAACTACACAGTTTTCAAAGATGTCAATGCAAGCAAGGAGAAAACTATTTAAATTATTCATTTTCCCCTGCAAGAATGAGTAATTTGAACATGCACATCCCTAATTCAGAATGTTTTTTTCTGAAAAATGCATTTGCACAAACAAAAAATTGCAGAAAAAAAAAACTTTGTGCAACAACGTTTTTATCTGGCAGACTTGGTTTTTTCATAAAATAGTTTTGCACAAAACTTTTTTTATATTTCTTTCCTTGGGGAAAAGTTTTGAACGATGCAAAACTCCACAACAGTTGGCCATTTTCTTGATGTCTAGATGTATATCCCTGAACTTTCATCAAGTAGGTATCATCAGTGTCCGTATCTTGACATGTAGTTTATATTATAGTACAATTTAGAAATGACAAACGCATAGCAACACCCTGAAGTATTGATAAGAGTTTTGGAGTTGTTCTAACAGAAACTCGTTGCAGTCAACACAAATGACATTCCTACTTTACCAAGATTTGAGGATTGATCTCAAACAGATGCCATCTAGTGTGTCAGGGTAAATGAGCAATATTTCATGAATTGATATACAAATTCATGATGCACTCTTTATACTTTAGTATATTGCTTCTGCCCAGTAACAGATGTTTTGGAAGAAAATAGTTTTATGGACAGCTGCAGGATTATCTACTCCCCAAATCACCTAATCTTTAGTAACTAGAAAGATACCTCACTACTGATATGTGGGATTTTGTGTCCTCATTCTTAATAAAAATAGAAAACTCAAGCAAGGAAACAAAAAATAACACTAAATCCTCTTTCTTTATTTTTTTTTTAAAATCAGCTTGTACACTTTCCCAATACTTGGGTATTCATCTTTTATGGGGGTGGGGGTGGGGAATAGCAGCTCTACCTTTTAAATTAGCTCTGTATCTAAATAAAAACAAGGGAGCATAATCTGGAAATCATCTTTATATTTCCCCTGCATCTTTTCCCCCAAGACTGTTAAATGTGGCGTAAAAGTCTGGGATGGTGTTAAGGGGATCATCCATGATGGCTTTTGTACCTGAGTATTTTGTATTTGTTTTAGCATCCTTGCGAGGGTCTAATATGTATTTTGTTCTGGAAACAGTTTCATAGGCTACAGGTATCATCAACATTCCCTACTATCCTTTCCCCATAATTGGAAATATTGGACATTCTAAGGAGTCAAGTTGACCAGAGTGATCCAAAACGAGGTCAGGTGAAGGTCACAAGGATCTGGAAGGTGTCTTAGAAATATTTTAGCAAGCAAGCCCAAATTAGGATTGTGCAGAAGCCCCTTAGTATACAAAGGTATGTGCTAATTCTTTCTTGGGCACCTCAGCAATAAGTCATCCAACCAAACAATCAAGTGACCTTTCCAACCCCAATCCCAAGGAAATCTCACCTCAGAACCCCCTCCTGTCCTGCATTGTGAGGTTGGCATAAACCCATCAATTCCAATTGTTCAGCCATTAACAGCAATCAGTTATGTTTTGGTTTCCTTTGTTTACCCTGTGGGAAACCCATCTAAGCTTTTTTCTAGCCAGAGAACCCCTTCAGGATATGAAGCAGAGTATAAATATTAGTCCCCCAACAATAGAAAGGTATGGATAAGCCAGCCACTCCCTTTCTCAGTGCACCCCTCGATTGGAACTTCCAGTGCCACCCTCAGGTTTCTGAGTACTTTGCTCTTTAAGACTGGTAAATAGCACCCTATTTATTTTTCAAATCTCTGCCTCTATCCAGTTTTTCTGCCTTACTCCTCAATAGCCTTGTATGGTTCTTAGGAACATGTGTTGCATATGTGAATGCTTTTTTGCATGTTATTTCCAATAAAAATACTTCATTTCACTTTAAACTGGAGTTCTCTGCCATTAGTACTTGTATACATAGGCAGAAAATCCCCACAGTTACCCTCCTCTCACAAACATACTGTTTGAACTAATAATTCCCCCTTCTAGACCTTGATATCATGGGTGGGTCTCAAAGCACCCCCACCTCTTAGGGTAATGGGGGAGGAGAAGGATTTGTTGTTGAAGTTGTTGTTTGTTGTTGAAGTTGGGTGTCATCAGCTCATGGTTACAGCAAACTCATTCTCTGGGTGTGTATCCTTATATAGCCAAAACAACATCATCTATGTAGACAGGGAAGGATCACTTAATTGGCTTGGGGCACAGTTGGCTCTACCACTGGACAAAGTGAAGCAGCTAGGGTGTCATATCCTTGGGGTGGTATCAGCTACAGCCACACAACTGTTCCTAATAAATCTCTGGGCATTCTCTTGTCTTCAAGGACAGAACTAGGTATACTACATGGCTTTAACTCCATAAACTCTCCTGACACTTTTGGATATGGTAGATCTCATTGCTGAAGCAGGTTTCAATTGCTAGTCCAGTCAGTTTCTGTAATGAAATGGTGGGAGAGTGCTACCTTGTCCTTATCCTCAGGAAGCAAAATTTCTGGGGTTGGCTAAGTTTTGGAGGAGGTCTACAATTTTTATAACGACCAAAAGAAACACTTTAAAGTGAAAAAATCCAGAGGAAGAGTCCAAAAACATCTCAGTGAAGCTTCAGCATTCATCTGAATCTCAGAATCAGTCAATAATCTTTTGTTTTTGGGAAAAATAAAAAAATAAAAAAAGTTTAGAATGATGCAAAACTCCACAACAGTCGACCATTTTTCTTGATGTCTGGATGAAATGTGAGGATGAGGAAGTCTACAAGTATATCCCTGAACTTTCATTCAAGTAGGTATTATCAGTGTCCATCTATTGACACCTAGTTTATATTATAGTACAATTTAGAAATTTATTGAGGATGAGCCTGGCCACTATCTTTCTCGCTGTGCCTCTGGATCATAACTTCCAGTGTCACCCTCACATTTCTGTCTGAGTACTTCAAAATGTTGTTTTCCAAGACTGGTAACTACTGCCTTTATTTTTCATAATCTCTCAGTCTATCCAGTCTTTCTACCTTACTCCTTGATAGCCTTTTGTGGCTCTTGGGATTGTGTGTTGCTTGTGTGAGTGCAATTTGTGTTATTTCCAATAAAAACACTTCATTTCAATTTAACTTGAGGTCTCTGCAGTTAGTACTGGTATACAAAAGTTAAAAGGTCCCTGAAGTTACCCTCCTCTTGCAGGCATACTGTCTGAGCTAATATTTTTCACATCTAGACTTTGATATCACAGGTAGGTCTCAAAGCACCCCTGTACCTCTTAGGGTAGCACTATCTAGGAATAAGAGGATCCTGATGATTGTATGCTAGAAGAATACAATGTTCTGTCAAGTTAAATCTGTCTGTCTGTCTGTCTGTCTCTCTGTCTGTCCATACATCTATCATTTCTAGAAGTTCATATTTGGAAGCATGACCCACTCAAATCCAATTCCCTGCTCCACCATGGTAACCCAAAGGCTTAGCTTCCTACTTAGCTACTGTGGCTTACCTATCACAAGCCATATTGTCTTTATGAGAAATAGAGTTCATGTTTACAAAGGTACGTTCTGGAAAATTTCAACAAGAATAAAGGCAATTTCTAAGGAAGTTTTTAGTTTCTTCCCCTTTCCTTTTTGCTTTGGATGCACAGAACAACAACCTAAATTTCATTTTGGCCTTGTGTATTAGCTTGTACTAGAAGGAAGGAAGGAAGGATTTTAAAAATTTTATATTACTGGTATTAAGTTCTGCTACTTTGCAGCTTTTATTTGCATGTATTTTTGGATATATATTTTATGTGGCCTTTTCACCCTGCATAAATATAGCACAATGATTCCGTTTTAACTGCCATGCCTTCATCCTGTGGAATCCTAGGTACTGCTATTTGATGGAAACACTAGACCTCTCTGTCTATTCTAAGTGCCCCTCCCTCAACTGCAAACCCCTAAGATTCCATAGGATGTTGCCATGACAGTTAAAATGGACTCATGATGCAATAATTGTGTGGTGTGACAAGGCACCAGGGAAGGATGCTTAACACACTGTCAAACTAAAGTATTTTGCTGCCTGAATCCTAGTCCAAATAACATGCCATGTCCTGCTTTAAAGTTTTGCTTCACTATGCAAGCACCAGTTCCTGTCTTCATCTATCCATCCCTCATGGGGCTTGTCTGCATGGGTTATTTACTCTGGCTTTCCCCCATCTTGGAGCCCTGCAGTCCAAGTGACACAGCCTCTTGCTCTGTTTCACCTCTGGGCAGTCCAGAAGACACCTGAGGCAAAACTGGAGGGAAGCCATGGTAAAGCCCTTTAAAATGGCTTAATGAAACACCTGTGGAAGCCCAGATCAGGCTGGTATGGGAGTGCAGGGTCCATACCTGCACACTGATCTGTATAGCCAGATGCTGACACCACTGATGGAATCACTCTGAAGCCAGGAGGAGGTCCTCAGCATGTGATCAAGGCCCCCCTGTATGTTACCAGCCTTGATTGCATGCTGAGGGCCTTTTTTCTGGCCTCAGAGGGACTGACATGCAACAGCAGGGGAGGCGCCTGCTGCTACGGGCCAGCATGTGTGTGTGGTGGCCAGTATTTTCATGAGGACTTCCCTGTGATCTTCTGGAGGCTATGTCCTGCCACATCATTGGTTCCCACATAGACCGAAAGCAAGGAATGATCAGTGAGCTTGATGAGTTTCTTTAGCCTCTCCATTACATCACAGATATTTGCTCTAGGGAAACAGCACACCTCTCAAGACATCTTATCAGGCCCACAAACTACTGATTCTGTACCCCTCATCAGGGAGTCCCCTACCACCACCACATGCTTCCTCAAAGGATTGGCAGAGGCCAACCTGTGTACTGAACCTTCCAAGGTTTCATGTATATTCTCTGAGTACTCGCTCTGCTACTCTCTTTCCCATTCCTTATCATCTCTGATAAGGGAGAGATCTTCAAACCAATTCTGTAGTGCCAAACTCATAGAATAACTGCTTCTACTCCTATGTGTCACCTCAGACACATTGGTGTAAGTGCAACCTACATCTACAAAAGTTCTTTCTGTCTTTTTTAAAAGTCTCTTCTCCTTGCAAAGAGGCAGGGGAAATGTGTCTTTCAAACAGAAACAAGTATTTCAGGAAAACAGGGAGCTGAGCTTGGCTCAGCACTAAGCAAAATCATTCCTGCAACATTCATTAGAATGTTGAAGAACAAGCTAGGTACTGAAGCCATTTTTCTAGCCACTGTAGAATGGGGGAAATAATTTACTTTATTATTCCTGGAGACCTGAATTTTTCAATGTCTTCACTCTAGGGTTGTCACTCTTATGATAAATACACCTTCCTGGATGCTATTTTGTTTCACAATCCAGTAACCAGTAAAATTCTGTTAATAGTAATAATGCAAGATATGGCATTTTCAGACACGACTTACAGCGTAAGAACCGAGCGGGAGAGTTTCACCGCTGCAGCGCGGCAGGGGACCCATTTCAGATGACGCCGTCCCTCTACCGAATCCCTCTGTGTCACTTCCGTGACAGAATGGAGGAAACCACATCATATTTCATTCACAATTGTTGCCGATGAATGAAATATGACATGGTTCCCCCCATTCTGTCACAGAAATGACACGGAGGGGTTCAGCAGAGGGATGGCGTCATCCGAAATGGGCCCCCTGCCGCACTGCAGTGGCAAAGCTCTCCCGCTTGGTTCTTATGCTTTAAGTCATGTCTGAAAATGTCCATAGACTAGTGCTCATTTTTTCCTTGTTCTTTTCCTTGTAAAGCACCATGTACACTATGGTGTACTATATATGGATGGCACTATATAAATAAATAATAATATTAATTTTGTCCCCTGCAATCTCCATTTTCAGCCAATACTTTTGTACCAGTGGAGACTCTTATCTTGTATATGAAACAGATATGAGCTTAAGCATTACTTAGAATGATTCATTTTCATACATGTTGTATTATATTTTTGCCTCTTACCTGTTCCAAGGTATGTTGCCTTAATTGTTAAGGTAATAGATATTCCATTTAAATATGTGTTTCATGAACTGACTGTTTTGGTTTCATAGGTAATACCGTATAAGTTTCAGTTTTATCAATAGGATGAGGTTTCTGCTGCATAGAACTTATGAAGTCAGGCTGGGGTATGTAGAATGCTTTAGTCCTCATAAGAATTGTGTGACATTAGGTTAAAAGAGTCATCGTACAATTATCATTGGCAAGCTATTAATTGCATTGAAGCGATCGTTAAATGTGTTTGGAAAAAAGAAACAAAGTAAAAATACTGCAAGGCATCCCAGGAACCTTGTAAGAATCCTTGTCCCAGGGAAGGGACATGAAAAAATGCTTTGCTTTTCATCTAATTTCTTTATGTCAGTGTCACTGTTACTGGAGTTTCATTTCTAGAATGAGATTTATCAGCCCCAAAATCCTTTTGAAAGCTATATTTGCTGATACAGGACCACTCCCTTAGGAACAAAGAATATAACAGTTACTCTCTAGTTAAAAAATAATATACTTACATCTTCAAATGTAACTGGTTGGAAGTTTTTTTCTTTTTTAAATAGAGTTAAAATAAGCCAGGGTAAAACAGATGCTCTAAGTAAGTATTCTGCAAAGATCTGTTCTATGAGGAATTATCTTTTCTCAGTTTAAATAAAGGCTGGTGGTAATGAAATCTAGGTTTGTAGTCCTGCCTCCCCGCAAGAATAAACAGCTCAATAGTACCTACATGGGATTAGAAGGCACTGATACATTCAAGTCTTTTACCCCAAGTCTCAAGTCCCTACCTTCAAGTCTCAAGTCAAGCCTCACATCCTTGCAAGATGCTTTCAAGTCAAGTCTCAAATCTGGGAGCCAACTGTAACAGAAAAAAAGGAGTTAGTGTTGGTGTGTTTGTGTGTGTGTGGGGGGGTGGAGATTCAATAACTAGAAAATCAAGAAGATGTGTACAATGTTAGATTTAAAAAATTAAATTATCGTAGGCAAGTTCAGCAAGATTTTATTTAAACAAAGCTGTGCTGTTAATCAAATTTATCAAGATTTCATATTAGAAAAAACTATTTTTTCCACAAGATTGGACCCCAGCCTGTTGTTTGCTGTTCCCCTCAGAGAAACACTTCTGGAGGCAGTCTTGCATTCTGCTGCTCATAGAAAAAGGCTTTAGAAGGATCCTCTGATGTGCAGTTGCCATTGGGCTTGAGATGGGGGGGAGTTAGGTCTACTCAGAAGCCAGCCTGTCCCCGCTGCACAGTGGAGGATCCTTCTAAAGTATTTCCTAAGAGCAGCAGCAGGCAAAACTTGCTCCCAGAAGCATGGGGGGGGGGGGGGAACACCCCAAACATCCTGGCTGATTATTGGTGGGGAGCAGGCTTGGAAATTCCAGGAGGGAGCTGGCAGAGAAAGGAAGGGTGAGGAGGAGGCAGCCAGTTGCAGACTGGCTGCAGAGACACTAACTTCTTTTGGGTTGAAGAAGAAGCAGGAGGGATATGAGAGCAAATGGAAACACTAAACTAGGGGTTGGGCTTGAAGCAGGTTTGGTCTGCTTGGCAGCCTGTGAGAAACTCTTCCTGCAAGGCTGATTAGCAGCCCTTACCTGCTGTTTAGGAAAACACAAGTTAGAGGGTCCTTCCACCTCAAGCCTGTTGCTGAACTCATTTGCCGTGTTCTCCTCAAAAAAACACTTCCCAAGCTCTTCAGATGAGTGTTGCCTACTGCTAGAAAATGCTTTAGAAGGCTTCTCCTCCTCCAAGGCTAGCAAGCCAGTAGCTAAAACATAATCAATCTCAAGTCCAGTCGGATCAGTGCTTGATTTATGGCAGTGTCAAGTCCAAGGAGATTATCTCACATGTTAAAAGTGGCATTACAGGAATGCCAGGAGATAGCAAAAGGGCTTCCTTTTCAGACAATATCGTTCCCCCCCTCGTTATGCACCCATTCTGCTGCCATTCCTCCATGCTGCTTTTTATTGATGGGAGAAGCCATCAATATAGATCCCCATTCCATTCCTATCATGGATGTTCCTGTGTGCAACAAGGTCCCCCATTATGCTGGCGAGATCCCAGTGTCAATGGGTGGACCATGCCAGAACACTTCTGGATGAGATCATGACATCCAGGTAAGTGACACAGTTTGTATGACCCTCCCTGGGTTATTTCTACCTTTTAAAGTGTGTTTTTGTGCTTTCTGTCATTTTTTCGTGTTGTTTTTATTTTTATTTTTGAATTTCCCACACTCGCATCTTCTCACAAGAATCAGGGGATCTCGATCCAGGAAGTGAAGGGAGCTCCGTTAGAGCTCTGGAGGTAAGTGCAGTGAGGAGGGTGACTGTGGTGTGACAGGGATGGGATAGGGCAGGAGTGGAGATTGTAGGACAGGAACACTTTTTTTCGTTCCTGTCTGCTCATCTCCCAAGTCAAGTCATTGAAGTGATTTGAGTCTGACTCAAGTCCGAGTCAATCAACTCGAGTCTACATCATTGTTGGCAGGCTTGTGCCATTTGATTTCTGGAAACATTTTGCCATGATCTGGAAATAAGCCATTTCTCTTTCATGGTATATATTTTAAAGTAGCGTTTAATTCTATTGATAGGTCAATTATACTTTACACTTTTTGTATGTTTTTACTGATGTGAGCTTTTATCTGTAACTACTATAATTTTTATAGTTTGCTTTGTGTGCCAGGACTGGAAAAAAGGCAGGATGATGATGATGACGACGACAATGATGAGTGATTTTCAAAAATACATTTTTTAAAAAGAAAAAAATGGCCCAAAATCTTTTAAATGATGCCCCAAAATGTTGAAAATCAAACATTACTTTTTAAAAAAGTAACAATGTTAGTGCCTATTATGTTAATTTTCAACAGGAACGTCACTGTGTCCTCATTTCCTCTTGGAGTAACATAGTACAGGCAATTTTTTTACCTGTGCTGATTCAAAACTTTGCAAGAGATATATGGATGCAATGCAGGAATAAAGGTAATCAAGCACCAGTCAAACAAGATTGACCAGTACCAAAGAGAGCAATAGGAGGCCTGAAAACACAGCACTATTAGAGCCAGGCATCTGAATACTGAAAGACAACTTTGAGAAACCATTGTATGGTAACCATTGTATACCATATCTGCTGCTTTATACATTCAAGTCCATACTGTGTTGTAAAGTCACTGATCTATTAAAATTTAGAGAACATTCAAGTTGGCTTCCTATAGAATGCACAAATGCTACCCACTGCTTAGTCATTATGCCTTTCTTTCTCATTGAATTTCCTGTTGGTTGACAATGTCTTTGCTTGTCTCAAAGGATGCACAGTCACCTGAAACAGGATGAAATGTTGTGCATCCGTCCAAGGAAAAAAAACGGAAAAAGTTTCAAACTTCAAAGCTTACCATTAAAAAAAATGTATCTGCACCTTGTAAAAGGTTTCCCTATCTAGAGGAGGTCACATTAAATCTAGGGCTGAAGGGAAATGCTGGTAAGAATGGCACAGCACTGAACAATCTCTGAAATTACAGTGTGAAATTCTAAAAGGCAGTTCAGAGAAATAAAACAATGTCTCAGAGCATAACATTCCTGGCCATGCAGAGGTTGCAGGAAATTACTTTGAGCAATGGAGCCAAATCAGTGTTGGGGGGTATTGTTTGTGGGCAGTGTTGCAACTAGTAATTCTAGGTACCAAACAAATAACTGCAAATCAGAAACTGGCAAGCACGGATGCCTGCTGTTCTTACATTGTATGCCCTGCAGCGAAATTGCACTGAAGGAGAGCAGGCAAACAAGATGGATTCCCCCTCCCACCCTATATTCTCTCTCTTTTGCAGGTATTTTTACAACATTATTTTTCATACATTTCTGTTTTGATTATCTTTCCGTTTAAAACAACTTTAGAAAGTAATATTGTTTGGTGTTAGCCCATTTAACATGTTGCATGAATTCAATCATCCTCATAGAAACTGCTGTTTACTTAAACCCTTCTTAGCAATGTCATCCTGTACTTCACAGTCACAAGCATTGGTTCAGGATCCTTTTAAATTATAAAACATAATAAACATTTCCATTTGTGCCCTTGCTGGAAACATACCTATATCTACAAGAGATCTAGAGTAAAAGGAGAAATATTAAGTAAATGTAAAGAATTTGAGGTTTTTCTGAGGGATGTAGCTTCCGTGAGCTTGTTTATATGGGCAGTATACCCCCTTTTGCCCCTGGCTCAGTGCCCTGCAGTTCTGACAATGCAGAGCATTTGCCTTTTCTGCCCCTGGGTCAGATATGGGGCCGAGATGGGGAAAGGTGGGGTATAGCCCTTTACCATGTTTCAGAATATTACCTGTTTTACTGCATTGCCACTGGGAGCAAACAGATCGGGCCCCATGTGTCCCCAGGAACCTGTCCTGGCAGGCCAGCCCTCACTGCCACTGCCATCTTCCATGCTGTTCCAGAAGGCAGGAAGGAGTCCTGCAGCATGTGTCCAGGGATGGTCACATGCAGGAGGCCTTGGTCACATTTTGTGGGGGCCCTTCCTGCTTTCTGAGACAATGAGGCAAATGGCAGTGGCTGCAGGCATGGGCCAGCATGCCAACCAGGACCCTCCCATTCCATGGAGGGAACAGGGGAACAACAGGTGTATTGTTGGGAGCTGGCATATCCTGGCTAATAGAATCAAAGAATCAAAGAGTTGGAAGAGACCACAAGGGCCATCCAGTCCATGTAGATGACAATTAGGGAAGTGAATCTACTCTAGGTTTCAACTGGAATTTTAAAGGAGCTATGCAAGTTTCTGAATCCCACTCCCAAATTTGTTTGAAGGCATGAATAGCTTCTTTAACATTTGGATTAAAAAGTGGAGTGGATTAACACCCGACTAACACACTAACATGGAAGCCAGCAGCTGCCACTGGCTATAGCTATTAGTAATCTTGTCAGGAGGTAAACTAGGGATGATGATTTTTAACATTTTTGCCCGATGAAGTAGCCAGTGGAGCTTCAGAAGCTTGCAAGGTGTGCATTTTTAGTTGGCCCAACAAAGGTATCACAGTTTTGTGGATTTTGGATATTGTTGTATTTTGCTGCAGAGCCAACATGGCCACCACTGAATATGTTTCATTAAAAATCAGCATTTTTAAACCAGCATTGTAAAAATAACTCACCTAAACAGTGAACAGGGTAAGGTTCCAAGGAGACAAAGCCCCAAGGCATATCCTGGGCCAGGCCAGCTTCTGCTATTCAAACAAAAACAAAGAAAATTTCTTTCACAGGCAAAGATGTTATTTTGTGGAGTAGGCACCTCCCAGAGAGGGACGTTAAAACTATCCAGTCTGTAGCTAGAATATCTTTTCATTAGGGAAGTAAATATCACAATTGTGTGTAAGAACAAAATAGTTCAGACATTTTCCCCTACTGGGTGACATTATATGAACTTTCCCCACCACCACCACCATTACCTAAATCGTGTGGGGTCCATGAGGATCCCACTAGTGTCTTGATTCTAGTATAGTTGTCCCTCCGTATCCACAGATTTGAGTATTCACGGCTTGAAAATATTTTTTAAAAAATAATAATCCAAAAAGCAAACCTTGATTTTGCCATCTTATATAAGGGATACCATTTTGCTATGCCATTGCATATAATGGCACTTGAGTATTCACAGATTTTGGAATCCACGGGGGTGGGGGGGAGCATCCTGGAACCAAACCCCAGCAAATATGAAGGGACAACTGTATAGGGAATTATAATTAGTTCAAGATGGCAGAAAGAGGCTGCATAACTGCGGGAATCTTTTGGCCTATATATATGGTTTGATCATGATTTCCTGCGTGGCAGGGGGGTTGGACTGGATGGCCCTCATGGTCTCTTCCAACTCTGCAATTCTATGATTCTATGGGTAGTAACTGAGAAGACTCCAAGCCAGAATGTACAATTAAATCTTTTTTCTTGGAAATTAGGTCTTGTCTGTAGGTCAAAATAATACAAATGGAATGTGAACATACGGAGAGCCGTTCATATGGACATGCTCATAAGTATGGGTCATTCAGAAGAGGAGCAGCCAAATCCACTGCAAAGTCCGTGTGTGTCACATCTGGGACATCGTCCAGATTTTTAAAAAAGCTCCGTATGACATGCAAATGTGTGATTGTTTGAACACTTGCATTCACACAGATAAGAACAGGCAGCATAATCTGATTGGCTGGATGAGCATGGGGGGGCAGGGCTAGCAAACAGGAAAACTGTGTGTGGCCATCATGTTGGATTTGGAACCGGTAAGTCGGTAACACAGCAATCTTATACTCTTTCTTTCTTTCTTTCTTTCTTTCTTTCATAAATACAAAAAAATGGGTGGTGGCAGATTTAAAATTGTGAGTAAATCACTCGTGGCCACCATCTTGGCTAGGGGTCATGCAGACTTTAGGGGGGGGGGGTTCTTTTCACCATGGAGACAGATTGCATCATTGTGAATGCCTGCTTTTTCAGATGTGTTCATATCCCCCCCCCTCGTATAGACAAGACCTTAGCCTTAGCAGCATTCACACTGACACTCAGGCTTCAAGTAAACACACAAGGCTATCAAAGAAAGTAGGAAGTATGTGGATAGAGGAATAGAGTGAGGAGATTATGGGCTATGCTATACCAATCCAAGGAGCACAGATTAATGTGGAAGCTATGTAACTATGGGAAACAAAATAAAGGCATTGCCGCCAAATATTTAACTCTCCCTTATGAAATTTTTATTCAAATTTCTAGCATTGCAGAGAATGCGACATTGAAACTCTTTTCACACTTGGGACTTTTTCAGACAGGGTAACACACACACCCCACGGAGGTCAGGAGGAGGCTGATGCTATCCTGCTTCCAGCGCTCCATTTAGGATGACACCATCCTCCTCCCATCCTTCATCCATTCTGCCTCCATCCTGCTTTCGTTTTACCTCTGCCACTATTATTAATGGAAACCTCCATCAATAAAAAGTGGCAGAGGGAAAATGAATGAAGGACAGAGGTAGAATGAATGAAGGACGGGAGGAGGACGGCATCATCCGAAACTGAGCGCTGGAAGCAGGACAGCGCCATCCTCCTCCTGACCTCCATGAGTATTTTTTAGTCCATCTGAAAAAGTCCTTAGAACATTTAGACTTGTTGTGTATTTGCATTCCCTTGGGAACTTTGCCTGCCCCATTTCACTAAACTGTGGATCACTAAACTGTATTTCTAAATGCTTAACTAAGGCTTTATGTTACTACAATTTGTGTACTGAAGGAAATTTAATTGAAGAGGCAAATCTCTTATTGGGGGACAGCAATGTCTTCATTTCCACACACCCCTGTAGTTGCACCTCTCCCCCTTTTCTCTTCCTCATCAGGTTCTGTGGCCAACTCTCTAGGTAGTGCCTTGATGATTGAAAATTGAGAGTGATTATCAGGAGAGGAGCTTTTTATTAGTTGACTAGGGGTTATAAAACATCTAAAAGGTCTGATCTCTAGTTGGATTGTTGAAGTTCAGTTGGTATGCAAACACATTCCAGATCGTCTTTATATCTAGCATCCTATGTTTTATTTAGAACCAGTGTGGTGTAGTGGTTTGAGTGCTGGCTGTACAGAGTGGATGGTGTCATTAATCTGAGGAGGTTAATGTGTTCTTCTGGGGGACTTGCAACAAGGGGGGAGGGCCCTTTTGGCCAGCCTGGTGGGGGAAAGGAGCTAAACAGATGCTTGTCCCTAGGCTGTGACAGGTAGTAGGGGGAGAAAAGTAGCGGGTGTATCTGCCCCCCCCCAATGTCCTCCTCTCCAGTTCCATGGACATGAACCATGGAAACTGGTATTCAAATCTTACTCAACATTGGTAGGATAGCAGACTACCTTAGGAGGAACATATAGATCTGTTATTCAACACGTCACTGTCATTTTCTGTGCTTAGTAGCTGCTTCCTGAGATAGCTAACACACTCTGCTAGAGGCCAGCTCTTTTAGTGAATTAAGATAGTAATTTTGACACCAGCAAGAATTGCATAATATAGATAAGAATAACTCTAAATATTGTTGGAGATGTTGTCAAGAAATAGGTACATATATGCATATGTGGTGGAATTGTAAATTTGTACAGCAGTTTTGGGAAATGATTTTCATAGAAATAGAGAATATTCTGAATAGAAATATAGAAAGGAAACCGAGTACAGCATTGATGTCAATTTATAATGGAGATAATGGGAACCAAGCAGAAAAGGATTTAATAACAAATTTATTAACGGCAGCAAGATTAATTATAGCAAGACATTGGAAAATGCAAAAAAATGTACAAGTGGAGGAGTGGTATAAAGAAGTTTGGAAGATGGCAATAAATGATAAGTTAACATGTAGAATTAAAGTAAGAAGAGGAAGTTGGAAAGAAAGTGACTCATAAAATTTGGAAAGTATTTGTTAAAAAAGTATTACAGACAAAAGATGGGAGGTTACCTCCACGAGATGAAATGAGATTCTGGAAAGATTAGGTAAAGGATAATGGCTCCGGTGAAGGGGAGCACTGAGGTGGGGTGGGTGGGTAGGGGAATTAATATTTTTGAATAGAATTATAGTAAAGAATCTATGTTAACTTTTGAAATTAGTTAATAGAAAAATTGCGATGTTTATAGTAATTTTATGTGTTATACTAACTAAGTATTGATTGTATAATATAATGTATGATTATAAAATTAATAAAAATATATATATATTTAAAAATATAGTAATAATAGTGCCTACATCACACTTGGTGCTGAAATAGTAATCAGTATTTTTTATTAGTTCCCCTCCCTGCATATTGACTTTTATCTTCAGAAGCAGATGTGAGAGGCAGTCTCTCACATTCCCATGGCACTGCTAGACTGCTGCATTCTACAATCAAAAGCATCCTAGAGATATGCAAAAGGATCTTTTTCATGCCCTAGAATCCTCCAGGTTCTGGTCATGGTAAAACATGGCTCTGCCTCTACTGGATATCAGAAACCATGTTTCCTCTGTAGACAGAATGAAATGCCACCATATCTCTACTTAGACAGTCTTACTATGCTTATATCAAATTTTATTCTAAAACAAAACAAAACAATAAAGTTCTGGAGCACCATCATCTGGAGCATGAGATGCTATTATAAATCTTAGAAAAAAGAAACGCTTCATAAAATAATGGTGGGGATTCATAGCCATGGGGCACTGCATACTTAACTAATTGTGAGACTGTAATCCCCTATTTTTAGATCAGAATCAACACATCAAGAAAAGCTATTCTGTCTTTTCCATCACTTCCATAATTATCATTTACACCATTCTTAGCATTCAATTTAGTCTTCCAGTGACTGCCTTGATTTTGGTATATTAAAGAAGCTTGATTTAACTGTCATAATAAAAGCGAGTCTTTGAGGTGATAAAATGCACTAGGGAACTGCATTAAAAATGCACCAAAAATTACAGTGACAACTTTAATAGAATAAAGTTCTTAATTAACTCATCTGTGCTAGTCGTTTTTAGTTTCTCTGCCAATTTACACTCTATGGCTTCTGTTTAATTTTGCTATAGATTAGTTTTGCTGTGGGGAATATATATATATATATATATATACCAATCAATAAACAGACACATTTACAATAATTCAGAAAAATGAATCCATATGGACAGATTCCAAATGAAGTTTTATTCTCATTCCACACAGATATTCTCTTCATAAAATAAAATAAATTATGTTTTAAATGTACATTGTATCCATATTTATTATGAAACAGTAATATAAATCCATATTTTACTATGCTTATTGCAGCACATTTCTTATCTCATTCATCTTCTGTAAACCCCTTTGAGATACAGCACAGTTGTTGAAGATGGGGAATGAGCAATTCCCCTCCCCCAGTTCTTTTATTTTATTGTTCTGTGGGTTTGTTCTGCCATGTGTTTTAGTTCTACTAAATTCCCATTTAACTAGGAAAAATTAAACTGGATTGGAGCATGAGTGGCTCTCATTTCATTCAGTTCATTTGAACAAAAGAAGATGCCTGATGACTCACCCCAAGGTCCTTGGTGATAGATGGTTGGATGGGTGATAACATGAATGTTCAGATATGAGATGGCAAGGGTTCATTTGACAATCAGTTATATTCTTAGAGCAAAACATAAAAACTATGTCCAAGCCATTCCTGATGGTCCAAGTGAAACCAATGATGTTCCACTCTAACCTGGGGATTACCTGGTGGTAATGTTTGACCTTATACAATATTTAACCTGGTATGGATAATCAAATCCCTTTGCTTGCTGGAGTGGATTAAACAGAAAAAAGGAATAACAAGACGACAGTATGTTTTATGGATTCTGTTGAACTGATGTCCCTGCACTGATGGAAAGATCTCCTGTACCGCATAAAAAGGAGGAAGGAAGGCCGGGATGGGGCCTTCTGCTGGATCAAAGGCTTTTCCTCCAATGGAAGTACACTGACCAGATGCAATCCCAGAGTTCAATGTTCTTATCTTTACTGTTTAATTGTTCCATAGCTCAGCTCATAGTTTCATAATTATCAAAATGATTGACTACTTCTAGACTTTTAAAATATGATTATAACATTAATATGGGGGTGGGAATTGTTTGCCTCTCTATCTGGTTGTTGTACTATAGCTTGTAACATTCCTTACTACTGGCTACACTGGCAAGGATTGCTTGGAGTTAAAGGTTAACAATATCTGGAGGGTGGCAGAGAAACAATTCCCACTCTTCAAGTAGTACACACACACTAACATTTGACCTACCAGGAAATTCTGTGGAAAAGCCTCATTGAAAAGAAATTTTGCCTTCACTGAGTCACCGTAAGACTTTCACACATTTTCTTCTGTTTTTACAGATGTTGAACTTTTGTGTTCTTTATCCCAGTTTAGATTTTGATTACCTTCATCGTCAGAAATCCTTGGACACTTGTTAAAACCTGCATACTACTAGTGAACTCATTGTTCCAATGCCATTCCTCAGTGCCACAATGGGACCATGCACACACAAAAAGTATCATTAGGCCTGGGAAAATTGTGGCGTTGCAGAAGTACAAAAATTATTTAAGAAAAACAAGCAAACTAATGGGAACTGATAACACAGTGGTGGGGCAAAGCAGTTGATTGTTGGAGGAAGAAACAGAAAATGGTGAGGTGAGCAGAGCATCCTTTAAAAATCTGTCTGTTTAGAGAAGAACACTTCACTTTGTCACATTTTGTTATTGATTCACTTGAGGCTTGTGTAGACAGGCAAATTACTCTGCCCCCCCCCCCGTGTTGGTGCCCGGAAGTACAAACAATGGAGGGCTTTTGCCCCAGTTTGCCTCTGGACAGTCCTGACAATGTCCAAGGTGAAGCCAGGGAGAAGCCTTTTAAGACATTTCCAAATAACCCCTGGGAAAACCAACATCATTCAGGAAAACCAGATGAGTCCAGCATAAAAATGCAGGAGTCCATACCTGCATGCTGGAGTGTATGGCCAGACACCTCTGTTGCCATCCCTGGTTTCACTCTGAAGCCAGGAACAAGACTCTTTGAATGTGACCAACCTTGATCAGATGCTGAGGGCCTCCTTCTCAGATTCAGAGGGGGTGATGTGTGATAGCGGCGGAGCATCCTCTGATACCTGGCAGTGTGTACATGCAGACCTCTGCCTGTTTTGTTGCAGTAAGGGCAGGGGGGGTCTGAGCCAGCTTTGGAACAAGAATACTCCCACTGGAAGGCAGAGTATTTTGGCCAGTTTAGACAAGCCCTTGGTGGTACAGAGGCCAGGATTCAAATAAACATGAAGCTATTTCCCTGAGCCCAAGTGTGCACGTAGTGATTTCAATTGTATTTTATTTTTTAAAATTGCGATCAGAATTACAGACTGCTTTTGAAATAAAGTTTTTTTAAAAAATAGCTTTATCTGATGGGTTTAGGTTCCGCTGTTTTAAGAAGTCTTTTAAAATGCACTAGCGTAGTGGTTTAAATTTTGATTGTACTTATTCCTATCATGCTCTTCATATTGAAGCAGCCATCTTGAGATAACTTGCTGAAGGGAGTAGCTGTTCAATGACAGCTGTTAAATGAACATGGCCTAAACCCATGCAGCCTTCAAGTCTGGCCTTGTCAGATTTTATAATGTAATCAGTCTGGGACCTGAACAGCCTACAGACATGAGGCCTTTAAGACTAAGAGATGTTCATTCTATGTTTCATAGGAATGTCTTGTGGGCTTCTCTGAATTAAGATGAAAAAAAAGTCAATCTCTTAGAAACCTGTTTAGTATAAATGTGAGACACTGAAGAAGCAGAAATTTTATTGAGATAACTCTCTCTCTCTCTCTCTCTGGCTTTTCTTTGCAAACGAAGATTCAGGAAGGACTCATCCCGCGCTTTCTGCAAGCGCGCTGATGACTAAAAAGGCCAATCCGAGATAAACAAGTCCGGTTGCAAAAAGCACAGCAGAAGGTCTCCTTGGGTGATGTTTTTGGGTTGTGATTCTTTCTGCGTTGTCGTTTCTCTTCAAGACTTGTTCGTCGTGAGTTCTCAAATAAGGCTGCAGCGTTGTGGATAGTGCGTCTCCATGCCTCCCGATGTGAGGCCAGGGTGGACCACTGTTGGTGATCAATTTGGCCAAGCCTGAGATGTTGTTTCAGGGAGTCTTTGTATCGCTTTTTTGGAGCGCCCCTCTTACGCTGACCCGTGGTGAGTTCACCGTAGAGTAGTATTTTTGGGAGGCGATGGTCCTCCATCCTAGAAACGTGCCCTGCCCAGCGCAGCTGTGTTCTCAATATCATGGCCTCAATGCTGGTGATCCCTGCTTGCTCAAGGACAGCAACATTCGTCACATCTCCCGGGTCAGGCTTGAGCGACCAATGTCCTGAACCGCCTGCATGCAGGGTTGGGGCTGCGGCTTCCAGTGCATCTTTACACCTGCCGGTTTCGTCCCTCGCCAGTCGCTACAGGGCTTTTTTGGAAATGGATTTGTCCTTCGAGCCTGTGCAATGGATTTTTCTGGTGGAGCGCAGCGTGCACAGAACAGGCCTCACCCTTTAAACCAGAGATTCATCTGCCGTGGCCTTGCAAGCATGGACGTGGCAGTTGTCGTGGGAGAGAGGCTTGCGTACCCTAATGATGTTTTGAGCTATGCTGGCGGTGGCATAATAGCCACTGGTAGGGTCTCCCATGCCAGACAGGTCAAAACCAAAGGGTCTGACAAAGAGCGTCAAAGGGCAGGATGGGCTCTCTAGCCTTGTGGCAACCATCCTAGGAGAAGGAAAACTCCAATCCCAAACCCGGGCAGATGGTGCTCCTCCAACCCTGTAAGGTCAACCATCTAAGAGAAGGAAACTCTAATCAAACCTACGGCCCGAGGACCTCACAGATAACTCTACTTGTCTTAAAATGCACAAGAGGATTTGGGGGGGGGGCTTTAGGTGTTTTTAATTTTGTTGTTGTTGTTTAAAAATGGCTATTTAGTGCAGTTCATCCGCACAGTGGTGATGTCTTGGAGTTTCTGACAACAAAATCTCTTTCTGCATAGTTAATTTTTTTTCATGATTGACACCCAGGGTACTTTGCTCTCTGAATCCATTATTGATAATCTGGAAAAAATCACAAGAGTAAAAGTTGAACAAATCTATATCTAGCTTTGTCTAGCTCTAGATATAAATCATAACAAGCAGTCAAATTTATGAGATAGATAGATATCAATAAACATTTCATTTAGTCCACATAGAACTTCAACAAAACTGAAAAATATAAGGCAATAGACTACAAGTCGCCCCCCTGTATCCATAGGGGATACATTCCCGGATTTAGGAGATTATCACACGGACATTATCAACCAGAACAGGAATGCAACAGGATTATTAAAGAATTTTTCTTTCGGATGACGTCGTCCCTCTCCCGTTCTGGCCCCGTGCTGACCCCGTTTGGTTTCCGTTTTTTTAAATTAATGGCTTAAGCCATTAATAGATCACCTGTTCTGTTTCTGTCATGGAATCATGGGTGTGCAAACGGGAGCCCCGTTATGCTGGCGCGATCTTGGAGGACAGCCTTTTCTGTACCCTCCCTGTGTTGGTGGTAAAGTTTTAAGAGTGTTTTGGAGCTTCTTTTAATTTTTAGACGTCTGCTTGTATTTTTTAAAAAAAATTTCCACCGGCTGCCTGCTTTTGTAAGGCCCTGGAAGGTAAGCAGAGAACACTGTCCTGTAAGGTCCATGCAGAACACTTCCTCCTTTGATAGGACATCCAGGTAAGTGACAGCCTTCTTTGCACCCTCCCAGGGTTACTTGCTGTTTTTAAAGGCTGTTTAGGTGCTTGGTGTACTTCTTTGACATTTGGGTTTTTTAATTATTTTTAAATTCCCCACTCAATTTGGTTTCTAGGAAGTGGGTGGGATTTGGTCTCCAGGAAGGGGAGGGGGCTCTGTGAGAGCTCCATTCACATCCTGGACTGCCGGAGGAGGGGAGAGCAGTTTCTATCCTGGGATTAAGGTAAGTGTCTGAATTTTTTTATTATTATTCTGTTACAGGGATGGGAGAGGGTGGGTGGGTGGGGAACAGGGACAGGAATGTGTTTTAAGACCTTGTCTGATAGTCTCCTTACTGTGGATATGTGAAACTGTAGATAATAGTGACCTCTATTGAAATGAATGACTTCCAGCCCAACTTCCAGTGAAAGAGTACCACAGAATTGCACTGAAGGACTAAAAAATGCCTAGAGAAGGCACATTTTTTGAGATGTGGATAAGTGAAATCACAGATACCAGTCCCATGGATATGGGGTTGACCTATACTTCTATTTAATGATAATCTGAGTTGGAGATAGGTTTATAAATCATATGATGTGATGGAATAATAAACTCCTCCCATATTTTACATGTTAAGTTTTGGTCATAAACATTGTACCATGCCACCTGTCAAGAAAGCCTTCACACTGATGGAAGGACAGTGCACCCTTTACTTTCTCCCATAGACCAGTGAGACTTGTTGATACTCAAATGCTTTCTTTGTCCACTTCATCTGGCAATCAGTTATTTTAGGCTATGTACACTGTTCTGATTATTGTTCTTTTTATTGTTTACTGCTTCTAACATATAATCTCTCCAGAGAATATTTGTTTAATTGGGTGGGGAAAATATAGTTGAATCATTAGTTCACTAATTAATGATCTGGTTTAAAGAGCCACTGTAGTGTAGTGATTTGAGTGCTGGACTGTGACTCTGGAGACCAGGGTTCAAATAGCCATATAAACCCACCTTGGATAAGTCACACTCTCTCAGCCTATGTCCTATGCTCCAATCAGCAACTGTCACAGGAATCAGGTGGTTAGCATGTATGAGCCAGTGACTAGTTGATTCTGTCTAAAACTCTGGCTTTTCTTCACAAACAAAGATTCAGGAAGGTCTCATCCCACACTTTCTGCAAGTGTGCTGATGACTGAAAAGGTCAATCTGAGATAAACAAGTCCGGTTGCCGAAAGCACAGCAGAAGGTCTCATTGGGTGATGTTTCCGGGTTGTGATTCTTTCTGTGTTGTCGTTTCTCTTCAAGACTTGTTCAATGTGAGTTCTCAAATAAGGCTGTAACATTGTGGATAGTGTGTGTGTCTCCATGCCTCCCGATGTGAGGCCAGGGTGGACCATTGTTGGTGATCAATTTGGCCGAGCCTGAGATGTTGTTTCAGGGAGTCCTTGTATCGCTTTTAACAGTCACAGGGTATCCATCTGGTAGAAGGGAGAAGCAAGAGGGTGGCCATCAGCCAGTCCAGATGTCATGCAGCAAAACAGTAGCCCAGATATACAAACCCAGCAAGAAGTAAAACAGGGTTGTAAATCATAGCCAGTCCAAGGTCAAGAAAACACAAATACCGAAGAGTACCACTAATTGCCAAGAAGGATGGCTGAAAGCAACAATGCTACCAGGGAGTGGTGTGAAGATTTTAAAGGCTGTTTCAAGATACTAGGTGCCTAATTAGGTCGGTGCCTCCTACATAAGAAACTCTGCGAACAAAGCAATATATCTTTGTCTCTTTGTCCCCTACTGAATGATAGCAATGGGTTTTCAGCATCTGTAACCTCATTCAGAGTCTACAACCTCCTGTTGGGAAGGAGGACCCCCTTCAGCCCTGGTTCCTCAGCTTCAGAGAGACCACCACCATCAGGAGCTGCAGATTCCTGGCAATCTGCCTCCTCCTCTCCATCTGACTCTTCCGACAGAGGGTGAGTTATGACAAAGGCAACCCCCCTCTAAACCAATCTTGCCAAGAAACCCCCATGGTAAATTTGCCTTAGGGTCACCATAAGCTGGAACTGACTTGAAGGCACACAACTGTTCACATGGAGGCATGCCAGTGAATCTAGATGGTGGTCATGAGTGAACTACTTGCCGTTTTGTACTCCCCATATGGCCCCCGCCAAACAGTATTTTTTTAAAAAAAATATAATAATTCCAATGTGCAGAAGAGCAATTTTCTGCTTAAATAATGAAAAAATGAAGGAAAGAAAGGCTGTTTCATCACCTGAGTGCATGATTGCTATGGCAACAATCCAACATGGCAGATCTGTGATCTGCCGTCTAGGTGAGCTCTGCCCCCTGTGCACGTCTGTCCAATCAGCTATCCTGTTCATCAATGTGTTCTGATGTGATTTGATTGTCCTAACATACGAGAGTGCACATTTCCTCCACAGTTGTCAAAAAACATGGGGAAAGTCCTGGAGGCTTTTGCCATGGACTTTCTCTGACTTTTGCTCCCCCTTCCTCTGAAAACAACAGAACACTGCAGGATACCATTTAGACACATGGGATTCCATGAGGATTTATTTCACCATCTGGACTACCCCTTAGACTACAAATATGTTTAGGGTCCCAGCCTTGTGGGGGCGGGGAGCGGGGTATAAAGAAATATAATAAATAAATTTAGCAACATCTCTTATTTCAGTTTTATTTTTTCTCTGATTTTCTGAACATCCCCTTGGATAAATAGGCAAAATAAAAGAATATAAAATCTGTGAAACACATAATCCCCCTTTCCCCTGGACACACATAAAGTATTGCCAAAACCCCTCTAAGAAGCTTGTGGCCTCTACACTACAAGCTTGGTTTTCATCAACATGCTATGAGAGGTTGGAACTGTAAAGGCTAGGCATAACATTATAATGCTGAAAAAAAAAAAACCCAATTCGTTAAAGAATGAATCATCAATGTTTAAAGACATCATTTGATATTACTAACAATGGCCAATTACAAATTAAAGTGATGGGAACGATTAACATGCAAAGGTAATATTAGCATTTAACGAAATTGCAAATTATACATTGCAATTGGAAATTCTAATGCATTAGGATAACAAATCAGTGAACTATCTCCAAATTCTGCATCTGATTATAATGTTTCAGATCTATCCCAAGAGACCCATTAACTTTCCCAGTTCTGTTCCCACCTTGATTACCCTACTGTAATGGTTAAAACCACAGTAGTTTATTTTCTTGATCTGAGGTACAAAGAGGTTGTAACAATGTCAGAAAAAGTATGATTAAAAAAAATGTTTTTTTTTCTTTGCCTGTTCATGGGCATTTGATTCTTTACTCTTGATTCTACTTCTTTGTTTTTTCTCTCTTTTTCTTATTCTCTTCTCCTCCCACCACAATCCCTTCTCTCTTCTCCTTTTCCCTCTCCCTACTCCACCATCCCCACGTCTCATTGCATCTTACTCTTCATTCCTCTTATCCTTCCTTCCACAATCCCAATCCTTAGCTCACCCTCTTTCCCTGCCCAAATTCTCTTGGGTTCGTTTGTCTTCTCTTTCCTTCTCTGTCCTTATCTTTCTTTATCCCATCCTGACATCCTGTTTCTCTTTTTACCCCTATTTATTTTAGATACACTTATTTTCTTTTCTCTCTCTGGACATTATCAGATGAGCCTCTAAAAACATTCTTTTGCTGGCATAATTAAAGACATTTTTATGCCGGCAAAAGAATGCCTCCCACTAGACTTACCTTTGTCTTCCAGCAAATGCTTCCCTGGCAATGAAGAGGAAGTGGTGAATGGAGCTCTGTTCACTTCTTCATTCAAAATCCCACAGATTCTCACAGGAAAACGCTCACACAAGAAATTCAAACAAACAAAAAACACAAAAAAGTTTTTTTTTTAGAGTACATACACACACTTAAAAACTTCCAAGTAACCTGGGAAGGGTCATCAAAAGTGTGTCACTTACCTGGATGTTGCAATCTCACCCAGAAGTGTTCTGGCCAGACGGGCCATTGATGCTGCATTCATGTGAGTACAATGGTGAGAGGTTTCATACAGCAGCAATTAAGCACCACAGGGGATCTATTGATGGCTTAAGCCATCAATTAAAAAGTATGGTTTTTTTTTAACAAGACATAAATGCGAAAGGGCGATAGCATCTGGTATGTGTGCCCTTTCACATTTATGTGGCGTCATTATGATGCTGTATTTAGTGTGTCTGATAAAGTCCTCTCTCTCTGTCTCTGTTTCTCCTATTCTTTATCTTTCATACTCCCCTCCCCCACAAAAAAGCTTGAAATCATGTCTGGAATATATTAGATTGTCAGCATTTTTAAGGTATAAGCCTATAGGGCTTTCTTCTGACTAGAAGTACATAGAAATGATTGCTCTGATGTTGTTTCCTGTCAGTCTGTCAACACCACCACCACCATCACCGTAATCACCATCATGCTACCATTATTTGATGACTTATATACCATTATTATGTTTATGATTATTTGAGGAATTAGAATCTAACTATTAAAAAAAGAAGAAAAATAAGTGTGTCCAGTGAGAGACAGTGGCTGGTGGTTGCAGCCTATTAAAAGGGGATTTCAGAAAATTTATTTTTATTTTGAAAATTTTCTTTAGTCACTTCTTTACAGAGTTGTTAAAATGAGTGCCTGAAAAAAAAAATGTTAAAGACAGAGCTGGGAAAAGTTTGGGATCTTTTTTTTCCTGATCAAAACAGAGCTTCTAAAACTGCATTTGGTTGGACTATAATTTCAACATGTAATTAAAAGTAGTGCTTGCAAACAAATCTAGGAAAATGTTGGCTTTCCTGGCCAGTTCAAAGCAGAACTTGGAAAACTTAACATTTCAGACAAATATTTTCTTATCGGTTACACTTTTTCTTCCTTTTTCTCTGAATGATATATTCTGAGCAGCTGTGGTTGATACCCAATGTATCATGCTCAGTACTTGGATGCTCATGTCACTTGTAACAATTAATTTTGGTAAGTACTTACTATTTGCAGTAATAAACTGGAACAGTGTTACATTTTGCCTGTAATGTCCAAATCTGTAAGCCACTACTGTATTCTTCAATGTAGCATAATGGTGTTCCTGCCTATTATTAATTACTGAGTGTGTTTTTTGTCAGTCTGAGCAATGGGGGAAGGTGAGAAAAGTCACAAGTGTTGCTACTTAAGTGGTCCTTCTTTATGGGGTATCCTACAGCTAGTAAGGAGCTAGCAACAAAGGAGGATGGGGAGATCAAAGGAAAACTGCAAAAAGCTGTCCTAGTAACTCAAGTTTGTTATAGTGTGTTATGGTAGCTTGCCTTTAATTATCTTTATTCTGTAGAAATGAGGTAGAGTCTATATTTATATTAACAACAAAGAACAACTTTATTAAAGGGAATAAACATACTTCAGGGTAGAATCTTTTGTTTTAACCAGTACTCTTTATAATGTCATTCCTGATTTCCCAGCCTCATTTGCTCTTTGTCCACTCACTCCTCTATTACCATCTAGTAACCTTCGCACACCATTTTACCTCATCCAAGCCTCTCATGCAACATACATACACGGAGCCCTCTGCTCCAGCCTCCTATCATCAACTCCCTTTACTCAGAACTAAGAGCTTAACTGACACTTAACTGACTCATGCCAACTGTCAAGCAATCTTCAAACATCCAGAATCCCCTCCCCTTTCAGTTTCCTGCCATAGGATTGGCTCCTGGAATACACTTCTCCCATTCGTTCATCCACCTGTCTGTCACAGAGGGGTTGCCTTTGCCTTCCTCTAAAGCTGAGAGTGTGATTTGCCCAAGGTCACCAAGTGGGTTCCCATTTGAACCCTGGTCTCCAGAGTTGTAGTCCAGTGCTCAAACCACTACACCATGCTGGCCCTAGTGACTGAAGTTAGCTGGATTAAAAAACATACACTTCTAAAGCATTGTTTTTTTTTTTTTTAATCTTTCTCCCTTATGCTCATGTGAAAGAGACTGGTGTTCCTTCAAGAATGAGAATGTGAGTGATTGGGTTGGGGTAAGGGAGACAGCTGCCATGCCAGGCTGGCTGTGCCAAACTGCAGCAGAGGGTGCATACCTGGAGCCTTATCACACAAGGCAGGTAAATTGCAACTAGAGTAGGATAATTGTGCCTTTGGTTGGGGCTTAAATACGCAACACCATTGCTCTCCTGTTGTTCTCCCATGCAAGACCATTCGGAAAGCTTTTATTGTGTTATTGACACACACAACATCTGTTAATGATCTCCTTTCCTGTAATTATCCTGCTAGTATTTCCAGTGCAGAAGTTAAATTCTAGTTTCATGATGATTTTGTGTGGTCAAGAGTGGTCTGTGAGTGCTCTCTGGTTGAAGAAACATGATCATGGAGAAGGAGGAGGGGTGGACATTTCAATTTGATTTTCTTTCAGTTGGCAAAGTAACTGTGAGGAACTTTAAAACTTTTTTTCTCCATAGAAAAAAGAATCCATTGCTAAATGACTACTCTACCCTGGGGCTTGTCAGAGAAGCCAAAACTTTGCTTACTGCCCCACGCCTCCTTTTCCATCCCTGTTCTGTTACTACCATGGTATAATGCTGTGGTTGAACTAATAATGCCCTCGTTCTCTCTCACACACTCACACATGCCTAGAAATTTAAGGAAAAGCCAAAAGAGTCTTACAATTTTTAAAAAATCATTTATTTCCTTTGTTTCTGTCTGTTTCTTCCTAAGTTTAGACATACTGATCGCTGCATGAGGATAGATCTGACTGACTTTCATCTGTCATTGATTAGTTTAGAGTTTATCCTGCTAAGAAATTTGATCTATCCCAATCTGCTCTGTGTGTGTGTGTGTGTGTCAGACAGACAGACAGAGCTCTGGAAAAGTAATGGGAAAATAGGTCTCTTTAAATGTAAGACTCTTTTTGATTTATATTTCAATGAGGGGAATCTCAATCTTTCTCTCGATCTCTCTCTCTGTGCAATGCTGGAAAGATTCTGAAGGTGCAGTAGGGAAGAGAGCAGTCCCAATTATATTGCTCCTTTGAAAATAGCACTATTTAGTGGGAGAAGAGCCTAGCACAATAAGGTCCTTAGACTGGTTTAGTTCTTCTGAGCTGTGAATGATGGTTTAGAAGAGAAGGTGGTATATCTATGCATGCTTAAAAAGATGGGGAAAGCCAGAGAACAATTTTCCTTTATTTTTCAGTAGCACTGTAGTAAAAGTAATGACAGTGAAGTTACTTTCTGGATTTCAGTAACAATAAGAAGTAAAGTTGTGTTGGGTGATCAGAGTAATTGTAACATAACTAGTTCCTTTAAAAAAAAACTGTAAATTTTCAAGCTCTGATCATACTTGACAACATCACCAAACCTGCCCCCTGTAACATACCAAGATCTCAGCTTTAGGCTGTGAAATCTCTGGTCTTTGGATGTTCCTAACTGGGCAAACCTACTGTCAACATGTTTTAAGGCAAAGATTTTCTTCTGAAAGGAAGGGTGCTACAAACCTAAAACAGGGGATAGGTTAGTCAGGAGTCACTAGCTATGAGATGAAGGGCTACTGAGATCTGCCTTCCAAGAATATCATCATGGGGGAAACCAACTGACCCATCAACCAAAAAATGAGCTACTATAAGGTGCTTGTTTTCTTTTCTCCTTCTATTCCATCCCTCCCCCCTGTTGTGTATCAATGTCTATTAGACTGCGAACGCTGAGCACAGATTGTATTAGTCATCTATTTTGATGCCTGCACAGTGCTTAGAAACTTGTAGAACAAATATTTACAAATAATAAAAAAATACAAATATTAAAGTAGGTTGAATCTGAGTGTCACTGAAAAATGTCACCCCAAAATAATTTCCATTTCTCACTTTGTGATTTCACAAATGAAAAGAGTGGCTAAGATATTTCAGAGCTCATGTTTCAATGCTCCCTGCTGTAGGAAATTAGTATTCCCTTGTTAACATTTTTTCCAAAAAAAGTATCATGGCAGAAGAGATTTAATGCAAATATCTTGACAGTTGTGATAATAAGAAACTCTGTGCCATAGTGACACCTGCTGGATAACACTACAGCTGTTGTGGGGATTGGGTGGATTGGTTTCCTCTGATGATCTGAAAATGGAAAAGATTTGGAAATGTTAGAGAATTAACTAAATGTGCTGCTTATTTGCATAGTACTATAAACAAATCTATGAAAAACAGTTGGCTATAAATGTGAATTATTTGAGTAATTTTTCTTTGGCTGATAATGGGTGATTTACTAATTTATTATTTTGATGTACACAAATCACCACTTGACTTTGCAGCCATTGTTTGAATTAGCTTGATGCCTCTGAATGTTTGAATTCCTTTATCTTTTAAGTCAGAGTAACACTGTAGACATTCTCACATTGGAAAAGTGAACCATTATAAATGTATAGTGTAAAATAATATTCAAAGCTGGGAAAGCATTAACATTCTATAGATACATCTTATTAAAAGCATGATTTTTTAAGGAACAGCAATAGCAACAACTCTTCTAAAGAATATTTACAGCTTGCACCGGGTCCCAGTCCTAAGTACATTTATGCAACAAAGTTGGAAAGTGAAATAGTCAACATCCATCATTCAGTGATCAGAAAATATCACTGCTTTAGGCCAGAACTGAATGTATATTACAGACATAAGCTTCAAGAGAATGTATTTGTTTAATATGTGGTCAGGTTGAATTAATATATATGCCTAGCCTACATCTTACCCTCCAACATTTCACAAATGAAAACTGGGGCATGTATGGTCAGAATGTGGTCAAGATTACAAAAGATATTAATGAGGAAAACAGACAAGCTAAGAGAGACAGCAGAACTTTGTTTTATTTTCCCCTGAGCATACTGGAAAGGCTAGATTCCACCCCTTCCTCTTCCTCTGGCTGAGTTATCTGAGTGAAAACTACTTTCTCCCTTTGGACTCAGTTTTCACCAATCAAAGTAAACTGAGGACAAGGGGTGGACATGGGAGGAGGAGAAAGAAACTGGAACATTTTAAAAGCAGATGAAAAAATGGGACAAGAGACGATTAATCAGGACAGTCTCTCCCAAACTGGGACAGTTGAAGGGTATGATGCCACATTTGTATCCTCTGTACTTTCCCTTGGCTTTGTTCTTTTAAATAAATAAGTAAGTAAGTAAGTAAATAAATAAATATTTTCTCATTTTCTTTGTGGTATATTTTAAAAATTCATTTTTAAACAATACCTTCAGCAGGTAATTCAATGTATGTGTTCTACTTTTGTCTTCTTCCTTTGTTGTTCCCCCACCAATGTCAACATTTAGATAAACCTTTCCGTTTATACTTTCTCCCTCCAAATGCACATTGAGGGTGCTAAACAGTTTACAATACTGGTGTTGCCTTGTTGTGGAGTCCACAACTGCACTTTGAAATAAAGCCTTCTCCATTGCCTGAATGATGGTGTGAGGAGAATCTCAGTTTGGTTTTCTGCTTTGTCTTGGTAGACTGTTCTTTGGGGACATTTCGGGCTAAACGTTTTAGTGTCTCTTTGCTACCTGTGAGCACAGCCAGGGACAGATAGTGCTGGGAATTTAAATGACTAGGCCAATTCAGAAGCAATCGGGTCTGTCTGCCAAAGAGACTTGAGCCACAGGGAAAAGTAGTAACTATAAAGTCAGGCAATTTTCACAATATTGTTTGGGGAAATGGTTTTCACCTATTTTTTCTCTCTTCCTTTTTATGGATCACTCAGAAGCTTTAGCACCATTCCTGTAGAGCAAAGGTTGATCAGGAAGATATTATTGAATCTCACATCTTTCTTAGATGCTGAGTATACCCTTGGGTTACTCTCCAAATGTTTTCTGGTCACAGTGGACAGACCATTAGAAAGGAGGGAAATCTGACATGATGTAGAGGTGGGGAAAGGCTGTGAAATTTGCCAGATGCTATAAAACAAAGCCTTCTCTGAAAGGGAATTGCATACTGCTTGCAGAGTATAGTAATCTTTACAGTTCTGCCGAAATACAGAATATTTCACATTTGTATCCATTTCTGCATTAATGGTTTGATGTTCATGAATCATGTCTTATTTTATAATATTAAAGTCAGAGGCAGCTGTACTGTATTGATTACAATTTATATTTTGTATTTCTTCCACAAGGCTCAGAGCAGCATATGTGGTTTTCTCCTCTCCCCTCTTTTCCCATTTTATTTTAACAACAAACCTCTGAGGTAGGTTAATTTCAGAAAAAGCAACTGGCTCCAGGTCACCCAGTAAGATTTATGGAGGAGTGGGGATACAAACCTGGATTGTTTATCTTATTGCTATGCCACACTGATAAAACAGGAATTCATGGTAATTTACTACAAATTCCCCAGGGTATAAAATGTACTGTATTACATTTTATACCATCAAGTAGGCTACAGTCCACAAAAGCATATACCAAACATGTTAGTCTTTAGGGTGCTATAAGAACCTTGGTTGTGGTTGATGAACATTAACTTGAAGGCACATTGGAACATGATCCTTCTCCTCCATCTCCACAGAACCTCCAGAATAGATATTAAAATGTTCTGTTTTCAAAATGTGGCCTGTCTGAATTTCCTCCCAATTGGAGATGGTAACGGGGAAGGAACGGGCCTGATCCATGGGCAGGATATGCCAGTAAATAGCTGGCATATCCTGGCCTGTATAGATGAGCCCTATGACAATAATCTGTTTGAAGAGTTATCAGAGAACAGCCCTTTGTTTGAAGGGATGTCCAGTCAAATCTGGTTTAGAGATAAAGGACCATTGAGAAGGGAGATTGGAGGCCCTGAAATTGCCCATCAACAGCACATTAGGCAGCAGACTGAGCAGGCACACAGGTTACTTGATCACAAGCTTCTCCACTGTGGAGAAAAGATATATAGGGCTAAATTCTATTGGTTAGTTTCAAGACGAGAACATGTAGATGCATTAAATCAATTGCTGGATGGGGCATCAATATATGGGTAAATCCCATTGATTCAGGGGGTCTACTTTAGATAGGACTGACAAACAGGATGCTATTTGGGTTATAGTAATGATTCTCAAAATTGTATCTATGCTTATATATTGGCCTATGCAAATTTTGAACTCTTTCTTCTTTTTCTGCTGATGCATTATTGCCCTTCTCCAGCAGGAAATAAGTGTGCTTTTCCAAAGGCAGTGAACTGCTACCCACAAGGAGTTAAACCTTAAGAACAACTGAAACCAGCTTCCAGATGGGGAGCCATTTGATTTGCACTATCTTCACTCCCACCCCCACCCCCAGGACAGCATCCGTTATTTCCCTCCTTTGCTTCTCATGATGTAATCTCTCAAGGATTTCCCCCCTTTTCCTAGATAGTTAAAGGGAATAGATTTATATACTCTATTTAAGGTGACACTCTGGCTGGAATTCCACCCAAGAAGAACATGCAATACTATTCCAGAACACGGCCTCACAGGCCAGAAAAAACCCAAGGAAAATCTAAACATGCAATACCTTTTTTGCAGGATGGAGACTTACCACAACCTGCCATGGGTTTAGTTTGGTTTGGTGTGACAGGGGGACCTTGTTAATTAGATTAGAGTAATCTGCAAAAGTGATATACTACAGTGTGCAAATAAGGCTCTTTTTCTTGAGAATTGGACTTTCTTCTTTCATGCTGTGATGGGATGGCAGGAAGAAGATAAATCTGCATCAGCAATGCCAAAGGCAGACCATCTATCCATGGTTCACACCAAAAGGCAAAAGCCAAAACATTTTTTAAATGCTTCTACATGCACAGAAGGGGGGGCGAGGGATATCAAAATGAGGGTATCACCCCAAGTTAAGAATTCTGCCCCCCATGAAATTTTCCTTCAGTCCCCAAATTTCTAACTTTGCAAAGAATGAGATACTGACAATCTTTCACATCTAGAACACTTTTATTCACAGTGTTCTACCCCTTTTCTTTGAATGCTGAAACTGTATTTCTAAATGCTCAGCTGATGTTTTAAGTTACTACAGGGCTAGAAATTTGGGAACTGAAGGAAAATTTCTTTGGGGGGGCAGTTTTCTTTTTCTGGGGTGAATGCCCTCATTTTGCTCGCTCCTGTAGTGACATCCCTGGAGGAGTGCTTGTGTGGTACAATTGGTCTAGAACTCTGAGACATCTACTCACCCATGGAAATGCATGTTCTCTCAAATAGGGTTGCAGTTCCTTTACAGACTTTCCCCATCAACAAGGTTTGCACATAGTGGAAAAAGAGGGGCTGGAGTCCCTTCCTCTCTCTGTGTGTGTGTATGTGCCTATTGACTTATGACAAACCCCTTAATTTCATAGGGTTTTCTTAGGCATGGTAAACTCAGAGGTGGTTTCCCATTGCCTCCTTTTGAAATGTAGACTATAACACTTGGTATTTGGAAGTTGCCCTTCCAAGTATTAACTAGGCCTGACCCTGCTTAGCTTCCAAAATCAGACAGGATCTGGACAGACACCTGTATAGGGCATTACATGCCTGATTTATTAACCTCAATCATACGATAGGTTGGTTGTGGAATAATGAGGCAGGCTAGGCTTACCTAATGTTTCCATATGAGCATCTCAGGAGCTTCATGGCTAATGATATTTTAGATTCATTTTTCCCAAGATTAGATATACTTCCTTCTGAACTATAATGAAGCCTCTTTCTCATCTCTCTCTTTTTTTATTTAACACACACCTTTTCTCTAACCACATCCCTCCCCCCACCAAATTTCCTTCTTGGTCTACTTTACAGATTTTAGCATCATGTCTTCTTTCTTTCTGTTAACAGGTGACCTCTGCATTGCCCAGTCATTGAAAATCCCACAGGATCGCAAAGACAAGACCTTCGAATTTGATAAAATTATCAAGCTCCTCCTAGATACTCCTGGAGCCAGGGCTATCATTGTCTTTGCCTACGATGAGGATATAAAGTAAGGATGACTGGAGACATTCATTTGTATATATGTAATGACTATGGACTAGCAACAATATTTAGAAGATATAGAAGGAGGGAGAGAAAGAGAGAGTGCAGGATGAAGATACTGTTTGTGGGCTGCATCACCCACAAGAAGCATTTGGTGCATTCCCAAATTCTTAAACATACTTCATCAAATGAACAGATGAGTTGATAAAATTACTTATGGACTATACTACTTCCAATTAAAGGAGAGGGATTTTATGATTATATTCTTCCCCGCGAGGGAAAATCTTTCCACATAGCAGACATAATATACCAAGAGATAATCCTATGTAAACCTCTTCTCCATAGAGATGGTGAAGATATTCACAATTACTCTTTCTGATTGTGAAAAGTGGGTTGCCTCACAGTTGAGAAACCTTGTTGTGATTAATAATACAGCACCACGATTTTGTACAATTTTCTCCTTTTATCCAACATCCTGAAGTGTTGCACAGGAATTATTATATAGAGAAAAACATATTTTTTGCATGCAAATAAAACTTTCCTGTGCAGAAGCACCTTCATGCACAAGAAACATGCTTTTGCACATGGGCACACATACAAACATGCATACACAAGCCCATCTGGATTTCTCCACAGTGTAATTCCTTGTTAACACTTTAGGATATTCAAGCAAATACTGTTTGTTTGTTTGTTTTAAAAATCCATTGACAAAATGTTGCCCCAGATATCTCTTGTGTGCAGCCAATGGTATGGTAAGAAATAGTTTACTAATGCACCAATGGAAACTCTTACGGCATTTTAGTTCCCCAGGTCACATTTTGTTGAGGATCTACACTGATGTCACCCTGCAGTATAGGAATTCTATGACATCATCATCTGCACCATTGTAAATAGTCTTCCCAAAGTTCAGCTAGTTGCCATGTCTCAACGTATCTATTGTTTTTTGTCATTGTTTTTTGTTGTTGTTGATGATGAGCCAGTCAAGGGCCAAACTAGTCCCATCCCATTTTTTATTTTATTTTACCAAGCCATGATGCAGTGAAGTGGAAGCGATATTCTCTGTTAAATGGTTGGTCCTAGTTTTCCAATTCAGGAGAAACTGAATCTTTTTCATGGAGGGAAAGGACAATGGAGTTGACAGAGGTCTGGAAATACTGCACTATAAAAGAACTGTGCATTCTATTTTATTTTATATGAATTTATTTTACTTTTATTCTAACTTTATTTTTTATTTTATTTTATTTTTTTACTTTGGATATAACACACTTAATTCTGCATCGACAAACACCTCTTAGGAAAGGAGTCCTCCATGTCAGGGATGGAGATGAGCATCATGATGTTCATCAGTCTGGACTGGGAGCAAATATGTAGCAGTCTAGAACAGTAGCAGATCTCAAATATTATGTGGTCATCAATGCATTTTCAGTTATGGGATTTGGCATTTTGAATGTTTGCCAGCTTGTATGTTCCATTTTTTTTAAAGTCATTCTTATGTTGCTGGTTAAGAAAAGCTTGGTTAACATGACAAGCTATAATTTTGTTTGAAGGCACTGCTACAATGGCTTAGTTTTCTAGAGTGCATGCTGATTAAGAAACTAATGACACCTATAGGTCATACCGATCCAAAATATTTACTGAGTATTTTGTGGAGTATAAAATGCAAGGTAAATAAAACACAATCTTATTAAAACAGAACTCTGGCTGAGCAGTTTCATAGAGATTAGGAGAGGGAAATAAAGACCAAGCCTGTCTTGTATGAGTATGTCAGCTGAGAATTCCCTTATGGGATGATAGCACTATGTTTAAGAATAAAATGTACAAGATCTCATAAGGTTTTAAGGTCCATTTTCAATGGTTTGAAAATATTTAAACAATATTTTAGAACAAATCAAATTGAACTATTTAGAAATGAGGATCAGAAAAGAAAGTCAGAGAGGGCAGGGGGAGAGAGATATTTCAGAACATTCTGAAATGTTCTGTATTTTTAAAGACATTTAAATGGCTCATTTTCAATGGCTTGAAAATATTAAAAGAAAAAATGAAATATAGTCGGACCCCCATATCTGTGGGTATTCAGTTCCTGGACTTACTGTGGATAATGGAAACCATGGATAACAGCGAATGCCATTGAAATTCATGGGAAGATTCATGGGACTTCCAGTTTAAAATATCATAGAGTTGCCTTAGAGGATGTAGAAAATGTCTAGAGAGGGTACATCTCTAGCATTTTTTCAGAAGACTCTATGGTATGTGTTACTCTTTTTGTGTCCTGCACATAATACATAGGACATAATTTTTGTTTCCAGTACACAATAATGGTCCTTTGGCAAGGAAAAACTGGAATAGGATTCTTGATTTATGGAGACTCGGTGTAGCAGACTGTTAGCATGCCCCTTGTCCAGCTTAACAGCAGAACAAAAGTGAATATGGGGTGGTCCCAAATCTTCTTGCTTGGCTTGGATACTATTGTGGGTTTTTCCTGATCCCAACTTTTGGTTACTTGCAAAATTAGGAGGGCTTTTGGGAATGCTAGAAAAGAACATGAAGGGAAAGGGTTTGGAGTGATCATCTTTCCTTCACTCTGAGTGACTATTCCAATTGCTATGGTGTAGAGACAACAATTTCTGCAGCAGTTTATTGTTCATGGGACAAAAGGGTTGATGGGCTTTTGCTTCCCCTCAGTGATATCTTAGGAGTAGCCTTTCAGAGTAGCCCCAAGGCAAACTGATGCAGGGTTACCTAAGTTTGCATATCGATCGACTGGCTGATTTTTATCTCACCCTTCTCTTGTAAATGGAACTCCAGAGATGGAACCTATTTTGACAGAATGGTCTTGGGCTGGATATGTTAGTTTGCTCAAAGTGGACTGTACCATACTTGTTTTAGGAAAAACTCGTAAAAGCTCTTATTGCATCTGGGAATCTTCCAATAGACAATTCCTGCCCAGTTGATGAATGTCCATAATCAAGCACCTCAGCTTCCAATTTTCATCTCATCCCTGGAGTAGAATGCTTTTCAATTCAAGTGAGAAAAAAAAAAGAGGAGAGAATAATGCATTTTCCTACCAATTAAACCACCCTCCCAAATTGGGGTGCCTTTTAAGTGAGTTGTAGTATAAATCCCATTGATTATGTAGCTGGTGATAATGGACCTTGTAGTCTATCATAGGGAGGGCAGCCTTTTGGGGAGACTGAATTGCACATTGGCCTCCATGGCTTGCATAGAAGAACTGTTCAGTGCTCCAAAGCAGTATTGAAGTGGTATTGATTGCCAAATGCAATGAGAGTTACAACTGAACATTGGCATTATCACCTTTAATTGGGTCCCTAGTGAAGATAAATGGTTATTTCCATTGGGAGTACCATTTAAACATGATTATGCCAACCTATGGCTTGTCTTAGGTAAAGCTAATACGAATAGAGTGCATCTGGCGAAAAACTCAGCTCTTGTCTGACAAGACTTGTCATAGGAAATTTCTTCATTCCTATAGAAAGGCAATACGTGCAGTGAGGCGATCCTTCTCTTCTGCACGTATTGCGTCTGCAGAGTCTCACCCAGCAGAGCCGTTTAGTGTGGTGAGGGAACTGACACAGGTTCCACCTGTGCAGAACTCATTACTAAACCTGACTAAGGTCTGCTGTGATGCATTTAACAACTTCTTTGCAGATAAAATCTCTCAGATAAGAGTCAATTTGGATGTCGGGGATGGAGCAGATTAAATTGACAAGGTGTCCAGTAACTCCCTTGATGAGGTTATACTGGATCAGTTTCAATCTGTAAGTACCGATGATGTGGGCAAGCTCCTTGGTAGAGTAAGGAAGACTACTTGAACTCTTGACCCTTGCCCTTCATGGCTGGCCATCCAGGGGGGTAATGCCTTGAGGATGTTCCTCAGGGACATCATCAATGCATCCCTTAGGGAATGTCACGTTCCATCTTGCCTGAAGGAAGTGGTGGTTAGACTGCTCCTAAAAAGACCTTCCCTTGACCCTCTGAATAAGAAGAACTATAGGCCAATCTCCTTATTATCTTTTTTGAGCATGGTGATCGAGAGGGCAGTTGCTCTTCAACTCCAAGTTGTCTTGGAAGAAATTGATTATCTAGATCCATTTCAAACTGGCTTTAGGACAGGATTTGGAGTTGAGATGGCCATGGTTGCCTTAGCTGATGACCTCCGCCTGAACATCGACAGAGGTAATGTGACCCTGTTGGTGTTACTGAATCTCTCAGCAGCTTTTGATACAATAGATCATGACATCATGACATGACAACACAGGTTGTCATCTTGTCTCTTCTGCCAGTTGAACGGCATGGTCCAGGAAGGGAGAGGAAAATAGCCAACGTAAACAACTGGCTCCATAGATGGTATCGCCAAGAACGATTTGGATTTGTGGATCATGGGCTGCACTTCCATAATGGGGGACTTCCGGCAAGAGATGGGGTGCATCTCACGCAAGTTGGCAGAAACATTTTTACCTACAGTCCCAACAATTTGATCAGGAGGGCTTTAAACTGAGTCATATGGGGGAGGGAGACAGTATTCTGGAAGGCAAAAGGGCTGGAGAAAATAGTCAAACTGTCATGGAGGTAACAAGGCAAACAGCGCAAGGACCCAACAGTGGGAGGCAAAAAAACTTGCACAGGCAGCAAGTAAAGGGAACACATGGTCTTAGATGTCTCTACACTAACGCATAGAGCATGGGAAATAAGCAAGATGAACTTGAACTCCTAGCACTACAAAACAAATATGATATAATAGGCATTACTGAAACCTGGTGGTATGCGTCTCATGATTGGAATGTAGGAATCGAGGGTTATAACCTTTATAAGAGAAACAGGCCAAACAAGAGAGGAGGAGGAATAGCATTATATGTCAGGGATATTTATACCAGTGAAGAGATCCAAGACATCAATACTGGAAGCCAGGTGGAGAGCATCTGGATAAAAATTAAAGGGGAGGGAAACAACAGGGATGTTATTGTGGGACTCTACTACAGACCCCCAAGTCAGACAGAGGAATTGGATGATACCTTTCTAGAACAGATGACCACACACGCAGAAAGGAGAGATGTAGTAGTGATGGCTGACTTCAACTATCCTGATATTTTCTACAAATCTAACTCAACCCAAACTTCAAGGTCTAGCAAATTCCTGACCTGCCTGGAAGACACTTTCATGGTCCAAAGGTGGAAAAGGCAACAAGGGGGTCAGCTATTTGAGATCTGATTCTAACCAACAGGTATGACCTGGTTAATGGGGTGCAAGTGGTGGGATCCTTAGGTGAGAGTGATCATGTCCTTCTGGAGTTTATTATACAATGGAAAGGAGAAGCCAGGCATAGTCAGGCACACATTCTCGACTTCAGGAGAGCTAATTTCAATAAATTCAGGGAAATAATGGGGGTGATCCTATGGTCAGGAATACTAAAAGAGAAGAGACCTCAAGATGGATGCGACTTTCTTAAAAGGGAGATATTGAAGGCACAATTTCACACAGTACCAATGAGGAAGAAAAATGGGAGGTGTCTTAAGAAACCAGGATGGATGACTAAAGGAATTTCAATGGAGATAAGTTTTAAATGCAACATGTATAGGAAATGGAAAAGGGGGAAAATTACCAAAGAAGAATTCAAACAGATAGTGAACACGTGTTGGAGTAAAGTCAGAAAAGCTAAAGTGCAGAATGAGCTCAGGCTTGCTAGAGAGGTTAAAAACAATAAAAAGGGTTTTTTGGGGGGGTATGTCCACAGCAAAAGGAGGAAGAAGGAAATGGTAGGGCCACTACGTGGAGAAGATGGCAAAATGTTAACACGGGACAGAGAAAAGGCAGAATTACTCAACATCTTCTTTGCCTCAGTGTTTTCAGAAAAGGAAAAGGGGGACCAACCTGATGATAAAGGAACAGATGACACAATAGGGGAAATCCAGCACAAAATAAGCGAAGAGGTAGTACAGGAATACCTTCTTAATCTAAATGAATTTAAATCTCCAGGATCAGATGAACTACATCCAAGAGTATTAAAAGAGCTGGCAAATATAATCTCAGAGCCATTGGCAACAATCTTTGAGAACTCTTGGAGAACAGAAGAAGTCCCAGCAGACTGGTGGAGGGCAAACATTTTCCCCATCTTCAAAAAGGGGAAAAAAGAGGATCCCAACAATTATCGTCCAGTTAGTCTGACATCAATACCAGGGAAGATTCTAGAGCAGATCATTAAACAGAGAGCCTGTGAACCTTTAGAAGGCAATACCATATTCACAAAAAGTCAACATGGGTTTCAGAGAAACAAGTCATGCCAGACTAATCTGATCTCTTGATAAAATTACCAGCTTGGTAGATGAAGGGAACACTGTGGATATCACATACCTTGATTTCAGTAAGGCCTTTGATAAGGTTCCCCATGACATTCTTGCAAACAAGCTTGTAAAATGTGGGCTAGACAAGTTAACTGTTCAATGGATTTGTAACTGGTTGACCGGCAGAACCCAAAGGGTGCTCAGCAATGGCTCCTCTTCATCTTGGAAAGATGTGACCAGTGGGGTGCCACAGGGTTCTGTCCTGGGCCCAGTGCTATTCAATATCTTTATCAATGACTTGGATGAGGGAATTAGGGGCATACTTACTAAATTTGCAGATGACACCAAATTGGGAGGAGTTGCTAATACCCTAGAGGACAGGATCAAATTTCAAAATGACCTGGATAGACTGGAGAGCTGGGCCAAAGCTAACAAAATGAAATTCAAAAAGGAGAAATGTAAGGTAGTGCACTTAGGGTGAAAAAATGAAATGCATAGATATAGGATGGGGGGGGGGAACCTGGCTGAATGAGACTACATGTGAAAGGGATCTAGGAGTCCTGGTAGACCACAAGTTGAATATGAGTCAACAGTGTGATGCGGCAGCTAAAAAGGCCAATGCAATTTTGGGCTGCATCAATAGAAGTGTAGTGTCTAGATCAAGGGAAGTAATAGTGCCGCTCTATTCTGCCTTGGTCAGACCTCACCTAGAATACTGTGTCCAGTTCTGGGCACCACAATTCAAAAAGGATACTGACAAATTGGAGTGTGTCCAGAGAAGGGCGACTAAAATAGTTAAAGGTCTACAAACAATGCCTTATGAGGAGAGACTTAGGGAGCTGGGTATGTTTAGCCTGGAAAAAAGACAGTTAAGAGGTGATATGATTGCCGTGTTTAAGTATTTGAAGGAGTGTCACATTGAGGATGGAGCAGGCTTGTTTTCTGCTGCTCCAGAGACTGGAACACGGAGCAATGGATGCATGCAAGCACCAGGAACAGAGATTCCACCTCAACATTAGGACGAACTTTTTGACAGTAAGAGCTGTTCAGCAGTGGAACACACTCCCTCGGAGCGTGGTGGGGTCTCCTTCCTTGGAGGTCTTTAAACAGAATCTGGATGGCCATCTGTCGGGGATGCTTTGATCGTGATTTCCTGCGTGGCAGGGGGTTGGACTGGATGGCCCTCGTGGTCTCTTCCAGTTCTGCGATTCTATGATTCTATAATTCTATCCTCTTGGATCACCTGAGAAGGTTAGGAATCGGAGGCACTGCGTTGCAATGGTTCCGCTCCTTCCTCTCAGGTAGATTCCAGAGGTTGATGCTTGGGGACATTTGGTCTGCATGGAAAGAACTTAATTGTGGCATCCCACAAGGTGCCATCCTGTCCCCGATGCTATTCAACATATATATGAAACCTCTGGGAGAGATCATCCAGAGGCATGGGGCAGGGTGTTATCAGTATGCTGATGACACCCCGATATATTTCTCCATGACTCGGTCTTTGGCTCTGACTTCAGATGGTGTCTCTTCTCTCAGTGATTGTCTTAGGGCAGCAATGGACTGGATGAGGAAAAACAAATTGAAGCTGAATCCAGACAAAATGGAGGTTCTCACGGTAGAAGCCCCGAACCCAGGTACTAGGATACAACCTCCAGTCCTGGATGGAGTCACACTCTCCTCCATGGACTCTGTTCATAGTTTGGGGCTACTCCTGGACTTGTCACTCCGGATGACAAATCAGGTAAATGCAATGGTCAGGAGCACCTGTTATCAGCTCTGGTAACCTCCCGTCTTGATTTCTGTAATGCACTCTACATGGGGCTACCCTTGTGCTTGGTTCGGAAACTTCAACTAGTACAGAATATGGCAGCCATACTGGTCTCAGGTACATCTAGAAGAGACCATATAACAACGATCTTAAGATCACTCTACTGGCTGCCCATTAGTTTCCGGGCCCAGTACAAGGTGTTGGTTATCACCTTTAAAGCCCTAAATGGCTTGGGTCCAACCTATCTTCGGGACCGCCTCCTTCCATATAATCCTCCCCGTGCACTCAGATCCTCTGGGAGGAATCTGCTGCAACCTTTAAAAACTTGGATCTCGTCGACCTCCCAGAGAACCTTTTTGGCTATTGCTCCCAGATTATGGAATGGCCTGCCGGATGAGATCCATCACATTACCACCTTAAATAGCTTTTAAAAAGCTCTTAAGATGGATCCCTTCTGGTAGGCCTTTCCTGAATAGATACCCAGCCATCGGAGAGAAAAAAAACTTATTAGTCCGATCCCATCCAGCTTTTTATTGTGTTGTTTTTAGTATTTTTAGTAATTATTAAGTATGTTTTAAATGTTTAATTATTTAATTGTATTTTAAGGGGTGGATGGGATGGAGGGGTTTGTATGTATATTTTAATGCTGTAAGCTGCCCCGATTGCATTTTGTAGAGGGGCAGGATACAAATAAATTTTATTATTTATTATTATTATTATTAAAAGCTGTCATTGCTACTGGGAATCTTTTCCCCGGTGCACTAATCTTGCCCAGTTCATGAAGGAGCTTCTTGTTTCCATTTTTTGTGCTATACAGTTTATCATCTTGGAGAAGTAGAATGTGGACTGGGGATCAATGTATTTAGAGGGGGCTCAGGAAATATAGAAATCCAGTTGTATGTTACAAAAACAGTAATTCCTTATTATTTTACCAGAAAGCAAGCCAAAGCTCCTAAATATCATCTCCTATAGCTCAGAAGCTACTAAGCTGAATTCAGATGGCTGCAGACTTTTCTGTGGTCAGCTAGAGGGTCAACTCAGGTGCTTCTGTCAAAGCTTATTTTTATCAGCTTTCAGGGAAGTTCTCACTCATATTTTTGTGTAGTTGTATGTGTCAGTGTGGGTGTGTATGACTGGATATGAATATGAGAGAGAATATGAGTGTGTGTGTATGTCCTCGAAAAAGTTTAGAGGTAGGCCTATTAATTTTAATGGGCTTATAGACAGAAATTGTTTGGGTATTCCTGCATGGCTGGATAGCCCTTCTGGTCTCTTGAACTCTATGATTCTATGGAATCTGAGAAAACATTAGTATCCTAAATCGGGAGAGAAATGGGGCTGTTCCGGTTCCAGCGCTCTGTTTCACATACCCCCTTCCTTCTCCCGATCTCCTGTTGTCCTCCCTCTGTCATGCTTCCATTCCCCTCCTGCTATGTTCCGCTATTTTTTACTAACGAAGAACTTTCCTTAGTAAAAAATATTGGGAGGGAAATGGAAGCAGGACAGAGGGAGGGCGATGGGAGATCGGGAGAAGGAATGGGGTGTGCGAAACGGAGCGCTGGAACTGGAACAGCCCCGTTTCTCTCCCAATCCCCGTGGGGGTTATTTCCTATGTGTGAAAATCTCCTTACTGCCATGGCAATATCCTGTGGAACCCTGGGATCTGCAGTTAAGGGAGGGGCATTTAAAATTTTCAGCCAAAGAGCTCTAGTGCTTCACCAAACTATAAACCCCAAGATTCCATAGGAGGCAGCCTATATTTCTAATGCTATATTTTTATAGTGTGAAAATGCCCCTTGAATTATTTAGAAATAAAAAGGAACAGTTATATTAGAAATGCAATAATCCAAGTATATTAAAAAAAGTATATTAAAAAAATTGAGGAAAGGATGGAAGCTGATTAAAAATTGCTGGCACATTATTCTGGGCAACCACAAAACCACAGCCAGCAAATATGCAATAAAAATGTAGTAAGATAAATAAAATTGAAATTCACACTGAAATCCCAAGTCAGAGTGATCCCAAGTCTGACTCAAATTGGGCCTTATGTGGCAATGTCACTTTTGGGGTTGTCTTTTTCTTATTGTGTTAAAGTTTTGGTGTACATTTTCTGGTTGTGGTTTTGTTGTCCAAACGATAGGAGATAGGCACTCTGTATCACTAGTGTATCCGTTTGATTGCACTTTCTCAATAGAATGATGGCCTTATAAAGGAGACAGAGACTAATTCACGTTGGTTATTCCCTTTGATTTTGCTTCTCAGTACAACCACATAACAAACTAGATGCAATCACAACCTGAAACACATCAGAGCTATGGAAGTCTTCTGTTAAAATCTGATTACAATGGCTAAAAGTCATTCTACTTGTCAGGCTCACAGCAGTCGATTTTTTCTCTCTGCTTTCTCTCTGCTTTTTCTGTGATAGATATGATACAATAGCAATCCGGTGTCCACTGATTCACGAACAGCAGATTCAATTATGTTCTGTTGGCAATTGTGGGGGGAAGGGCAGGGGAGGAGGGCTTTCGCCTCCCCCGCCCTTCCCCTGGGATGGCTCCGTTCACAGCAGAGCCATGGGGGGACAAAGGGGCAAGAGAGGGAGCAGGAGCAATCTTGCCTGCTGCCCTTCCCCCGGGAGGGCTCCTACAGCAGTGATAAGGTGTGGTGGTGGTGAATGGCATTTGCTATTATTTGTGGAATTCACCATTCGTGGTGGGGCCTGGAACCAATCCCCCGTGGATACAGGGGTGCTACTGTAGTCTGTGTAAGATACCAAACACATATACTACATCACTAGAAAACTGTTTGGGGAAACATTTCCCATAAATCTGGATCCAGATTTTCTGTTAACCCTGGAAATAATCTCTTGAGAGAGAGGGAGAGGAGGTGGTGTTTATTAGAAGTTTAGTATTATTGTTTACATCTTCATTGACGCCCCCTTGTCATGGGAGAGAGGCTTGCATACCCTAATGATGTTTTGAGCTATGCTGGGGGTGGCGTAATAGCCACTGGTAGGGTCTCCCATTCCAGACAGGTCAAAACCGAAGGGTCTGACAAAGAGCGTCAAAGGGCAGGATGGGCTCTCTAGCCTTATGGCAACCATCCTAGGAGAAGGAAAACTCTAAACACAAACCCGGGCAGATGGTGCTCGTCCAACCCTGTAAGGTCAACTATCTAAGAGAAGGAAACTCTAATCAAACCTACGACCTGAGGACCTTGCTGCTACCGTCCATGCTTGCAAGGCCACAACAGATGAACCTTTGGTTTAAAGGGTGAGGCCAGTTCTGTGCACGCTGCGCTCCACCAGAAAAATCCATTGCACAGGCTTGAAGGATAAATCCAATTCTGAATAAGCCCTGTACCCTGCATGCAGGCAATTCAAGACTTTGGTCACTTGAGGCTGACCCGGGAGATGGCAGTCTTGTTCAGCAGCATCCTGAATGACCAAGCAGTCTTTTTCAAGGAGAGCACTGCTTGCTCCATATGGAGAGGGGGCTAGAAAAGGTGGCCTAATGAAAGCTCATCCCCATCTACCTGATTGGCTAGCTGCAGCCAACGGGCATCTTCTGATGCGGTCAAACCAAGGCAATCTCAGATTGGCCTTTTTAGTTATCAGCGCGCTTGCAGAAAGCGTGGGATGAGTCCTTCCTGAATCTTCGTATGCAAAGAAAAGCCAGAGAAAGAGTATTATTGTTTAGCTTTAAATATTGGATATTACATGTAGTATACATAGACTCATATTACACTGTCCCATTTTTCTGTTCTTTGTACACTTTGCTTGCCTTAGTGATTCTTTTGTCCATGCAAAATATAGTTTGGTTGTGACTTGGCAAATGTGGGTTCAAGCTTATGTCCCAAGCAAAAATTAGTAACCATGGTTTGAAGTAGATTTACACTTATGGTTCTAGGTTCCTTCTTTGGAGTGAGTTTCCACTTAGGCTTCCACTTATGCCCATAGTTTGCCTGTTCAAATACAAGATAACACTAATATTTGCCTGAAACTAGAAGACAGAGGAAATATTGCACAATGAAGAGAAGAAAGAAGACTTGAGCCTAAGACCTGCTGGTCAAATTATGTTTATGCCTTTATGTCTGAATCCACCTCCCACTCCCACTATTGTCAATCAGGATATATATATATATATATATATATATATATGCTCCTAGTTAATGAGGACTATCCATTTCTTTATCCTTCTTGTATTCAGTATTTCAGGGGGACTGAGCCCCCCCTTCCTCCATCCCCAAACATTGCTTCCTATATAAGAAAAATATTGCCACCATAAACACCAGGCAATATATCTATGCCAGACTGCTCTTTGTTTCTGTGTGTTAGCTCAGGGAGAAAGTATTCTTAGGTCCTGCATGACTTTGTTTTCTATTGCCTGCTGTATCCCACAAGCAATTTTATGATGGTATACCATTTGTTGCTGTGTTGAAAACACCAACCCTAGAGTGTTTTGTTCATTGCAGAAAAGCATACAGGTACAATAGGAAGAAACTCAAGGAAAGCTATGATTCTTGCTTTTCTGAAACAATACCACTTTGCTTAAGTATGATACAACATAAGGGGGGAATAGCATCTCAAACCCAAAACATCATTTGATGTCACTTACCTAAGCCCCCAAGGGGATTTCTATATGAAAGATGTATCTTCTCGGCAGGGACCAACATCCAGTTCATGTTCAGCTCTCTCTCTTTCTTTTTTAAAAAATAGTTTTGCTGCCCTTACATACATTAAAATGTTAGATTGGCATATCTGTTAAGAATAGTAACAAAGTATCTGAACAACAACATGAAGAATAGCAAAATAAACAGGGAAACAGATCAAAGATCATAAAGCCATAATAGCTGGGACTACATGTCTCAGAAATCCTCAGCTAGCCATTTTGGCTAAGGGCTACAGTCCAAATAAATAAATAAATAAATAAATAATCCCAAGCTCTGGTTGAGAGACAAAGTTGACTGGGTAAAGGCCAAAGTTACCTTGTGCATGTTTTTCCTGCTCTCTCTAGAAATGTTTCTCATGTTCCTACTTCACTACTCTATGAGGATAAAAGAATATATGAAAATATTCAAACAGTAGTTGAAAAACATGTTTTTTTTCAAGTGTTGAGAAACCCAGATGAAAAGAATTCTGAACTAATGAGAATCTTCAGTTTGGGACTTATTTGGCACAAAATTTGCACATGGCTGTTTTGCTCAGAAAACAGCATTTTCTGCATGGAAAATAACATTTCAGTTAAGAACTGTTATTTTCTGCACAGAAAATGTTTTTCTTTTTTCTACACAGACAATACTGCAATAGGGATTCATACTTTATAAAAAAATGTATGTAGTTGATTTGCCAAGAAAACAGCATTTTCTGCTCAGAAACAGCAATTTCTGTGTAGGAATTAATATTTCTGCACTGTAATATTATTTTCCATGCAGAAAATGCTGTTTCCTGCATAAAAAATGCTGTTTTCTATGCAAATTAATCATGTATAATTTTGTACAGAATAACTCCCAAATTGCGAATAGCCATCAAAAACTGCATGGTTCTCAAAGACTGTCTCACAGTGGGAAGAAAATTGCTGATGTTACAAGAAGAAACTTAATGAAGAATTGCATACCTTGTGGGAACAAGGGAAGTCAATATGCTGGCATGTTAGTAGTGTTCATAGGACTGGTCCATTGATGCACACAAGCAAAGGGAGTCAGGTAGTGTTGGTGTCAACATTTCAACACATGGAGCCATTGCATGTGCCATTTGTAATCATTCCATCACATGAAAGATATTAGAAGGAAGTAAGAGTTGAAAGTGTAGTGGCTTGATAACTATAGTAATGGGGTGCATGAAAATTTCAAAAGAGAAGTGGAAGAAATTCACTTTGAATTCTGGAATCTCCTGAAATAATCATCATGTTAGCAGTCCTCTGAAATATGTTAATACGTTTGTTTGGCTGAAAACAACTGTTTCTGAGGGCCAGAAAAGGGGGGAAAGGAGGTGCCTATATGAAAAAGATGATATGGAAGATTTTCAGATGGGAACAAAAGAAGTGTTCCCATCCCGCAATCTCCTCTTTCGTCCCTGTAACGAACGATAAAAAAGAAAAACTTTTCAGACCTACCTTTAGCAGCATGACATGGCAGCCCAGGAGTAAATGGAGCCCTAACAGAGCTCCATTCACTTCCTGGTTTGAAATCCCAGCCATTCTCTTGAGAAGACGAGAGCATGGGAAATTCAAAAATTAAAAGCAAAATAAAAGTCAAAAAGTGACAGCAAGCACAAAAAACACACTTAAAACATTCCAAATAAACCAGGGAGTGTACAAAAAAGTGTGTCACTTACCTGGATGTCCTGATCTCACCAGGAAGTGTTCTGGCACAAACCTCCCATTGACACAGGGATCGTGCCAGTAAAACAGGCACCTTTTCACTTGCACAAACCTCCGTTACAGAAATGGAACGGGGGATCCTTTGACAGCTTGGCCCATCAATAAAAAGTAACACTGGCAGAACAGCAGCAGCATGGGAGCATAACGAGAGGGTAACGATGTTGTTTGAAAAAGAATCCCTTTAGTGATCTCCTGGCATCATGATAACACCATATTTAGCGTGTTTGATAATCTCCATGCATTTTTTGTGAGGACAGGATTTTCTGACATATTATTTCACATGCTGTTTAAACCCTAACATGGTATCATTCTCCATTGAGAAGCAAATAAATTAAGCTTTTTAATTTTTTTTTTTAAAATTTTCTATATTCCTATGCAGATCCTTGCCCTTGAGGGGAAAAAAAGTCTTTATTCATCTGGCATTAGGCATAGTGTCTGACTATGGTTTATAGTTATTTCTTCTTGTTTCTCTCTGTTCCTGACTACTACTGCTATGGCACTGGGGTATTGCTCAAAAGACTGGGTTATTTCACACCTTCCTCATTTTAAATGCTGAGAACCTTTGGGAGAATCAAAACAGTCTTGGGGCCATGTGTGGCCTTCAGACTGCACATTGCCTGCCCCATTTTAAAATGCTATCACCAATTTATTTTTATTTTTTTACTTTTCCTCCAGTCAATCTATCATAATTGTTGAAAAGTTGTGGGGTATTGAGATATATGTGCTATGTGATTCCCTCCCCACCCCCTTTCAGGATAGTTATTTCATCCCTTCTATTACTGGACAGAAGCTGCTTTTTCAAATGCAGCCCATTATATACTTTGATATTCATTAGAAAGCAAATTGGAATAGCTATATTTTCTCCAATATGAAATTAACAACAGTTAAATCTCTGTGGCCCTGTGTGTATAGATCGTACTACAATGAAGTAATTAGCACTGAAATTACCATAGGACTAGAAAGAGCAGTCAAATGAAGTATAAAACAAAAATAAATTACTGGAAGAAATAACCCTATGTTTTGCATTTAGGAAGACATAAAAACGCTATGTGTCAAATTTATTGAACTTTTAGATAAGTCAGTGCCCTTGACTGTCTAAGGGAGTGAAGCATTTAATGGACTATGTGCTATGGTGGAAACAAGCAAACAAAAAATGTTCTTCTAGTTCCAGAGTTTTTATGTGTGGTAGAAGTCTTGTTTACAAACCCTAAACTTCAGTATTATTTAGGGAGAAAGGGTTCTGCCTGTTTCTCTTTCTTCCACATTTGAATTTGAATTTTTCAAACTTCAAGTCCTTTATATACTAAATTTTATTAGTATATATATTAGTTATTTATTTTAGAATCCAGGATACACCAAACAGAGAAGGGTGTAAGACTCCAGGATTTATTTTGACTTCCAGACTTTAGACAAAATATCTTCTTTCCCATTACCATGGCTTTTCTTCACTTCACTAGTCAAATTTGTGTGCAAAAAGCCCAGTTTTTGTGCCTACTGTTAGACATTCACTTAGTAATCGGTTGTGGTTGATGATCTGTCTTTTACCCATGCCTTGCCTAGGTGCCAAACTATAGAGGCCTCTGGCTGCCATGTCAGTGGAGTGATGGATCTGCTCTGGATTTTAGTCTGTACTTTGAAGGTGGCTCCAGTCATGTTGAATCCAGTTTCCAGAACTGGCTCAGAAATTTTAGTGCAAAAATTTAGTTTGCACTAATTTTTTTAGCAGAATCACCACCACAATGACCTCCAGTGGCTCTTACTAAGGAAAGCAGTGGAACCAAGGAAAGAAATTTGGTTGTAATATGTAAAACAAAATCAATTAACAAAATCTATGGACATTACCAATGTTCTTTCAGGAGAGATAAAAGGAAGTACTACTTTGCATAGCACATAGTAGAATTCATTACTGCAAGATATAGTGATCACCCACCTGGGTGGCTTTAAAAGGGAATGAAAAATCATGGAGGCTAAGGTTATCTATGGCTACATTATGGCTATATTTTACCTCTGGACATATTATACTGGCACTTATGACCTTCTTAGGGGTTTCTAATAAACATGTTGGTGACCTGATGGTGGAAAGAATGCCAGATTAGATAGAGCTTTGGTCTGATCAAACATGGCAGCTACATTCTGAATTGAACACAAGGCACATAACAAATGCATGAAGTGAGCTGCTAGATCAAGTTTAAGGGTCAAGCAAGTCCAGTATCCTGTTTACAACACAAGTTAGCAAGGTGCTTGCAGGCAACAACATGGGTTTCTGATCATGTTAGCTCTCTGAACAAGCAGTATTCAAAAGCATACTACCTATGTATATGAGGATAACATATAACTTCTATGGATAATTACTTCCCTGTCCTAGATCTTGTGTGAACTCATTCTCTTGGCCTAGTCAATGTTTACAACAAAAGCTTGAGATTTGAGAGAGTGGAGAAGAGTTCTAGCAACTTCTTCCAAATTTGGCCAGGCTTCTACTTGATGGATGTATAATACATGTGCAGTGCTGGAAGGCAAAAATAGCCTAGTAATGATGTCAGTTTGCTTTGAAACCAGCAGTAATACTAAATAGCTACTGCTCAGTAAAATTGCCCAGAGTTGATTTTTAGTTATTGAAGATGGGTTTTTTGAAAAGTTTCTCTCATTTCATGACATCTAAATGACCAGAAAAAATGGTGGTGGTGGGGGATAATCCCTCTTGATTTAAAAAAGACGTAACTGATTGTATAATTGTACAAGGCCAACTTCCTAGAAACAATGAAAAGCAAGCCTGAAAACATTCTCATTTAGTATATTTTTTTTCATCTCTGAACTTCCATTCATATTGACACATTGTTCCAGCTCATTAAGCAACCTTTATCTGTTTGCTATTGTTTCCAAGTGAATAAGTACAATTTTCTCATCTTTCTTTCTTTTTTTTTAATCCCCTTTTTTTCTTTTTATATTTGGGTGAATTTTAAATGTTTTTCCCTACAGGCAAATCCTTGCAGCAGCAAAAAGGGCTGGTCAAGTTGGGCATTTTCTGTGGGTGGCATCAGATACTTGGGGCTCCAAAATGAGCCCCATAATTCACCAGGAAGATGTTGCTGAGGGAGCCATCACCATTCTGCCTAAGCGTGCAACAATAGAAGGTAAGGGTTCATTCTACTTGTCTCTCTGGTATATTCCCTGCCCCCTTCCTCCTCTTTTGTAGATGCTTTATACTCAGGTACACTGTGAACTTGAATTCAGGGAAAGATATATCTAATACCATGTAAGCATCAGAGGTACATTAGTGCAACCTAATTTGAGAGAAATAATCTTCCTAATGGTGTGTACAGTGCTGATATAAAAAGGAAAGACATCTGTTATTTCCACAGCTGCAAATTTGTCAGCATTTTGAAAGGACTTCAGAGGCTTGCAGGCTACACTCTGAATTACCTCTATTTGTAAGACACCAACATCATGGGAGTTGCATGAAATGTCTGCCTCGCTGACAGTGATGACAGAACATCATATAAATGGTGCAGTTATATTCACAGAATGGCAATAGTAAGGCATACAGACCTCAGGAAGGCTCCTGCTAAACACACGGTCGGTCATCACTGCCCAGCAAGAGGTTCTAGTTAGAGTTTACATCCTGTTTATACATTCTGCCATCATGATTATGGTTATGTTATGCCTTCCAGCTCTCAATATCTCAGTGACACTAGTGCAATAGATTTCCTACATGAGGAAGGACTTGTGATGCTACCACTATCTTATGTGTGTATCACAAGGTCGAGGTGGTTGAGGACAAATCCAAACACGCCAGCCCACTTTACCTACCGTAAGTGTTCAACCTGTTTGCCTCTACCCTCTGTTACTTCCACCTCTCCTTCTTATTTCCCCTTAGTTCCTTTTTATCTGAATCAGGGATGAACGTAGTTAACCAAATGTGTGGATTGCGTTTCTATGGTAGCATGCCTTTTACTATCTATAGGTTGAATAAATGGCCAAGAGTCTGTAGTTGATCAATCAACATAGGGTAACTTTATTGAAGGGTATAATACATACAGTAACTTGGAAATCTTATGCTTATAACTGTTCACTGTCTGAGTGTCACTTTTCAGTAATCACTCTTAAAATTAACCCAACTTAAAAGTCCTAGCATAGATTTTTCTTGGATCTTTATAAAATTCTCCCTTATCCTTCAGACTCATTCACTCTCTGTCCAATCAACCTTCTAATTCAGACTTACAACCCCTTGCACACAATCTTGTTAAATTCAAACCTCAAACATATAGCAAACACACGGAGCCTTTTGCTCCAGCCCACTCACGCTTCCTGTCTCAACTGAACTCTTGGTTAACTGTCATGGATTGCTTCAAACATACAGAAACCCCTCCCATTTCAGTCTCCTGCTCTGGGATTGCTTCCTTTCACACTCTCATCCCATTTGAATACCTTTCTGTCCATCACAGGACTGAACTAGATAACCTTTGAAGTCTCTCCCAACGTTATCATTCCCTTCCTAGCGTGGCTGCCACCTTCTTTGCAAGGCCTCCCATAACAGTCTGGAAAGAATATGGGATTCCCTTTCTATGGTTGTTTCCAGCAGCTTGTTCATATACTGTGCGAGTGACACCCAGCCCCTTGGGAAGGTTTGTAAACATGATGTTGGGATTTGGAGCAATCACATGCTAGAAGGCCCGCACAGGTCTGGTAAGGGAGCAGCTGCAGCTACAATGACAGCAGATGTTTTGATAGAAAGGGTGTGCATGAAAGAGTCATAGCTTTCTGGAAAACCTGCAGAGAAGACATTGATGCTGGTAGCCGAAGGACCAAAGTCTTACAGATGAACTGCTGAAGTATTCAGAAATAAAGAACATTCAATCCAGCCATTCCTACTTCTCAGTATTTTCAGACCAGCATAAAACATGAAACAACGAAGGTTTCAGCAATTACCATATAAGAATTCTTTTTGAATTTCTGTATAAAGTTTTGACTTGTCATAAAAACCATGGAAGAGATCCTTTGTTATTGGGATGGGGAAGAATGTTCACCACTATTTGCTTCCCAGCAGGAGAAAGAGTTTTCCTACACTGTGTAAGTCCCCACTGAGAATAGTAGTATGGTGGTGAGATTCTTCACACTTTGCAAAGTCTTTGGGGGAATTATTCAGTGCAGGAATACACTTTCACCCCCATGCATGACCCTCCCTTTTTATTTGTTAAGAAAAGAAGTTTCATATCTTTTGTATAGCAAACACTGTTTCCTGTGCTGGAGAAACCTTCCTGTACAACAGCCACTGAAAAATAATAAACACAACATCATAAATGTGCAAGGAGGTAAAATGTGCTAATTCTATCCCTGCTTTCATTCTTGCTTCTACCGCACTACACTCATGGAGAGTAGCAGTCTAAAAAAGTGAGCCTTCTCTTTCTGTGGGCTTGTCTAGATAGGCAATATACTTCTTGTTTCCCTTAGAGTCCTGCAGTCCTGACACAGGGCATTTGTCCCATTCTTCCCCCAGGCAGTCTTCACTGCCCCAGGGCAGATATGGAGCTGAGAGAGGGGAAAGGTAAGGTAGCATTATACAGCATTATAATATAATATAATTATACAGCATTATAAGATAATACCTCTTTTACTCTGTTTCCACCAGGAAGAAACAGATAAGGGCCCATGTGTCTGCAGGAGCTCATCCTGGCAGGCCAGCCCTCACTGCAGCTGCCAGTCTCCCTGGCTCTCTCAGAAGGCAGGAAGGAGTCCTGCAGCATGTGACCATGGCTGATCATCTGCAGAAGGACTTGATCACATGTTGTGGGCTGGCTTCCTGCCTTTTCGGAAAGCCAGGGAAATGGCAGTGGTGTCTGCAATGATGGGCCGGCATACCTGTTACCCTATACGCTTGGGGGTTGTGAGGACTCTCAAAATATTGACGTTAATTAGGGGAATTAATGTACTCAACTTGGCAATGTGAGAGGAGGGTAACGGCAAGATCTTGTGACCAGCTATACCAGTACTAAGGATGTGACATGAGCTAGCAAGATAGAAAAATCAATAACCACATTCAGGCATCAAGCATTCACACAAGACTAGTGAAAGCAGTAGGAAATATTTCAATAGGGAATATAGAGAGGGGATTTTCCAATGGGTGATGCAACATCTTTTCCTGACGAGATGAGGTCATGTAAGAAACCAGAAGAGTGTGGGGTATCAGAGTTGAGCTCTGAGGGTCAGTCAGCAAACCAGCAGCATGGATGTAGGAGGAGAAGCTGAAGGACACTGAAGGACAGTTTTGAGGAGGTTTTATAGTAAATATTTGACTTGTGGGGAGAAGATTTTGAGTAGAAGACAGTGCCTTGAGCTGTGGCTCCAAGAGCGACAAAGACATTCCAGATGTGTTAATAGTGTTTTAATAGTTGAATACTTTGCAAATGAAAGGGAGGAAGCACCGTCTTTTCTCTGGGTGAGGGACAACTAATGAGGGTCGTTTACAAGTTTCGAGTTGCCAGCCTGGGCAGATGGGATTAGTCACGTGTACGTGTCTCCAGTTGCCTTGCAAATTAGTGTTTCTTAATCATTTACATGACTTCTCCTTAAGTGCATTCCTGACTAAGCAATGTTTGTCTTTTGGTTTTTCCTAGTTCCTCAGGTTTATGTTAATGGCTGCACTACGTGGAAGACCACATTTGACTATTATTAAATATTTCCAATTATTAATATCAATATGGGGATGGGGGTGTCAGGGAAGGTAACATGCCCATATGAACTCCACCCCAGTAATAGGGGTATCAATGGGCCTGCTCTGCGGCCAGAATATACCAGTGGGGAGCCAGCATATCCTGGTTTATGTAGATAGGCCCTGTGTCTTCTCTAAACCTGGTTTTTCAAAGTTTTGAATTATGTGGAAAACCTCTATGAAAAGAGTGAGGACTTTCCTCTTCAGAGTGTCATTCTCGATGCATGAAAAAGGGTGGGACTGCCATACTCCCTCCTCCTCTTGTGCTTAGGCTGCCTGGTTTCATAATCCCAATACGGTGTCTGTATATAGAAGAAATAACCTCTATTAGTACATGTTTTTATCTCTTTTTGATGTTAGTCCAACCCTTTAAAGAGCAAAGAGGCTTATCCACATGCAAAAATGAGATCTGCTATATCTTTTTAACTTAAAGGAAGATCAAATATTTGCATTTGTTTTTTTGTTTTTTTAATAAGTACATTCTGCTATTGTACTACTTATTCTTCTCGGACTTATTAGAAATTCTGGCTCTTTTTTGTTCTCTATTAAACCTACAAAAGTTTAAAGGAGCAATTTTATTTGTAATAACCATTAACTCATCACTTCCTCTCTTCCCTACATGCTCTTCTATAATAATTGATCATTGACCAGTTTCCTCAGGTGCATTGCTATGCCCATTACTGCATTCCAATGAAGCAAAGAGGTCATTATGAGCAACAATTCTAAGACTGGGTGCAAAGGTTTTGATATAGTGCTCATAACAATATAATGTTGTGTTATTGTTATTATTTGCCATCAAGTCAGCTTCAACCAATGGCAGATCTATGAATGAAAGGCATCCAAGAGCCATGGTAATCAATAGCCCTGCTCAGGTCTTACAAGCTCAGGGTCATGCTTTATTGAAATAATCCCTCTGTAATGTCTTAGGACATTATCACATGAGCATGTATAAACACTGTAATTCTGCAATTCAGAAACTGGAAAAATAGCAGTATGATTATATACATTTTTGTACTTTGTCACAATTGTGCAACACTACTGCTAGCGGAATATCGCACAACCATCAACTAGCAGTTTAAGAATGGGATTGAAGCTTGTGCTATTGTTACATTGGTTTTCGCATTGTGTTGGAATAGCACTACGTTGCCACTTTGAGATGGCCTGTGCATGTGCCTTTTAAAAAAATCTCCTCCTTCTGCAATTTTGCAAGAATGTGGTTTCAGCTGTTATCATGAGAAGAAGCCACTTCAAGTAAACAAAAAAGAATAAAAAAAAATTAACACTATAATAATTTTTAAAAATACTGAGAAAAGGTGGTGGTTCATTAAAAGGGCATCATGGAGGTCCTCTTAGTGCTCTCCATGAGAAGTTGAATTATGTGTTCTTATTGGGAATGGGGAGGGGGAAAGAGGGAGGAACACACACTCACACTGTAATATCAGAACTACAGCAGGAATGAATTATTGCACACTCGCCCATACCAGGAAAATAGCGATATTGACAGCTATTCATGGGTTTTGCCTGTGAATGCAAAGGTGCACCACAGTAATGGTTGGAGCGCTCACCAACCACGGTATAAAAACAACATCATGCAATAACAGGAAGCCATTAATGCTACTATTCCAGTGTAATTCCATGATTTCGGCTTCATGTGATAAAGTCCTTACTCTTTTCCTACTGCCTTCTTGTATACCAACCATAATTATCTCTTCCATTGAGTCATGTCATGTCATGACTCAGCAGTGTGATGTAGCAGCTGCAAAAGCCAATGCGATTCTAGGCTGCATTAATAGGAGTATAGTGTCTAGACCAAGGGAAGTAATAGTGCCACTCTATTCTTCCTTGGTCAGACCTCACCTGGAATACTGTGTCCAATTCTGGGTACCACAATTCAAAAAGAATATTGAGAAGCTGGAACATATCCAGAGGAGGGCAACCAAGATGGTGGGAAGCCATGCCCTATGAGCAGTAGCTTAGGGAGCGGGTCACGTTTAGTCTGGAGAAGAGAAGGTTGAGAGGGGACATGGTAGCCATGTTTAAATGTTTGAAGGGATGTCATATTGAGGATAGAGCAAGCCTGTTTTGTGCTGCTCCAGTGACTAGGGACTTTATCAGATGGGCCCTTAAAACCCATTCCTGTTCCATTACCCACTCACCCACCCACCTCCCGTCCCTGTAGCTGAATTTAAAAAAATGTTCACACACTTACCTTAATCCCGGGACAGAAACTGCTCCCCCCTCCTCCGGCTGTCCAGGGAGGAAATGGAGCTCTCACAGAGCCTCCTCCCCTTCCTGGAGACCAAATCGCACAGGGAATTTTAAAATAAACAATCCCCCAAACCTCAAAGAAGTGCACCAAGCACCTAAACACCTTTAAAAATCCCCAAGTAACCCAGGAGGAAACAAAAAAGGCTGTCACTGACCTCTTTGTCCCAATTGAAGTAGGAAGTGTTTTGCAGGGACCTCCCAGGACCTTACAGGGAGCCCTGCATCACACAGGGAATTTAAAAATTAATAAAAAAAACCCCAGACATCAAAAAATTAAAGCAATCACCTAAACAGCCTTTAAAAGAAACAAATAAACAGGGGAGAGTACAAAAAAAGTATGTCATTTACCTGGATGTCCAGATCGCCACCAGAAGTGTTCTCTACTTACCTTCCAGGTCCTTACAGAGGCAGGCAACCGGGGGGAAATTTAAAACTAAAAATACAGGCAGACTTCTAAAAATAAAAAAAGCACCAAAACACTTTTAAAGCTTTAAAAGCAACATGGGGAGGGTACAGAAAAGGCTGTCACTCACCTGGATGTCACAATCATACCCGCAAGTGTTTTAACATCGCACCAGCATAATGGCAAACCAGTTCACACACCCGTGATTCCATTACAGAAATGGAAGGGGAGATCTATTGATGACTTTTCCCCATGAATCAAACAAAATGGAAAGTACACGGGGTCAGAACGGGTCAGGAGGATGTTGTCTGGGAAAAAAAAAAAAACCTCTTTAGCGATCCTGTGGTATTTCTGTTCCTTTTCATTAAGCCCGTCTGATAAAGCCCTAGGACACGGAGCAATGGATTCAAAGTACAGGAAAAGAAATTGCACCTAAACATTAGGAAGAACTTTCTGACAGCAAGAGCTGTTCAGAAATGAAATACACTACCTCCTACTGTGGTGGAGGCTCCTTCTTTGGAGGTTTTTAAGCAGAAGCTGGATGGTTATCTGTCGGGAATGATTTAATTGTGTATTCCTACATGGCTGGGGGTTGGACTGGATGGCCCTTGAGGTCTCTTTCAACTCTATGATTCTATGTCTTCTCATGCTATGTCCAAAATACAATAATGTATTTCTAGCTACTTTGACTTCTATGTAAAGCTCAGTCTTGACTTGGTCTTCAACCTATTTATTTGTCTTATAACTCTTGTCCATGTCCACATTTCAAATGAAATATAATTCTAGTTCCCCCTTCAATTAATGTCATCCTGGTTCCCCCTTAATCAGACACTATTGAATCAGAAAGCAATCATGGTGTTGTTGAGTCTGTTCTTTTCTCATTCAGTGTAATGTTTATACTGGAGGGAGGAATGCAGAGAAGAGACAAAGGTACCCCTTTAGTTGACCATTTTATGAAACATGGTCACTCCTTTAAGAATCTATATTTTGGTGTGCTTGAGGAACTTTTTCTCCAGAATGAGAGGACCAGGCTTTAAAAAAGAAATGGATTTTATGGTTTATACATTAGTATCCCATGGTCTACATGGGTTTAAAACTCAAGTTTTCCCATATCCTCTAACTTTCTTCTCTGCCACAGAATGGCTGTGATAAGGATTTGCTTGGTACATGTAGAAAAAATTTGAACAGTATAATGCTCTGCCTCCTACTTCTCAATCTATGAGTTGCCAGACATATGTCTGGAAACACTCTTTCTGAATCCCTGCAGGCGGATTTAAAGTTACACTGTATTATTTTGTGCTTGTATTGCTTTATTTCAGTAATAGGCATTTTTAAAACTGAGACATTTTACATGCATGTTGATGCAAGATATATGTACACAAAATTGATATTGCAAATTGTAACTTGTCTCCTGTTATATTTTCTTTCTTTCTTTCTTTCTTTCTTTCTTTCTTTCTTTCTTTCTTCTTTTAACAGCTGCCGAAAAAGGCAATTAACTATTATTAGGCTAAAATATGTTAGCCTAATTGCAAGAATAAAACCAGCTTTTTCAACACCCTGCGACTTTGTCTCTTTTCTGCATCCCTTATATTAGGTGTTACCAGTCCTTTTTGCTTAATGCCTATACTAGCTTTTTCTGTAGTCCGAGCTTTGAGCAGGGGAAAGGGTAGTCTTAATAAAGCAATAAAATCTGTAGTACTTATAAGGCCTGAAGCCTGTTGGTTGTCCAACTAGAATAGACTCACTGAATCAATGGGGTTCACATAGGTGTTGATTCACCATTCAGTATTAGGCTGAATGGGTCTATTTTTAGTATATTACTTAATTTATATCCTGCCTTTCTCCCAGCTCAGGACCCAAGGCAGCTGCTTTATTTGGGACTACCATTAGGATTTAATCCTAGCAGTGAATGTTTAGCTGGGTTCACCAAATAAGGTGAAGAGCAGAGCTTCAGCAAAATAGAGTCTGTAAATACAATGGCATTATGTTTAAGGAGAAATCTGTGGATATCAGGAAGGGGTGACCATTTAATATAGACATATTTTAAAACTCCTTCTGTCCTGCTATCCTTTGTATCCTTCAGTCCATGGAGAAATTCCTCCCGAGCCCCAGAAACACTAATGGCAGACATAATTCTATAGCAATACCCTTAGGGTAGGAGAAGTTGGCTGAGTAACATGGCTGACCATGTGGCAAGCCCTCCTCTTCTTCCTCCTCCTTACAGCTACTCTCTCTCTGGCTTTTCTTTGCAAACGAAGGTTCAGGAAGGACTCATCCTGTGCTTTCTGCAAGCATGCTGATGACTAAAAAGGCCAATACGAGATAAACAAGTCTGGTTGCAGAAAGCACAGCAGAAGGTCTCCTTGGGTGATGTTTCTGGGTTGTGATTCTTTCTGCGTTGTCATTTTTCTTCAAGATTTGTTCGGCGTGACTTCTCAAATAAGGCTGCAGCATTATGGATAGTGTGTCTCCATGCCTCCCGATGTGAGGCCAGGGTAACCATTGTTGGTGATCAATTTGGCCAAGCCTGAGATGTTGTTTCAGGGAGTCCTTGTATCAATGGTGTCCCTTATATAAGATGGCAAAATCAAGGTTTGCTTTTTGGATTATTTTTTTTTTAAGAATACTGTATTTTCAAGCCGTGAATACTTAAATCCGTGAATACCAAATCCGTGAATATGGAGGGACAACTGTATTCTTGCTCTACTTTTATATGCAGGGTTGCTATCTTTTATAGCTGCTTGGATATAGAAGTTCTGACATCAATGCAGCAGTGATATCTTATTCCAGGCCAATTGTGGATACTTATTTGCAGATGTACAGCGATAAGAACTTAGGCTATATAGTGTGTTAATTAGAAGGTGTCAATCACATCAGTGTAACACTGTTTATTTAGTAAAGCTGTTGCCAGTTTTCTTTTTCTTTTTTCAGCCTTATCATGGAAGCTTTACAGATTCATAAATTAGACTGCCATGTCATCTATCTTATCATTAGATTATACATCAAACTGAAATGAGAGGGTTTTTTTAAACATCATCTTTGTTATCTGCAAGTATGAAATAAACCACTTCCTGCTAGTAAATTAGTTGGTGGTATTGGTGATAGTAGCTAGCAGAAAAGGGTACGGTATTTCCCCCCTCTTAAATGATACACTTTCATTTTCTCTTTTATTCAAAGTTGCTATTGTAATTTATTTTCGTGCAAGATGAAATGCATCTGAAAATCTGTCTTCATTCTCCAGGCTTGGAAAATGAATCTTTAAAAAAGCAAATTTTGAAGTATGAAGATTAATTAGATTTTTATTTTATACATGTAATTGCATTTTTCAGTATAACATTGCATACACTACTCAGTGGGTCTGAATCGATAATAACTGGGTTTATATAGAAGTCTTAGACTAGAGATGGAGAAGAATTTCATTTGCTTATTTTATTTTATAAAAAACTTTACAAAATTTATGAAGTGCTTCATAAAAAACTTTGATGAGGAAAAACATGAGATACTGATATGCATATTTTGTTGTGGGAGATAATAAAACTGGCAGCTTTACTCATCCACTTAGCTCTTAAGTGGAATAGGATGCCTCAGTGGGTGCTGGACTCCTTCCCCCTACCCCAGTTTTTTAAAGAAAGGTTGGATGGCTATCTTTTGAGAATGCTTTAATAATCCTGCATGGCAGAGGATTGGACTAGATGACCTTTGCGGTCCCTTTCAACTCTATAATTCTATGATTCTAATATCTTTGAATTTTGTTTCCCTATATTTTTCACCCATGTTTGAGCTGATGAATTAGGTTCTCTATTCTGTTTTCTGTCATCTGATACAACCACATAATAGGTGAGTACAAGGAGAATAGTACCTGTTGAATTTGTCCAGTGGAGATATTTGAAGAGAGAACCAGTGTGGTGTAGTGGTTTGAGTGCTGGACTAGAATTCCAGAAGGCCGGAGTTCAAATCCTCACTCAAGGGTTTTCTATATAAGGCCAAAAGAAATTGATTGTTCCACAGTAATAGCAAGTTGCAGCAGCTGTGACCTGTCTTAATGGTTTTAGAGCCCCATAAAGTTTGCATTCCCTCTAGCCAAGATGGTGGCCTCAAGTGAATTATTCACATTTTAAAATCTGCTGGCACTGAACTTTTTTTAAAAAAACAAAAACGATTTCTATGCTGTGCATAAGTGAAATTTCACCTTTACCAAAAAAGAGAGATAAAACAAAACCCCATTTTATCACCATAGCGATTGCTTGCTAAGGTGAAAATCCAACATGGTGGCAGTGGTGCTTACCCTGTTAGCAAGCCCCACCCCCTGTGCTCATCTGGCCAATCAGGTTTGCACTTCCTCTCATATGGGAAAGTGATTCATATTGAATTGCTTGTTCCAACGAGTGGGAATGTACATCCCCCTCACTGTTTTTTAAAGAATCCAGGAAAAGCTGCAAAGGATTTTTCTACAGACTTTTTGCTGGTTTTGGCCCCCCTCCTTCACAATATGGTGAAACAACATGGATTGTCATTGGAACAGCTCATCTTCTCCTTGCATTCTGTGAGGAGTATTCTTGCCATTTAGACAACCCCTCAGTCTTGGATGAAGGCAATTCTCTTCTCTGCATAAATTTTGCAGAGAAAACCCTAAGATTGGGTCACCATAAGTCACTTCTTGAAGGCACATAACAGCAACAAAGAAGTGTGAAGATTTTGTTGGGGTTTTTAATATATATATTTTAAATTATTTATGTATTCATTTAAGTATTTGTTTATTGACTCAGCCTCCTTGGGCTCTTGAGGTGATGTATTAAAACAGAGGGGGAAACATGAAAACACTCCTTTAAAAACAGACAGAATCAGCTTTTTTTTAAAAAAAAAAACCTAACAGTTTTTAAATTGTTTAAACTTTAAAACAATTAGAAATGTTACCCCTAGTTTTTAACAACAACAAAACAATAACAATAACAACAACAATAATAATAACAAATTTATTTATATCCTGCCCCTCTACAAAACACAATTGGGGCAGCTTACAACATTAAATATACACCCCAAAACCCTCCATACCACCCCCTCTTAAAATACAATAAAATAATTTTTAAAAAAATAAAAAATATTTTAAAATACTAAAAATAAACAATAGATGGTGGCTGTAGCGGGATCGGGATAAATTTCTGATGGCTGGGTATCTAAAGGCCAAAGGCTGTATGAAAGAGTACACACTGGGCTGCTTCCTGGGCTCAAATTGGATGAAGGCAGCCTGACTTCCCTTGGGAGAGAATTCCATTGTTGTGGTTCCACTATAGAGCAAGCCCTGGCTCTCACATGCTTACCATCCTCTCTTGGGTTTTATAAGAATATGCTAAAATTGACAAATTTATTTGTAAATTTAGTGGAAGGAACATAAGAGAGTGTCACTTGCCCAAGGTCACCCAGTGGGTTTTCATGGCTGAGCGGGGATCCAAACCCTGGTCTCCAGAGTTGTAGTCCAATGCGCAAACCACTACACCATGCCAGCTACAATAGATTAATCAACATTTTTACTTGTACTTTTCACCACTTCAGGAGGTGAACTTGAGTACGGTAAATTTAAAATGGCAGAAACATAGGAAACTGTCATATAAAGTTAAGCTGTTTCTTTGCCTAGCCCATTATTGTCTGCTACAGGTGCCAGTGGCTTTCCAGTGGTTTTAGAGTTGTTATTTTTTTAAAAAAATCCTAGCCTGTTTTCTAGGTGTGATTTTATTTTTCCATTCTTTCTTTCTTATTATGAGATCCTCAGGGCTTTTAGTGACAGGGGATTGTAAAATAGATAAATGTGAATGTCATCTACAATGCAGACTCATCTTGTTGTCATCAAGACATTAGTCACTATCCACACATAAAAGTGAAAATTCAGGCAGATGGCTTGAAACTCAGAAGAAAATATTTCTAACATCTGAACTCCCATCTGAATATTGTCTTTCTCTTAAAGGTGTTTACCTCTGAAAATGTGAAAGTAGCAAGGCATATTGTTAAATGTGTTCTTTTTTTCTGATTTCTAGTCAGTTCTATATTCTATTCACATGTAAAAATTAAAAAAAATACAATATTGAGGAGATTTTCACTTAGGTAGAATGTATATGTGCACCACTTTTGATTATTTCTCAAATTCTTATAGAACTATTACGAAGTCAGACAGAGTTCTCCATGACATACCTGAACCATGCCCAATACCAGAAAGTTTATGATACATGATGATCCTGTTTTAATAGTTTTATTAGGTTTGTAGGGTGGGGTGTTATAATATCCATTTTGTAATTGTATTGGTTTCTTGATTTCTAATCTTAAGTGCATGCTGACTTATACCCTTTTAAAGACCCTGTCAGAACTGAAAGCAGAGTATAATTGAATCCCCTTCCCCATTGTATGTAACTGTTTTCAAAGATTTTCTGTGAAGATGCCAGCCACAGATGCAGGTGAAACATCAGGAATAAACTCTTCCAGAGCACGGCCTCACAGCCTGGAAAAAAACCCACAAAAAACCTATGGATGCCGGCCGTGAAGGTCTTTGACTTCACATGTTTTCAAAGAATTACAATGAATTAAACGGGGGAGGGCTGCCTAACTGTCTAACTAATATCCTTAATTTATCCCTGTTCATGTGTTATGCCTAATATTTAGGGAGCCCTGGTGGCGCAGTGGTTAAATGCCAATACTGCAAGTCACCACATTGCAAGTTGCAAGTTCGATTCCAGCGGGCTCCAAAGTTCACTCAGCCTTCCATCCTTTCGTAGGTCGGTAAAATGAGTACCCAGCTTGTGGGGGCAATTAGCTAACACATTGCAAACTGCTTAGGGAGTGCTTTGGCACTGATAAGTGGTATAGAAATAGAAGTGCTATTGCTATTGTTATTGCTATGCTTTCTTTCATTTGAAAAAGCCAGACATGACTAGGTAGATTGTAAAACCTCCTACCAACATCCTCTTCCTCCTCCTCCTTCCTATTATTATTATTATATTTATTTATATCCTGCCTTTCTCCCAATATAGGGACTCAAGGAGGCTTCTAGTGAGTTTAAAAACAAACATTAGAATATAAATATGAATTAAAAAACAAATTAAACAATTTAAAATGTTAAAACATTTAAAAACATTAAAATATTAAACTACAATAAGACTATATACTTTTTAAAATTCAAACTGCACAGCACATACAAGCCCAACCCCCATCAGATTATATATGACTGATGGCACTCTCTGTGTACAGCTTTTAGGTTCTGTACAGGAGAACTGAGCATTGTGTAGAAATAGATTCAACAGAGCCAGCATGGTGTAGTGATTTGGGTGTTGGACTAGGACTCTGGAGATCAAAGTTCAAATCCCTGCAACCCCTCCTAATCAAATCTTGCCAAGAAAACATCATGATATGTTCACCTTAAGGTCGCCATAGTCAGAAGGCACTTGAAGCACACAGCAGCAAAGCTTCAACAACCCCAGTGGGGTATTCTCCTACCTATCTCTTCACATACATTCCATTACCAGACATACAGTTGGCATCTTTCTTTGGTTTATGTCCAAGTTAAGAGATGTCACAATGAGATTTCCAGCATGAATAATTATATGCTGGTGTAGTTTTTTTAAAAAGAGGAATGTACTGGGGTTTTTTTCTCAGAAAAAATGCTGGCCTCCAACCTGTCCTCTTATAATACATGTACATTGAGTGCCAAAGAAATAATGATTTAACTTAACAACACTTGTGGGATATAATATATTTGCCACTGTCTCATGGGGTTGACTAGAGATTATTTGAATTAAGTTCTGTGAGGTTACATCAGTCCTAATATAGTCTGCTCTTGTTTGATATAATTACAGTGAAGGATCAAGTCAGATCTTATTTGCGAGGTACAAGGAGAGTGTACTTATGTAATAATCACTTTATAAAAGGTTGTGTTTAAAAGGTGTTTAATCAGAGCTGCTTGGTATTGATAAGCAATAAACAGGACCCACATTTAACCAACAAAAATCAATAAAACAGAATTGCATTTTCTCCAGACAGATGTTCAAAAGCTTATTTTATAAAATAAGTAAATAAATAAAAGTGCTGGAAATCTTTCTGTGAACAAACTGAGACAACAAACAGTTTTTTTTCCTCTCCCAGGTGATTTGTAAAGTGAGTGTATTTGTATAAAGTAAATGGTAAAAGATAATAAGGTTCCGATAGAAGATTTTATTTTGACTGCTCATTTTTTGATGGGAAATTTAGGTTCATAGAGAAATCCAGTATCAATGTGATGATTCTGGCACAAATTCCACTGTGTTAAATGTACCGCATCGAAGAGTACAGAGTATGTGTTGTGAATGAATAATATGAAATCAGAGAAAAATTAATGAGAGAAAACAAAGTTATTATACTTTTCCCAGAAAAAATTGTGATCCAATTGTGAGGAAATGGAGGTGAAAAAATGTTTTCTTATCAGTCACAGACTTTTGTTTATTGTATTGACTTAACAATATTTCCAGAAAAGGAAACACATAGAATGTCAGGGGACAATGCTAGATATTAGGCGCCCTTTCACACTACACAATTATAGCACTGTGATTCCACTTTACTGCCATAGCCACATTCTTTAGAATCCTGGGGTTTGTAGTTTGGTGAGGCAGCAGAACCTCATCAGATACCCTGCTAAATACCCCTCCCTAAACTGCAAATGCAGTTTGGGAGTAAAAGCTGGGATCCAAGCAAATAGGCAGAATGGTAGTCAGGGGTTCCTTGGGATTGCCTGATGAGAGATTACCTGTCAAGTATTGTTGCGGGTGGTCTATTCTACACTAGAAAGATGAGTTTTTGGATCCAACCACTTGCTATTACCCTGTGGCTTATTTCCATGCACTGTAATTTCCCATATCTCAGATCAATTGTTGATCAAAATGGAGTCTGCAGTCATGAAATCAGAAGAAGACTAAGACTGGGAAGGGCAGCAATGAAAGAAGTAGATGAGATCTTGAAATGCAAAGATATATAACTGAGCACTAAAGTTCAGGTTGTCAATGCAACCATATGTCCCATTACTATGTATAAGTGTGAGAGCTGGATGGATAGTGAACATAGCTAATAGAAGGGGGCTTGCCGCTCGCTGGCAGGCCATTTTGCAGCCTGGCCAGCTACCCCAAAAGGAGCTCTCCGAGAGTCACCCCATCCGGGGGGGTCGGGCGACAGCATGGGCAGTCGCCATGGGGGCCGCCATGATTCCCCCATCTCTCTCCCAGTACTCCCCGCAGCTGGGAGAGGAGGGAAGCCAGCAGCCAATCGGGGCAGGCTTGCCCAGTCCCGATTGGCTGGCTGGCCAGCTAAGGGGTGGGTCATCTGGCCGTGCTTCAGCGTGGCCAGATGACACAGGTTAAGCGGCAATGGAGCTGATAAAAGGTAGCTACATGGTAGCCTCCCTGCAGTCTGGCTCTAGGAGCCAAAGACCCACCCACCCTCCCTTAGGGTACAGATATATATCCATGTTGCAATTTGTGGGGCAGATGTCATGGGTTATGATAATGGAGTGAGGTAAGGGGTGTCCATCAAGTTCAAGTTCTAGCACAAATTCAAGTTCAGGTTTAAGTTCAAGTTCAAGGGAGACCCCTCCTCTAGTTGCTAACAGTTCCTTGTTTGCAGGGTAGGAGAGAGAGTTGGGTGGGTTGGCTCTGCCATCATCTCTCTCCTCCGAGGGAGTTGGGATTGACCAACATATAGCCATTGACCCACATTAGCAGGATCAATGAGAGATCACGACCCATGCATTATTGCCAACCATTTAGCTTGCAAGTCATGGCCATTTATTGCCAACTATGTCTTTACTAACCTGTATTTAACCATGTTTTCTGAATATATAATCAATATATTTGGTACAAAAGCCACAGTGTGTGAGTGTCATGTTATTTAAAAGGGCGGAGGGGCTGTATGGTCTGGGTCCACAAAGAAAATCAACTCTTTTGAGATGTGGTTCTGGAAAGGGGTTCTGTAGATACTGTGGAGACTAAAAAGACAAACAAATGGGTTCTAGAACAAATCAGGTCTGAACTCTCACTAGAAGCCAAGATGACTAAATTGAGGTTGTCGTATTTTGGCTACATCATGAGAAGACATAACTCACTAGAAAAGACAACAATAATGGTTGGAAATGTAGAATGCAGAAGGAAGAGGGGAAGATCACATGCCAGACGGATAGACACAATTAAAGAGGCCACAGCCCTGAGTCAGCAGGACCTGAGCCGACCTGCTGAGTATAGGGTGCCTTGGCAATGTCCTACTCACAGGGTCACCATGAGTCAAGGTTGACTTGAGGGCAGTTAACAACAACGTTGGTCGTCTCATCATTTTTTTACATTCATGCTACTTATTTCTTGAAACTGATTCATTCATTTCTTAATTGCTACAATTAATTAAGCACCAGTGCTTGTCCAAGGCATTTTTTGCTGGAATCCTCTTGGTTAGTTCCAACTAGAGTAGACACATTCAAATAGTTGCTGAATGGTAAGTCAACACATAGGTGAATACCATTGAGTCAATGGTTCTTCTCTAGTTAAGAATAGCAACAGAATTCGGGCCTTTGTTTGTTTGTTTGTTTGTTGCAGGCACAGAACTCAAAATGGCTTATAACAAATTAAAACAAAGTACAGCTAAAGTCTTATTAATATAAAACTTTTAATAAAATTAGTTCCTGCAATTAATAAACAGCTCTACTAAAACCAGTCAAAACAGCTTAAAACACATTTAAACTATGGCAAATAGATAAAAGAACAGGGCACCACAGTTAAAGACCCTTCTTTCACAATGAGTGGGGAGCGAAAGGCTGCCTAAATAAAAATGTCTTTGCCTGCAGGTGGAAAGAGAGAAAGGAGGAGGAATTCTGCATTGATTCTTTTGGTGTGGTCAAACAGACTTCTGTTGATATAATCATTTCCAGGACCAGGTGCTTTACATGGTGGCACACACATCCATGTCATGGAGGAGATTTTCAGACGGGGACAAAAATATCTTGCTATCTCCTCTCCCGTCCTCTCCTGTCCCTGTTCCAACACACACATGAACACTTTCACTCTTCCTTGATCATGTGATGTTCCCTCCCCTTCAGCAGCCCAGGAGTGAATGGCACTCTCTCAGAGCTGCATTCACTTCCTGGTTTGAAATCTCAGGCCATTCTCACAAGAGGACGCGCACATGGGAAATTCAAGGTTTAAAGGAAAAATACACTTTTAAAACTGACAGCAAGCACAAAAACATACTTAAAAATACCAAGTAACCCTGGGAGGGTACAAAAAAGGGTGCCACTTACTTGGATGTCCCAATTGCATCCAGAAGTGTTCTGGAATGGCCCTCCCACTGATGCTGGCATCCCACCAGCATAATGAGGCATCTTTTCACCTGCCCATCATTCCATGACAGGAAAAGAATGGGTGATTTATTCATGGCTTAGCCCATGAATTAAAAGGAGCACCAGGGGAACAGAATCAGCACGGGAGTATGACGACCTGTGAATGACATCATGTGAAAGGGAAGCCCTTTAGCGATCTCCTGGCGTCATTGTTACACCATATTTAGATCATCTGATAATCTCGAGAGACACCACTCCCAGTGATTACAAGTGACTGGGATCCATGCATCCATGGAACCATGCTTAGTTGTCCTATTCCCTTTTTAATATGCTGTACTGCTGTAATTTGTTTTGGGTTGTTTTGTTCATAGAATCATAGAATCATAGAATCATAGAATTGCAGAGTTGGAAGAGACCACGAGGGCCATCCAGTCCAACCCCCCTGCCATGCAGGAAATCACAATCAAAGCATCCCCGACAGATGGCCATCCAGCCTCTGTTTAAAGACCTCCAAGGAAGGAGACCCCACCATGCTCCGAGGGAGTGTGTTCCACTGCCGAACAGCTCTTACTGTCAAAAAGTTCCTCCTCATGTTGAGGTGGAATCTCTGTTCCTGGAGCTTGCACCCATTGCTCCGTGTTCCAGTCTCTGGAGCAGCAGAAAACAAGCCTGCTCCATCCTCAGCGTGACATCCCTTCAAATACTTAAACAGGGCTATCATATCGCCTCTAAACCGTCTTTTTTCCAGGCTAAACATACCCAGCTCCCTAAGTCTCTCCTCATAAGGCATTGTTTCCAGACCTTTCACCATTTTAGTTGCCCTTCTCTGGACACGCTCCAATTTGTCAATATCCTTTCTGAATTGTGGTGCCCAGAACTGGACACAGTATTCTAAGTGAGGTCTGACCAAGGCAGAATAGAGTGGCACTATTACTTCCCTTGATCTAGACACTATACTTCTATTGATGCAGCCCAAAATTGCATTGGCCTTTTTAGCTGCCGCATCACACTGTTGACTCATGTTCAACTTGTGGTCTACTAGGACTCCTAGATCCCTTTCGCACGTAGTCTCATTCAGCCAGGTCTCTCCCATCCTATATTTATGCATTTCATTTTTCCGCCCTAAATGCAGTACTTTACATTTCTCCGTATTGAATTTCATTTTGTTAGCTTTGGCCCAGCTCTCCAGTCTATCCAGGTCATTCTGAATTTTGATCCTGTCCTCTAGGGTATTAGCTACTCCTCCCAATTTGGTGTCATCTGCAAATTTGATGAGTATGCCCCTAATTCCCTCATCTAAGTCATTGATAAAGATGTTGAATAGCACTGGGCCCAGGACAGAACCCTGTGGCACCCCACTGGTCACATCTTTCCAAGACGAAGAGGAGCCACTGCTGAGCACCCTTTGGGTTCGGCCGGTCAACCAATTACAAATCCATTGAACAGTTAACTTGTCTAGCCCACATTCTACAAGCTTGTTTGCAAGAATGTCATGGGGAACCTTGTCAAAGGCCTTACTGAAATCAAGGTATGCAATGTCCACAGCATTCCCTTCATCTACCAAGCTGGTAACTTTATCAAAAAAAGAGATCAGATTAGTCTGGCATGACTTGTTTCTCTGAAACCCATGCTGACTTTTTGTGATTATGGCATTGCCTTCTAAATGTTCACAGACTCTCTGTTTAATGATCTGTTCTAGAATCTTCCCTGGTATTGATGTCAGACTAACTGGACGATAGTTCATCTGGTCCTGGAGATTTAAATTCATTTAGATTAAGAAGGTATTCCTGTACTACCTCTTTACTTATTTTGAGCTGGATTTCCCCAGCTCAACAAGCAGCCTCTCCCAACAGTTTTTTAAAAAAATTCAGAAGTTGCTTCCTTCTTCTCCCTGGCAGGAAACTGGCAGGAAACTTGCTGTCCAGAAGCTGCTCTCCTTCTCTCTGGCAGGAAACTGGCCTGGAAAGCCTCTGCAAGGACTTATATAGAGCTAGGCTCCCAGCTCCACCCCCTAATGACTCACAGGTGTGACTCACAGGTGTGACTCACAGGAAGGCTCCTTGCCCGAATGTCTCTGCCTATCAGGGGTGGGGTGAGCTAGAGTGTAAAGAATGGGTGTGCAACAGACTATTGTGTTGTTGTGAAGGCAATGCCTCAGCAAGATGAGTTAAATCAGTTGTTCTCATTTTAGCACTAATGTCCACGGGGATTGCCTATTAGCAAATAAGGGTTGTCTATGAGCTAGATCTTTGAAAAGTAAATGCCTAGCAAATGACACCGGAAAGAGAAAATGGAATGCTTGTAGGTGATCTATGGTGCTTGGGGAAGTTTATACTGTACCTACTTGGGTTAGAACTGTTTATCTTCAGGGACTGAAGTACGGGACGCTCTTCTACCTCAGATTCTAAGCATAAAAATACTTTCCATAAAGATATCTGGCATGTAGCCAGCAAATCCCAAAAGAAAATTCTAGAATATCCATGGAAAACAAACATTTTGTCCACATTTTCTTGGTGTCCTGGATAATAGATTTGTACCTTTGTTGACACAATGGGTAAACAAGCCAAACATTTCTAAATATGAAATGTATAAGAAGACATGACTCATTAGAAAAGACAATGATGCTTCACAAGGTAGAAAGCAATGGGAAAAGAGGAAGGCCGTGTTAAAGGTAGATAGAATCAATCAAGGAAGTCACAGTCCTGAGTGTGCAAGAACCTGAGCAGGGCTATTAAAGACCAGGGAGGTCTCTCATTCATAGGGTCACCTTAAATTGAAGCTGCCTAGATGGCAGTTAACAACAACAAAAAGAAGTTTATACTATAATGTGAAATGTGTCACGGAATAGTGCATGTCTGCATATACCCAGTGGAGTCTATGTACATCTTTTTTCTTATGTTATAAGAGACTCCTTTTTATCCACCGAGAAAACATGAGCACTGAAATGCCTTTAAAATTATGATTTGTCAGAAAGTTTTCGAATGACTGTCATGTCCCGTTCTATCAGTGTCTCTAACATCATTGTGGCTTTTTCCCCTTTCTCAATATTAAGGCTAATCTTTAATTGGGTTTTTGTACCCCAGTGATGACAGGAAGTTGCCAGTGCTTTAAATTTAGTATGAATGGAGATGTGACAAGCTTGTGGTATTCTTAAAGGTCAGCATATCGTTTCAGTATGTAAGGTCATGTTAGAGTTTTGACTTAGACTGGAGACAGCTATAACATTTTAAGAGTACTGGGGAAGGGGAAGAGTTCAGCACCAGTCTGAGTGTCCTTTCCTATTTTGTTGTAGAGTTTTGACATACTTTAGTCTTCTGTAGAAGGAAATTTGATTCCCTTTTTCCAAAGCTATGCAACAATTGATTCAATACAGTGTGTGTAATTTTCATATGTGCCTGCACTGGTGAATGCCCATGGCCTAAACCCGTTCGCTACTCTCAGTTGGAGTAAACCTATTGAATCATTGGGGTTTTAATTATTGTTGAGTTAATATTCAACCATTGATTATGGTCTCTGGCATGGGCTCTGTATAGATAGTTAGCTCAAATGTAGTGTTGCTGCTAAGCTGTAGTTAGCATGCCAGGCCCTGACATGAGTAGAGAGCATGCTGGGAGCTAGGATGCCAGGTTAGAGCTGCTGAGTGTGCTATCTGTTGCTGGAGTGTTCAAAGCCATCCGACCAATTATGTTTTGAGAAAGTACGGAGGGAGGTTGGGAGGATGGTACAGCATGGAGTGCTCCCATGAGCCACTGCAGTTGTGGGTGATGTAATCAAAACTTAGCTTTCCTGTTATCTTCTGAGTTCTGGCATGAAATGCCAGAATGGTCTATGCAATGAACCTGAATGCTTCTATTCCTGATCCAATAAACAATTTCTGATCAATGGATATTGCCTCAGTGTGGGAGTGTTAGCAGAGTCATCACAGATCAAATGGCTCCATTTTAGTTGGGACTAGAGCTTGGATATAAGTTCGTTTCTGTGGTCTCTTAAACTGTTCACCCTCCCATCTATCTTTCATCTTTTCTAGTCTTTCATGGTAGTCACAGTGGCAAGAAGCATTGTGTTACACATCTATTATTCCTTATCAATGAAGCCCTAAAGGTTTTTCTGCCAGAAAAAGAATGGAAAGACATAGGTTCTTCTGTGGATATTTGGTTAGTTTTAAGTTTATTGGTGTTGTCATCAAATTGACCTCATGTTATGCAGATCTTATGAATGAGAGAGCTCCAAGTCAACCAGTTATTAACAGCCCTGATCAGGTCTTGCAAATGCAGGACTGTGAATTCCTAGATTCAGTCTATCTATCTATAATATGATATTCCTCTTTTTCCACTGTCTTCCACCTTACCAAGCAATATTGTCATTTCTATTGAGTCATGTCTTCTCATCATATATCCAAAGTACAATAGTCTCAGTTTAGTCATTTTGGCTTAAACGGAGAGTTCTGTTCTACAACCCATTCATTTGTCTTTTTAGCCATCCATGATACTCATAGAACTCCAAATGGGTGGTGCCTAATGGTACTATGTAATACAGTTACTACGGTATGCACACTTGTGTGAAGCAGTTACACAAGACGTTGTTCAACCAATTGCTTCGCCCAGCCACCTGTGCAAGAGATTCCGCAACTAGTTGCATAGTCTGTTGCACACCCATTCTTTACACTCTAGCTCACCCCACCCCCGATAGGCAGAGACATTCGGGCAAGGAGCTGCCTTTGAAGAGTGTGATGGGGGAAGAGACCAGTATGGTTGTGCTGGTCCACACGCTGGCACTTGAAGAGCGAGGGGCATGGCCAGAGGGCGCTACCGCCCCTTGGCTCTTCCTCTTTCTCAAAAGTCGACTCACCCTCCCACTGCTAACATAGTATGATAATTGCTGCTTCGGAGGTAGGAATTCCCTCCTCCTTTGATAGGTGGGGGGTTTTGCCTACCCTATACTGTGCTAGACAGCAATATGGGGAGATTGGCTAGGGTGGTGTCTAAGTAGGTTACATTTCCTTAGCCCTCAACAGAGAAAGGGGAAGGTGTAGAGTTCAGTGTGCACCTATGACACCAATTTTGGTGAAGGGTTTGTGTCCGGAATGGCCACTTAAGTCGTGGGACCTGGGGGAGGGAAGGAGACCTACCTTGGGGTTGACCTGAAGGATAATCCCCTCACCTTAACCTGTGTGGCTTGGGTGAGGGATCTTTAGGTTGGCCTTCCAGATGTGGGCTTCCAGATGTGAGGGATCTTTAGGTTGGCCTTCCAGATGTGGGCTGGCTGGGGAGCAACCCCAGATTTGGGGTTCCTCTCTAGGGCTCAGGTGTTTGCCCAGGAAAGCTGGGGAGTAACGTCTGGGATAGACCTACTGCCCCAGCTGCTCCCACACTAGGTTGTCTCCCGTTACTGAAGATCTTTAAGGTGGTCATTAAATAGGTAGGGTTAAATAAAGACCCTTTATTTCAACCCATGTCTTGTGTCTGGTCTCTTTATTTCCTGTGTTAGTCTGCAATGATTGCACACACAAAAAATAACCTCAAAGATTATCTGTGTAAAGCTGGGAAGGTTCTGCCATTTTCTAAAAATATGTACACTAGTTATTCATTGTTACAGAATTGAACAAATAATTCCTCCAGTAATTCAACAGGTTTATTGAAGGCAGATGCACATATACTTTCTCCTTGCATTCCTAGAATGTGAAGATATCAGTGCAGTTTCAGCTCATTCTTTGGATAATGGGAAGTAGGATTTTTGGTTTTTTATCAGAAATACATGTGGTTTTCCTGTACAGAAAACATCATTCCTGTGCAGGAAAGTTTTTTCTGCATAAAATCTTCCCTGCCCAGGGAACACCTTTTTGTTTGCAGAAAATATATTCTTTATACAGAAAACCACATGTATTTTTGCATAGAGGAGTACAGTTGTCCCTTCATATTCACGGTTTTCACATTCATGGTTTTGCATATTTACAGTTTGTAGCTGCTGCTCAACTAGCTCAAACTCCAAGACCCCACCGTCCTCTCTTCTCCTCCTGTCCTGGCAACAAAACAACTCCAGCTTGCATTTGTACCTTGAACTAAAACATCACTGCCCGTTACTTTAAACCTTAATGTTTTAAATGGGCAGTGCTGTTTTGGTGCAAGGTAAGAAAGCAAGCTGGAGTTGTGTGGTAGCAGGTATTGGCAGTCCTGCTGGCAGGAGAGGAGTCTACAATACTGTAGTGTAGTATGCATATTGGGGGCAGGGCTTATTTTCAGTTTTTTCACTTTTGTGATGGTACTCCATCCCTAACCCCAGCGAATACGAAGGGACAACTGTACTGCCATAGTATTAAGAGTGTTGTGACAACCTCACAACTGCCTGATTTTCCAAACAGGTTTTCTTGTGTGTCAGGAAATGCCTTTCTCAGGCACAAAATTAGTAATAATGTATATTCTTTCCATCCGTGACAGACATCTGTATAGCATGGCATAATAACATCAGCAAAACACACAGAGATCTTCAATAGTACGTATTCACATCCTTGTCTCCAAAGCAAAGCAATTTCACAATTGCATTAAAGGGATCATTCATCTTCCACTGGCCTTTATGGTGCATTTTTTGCTCCATGTCTTTATCAACAGAAAGTATTGACAGAGAGAACCAAAGTTAATCTTGTTCTTGCATTTCCCTCATCATTCTTATCATAGACCTTGCCTTTGTATTGCATGTGTCTTAGTTATACCTAGTGATCACAACATGAGAAGGAGAAGTTGGAGCCAAAAGAGAGTGATAGTAGACAGGCACAACTCTGGAACTGAACAGTTCCATACCCTCCAACAATTTCACAGATGAAAACTAGGACACATGTGTGGCCAAGCAACATCAGAGTGTGGCCAAGATGGCAAAAATTGTTAATGAGGAAGAACTCACAAGCGGGGAGAGCCTGAAGCAGTTTGAATTTGCCTGGGTCTACTGGGAAGGGTAAGATTCCACCCCCTCCTCTCTTCTCCCTCCTGCTGAGTTAACTGAGTGGAAACTACTTTTGCACTTTGAACTCAGTTGGCAGCAATGGAAGTAAGATGAGGACAAAAGGGGGAAGTGAGGAGGAGAGAGAAACTGGGACCTTTTAAAAGTAACTGAAAAAGGGGGTACATGGAGGATTAACCACCCAAGTTGAGATAGCTGAAGAGTATGCTGTGCATTTTCAATCAGTCTTTAATATGAGAATTCATGGCCTTTCTCTTCTTCCTCCTCCTCCTTCCTTGGTCATCTTCCATCTATACCAGTGTAACCAGGCATGTAATCAACACAAATCAATATACAGCAAAGAACTTTTGTTTTCTGCCATTTAACTGACATTCCAACAGTTGGCAAATGGAAGCCTCCAGCTTTGTTCAGATTTTATTGCTAAGTGATGTTGATTATTGTTGTTGGAGGGAATACTTTTCCTGCCTATTGCTCAAGACCATTCCAAACATTAATTACTCAGGCATATTAATTTGGTAAATCTCTCTGTCTTTTTCTCTTCAAGCAGTGCATCCCTCCAATGTGCTCCTCCATTTTTTTTTCAGTTTGCTCTACAATAAATGGGAAACAGATACACAATGCAGGATGATTACTGTAATTAAAAAATTATGCTTCTGTCACACTACAGGGGAAAAAACAGATTTAAAGGCTAAATAGATTCTTCAGATTTAAGGATGAGAGTTTCAAAAGCAAAATCCTTGTTCTGTTTTCACTTATTCAGGCAGCACTACTAAGCAATGTATTCACTTATTCAGGAGGTGTTTCTAAGCAGTCACATTCAGCTCTACTCAGTCATACAGTATGTTTCATAGGGCTGGTTTACACAGCAGATTTATTGCGGCAACTTGCGTTTTAATTCTTTTCCGCAGCTGTGCCAGTCAGTTTTTTTTTCTAATTATGCCGCTTTTACGTTCAGACTTGAAAAGGGGGGGGCATGGCCTTGCAAGCAGACAAAGGCTGTATGGGGAATGGCATAGACCAAGACTCACAGACTGCCCAAATAGCAGGATCAAAGAAGATCAAAGAAGTGGCTCTGTCTCTGTAAATCTGCCTGTAAATGAACTCACTCCGTGAAGCAGAGGGACAGTAATCTCTCTGCTAAAAGACCTTGCTGCCATGCCGTGGATCCTAAGGTGAACCTATCACAAGTTTTTCCAGCCTCCCCCCTCCCTCCCCACTCTCTCTCACTCATGCTCTCTCTCTCTCTCTCTCTCTCTCTTGCTCTCTCCCTCCCCCAAGCAGAGCTGACCAGATGGGAACTTTATGACTGAAAGGTCTTTGGAATCCTTTTTCTTGGCAGACCTTCTGCAAAATAGCAGGGAGGATTTTCCTGATGCTACTGAACGCAGTCCCTCTCTTTTAAGCCCGCCCCATACATCATAGCAACCAATCACAATGCAGATCTGATGCAGCCCTTAGTTTACACTGCCAATAAAGCACTACATTGCAAATATGCCAATAAAATAGCGACATCCCATGCCACACTATATTTGGGTGTTTTACCTTCCCCCCTTCTGAATGAGGCGATGCTGTGCTGCGATCCGTGGGAACTATGAGCTATCTTAGCGGTATATTTAGAGGAATATTTGCCCAGGTAAATGACCCCATAGAGTTTGCCGAACAAGTATTGAAGAGAAATGACAACACAGAAAGAATTGCAACCTGGAAATATCACCCAAGGAGACCTTCTGCTGTGCTTTCTGCAACTGGACCTGTTTATCTCGGATTGGCGTTTTTTGTCATCAGCGTGCTTGCAGAAAGCGCGGGATGAGTCCTTCCTGAATCTTCCTTTGCGAAGAAAAGCCAGAGAGAGAGAGAGAGAGAGAGAGAGAGAGAGAGAGACTCCCAGCTTAGCAAGTTTAGGATTGTATCCTTGAAGGAGAAAGATCTGGTTGTTGCCATTCATTTTTATTTTTTGGATCCTTGTCTTGACACCTGTAACACGTTCTGTGTGAGACTGTCCCTATTTGGCTCAGATGCAGGCTATTTGGCAGATCATTTCTCCTTATATGAGCCTCCCCAGACCCTGAGTTATCAGAAGAGGCTCTTTTCTCAGTCCCACCACTGTTATAAGCACAATTGATGAACACATGTGTTAGGGTCTTTTTGGAGGCTGCCCCTAGACTCTGTAACTCTCTTCCCAGATATGTTCCCAGCTGTCCATCTGTGAGCAGGCAAAGACCTTTTAATTCTGACAGGCATTTGTATGGCTCATAAGTGAATTTACTGAAAGCAAAATAGTGCCCAGTATGTTCATATTGGGATTCAGACACAGAAGTCCTCAAATTCCCTGTTTTTAGAAATATGGGGATTTTGATGATAGTTCTAATTGTTATTGTTAAACAAAAACAGTTTTATTATTTAAAGCACAAAGTGAAATACATCCAGTCTGGAGTTCTATTTCTCTCCCTGGTGTCAAGTTGTGATTAAAAAAAAATCTGAGGTAGGTCATTAACCTTGTTTTATAGATGAAGGTAAGTGAAGCTCTGACTCACTATGAACGACACAGTTAGTTAAAGGCTACCTAGGGATTTGATCACCAGCTTCCAAGCTCTACACTGTCTCCACTAATAACTATGTCCTTTATTCATATTTGCAACCGGACTTGTTTATCTCAGATTGGCCTTTTTAGTTATCAGCGCACTTGCAGAAAGCGCGGGATGAGTCCTTCCTGAATCTTCGTTTGTGAAGAAAAGCCAGAGAGAGAGAGAGAGAGAGAGAGAGCTGACGTGTTTCTTGTTTTCAAATAGCAAATGTAAGTTTAGTAATCTGTGCTCAAGTCCGTTCAGCAGTTCACCTACCTGGGAAGCATCATCTCCTCAGATGCCAAGATTGACAAAGAGATCGATCACAGATTAGCAAAGGCATATAGTGCATTTGGAAGACTTCACAAAAGAGTCTGGAGCAATAAACACCTGAGGCAAAGCACAAAAATCAGTGTGTATAGATAGAGCATAAAAATAGATAACTCATATAATGGGCGATACAGCTTCATCCTTTCTGAGTGCATGCACACACACACACACACAGGAGGGACTTTACCCTACTCATTTGTTACAGCTCTAGATTTTTCATCAGAATCAGCCTCTCTCACATTTAGATGTCACAGAAGCTGATTCTGATGAAGAATCTGACAAAGTGACATGGAGTTCATGAAAGCTTTGTTATGAGTGATGCTTGATAAATATGAATTGCAAGTAGACTTTTGATGCTTTAGGCAGGGAGCTGCCTCTTGCCAGAGGTCTGCATGCATGTTGGAAGGGTAGGGCAAAAGCCAGGATTTCAGTCCATCTTGGAGAAGCCAAGACTCATGTTAAAGTACAAACTGGAATTTCCCCTTCATCTGAAAGAATTGTTCAGGAGAACAATCAATGCCTAACTTCTCTGCTTCTCTCTCGTGAACAGAGCTTTTGCCAAACTGGATCAGACTGATATTCTCACCATTGTATAGTTTCAAGAGATATTGGGCATTGTGAAATAGGGTAGAGGTCTATATTTTATTGACATTGTTTCAAGTGTACATCTCCATTGTTCATCTCTCCCAGACCAAGAGTTGTTACCAGTGCCCAGAGGGTGAAAGGCAGAGAATACATTCACACCTGACCTTTGCACACATCACTAAGCATATGAAGCTTTTTGAACCCTCCCATAGAATAGAATCCCCCTCCAACAGGTTTCTCCTTCACTCCAGGGGACAGCCCTCAAGTTAGAAAAGGAGGAAGGTTGTGCTTTCTCTCTCATACTTCTTCCACCTTCACATTCCCTCCAGAAGTTCTGCCCAATAAGAACTGGAATCTTCATCACATCAGAGGGTGAGAAAATCTCTGGGTGTCTTAGTCTATAGGCCCCTTAAGCTCAGCAACACCCCTTTAGCTCCCCTTAGACTGATCAGGATTAGAGGTTCTGCATCTCTGCCATCGTTTCCCCTCTTTTAAGTACATTTTTCATAGTTTGAGAAACAGCTTAGAAACAGCTTGTATTGAATGTAAACTGTTTTTACATATATCCCAACTTTTCCCCAATAACGGGACTCATAGTTACATAGTAACTTTCTCTGTATTTAAAAACTACAATATGTGAAAACAACAACATTAATATACACCTCTGCCTAGGGGTGGAAATAATATTTGCAGTTACTTATTCCTGACCCCTGTCAAGAAGAAAAACAGACCAAAGAGAAATGTGTACAACTCCCCCCCCCGCACCTGCTATTCCACATACCAAAGCATTGCACAGGAGTTATTCTGAAGAGAAAAACACAGGGGGTTTGGAACAACATTGTTTTCTGCATAGAAAACTGGAGGTTTTTCACAACAAAGTTGTGTATAATTGAAAAATTTATGTCACAATATCAACTCCAAAAATCTGGGTCAATTTCTACATGGGTCAATGTAGTACCTCTGTCTACTGTGGCACCACTTCTGGCCTTTTGTAAGGACTGCTAGAAAAAATGGCAGTGGTGGCAGCTCTTTGGTACTTCCCTGTTGTAATAGGGAGAGCAAAGGGAGTCATTGCTTCTTTTACAATAGATTCTCCTTGGACAGACTAAGCGCTTGACTTAGTCCTTCTGGGAAGACCCTAAAGGAAGCACCACCCCATCTACTCTCCTTGCTGCAGCTGTGGCTCTTTGGCGCTTCCCTGCCATGTCAGGGAGAGCAGGAAGGGGTCAGTGCTTTTTTTTACGGTAGGTTCTCCACAGGTGAACTAAGCTCTTCCCTTATTCTGTTCTGGGAGAACCTAAAAAAAAGCACTAACTCCCTCTACTCCTGCCCACCCATCCTGTCTCTTCCCTCCTCCCCTCCCCCTTTCTCCATACCATGCTTTCGTTTGATAGACCATCAGAAAGGCTCCCTTTGCACTTGCCACACAATCCCCATTTCAAAAGCCTGCTAAACCTACTGGCTTTTCTTATTAGAAGTATTGATTCTGCCTCTTTTTTCACAGCTCTAGAATTTTCCCACTTCACCAGCTCTGTTCTCTTTCTTTTTGGAAGACAAGGAGGCAATAGCCAAAAAGGTCCCCATGACCCTGTTGTGTGGAGCCACACAACCTTGTTGCCTTTATTTCCTCTCAAGGCAGTTTCTGATACCTGAAGCCTCTCTCTGTCTCTCATGGGCGTCTCCCCTGTTCCAAAACATGTGGCTTTATGTGTGTGTATCTGTATGTATGTATGTATGTATGTAGTCTTTTCCCCTCCCCAATTTTATGTTCTTCTGGGATGGACATAATGGGATGGGTAAACATGGGATGACATGTTTACTCAGAGAAGGGGATAGTTGCATTTTTGATATGAGTTACTACTGTACATTAACTTTTATCAAAAAAGAAACCATCCCCTTCTCTAAGTAGAGTGGCAAAATGCCTTTTTGAATGTCTGAGTGGGAAAATGGTGGCGGCCATGGGAAGCAACACTGGCATATTCGCCTCTCCATGCAATGGATCCAAGAAGTTGTGTGCTCAGCTCCAAAGTTGTATCCTCAACTTATCCACGGGTCATATCACCATCCATAATTTTGGCCCTCAACTTATACATAAGGTTGATTTATTCATGAGTATATATGGTACATGTTTTTCCTCTGCAAAATAATTCCTGCAGAACCCTTCAAGAAATTCAAATACAGGGGGATACCATAAATGAAAATTCCTTTCTTCACATCAGGAAGAAACCTACTTGGCATATTTATCTTTACATGCAAGGATTGAGGATTTACATCCCTACATTTGCCCCTACCCTGGTACATGACATAGCTAAGTGTGATCATACAGAGAGTAAAAGAAAATTTTCATTGATATCCATAGCTCTCTAATCCTGTCTGGGTCAGTTGGTGTGATTGCTAGATCACATTAACACAGAGTGCTAGGTCACAGGAATGGCTGTAAGGACTGATGTATCCACTATGGTACTGACTGGAGATGTATAAGTACATAGATACAGGATGTATAAGTGCTTAGATACAGGATGGGGGAGACCTGGCTGAAGAAGACGATGTGCAAAAGGGATATAGGAGTAATAGTAGACCACAAGTTGAACATGAGTCAACAGTGTAATGTGGCAGCTAAAAGGGCCAATGCGATTTTGGGCTGTATCAATAGAAGTATAGTGTCTAGATCAAGGGAAGTAATAGTGCCGCTCTATTCTGCCTTGGTCAGGCCTCAGCTACAATACTGTATCCAGTTCTGGGCACCACAATTCAAAAAGGATATTGACAAATTGGAGCATGTCCAGAAGAGGGTGACTAAAATGGTGAATTGTCTGGAAACCATGCCTTATGAGGAAAGACTTAGGGAGCTGGGTATGTTTAGCCTGGAAAAAAGGTGGTTAAGAGGCGATATGATAGCCCTGTTTAAGTATTTGAAGGGGTGTCACATTGAGGATGGAGCAAGCTTGTTTTCTGCTGCTCCAAAGACTAGAACACTGAGCAATGGATGCAAGCTCCAGGAACAGAGATTCCATCTCAACATTAGGAGGAACTTTCTGACAGTGAGAGCTGTACGTCAGCAGAACACACTCCCTTGGAGCTTGGTGGGGTCTCCTCCCTTGGAGATCTTTAAACAAATGCTGGATGGCCATTTGTCAGGGATGCTTTGATCATGATTTCCTGTGTGGCAAGGGGTTGGACTGGATAGTCCTTGTGGTCTCTTCCAACTCTACAATTCTATGATTCTTTGATTCTATGATTCTATGATAAGTGTGTTCCGTGCTCTAACACCTCTAATTTAGATCATTGCAATTATATACAGTTGTCCCTCCGTATCCACAGATTTGGTCTCCATGAATTTTGACAAATCTGACTGATGTGGCTCAAGAGTTCATGGAAACCATGACAAACATGGCCCTATCCCAATTGGTCGTCGGGCCCACACATTGTGCGGGTCATACCCTCGATGCGGTCTTCAGTACGGAATAGGAATATCCGTGGGCAGAGGTTATTAAAACCGCTGCATTGTCATGCACAGATCATTTCCTGGTCAAGACTGAATTAAGAGCTTCTTCCCGCCCCACCGGGGGGTGGGGTGGACCCATTAGAATGGTCCACCCCCAAAGGCTAATGGAACCAATAGGATTCCAGAAAGCCTTGGAAGGTTTAATGGTTGGTAATGCTGGTGACCCTGTCGAAGCTTTGGTTAATACCTAGAACACCAACCTTACTAAGGCTATAAACACGATTGTTCCCAAGCATCCTTTTCAACCCACTCCTAACCATAAACCATGGTATACATCAGAGCTTAGGAAAATGAAGCGGGTTGGACAATGACTAGAGTGCAACTAGCGGAAAACTCAACTCTTATCCGACAGGACTCGTCACAGGAGCTTTCTTTGGTCCTATCAAGAGGCAATACGTGCAGTGCAGAAATCCTTCTCCTCTGCACGTATTGCATCTGCAGAGTCCCGTCCAGCAGAGCTGTTTAGGGTGATAAGGGAGATGAGGCAGTTTATACCTGCACAGAACCTGTTGCTTAACCCAACAACGGCCTGCTGTGACACGTTTAACAACTTCTTTGCAGATAAAATCTCTCTGATAAGAGGCGACTTAGATGGCAGTATTTTGAGAGAAACAATTGATGAGGTGTCCAGCAACTACATTGATGTAAGTTTACTGGATCAATTTCAATCCGTGAGTACCGAGGACATGGACAAGCTACTTGGTAGAGTGAGGAAGATGACCTGCCCTCTCAATCCTTGCCCTTCATGGCTGGCCATCGGGGGGGGGGTGCCTTGATGGTGTTCCTTAAGGACATCATTAATGCATCCCTCAGGGAAGGGTGTATTCCATCCTGTTGAAAGGACGTGGCAGTTAGGCCACTCTTGAAAAAACCTTCCCTGGATCCCCTAGACATGAAGAACTATAGGCCAGTTTCTATGTTACCATTCTTGAGCAAAGTGATTGAGAGGGCAGTTGCTCTTCAACTCCAAGTGGTCTTGGATGAAACTGATTATCTAGACCCATTTCAAACTGGCTTCAGGATGGGATTTGGAGTTGAGACTGCCATGGTTGCCTTGACTGATGACCTGTGTCTAAGCATCAACAGAGGTAATGTATCCCTGTTGGTGCTTCTAGACCTCTCAGCGGCTTTCGATATGATAGATCATGGCATCCTCCTGGATCGCCTGAGTTGGTTAGGTCCTTCCTCTTGGGCAGGTCCCAGAGGGTGCAGCTTGGGGACAGCTGCTCCAGTAGAAAGTAACTTACTTTTGGCGTTCCGCAGGGCGCCAACCTGTCTCTGATGCTGTTTAACATCTATATGAAGCCGCTGGGTGAGATTATTTGGAGTTATGGGGCTGAGTGTTATCAGTACACTGATGACACCCAGATCTATTTCTGTTTTTCCCAATCATTGGCCTCGAATTCCGATGGCATCTCTCCTCTTAATGACTGTGTTAAAGCAGTAATGGGCTAGATGAGGAAAAACAGGTTGATATTAAATCCGGACAAAACGGAGGTGCTCATGATAGCGGCCCCAAAACCAGGAGTTGGGTTTCAACCTCCAGTCCTATACGGGGTCACACTCTCCATTAAGGACTGTGTTTGCAGTCTGGGGCTGCTCCTTTATTCATCACTTCAGATGACAAGTCAGGTGAATGCGACGGTGAGGAGCGCCTGTTATCAGCTTTGGCTGATACGCCAGCTGTGCCCTTTCCTGGAAGTAAGGGATCTCGAGACAGTGGTGCACACACTCTCGTCTAGATTTCTGCAATGCACTCTACATGGGGCTACCCTCATGCTTGGTCTGGAAACTTCAGTTGGTACAAAATATGGCAGCCAGAGTGGTATCGGGAATATCTCGGAGAGACCATATAACTCCAGTTTTAAAATCTCTCCACTGGCTGCCTCTCAGTTTCCGGACCCAGTATAAGGTGTTGGCTATTACCTTTAAAGCCCTAAATAGCTTGGGTCCAACTTATCTTCAGAACTGCCTCCTCCTATACAATCCTCCCTGAGCACTCCGGTCCTCTGGGAGGAATTTCCTTCAGCCACAAAAATCTAGGCTGTCTGCAACTTCCCAGAGGGCCTTTTCGGTAATCGCCCCCAAATTGTGGAATGGCCTGCCAAACGAGATCCGTCAGATGACAAGCCCAAGTAGCTTTAAAACGCACTAAAGACGGATGTCTTTCGGCAGGCCTCTCCTCAGGAGCTGTGTCTCCTGGCCTTTTTTAAGCCTTGTTTATATTTGTTTTTAATGTGATTTTAGCTAGGTGGTTTTAATTTTATATTGTTTAATGTCTTTTTATGGGGGTGGGTGGGGGGTGGGTGGTGCTTTTAGTTGGCATTGTAGAGTTTTAATTGTTGGAAGCTGCCCCAATTGCTTTTAACAGAGGGGTGGGGTATTATTATTATTATTATTATTATTATTATTATTATTATTTCATGGCTTGAAAATATTCCTAAAAAAATAATGATCCAAAAAGCAACCCTTGATTTTGCCATCTTATATAAGGGACACCATTCTGCTATGCCATTGCATATAATGAGACTTGAGTATTCACAAATTTTGGTACCCCAGCAAATATGAAGGGATGTAAGTGTGTGTGCAGAGTTACCTTTCACGGCATTGTGAAAACTTTCACTGGTACAGATTTGTGTACAGCAGCTAGTATTTAAATTAGGACTGAGCATTCCACATTGTGCCAGTGCTTTTCTGTTTTCACCAACTTCCAGTTAATTTGCAGACCCAATTCAAAGTGTTGTTTTTGACAGGTACAGTCATCATGGTTTGGGACGTCAGTACCTAAAGAATCATACCTTCTAATATGTACTTATTCAGCCCTCTAGTATCATCAACAAAGGGTGTTGTCTGAGCACCTCCTCAATCTGAAGTAGAGACTAGTAGTACAGGAATGGAGCTATTCAGTCCTGCTTTTCCAATATTCAGTTTTGGCCTAGAGAAGCTCACCTGGCACTTATGTTAATGTCCTTCTTATATTTGTTAAGTACTTTTAAAACAAATTCTCCCAGGCTGTTTATCATATTAATATTTCAGCATAACTTAATATCTTTTAAATATTGATTGTAGTCATTTTAATGTCTATATTTATGCTAGCTATGTTCTTTTTGTCCTTCGAGGTTATTTTAATTCTCAGTAATTGGGTCAGGTTTCAGTTCTGTTGTACAGGTCCCCACCCTTCCCCAGTTTTTGCGGAATCAATATCCTCAGTTTCACTTATCCAAGGGACACAAAATAGGGGACACATACCATAGAATTGCACAGGAAATGCCTAGAAATACATCTTTTCTCCAATGCAACTCAATGGTATGTTTGTACAGGAAGTCCTTTATTTTAATAGGTTTGCTATTATCTGTGGCTTCACTTATATACTGTAAGGACTTTTTCTGACAAAGGAAAAACACCCCGAGGAGGTTGGGAGAAGAACGGGGCTGTTGCACTTACAGAACCCCGTTTCAGACAGCCACGTCCTCCTCCATCCTCCTCCCAACCTTTCCCTGTGCTTTCTCCGTGCTGCAGGTGCTGCTTTTTATTGACAGAGGTTTTTGTCAATAAAAAGTGGCACCCGCAGCATCGGGGAAGGTTGGGAGGGGGTTGGGAGGAGGACAGAGGAGGACAGCAATATCTGAAACGGGGCTCTGTAAGCGCAACAGCCCTGTTCTTCTCCTGACCTCTTCAGGAGATTTCCCCCCCATCTGAAAAAGTCCTAAGTCTAGGAAACATAGCCCCTATGGATACAGAGGGCAACCTGTATTTTGATTGTAGCTTATAGGTCCAAATTGTTCTGTTGTGCATGGCAGAGAACCTAGGTTTTGACTGACTAAATGAATTGGAAAATTTGATCTATATAAAAACGAAGTTTACATAGTACTCAAAAAATGAAAGCTATTTCTCTCAGTTTTTCCAGTTCACTATGTACAACTCAGTATGCAGATGAATTGGGCATGGAATCAGGAAGAGTAGGTGGAATACATTTATCATAAGAACCCTGTGATACAACCCAATTGTGCTGAAGAGAACAGATTAGTATATCAAATGTCATCCTTCACAATGCATGCGGAATGTTTTGAGATATGTATCAGAATAGTACTGCTTGGAATTCATAATCAGCTGACCTGATGCCTATGTCTATATACAGTGCAAATGTAGCTCTTTATGTGTCAAAACTTCAGGTCATAATCTGATGTATCCTTCTGTCTCTCATATAGAAACATCTGGTATTTTACACTAGCAGAAGCATGTAGGATGCTAGCAAGATGCTATTAGATTTTAGTTACCATGCTGTTTAATAGGGCAATACTTGCAAAGTCAATCAGAATGCATTTCTATCAATGCTGAGCAATGTTAATTGATTTTTTAAATAAATAAATAAATAAATACTGCTGATACCTAGGCTTCTGTGACAGACTTCAGTCTCTCTAGAATCATGGAACATTTTTACCATCTTGAAAATTCCCTGTGAAGAGATGAGATCTATTTATGTGCCTCTTCATTTAGTGCTGACTCTTGTTTCCTCTTGCCAGCTCTAGTACTGATTGATTATTATTATACCTATGGTGTTTGCAAGACTATCCTATATTCATCTATGACAGTGCTAAACACAAGTTAGATGTAAGTTGACCTTAAACGCTAGGGAAGACTGAACTCTTTAAAGTATGATTTCTCATTTCAAGCATTATATTATATTTTCTTATTCTGAAAGTCCTCATGGATTGACAGATTCATTATGAAGAAGAGTATATGATCAAATATTGGTTTAGCTCCTACTCTATAGCCTTTTGAGATGGAGAAGCATCATAATCCTGTGACAATCCAGGACATATTCCCAAACTTCACACTCAGCCAATGTGACTTTTCTGAAGTAACACAGTGCTTAACATTATAATGTTGAAAAAGAAGCCTTTCGGGAGAATTTCAATAATCCAGGAAGCACTAGTCAAGGGGAAGTATTATTGTTTAATATATAGCTTGCAGGAGGCTAGAAAATGCAATTTTATTGCAGTAGCATCATGGTATTAAGTTAATCTATTTTCTCTCTCCCTTTTAACTTGTTTTGGGGAATATTCTAACTGTTTGTTTTCTTGATACAACAACTTTCAGCTTGCTCAATTTAAGCCATAGAGAAATATAACAGATGGCTTTAACCTCAAGTTGCTGCACACTTTGGAGGAGGTTTCTTTAGGTCAGAAGTCCTATGTATGTTCACTTGGAAGTAAATCTCATTGAGTTCAAGGGAGCGGATTGCCAGATTAGTGGGCATAGGATAATATTCTACATGCAATACAAAGCCAAACATTTTAAAAATCTTAAGTCTGTTGACTCAGGTCTGGTGACTCAGTGACTGAATTCCATAGAAATAGCAGAGGCATTCTGTCATCCATCACTTGCAATGTCCTCCTCACTTTATTTTTTACACTATTGTCAGCTTTTTACATTGGCTAACATTTATGTTTTTCATTATTTGAATTATTACCTGTACCATGTTCCTCTGGAGCACATTTTAGAATTAGAGTCAGGCCCCATAGCTGCAGGGGTTCAGTTCCTGGATTTACCATGGATACCAGAAACCACAGATAACAATGAACCCTATTAAAATACAGGACTTCGGGTAAAAAACATACCATAGAGTTGCATTGGAAGACCTAGAAGATGCCTAGAGAGGATGCCTCTCTAGGCATTTTCCACGTGACTCTATGGTATGTGTCCCTATTTTGTGTCCCTTGGATAACTGAAACTGTGGGTATTGGCTCCATGGATATGGGATCCGAATGTAAACATTTTGGGTCTCATTGTAGATTAAGCCCTGGCAAGTAGCATCATGTAATGTCAGAGAACAACCTAAAATTTCTGGTAGATCTGGCAGCAAAGTGATGGCACAGCCTATCAGATGGTAAACTTATTTGTTTACAGTGATTACCCTTCTGTTGACTCTCTGTGGGTAAAGAGGTAGTGGACAACATCTTTTCACCTATGGTTGAAACACTGTTTTCCCAGTGGCAACACTAGGGGGGTGCAGAGAGGCTGAACTTCTCTAAGTAGCATCATTTGGGGGGGGGAGGGGTGACACCAGCATTAGTGACACCACAATGTTTTTCCCTAGCTTAATTCGCACCCTCTAGTTCTTAATTTAAGTGTAATATCACTATAATGTTTTTCCCTTTAAAAAATCTCCAACACTTCTGTATAAAAGATTACATTGAGGGTCATCAGAGAGTCACCTTACTCCTTCCTGAAAAATATGTAAAGTAAGTTACTTTGCAGGTCTACTTAAACCCAAGCTTTCTCAGCCACAGAGATCCCCGCTGAAATATGGATATAAAAATTATTGACTTTATCTGCAAGGACTGCAATGTAATTTCTAAAATGTTTGCAAGCCTATAGAGGAAATTGTCTTTTAGTATGACCTGAGTTAGAATGATAATAAATTCCTGTCTTTTCATTTTGGGGAAATTACCATACAGTCACAGCTATACTAAAATCCTGTTTTGTTTTGTTTTTGCTAAAGGATTAATCACTTCTCCAGCAGGAAACACATTTTTTAAAAAGTTTTTAAAATGAAACTGGAAGTTCTTTCTCCACTCTGTCATTGCCCTGGGTAAAACTATTGGAAGGTAGGAGAAGAATGACTTTTCAAAAAGAATGGGCAGAATTCTACCTTGTGTGTGTGTATCTTGTTATATTGATATTCTATGAATACTAGAGACTTGTGCTTTTTAAAAAATGTGCCAAGCTCCTGCATGGGACACAAAGCTATGATTTTGTAGCTATGCTCCACCTCCAGAACCAACTCCTAAAACCCACCGTAAAAGCCCCTGGGCCATACTGAGTGAGGAGTTCTGCAGTGCTGAGTGGGACACTGAAGAAAGGTTTTCTGGCTCCCTCCTGCCAGAGAGTTGTGGTGCAACAAGCAGAAGCAAGTACCCTTGTAGGATCCTGTTCCAATTCTTCATCATACCACAGCTCACTGGCAGGACAGGGGCTGGACACATTGTCATTCAGTGCCCCACTTGCCAGCACCACAGAACTCCTTTACTTAGTATACATAGATGCCTGGCTTTAAAGGTGGGTTTTAGAGTCATTTGTGGTCATGGAAATGGTACCATAATTCTGAGTGTGAATATGAAATGCTTACATGGTTGTAAGTTTAGCTTATGACTTTGTAAATCCTCAGCAGGATGTCAGCCTTAAAAACTGAGTATCAAAGAATTATGCTTCATTGGGGCGAGAGAGAAAACTATGCTTTTTCCTTTGTACTTCTTATGGACTAAGCTTATCTGGAGACATCAAGCCTGAAGGCCCAGCCTGTCATAAGAATTAGCTAGCTCCAAGGGTCAGTCCCTAACTGCCAGGGCCTAAAAAAGAACTGGCTTCAGAGCTTGTTCCCCAGCACCAGTACTTCATCTCTTGTGTTGTAGACATTGTCTTTCTGGCTTCTGCTCCTTAGTCACATTTGCTACTCCTTGAACTTGACCTTTGCCTTGTGTAACTATGTGCCAACTTATTACCCATGTCTCCTCGATTATTGGCCTGGAAAATGAATTTGGCCAAAGCGCCTGCTTTTACTCCACTTGTTTTTGACTGACAAGATCCTTATCAGCAATCATCTGTAGATGTGCTCTTGCCAAGGCGTGAAAGAATCCATAAATAAAATTACTTCCTCATTACCACACAAAAGTGGCATTTTTTCTTTATTCCTAGGGATTTTTCAATAGAAGCAACTGGTGCACTGCTATTCACAGTGGGAGAAATATTTTTAAGAGGTCTGTCCTCAGAAGGAAACAAAGCAGATTGGACATGCCCTTCTGTGCACGTTCCTCCTGAAGAGTGTGAGAAGTGTCCTCTCAGTGTTGTTGATCATACCTTGTTTACATTTGGCACAACCACTTCCACAGCTCAGATTTTCTTTCTAAAAATGGGTCGGTGCATGATTTATGATTGACCCACTCCCTATACTTGTTTGAGGCTCAGCATAATCACTGATCCTAAATGCTTCCGGAAATAAGACAACAATGTGTAACTCCTCTCTTATCTTTAACATTGTCTTTAGACAATTATTTTTTGCTCTAAGGCAGTCTACAGACAGTAAAGAACCGAAGACTGTATATATAGAACATAAGCATTCACTGTGTGCTTATGATACATTAATTGTTGAAGGTGATCTAAAAAAACAGTATTCCTAAACTGATAAATGTCCAAGAGGAAAAATGAGCAAATTTCTATGGATATATAAATGTGCAGTTCACTGGCAGCTGCAAAGCTATATAAATATGCAAGTTCAAATGACAATCTACATATTTATGAGTGGCAATGCCGTATTATTGTGAGAAATAGCAATCAAATTACAAGCACTACAAGGAAAGCAATCACAGTCAGCTTTTAGAAGAAATCTAATGGTATAGAAGTAAACTCTATGCAGGGATCATGCAACTTCCCTGTTTCAACAGTTCCAATGGCTGCAAGTCTGTTTCTGGGCCCAGTTCAAAGTGCTGATTATGACCTACAGCTTAGGTCCAGGCTGCCTGGCACTGTTATCTCCTCATCTGACCCTCCCTGGACCCTGAGATCCACAAGAGAGGCCCTTCTCTCGGCCTTACCAGCTTCACAGGTATGGTTGGTGGGAAGATGACAAGAGGGCCTTCTCAGTGGTTGCCCCCAGATTTTGAAACTCCCTCCGTAGAGAGGGCAGGATGGCTCCCTCCTTCTTGTCCTTCCATTGGCAGGCAAAGCCTTTTTACTGAAACAAAATTGAATGCCTTTAAGAAAATTCTGTAAGACCTGTATTGTTTTAAACTATATTGTATCACTTTTAAAAATCTTTTTAATGTCTTTGTTTTTAATATGGTTAATAGTTTAATTCAGTATTAATATTTACTTTTTGTATATTTTAATTGTTCTCTTTCTCAAGTGTAAGCTGCCTTGAGTCTCAGTCTTGGAGAAAAGATGTGATTTAAATAAAGATGATGGTCGTGTTGATAATAATGATGATGATACGTACAATCTAGTATATCTTAATATACTGGATATAGAGTACAGATGTGTAGATAATCCAGTGATCCCAAACATAGGCTGATAAAAAGTGATGAAGCATGGTAGAACTTCATAGAAGGAAAAGAACATGCTGTGAAGGACTCCCACTGAAAAAAACATAGGCTATAATTTCCACAAATTCCTTTGAGATTACCCACTAGTGCAGCAAGTATGGCTTAATGTTGACAAAATTAAGTTCTGCAAATGTCATTAGATTTGCTGCAAACTCTCTCCTAATGGGCTGTATTCCTAGGACTATGGAACATTAGTTCAGGCCATATCGACAAGACAGCATGTAGCCACAATCAGCAAACAAGCAAGCAAGCAAGCAGTCTTCCAGAAGTAGAAATAAATGGTTGTTCATTTAATATATCAGAGGTGAAATGTACTAGCAGATTCCCTAACAGAAAATTCTACTGTACCTGGAAACCAGAAGACTTCCATATCTAAACATTTCACTTAGAAATGATTTATTCCAATTGACCATAGACAAGAAAGGACTGTGGAGATTATCAGACTGGAATAAAAAGACGTGTTTCTGTCCCACAATCTCCTCTCCCGTCCCTGTCCTGGCACAATAAGAAAAAGTTTCACACCTACCTTTGAAGCATCTTCAGGGCACCCAGGAGTGAATGGAGCTCTAATGGAGCTCCTTTCACTTTCTGGAGTGAAATCCCAGCCATTCTTGCGAGAAGAAAAGAGCGTGGGAAATTCATATTTTAAAAGAAAAATAAACATGAAAAAGTGGCAGCAAGCATAAAAACACTCTTAAAACTTTTCAAGTAAACCAGGGAAGTTTTTAAAAAGTGTGTCACTTACCTGGATGTCCCGATCTCACCTGGAAGTGTTCTGGCAGGGATCTCCCATTGACGATGGTATCTCACCAGTTCAATGGGATACCTTTTCAGATGCATGAACATATGTTACAGAAATGGAATGGGGGATCTATTGATGGCTTCTTCCATCAATAAAAAGCAGTGCCGGTGGAACAGCAGCAGAATGGGTGCATTACAAGAGGGGAACAACATCATCTGAAAAGAAAGCCCTTTAGCGATCTCCTGGTGTTGTGATAACACCGTATTTAGTGCATCTGATAATCTCCTGTAACTCAGGGGTTACATTCTTTCCCATGATGAAGTTGCCTTACTGGCTGGGGAATTCTGGGAACTGTAGCCCAAACAGTAACTTTAAAAAGCTCTGATTCAGCTCCTCACATTTCCTGACTTGGAATCCTGCAGAAGTCTGAATGACAAGGTATGTTTGAAATCCTGCAGAGGTTTCAGTGACAACAAAGAAGAGCTGCACAGTACTGAGCCAGATTGATCAGTGATTTGACATTTCAAGAGGCGGCTTCCTATGTGCCAGGCCTGTAGCGTACAGGGTAATTGTAACACCAAACTATCAGCACAATTTTGTACTCCTCCCCCAGTTCCCATTCTCTACTTGCACTGAAATTGCTGATGTGTATTTCATCTTCTCTTCCCTCCCTCCCCAACTTGTTCTTAAGTCTGATACAATTATTTGCTGTAAATTTTTATTGATGAAAGGATGTCATAAAAAGTTGTGTACTCTTAAGGTTTATAGAATTTAATTTAATTTATTTTTTTATAATTTAATTAGGTATTTATACCCCACTCTTCAGCCACAAGGCTATCAGAGTGGCTTACAAATTGTTAAACAATAGCAATTTACACATCTAACTCCATTAAGCAGTTTCCAATGTGTATTATCTAATTGCCCCCACAAGCCGGATACTCATTATACTGACCTACGAGAGGATGGAAGGCTGAGTGAACCTTGGAGCCCTCTGGAATCAAACTTACAATGAATTGGTGTGTGCGTGTTTATCGTCAATAAATTATAAGTTGTGAAACCTCTGAAGTATCAAGTCCTCTGCACCTTGACCTGTGCAGTTCAGAATTTTCCAGCTAAATACTTTATTCTTTTCTACCAAAGATCTCTTTCAGTTTAGAGTTTTAAAAATACTAAAGGAAAGGAAGCATTGAAGATCTCCTGTATTTGAAATATTGATGAGTTTACATTTTAGCCTTATACAGGTATTTCCATACATTATTAGCAAAGCAAGGCTGAAAATGCAAGGCCCTCGTGTCCCAAGCATGCCAGCTGCTCTTTAGACTTTTGTGCTGAAACCCATGAAGTCCTGAAGAGCTAACACTTGATGCTGAAGTAGCAAAGTTGAAGTAACATACAACTTGTTGCTGCAAACCTGCTCTTTTAGCAGGACCCTTCTGTGAACAGTTCATCCATTCCTGCATTGAGAATACTGGTTGATGAATTCCTAATGTCCTATCCCTCAAAAGTCTGATGTGCTGGCATCATGTCATAACTGTGTTTTGGTATCACTGTGTTGTTTCTTTTCTGTTTCTTCCATGCCTTACTTCTGGCTATCAATGTTAAAAATTATGTGTTGGGGGAGGGTAAAATGATTGTAAAAATGTAATGTATGTTCTGTTTTGTATTTTCTCCCCCAGAATTTGATTTATACACTTGGGAAATCAAATGGTGCTATTCCTAGTATTCTCTTTCTCTTGTACTATGAGACTACCATGACAGATAGATGGATGGGTAGACAGATAGAGTGGGCCCAATGATATTGCTCTGCAGGTAGAACTGCGCCTGTCAGTGAAAACAGGAGGTGGTGATTCAGATGCCCTCCTTCTCTACCCTCAGTGCTCTCAGTACTGTTCCAGGGGGACTGAGAAATTGTCCACTGCAAGTTCTCAGGCATCACAGAGGACTGCTTTAGGGACAGAAGGACAAGGAAGGCCTCTTGGGATAGCATTGAGCTAATACTGCAACATTTGATGTAGACCATTGTGACTTTATTTATTTATTTATTTATTTATTTATTTATACCCCGCATATTAAGCCACAAAGGCTATCAACAGAAGGTCTCCTTGGGTGATGTTTCCGGGTTGCGATTCTTTCTGCGTTGTCATTTCTCTTCAAGACTTGTTCAGCGTGAGTTCTTGAATAAGGCTGCAGCATTGTGGATAGTGTATCTCCATGCCTCCCAATGTGAGGCCAGGACAGACTATTGTTGGTGATCAACTTGGCTGAGCCTGAGATGTTGTTTCACGGACTCCTTGTATCACTTTTTTGGAGCGCCCCTCTTATGCTGACCCATGGCGAGTTCACCGTAGAGTACTGTTTTTGGGAGGCGATGGTCCTCCATCCTAGAAATGTGCCCTGCCCAGCGCGGCTGTGTTCTCAATATCATGGCCTCAATGCGGTGATCCCTGCTTGCTCAAGGACAGCAACATTCGTCACATACTCAGTCCAGTGTATATTTAGGATTGTGAGTATACAGCACTGATGAAAGCATTTGAGGAGCCGTAAGTGTTGGCGGTAGGTGATCCATGTTTCAGACCCATAAAGGAGAATAGACAACAGTTCTATACTCTTTATATATATATATTTGTGGATGAAAATTTTTATTTTAGATAACTTTTGATGTAGCAAAATAAGTGATCCTTGTTTTTTAAAAATGAATTTAGGATGATTTGAAAAGAGACCTCCTGCTAAATATATTCTTTGTTTTTTAAAGAAGTTAGATAAGATGACTTCTCAGCTGCCAATGACAGCATCTGTCTAGTCCAGGGGTGAGAACTTTGCAGTTCATGGCACGTGTGAATCAGTGAACCCCCACTGACTCCCAAAAATCACTACAATCCTCATTTTTTTTCCTCTGGGAAAAAGACTCAAAAGTAGTTTAAAATACCCTGCAAAGTGGTTTTCATTCTGCCTCAGAAGTCCCTCACTTTGAAACAACAATAACGCCACCTCACTCAAACATGTGGCCAAGAGTAACATTATATCACTCTAAGTTACTTAAAATGACAGCTAAAAATTGGAGGGTGGTCTACTGGAGGTCCAAGGAGGTGCCAAAATGGGTTGTCTGACAAAAGTGTGCCCACATTTGATATACCAATTTTGAATTCTATTCTTTGGAACAATACCAATGAATAAATGAATCCAATAAATAAGTAAATAGATTAACTTTTGGAAGTCTTTCTTTTCTTTTTCTTTGAAAAAAGTAGTACTATAAAATACTCTACTTTGTTTGAATAGCTTTACTTTATTCATGTTGTGTACCCACTCTATCCCATATATAAATAAATTCAGGCACAACAATGCTGAAATTTCAGCTGAGATATAGAAAATATATTCAAAAATGGCAAAACTATACAGAGACTGACATTTTCATTCACAGAAGACAGCTTTTCTATGCAGGAGATAAATAAAAGCTATTTTGTGTGTAGGAAAACAAAAAAAATAATAATAATTTTCTGCATGGAAAATGCTGGCTGGGATCCTGTTGGTGAATTACAATGGCATAAGTCAGACTGTGACAACTTTTTGATCATTGCAGGCGTTGGAATCCTGTTCCAACCAGGCAAGGACCAATATCCTCCCCCTCCCCAACACACCTACATGATACATATATATCTCCTGATGCAGAATCTTGGTGATTGTTTTCTGCACAGAAAATACTGTTTTCTGCACCAAAAAAAAACATGCAGGGTTTTTTTTTGCACCAAATAAGTTCTGAATTCTGCATAATCTTTTTAAAATGACCTATTTTGATGCTTTTGCCAGACGAGTCAGGGAAATAAAGAGACCAGACACAAGATATGGGGTGAAAATAAAGGGTCTTTATTTAACCCTACCTATTTAGATCCCTCTAAGATCTTCAGCGGGGGGGGGAGGCAACCTAGTGAGGGAGCAGCTGAGGTAGTAGGTCTAACCGAGACCTTACCCCTCAGCTTCCCAGGGCAAACACCTGAGTCCTCGAGAGGAACCCCATAACTGGGGTTACTCTCAAGCCGGCCCGCGTCTGGAAGGCCAACCCAAAAGTCTCCCACTCAAGCCCCACGGATTAGGGTGGGGGATTCTCCCTTGGGCCAGCCCCAATGTGGGTCTCTTTCCCTTCCGCTAAGTCCCACAACTTTATTGGTCATTCCAGAGACCTTCCCTTCACCAAAATAGGTGCCAAGGTGCACACTAACATCTATGCCTCCCCCAATTTCAGGCCATGGATAGGGTCAAGCGTCCGCTTAGTCCCTATTCCCCCACCAGCCTGTCCAACAGGTCCCTCAGCCCCCCCTGAAGATCGGTCAGGAAAATTGTGTTACCCACGTCCGAGAGGTGTACAACATCAGTTCGGTAGAGCTTGGGCCTCTCGAACACTATGGCTAGATGCGGGATATACCAACCCAAACCTTTGGCGAGAGTGTTCCTAATTTCCCTATTGGCTCTACGCCGAGCTCTGTCAAGTAGGCAGGGATCCCCTTCTCCTCTCCAAATCTGATGGGGTAGTATGGCAGACCACATGATGGTAACCCCCGGCCACCAAGACCGTATTACTCCCATATCATGGATGGCCTGAAGGACCAGCGCCTTCCCTTTTAATAAACCCAAATCATTTCCACCCAAGTGGATAATGAGAACATCAGGAGGAGGCCCCTGGCACTCTTCAAACAGCAACAGCAACAGGCCGTGCCACGCAGGCCCCTCCTTCCCAACCATTCAACAATCAACTGGTCCCCGAGGGTGAGGTGAGGTCCAAAATGGCTCAATCAGGCCTGCCGCGCTGCCCAGTAAACCATACTCTGGCCGCAAATAACTGCCCTTCGTCTCACCAGAGCCGGCCTGGGACCTAAAAACAAGGAAAAGAAACAAGTTAATACTGCAATGGCCTGACATACTTGCGGTATGCGGAAGAATGCCAGCGGCCAATCTGCCGTATCGCATGGGGCTGGAAGCCCATGGCCGCTGCAGTGGACGCTGCTCCTATCCTAAAGGAATGTGTCCCAAAACGCCTACCTGTCAGGCCTAGCTTGTCCAAGGCTTTAGCAGTTATTGACCAAAACTGAAACTTGGTTAAAGGAGAAAGGTCAGCATGAATAAACAGTGGACCCGGAGTCATCCTTCTCACTGACATGTATTGCCTAAGGGCTGTTACCGGGCAAATATCCCGTTGGACACAGGCCTGCAGCTGGCACTGAGCATCCACACCCCGCTGGTCAGTCTTGGAAAAACGTAACTTAAGAAGGACATACTGCTCTCGATTCAAGGGCCCGGTTCGAGTGGTCAGTTTTAGATTATCGTACCATTTCACTAATACATAAGGCGCCAAAAAACGCCACAAGTGCTGCAGCGTGAAAGAGCAGCCTTTCAAAAGGTGATTTACAGATGTCCAACCAAGCAGCGAAAAGGCCCTGGAGGAAGTTTGGTGAAAGGGGGGTCAATGGGAGAAAGCTGGGTGCAGTCAAAAGACCACAGCCGCAGCAAGCAGGCCGCTAGGTGCGGCCAGCAAACCGCAAGTCCACCCCCTATACTCCCTGTGAGTGCTCAGAAGTCCTCCGTAGCCAGAGAGAGTTCCCACTCAGCAGCACTACGAGCAATCGAGGGCAGCGAATAAACCCTGCCTCGATCAAGGAAGCAAGGGGATTGGGAAGGGTGGAGCATGTTTAAATAGGCCTCTAGCTCAGCCCCCCCCTTCCCAATGCTGGCGCTATGCGCCCAATGTCATAGGGGTGGTCTCTACCCCTCCCATCCGGGAAATGCCAATTCCCGTCTCGCACAGGCTGCACCTGATGAGGCGTGGATTGGGGTTCTCATAGCAAGGAGAAAACTGGTAAAATTATTCATTCTTTCCTGAAGGAAATTTACAAACATTTACATCCCTAATTTCCTGTGATCCCATACTGCAGGGGCATGGTTATAAATGATGCAACTGCCATGGGCAGAGATAATGGTGTAGATATTTCTTCTGGAATCAGCCATTTCTACATTGCCACATTATTAATACATATTTTCCAGCTGCTGGAAATGTTTTTGAAAGCACCGCAGTGGAAGTCCAAAATAAAAAGAACAGCTTACTTCCCAAGATCAATCCCTAATATCTCTGGTGGGGGGAAAATAACTTAGTAGAATATGATAAGAAAGATAAATTGTTGGAGAGTCTATTAATGTGGAATAAATGGTCATACAATCTAATGTGGTATAAGTTTGCTGTTTGTCAAAGTACCTATATGATTCCAGACCTAAATAACATAAAGACACCAGATCCCATCTGAAACTTGGAAGCTAAGCAGGATCAGCTGTGGTTAGTACTTGGATAAGAGACCACCAATGCATACCAGCTTCTGTAGGCTACATTTCAGAGGAAAAAACTGGCAAAACCACCTCTGAGTATTCCTTTTCTAAAAAATAAAATAAAATATGGAATTCATGAGGTTGCCATAAATTGACAGGTAACTTGAAGGCACATACCCACTTAGATGATTCTCTTGTTTTGCAAATGTACATTATATCTTGCCTTTGGTGCTTCTGTTTATTGTGCTGCAATATGGATCTTCTCAGCCCTCTACAATGTTAAAAATAAAGATCTAAGATCTATTCTTCCCCTCAGCAACCCACCATTTAGATGGGGAGATTTGGAGTTTCTCCTTTATATTTATCCATTGCAGTTCCATATCACCACCTAAACTTTTTCATTCAAAAGAACTCAGCACATCTTGCTCAGTCAGCATTCTGTACTCTTAAACCCATATGGGGTTATATATTTCCAGTGAGTCATTCCTTTATCTGTCAGAGATGTAGCACCATTCTAACCATATACCTTCTAGCACAGACAGATGAAAGAAAGCTGTAACTTGCAAAATGAACAAGACTAGAAGAATGCCGGCCACAGTTTTTCTCTGAATGTTATGTGGTTTTTTTTTTAACAGTAGATATTCTAACCATGCAGTCCTTGACAAGTTTAAATTCATGACTAAAGCCCCTGTGTTTAGTGAGATTATTCGTTTATAAATGTGAGTTAGGTCTATAATTGTATTCTCAAATATACTCAGGCTGTAATTGTCCAACGGCCTGCAATTAAAGCAAGAGTATGTGCCGTGTGACCCCCCCTGGAGACTATTATGCAGTCCCTGGAGCCAGCAAATGAAGGGTGAGTTCAAAAATAGCACTGAATTTGGTCCATCTCCACCTCTGGATGCTTCAAGGACTGGTGGGCAGTTGAGGAGCACTTCTCCCCTTCTCCCAACTCAAAGCAAATGGAAGAAAAACAGCTCAAAATGGAAAATGGGCATTTTTCTTATATTTGTTTTTGGGTGGTTTTTGGATGCTTATGGAGGGGATGTGGCCTACCACAGGGTGAATTCCCTGCACCTTCCTCAGTTACCCACCCCTCTACTAAGCAACCATAATTTGCTTCCTTGTGTCACATCTGCCCAGGTCTTTCTTTCCCTTCCTTTCTGCTATTGTTTCCGTTGGAATAGCAATAGCTATAGATCACACCAGAGATGGTGTGTCTAAAGATGTAATGTGGTACTTAAAGTTTTAGAGCAGTGAGCTGAAGTGCTAGCAGAGGATAGCCATGGTGCACAACTAATGTACAGCAAACTAAGTACAAAGGTGGGATGGTGTTGCCTAGCAACTCAATAAGGCCTAGTGAGTTCTGCCTTACTTCTGGCTGCCTTATAAAGCATGTCTTTGGTTCTATTCCTTGAGCAATGTAGGTGTGACTCTTTGCATGTTCTGTACATCTTCACAGCTAAGGAAATTTCTGTGGTGTCCAGAGCTTTGAAAAGTTTACTTTGGGGACCAGATTTCCCAGAATCTACCAGCCAGCAGAGCTAGTGACCATGCTACCTGGTGAATTCTGGGAGATGCTGTACAAAAAAAATTACAAAGTTTTGCAAGTTCTGGACAAGTGTGGACAAGTTTTCAGAAACTTAGGCTAATAGTTTTCTCTGTGTTAAATTTTAGACTGCAAGGTCCTCGGGGCAAGGACCTGAACTTTTACTCCCTAAAGCATTCTGATGGTGCTGTTTATAAAAAGATAATATTAGCACCAAGTCAGATATTCTATTTCCATTATTGTGTGCATGATGAAATTATACTAATTCCAGTGAATGAGGATATAATGTATGTATTTTCTGATTGTGTTTCATCATCACTGTTGTGATTATAATCTTCTTTGTGTGTCTAGAGTCCAGTATACATATTGTAAGTACTGGAAAAGTAAAAAGAATCACTGCTAAAAGTCCAAAATTTGATCCTGCTATCTTAGGAATATTGAAAAGAACAGTGTGTGTGTGTGTGTGCGCGTGTGTGTGTGTGTGTGTTTATACACTTTTTCTCCCTCCAGTTTGTTGACAGCATTTGCTGAATATACATTAGCAACCAAGGGAATAAAATATTTCTTGGTATATTTGCTTCAGCATGTTTTAAGCCAATAAAATATGTATGTCAGATAAGGAACAGGTGTCAAGCTTGATGTGCTGATAAAGGTAGGCAAATAACATCCATTTGCTTCATTTGAATTAGAATTTAATTCCCAGATGGACCAAGAAAATGTGTATCTATAAACAGGAGACATCTATCACCATATTCCAAATCACTTTACTGTCTGGGGAATAAATTAGTATTTATTTATTTATTTGGTAACTGGTATGTTTGTCACATGATAATATTTTGAGGTGTCACACAGAGAGAATAACTCACAATAGTAAATAGGTGTGTTTGTGTGTTTCTGTGCTTGTGCAGATGCACATGAACTGATAGTGTACAGCTAAATTTATTTTCAATTAAACATTTATCAGCTGCATTAAAGGCTTATCTTATTTAGATGGCAAAATACACAGATGGCCAGGGGGCAGAAGAGCAATTAAAGGATTTCAGACTTAATGGATTTTGTGCTTTATGGTCCTGTTCACCCTCTGCACCCATTTTACATCATAATGTGTATGATGAAAATGTGGTCAACCAGTCTGCTGTGTTGGGGGAATCTCCTGCTCATTCTGCTGAGTGAGTCTTAACTCTTGCTAGGTAGGCTGAAGATTTTTGTGCTCTAAAGTATCTCAGATATAGTCATAGCATTCTATAGGATGCATTTCACTAAAATCATCTGATATCTGTTGTACCAGGTGATGTCATCAAACCAACACAAATGGGAGGAATGGAGAGCCAACCTGGACCAAAAATGGTACACATTTCCCCTGTTCAAAAATAGTACACATTTCACCTGTGTCTGGGCACCTCTGGCCTGTGTCCCATTCCTTCCAAGTTCCCCTTTGCTAACATTAAGCCTGGGTCTTTACATATGGGCTCATCTACATGAGCCAGGATATTCCAGCTTCCCACTGATGTATCCTAGATGCAGATCAGGCCTGTTGTTTCCCCATTACTGCCTTTCAGATTTTGGAATATTTGCATATACAGTACATGAGGTAGCTTGGAGATTTAGACCCTAGACTAAACACAAAATTAATTTATTTTTCATATACACCTTAGACACATAGCCTGAAGGTAAATTTATACAATATTTTACAACAACAACAACAACAACAATTATTTTATTTTATTTAAGTATTTTGGATTTCAGAGCAATTTGGATTTCAGAGTTCCAGATAAGGGATACTCAACCTGTATATGTAGTATTTGGCAGTTCCAATAATAAGACCAGATATGTGGTCAAGACTGACCTTGAAGACCCTCTTAACACTTAGGATTCACAGAAGTGGTTTAGATTATATGTAGGTAGCATTTTCACCAAACTGCAAGAAACTGGGGTCATACCTGTCTATTGTAAACACAACTGTTTATTTACACATTAAAATGTACTACACATTAAAATGTACTACACATTTTGCTACCACAGGAAACACTAAACTTGGTTTGAACATTGCTGGGCTGAGAGGTATGGTGCCAATTTGTGTAAGCTGCTAATGTGAAATGTGTGGAAAAAGAAGAAGAGAAGGAACAGAAGGATGAACATACAGCACGGAGATTTCCTATGCTGGTTTTAAAATGGATACATTTTTATTGGCTTATCAGTTAGAAGTCAGGTAGAATTTGGCATCACTCATACCAAGGATCCACTCAATGGTCAGTCCACCTGCTTACCAAAATCACTCCCAGCCTGTCTGTTGAGGAAATGAGAGAGTGATGGGATCAGCATTCTACTGTGATGTGAACCACTATATGGATTAATTCTAGCAACTATGAATGAGGCAGGCATATCAGCCCCTTGAGCTAGGCAGGTCCCTAGAGGCCTCATTTTCCAGGTTGTTTCTAGAGACCTCTCCCTTTTTTGAAGAGTAGGTAGCATACTAGCTCCTCAGAAAAAAGGCCCTGCCTAGTGCACACAATGCCTCACATACCAAAGTTATGACAAGGAAATATTATACAGTGAACAAACTTGTGTGTTGCTGTGGGGGAATCAAAAATGCTGTGAACAAAGAACCCGTGCTGCCCATAGGCAACATTTCTCTCCAGGCCCATTACATGGCAGCTGGCTATTGGTCAAGTCAATGTCCCAGACTATACTCATACGAAAGGAGAGTAAGGAAGACCTTTCTGTCATTGAGGCTGGGCCAAGATATATTACATATATTAAATATTATACAGCTATATTAAATATAGATATATTAAATATCTTAGCGGTGGACCTGAGAGGGAACTGTATCAGGTCCACACCCAGGAGATAATAAGGCACATCCAAAAAGTACCTTAGGAGAATACACTGTCCTGCGAACGGGACCCAGTTTCACACGTCCTCCTGCTTGTCACATTCTGCTCCAGTGCTTCAGCAGTTAGTAAGGTGGTGCTTTTCATTGATGGGGATCCCAGCAACTTGGCATTCTCCTAAGGTACTTTTTACTGTGTCTGATAATCTCCCCAGATCTCCTAAACCTTGGGAGCCAAATGATATTGCTGATTGGCTGCCAGGAGCATTCAAATCCTCTCATGCTGTATAAGCACTTGGTCACCAAGACAAGTTTCCTTGAAGCTGGGCATCACCAGACCTCATTCATTCCTGTCTCTGCAGGTCACAGTAAAGGGTTCTGGGTGAGCAAGGGCTCAGGCATATTCTAATAATAATCAACAATAAGGGAATGTATATTCTCCTACTTGTGGAAGTCCTGCTGTATCTGGTTGGCCACTGTAAGAGCAGCATTCTCTACACACTGGTTTGCATTTTTATTACATTTTTCTTCAACTGTCTTTTCATATTCATTTATCCAATTTAAACTCCTTTTGTACTGCCCGTTGAAAAAAGAGAATTTAAAACAAATAACCAGCAGGTGTTTGATATTTACTACGCTCTGGATAATAGCTTTGGCTTCATCCGATACAGCTTTTCATATTGATTTAATTGAAAACTGGCATTGTTTGTTCTTTTCAAGACCTTTACAGTGTCTGCTGAGCTTTTGTTGTCAGGCTGTCTTGAAAATATTCTTCTGAAACCAGCAGCCTCACAACTTGCTTATCCAAGACTTCACTTCTCAAGGGGAGTACAAATTTTGACTGACTTGCCCTAATATTTCATATGATCCAATTTTACAGTCAGTTCATCTGTTCACAGGAAGCATAAGCATGTGATTGCATTGCTTCACAATTCATGAGTACCTGAAAGGGTCAGCATTGTAAATGGGTGAGAATTTTGTTTAATCTGATTGTGCTGTGCATAAGTTTTACTATTGCTATTCTTACAAATAGTTTGTTCTCATCTCAATCAGATTTCTAGTTGTTTTATGCCTTCAAGCTGCTTCTGACTTATGGAGAACCTAAGATAAACATATCATGTGGCTTTCTTTGCAAGATTTGTTCAGAGCAGGTTTTCCAATACCTTCCTCTGGGGCTGAGAGAGTGTGACATGCCCACATTCACCCAGTGAATCTCCATGGATGAACAGGAATGTGAACCATGGTCTCCTGGAGTTGTAGTCCAATATTAAAACCACTACACCATGCTGGCTCTCCAACCATCCACTGAATCTAAGGAACTTACAAAAGTGTTAATTTACCATTCAGAATTTACTTTGCTGGAACTTCTCTAGTTGGCATGATTGTTTGAATTTAGCCCTCAGTAATTAAAATTCTGGGTGCCATCGCTGGGAAGAGCACTCCTGTTGCCAGTGAGTTTTGCTCTCCTGACCCCACTTTGCCCCAGTCTTGAAAATCTCCCCAAACAATTGTGAATGGTGATGGCAGTATTTTAGGTTGGGCATTTTGCATTGCTCTTAATCCTAGCCAGTCTTATGCTATTTTCTGCACCAAGGGAGATTGAAAGAGGTAAATTCTGTCTGACACATTTCAACAACTCACTACTACATGTAGTTTAAGTGGCCCTTTTTTACCAGGGATAATTACGAGTTGGAGGTACCTTACTACTCCGTTGAACTGGGGTCCTTTTTTTTTTTTTTTTTTTTTGGTTATTTGAGGTTGTGGCTTATGCAAATTGCTAGAGTTTCCTTTCTTAAAAGTTCAACTCCCTCCTTCAGTACATATTTTGAGACTACTTTATGTAGTAAGTTTATGTGCATGAATGCTAAGTGCACAGTTTTCCATTTGAAATACTGCTGTTGCTAAGGCTGAGCTCTTAGTAACGTGAACACTTCATAGCATTGAACACTTAGATGAAAGAGTTCCAGAAGCACTGATTTCATATTTTGAATATGTACATGGTACCTTGGCCTTCTCAGTGGTAACCCCACAATTGTGGAACTCTTTCCTGTTTACATTTTCCAGGTCCCTCCAGTTCCATCATTCAGGAAGGCTTTCAAATGTATCTTTTTACTACTGTACTACCTTAAGTGAATGCTCTAAAACCATTTTCCCCATACATCTCTTTGAAAATGACTTTATTCTTACATAGAATCATAGACTCTTGGAGGTGGAACAGACCATAAGGGACATCTAGTCCAACCTCCTGCGATGCATCCAGTCCAACAAAGCGAGAGCAATCCTGAAAGATGCTCATCCAACCTCTGTTTAATGATTTCCCATGATATTCTCCCATGATGTGTGTGTGTGTGTGTGCGTGCGTGCGTGTGTGCGTGTGTGTGTAGCTTTACATTAGCTTGAGCACAAAAAAAGACCAATATATGATTTGACTGAACTATATCTATAGTCCTAATGATGCCCTGCCTCTTCTCTCTGATATCTTAAAGTGCATTTAAAGTGGACCACAGCACTACATGTGTATGATGGCCATCTAACTTGCAAAGGGTGAAGACAGTGATGTTGCACTGTTTTCAGCTAGAAAGTATTGGAGGTTGTTCTACTACTTTACTAGTCTCAAGAACTTCAGAGATGAGACAGTTCTTGCTTAGAAGGACACAAGCTTTATGAAGGTCTTTAGTGCTTCCATGGAAGCATCCAGAGTAGATATGAAAGCTGTGGCACCATGCAGTCTGTAATTTTGACTGCTGCCCTTTCACAGTACAAAATTATATCATTATGATTCTACTTTGAAGGAAATGGCTATATCATCTGGAATTCCAGGGTTGTTATTTGGTAAAGCACTGGAGTTCTCTGGCTGAGAGTTCTGAATTCCCCTCCCTAAACTGCAGGTCCCAGGATTCTGTAAGATGCAACCATAGCAACTAAAGTGGAATTATAGTGCTACAACTAATGTACGTAGCATGAAATGGCCCCCACATTAACCTAAACACTCTGGAGTCTTAAAGAACCTCTAAATATCAATAGTAATTTGGGGAATTAGTATATGCAGCTTGGCAATGTAAGAGGAGGGCAACAAAGCAGGATCTTTCAACTTATGTATACTGATATTCAAGAGGAGACGTTAAGCTAGGTAGTACAATTAATTGATCTTTATTGAGGAAGCAATAATAACAACATTCATACACACACACAGGCTTCAGTGAATAAAGTAGGAACAATTTGGATAGAATAGAGTAAGGGGTTATTTTCAGGTGATACTATACTGATCACAGGAGTTGCATTTGCGGAGTGAACCAGCGGAGTGTGGTTCCAAAGCAGGAATGGCTACATAGTCTGACATGAAGTCTAGAAGCAGAAGCACTGTGTGCACTTGAGAGGGGTTTTGAAGGGGTTCTTATATCCAATAATTCCCTTCTGGGAATGGAATTTAGAGTGAAAGACAATGCTTCGGGATAATACAATAGACACTCCAGGTATACTAATGACCCTTTATGTGTTGATACTTTGTAATTGAATGGAGGAAGCAACCATTTTTGTTTGGGAGAAGGTAGAGGTATGATAGCTCTTTACAAACCTTGAGTATCTCAGCTTAGGTTGATAGGATTAGCCAGATGTTCAGGCAAGAAGTTGCCCTGTGGTTGCCTTTTCTTTTCTTTCTCTTTTTGGAATTTGGGATGGCCCCTCCCTAGTGCATACCTGACTGAATCTCAGCGCTAGTCTTTGGGATTACTGGTTCTTGGGAGTCCCCAGTTTACTGGCCACAGTTCATGGAAGGCCATAGTTGACCACATTATTAAATATTGCCAGTTATTACAGATATGGTGTCAGGGCAGGTAACACCCAAGTGGAAACTGAATTCTTTCTGGATTCTCCTGCAGAAAGGAAACCAATCAGTGATGGAAAGGTCCAGTTTCATACTGATAGGTATAAGATAAATGTACAAGCCAGAACCCCATACAATTCAGATGGAAGTACATATGGCTACACAATTCAGCAGCAGCTATAATTTCTTCTTCCTGTGTCTCAGTTTGTCAAAGGGTAGCTGCTTTCCCCCTTTAGCCCTGCCTTCCAACTGAAGTTTTCTGGCTCATTGCCAGGCTCCACCACTTCACTGTCCAAGAAATATCTTGAAGTCAAACACCAACCATCCTAGTAGAGGCTCTCTTGACCCTTGTATCTACACTACATGGTTTCAGAGTTTAATATCACTTTAATAGGCATGGCAGCATCCTATGTAATCCTGGGATTTGTAGTTTGGTGAGGTACTTAGAATTCACTACTGTAGTTCAGGAAAAGAGATTAGCATTCCACGTGCCTCTCCAAGCTACAGTTCCATTTTGGCCTTGCCAATTCTACAACTATAGCTGTAAAATGACATTATATTTTCTTTCCCACATGCATCCACATACATTTCCAGAGTTATAGAAATTTGAGGTTGGACTCAAGGAGGCTTTTACCAGTTATGAACTGTAAGTCATTTGTAGATTTTTTTTTCCAGGTCAAAACTGGGACAGGTGGTGATGTCTGTTCATATAGTCGTAGAGTCTTCAGCAATGTCACTAATGCTAATGGGTGCCCATTTTATTTAATACTTCATCTTCACAAAATGCCAGAATCAGCAGTGTTTCCAGCACTCACTCTGAATGGGCTACCTGGCATTTTTACAAAACCAAGGAAAAGAAATTGGCACCTGGCTTACCAGTGTTGGTGACCAACACATGAAGTAACAAGGCCAGACACAAAGCTTGGATTAAAATAGGGGCCACTTTATTTATTCTATCATCTATTTAAACTGTATTCCTTGGGATATGCAAACTAGGGGGGAGACCCAATGCAGGAAAAGCTGGAGCCAATGGTCTCACCCAGACCTACCTCCCAGCTTCCCTGGGTGAAACACCTGGGCCTTTGGGGGGGGGTTTCCAACCAATTGGCCTAACCCCCCAGGCATCATCTGCTGGAAGGCAAAACCCCAGAACAAGACACTTCAAGTCACATGACTTCTGGCAGGGGCTCAACCCTCAGACCAGCCACAAGGATAGTCTACTTTCCAGCCTCCAGTCACAAGACATGCAAGGGTAGTTTGATAGAGCCATCCTTCACCCAAAAGGGGTGCCATAGGTGTACATTGAACTAATTCCCATCTCCCCCACAACATGCCAGGTGACCACGTATTTATGACACCACCCTAAGGCCAATTCTCCAATTCCCTTGTAACAGTGTGGGGTAGGGAAAAAAAAACACCATGGGAAGGGGGGGGAATTCCTACCCAGCCCATAAGCGACCACTAAACTCACATTGTGACAAAGGTGGAAGGGTGAGTTGAATTCAAACAAAAGTGGAGGAGGGAGGGGCAGACTCTGCTTAAATCACCTCAAATCTGCCCCAAAACTCCTATCATGCTGCAAGGTGTCATGACCTAATTAAAGGCCTCTGATCATGTGAGGCCATCAAAGCACCTCCTCCCATGCAATACTATGTTGTGTTGGAGGGGGTGTTCATCAGCAACATTTCTGTTCTGTTTTAGAACTTATGAACAGGGTAGCAAGTAGTGACCCCCACTTTGGTTCAGCTATAGTATTTATTATACCTAAATGGCCTTCCTCCCTCCTCTCTCTGCAGTCGTTTTTAGTTGCACTTGAGGATTCATTAAAGCTAGCATCTGCATGAATGCAGAAGCAATGATGTTAAGTCCTATAGTGAAGAGTGATAATTATACATTGTACTTACTTTAATTTAATGGGTTGGAGTTGAATCCTTTCAATAGAACCTTCATTTAGGAAAATAGGATAACAAGTATAAAGGGAGTTGCCAAGTATGAAGTAGGAAAAGGCTAGGTTTTGCTTTGTTTTTTGAAAGGATAAACAAAACAAACAAGATTTCAGAAAAAATTCCTTTCAGTCATTATCTGCAGAGAAGTTGAAAGTAACAATGAAAATAGATGTGGCTGTTTCAGAAAATAGACAGAAATTACTTTTCTGTATAGCCACAACCAATTATATCAAATCCAATACAGTCACTGCATGAATTGCTGCCATTGTTCCTTCTTATGTATTAGCTTTATATGAATGCAATTCACTATACCTGCTGGCATAGATCTTGAGTCTGTACTATTTAATTGGCATTCCTGCAGAAAAGAGGGAGAAAACACTGTATTAAAGTAACAACTTTGGTTCAAATCTCTTTTTAATTCAACTCAACTCTTGTCATGTCAACAATAGAGTGAGTGGGTTTGGGGTTTTTTGCACACAGACTCAGCATTTGGACTACCCAGAGGGCACTATTTTCTTCATGAAAATAACCTTATTAGTAAACAGTGAAAAAAGGAAAAGGATGTATGAAGAAGGTATCTGGCCTCCCTCTCTGTGCAACTGGAATTGGCATAATGGGTCATAGAAGCATTCTAGTGCTGGTCTAGAATTCAACATGGATGCAGGTGTGGGCTGGCATCATGTCAGTGACATATGCAGGGATAAGACGAGCTAATTTTATTATGATTCTTTCATATGATGTGCAATGGTCATAGCCAGCTGATGGCAGCATAAGTGGAGTTGCATGTGTGAGACACTGAAGTGCATTAAAAGTATGCAGAATAGTGTATGGGTCTGGATCGCTTCTATGCATTGTTTTTGCACACTGCATACTACAGTTGCACAGTAGATTGTTAACCATGTACATTGATCATGGATCCACCTATGCTGCCCTATATTGGTATTCAGTGTAAAGCTGCGCCCTTTCCTGGAAGTCAGGGACCGTGAGACCATGGTACATGCTCTGGTAACCTCCCGTCTTGATTTCTGTAATGCACTCTACATGGGGCTACCATCGTGCTTGGTCCAGAAACTTCAACTAGTACAGAATATGGCAGCCAGACTGGTCTCGGGTACATCTAGAAGAGACCATATAACACTGATCTTAAGATCACTTCACTGGCTGCCCATTAGTTTCCGGGCCCAGTACAAGGTGTTGGTTATCACCTTTAAAGCCCTCAATGGCTTGGGTCCAACCTATCTTTGGGACTGCCTCCTTCCATATAATCCTCCCATGCATTCAGGTCCTCTGGGAGGAATCTGCTGCAACCTTTAAAAACTAGGCTCTTGTCAACCTCCCAGAGGACCTTTTTGGCTATTGCTCCCAGATTATGGAATGGCATGCCGGATGAGATCCGTCACATTACCACCTTAAATAGCTTTTAAAAAGCTCTTAAGATGGATCCCTTCTGGCAGGCCTTTCCTGAATAGATACCCAGCCATCAGAGAGAGAAAAATCTTATTAGTCTGTTCCCATCCAGTTTTTTATTGTGTTGTTTTTAGTATTTTTAGTATTTATTAAGTATGTTTTAAATGTTTAATTATTTAATTGTATTTTAAGGGGTGGATGGGATGGAGGGGTTTGTATGTATATTTTAATCCTGTAAGCCACCCCAACTGCATTTTGTAGAAGGGCAAAATACAAATAAATGCTATTATTATTATTATTATTATTATTATGTAATATAACTCTGCTGAGGTTAACACTACTCAGATGTGATGCAGGACCTCAGCTGCAATGTGGAAATGAACTTGTAATTGGGAGGGGGAAATGAATGAAAGGAAGGGAAACAGATAGAGACATCCATCCCTAATTTATGGTCTGCATCACTTTCACATGCAATAAATCTTAAGGCCATGCTGCCCTGTTTCTAACTTAATTTGCAGTTTTGCAAAAAAAAAAAAAGAGAGAGAGAGAGAGAGAGAGAGAGAAATCCATCTCTACATTTAAAGATGTGTGCTAGATCCTTGGTGTTCCTGGCTTATCAAAGAGACCACTGGAGAACTGGCTAGATGGGTAATGGAGCATGCAGCACCTCTCTACAGCAAGGCATGGTCCAGACCTGCCCAAATGAGGCACTTGTAAGGCCCTTGTTTAAAAAGCTTTCCCTGGATCACACTCTATGGGATATTTATCAGCCAGTCTCTAATACCCCATTTTGGGACAAGATTCTGAAGTGAGTGGTGGCCTCCCAGCTCCAGGGGTTTCTGGATGGGGCTGCTTATCTGAATCCATTTCAATATGGCTTCAAGCTTGGTTGTGAGACAAACAGCTTTGGTCACCTTGGTGGATTACCTACACTGGGAATGAGATGGGGGAGTATATCCCTGTTTGTTCTGCTGAACTTCTCAGTGGAATTTGATGTCATCAACCTTGGTATCCTTCTAGGCCACCTGGTTGGAGCTAGACTTTGAAGCATTTTTTTTTGCAGTGGCTTTGTTCCCTCCTGCAGAGGCGAACAAAGAAGATGATGCTGCAGGATTCCTGTTTGCCTTCTTGCCCTCTGTAGGATTCTATTTTGTTTCCCATACTATTTATCATATACAGTACATGAAGCTGCTGGGAGAGGTTTCAAGAATGTTGGGGTCAGGTGTCACCAGTATGCTGATGACACCCAGCTCTAGCTCTCCTTTCTGCCTCCATCCAAACAAAATGTCTCTGTTCTAAAGTCTCCATTGGCAGTAATGGACTGGATGAGGGTGAACAAGTTAAAACTCAAATCATAAAAGACAGGGGTGCTCCTGATCAGTTGAAAAGGAAATCTAAAAATAGGTATTCTATTTGTATTGGATGGGGTAATATTCTCTCTAAAGACACTGATCTGCAGCTTTGGTGTACTCTAGCTGAAAGCAGACACATTGAATCAGTTGTTGAATATGAATCAACACATGATTAAGTGTAATTGAATCAATGGGCCTGTTCTGGTGAGGTTTGTTAATTGCCATCAAGACAGCTTCAACTTTTGATGATCTCATGAATGAGAAACCTCTGAAACACCTTGTATTCAACAGCACTGCTTAGTTCCTGCAAATTCAGGACTGTGGCTTACCGGATTGAGTCTATCCTCATGCAATGTGATCTTCCTCTTTTTCTACTGCCTGACATTTTACTAAGTACTGTACTTTTCCAATAGGTCATGTATTCTCATGATATGGCCAGAGTATGACAGTCTCAGTTTAGTCATCTTTGCTTCTAGGGAGAGTTCAGCCTTGATTTCTTCTAGGACCCATTTATTGGTCATTTGGCAGTCCATGGTATTGGTAGAACTCTTCTCCAGTACCACGTTTCAGAGGAGTTGATTTTCTTCCTAATAGCTTTCTTCATGGTCCAGCTTTCACAGACATACATAGAAAAAGGAAATATTATGCCCTGGATAATTCTGACTTTAATCTCGTATATGTCTTCACACTTGATGGTTGCACCTAGTTCCTTCATAGCTGCCTTTCCAAGCTGTAGTCTTCTTCTGATTTTTTTTTACTATAATTTCCATTTTGCATCACGACTGAACCTCAAGGTATAGAAAATCTTTGACTATTTCTTCATCATCTGCTTTAAAGGTATGTTACCATCTGTGATCATTATTTTTTGTTTTCTTAATATTGAACTATAGCCTGTAGTTTCACTTTCTTCTTTGAGTTTCCCCAGCAGTCATTCCAACTTTGCTATTTTTCTGCTCATAATATCATCTGCATATCTTAAATTGATGATGTTCCTTCCTCAGGCTTTCATGCATCCTTTTTCTGAGTCTAAACCAGCTTTCCATATGATATGTTCTGCATATAAATTAAAGAGATAAGATGATAAAATGCAGCCTTCTCTGACCCCTTTACCAAATGGAGAATGTTCTGTTTCACAATATTCTGTCCTTACTTTTTACCTGAAAAGTATGGGCTGATTTTCTTCTGAAATTCTTTGGTGAATTGCATTAGCCAATATGTTTTTAATATGATCCTTCATGCCTCTTCCTTTTCTGAAGCCAAGTTGGGCATCTGGCATTTCTCACTGTATAGGCTTGTCTTTACCTGCCAAATACCCTGGCTTGCCTCCATTCCAGAGCCCAGCAGTCCAAATGGGCATTTACTCCATTCTACCTCCAGGTAGTCTAACTAACCTCCAGGACAGATACAGGGCTGGAACAGGGCCAAAGGTGGGATAGGGTCCTTTACTGCATGGACTTGGCCCCACATGTCCATGGGAGCACATCCCAGAACACTGCTCCTCACTGCTGCCACCAGCTCCCTAGCTCTCTTGGAAGCCAGATGGGTCCTGCAACATGTGACTGAGGCTGGTCACACACAGGGGACCTGCAGTCACATTGTGGGACCCCTGCCTGGCTTCCTCATTAGTGAGAGAATGGTTTCAGCATCAATGACAGGCTGGCATCCTGTGAAGACTCTAGCCTGTTTCTACAGGTAATGAGGGGAATGGGCGAGGAACTGGGCAGCTCTGAAGGCAGGATATGCCAGCAGGGAGCCTGGTGTGGATGATGCCAAAGTATGGTAAAAGTATTGTAAAATCTTGAGCATTGCTTTTCTTTCAAGGGAGATCATTGAAATATTCTGATGGTTACTGTAGTGGCTGGTGTCCCTTTTCTTGGGGACTGGAAGGTGTATTATCTGTTTCCAGTCTGTGGGCCATTGTTTTGTTTTTCCATATATGTTGGCAATTTTGTTAGAACTGGAATGGATTCTGTTGGTGTACCATCTGCTCCTGGAGATTTATTTCTCCTGAGGGCTTCACTTCTCATTGCAAAACTCTGGGACCATAAATAAAGGGATTGTTACCATGCCTTACTATCCTCTCCCTATAATATCTCATAATTGCCAATATTGGACACTTCAAGGGGTCTAGTAGACTGGGGTGATCCAAACTGAGGTCAGATGGAGGTCACAAGGACCTAGGAAGGTGTCTTGGAAATATTTAGCAAACACACTCAAGATAGGATTAAGTAGAGCCCCTAGTAAACATTTGCTGATGTTCTAATTCTGTGTTGGGCCCCCTGGTGATGACTCACACATCATAAACAAAGCTCTGAAGGTCATACTTGACAAATCATAAATCTCAATATACAAGCTAATTCTAGCAAGCTTTTGCACTCATTTCTGCACCGTATAGGCAATTATATTAAATTGCAGCTCTTTACAGCATAAATCTACTAACTGCATGTCCCATCATCCATGCCACATTTCTGTTTCCTACTCTTGCATTCCAACCACTTATTATTATCAACATGTCCTGTTTTGGTGTGTTATCAATTTCCTCTTGGATACCCATGTTGAATCTTTTTATTTCTTCTTCTTCCTCTGTGGTCGGAGCATAAACTTGGATGGTGGTTATATTGATAAGTTTTCCATGACATCTTATTGATATTATTCAATCAGGCTTTACATTATATGGCCTTTGCTATATCTTGCCTCACTATTAATGCCAGTCTGTTTCTTCTTTGATTGTCATTTCCAGAGTAACACACTGTGTAATTATTTGATTTTAAATTATCTGATGTTCCCTTTAGCTCATTTACATCAAGTATGGCTATGTCTGTATGTCCTATTTCTTGTTTTATTGCTTCTAGCTTTTCCTGATTCATGCTTCTGAATTCCTTGTCCCTACTATATATGTTGTGAAGTTTCAGGCTTTTCTTTCGCCTCTGTGCATGTCTGCAGCTGAACATCTTTTTGGCTTGAGTCCAGATGCATCATTAGACACAGCATTAGTTTTACTTGTCTTCTGCTCTTCCCCACTAGCTTGCTGAATGCCTTCCAACCTGGGAATCTCATCTTCGAGCACTATCTCATTATAGGTAAAAGATATTCAGATATGGTTACTAGTAACTCCCTCTGTGCAGTACTAACAAAAGTTAGCTAAAACGTCACTGCCCTTGTCTCTGAGATATCATCTACCATGGTCTCACACACATTACTGCTGCTGCCCAGTGCCTGCTTTGTACCTTTGCTGGTTTCTTAGCTGAAGCCTGTCTGATTTGGGTGACCCTAGCACTAGGTAACAAAACTCTAGTCTTAAAGGAAAGGTCCATAATTTGTCCTGTGATGGTTCCTATGTGATGACAGGAGACTTCCAAACTGCCTGGTAGCAACGTCAGACAGAGATTTCTAAGAGCCAACATTTTAATTGTGCACAAGTTTTCCAATATGATATTACCCTTGGGCATTGTGGGAAATTAAAATGGCAGTTCCTAGACTTGGAATATTTCTCAGTGAACTGACAGAGAGCAAGCATCAGCAGTGTGCTTCACTGGAGCATTGAAGCCTTGACAGCTGCCCAAGGATACTGTGAGCTGATGCCAGCTACTCTGATTCATGCAGAAAATCCACTTCAAGCCAGTTCATACAAGATTTTGAAAATTCCTTCAGTATCCCAAGATTTGTCATCAATTCTGCCTGCATTTTGTGTCCTTGGTTGCTGTGTAGATGTGTGACATAATGTTTGTGACTGAGGTCACTCATCACAGGACACTTGTCATTATTTTATTCTGAGCAGTAGTAGTTCCATGGAAAATGGATTTCTGTCTCTCTTTGCTTATCTTTTGCTTTTTCCTGAAAGGGGTTAGAGTAATGCAACCCTCAAATACTCATGATGCTCAGGCTATACGGTATAAGTCTCTAATATGCTACTACTCAGTCTCTTAGTTCATTGAGAAACAGTGACTGTGGGGGCATCCACACTAGAGAAATAATCCAGTTTGAAACTAGATTAATTGCCATGGCTCCTTCCTATAGAATCCTGGGATTTGTAGTTTGGTGAGGCACCAGCACTCTTTGTCAGAGAAGGCTAAAAACCTTGTAAAATTAGTGATGCTTCTTTTGTGCATGCAAGCCTTTTCTTGATATTGCATTCAATGCATTATAAACATGCCCATTTGAACTTAATTCAGCATAAAGCTGAAGTATAGAGGGAACATATTTGGCATTGCCAGAAGCAGAGCTGACAAGAGGCAGGGGGGAGGGACAATACAAATTACAGAAAAGGGCCTAGGACCTGAGTATCTTGCATATACTTTTGAATTTCTCAGTAGTATCATTATTTGTTTTGATATCCATTGTCAAATCAGTGGATTTCAAAAGAAATAACAACAACAACAACAACAATAAATATTTTTCATTACAAATTAGTCAAGATTTTTAGTCAGTCTGCTCTTACTGCAAAGGTAAACAGGTTCAGGAACCAAGTAAGACAAACGAAACATCAAGTGTCCAAAGGGCTGCAGTCACAACTGCAAGTGGGATGAAGGGAATGAGAGGAACCACAGGTAAAAGTCAGGACCTTTTGTGTATGCAAACACATGGAAATGGAGCAATAGCAATGCCGACATCTGCATGGCCCAGGTGAACACCTTTTCCATTTCAACTCCTCAGCCTCTAAGACAGTGTTTCTCCAACAGGGTTCCTTGGAACCCTAGGGTTCCCCAAGAGGTTGCTAGGGGTTCCTCAAGAGATTGTGATTGTGGAGGGGGGGGAAGCAATAGCTGTATATAGAATAATGTTTATGCAGGGGTTCCCCAAAACCTGAAAATTATTTTAAGGGTTCCTCCAGGATAAAAAGGTTGAGAAAGGCTGCTGTAAGAGCTTCTCTCAAGAGAGACTGGCATGACTGATCACAATCATAAGATAGGAGGGAGAGACAGCTCAAAGGTTCACTTATCAGTAAGCAAAGTGAAATAAATGCAACAAACACAAACTTGGGAAAATAAAACTTACAAGCAAGGGAGAATAGGGGTGAAATATTACTGAAAAAGTTTTATTTTGTGCCCAATGTGTTTTGGACAGAAATGCAACAGGCTCATATATTTTTTTTAAAAAAAAATCACACTGAGGCACATCTGAGTTTGAAGAGAATTTCCCAAACTTGTATTTAAGGGCTATGGTTTCTGGGTGCTGGGTTGTTGGACATAGGGCTATGCCAGTTGTTTTCAACCTGTGGGTCCCCAGATGTTGTTGGACTACAGTTCCCAGGTGCCCTCTGAGGCCTCACCTTGACAGCCAGGTGGTCCTCCCAGTCATAAGTGTGGCTGTAGGATTGAACTCACAGCCTCACTAATGACTGGGAGGACCACCTGGCTGTCAAGGTGAGGCCTCAGAGGGCTCCTGGGAACTGCAGTCCAACAACATCTGGGGACCCACAGGTTAAAAACCACTGGGCTATGCAGTCCACCCGCATTTAAACTATCCCGGAGCACATATTGAATTTGGGTGAGCATACCCTCCAACATGTCTCAGATGAAAGCTTGAACACATGTGTCTCAACAACATCAAAGTGTGACCAAAAGACTATGGCTAAGGAACAAGAGGGCAAAAGCTATTAATGGTGAAGAACACACAAGCCTGCCATTTTAAAAGGAGAATCCTTGGAATTTATGTCTTCAATTTAGGAAAGCTTTAAAAGAGAAAAAAATCCAAATCAATAAATATAACACTATGTGTATGTGTGTATGTGCAGAATGATTAATAATAAATATAATACTGTATAAGGCCTTATTGTAAAAATCAAAAGGCCTTTATCAGACTCTGCTCCAAATTACAGGGTTTGTTTGTTTTTTCTTGGAACAATGATGAGCTCTGTTTTCATATCTACCCCTTTGCCTGAGGAAAGGGGGAGAAGCTAGGGAGAAGAAAACCTGCAAAAACTTAGCCTTAAAACAGTTTGTGGAACTCTTGAAAACAAACAGATCTAAGGAACTGAAGGGGAGAGAAAAAACATTTTCAAATCAGAAATACGTATCTCTAATATTGATCATATTTTCAAGAAACACAGGGGGATCTGCCATGCATTACAGGTGTGTGAGTGTGTCAGAGAGAGAGAGAGAGAGATTGACTGACAAGCATACCCTTCTGGGGTGGTGTAAATCAAAGGAGATTCAAGGAAAGTCCTTCTTTGCTGACCAGAAGAAGTGATTACAGTCACACAGGCTATTGAAGCAAACTTCTGACAAGTAGTCACAATATCTCCTTTTTCTGAGAAGGGGAAGACTCTTCCTGTCCTTTTTGTTGGAACAGAAAGACAGGCTGCCTCCTGCTGTGCTAACCAAAGCTTTTTACAGCAGGAGTAGCTGGTTATTTAGAAGAAACTAAAATCATGTGGCTGAGGATCTGGGACATATAAAAACAGAGATAGCAGAGCAAATGAGTAGCTGTGGACTTCCTGGCTGATCTGTGACTTTTGTGTATATGGGTGAGCTGGGAAGGCCTCCCTCAGCCAAGAGGGAAGGCTGTTCCAATGCCTTGCTTCATTCATATATGACCAGTTAGCCTCACTACAGACCTTTTGGTGACTTAAATACAGTTGTCCCCTGATTCACCCAATCCTTGTGTCTTACTTCTTTCTTCTGGGTGGGAGTGCAAATATTTTAAGTCACAGGAAGAAAGAAAGGATCAAATCACTGAAGCCACCTCAACCCACCTCATATTTCATTCCTTTTAAAAATCCACTGCCAGGTAGAAGTAGAAAGCATAGCTTCCCCATTGTTTAGTGAAAATATCTTTCTAATTTATAGCTGTCTTGTGTATGAGGGGGGGGAAAGTAGTAGGCAGCTATTTTATATTAATAATAGCAGAACAAAACAATGTGACAGCATGGATGGAGCATAACCATTATTGCAGCAATCAGCTCCATCTCTTGCAGGGCCTTTTGACAGTAGTATGTATAACTCATGCCCATTTTCTCTAAGCCACACACTGTTCTGCTCCAGATATAATTGATAATTCCTGCTGCATTAACTGAGTATTACCCCAGTGATCTAAACAGGCCATTTTAGTTCATACGATGTCATTTAGCATATATAGCTATTTCCATAATGGATATTCTCCAAGTCTAAAGTCATCCTGAGTAGAATATCCTGTTTTGCTTTACTACAGAACATCAACCAGAGTAAATCAGAAGCAAGTGCCCATTGCATAGTGTCAACAAGAATATTTTTTTATCATTCTCCCCGAAAGTACCTTTTATCCCCATTTTTTACACTCCTAAACCATTTTTATGACACCATGCCAGTAAGTTATTAAAATCACTCAGTAGCAACATTTCCTTTTTTTTATTGGCCATGGAGGTCTAGAGAGCATCTGTAAAGTATCTTTAATAGTTCCATAAAAAATATAGAGTGTACTATTCAGACAAGATAATAAAAAATGAGGGGGGATGTGCTGGGGAGAATACGTTAAAATTGATTTCTTTCACTCTCCTCCTATTAATGTTTTCCCTTCTGACTTACAATCAAGAAATAAATCTATATTATCTCAAGAGCTTAACTAATGGGGATGGGGTACAATTATCCAAGAACCCTTCAGTTAAATTAATCAGAGGTCAGTCCTGGCTGCTTATTGAATCAATAAACTTAGCCACATAAGAAAGACTTTTGCTTTGATTACTGTCCATTGCTCTCTTTAGTTACTCTAAGAAGAGCAGAGGTGAAATAAAATGATTGGTAAGAACAGCACCACATGAAATTGGGTCAATATGTTACATGCAGATACAAACCACCTGGCCTAAAGTGAAATTGACTGTACTCTAGTGAAATAAAGTAGGCCAGTGCTTTCATTTTACAATTAGACAGTGTTATTATTATATCTTTTCTTTAGTGGTTATGTGTTATTGAACAGGCTGCTTCACACATCTCCCTGCCCTAGCAATTGATGTATAACTTTTGGGATCAGTGTACCAACCAAATTTTAGTGCAAAGAGACTCCCCCCCCTAGTTTAGAAGTGTTCGTTGAAATATTGTGTTTGCTTGACCACTGCAAGATATGCTACCAAGTATTACACACACACACACACACACACACACACCAAAAAATATTATGCAATTTATCTTAGCAATAGCCTAGCCTATGCCATCATAACATAAGCATATGACATCATGAACATAAGCATAGGCTAGCATAATAAAACAAGACTATAATGAAAAACAGGGAAGGTTTTGTTTCCATTACTGTAATGCACAGGGAGGGGAAATGTAGCCATTTTCTCTGAAAGATCCCAATAGAAATAATGTACACACACTCCCCCACCCCTGAATTTCCTATTAATTGTTTCAAAGGAATATATGTGATTGCTGACAATGATTTAGCATCCTATCTAATTTGGTGCAGAGTCTGAGGAATGGAAAATGATTAGTCATTTCTAAGGGCATGAAAAATGGTAATTGCTCAAATATGGTGAAAAAGCAAAGCAGATATCTAAAAGGACTTAGCTATTACATGAATTAACAGTAGGGAGTCAGATCTTTTAAAAATCTGTGATGAAACTAACAGCGTAGTCATAAGGAGGATAGTAAAGAATCAATGCAACAGATCTTATGCCCCATTGAAATCCAGAGGCAGCCAGTGTTTCTCTTGTTTGGGGGTGATGAATCCATACTATTTTACAGGAGCCATGCCTAGTTATATTGCAGTTGTCCAAAGTTCTGAACTCTTTTTCCAAAATAAGTTCACCACACTGAATAGCTCCTATAACACTTAACAGTAGTTCCTGTAGAATCCAATGTGGATTCCCTATCCTGAAGCAACAGAACCACAAGCTGCTTCTTTCCAAATCTCAGGAGGGTATCAACAGCTAGATCTGAACATTTGAGGGGCATCTTTGGCATGCTTTTCATATCAGCAACACTTTTTATTCTAAATCCTCACTGTTTTAAAATAATTGATAGGGAAAGGATTAATAACATCAGCATCAGCATGTAGATTTAGTCCATTGCTCCATGTCCTAGGACTTTTTCGGACAAAGAAAAAACAACACTAGCAGCCTCGCCACATTGTGAGGCTGCAGCGTTGCAGGGCATCCGTTTCGCATGATGCCCGTCCCTAGCGGTACTGTTGCAGTACCGCTGGGATATTTGAGCGTCATATATAGCAGATTTTTACTCACGATCAACAATTGTGAGTAAAAATCGCCGAAATATACAGGAATACCTTCTTAATCTAAATAAATTTAAATCTCCAGGACCAGATGACCTACATCTAAGAGTATTAAAAGAGCTGGCAAATGTAATCTCAGAGCCATTGGCAATAATCTTTGAGAACTCCTGGAGAATAGGAGAAGTCCCAGCAGACTGGAGGAGGGCAACCGTTATCCCCATCTTCAAAAAGGGAAAAAAGACTATCCCAACAATTATTGTCCAGTTAGTCTGACATCAATACCAGGGAAGATTCTAGAGCAGATCATTAAACAGAGAGTCTGTGAACATTTAGAAGGCAATGGCATAATCACAAAAAGTAAACATGGGTTTCAGAGAAACAAGTCATGCCAGACTAATCTGATCTCTTTTTTTTTTGTGATAAAATTACCAGCTTGGTAGATGAAGGGACTGCTGTGGACATAACATACCTTGATTTCAGTAAGGCCTTTGACAAGGTTCCCCATGACATTCTTGCAAACAAGCTTGTAAAATGTGGGCTAGACAAGTTAACTGTTCAATGGATTTGTAATTGGTTGACCGGCCGAACCCAAAGGGTGCTCAGCAGTGGCTCCTCTTCATCTTGGAAAGATGTGACCAGTGGGGTGCCACAGGGTTCTGTCCTGGGCCCAGTGCTATTCAACATCTTTATCAATGACTTGGATGAGGGAATTAGGGGCATGCTTACCAAATTTGCAGATGACACCCAATTAGGAGGAGTAGCTAATACCCTGGAGGACAGGATCAAAATTCAAGATGACCTGAATAAACTGGAGAGCTGGGCCAAAGCTAACAAAATGAAATTCAATACGGATAAATGTAAGGTACTGCACTTAGGGCAAAAAACTGAAATGCATAGATATAGGATGGGGGAGACCTGGCTGAATGAGACTACGTGCGAAAGGGATCTAGGAGTCCTAGTAGACCACAAGTTGAACATGAGTCAACAGTGTGATGCGGCAGCTAAAAAGGCCAATGCGATTTTGGGCTGCATCAGTACATGTATAGTGTCCAGATCAAGGGAAGTAATAGTGCCGCTCTATTCTGCCTTGGTCAGACCTCACCTAGAATACTGTGTCCAGTTCTGGGCACCACAATTCAAAAAGGATATTGACAAATTGGAGCGTGTCCTGAGGAGGGCGACTAAAATGGTGAAAGGTCTGGAAACCATGCCTTATGAGGAGAGACTTGGGGAGCTGGGTATGTTTAGCCTGGAAAAAAAGATGGTTAAGAGGCGATATGATAGCCCTGTTTAAGTATTTGAAGGGGTGTCACGTTGAGGATGGAGCAAGCTTGTTTTCTGCTGCTCCAGAGATTGGAACATGGAGCAGTGGATGCAAGCTCCAGGAACAGAGATTCCACCTCAACATGAGGAGGAACTTTTTGACAGTAAGAGCTGTTCGGCAGTGGAACACACTCCCTCGGAGCATGGTGGGGTCTCCTTCCTTGGAGGTCTTTAAACAGAGGCTGGATGGCCATCTGTCGGGGATGCTTTGATCGTGATTTTCTGCATGGCAGGGGGTTGGACTGGATGGCCCTCGTGGTCTCTTCCAACTCTGCAATTCTATGATTCTATGATTCATATTCAACAACTGATTCAATGTGTCTGCTTTCAGCTAGAGTACACCAAAGCTGCAGATCAGTATCTTTAGAGAGAATATTACCCCATCCAATACAAATTGAATACCTATTCTTAGATTTCCTTTTCAACTCATCAGGAGCACCCATGTCTTTTATGATTTGAGTTTTAACTTGTTCATCCTCATCCAGTCCATTACTGCCAATGGAGACTTTAGAACAGAGACATTTTCCTTGGATGGAGGCAGAAAGGAGAGCTAGAGCTGGGTGTCATCAGCATACTGGGGACACCTGACCCCAACATTCTTGAAACCTCTCCCAGCAGCTTCATGTACTGTATATGATAAATAGTATGGGAAACAAAATAGAATCCTACGGAGGGCAAGAAGTCAAACAGGAATCCTGCAGCATCATCATCTTTGTTCGCCTCTGCAGGAGGGAACAAAGTCATTGCAAAAAAAATGCCTCAAAGTCTAGCTCCAACCAGGTGGCCTAGAAGGATACCAAGGTTGATGACATCAAATTCCACTGAGAAGTTCAGCAGAACAAACAGGGATATACTCCCCCATCTCATTTCCAGTGTAGGTAATCCACCAAGGTGACCAAAGCTGTTTGTCTCATAACCAAGCTTGAAGCCATATTGAAATGGATTCAGATAACAAGCCCCATCCAGAAAACCCTGGAGCTGGGAGGCCACCACTCACTCCAGAATCTTGTCCCAAAATGGGGTATTAGAGACTGGCTGATAATTATCCCATAGAGTGTGATCCAGGAAAAACTTTTTAAACAAGGGCCTTACAAGTGCCTCATTTGGGCAGGTCTGGACCATGCCTTGCTGTAGAGAGGTGCTGCATGCTCCAATCCCATCTAGCCAGTTCTCCAGTGGTCTCTTTGATAAGCCAGGAACACCAAGGATCTAGCACACATCTTTAAATGTAGAGATGGATTTCTCTCTCTCTCTCTCTCTCTCTCTCTTTTTTTTTTTTTGCAAAACTGCAAATTAAGTTAGAAACAGGGCAGCATGGCCTTAAGATTTATTGCATGTGAAAGTGATGCAGACCATAAATTAGGGATGGATGTCTCTATCTGTTTCCCTTCCTTTCATTCATTTCCCCCTCCCAATTACAAGTTCATTTCCACATTGCAGCTGAGATCCTGCATCACATCTGAGTAGCGTTAACCTCAGCAGAGTTATATTACATAATAATAATAATAATAATAATAATAATAACATTAATTTGTATTTTGCCCTTCTACAAAATGCAATTGGGGTGGTTTACAGCATTAAAATATACATACAAACCCCTCCATCCCATCCACCCCTTAAAATACAATTAAATAATTAAACATTTAAAACATACTTAATAAATACTAAAAATGGTGAAAGGTCTGGAAACCATGCCTTATGAGGAGAGACTTGGGGAGCTGGGTATATTTAGCCTGGAAAAAAGATGGTTAAGAGGCGATATGATAGCACTGTTTAAGTATTTGAAGGGGTGTCACGTTGAGGATGGAGCAAGCTTGTTTTCTGCTGTTCCAGAGATTGGAACACGGAGCAATGGATGCAAGCTCCAGGAACAGAGATTCCACCTCAACATTAGGAGGAACTTTTTGACAGTCAGAGCTGTTCGGCAGTGGAACACACTTGCTCGGAGCGTGGTGGGGTCTCCTTCCTTGGAGGTCTTTAAACAGAGGCTGGATGACCATCTGTCGAGGATGCTTTGATCATGATTTCCTGCATGGCAGGAGTTGGACTGGATGGCCCTCGTGGTCTCTTCCAACTCTGCAATTCTATGATTCTATGATTAATGCTGAGTGAGTGTGATTTCCCCAAGCTCACCCAGTGGGTTTCTATGATTGAGTGGGGATTTGTACCCTGGTTTCCAATTGTCCTACTCCAACACTGAAACCAGTACACAATGCTTGCTCTCACACTTTCTGTGTAGGATAAAAATAACGCAGAGGGGCCTTTAAGGTTGATACACATGTGTGTGTGTGTGTGTTGCTGATATTTGCAGCATGATTACTTCTGCATGGAAATTCTAACTCCAGTTTCATCTGCCACATCTTGAGTGTGGGAGGAATATTTTTTTTAAAAAAGCCAAAATATAAAGTAGTGTAAAACATAAGGGGGATCATAAGATTCTTGTTGAGTGAAAAGCCTCAGCTGCTATATGGAACTGGCAAGGTCTTTCCGATTGGTTCCTTCTGTGGAGCTTTCTTGTTAACTATGCAGAGGAAAAATGATATTAACATGCACATAAGAGGGTGTAAAAATGTATTAAAAAATAAAACTATGTGCCATTAATTTATACAATTTTTTTTTGCATGGGATAGGAATGTGCATGGCACCCTTATATTAAGGGAAATGGGGCCTTAATCTGCTGAGATTTCATTATATCAACAAGTTCAGACTATATCTACTTCCATAAGATGTTTGAATCCTTTTCTTACTACATTCATCCTTTTCTTACCCCTCCCTCCAAAAAAAGTTTTGTCATGGGGAAGAGGTGATCAAGAACAGAAATGTAGCACATAATGTTTCAGCCCTTCGAGGGGCCTACAGATTATCCTCTCTGCTCCTCCTGACTTTCTACTTCTCTTTCTTCTTTCTTTATATCTGAAATGCTGCTATAGTGAAGTTTCAGGCACAATGAACATGGAAACTGCAGTTTACGAAGGACAACTGACCTCTTACTAATGTTAAGGTACCCTGGTAAATG